>OX383929.1:14800000-16115000 GCA_947532085.1 Elegia similella
ACTTACATAATTTACGAAATATATTAAAATCGTTTCATAGAAATAACAAAATGACTATCGTCGTCGTAAATCTTCATAATCATAGAGCATAACGTAATCCGGTGAAAATATCAAAGGAAATAATTAAATTTTATAGTGAACCCAATATTTATCACAAATGATCTCGGCGTTTGTCACCGTCAGCCACATGTTTCGAAGATTATCGTCACAGTTGGCGGCCGCATCCGACGCATGCACTCATGCATATTCATGCGTCCGACAACAATTAAATAATTTGGGGAAAAACATAGTCATGTACCTATGCGTTACACCAAACCAGACTAAGCCTGCGTTTACTATTACAAAAATCTCATAATGTTTGTTGGACCAGCTGCCTGCCTCATGCCAATCCTCTTTATATAGTGATAGAGCCTTTCTTTAGTCGTTTTGTGTGACTTACTAGGTAATAGACGATGAGGCCAAAAAACACACCGCATACAGATGACACATCCATTCATACATTCATATGGTTGACATAAATTTTAATAATTTTGAAGAAAATACATGTTTGCTTTACACCAAAACTAAACTCGACCTGCAGACAAACCACTATTTCGATCTTCTCTGTCTTACAAGACATCTGAGAGCAGTTCTCCGGTTTTATCCTCGTCTGTAGTGCTTCGAAACCCGGGTTACACTATTATGTACCTATGTCTGGTTCTGATACAAGTCGGGAAGCTTAAATCCACCCTGTATATGTAGCATGCAGGCATGATTCATATACATGAGTCCATGGCCACAATCAAATAATTTGATAGCACTTTTTATGTTTGCATTACACCAAAACCAAACATGGTCTGCAGACATACTATTATTACCATCTTTTATTATACGCATATCCTACACCTTTGTTGTTTTACATCTACAAATAAAAGGTTCCAAATAATATGTTGCATGTTTACTCTTAGTCGTTACCGGTACTAATGGAAATGATTACCTTATTTACAAGGACGGTGACTATTGACTGTGGTATTCAAATATTGGGGCCGCTGTCTAACCGATAAGAACGGTAACATGACACTTTACGACTACAACGGCGTCCGGGAACGTACGAGGTACAAGCCTCGTTCCCGATACACGGCCAGAATACTTGTACAGACATTCAACGGACTTGTTATTGACTTTCCTAACATTCTCTATCGCTATTTACGCATTTGTAATTTGTTGTTCATTTTATTGTTTTTTTAAATACACGTCTTTTCAACTCATATTTCCTATTACACGCAGTTGCTTTTTATATTGCGCACAAGTACCTAATCGTAGGTGTTAGTGACTAAATTTGGTAAGTCCTGATACTTACCAAATTTAGTCACTAACACCTATGATATTATATAAAAATATATAAAATCATAGGTGTTATTACTTATCTTAATAAATACTGTAATGCGGTAAAATTTTTAACGTAGGTCATGACCATGAAAACTTATTTTGTTTGTATGTTTCTGTAAATAATTTATTAGTTCTTAGGTGTCTAAGAGCTCCGTTAGAAGCTTCATTTCATTAGGCTCCCGAAAAGGTGCACTCTCACCTCGGAGTTTACTTCCGCGTTGACAGGTTGTAAAACTAGTGAAATATGAGATGTTTTGTTTTATGACCCGTCATAAAAGAAGCTTTATGTTCAAAGAGAAACTAGCGTAATTTTAACAAACAATAGATAATTATGTTGTACCTTCTTACTCACTAAATTATTTCATAACGATATACTTGGACAGCTCACGATATGCTTAACTACGTAAATAATTTGTGCTGATAGGATGTCTCATTAACATGTTGTGTAATTTTTTGAAGTAAAATGTCAAGTTTATCTTGCTATAAAATAAATACTTATCCATCTGAGACGCATTTTTTTTTAAATCTATGCTAAAACCCAAAACATAAAATACACAAAAGGTCTCAAAAATATTATGATTTCATAACAAAGTTGCGAGTTCACATGTACTTAAAGCCAATACAAAGAAGTATAAATATCCATTGGCTATTGGGTGTCTGAAATCGACAATGCAATAGGAATCTGCCTTTTCCATTTAAGCCAAAAATAGTCATCAGTAATAACGAAAAGTAATTAGCTTTTTTCATTTACTAACTTATCACACATCATTCAATTAATAAAGTAACAAAAATAAATAAGATAACTAAGATCGGAATAGCGACGAAAGCAAGGCAGACCAAGAAAAAGATCGTCTGATGATTTGGCAGCTCATGATAAAAATTGGCTTACAAGACAGGAGGCCTATGCCCAGCAATAGGAAACAATAGGCTAGAAAATAAAGAAGAAGATGAAGAAACAAACCCTTGTTCTTTCATCTTCTTCTTTATTTTCTACTGAATGTAGTTACCCAACTACATTCAGTTATGACATATGTATATAGGAATTAAAACTTGAAATGTTAAAATCGTTTCACATTTTTTTCTATTGTGTCTAAATTGCGAAGTGGGTTGCCGTTCCAAACAATAAATTGGCAATTATTTTGATTTTTTGTGCAATTCATACCGCCGGCGTGTGTTTATGGCAACGCTTAGTTGAGTGGAATGATTGTGTAAAGCGTTGGACGGGCTCCAACGGGCGCACGAGAAACAAACGCCGCAAATAAAGTCAAATAAGTGAACCCGCTGCTCGTGTTCACTGCCACTATACCCCGATATTGTAGTCAATATAACTATATAAGAGTAGCTAATAACTTTATTATTGCTCTGTGCTATGTTAGTTTGGCAGGGCTCGAGCGTGATACAAATATATACGCGTACATAACCCAGATCGTGCCGAAATAATACATCTTCACCTGACCGTTGTCCCAATTGCATCCTCAGCTGTAGTGTTGGAGTCCGGTAACCGTTATTTGGTCAGCGATAATGCTGTATACGATTTGCAGATGACCGCTTGCTTGACGCTTTCTTGGGTGTCTCCAGAACCGCACAGAAATACATGTTAAAATGAAGCAGAATTATTTTCCCGCGCTAGGAAAGAGTCCTCTTGTAAAGTAGACTGGCATCAGGCATGGTAAACACTAGGCCATGGAGAACGTCAAATTATACACTTGACAGCTGCGAACTGGTGTTCGCAGCTGGTGCTGTCAATCGTCTGTTACTTGAGCGCAACACTGCCAAATTTTCCTGCCAGGATTGGGTCTCTTATGATCTTATTGAAGGAGATCAGTAGTCATATCCAAAAAAATGTGATTATTATCCGTATTAAATAAAAAAAGAAAAATATTGTCTTAAATTTTCACTATCTCAAAAACTTCTAAACTAATTTTGATACCTAAGTCAACTAAACAATATTTTTTGCAATCCGACTTGACTTATACATTCACTTTGAAAAATATTAACGTTTACTTATTTAGAGACTACAAAATGTTAAGCATTTTTAACCGACATCAAATCGGTAGTATGTTTTCAAATGTTTGTTAGGTACCTCATGACCTCGTCATTTATGAAGAGATTTTTTTCCTAGCCTCCACCCGTCCCTATTCTTCGCTACTTCTGGCCATCCATGATTTGAATAAAAGGAGGAGTTTATCGATTCGGTTGTATATTTTTTATTTTAATGTTTGTTACCTCATAACTCCGTCATTTAGAAACCGATTTTAAATTTTTTACCGATTTTGCCTATGCAAACCGTCGATCGCCGTCGATCAGTGTGGCCCGATTCTTAATGTGGGTTTTCTGAAATGCGGGTCTGATGAGCCGCTGATGATATTTGACTAGCAGACACAACTAACACATTGTTACCCGATCTTTCTTCTTCTTTTTTCTTTATCAGGTCATTTTAGTCTCCACTGCAGGAGCACGACCCTCTCTGTACCACCGGAGCCACACTTGGCTAGAGCAGACAAAGGATCTGGCCTACACTCTCCTCGCTGGCCAGACGGGTTGGAGAGGTCTCATTGATGTTTGAGCTTTGTTTAGCTTGTATTTCCTATGTCGCCTCTTACGACATCCACGGGAAGACTTGGAGTGGCCCTATTTTACTCTGCCGGAAACCACACGGCTAATGGCTATTGTTAACCAATATCAGTTGTTATTGGGTAGTCGGTAAGCTTACCGGAAACGACACCTCAGTGACCTCAAGAAACTCATATTGATCTCAAAAATGTATGTTCAAATAAAACTGCATGAGAAAATGGACGATGATAAAGGGACGTTACTCTTATTTGCAGTGTATGTCCCGCTCAGTTGATATTACTATGCAGAAAAATAGGGCGCTTCCGTGAAAATGTTGGCTCGCTCAGGCTGAAAGATGAGGGACACAAAGTTATAGTTAGTTTTTATAAGATACCTATAAAGGTAACGTAGATGGAAAACAAATACGAAAGAAATGTAGAGTGTACAGCTACAGGAAAGAAAAATCAGCAATATAAAGTAAAATGACTAACATACTAATACATATTTTACGAGAACATTTTGATCTGTCACGGGAGATCTGTAATATATTTTCTAATAATAGTACGAATGTATCAAGTACGATAGATAAATTTAAAATATATATATATATGTTACGGTAAATTTGATTAATCGAAAATTATTAATAATTTTATAACATTATTAATAATAACCTCGTGTTTTGGTAAATGTGAATAAAAAACTGAAATTAATTACTTTTGGTAGTTATTATTAATAATTCATTACACACATTGGTAAAAGTTATAAAAAAACCCAAAGTTATTAGTCCAGTAGGTATTTATTAAGAATATGATATGACGACGATACTACTTATTCGTAAGATATGACACATATAACAGTGCTTGTCTCAGATCACACAAACAAGGGTAGGTACTTGTTTTAAAGAAACTGACAACAATAATCACCTCTTAATCTGTACTCTTAATAAACAAAGTTAAAAGAGTGAGAGAACAGCCTCTCGGCAGCGAAAGGGAGTCGCTATTGCTGCCCTATCTTGAGCTACTGGAACAGAGTCTACGTTGACTCGAGACTTGCTCGTGTCAATGTAAAATAACTTTAGTTTTTAATATTTTTATTTGGCTCACTTTACTAACCCTAGTTTATAAGCTTATTTTTGGTACTAACCTATGTTATAGAAATGTATTTCTAAAATAAAACGTTATTAGTATTATTATTTGTATCTACTTTGGTTTCACGGGTGTTACCCGGGTCCTTTGGAGGCTTGCGTGGAGATATAAATCCAACATGAAGAGGCCCTTTGGAGAAGTTGATGTAAAGTTGGTCTCCAGCCAGAACTTGTTTTTGGAAATACCAATGTATGATATGTCCTTGAACAGGTCTAGGCTGGAGCAGAAACTATTGCATTATGAAAGACAAATTTATGGGATTGAAATGTAGCTGAACTTGTGCTAGGTTTGCCTGGATTGGACACCTGCTATTATTATAAAATGGCAAAATTATAGAATCGTCATCACCATCAAGAAGGCCTCTTGTGATGAGGCCTTTTTAATACTTTGATTAAAAAGGCCTCGAGATTACCACCATGGGAACAGGCATGAAAATATGTAAGTGTCTATTTTAGGGTAGAGATCTTGAAAATTATGTAATTTTTGGAATCCAAGATGGCGGACGCGACTTTTCATGAAAAACCTGCAACCTGCAAAGGGGTCGTTTTTTGGGTTTTTACCTTAGTTATGAAATCCAAGATGGCGGGCGCGACTTTTCATGATAAACCAACATGAGTGTCGTTTTCTAGGTTCTTGGGGTGTAGAGGTGCATATCTCGAAAATGACGTCAGTTATATAATCTAAGATGTCGGACGTGACTTTTCATTATAAATCGACGTGAGTGTCAATTTCTAGGTTTTTTTCGGTGTAGTTTTGGAAAATTACATCAGTTTTAGTATCCAAGAAGGAAAATCTTCGCGTGGCCTCTCGCACATCCCGCACGCCGCCTCGCCACCCCTGCCCGCACCTCTGTTGCCCGCTCGAGAAAAAAATCGCCAGTGTACATTTATTTTTATCGATAGTTATTACATTTATCGGTACTAAGGTTACATTATTAATAATCACCGACAAATGTGATTAATTTCTCACTTTTACCTGTACTTTCGGTAATTATTAATAATGATAGACAATTATTAATAATTTTTAATTAATCACTCTAACCGTAACATATATATACCTTAAAACAACTTTTATTCCATGTCAAATTAGGTACATTAAAAAGAAAATGTCATTTCGTATTAAGTAGCCTCACGTTTCAGCCTTACGTTCAAAAATTATTGTAGACACATTTGTATGAGAAGTCCATAAGATTTCTTTTTAGTTTTTTTTCTAATGTTGTTGTGGTCTATTTTCTACCCATCCTTATTCCGAGATTAAAATATTGCCAGGGCTTCAAAATTAGCTGGCTGGACAAATTTCTTTGTTACGTGCATCAACGTTCGTTCTGTGTATTTTAATATGTCAGTTTACAAAAGTAAAAAGCATGTGATAATGTAGGGTCAATAAGGGTGCACTTACACTTACCTGATCGGTCTCATCGTCGTACAAAATTAACATGGACTTTACTTATACAGACAATTCTCGGAAGACGGGACGCTCGCGACACAGAAATAACTTCGCGACATTATTCCGCGAATGCAAGCGAAAATATCTCCGCTCCAATAAATATTTTATGAGTAAAATGTTAACCTATATCAAGTTCCTCTAATTACAACAAATGAACTGCACCGTGACGACCTAAAAAAAATTGGTTGTCTGTAAAGTCGGTTTACGAACGAAAATATTACGTGATAACAGTGGGAGAGAGATGCGTGAGCGTGATAGATACTACTACTAGTAGTCTATTTCTCACTGTTATCACCAAAAAATTTTTAATCACAAAAAAAAGATTATATTCAAAAAATTGGTTGACTGTAAAGTCGGCTTACGGACGAAAATTATACGTGATAACAGTGAGAGATAGATGCGTGATAGATATTACTAGTAGTATCTATTACGCATTAATAATAATATTATAAAATTTTTTCATCATCAGGTCCTTTTTAGTCTCCACTACAGGAGCACGACCCGCGATGTGATAACAAATAATCTAGGAGTGCGGCCTAAGACACTTGTCACATACATAAATACATAGTATCACGTCTTTTTAGACAGATCCTAGTTCTATAAGACCTTATAGCCACATTTAGCATGTTGGAGGGCGTGTAGATGGAAAACGGAATCAAATAGTGATGGGTTGCTAGCCGCATCGCCTATTGACATGTTTCCGCAGATTTTAGCCCAATCCCTCGATCGGCTTTTATGATCTGTGCGGGAAGAGAACCAGCTGGCACATTAGTCACGATTTTATGAAAGCCGCCTCAATTTCATCAGACGAATAAACATGCATGCGGAGTAATGCAGATGCAGTAGCGACGGAAGACATTTCGTTTTACAGAGAAATCACTTTTGTTTGCTGAGGTAATATTTATTGTAAAGAAGCAATCTTGAAAAATATGCTGAAATATTCAGTATGTAAGTGCTCGCTCTTTCTGACTGTTTGTAAAAGTTTACAGTGTAATTTTTCGATAAATTGTTGCATTACTATGATAAACTGGAATTCTTGGATTGTTAATTATTGTTTTTTGTTATAAATTATAAATAAATAATAAAAAATGTAGAGGGACAAATCACATATATCGAGTTAGCCTAATACTAAGTTGTGAACTTGTAGTTAGTCAAATATTTTATTCATCTTAATAGTTACTCTTTATTACTACTTTATTTTATAGTAGATACATAAAATACCTCAACATCCATATTATGTTATTTTTAATATCTTGATATTAAGGAAAATGCAAAATGTTAAGAATTTATTTTATTGTGACTATGAAGAACTAAGTCAAAAGCCAAACGAAAACGCCGACTATCATGTTTCTCTGAAAACTAGATAGAATACGTTAGTAAAACCATTTGTTTTACTATAATTACTAGTAGTTAACTTATTTTGTTTAAGTGTAATCATTTATATACTTATAATTATATTAACTTAATTTAGAAAAAAATTACGTTAATTTTATTTTTTCTAAATTAAGTTCCCAAATTTGATATCGTAGGTACCAACGGGAATATACGATCGTCGATGCACCTGGGCAAAGATAGAAGCTAAAAGACAGACGCATATAAAATTAAATGCACAATAAAACAATACCTTATGTATGTAGTCGGATAACAAGTAGATAGACTGCGTGTCACCGCCTCGCGGGTTGCGGCTGGCATCGCTCCAGTCGTTTCAATTTTCCCCGCGCGGGGCGTTCTGCAAACAACCCTAAATGATAAACGCATAATTTAACGCCCCATGCAAATACTGAAATTGTGCAATCAATCATTCCCCGATTATAAACCGGAGACGGCGTTCAGCTGTCGCTCAGCTGGCTACTCGCTAATTTTTGACAACTACTATAAACAACGTTTTGATGGTCACCCACTTCAACATAAATTTCGGTTGATATATCTTATAATAAAAATAAAATAAAATAAAATTTGTTTATTGGGAAACTAGTAAATTACAATTAATATAGGTTGCTGGAGCCTCTTTTTAAGCAAAAATGTGCTTGTGCCAGGAGACTCCGCTGTTTCTTATCGCTAAGTTATATGTTTATCTTAAAATCACATGTCTTTTTAGTCTCCACTGCAGGAGCATGCATGACCCTCTCTGTACTACCGGAGCCATACATGGCCAGAGCAGACAGAGGATTTGGCCTACACTCTCCTCGCTGGCTAGACGGGTTGGAGAGGTCTTTATGATTTTATTTAGCTTGTATTTCCTAAGTCGCCTCTTACGACCTCCATGGGAAGACTCGGAGTGGTCCTATTCTACTCTGCCGGAAACCCCACGGCTACATATCTTAAAATTAAATATAAATAGTCAATCATACGAATGCCGCAATGTATTTGGAAGTCACGTTCAAACGTTTTCATTGTGGTCGTCGAGTAGTTCTGCTGATTGTTAGTGCAAATCGTAAGTTGAGATTTAAGGTGTAAAGTTACCTAAGTTATACTTTGACAGAACCTATTGACTCCTGATTGGCTTGGGTCTCGGATATTTTAAGTTTTTATACTTATTTTGCATTCACAATGCAATTTAATAAGAGTATACCTATTACATGTTTTTAGAACTTGTGAACAATTTAATGTTACATGTTTTTAGAACTTGTGAACAATGTAAACAAATTGTCATTTGAAATTCGCTATTGTTTCATGAGTTTCAGGACAAAGACATAAATTCTATTATGACGTGTTATCATTATAATGATCTTGAGTAAAAAAACTATGGTAAATAGCGATTCAAGGCTTGTTACTCTCATTTGTCTTAGGTTTGTTAAGATTGTTCACAAGTTCTAAAAAAATGTTCTTTAGGTTTATATAGTACTAGCTTTCGCCCGCGGCTCCGCCCGCGTCAATGTCGATCCCTCGGGAATAGTACCTTTTCCCGGGATAAAAGGTAGCCTATGTCCTTCTCCGTACTCCAGAGAACTTGTATGCAAAATTTCATGGTAATCGGTTCGGTAGTTACGGCGTGAAAGAGTAACAAACAAACAAACAAATAAACAAACAAACTCACTTTCGCATTTATAATATTAGTAAGGATGTATCCCACCCACGATATAAGTCACACTTAGTATGGATGGAGCTAGCTGAACCTGTTTAATTTTCCTGTCTATATTTATTTCATCATCAATGCCGTTAAAAGTCCACTGCTGGACAAATGCCTCATGGGAGGATATTGCCATACTCGCCACGCTTGGTATTAGGCGAGCGCAGTTTCTTTGGCTTCTTGTGCTTCCGACGCTGCTGCCCATCAGATGCGTTTTGAAGCTAGGGAACAATAGGAAATTGTTAGATTTAGTAAGGTGATGAAGATATTAGGATACTACTCACTCGGATAAATGGGGGAAATGTAGGAAAGGTAAGTAGCAGCTCGGGAGCCCGGGCGCGCGTGCCCGGTGTCATACCTGCAACCACCGGCCAAGCAGATGAGGATGGCACCTTGAAGTGGATTTCTATCTGGTAGCTTTGAGTATGTAGATAGGTTGTATATTATGTACTTACCCATAAGATCATCATCAGGTCCTTTTTAGTCTCCACTACAGGAACACGACCCTCTCTGTACTACTAGGGCCATACTTGGCCAGAGCAGTCAGAGGACTTGGCCTACACTCTCCACGCTGGCACGACATCCACGCACGCACGACATCCACGGAAAGACTTGGAGTGGTCCTATTCTACTCTGCCGGATACCACACGGCTAACCCATAAGATACAAAGAACGAATTGGTAAAGCTAATACGTTAGTACGGATTCCCGAAGTAAGTTTGCCGCATTGCCAGAAATTTAAACGACGTAAAAAGTTTTATTAGTTTTGTCTTATCAAAATTACAATTCTCCTATTTCGCCATGTTTCTTGTTTACTCCAAACAGAGTTTCTAGCTATCATAAACCTATATCTTAGTAAGAAATAATAAGTACCAAGTTAGATTACTTTAAAATATCTACTTATTTCCTTTGTAACAGTAAGTACCTTATTTATTAGGTACACCAACCGGATACATGACAAAATCTTAATAGGTGAAAATATTTTATATTTAAATTGAAATTCTGAGAAAAAGAAAATTGAATTAAATAAATGAAATTAAAGAACCTAACATGCATTGTCATATTGATGGTATGACTGTATTATAGATTAAAATTTTGATACACAGGGGTTTTTATATGACCGAAAGATACAACAGGTTCCTGTCACATTTGCGTTTCTAGTGACTTTGTCCGCGTGGGTTTCGGTTTTTACACACATAATATCAAAAAAAAAACCGGCCAAGTGCGAGTCCCATCGCGCACGATGGGATCCGTACCATTATATAATAAGTTTAAATCATTTTTATTTTGTAACTCCAATCTTTATTTGTGCTATAAAATGTTGCTTTGTACCAAATTTCAATATTCTGAGTTCACGGGAAGCACCCTGTAGATTTTGATTCCCTTGTGAATGTCGAAAATTTGAAGCATAAACAGCTGTATATTTTGATTGCGTTGGTTTAGAAGTTTGATTTTTTCACAACTCCAAGGGTCGGTAGGCCTTAATATTATTGTGACCTTGATACATTCACGCGTTCCTGAGAAAAAGAGTCTTGACAGACAACAAAGTGATCCTATAGGTAAGGGTTCTGTTTTTTTTCTTGTTCTATACTAAGGCCATACTTGACCAGAGCAGCCAGAGGACTTAGCCTACACTCTCCACGCTGGCCAGACGGGTTGGAGAGGTTATCAGATATATTAATGCAACATCCATATTTTTTCAAATAAACCATATAGCCTATGTTACTTGCTTAATGCACTTTTCTATCGGTGAAAGAATTTGTAAAATCCGTTCATTAGTTTTTCAGTTTATTCATTACCAACAAACACGAACTCTTTATAATATTAAATTAATATTATATAAATAATAATATATAAACGAGAAAGTTCGTGGATGTTTGTTACTCAATCACGCTAAAACGGCTGAACAGATAAGACGAAATTTTGCACACAGATAGGTTATTACCTTAATTAAGGCGAGGCCTAAAATGTTTGGTACCTTCGCTCGGCAAAGGACTGATCAAGTGCGCGCAAGGGATAGCGCTTTTTCGGTTTAGCCCGTGAATGATGAGATAGGAGATAGTCTCGAGTCACTCAAAGAAAAAAACGTAAGCGCCAAATTAGTTATTTCTATTTTATATAAAATCAGACCGGTTAATTGTATTTTCATATTTACATTTTGATGAATTACTAATAACCTATCTTTTAGTCTAAAAATCATTATTTCATTCGTCGCATTTGAGCTACAATAACAAAAATTCTGCGAACGAACACCATTTTTCAAAAAATATTTCTATCGAGAAAATTTTATCAAAACGTGTTTTCATATTCAATTTTTGGAGATAAAATAGTCAAAAATCATATTACTTAGATTTGAAACTCCTAATTTAAGTATTTTGCGAGATAAATAAGGTTCAGAACGACCTTATTTACAGTGGTATCACCTTAACACGTAGGCTTCCTTCATCCCGGAGATATGCTATTCCCGCGGGATCGACATTAACGTGAGCGGAGACGCGGACTACAGCTAGTTATTATAATACAATATAATATTTTTTATTTTCCGATTTGTCGCATTGTTGTGTAGTTCCAAATATTGAGCAGAGGTCAATATTCCGACTGTATAGTCGTTTATTCCGATTCCATTTGTTTTCGTTCCATTGTATTGCCGTAGAGCGACAAATAAACTCAATTAAACTATGCTTCTATCTTTTATTCAGCTAGAAATGGATTATAAAGTTGGCTGCAAGTGATGGCTTGATTACGAGGAAACCAAACGAGATACCAGCAGTAACTGCCAGCTTTATTAAGTTTTTATAAACCCTTAACAAGTTTATTACTAATCCGAAAAGCTATTAAAATGATGTTAAAAATGTTATAAAACATTTTAACATCATTTAAATAGCTATGTAAAAGAAAATAAATGATATGTAGGAGGAATCCTGTCTGAGTTATAATTACGAGAATAAATATCGTTTTTTAAGGCATCAAGCATTAACGAGTAATTTAAGTGAGTTTTTATGTTAATAGCCTCTATAGAAGTTCTTATAAACCACAAGGTAGTTAATAAAATGCCTGTGATAAAAGTATTCTAAATTTAAATAAACGTTATCATTGAGGAACGAAAACACTCTGAACTACAAGTTACATAATTCGTTTTCCCATTTGAGCAAGTTCGCTATCTTCACTTGTTCGAGGTGAGCTGTATGTTATTAAATTTCCTGCGACTGTGTTGTTGTCATTCTTTGACAAGGAATATCGTGCAAAATCCAATTCCCACGGTGCAACAATGGAGCGGTGCGGGCGGAGGGGCGGGGCGCGGCCGGTCGGCGATACCATCGGTGCCTTCGTCGCCGGGGCACATAAATCTAGCTTTGATACATTTTGGTAAGACGCCAACTACGGTGCATCGCCGCGAACCACTCGACCCGCAAAATAATATCAGTGCTTTTATTTCAGCCACATACATCAATTACGCTGCACAAAGAGTACTTGTTAAGTACCTTTATCTCTTTCGTTCGACACCTGCCTTATTGATCTTACAATGGAGGTTTTAGAGCATTGTACCGGTTGATAAAGTATAATGGTTTGCTGAGTACACACCTACTGTAGTACAATGGGTGCTGAATCAGATATTTTGATCAGAATCAGTAAAGACTTTACAGTCAGATTGTGATGCGGATTATTCTTGCACAATGATTGCATTGAACAAAATCAGACCACACTCAGATTAAGTTTAATGACTCATACCACAGAGGAAAAAATATCTCATATAAACATTCTGGTTTTTCACAGTTTGCAACGATTATAGTGTATATCTGTTATACAAATCAATTGCTGTACATTTAACTCAAGAACGGCGGGGCCGGAATTTACGACAAAAAAAAATTAATAAAACTACTTCCCCCAAACTTATAAGGACCCATTTGGAAGAGAAACTCCAAATAAAAAAAATATGATGGAGTTTCAAGGTACACACCTAAATCAAGATTCCCACGAATTGATAACCTCCTCTTATTTTAAAGTTGGTTAAATGCAGCTGAAATCACTGACAATAAAGTAAGTAAATTTTATATTAGATATTAATAGAATCTTATCTCAAACACGTCACTGAAAAAAAAAACAAACTGAACCACGTCAGAGGCCTAGAGGCGGTTCCGAAGAACTCTGACACCAGGCTGTGCATGGTCGATTGATCGTGACACCTACACGAAATGATGATGATCTCAAACAAACCTTGGTTGCCTTCTCCTGAGCGTTGGAATTTTGTAAGATATCGTATTGGAGACATGTACTATATACATTAAGTAAAAAAAAAACAGATTATGTTGCGATGGCTTCTAGCTTTGTTCTTATTTTTACACGACTGACCTACCCAGAAGGAGGGTAATGTTTTTCGCGTGTATATGTATGTCTGTTCCATTGTCGTCTCTGTAGCCTAAACGGCTTGTCCGATTTTGAAGTGCGAGGTGTCATTAGATTCGTATGCTTCCCCAGAGGGTGTGTAAGTAAAAAAAATATATGGCGGACGTAAACTGTCAAAAAAGGAAGTCGGGCTTTTTATTTTTGAAATAATCCACTTGTTCTTCAATCAATTATGTATATTATCATTCTTATGGTTAATTATTATTATAGAATACGCGGGTACTTATCTGCAGCATCTAATTACGGAATCCAAGATCCACTTCACCTTGCTTTGCCTATGAAATACAAGTTACTGGAAAAGACAAACAATATACTGATATTGTTTACCGTAAACCGTCTCTAAACGTCTGGCGACGGTGGCTAAAAGTCAGCAATTAGGGAGTTACTCCTTAGGCGATAAGTTCGTTAAGTAATAGGGTTCATTTCGAGCCAGCGAGCGTCGTTAATCACCGCCGCTGGGCGCTTCCGTCGCCGTGGCCGCGCCGGAATACCAGCTTATTTTTGATTGTTTTTCACAACACAAACAAAGACAAATGATTTAGCCATATCGTTAATCATATGTGGATTAAAATGAAGTTCCGACTGCAGCGCCCCCACCTCAGGGAGTTCATGCGGAAAATGTTGCAAACCCGTCCGTTGTTTGTTGCGAAATGTGTCTCTTTTGATATTACCGGTGACATTATTCTTGCTGTATTTATATTTAGATTATTCTCATTCTCCATTCGGTAAATTGCGTGCAGCAGAATTAATAACTTACTCTCTGGTTTATATAATTTACTCTGTCTACGTATATATCTATTTAGTTTAATTATATGAGTATTTACGTATCAAATCAACATATTTATTAAATATTTTGAATACTTTTTTATCTTTTTATCCCGAACGTTGACTAGTAAAAAATGCTTTAACTGGCCAAGTGCGAGACGTATTTGCGCACGCAGGGTTCCGTACCATTATCTATTAATATAATACTATTTAAAGTTATTAGCTATCTATAATAAAATAAGTTAAAATTATTAAAAGTATTTTTATTATATGATGTAAGTAAAAATTTATGCTTTTCGCAATTTTTTCTTTATCTGTGCTATAAGATGCTTTGTATTAAATTCACGGGAAGTACCAGGGTACTTCCCGTGAATCAGAAAATTTAATAAAAACTACAAAAAAGACAGGTAATTTTTGATTTCCTTGCGAATGTCGATAATTTGCGGCATTAGCAAGCAAAAGCGGCTTTTGCTTGCTAAAATCTTTTGATTGCGTTGGCCTAGAAATTTTGTATTTTTTACAGCTCCCGATTATTTGATATAAATTTCAGCCTGATACCTCCACGCGTTCCTGAGAATCTTTTTCCCTTGATAGACAGACAGACAGATGGACAAAAAAAGTGGTCTTGTGGGTTCCGTTTTTTTTCTACTGAGGTACGGATTCCTAAAAATATTATATTATATCCAGTTAAGTTCTACAATTTTAAAACTATTACGCTCTGTTTGATTTTTTGTATATGTGTAACATCAGCAGCAATGAGAGATTATAATTGTATTAAGGAGTAATTCGGTGCAGTTATCAAGCAAATTAGCAAGTAGAGCAGCTTGGGACACTTCGGTCGGGCGGAGTATGAAAAGGCGATCAGCCGCGGCCGGCGCCGGGCTGCCTCGCACCCGTTACCAAATTAATGTGTCACAAGCTGGATGCCGCTCTGATATTGATGTTGAAAAATGACGCGCTTGACGTTTCATTGCAATCGTAAATCTCTGTACTGCACTGCTCTATACACGGAACATTATCTCTATAAACTACAACAATAACCTATCGATCACACGCAGTCATCCATAAGAGGCTATTAATCATGAAAGTAATTTTATTTAATAGCTCCTTTAAGCTCTAAATAAGTACAAACATTTAAGTAAAATCCAAAGAAATCATAACTTATCTTTAAACGTGTGTTTTATTAATAATGATTGTAAGAACGGTACTATAAATGAAATGATTACAAGTTACAGAATTCGTGCTAACGTTTATTATGATTAATAGTTGGCATTACCGCCAAATGTGGATACGCAGGCGGACCCGAGATCGGAATGATTATCGTGAGGTTCACGCTTCGCCGATCACAGCACAAAATTAATTTAGGTATAAGGCGGCGCGCTCACTCGCTTCGCTCCGGATATTTCTAGCCTGATCCCGTCACTTGTATTCATAGGCCGATAGATTGGCTGTCATGCCGTCGAGCTTGCCTACACTGGAATTGATCTGTAAAATGGATTTCCATTTGCTGAGGAACAAAGGCGGCGCTGACAGCATCGCAGTTGATGACCACGGTACGGATACGCTGTCTTATCCTAACCGCATTTGTACAAGCAGGTGGATACTACTTCGAAAGTCATTTGTGAAAGATTTTATGATGACTTCATATCGTGAAAATGTAATGACTTTCATATAAAGTAATTATATCTTAACGATATCAAGTCACCACAAAATACGGGGCAGGAATTAATTATGCTGAGCGTGAATACAATTTATTTATGAATAAATTTTTAATGAAACCGATTTCGCTGGACGTGTTGACATTGTTAATGTTTCAATGCTCTCAATGCGGCGATATTCAATTAGCTTGACATTTGAGGATTTATGATGCCGACGTTTTGAGCTTTTTACTTAACGGGATTTATCAAGCATTTCGGAAAATCACTTCGCCCGTTACGGTTTAATTGTGAAATACAGACTGGTGAGAACGATAATTTTATTTATGATACGCTTAATGTCGTTTCCTGATATTTGCTCCAGTAATGAAGATATAGCGACGTGTGATTAATGTTTTACGTTCATTATGAAATATGTTTTATTGGAAAACGAGTTCTCTGATTTATCATTTATTTTAATGAGATTTATATTCACACAGCGAGAATTTATCAAAATATCACAGATATTTTGGTTAATTTGGAACATTCGTTTTAAGTTATTGTCATATAACGCTGCGAGGAGAATACTGTACACATGTTAAGTGTTGATATATCGATAGTTTATGAATGGTTCGATGGAATGGAATGTAGAGTGAATTGGGACGCAATTTTAGAACAATGAGGTGGGAAATTGCTTTCCAACGAGTAGGGACGTGGAGCGTAGGTGGTTCGCGGTCGGCGAGACCACGGCTTCCGCTGCCCCCGCCTTGCTCGCTGTCGGATTGACTACAGCTTACTGATGTTCTAAATCGCCTGTGAAGTTCACACGTACTGATAACTCACTGTGAACATAGCTTGATTGAAATAGTTGAGAACTTGTGAATAGATGACGCTGACATTATATTACACTCGACATTAGAATGGCTCCCGCAACTGATTCTTTTAAATTTAATCTGAAAAAGTTTTATAAAGACTCTTGTTTATTGAGCGTATGTATTTGCATATATATATATTTTATATGTATTACTACAATTATTTATTTTACATGTATATTATTTATTTATGTTTATTTATTAGATTTCATCTTGACACTATTCTCGTTATGCCTCACATATATACTTTCAATCACTTGGTTGACTGGAAGAGATCCCTCCAAGGGATAAGTCCGTCGTTGTACAAATTTTCTTTTTTCTTACATATAACTGTTTTATTTATTTTCTTTAGTGTTAAGGTTTTTGTACAATAAAGAATTTACAAACAAACGAACATTTACTTTAAAGAAAGTATTTTTGAGTATATCTCTATGGTCAATGACACAGATTGACTAAAAGGAAAGATCGAATAATGGATATTCTCAAAAAACCTACCTATTTGAAATAAAAAGTATGCGCAAAGGGACACTAGATTCGTTTATTTCAGAAATCAAATTTATGTGTGGCGTGTTAACTACTCACAAGACCCACTTCTGTTTGCAACATTTCTATATATTTTTTTTAAAGTATATCTGATACATTTTCAACGTAGTTTGAATATTTGTATCAACATTGACGGCTCGTATTGACGGAAAACGGAATCAAATAGTGATGGGTTGCTAGCCTCATCGCCTATTGAAATGATTCAGCAGATTTAAGCCCAATCTCTCGATGCCTTTTACGATCTGCGCGGGAAGGGAAGCAGCTGGTACATTCTACGTTTTTTCTCTTCTCCCAGACCAGCATGGAAGAAGTTTCATTGCCTTTTTAAGTTTAAATTACAAAATTATCATTGGCTTTTTATAATGAAGACAGCGACATTAATAGTAATGGTGTTATTCATTGGCGCCGGCGTTGATTAATATTTTAATTAAGTAACTCTAACGAAATTATGTAAATTGGACAATTTCCAGTCAATTTGTCTGTAATATTTTTAAGACAATGAATATTCCATAGACATAGGCAATTTATGAGCAAGATATCATCGTAATCAATATTCCTAATCACAATGAAAGTTTTATTTGTATGTAATATAAAACTAATGAAATTTGATACAGCTTCATAACGTACACGCAAACCTTTTTTATGCTTTTGTATTTTAGCTGATCCATATTCATAAGGTACCGAATTAGTACTGAACCTAGTTACCTTCTTCATTTTGAAAAGAAATTTAAAGCGAAGTAGATCATCATCATCATCATTTCGTATGGCAAATTACTGCAAGAATCTTATATATTTAATTTTAAATTTTGAAGCCATTCCTCAGCTCTCGGAGTTAAGGAATGAAGTTCACTCAGGCCTCCGGGGAAACGATGAAGTGGGCACTCTTCGGCAATATGCCACAAAGTTTGGTCTGCTGTCCCACACTCACACTCTGGAGAGGCCTTAAGTCCCCATTTATGAAGATGGTGGTTGGACCGTCCGTATCCTGTCCGGAATCGGTTTAATTTTACCCACAGTGCTCGTTGAGCATCAAGACCTGCTGGTTTTTGGGTCGGGTCCAAGATTAAATCTTTCCCAGCAATCTCGCTAGCCTCCCAGGATGAGCGCCAGGATGATTCGACACTAAACGGCGTTTCAAGTCTGACATCCGTCCAAATGGGAGATCTCGATGAAAGGCGTTGAGGTGGTAGGTCGTTTAGTGTTTTCTGGATTGGCATATCTTTCCGTTGGCATTTCTTCCATTCAGATATTGCTGCCTTGCGCCGGCGCAACTCGGGTGGAGGGATATGTGATAACGTCGATAACCATAGGAGGGGGGTAGGCTTTATCAGCCCAGTAATTATGCGCATGACTTCGTTCAACTGGGTGTCAATCTTATTGATATGCGCACTGCGATACCACACAGGTGCACAATATTCTGCGGTAGAATAAACAAGTGCTAGTGCAGATGTACGCAGTACTGAGGCTGAAGCCCCCCAACTAGTGCCAGCTAGGCATCTAAGAATGTTAAGCCTACTTTTCAGTTTCTGTGCATCGTTTTCCAGATGGAATTTGTACGTCAGCGACCGGTCCAACGTCACGCCCAGGTATTTTGGCGAAAAGGTATGTTTAACTGGCTGATTACAAAAGGAAATATTCAGATTTTGGTTTGCAAGGCAGTTTGAAAGATGGAAAGCAGCCACTTCTGTTTTTGAGGGATTAGGGCTTAGGCGCCACTTTGCGTAATATTTTAAGGTCAGCGGTTAGTATAGCTTCTCCCTCTTTGAATGATTTTGCCTGAATTGCGATTGCAAGATCGTCAGCATATGCGAATTTTTGACTTGTAGTGTCTGGCAAATCATTTATATAGATGTTTAACAGAAGCGGCGCTAAAACTGAACCTTGTGGGAGACCATATTTCAACAATTTGTAGGTACTAGTTGCTTCTCCCAGATAAACTTTGATGTATCGGGGGCCAAGTAAAGTTTTGATGACATTTAGTGTCTTATGACATGGAATAATCTGGCAGAGTTTGTGCATAAGTCCTGCTGTCCACACTGAGTCCATTTAAAGAGTCTACGAAGGCTACAAAGGTCTTCAAGCCTCTCTGAAAGCCAGCTTCGATAAAAGACGTGAGAGCTAGGACTTGGTCTGCACAACTTCTGCCTTCTCTGAAACCTGCTTGTTCTGGACGGATCTTGGAGTTTACTTCATTACAAATTCTATTATATATAAGGCGCTCCAGTAGTTTATATACAACTGATAGTAAAGAGATAGGTCGGTAACTGGAGGCATCCTCTGGTGGTTTTCCGGGTTTTAACAGTGCAAGTGTAACTTTTGATCGATTCATTATATAGCGAAGTAGATAATAAACATTTAAACTCTTGAATCTTTGACTAATTTATTTCTTTTTAAATCTTTACATAAACTACGAGTATCAATAAACTATAGGTACATATAACTAAAATTGGCAAGCAATATTGTCATCTAACTGCCTAACCTTTTGGGAAACTCTTTACTGAGACTATAATCGTAATCAATAATATTATATTACCTCTCATTATCATTTCAGCCATTAAAAGTCCACTTCTGGCCTCTTCCCAAAGATTAAATAAATATATATGGACAAATCACACAGATTGAGCTAGCCCCAAAGTAAGTTCGAGATTTGCGTTATGTTACTAACTCAACGATACTATAATTTATAACAAATACATATATAGATTCTTCGTTCCATGGGAGGATATTGTCATACTCGACATGCTTTACAGGCGCGATGCCCTACCTGCAACCACTGGATAGGCAGTTAAGGATGAAAACCCTGACTAATATATTACCTATAGGTTTAGAAAATTGTATCAAGTGAATGCTACGTGCAAACCTTGTTTTAAAACGCGAAAAGAACTCATTATTATTAAAAACATTCAAAGCGAGTCCATGTTGTAATGAGAGTTTATACTACCTCGTATATTTCCAAGTATACGAGCGAAACTATAATAAAATACGCCTCGTAATAAATGTCAAGTATTATTGTTCTAGAAGCATGAAGTCCCACATTGCACTATCACAAAACCCGTGATTGGTTTATTAGATGTGACCATGTAGATAGTCTGAGTCGTGAGGAACTGGCATCATAAATCTTCCCAGCGGAATGGGTACAGCATCGTCCCATAAATTGGCCATCTATAGTTTACGATACAC
This sequence comes from Elegia similella, assembly GCA_947532085.1. NCBI lineage: Eukaryota > Metazoa > Arthropoda > Insecta > Lepidoptera > Pyralidae > Elegia > Elegia similella. The sequence goes on from OX383929.1 coordinate 14,820,980, forward strand.
TCTGAAAGGAAACCGGCGGGAACCCGCCTTACACTGGAACACTGACTTGCGAGCTAAAATATCACTCCATTTATGATCTCTATTCAATGGCTAATAATATTGCTCCGTGGCAGATTGTTGCTGCTCAACAAAACATTTATTTGGTGAAGCTTTTGAATTACTTTTCTTTGTATTTTCTGTTTGCCTGTGTTAGTAGCCATATGTGTGTGAAACCTTTAATATCTTATCAAAGCTTAGAAGAGCTAAAGGTAAATTGTTATTTGAGGACTGCTGTTAGGGTTAGTACTTATATTAATTCTGTGCTCAGGGTCAGTTATTGAAGGCATACTTGCCTTCTTGGTGTCAATCAAAAAGGTGCACATAAAATTGGGTTAGCAAATAATTTTCTCAAATCATAGATAATATCTAGACTCTCTATCTACATCTACGTGAATTTTAGATATTTGAATGAGTATTTCTTACATTTTTACTATAAAATGAGATCAAATGAATTCACAGCGGGATACATTCAAATATAGAAGCTATCTATTTGGAGCTTGGAACTATTTCCAAACTTCAAATACATAGTATACTTAGGCGTCTTCCTATGACGACACCTTGATATACCATCTATTGATACGCTGTATTATCTTGTGCTCTAACCTACTCTTCTAGACATTGCCAATACGAGTCGTTTAAATTTAGCGGCATTAGAAATAGCAGGCGGAGGAGCATCGAGACGGCTTGCTCACTTCCAGCCGCTAATTAAAATCCGTCAGAAATCATGTATATTTCATAGCATTAAGTGAGTGCGGCCGACGCCGTAGCTAGGACGCCTTTTCATTAAGGTTGCATTAGTTCATTAAACCTTTTTACAGTAAATTCGCTGAAGACCCTGCGGAAATGTAGAACACTGAAGCTGTTCTCACGGGCTGTTTATTATAATACTTTATTATAAACAGCCCGTGTTATTCTCGTTATGTTGTTGCTATTTTATCTAAAAATTTCCTCCACGAAGAAAGTCAGGGTATAGGGAAAAGCATGCGGAGAATATGCTACTTCTAATTTAGCATATCACTAGTGCCGTTCCAGGGAATAAACATAGAATCTGTAAGATTTGCTTTAGGTTAGGTATCCAAAACTTTAAGTTATAATTTTTCCTATTTTCTTTTACATACAGTATGTATAGGTGTTACCGCCTATACTCTGTTAATTTTAAAGTGTTCCCCGACTGAGCGTTTTTCCTCGGTGACGAGTGGTCATCAAGTCAGGCTGCCACACTGGAATTCCCGGGTTCGATCCTCGATCAGGTCAAAATGGAAAATGATCTTTTTTAGATAGTCTGGGTCTTGAATGTTTATCTACATATATATGTATTTGTTATCGTTAAGTTATTATCCCTTAGCACAAGTTTCGAATTTACTTTGGAGCTAGCTCAATCTGTGTGGTTTGTCCATATATATTTATTTATTATTGTCGTTATGATAGCATTCATGATGTAATATGACAAAGCATATTTTAGAGTGGCCACGGCCTGATGCTAACCTTTCTTGGGTAGCTTTAGAACAGCAAACCTATAAAATGACGTTCAAGTATTTGCCCGCGCCGGGTATCGATCCCGGTGTCCCTCATGTAGCAGGCTGTGTTATCAACTGTGCCACGTCAAATTCTGTATTTCAAAGAGTATAAAAAGTAAATGTGTTTCTGCATATGTATATTTTTCCATCTCCCGTGGCTTTGTTTACACAAATAAATTACAGAGGAGATAATGTTTGTGTTATTCACGTTCAGTTAAAACAAGAATATATGTATATGCTCTACTTCTACTTTCCGAGCATCGTTTATATAGTGTCACGATTTTGTCCTCATTTCATGAAGTTTATTTTCAGTAAGTATAGGTATTCAAGGCGATGTTGTTGCAAACACTTCCTAGAAATAATATTGAATTCACTTTGTATCATTTTTCTTCAGTTTTCTCGGCTCTTGTTTTATACATTGCTTTCACGTATATAAAATATTATTATTTCAGGTTTTTAAATTAATTAGATACTTATCGATTTATTTTCTATGTTTATAAGTTATAAGAATATGATTCGAATAACGCTTAGAGATGAATTAACAAAATTGACAGGAATCTATCTCATGGATGAAGAATTTAAGAAGTATGAAAGTTTTTTGACATTTAAGTTATTAGCTTTGTGGAAACTATTTAAACAATAAAAGGGCGCATTGACGCGGGGGAGCAACCGACAACATTAAGATCTACCGTGAATCCCAAACAGGCCGCAATGATTTCGGTGGCTGAATCAATCAGGGCTGGTGTGCCTTGGGCCTCATTAAGATGCAAGGGATCCATTTATTACTTCGCATTCAATTTGCGAATCCTCTGTTCCTTTAAAAGAATTGTTAATGAAAACGCCTATTTAACGTTTATTTAGACGAGTTTTGGCTTAAAATTTTATCTTTATAGCAGAATAAAACACTTTGAAATGTGGCTCTTTACGAGGTGCCTGTCTTTGTTCTAGTTAATCTTTTTAATGAATTTAACTACGTCATGAAGTAAATCTATCGTAGTTTTATATTATTTTCACGAACCCTCAAGTTTTGGCACAATCTATCGAATTCTGCGCCGCTTTTATTGTGATAAAAAGTACCCATAGTAATTAATAAAAACATCTCTTTATAAAACTTCATATCATTTTGCATAAAGGCAGGTTTAAAAAGCTTTTTGTAGAAACATTGAAGCAGCGAAGGCACGCACTTTAAAATGTAGTTGCTAGTTTCACGGTAATCCTCGCCAATATTATTTTAACCCACAAACTGCAGACAGAGTTTAGGAGGCTTTCACAGAGCTGGCCGTTTAGCAAAGTTTAAGTAGAACCACCAAACGCGCCCCATTCGGGCTCGCTTCATGTTAATCCTTCAAAATAAATAAACTACCGAGTATCACTGCAAATCCTGGAAGCAATGCTAAATATTCTGCTGCATAGAGAGGACGGTTTACAAATTGAATATTTCGTTAGGCATTTTTACTGTCCTTGTGTGTACGCAGATCTTTGTGCACTGCAACCTCGATTTGCTCTTTTGAATTGTTTAACATACACCAACTTTGAGATTGAAATTTGATTCTTCTAAAAATTTTAAGCTAAAAGCTCCCGATTGATTCCGACTAAATAATGCTATACCACTACACTGACGGCACAACCAACGGCTATTAACAAAATTCCACAGAATAAAAAGTAGACGAAGAAACTTTCGCATTGCTACAATTATCTTCTCCGTCGATTAAACTCTAAAAGTAATTACAGCAAACTGCAACCAAATTAAATAAGTATTATCTGAATGGGCACGTAATAATGCCTGCAGAATGTAGGTAACGCGGCGCTTGCTGCTTATTGCCGAGTCTCACGATTATTGCCTGCGTTCACAACTGAAATAGAATCGCCTACGACTATTTTGTATTTCCCCTCGTGTAATTTTATTTGTCGCGCCAGTGACAGTCATTGGCTAATGTCGAATATTCTATTGAATTTCTTAATATACTATTTGACTCGGTATCTACTTATATAGTAATGATACTTTAAATACAACCTGTAAAACTACTTGACAAATTAAAAACACGTAGATAAAAAAAATAATTAAAAAGCAGAATATTCCAAGCTTCTTCTTTACTCGCATAGATCATCAAAGTAAATCAAGAAAACAGGCCTAATTTAATTAATTAAGTTGACGACAGTATAACCGCGTCTTACTTTTTTTTATTGTTTTCAGACCAAGGGCTTGACTCCACCAAAGGTGATATGTGCTGAGGTTTAAAGCGGAGATGGGAGATATTTTTTAGCTAGAGTTTTTCCACTGCAACTGTGAATTGGTGACAAGAGTTGTCTGTTGACAAATGACAACTTGACCCCGTTAGATGAAAAGGCGCATCTAATATATTTTTTAAATCGAGTTAGATATAGTGCTGAACTCGGGAAAAGGCACATCTTCCACTATTTTTTTACTATTGTACATCTAGTTTCACCGCAATTTTACACAACGAAAGAAGGCGCTTTTACACTCTTGCTTGCCTGATTGAAACTTCACTCTTGAAATTGGAGATCAATATGTCTACCTGGGACAATTGATCCAGGCAGGCCAGCTTCAAGAATGAGGTCTTTCGGCGAATCGGACTCAGATGGGCAGTCTCTTTTTGTCCAAAATACCTCAGTGCCTAAAGACAAAAGTCTTCAATCAATGTGTGTTACAAGTGATAAGTTACGGCTCAGGACCGTGGTCCCTTACTATGGGCCTCATAAGAAGGCTCAAGGTCGCTCAAAGAGCAATGGAGAGGGCTATGCTCGGTGTTTCTCTACGAGACCGAATCAGAAATGAGAAGATCGTTAGAAGAATGAAAGTTACCGGACATAGCTCAGCGGATTAGCTCTTTGAAGTGGCAGTGAGCGGGGCACACAGCGCGTAGAACCGATGGCCTATGGGCAAAAAGGTTCTCGAATGGCGACCACGTACCGGCAAGCAAAGCGTCGGACACCCACCTACTAGGTGGTCGAACGACCTGACCAAGGTCGCAGGGAAACGCTTCCAACCGGTCATTTTGGAAATCTTTAGAGGCCTATGTCCAGCAGTGGACTTCTTGCAGCTGATATGATGATGATGATGATGACTGATTAGTGGTTGGTCTCTTCTCCACTAAAACTGAGCGAAGACGAGATGAATGGAGAACGAAATTCTATAGGTTGTTTAAAACTTATAATTCTCCTCTGTGCTCGACTCTTCTTAGCTTCTTTGAAGTCTAGGCTACTGTTTGGTGGTACATGTGGTGTTGTCAAACTTGAGAAAAACAATTTAATTTCCGATTATCTACTTGATTTGATTAATAGTTTATCGGAAAGGGAACGGTTAATCTCTAAAAGTTTGACAACGACACTTAATCACCAAACAAAACGAAACTGTACATTTGAATACAAACAAAACTGCAGCATTGAAAATAGTCATAAGCAGTCTAAACAGTGAGTGGCGTCTGGAAGCTTGTCAAAAGTTTCCCGGCAATCCCGAAGTTGCCGGATTCCGGGGATTCCGCCCGCGCCGCCGGAGGTGCCGGCCACTGTCAGGGGGACGAGCTATACATATTATCTACTACTGGCATTAATCCTACATCTAATTTCCTGTGTTATCTGTATAAACAGATAATTGTTGTTAAATGTTTACGTTTAAAATTGGATCTTTGACCAACTAACATTTTAATTTAGGCTATGATGTAACTAATTGTGATATTTATTTATAGCATAATCAATTCAGAAATAAAAAATATATATATACTAAAACAATTAACCTAAAACAAAAAAACCTAAAAATACAGCGTGATTTTGAACCTCTGAACTATATTAAAATCCTGGAATCAGAATCCCTAATGGAATACAGAATTGCAAGAAAAATAGGTAAAAAACAAAAGAAAAAAAAATTACCTTCCATAGAAATTCTTCCAGCTGATCGGCGACTTTGTATGGGAAACCTAATTTTTTTCTCGGTTTTCAACTTTTTTTCTTGCAATTCTATATTTTATTAGGGCTTCTGATTCCAGGATTTCAATATAGTTCAGGGGTTTAAAATCACGCGGTATAATAACTAAAATATTTTATTAAAAGGAGTCCCTTTAGGCAAGGTTCCGAAGATACTGGCAGCATTCCCCCTTCCATATAATTTCAGTTACATAACAGTTACATGTTCACGGATTAAATGGTTACAATTTTCACTATTCATTTATAGTGCACCAAACTTTTTTCTTCACTCTAAATAATGTAATAAATTTCATGCTTATTTAGGAATTAATACAAATAGAATATGATCAACAAACTGTAACATACATTCTTATCTGAGATCTCGTCTCACTTTAATAGTCTCTACTCTTAATTATTACTGCCTCCTCCACTTAAAAAGCACTCGGTCAAGCACCATCTCATTAGGGTTAATATCTCTATCGCACCTCGTGATTGATAGTCTATTTTCATTACAGCAGACATGACTTCGGTGCACCTCGCCTGTCGATAATAAATGTGGTATGTTAAAGCCGAATGAAAAGATCAGAAATGTAAATAAAATTAATTGAGCGCCTATCAATAAGCCAGTTGACGTTAAGGGGCCGATCTATTTATGTGATGAAAAATGGGGATTGAGTGCAACATCGTCAGTTCTGGAAATAGGTATATGATTTCATCAGATATGTTGTGTCACCTACACTTACAAATTTTATTTAAAGAAGAAATATGTATTATAATTGAATAACTTATCATTATATTTGGATTACATTAGTCTATAGCTATCACTTGAGATTAGTGCTTAGTTCATTGTTTCATGTTAACTAAGTAATATTCTTTGTCACTGACCTGTGTAATTTCATCTCCATTGAAGCCCCTAAGCTCTCGGGCAATTCATTACCTAAAGCTTAGGGGATGAATTTTGAATAATAGTTTCTTACACAGTTATACTTAGATATATATTTGGTATCGTATGTAATCGTACATTAGTAATATACTGTTTTACTATTATACTCTTGGATATAGACCTTAGTGTCGGCAAACTTGTTTTTGAGTTTAAAAGCAGTCTGTTTTACATTCAAAAGAACCCATTGTTGCAAGTTCCAGCGCAGCTAAACAATATAAATTACAAATCAGAACCAAATCCTAACACCACGAACAAGAACAAAACTGTGAAATAAATAAAAGGGTGGCCGATGTCCGACTCGAACAATTTCTCCGGCGATAAAACGCAAAAGGAGCGGTATTTAAATTGAATACGCCGTAAATAAATGCTAAATGAGACAAAGGACTGTGAGAGAATTCGCAATCTAAACAAGAATAAAAGGAGTAATGTATCTTTAATGAAAGCGATGTCGGGCCTCACTAATGTTCTGAGTGACCACTCGATCAAATCGCATTTATTAATGAACTTTTTGAAAATAGGTCCTCATTCAAATGTTCAATGTAGAGTAAGCATATCTGATGTGATTTTAACAATAAAGAATATATTACCTGTATCAAAATAATAAAAAAAAAAAACATCCAAGTCCGAGTCGAAATCGAACACCGGGGGTTCCCTACAAAAAGTTATTTCTTTTTTAGGTCTCACTACAAATTTACAGTTTCTGGATATATTCCTTTATTTGCTTACCAAACACATTCTAGGCGAAGCGGAAGTACTCTGTAGGTTTTAATCCCCTTGCATTGCTAGAAGAATATTTTTCACACCTTATGTGTGACTTGACTTCATGGGTACCTGAGAAAAAGAGTATTCACAGATTCTATATCTATTTTTTCATTAGAGGAATGGAACACAAAAAAATTACATGATACCTTATTGGTTATTAAATACAAAATTAACAAACGATGACACCCATCAGTAAAATTTGTTTAAAGCCTGCTTTATGTAAGAGATGTTTATTATGTAAAGGAGAACTAGCCGCGTCGTGCATTAGCCAAGCTATCGGCTGACCTAGACAACACCGATCGTTTATTATTCACCGTAATCCGATACATTATCTCACTCACCCGACATCACCGACCGGCGCGGGAGACTGGGAAAACTAACAAAAAGCTTTTAAGATTCATGTTAAGTAACTGCCGCGACGAACCAGGACATATTTGAATGTGAACTTTTTCATTTGTTTATTTGTGTAAGTAATTACTAAAGATCGGATATTCGAATAAATATGTACCGAACGTTCAGATGTTGGCTAATGAAGTTTAAAGTTAACTTCAGCTAAAACGCATCCGAGTTATCGATTTCAGTTAATTATTTGTAAACTACTACAACTACTCCCCCACCTAGAAGGGAGGGTGCTGGTAGGCTGGAATGTCCTAATAATAAAAATAATAATATAAGTAAGATATTATATCATTTACACTTATAAATGTGTAACAATCGCGAAAACATTAAAAAAAAATTTTTTTTAATTTTTACGGCTTATCTACTTTAGCTGACCTATATAAAAAAAAAACGCTATTACATATTCTAAGTCTTTTAAAGCCCACTCGGAATAGAGTTCGTCCTACTCTTCTAAGTCCAAAAATATGTGGCTAGATGCGTTTTGGGTGAATTACGATTGAGTCGGAGGCTATTTAAATGTTTATGAGGGTCATCTAAGCACAGACACAGGTATGGCACTTCATACAAACGGGACGACATAAATACCTAGTACTACTACTAACAAAATTTTACATCCGTGCACACGCTAATGTGTGAGTTAAAGAACCAAGGTTGACACCGAAGAATGAAATGAAATTTACCTATTCATGATGCCACCTAAAGTTCGACAAATTTGCAAGATTTATGATGATCTTAATTTATTTATGTAGGTATGTATTTATTAACTTACATCTCAATAATAAGTAATTAAACTTGCTAACAAACAAAAATGTATTCGTAGATCTCGTACACAATGCAACTGGCACAATCAGAACACCATGACGTATAAGATTATTATATTTTAGGTGTACGTACACATCAACAAGTAACTAGCACTTCACAAATAAGAGGTTATGTATTTTATCTTCTCTTCACCACTGGTTTATTAGTTATCTATTGATTCATTTACAATTAAAAGCACTAGATAATGTCCTGTAATATAATAAATTGCTCGTTTGGCGCTAAACTTTACGGCAAATGTGATAAAAATCGATAAAAAAAGGATAAAAACAAGAGGCAGATAGAGAGAGATTCACAGCACAGTATTTCATTGTAAAGCGTGTCGGTAACGTAATATTCGCATTTGATGTGCAACAAAACCTAACCCTGTTTCAAAGCAACGCATCGCACTCCATTTACGGGGGAGAGGTGCGGCGATGCCTTGTTGCGGGGGACGCAGGGAGTTTCCGTTCTGTACGTTAGTACTTATATTAATTCTGTGGCACAGACGCCGGCATATAAGGCCGAATAAATGGTAGGTTGTTGTTTTTGCTTTAGTACGTTAATACGTATCGTTGTCTAAGAAGTCTTACTCTTACTTTGCAAGAGATATGTACTTTTTCTTGGATAAAAAGGATTTTAGGATGATTAAAATAGTGTAAGTGTAATTAAAACTTCAAACTCGGCATTAGAGCCGCGGTCGCTGTGCCATGCCAAGTGTCGAATTTGCGACGTTCCACGGGTCCCAATGCTGGCACATCTGGCGAGACTGTCCAAACCCTCGGAAAATTCCAAAGTTTTGCTAATTTTTGCCAAATATTTTATTAACTTTAATACAATTTTTTAATGTACTGTTACTCTCATACTTAATTTTAATCTATATGTAATCTAAAAATCATTTATTTTAGTCGTCTTTCTTTTTTGTCGTGTTTGTTTTTCTCAGGAGAAGATTCTTATAAAAGAAAATATTAAAAAGTTGGAAGGGAAAAAAATTATAAAACTTAACGACCAGTACAAGTTAATAAAACTTGTTAAATGTGACGTTAGCATCGTGTTTCCAGTTGTTTGACAGTTGGGTTCTATTTATAGTTAAGACAGAACAAAGTCCGTTGGGTCAGCTAAAATAGACATAAATTAACGAAATATAGCTAATATTCGCGTTTACTAACTTTGTATTAGTAAAATAGCTTTAATTCAAATCTAAGAGGATCTCCATGGCCCAGTAAGCATTATTAGCGCTTATGCATGTAACCCCACAGTCGACACGGAGCACGGTCTCTACTGGCTTGGGTGGCCAATAGTGGTATAAAAAAATAACAAGCTCCTCTATGCTTCGGAAGGCACTTTAAGCCCTTAGTTCCGGCTGTCGTCAGATGCCTTTAAGTAGCTTGAAAAATCTGACAGGTTATCCAAATAGTCAATATCTTTGCAAAATAAGGTTCGATACTTTCGGCTTGCAATAAGATTTTTGGGGCAACTTAGATGAATATTAGTTGGCAGCGGTGTAATTAAAACTTAACTCGGCATTAGAGTCGCGGTCGCCGTGCCAAGTGCCGGATTTGGGACGTGCCGCGGGTCTCAATGCTGGCACCCGGGACTGCCCGAATTCGTGGGAAATTCTGGGACTTTGCTAACCTTTGTAATATTTTTTTAAATCTCGTGCACACTTTATTTACTTTTATATTTTTTTGCTTTTATATATATATACATACATTTAGTTCAGTTAGTTCGGGACCGTCCGCCGCGCGTCTCGCACTCGCCTTGGAAATGGGCTCCTGACGAGTCCGAAACTATAGTCGGCAATCCTGACGAAATAGCACGTGAGTGACCCGACATAAATATTTTGCTTTTATCGGAAAAGAAAAGGATACCTAGACCAAATATAAAGGGCTTTTATAATCACAATATAACTCATGATTTGATACGCTTATGTTCGTATGATTCATGAACATTATCTAAGCATTCTACATCTGTTTGTTTTGTTTTTCGTGTGTCATGATCACTCCAGCCATTAGAAGTCCTCCGCTGAACAAAGACCTCTCCCAAGGTTTTTTCATTCCATTGGAGTATATTGCCATATTCACACACGCTTAGCAGGCGGGTTGGCGAGCGCAGTTTCTTTGGCTTATTGTGCTTTCGACGCTGTTGCCTATCAGATGCATTTTTAAGCTGGGAAAGGACAGGAATTTGTTTGATTTTCGAAGGGAATTAAGGTATTGGGATACTACTCACACGGATAAATGGGATAAGTAAGTACCAGCTGTGGAGGCCGGGTGCAGGCACAGGCAGTTGAGGATGACACTCCCGCCCCGACCATAATTTGATGCCACTTTTGGTCATTCATCCCAGCAGAGACGGCGCCTGGAGTTGCTTAACATGCACTAGGCCATCAGGCTACTCTTACCATTCAATTATTAGCAAGCGATAATTAATAATAAGTCCTGTGTACAAGATTTCTTTGTTATAAACGTCCCTTATAGGAGATTTCATCCATTGTGAATATTAAAACATAAAAATGAATATGAGTGCAATTTATTTGTTAATTGAGAGTGTCGATCTCTGCAGTATTTTATTCTAAAAATATATCCATATGCAACCTAACACATTTATTGTTCACTTACTAAACCTTAATAAACCTGGCAGTTATTACGAATTCTGCAGAGATTGAAGTTTAGTGGGTCAAACTCTATCAAAGTTTAGACAGGTGAACAACCTAGCGCCAGCATGTAGGGTTTGAAACTTCGCCAAGAGGTATTTGATGTAAAATTAGATGAAAGAGGACAAACTAATGCAATTTTCTGGCAATCATTGTCATTATTAAATGATACACTTATGGTTATAAATAAACTTAAAGTAAACATTTTTAACTTTTGATAGATCTATAGACCTAATAACAAAAGTGTGCAGCAAATTGTTAAATATCTACTATGACTTTTACATTTGATATCTACAGTACAGACATTTCGATCGAACTCGGGAACCCTCAAATAAAATTCATGCATGTAATACATTAATTTAAAGAAATGTGGTAAGTAGAAAATAATGATAAATATTTTCTAAATCCAAAAATTATTTTACCTGCTCCTTCAAAATCAATTACGGTTTTATATTTTACATTAAAGTCTCAAATGTTTCTATAAAAGTAATAAATAAGTATTTGATAGACGTCAGCCCAAAATTTCATTGCTAAAACAATAAGAAAATATCATTGAATAAAACATTTTCTATGTCGATTCAGAAGAAAGTGCTTTGTAATACTTTAATATGAATCTGCTCACCTACAGCTGCGATAATTTTTTTATTCTTGTATATTGTTTTTGAATATTGCAAATAAGAAATTATTACACAGGCTCCTGGTTTTGAAAGGCAACGCATTTTTTTTTAGTTTGAGTAATGAGTTTATTTATGAGTATGTGCTAAGATACTAATTCTAGCTTTACGTTTTAAGTAATAACTAATAACACACCCACCCACCACCTTAACCCACCACAAACTGTGGTAAAACAAAGGGCATGCAACCTGTGGCATTTTATTTTCATTATTTCGCCAATAATGAAACTTAAATATATGTACTAAGAGGACGACTCGAAGCATCATTGGGAAAAAGAACCAATGTCTTTAAGGTGTGACTAGTTGGAGATAAACGGGGAATTATTTTTTAGGAACACTCTTCCGGCTGTATATTTAATTCTATTCTATTTTATTGATCTAGTTCTATTTTCTATTAATTCCTCAAAAATATGTCCTCAGGTTAAGTTATGCTAAATAAAAAAAGCAGCCGACGATGGTAAAAGTTGCTGGCTTTTGTTGCGGTCTTTTTACCCGTATGGTATAAAAACCGAAGATGCTTTTCTTTTATCTAGCCTTAAGAAGTTATGTCAAAAAAGTATCTTTTCTCTCTCGTCGTTACATCAACTCAAAGTTCTACAAATAATTTGGGCGCTAATCGACTGCGTGAACGTCACTATGTTCTCGCCCTAAACGCGGATCTTATTTAGCTTTAGCTAACTCGCGTTATGTATGGTGTGTTCAAAAGTTGCGACGTTTTAATTAAAATTACAACTCGTTTTTGTGTCCGCCCATCGTACGTGTCTCATGCACGTGACATCCATTGTAATAAACTTTGTGGTAGCTGTTTAGGTACCTAAAACGGAATATTTTGTTAATGCTGACGTGAGGGTCGTTATTTTCAGTTTTGGAACAATTGTGTTTAGGAATATCCAATTTCTATAACTTTTATTTGCATCAGTGTCACATTTAAATAGTATAAGATTTATATACACAATATGTAATATATTGTTAGTAGAATGCAATGCACGTATGGTAAAGTAGATTGCATTGTAATAAAAAGATAAAATATTTTAGAGATGGAGATAAGACATATATTGGAATATAAAATTCTATCGAAAACTACTCAAGTCAAAGAAAAATATCATTTTTAAAGATCTTTATTATGCTTTCGCGACTATTGAGATATAAAATTTCACGGGCTTATGTTTAATATTCAAAGCAGTAATACTCTCAAATGTGTCAATAACATATTGACATTGTGGAGGCGTCGATAAATATAAAAAGTCATTGTTATTCGGGTGGCGCGGTCGGTAATTGCCGATAGCTTTTAGCGGGATACGGGGCGGCACGGCGGCGGGACGCGGCTCGGGACTAACGGGACGTAATTAATGCGCTGGCGCACTGCTGCAAAAATGCGAGGCTTAACCCCGCATTATCACAATGCCAGAGTTTCCCCCTCTGTCTTTTCTCTACATTCAGCTTTATTAACAGAAACAAAGTCCCACACCCATTGGACGTAGGAGTGGATTTACGCTTGAAACGTGCATCTCGTATGAATCTTTAGTTGTAGGATGAACCTTGATCGTATCTGCTCTTGTAGTAGATATATGGCTTCATAGCTCAGACTCCGGTTCAAATATAGAATATTAGTTATAAATTCATAGTTTTTAAAATAACAGCTGGTTGTTGGCAAACTATGCTGCTAACAATAACCCTCTTTGCTTTTGCAAGGGATATTAGTGCTTAAGTCCATCAGTCGCCTTGGATAACACCCATATGGTGAGACGTACTGGACCTATTTTAAAATGGTAGATTTCGTAGTGGTACACATCTTTTGCAGAAATTTTTAAGTTCGAAATATAGTACACATTTTTAACGTAAGCTGCCTACCTGGTACCTAAAATAATTTTAACTCGGTTGGTGTTTCGCCTGCAGGCTTAAGAGGAAAAAAGGCTAATAATAATATTCACCTTTTATCCTCACCGCTGTGGGATGCCCAACAGAGTGCTCTGAATATAACGAGAAAATGACCTCTCATTTTCAAGATGGTATGAAAAAACTTTTCCTGGAATAATTTAAGGCGGACTGCTCTACAAAACCTTAATTCTAGTTAATCTAAATTTAAAATTTAAATGACAAAACAAGACGCTACATTGTGAAAAGCTCGCCCTCCGGAGGGCAGTTGGGCTCTTCCAGAAAAGGAAAGTCACGAACTCATCGCGGGGCCATTCCAACTCCCAACAAAATAAATATATTTTGCTGATTCGAGACGAAATTTGCAAGTCTGCCAAGAATATTCGTACCAAATCGTTTTCCTATAATTGGAGTACATGTGAATTTGTATTCAGTAGCGCATCCTTGGCGGATGGAATTCCGCCGTTTCGCGGGACCCCCTACTACATCATGCGTTATTGAACTCATTTGTGTAACAGCGTACACGGCTCGCCACTTCTGCACTCGAGCCTACCTGTTAACTCATATTTTATTTATATTTGTACGTTATATCTCACTCATCCTTATTACGAGCAAGCGTTGCTCGCGTGCGCTACATCTCATTCTAATGCTATGGTTTCTAGACCGTCCGTCGCCGTCGTATAGACGATGGAGGTAGGAGCGGGATCAAACATATTTATAAGAGCGAGAAACCCTTGCACTTTCTCTCTTACAGAAATAGGTCAGTCCTGCGCTAAAATTATTATTTTTATTCAACTTTTAGAAAAAGGAGGTATCAATTCGACCCGTATGTATGTAAATTTTCCACAACTGCACGGTTTCTATATTATGTTACTATATATCTTAACAATGTTTATTTGTGTGATTGTATGTTTATACATATCTCATACACACACACACACACACACAGTGTATATCTCAGAAACTATAAGACGGCTTGTAAAAATATTTTTTAGTTCATGTAGGTGTAGGTTCTATTCTATTTTATTTTATAGTCCAACTTAGGGAGCAGTGCAAGTTTCATCAACATCAATATGTTTCAGTAACAAGCAAAATTTTTAGACGGCTTAATTTATTTTTTATTCGTAGCTGTATGAATTTCTATGGAAAGTATATTTTTTTTTTGTTTTTGTACTTATTTTTCTTGCAATTCTACAGCGTGATTTTGAACCTCCTAGCTATTTTATATTCTGGGGATCAGAGTCTCTAATGGAATGCTTCGGTAGGCACGTTAAGCGGCTGGTCCCGGCTGCCATCTGGTAGTCGTTAAAGGAACACGTCAGAGGCCGACCGGCGGTTCCAAACAACTCTGACACCAGGGTGTGCGTGGTCGATTGACCGTGACACCCACTCGAAATGATGATGAATGGAACACAGAATTGCAAGAAAAAAAGGTAAAAAAAAAATACCCTCCATAGAAATTCGTCCAGCTGATCGGCGACTTTGTATGGAAAACCTATTTTTTTTTGCAATCAGCTTTTTTTTCTTGCAATTATGTATTCAATTAAGGGTTCTGATTCCGAGATCCCAATATAGCTAGGATTGGAGATTCAAAATCACGTTGTATATTCACTAGATCAGAGGTAAAAAAAAAAGCTAGTTTAACACTATTTACTGCAGTTGCTACTATTTACATATTCAGCAATAATGTATTTTGTATCTACTCAAGGCGTTGATTAAAATCCTACTAGGCATTATATCCAAAGTTAATAATTTTTGCTGACGTCAAAATTATTATGCTAGTCGCCGGGGAATTCGGCAGTTTCCCGTCTTTTACTCGCAGAATATGAATGGATTATGAAATAAAGTTCCTTCTCCAGGGAGAGTCACATTGCAGTACGTAAATGGTGATATTTTATTAGCTTACTGTATTTAAAGTAGCAATTAAGTAAATTAAATTTTATTAGTAAAATCAACGTAGGTTGTTATTATTTTAGTTTGCCCAGAAATATACTCTGTTAATTAATTCTCATTTTTTAGTAGTTGCTTATGATGTTATGACAACATTATATGACGTTTAAAATATTATTACTCAATTAGACAATTAACAGTAAACTAAGTAAAAGTTAAATGAATTATCAAAATTCTTAAAAATCTGTGTGATATGCCTATACCGTAATACTCTTTAAAACTTTGTGTCATCGCCTCGCGTAAGTCTTCCTTCGTACGAGTAACGCAGTAAACAAAGCCAAGGGCCATAAGACCTAGTCTACGTCTACCGCGGTTGGCGGTTGTGGATATAAGTCTACTTTCTTTAGAATTTGTTTTCTGATTGAAAGCGTGGGAAATAACTTTATCTCTTCATTCCAGTATCATAACCGCGCGCGTGTTTGCGCAGTGGTTGTTTGCAGCATATTTGCGCAACAAGATGCAAGTTGTCTCCATCACGGTTAGCTGTCGCGTGTCGCTACCTATGTGTGCTCATACTTTGGCATATTAAATCAGCTTACTTTATAACTTAATGGGCTATTACAATTTTTATAACAAATATTATATCGATTTATCAATTCGCGAATCTGTCTTTTTGTACAAATATGTACGAAATAAAGTTTCATCTCTCTATTCCGGCATCATAACCGAGCGCGTGTTTGTGCAGTGATTGTTTGCAGCATATTTGCCACGACAAGATGCAGGCTGTCTTTGTCACGGTTGACTGCCGCGTGTCGCTGTACCTCTATGTCCTCGTATTATTATGGCATGTTACCTCGAATTTGAATATAACATAATAAGCTTTTACAAATGTTATTACTAATATTATATGGATTAATCAATTTTTGAACCTGGCTTTTTGTACAAATATGGCCGAAATTAGTTTTCATCTCTCTATTTCAGTATCATAATCGAGCGCGTGTTTGCGCAGTGATTGTCTGCAGCATATATGCCGCGACAAGATGCGGCCTGTCTCCGTCACGGTCGGCTGGTTGGTTGCGTTATGCGTGTCGCTGAGCCTGCATGTAAACATCACTTCAACATAATTTGGAATTCCGTTATTTTTAGCCTTAAAATCTATTTGTTATTATTAGCCTTGAAATTAATTTAGGCTATTTGCTTCAAGTCCGACATACATATGGTATCATTTCACAAATCTGTATTTTTTGTATATAGGTATTTGAAATAACATCTTTCCGTTTTGGCATCATAACCGAGCGTGTGTTTGTACAGTGTGATATCTGCAGCATATTAGCAGCCGCAACAATCTGCGGGCCGTTGCCGTCAAGGTTTGACTGCGTCTGCATGTAATCTCATTTCAGCATGTATACCTCAGCTTAGCTTGGAATTGCAATATTAATGAGTGGTTACCATTCTTCAAAAATATGATGTTGATTTATTGTGTTCGTTACTTTCATCATTCGAATCTTATATAAACTCTTCTAAGGTCTCTATCTAGTTCAGTCTCTATATGAGTATGTGCATCATTTTTCTAACCTCCCTGTTGTGTAAATATGTATGAAATGACTTTATAAATTCTACTCTTACATGAGCAGTAGCAGAGCCAGATCAGTAAGTCAGTACTAATAAGCCAGCTGATTGGCTTGGTTCAAATGGAGATATTAAGCCTTGCCAGTAAGTTCCGTTCTATAGAAATTACTGGCTTGTTGGATAGGCTTGCTTGCCTGACTCGACTACTGGCCTTATGTTAAAGGTACATTACATCGCCATAATACGGGCCTTGGTAATTGTACGAGCTAACATCGCACATTTTGGCGAGCCGCAGACTACATCATACTCGTAGGTCGCATGTCAGCTATTTCATACTATCGATGGCACACCGGGACATTATTGATGGCACACTGAGCAGCGCTTGGATACTGCTAGCAAGAAAGAATCCGTCACATATAGCCTTCATGTTATCACAGTACAATCACAGTAAACTACTTTCTCCGTTAAGTGATCTAGTGTCTCTAAACCATCATCTTCAACCCAGCAAGCAGCAATATCTCTTCTTGTGTGGTGTTGGACCAAGTGTGGCACTATACTAGTAATGATGCCCATAATGTCTGCAGCGTTATTTAAAGTGTCGACGCGACACACAGCGATTCGCAGTCGCACACAGCAGGCGGCTATCAGCGTCGCGGTTGGCTGCCGCGTGTCTCTCGCCCGCATGTGCAGCATGTTTACTTTCGCCAAACTTGGAATTGCAATATAAATGAGCTATTTATATTTTTGATATTTATTTCATGATTGATAGTCAATTGGCAACGCTCGTTTGTGAACCCTTTTCACACCGCTTAACGATGAAACGACGCAGTAATAGTCTCAGGTAAAAGGCTTATAATTATACGAATTTCCACAAAAATCGCTTATAAATCACCTTAGATACCAGGGTCAAGATATTCTACTATACTGTACGCAAGCATCCAGAAGCTTGCACGTATTTATTTATATTTTTTCCACGTATGTTAAATTGGAACGAATTCCCTGCCATGGTTTTTTCGAAAGAGCAACATGGGTTTCTTGAAAAGATTTCTTGACGGCGTGAAAAGATTTATTTTGCGTTCACAACGTGAGAAGCACCCTGCAGTGTTGCAGGCGTTCATAGGTTACGGTATCCGCTTATACCATCAGTTGGGCCGTGAGCCTGTTTACCTACTTCGAAGTATAAAAGAAAAAAAAAATACTCTACATCCCTCTTTATCGGTATTATAATCGATGTCGGTGTATACTTGGACAATATTTGCATCCAAGCCGCGACACAGTAGCTCACGGTGGCTATCAGCGTGGCGGTTGGCTGCCACGTGTCGCTGTTCCCGCATGTATGTACATACACTCACTATGGCATGTTATCACCTGCTGAACTTTGAATTGCAAAGTTTCTCTCAATTCTCGCATTTTCTTTACATCTCTCTACATCGGTATAGGTAGAGGCCCGTGTTTGTACGGACAATATTTGCATCCAGGCTGCGACACAGTCGCGGTTGGCTGCCGTGTGACGCTGCACCCGCATATTCACTCATTTCGACATGTTTACATCCGCTGAACTTGGAATTGCAATATTAATGAGACGCTTTGACCTAATATTTCGACAGTAAAATAAAGATAAAGAAAAGCAAACGATCATGTTTCTAATTAATGATGTATGCCAATCAAAACTTCTATTCGGAGCTGAATGGACGTTAAACTAATTAAGTATAATTAATAAAGCAATATATATATGTCACCAACAGCTTAATAATGGCAAGAGACAGCTGCTAGTTACGGTTTCGACTTTGTTGATCAAAATATTTCTGAGAGTATCTCAAAATCTAAATTTACGAGAATGCACCGCGATAGGGTGACAGGAAGCCCAAAGCTCATTTCACGGCGGCCGCACTCATATTTTACACTATCCAAAATATCTGTAGCAAGTAAAAACCGTGCTGCTTCGTACATAATAAGATCTTTAACATGGCGCGACAGAGTACACTTTTGTATGCATGTAACACGTACAGTTTTATCATTCTCTACAAACTAGTTCTGCGAAATGTACGCTTGTAAAGCAAGGACAAAGAATGAATGCTGTTATTCCATATTATGCAAGCTTAGTAGCAAAATACGACACCTAGTTTTAGGAGCGGAATAAAAAACCTCGTAAATAAGCTAAGGCCTTTGTCTATAGAAAATCACACAATGTTTTATTTTCCCCGTATTGATTTCAATATTGATTTTATGCAACCACTAGCTGTTGCCCGCGACTTCGCCCGCGGCAATTTCTGTTATTATGATTAATTAGTTTTTTCTTAGTATACAGAATAGATGAATAATTTTCCCCCGTTTTTAAAACATTTTTTATTGATGCTTCGCTCCAAATGGTCGCAGCGTGATGTTTTATAGCCTAAACCCTCAATAACTGGACTATCCAACACAAAAAGAATTTTCCAATTTGAACCAGTAGTTCCTGAGATTAGCGCGTTCAAACAAACAAACAAACAAACTCTTTAGCTTTATAATATTAGTATAGACAAGCTGTTGACCGCGACTTCGTCCGCGGCAATTTCTGTTTTTATGATTAATTAGGATTTTTATTAGTATAGATGAATAATTTTCCCCGTTTTCAAAACATTTTTTTTTTTATGCTTAGCTCCTATTGGTCGCAATGTGATGTTTAATAGGCTAAAGCCTTCCTCAATAAATGGACTATCTAACACAAAAAGATTTTCCAATTTGAACCAGTAGTTCGTAAGATTAGCGCGTTCAAACAAACAAACAAACTCTTCAGCTTTATAATATTAGTATAGATAAGCAAAAGGTGGACCGCGGTCCATCTCCAGACCGCGGAATGTCCAGCTACGGACCGCCAGATATCGCTAAAGATTCGTGTTTTTTATGTATTATTTTTATATTACATTATTTTTATTCACAAAATATGGTTTGGCTGAACATATTTTGTGAATTAATATTTTACAAAAAGAAACTTTCCATAACTAAACAACCTACACATTTACGCAAATGGCATCGTAAATGCATCTCTTTCTGATGTTTTGACAATGTCATAAGAGAAAAGAGTGTAGAGTATTGTATTTTGTTGTTATTTTTAGACGGCTTCTATGCTTGTTATTCTTCTGAGCATCAACAGCACATTATACAGAATGTAAAAAGACGCCAAAACACGTTTCGTATGGGGCCATCCATTATTTTATTTTGTTTATATTATTTGTTGTTATAGCGGAAATGATATACACATTCTCCGAAAATTTCAAGTCTCTATTAGGTACGATTAAATAAATATAGGTAGATAGCCTTGTGACAGACGGATGGACAAAGATCAGTGACTTAGGCTCCTGTTTTTACCCTTCGGTACTGAACCCTAAAATCTGCCCTAAAATTAATAACCCTTAAATAAAGACTATTAAACAAATACCTACCCAAATAACACCAAAACTATAAATAAAAAATGTCCCGCAGGTCGTTATCACACGGAAGGGTACCCAGAAGGCTGGTGGCATTGCCAATGCTTATTCTCTGTCCAAGGTAATGGCCAGCCCTCTGGTCACCCGATACCTCAACCAGCTTTTGGCTCAATACCCTTAAATTAATTTTACGTTCTATTTTGGACTACGAAATTATTTAACTTGAAGGCAAAAATAAAAAAAAATATTTTTAGAGCTGGCAAATATTAGGCCCGTTTTACGCTCGCTGAATGTCTTCAAGGAATATTAATAAATAGATATGAGATTCGGAGGTTTTCTAAGGAATAGAACCTGTTGATCCATATTAACTTCCCGAGACGTATTCAAAACCGACGGCTAATAGACAAACATCCTTTTTTATATTTGCACGCAAATGTTTTCTAAAAAGATAAGCCTTCGTATACAGTTTTAACAAAAAATCTACTTCAGTAAAAAAAGGGTAATCGGATTTGGTCGCCCTGTACTTGCTTAAGCCAAATATAATATAACCACTCTATATGGAGTGCCTTTCGACATAACGGTGGATTTAAAGCCTTGAAAATCGTGCATCAGGGGCCACACTGTATTAGAGAGTGCACTAAACCGCCTTATCTCCCCTACTTGTTTAGATAGAAGCCGACGTCTTCCGTAGAAGGCATCTTTAAGGAGTTCACAGATAAGATTTTATGTTCAAAATAATGTTTGGCGGATCAAATGAGGAGGGGTCTTGATCTTAAATATCAAAATAGAATGCAAAGTAGCTTTCGATTACTGGTTTATTGTTAATAGAATGTATTATCGTCGGATTAATGGGATGGTGAGTCAGCGATTTATTATACGGGGTGAACGACTTTTGCAAGATATAGCTACTGAATTATCTGTACCGACGTCTTCAATTGTCTGTAAATCCGATATTTAAATGCGTGATCTCAATACGGGGAGACAATGCGAGACATGGCATTGTTCATGATAAGCTGAGCGAATGCGGAGCGGGATTACAGAGACGCGGTCATTAGACGTGCAGTTCACTTGTGATGCCAAGTCGGCGGGGCGCCGCTCGCAGCACAATCGGTGCCGAATCTGCCGTCACCTCAGCGGTGCTGGTCCACTCTGCGCTCACTGACCTACATCCGCTTTGGCACCGCTCACAATCGCCGCTTCAACTTAATTGTCCCGACACTTCGCTCTCGTAACGACTGTGCAGCAATCGGCCGATTCAAGGGGCGTTTTGAACTGCGGCTGCGACCCGTATCGGCCACGCTTTGCGCAGATATCATCCCGACAGTGGGTCAAACGGCAGCCGCAGTGAAGATGACGTTATGCAAATCTCGGCTTTGTGGCAATTCAGACGTTTGTTAGCAAAGCCCTCTCCTACGCAAATAAATCGTATTCCGGTGCTGCACCGCGGTGTGGAAGGAATAAAGTAAAAATACGAAACATTGTCTGGGTGCCATATTACTGACATATACATGTAATGAAAGAGGGGGATTACAATTTGCCTTTGTGACGGCGTCGTCCAATTACATTAATCTGGCGTGCTCGTGCCGCCGCGGCGCCGCAAGCAACTTGATTAAAAATTCTATTAGTTGAAAAGCACAGACATCTTCTTAATAGATAAAGTGCACTTCGATAGTTGTGGGCACTTTCTGTTAGCATTTTTGTTAGAATTAAGGACAAAGGCTATGGTAACATTTCCTTGAATGTTAAATATCTTATTTGAAATTATTATTTTATTCTAGTCCATCCATAAACTGGAAGCTCGTATACTCCTTCATTTTGGCATTGGTATCTCGTGTCTGCGTCATAAGGTATTTAAGGTTAAAGGTATAAAAAATAAGTATTTACGATCTAGGTTGCTAAAGATTCAATGAATGATTTATTTATTATAGTGACAATGACTCATATTTGTTAGTAAAGCTTAAGGTCTAGGTTATTATTAATATAACAATTATAATCATCATAAAGGCCTTTCCTGCACCACTCCCCCAGCTGGGTCGATTGACCTTGACACCTACTCGAAATTATGATGGCTCGAGCTTCCACGGACATCCCTGATGTGCTACAGAAGCGCGGTGGGGCAGCCCCATCAGCACCCTGAACGCGTTATTATACTGCACTTGAAAGGCATTGTAAGCTCTTATTAAATGAAGAAATCATATATAAAATACGTGAATGCAAATTAAAACACTTAGAAAAAAAGGCATTGTAAGCTTTTTAAGTGTATCTATATACCTAGTCCACAGGCTACACGTGTAAAACTATCAATAATGATTATAATTAATTTAGCATTAACCACAAATTTTGCTTCAAGCATTTTTATACATAGAGTTGGTTGAGTGTAGCCGCTTCAATACGTGACTCACCTAGAATTAGGTGTTTCCCTTATTTGCTTGGATAACTTTTCGCGAAGGTCTCTGTAAGTGATTATGTAAATGGTTATATATTTATATTTCCCTGTATTCCATTCCCACTATTACTACACAAGGAATAGTTGTTCATTTTAACGGGACGAGTCGCCCCTTCAAAGGAATGTTTACTGTACCTATGTAATCCTAACTAAAATTACAAACGGAAAGTTTGTATGTATGGGTGCATAGATGTATAGATATAAAGATGTTTGTTACTCATTTATACCAAAACGGCTGAACGGATTTTGACGTACCTAATTATGTACAGAGATTTCGCGAAGGTTACATAGGCTACCTTTCATACCGGAAAAAGTACTGTTCCCCGGGATCGACATTAATGTGAGCGGAGCCGCGGGCGACAGTTAGTATGTACTAAAGTAAACTTAAATAAAGTTTTTTTCCAAGAAAAGTGTATTTCTTTAAGCATAAAATGTCATTAATTACTTATCGAAATCAAAATCGACAATTTCAGATCATGAAACTACCGAAATCCTCGGTTCCAGTTGCAGTCGTACCTCGCTTCATCGTAATCCTACGTCTAGCGTTGTCGACCTATATTTGATCAAAGAGCTTGTGTAAAGCCCGGTTTTTAGCTCATCCTCCAGCACTGTTCCAATTTATTTTACGATATTACATTACATTTTCAGTTTATCTGAAAATGCTTATTTTTTTCCCTTCGCTTTCTGTACGCAATAAAGAAGGTACTTCTTCAATAAACGTATTAAACTTAATGGAAAACAAAACACAATGCCAAAAGTAATGGTAAAGAATGTTGATGACTTAATCTAAGTTTACAATTAAACAAAAACAATCTAGAAAGCGTGGTACGCTAGTCTAGTCTGGTGTCACGGCCTATCTCAAAATCAGCTGCGGCGTAGTATAATGTCAGTAATTGAATTAAGCGAAGCGTCGTCGTCACCTTGGCGTCGTAATTGTTACAGCCGAAATCCGTGTAAAAACAACATTGGCACGCCGCGTCCGTAATGAACGCCCCGAGCAGCGCGCGGCGGGGCGGGCAGCCGCCCTGCGCTATCTACTTCACGCTCCTCGCTACAATTCATTTTTCTCACATTTTAAAGAGCTGTAAATGAACGAAAAATTAATATTGAATGTTGCGTCAAGCTTCAGCTATGTCTCTTTATACGCTTTCGTTAATAAATCGTTTTGAAATACTTTTCTTTAAACTGGGATGGAGTATAAATCGGAAAACCAATTTTCATTTACACCTGCGGCCGTAAAGTTTAGCTATTGGAAAGTCAGGGACACAAAGCTTTCTATATTTTAAAGATGGTTTGATTGAATATCTTGGAATGTTATTTTAAATGTTAGACATTTTGACTAAAATTGAGTCCTATTTTGAGAGTGAGTTACGGCAGATGGCAAAGGATTGTTATCAATAACTAACAATATTCCACTAACAAATTGAAATAATTATTATGTTTAAAATTAGTTATAAGATTCGTTCAGTTATCATCTCAAAACTGTCCATAGTGTGTTGGATGTTTGACATGTCTACCTGTACCACAAGTTTTACATTTACGTAGATAGGTACTGTTTTAATTATCTTTGTTTTACTTTTACTGAGGCATATAGAGGATAAGTTTGATAGCATAAAACGCGGTGAATGAAGATGTGAAATAGCTGTAAAATAAAAGACTTAAAAATTAAATCCAGATAAAAGCTACCTAGCGGAAAGCTTTTAAATCCACAGCGTATGTTGGTAACAGTAAATCATTCATTCGTTTTGTTGGACCATGGAAGCTGAAATGTGGAGTTAGGATAAAAAGAACAGACCAAATCTTTCCGATGTGCGATACATATCGGCGGAGGTGGGCGGTGACCACTCGGGCAGATTTACGCGAGCCACGGTATCTCAACAACTGAAGGAAGAAAACGAAACGAACCGAACGAACCCCTACTACGAACTCACTACTACGGTAATCGACAATTGTTTACCATTCAAATGGACTCGAAGAAACCGGTCCCGGGATTTTGATCGAGTTCAAACAAATGTTAGGGGATATTCTGCAAAGCAAACTGTAGTAAAGCGTTTATCGGGAATTGTTCTTTTTAAGTACACATACAGTCTCTCTGTAAGTCGCCGACACTCGTGTGAGCTCTTTGTAAATACGCAGACATTATTTGAACATGGCTCAGCAGCGTCCGATTTACTTTTGGGTTTGGGACTCGACTTACTGCAAGCGAAAGTTATTAGAAGTTTATTTTTTCAAGAATGACGTAATACTTGTTAAATATTATTAACTTCTGAAGGTGATACAAATCTCAGATAAGCCAAGAAAGATAGGTCATAAGGTAAGTCTTTTACAAGTATCGGTAGTCTTTTTTTCACTATTACCTGATAAGAGGAGTGCATATTAATATATAAATATTTAGTGACAAATCATACAAACTGAGCTAGCTACTGTAAGTTGTAAACTTGTGTCCTGGGATACTAACTCAACGATACTATATTTTATAAATGAATACATCTACACTAAGCTAACATTATAAAGAGAAAAGATTTGTTTGTTTGTTTGCATTCAATAGACTTCAAAACTACTGGACCGATTTGAAATATTTCACCATTAGTATCCTATCCTAAATATTTACAAGTGTAAGTGAATCAAGTAATTATTATTTAGGGGAATAGGCTAGTTTCGTAAAAAAATATAATTAGTCCGTCAGTTAGATATTCAAAAAATATTGGACACGTATTTTTTTTTGTCGATTAAATAAAAAATTATAAAGATATAGCCCTTTGAAGTTCCGTGTGATGTCATAGTTTGATACAATTTTTAGCAAACTTTGACGTCACCAGCCCCCACTCCTGAATTTTGACGCGCTTTATCTTTATTATTTATTGTTTATTTGACAAAAGAAAAAATACGTGTTGATTATTTTTTGATTATCTAACTGACGGACTAATTGTTATGTTGTTATTACGACCCAGGAAACTAGCCTATTGTTTGAATTCTGAAAAGTTGAATCTTGTTTGAATGAAAAATTACCGGCTACAATTTTTTTAGTCGTTTATGTTATTTAAAAAAAATAAAAATGTTTAGTTATTTATTAATAAGTAAACCTAATAAGTTTTCATTATTTTATCATTTTGACTACTCTAATCGCAAACACAAAATATTTCAAAAGTCCGGCAGACACTGGTGACCAGCGGCGGCGTGGCAGCTAAAGCATTATGCATACGTTTTACTACTTCTTACTTACAATTTGAAGAGATTTATAGATGTTAATTTAACGATACGATCTGAATATTAAAAGGGCATATTGTTAAGATATATTTATCGATGGGGCGAGAGATCGTAGCAGTAGCCAGATGCGTGTTAACAAAACAACGATCTTAGTTCACAGCTGCTACACAGTCGGTTAACATAAGTATTGTCTGCTTGGAATGCCTGTACATTCCATCGAAGCTCGGCGGACACTTAGCTGTAGCCGTTAGCACTTGTATTTATTAAGGCAGCTAAATGTTTACTTCAGTCAGGGATAGATATATTTAAAGTCTGTTTTCACACATTATCTGTTTTATTTATTGCTTGTAATTTTGATTTCCATTTGAATAAGTGTGGAGTTGCAAATATGTTTCATGAGACTGCAACAACGAGTGACTTGTCTTATTTCAAACAAAAAATATTATACTAGGGTACCTATTCTTTAGAAAAATATAATAGATGACTACTAATTTAGGTATTTTAAATTTAAAAATCCATGAATATAAAGACTTTATCATTGTGTATCTCTCAGCAATCAAGTACCAACATTTTAACTACTAAATAGAGAGAAATACGAAGCTTTAAACTGGTGTCGGGTCACAAACAGCTGTTAGTTAGGTATGTGCCCCGTGCACTTCTTGTCGTAAGGTGCTCGCTCGTTTAAAGGTAAATATAAATAGATTTAAATTGAAATTTTAGTGAAATTTAAGTGCTTACTTGAGTTTCATAATAACTCATTTGTCATCGAAAAAGGTTAATAATACGCTAAAGAGTCCATTGATATTGCAAAAAAAAATATCAAGGAATAGCGATCGTTTTAATTCTCGCGTGTTTCTTGTATTTCGTGTCACTACACAATCAAGGATTTTCAACATTTTCATTTGTTGGTTAAATAGTTATAGGTATAAAAATAAGAGATATAAAGTGTAAATTACAAAGCAAATAGGTGATGTATTTTATGAAGTTTTATAAGGAGTTTCTAAAAAACAAGTTTATGCCACAAGACCATAGATTTAAAAAAAAAAATTCGTCTCAAGCACAAGACGGTGGTAAATTATAAACATAATATGAACCTTATCTCTTCTGTCTAAATTAGATGCCAAGATTTATCGACATGTAAAACAAATTGCCTTTCGCTCCTAAACAATGATCAGAGCGACCGGATGTTGGCTGAATCAAACACACTATGTGTCGCTAGGTCAAACGTCAAGTCAAGTGGGTTAGATTGCCTATACTATAACACAGTTCATCAAAATGTATAGCGTCGTATTGGCTTGTAAAATGATTACGCCGGGGATGACGGGCGTGTTCCACGCAAACAGTCGGCTTCGGCAGTTTACTTGTTGCGGTATTTAACCGGCGATGCGATCTGCATAATGCGGCCGTCAGTGCCAGCGCCGCGATACTTCACCTCGTTATTATGGATTTACATTTTAACCACATCGCCACATTGCCTGTTTTGTATAAATTAATTTATTGGAATTGCCGCCCTAAGAGGACGTGTCGGAATTAATAAATCATAGGATTATTAATTAGAAGAGCGTGACGCGCTCTCGAGTTCAGTGCTCGTATAAATCGCTGTGCAGAGTTCGTTAGATATTCAAACAATGCCTTCATTAGCGCTGTAATCGCTGCGGTATTCAACCGCTGCGTGGACTTTGTTACGGCAGACTACGTATGCGTGGTCAAGTGTGGGTGTCAATTGAAATTACTGCGTGCCGCAAACATGTCATACTGTGCGGATTTAACATTGGAATGCTGTTTAGCAATTATTGTTATAATGCAACGGGATATTATATACCGCAAGAGCTTACTGTAAAATTACCAATAGCTTCGAGAATTTATGATAACTAAGCTATAAATTTTCAAGTTAATCACTAGAAATTAATTTTGTAGTAATTTTACCAAATAGAGAGACGTTTAATACTTGTGAAAAGGTTTTAGTCGTAAACCTTTAACACAAGTAGTTATTACTTATTACATACCGCTTAAATATAATATTCTTAGATATAAGTATTTTCTTAGAATCCTACCTTTAATCTTGTATAAATGTAACTATTATCATTACAGCCGCAAAAATTCCACTGCTGAACAAGGCTTCTCCCAAGGATTATTCGTTCCATGGGAGGATATCCTTCCCATTTGCCATACTCATCACGCTTTACGCCTGTACGCGGCGGGTTTCTTTAGCTTCATATGCTTCCGACGCTGCTGCCCATCGCAAGCTACAAACTAGGGAAGGACAGGAATTTGTTGGATTTGGGAAGGGAATGAATGATAGGTCTAATACGTATTATTCCCTTATATTCCATCCATACCATATGAATGGGGTAAAAGCAAGTAGCAGCTCGGGAGGCCAGGCAAATATAACTATAATCTGTACTATTCATAAACGGATAAAATATTCCACTTCATCTGAAAGATTTCCCGGTTGTATCTTCAGCTATACATGTGACTAATAAAAAGTGAACCAGGTATCAAAATAAACTGACAGAAAGACGAAACTGCGACCCCCTTTTTAGGAATTTCGAAATGGGAATTTGACTACAATTGTAATGTTTCTATGATGAAATTTCTCGTGAAATTTTTGAGAACAGAGAATCTCTCTGAATTTCTTCCCGTGAATTTCTAATTTCTTCTCTCAAGTACGAGACTTATTGAGAAATTTCCCGCAAATTTTAGACAGACTTTCTCTGCGGCACATAAATACCAAGAAAGCTAATTGAAAGAAGCAAATAACGAGTTATGGACACGAAACTGAGGCACAGTAGGCAAAGACAATATTGTCTTTGCAGTAGATAACGGCGTCCACTGACATGCTACGCGATCTACGGCTACGAAAAAAGCTACGCGATCTACGGCTACGAAAAATAATCTACGCTATGCCATACCTTTCCCTCTGCGTTCTTTCGTGCTAAATTTTATTGATTTAGCAAAATCTCGTATTTAAATTTTGTCTAATATCATAATTACAACACATCGTTTTCTGCAAAATTAATAAACTATTAGTTACTAGCTGTTGCCCGCGGCTCCGCCCGCGTTAATGTCGTTCTCTTGGGAACAGTAGAAATGATAAAAATTCCATACAAACCCCTGCCCCTTTGCTTTTTCCCCTTAAGGGGAAATTTAATACATTTCACCTGCATAGATCTTTAGCCCTTAAGTAGGGGATTTTGCCCATTTCACCTACACAGATATTTTTTTATTGTAATGGAGAACTTCTTATTGTCATATTTCTAAGTAAATAAAAAAAATCCATACAAACTTTACCTCACCTATTCTACCCCTTCAAGTAGAAATTTCGACCATTTTAACTACACAGATCTTTTTAATTGTAATGTAAACATATATACTTATTTTTATACTTCTATGTCCAGAAATGAGAAAATTTCCATACAACTCCGCTCCAATGAAACACCTTAATATTGAATTTCAATTGAATAACTTCAAAAACAGAAAGTTTCATACTAACTTTGCATCCCCGTTATATCCCCTTAAGGGATGATTTTTGAGAAAAATATTTTACTCGTGTTTCATGCCTTTTAGTGAAGAACCTTCATGCTGAATTTCATTCCAATAACTTCAAAAACAACAAAGTTTCATACTAACTTTGCAACCCGTTTTTCCCCCTAAGGAGATGAATTTCCAAAAATCCTTTCTTAGTGCTCCCCTACGTTATAAAAGGAACCCCTGTGCAAAATTTCAAGTTCCTAACCTTTATAGTTTAGGCCCTGCGTTGATAAGTCAGTCAGTCAGTCAGCTTCTCCTTTTTTTTTAATATGGATTACTATGGATAGTGTGGATAGGTATAATGCTGTCGTATAATGATGATGAATTGACTTCGGATTTTAATTTTCTTATGTCACTTATTATTTTATTTTATTTTTGCTATATGTTTGCAGGCAAACTTATAGCCTTGAGTTCATTTAAATGACGATAACTTTTTTTTTAATGAACCGATTTTGATGAAACAAACTTTAAATGTTAAACTGAGTTAAAACAAAGCAATTGGTGAAAGTTTGAAGTAAATCGGTTCAGTATTTTCGGAGATAATCGTGATCATACATACAGACAGAAAGACAGACAGACAAGAAATTCCAAAAAATTTTTTTTGCTTTCTATTATTCTTTTTAAGTGTCCCTCTATCCATTTCAGTCAAAAATTCAAAATGTACAGACAAAATAATTTTACTGTTTTATTATATGTATAGATTTATTTATTTGTATGCTGAATACATTTATACAGTTAATTAAACATTCTGCCAAACATATAATAAATTAAAGATACATGGACACATCCGCAACATGCTTCGTCAAAATTCTTATTCTGAAAAACCGCCTCGCATTTTACCTGACCAAAGGTCCCCATTACGCTGGCTGCATTGCCCTGTTGAATTGCTAGTCTTTGAGTCAGATAGGATATGGAACGGATGTCATTCATGAGTGCGTTCTGAAATATTTTGGCCTTATTCTTTATTAAATGCCCGGGATTTCCTACCTCAAACACATGTTGCAAAATTTCATATTTACTATGTTAAATTTAAATTATTTATTTAAAATAAGATTATATATAGAAATATTTTTGACTCGTTATAGTAAGAATATCTATGTAAAAAAATATTTTAAATATTTTTCTCCTTGTCCACAGATCACATACGAGAATTCTCATGCGGTAGCCTCTTCTACCGCGCTCTCTATTTAAACGAGGAGGGCAATACGCTTTATGTCGGTGCTATGTAAGTACCTACTCCATTTTGATTTACTATAAAGGAATATGGAAGTCTTAAATGATAAAATGAGTTAATAAATATTTTGCCAAGCAGCATTATTTGAAATGTTTAAAATTAATAAATAGCATTTTTGTTCTTGATGCAAAGCCTTGATGCGCGAGTATGATTCGTACTTGTTTTTAGGGTTCCGTAGCCAAATGGCAAAAAACGGAACCCTTATGGATTGATTGATTTATGATGGACCGTTATGGATGTCTGACTGTCCGTCCGTCCGTATGTCACAGCCACTTTTTTTTCCGAAAATAAGTATAAGTACTATTTTTTTGAAACTTGGTTAGTTAGATGTATTCTGTGAACCGCATTGAGATTGTCACACAAAAATAGGAAAAATAATTAGGCATTCCCTATACTTAGATTAAACTCAAAAAAATATTTTCATCAAACCCATACTATCTATGGATAGGTCTTCAAAAATTATATTGAGGTTTCTAATATTCAATTCAATGGGGTGCCCATGTTACTACGTTAGCGGGTAAACTTAGTTCTGCAGCTTATGCTGTTAGGAGAATTAGACAACTGACCGATGTTGATACTGCGCGTTTAGTATATTTCAGTTACTTTCATAGTGTTATGTCTTACGGAATTTTACTATGGGGTAACGCTGCAGAAGTAAACACCATATTTGTACTGCAGAAACGCGCTATCAGATCTATATATAACCTTGGTGCTAGAGAATCTCTTAGAGAATTGTTTAAAGATATAAATATTTTAACATTACCTTCTCAGTATATATTTGCGAATATTATGTTTGTGCGCCATAATCTTGATTTATATAAGAAAAATAGTGATATTCATGATCGAAATACGAGAATTAAAAATAAATTAGCTACACCAGTTTTGCGATTGCAGAAAACTATGGATTCATTTCTGGGTCTAGGAGTACGCTTCTATAATAAAATTCCTGCAGAAATATTAGTTCTGCCTATACTTAAGTTTAAAGCGACTGTAATACACCAATTAGTAAAAAAGGCATATTATTGCATTGCTGATTATGTAATTGATAAAAATGCTTGGCAATTAATATACGAGGGGAGGCTGATAAGTAATCTACCTAACTATGAAAGAAAATACTTTGATGGCTAGTTTTTTTTTATTTTTCTATATAGTCTCCTGCAAGTGAAATACACTTATGACATTTGCAAATAAGTGACATCATGCCGTTATAATAGTAATTTTTATTTTGCTCGTCAAAATGGTCAGTCACAGCCTCCTTCATTTCTTCGTCCGTCGAAAATCTGCGACCCCTCAATTTTTTCTTTAAATCTTTGAATAAGAAATAGTCACAGGGAGCCAGATCTGGACTATAAGGTGGATGGTTAATTTCTGTGAAGCCGTTTTTGCTCAGGGCTGACCTCGCCGTTAAGGCTGTGTGTACAGGAGCATTGTCTTGTAAAATCAGAACACCTTTGCTGAGTTTGCCTCTCCGCTTTTCTTTGATTTGTTCACGAAGCTGGTCAAGCAAGTTTGCATAATATTCAGCATTCATTGTTGTATTTTTAGGCAAATAATCAATCATCAAAATCCCTTCGACATCCCAAAATACGGTGGCCATTAGTTTTCCAGCCGACGGCCGAACCTTGAACTTCCTTGGCGGCTTTTCTCCTTTAAATTTCCATTGCATTGACTCTTGTTTGCTTTCCGGATCCCACTGGCGAATCCAAGTTTCATCACAGGTCACAATTCGAGAGATAGTCTCTTCTTCTTTACCTTTGACCAGGTCTAGAAATGCCTGACAACATTCTACTCGCCTTTGTTTGTCAAAGGGGGTCAACATTCTAGGGACCCAACGCGCGCTCACCTTGGACATGCCCAAATGTTCGTGAATAATTTCATGAACTCGTTCCTTGCTAATGCCCACATCTCTGGCTATCTCCCACTGCTTGATTCGCCGATCTGCAAGAATCAGGTTCTTCACCTTTTCAACATTATCTGCGGTAACAGCAGAAATTGGCCTTCCACTACGTGGGTCGTCTTCCAGGCTCTCACGGCCATGTTTAAATTGCTTCGACCAAAACTTTATAACGAATTCAGAAGGACTTGAATCACCAAACACCTTTAACATGCGCTCTCTGATCTGCGTAGGCGTATTTCCTTCTTTACTTAGGAATTTAATCACTGCTCGATGCTCAAATTTCATCATTTTGCAATTTTCTTTCGACATGGTGAAATCAAAGCCGCGCCAAAAAAACAAAAGCAAGCGAAAAAAAATAAGCGTCATAATTTTGAAAAAGGAATAAATATAGAATATGATTTTGCAGTGGCCAGTTCGATTTTCAAAACTTTCTTTAACAAAGTAGATTTTATATCAGCCACCCCTCGTAAATTTATTTGATGATATAATACATGTAAACAATGTAATCGGAGCCCTTCAGGCACATAGGGACCAAGTCTGGATTGAGTTTCTTTCGGCGTATTCTTCTCACCAGTGGTCGTTGCGAAACGCTAGTAGTATTTCAATTTTGCATAAATTAAACAAATATAACAAATACAAATATGACGTTCAAAAAGAGATACATGTATCCAATTTTGAATAAAAATCTTTGACTTTTTGACTTTGACTTTGAATATAATTTATTTCTAAACTGAATAGTTTGCGCGAGAGACACTTCCAAAGTGGTAAAATGTGTTTAACTTATAAAATAAGAGAATGATAAAACTAAAAAAATATATATGATGTACATTACAATGCAAACTTCCACTGAACATTGGTTTGAATGAGATCTAGTAAGTAGTTTTTTTTAATACATCATAAATCGTAAAACGCAAGGATTATTACTTTACTTGTTGCTGCGGAACCCTTCATAGTCAGGAGTCCGACTCGCACTAGGCCGCTTTCTTATACAGTAGTGGATTTTTAAAATTATTTTTGCGTGATTCTGTATCATGGTCATTAAAAAAGTGTTATATGTTACAGAAGTATTACGTATGATTGCTGGTATTGTCGATATGTTTTCGTGCTGTAGGCTCAGGTGACTATAAAGTTAGAAATGGGCCACTATGCCCAATCCCCAGTCATCCCATTTTTTACAGTAGATTTATTGATATGGGGAAGCTACAGATACCTTTACTCTTTTTTGGGCATTTTTTCCGATCACAATAAATTGCTATTTGGTTGATAGTTTGTCGTGGTTATTTCTCTCTGCAAACCCAAATACAGGTATAAATTCGTTACACTTATAAACTTAATATTTATGTGATATACTTTTTATGTGACAATAAGCATATTACCTGCATACATTTTTGATCGTGTTTGCTAAGGAATACATACATACAGACATACTATCACGTTTTTCGTTTTTCGTTATTCACATTTCCCTAGACAGAGCTCAAGTCCTAAAAGCCACGTTTAGCATGTTGGGCATTAGGTAGAAAACCGAATCAAAACAAACTAAATTAAATAATGGAGCTAAGAAAAATTAAATATTTAGTTTATTTACGATATACATAAAATAAAGTTGCAATAAATTTAGTGGATCGTTGAGATCACAAATTTATATGGAATTAAAAGTATACTTAACAGTATTTTTAGGTCACGTTTTGTATTTAAGTAAGTTGTGATTGTACCAATTATAAAACATGAGTTAAAATTCTATATTTTTAACAGTATCAAGTATGAATACGATTATTATAGTTTTTACAGGCAATCGATAAGCTTATACATACATACATAGTATCACGTCTTTTTTTCCTTGCGGGATAGACAGAGCGTAGGTCTATAAGACCTTATGGCCACATTTAGCATGTTGGAGGGCATGTAGATGGAAAATGGAATGCTAGCCACATCGCCTATTGACATGATTCAGCAGATTTTAGCCCAATCCCTCGATCGGCTTTTACGGTCTGCGCGGGATAAGAAGAAGCTGGCACATTCTAAGTTTTTTATTTTCTCCTAGACCGCATGGAAGAGATCGAAATGTAATCAGACACCTACAAGTAAAACAAAATCAATGCTCTTTTAAATTTCTTCTGAAAACAATGTCCACTGCTAGGAGTACTATTTTTAAACACTTGACTGAATAAACGAGCGTGTTTGAAGTTTTCTTTGACGTACGATTACAACGACCGCTCGTTTACACGGGTGACGGAGCCCTTTACGTCAAAGTCACTGCGTATGATTTAAAGGTCACTTGTCAGGATTTATACGTTTCGTTTATCACTACATTCCATTAACAATTTAAAAGTCGTACCGTACATATATTTAAAATTTTAAGGAGAAATTAAATATTTTTCAAAATATTTTCATTTCGGAAATGATATTTGTCGGTTGACGGCATTATTTTTACTAAAGCGGTATTTTAAAAATACTATGCCTAAATAGAATTTCGTGATTCGGGAGCCGTGTGTGACTTGTAGAAGTAGGTCTTTCATTTGGGTGACGAGCCGTTTCAAAAATAGCCTTCCAGTAGGTACATATCGCACTCGCATCATAAACTCATCACTATATTACCCAAGACGTACATTATTTCCGTATATACGAGAACAATCGCAATAAAAACCATTGTATTTGTGACGACAATAACGTAATAATTCTTCTCTGCGTTCTAGCGGGGACCTATGGCACGGGTTATTCACAAACTGAACACGAATGCGATTACACACGTGGCCAGTTGGTTCAAACCAAAATATGATACTTATATTTCATCAATTATCCATATTATTGAGAAAAAAAAATACAATGACTAACTGTGATGGTCTTGTTAACTAATAGTCCGCCAGGAACTTGGGATCCAAGTTTTGGAGAACTACTTTTTTTGAAATATCTCATTAACTTCTCAACCCCCATGCAAGTTAAAAATTATATGAATATTACCTACGTATTTAGCACTGGTTTGAGAGTTACCGTGGAACTTACATAAAAATGTGTTTTCGCCTCATCATTTCACAGTATCAGCATAGATTTAACAGTATTGATATTATCGATGGAGGACATTTTTTCTAATACAGTTAATAAAATACTTGCTTACCGACATTATATTTTAAGTTCTTGTAGTACTAGTAAGACTTCAGTCGGACGTGTGTTCAGTTAGTGCATAACCCATAAAATATCTTGGCAAGTCGTAACCGCGGCAACAGCAAGTAAAGTAATACGAGGACGCCAATAAATCCAGTGCGTAGTGAACTATTGTAAGCTTACTAACTCTAACCGTTTGGAAATACATGAAGTTTAAACATGGGCGGATCTAGCCCTGACTTGAAAGTCAGGGCAAGGAGGGTCAGAGAGTCGAAATGTAGTCAGAACAGTCCCATTTAGTTCAAAGTATCTATTTGCATAAATGTAGGTACAATATTTTTTTAGGCTTGTTTTGTGTCGTTCTGGTTAGCAAAGGCCTCCCCTTCCTTACAATATAAGTTCACAAGCTGTGCAAATATTATTTATTAATATTATACAGCGGTTCCCAAACTAGGGTGGCTATGTATCTTAGGAATCAGACTACACGATATTGTTTACTTATTCATTAAACGAATTAATATATTTTATAAAAATCGAAACAAGTATATCGTAAATTACAAAAATCAAGATTCATTATTCAGTATTATAATGCTAACATTTCAACGTTATAATTAAGAATAAAATACTTTATCGCATTATTAAAATTAGAAACGGAATAGAGTCACAACACCTATAAGCTCCCTCTATTGCCTTCTGAATCCGCGCCTGAGTTGATATTAATTTTTGCCTCGCGCTGATATCGTTGATAGATGTCGAACTTGTCGTAAATTGTTACCAATTATAAGAGGTACGCGCATACGACGTTGTTAGAAATTAACGTCATCAATGTGGTCGTCTCCTAATAGCTGAAAACATTTTTGCGTCTCCAATATCAGTTATATGTAAAGTAGAAAGAGTAAAATTAGACTCTCACTATTTTGTAAATAGAGAAGAAGCATAAAATAATTTAAGACTCTATTACTTATACATAATCTTAGTGGTCCGAACCGTATAGCCAAGTCTATGTGGTCAGTTACCCCTGCGGTATGCAGCAAAAGATCTTGGCAAATCGTAACTTGGATTGCCAAGTTACTGTTGAGTAATATGAGAACGTCAATAAATCTTTCTAGCTGCTTGTTGTAAGCTTACTTACTCTGACCATTTGAAACACATGAAGTTCAATTTATTTTGTCTCGCGCCGACAAAGTTGATAGGTGTAATCGTAAAGTGTTGTGAATTACAAGACGTACGCGCAAACGACGTTGTTAACATTTAACATCCTTGCTTTCTCGTCTTCTTCTTTTAGTAAGAACAATTTTGTTTATAAGGGCCTTCACACATTTGTATGTTTGTTTGGTCTTCATACGTCTACTTCTGGCCTTAACTTATGTATTGCGGTGGCGTTTGTCTATGCCACAGAACCACAAACATTTAATTTTATCTTACTGTTTAAATGTTGCTATTAAAGTTTTGGACGCCCATTCCTGATGTATTTAGACTGATAAATTTGGCCACAATAAGCATACATTACCGTTATACCAGTGAGAGATCCATGTCAAAAAACTTTTTTTTTGGCAAAGTGGGCTAAAATATGTCTATTCTATTTCTTTCCATTTGTTAATTGTAGTTTCTGACCAATAACCATGCACAGCATTTAGGTTGTCCTTGACTTCACGTGGAGACAGTGAATAGCACCTTATGGCACAATTTTTTATTCTTCGCTTAAACACAAAGCCTATTTGTTAACATCATAACATGAAATTTTACATTCTCAAGGAGCGGACAAAAGTCTCCGTTCAGTGGAAACTACAAGACCCGTGTTAATTATCGTTAATTAACTTAGTGTCTCTAACATTCGCTATAATGTGTGCAGGCCTTAAGTAGTTTATTCTCCACGATTTAATGTTTATGGCAAGTAAAAATAATAAGATTTTCCTTTTTCGCCATGTGTCTTCAGAAAAAGTTTAATGTTTCAAAAAGTTAATTTTTGATTTCTCTTAGGTACAAAGAAACCATTTCAATAGTTTTCTGAGTATTTTGAAGATATCAACACATTGTGAATAGTAAAAAAGTGACATTAAAGTTATATGAAAGAAGAAAATAAGAAATGACAGCCTTAATTTCAAAGTGCAACAAAGAAAAATTAAAAGAACACAAAATTGATACCTCGAAGAATAAACACGAACAGAAGGAAAACGCAGATAACTGGAATTATTTCAGTAGTATAATGCGGAGCATCGGGCTATTCTGCGTAATTTATACGGCTCGTTGAACACCGACTTGAAGCAAATAAAATAAATAGGATGGTCGCATTCCGCGCATATGCTCCTCGCGCCGCAAAAAGTGGCATTCGTTCCATTCCGCTGCGGATTGTCTAGTTACTCTTGCAACACTTTTTTATTTCCAACAATTTAATGTAGCAAAGGAAACCATTTTCTGTAGTGACTCTCTTTGCTGAGAATTTACCATTTTTACATAAATACGGAGACGAAAAAAGGTGTATGAATTTATCAGCTTCGTGCGCTTTTCTTTGTTTTCGTGGTATTTGTTTTAGTATCTTAATTTATAAATATTCTTATTTATATTTTGTTTGTTACAGGGATCGTGTATTTAAATTAAATATGACAGACATTAGTCAATCACACTGTGAGGTAAGAACTACTTCCTTTTTACGCAAGAAACCATTTACTCAAAGCAAAAAGAAAACATTTACTGTGGTCGTTAGGAAAAAAGGTTCTAAAAGCCACTTTTCCGGTACTACACTGGATATTTAATGCATCTTTCCTGCACATAAGGCTTTCCTACATTTCTCCACCTGAGTGTCATAGCCTTTTCAAAGGCAAAACTCTTCTGTAAGCACTGCAGTTTATACTTGCAAATTTTACTTCCCTTTTATACCGAAGGAAAACTGGAGAATTAAAATTGTTTAAATGGTACTTGCTAAAATTACCATGAAAGAGATCTCTTTTATTTCCATAATGTATAAAAAAGTGTGAATTATACTAGAGGTATGTTTACCTAGCTGTATTTTATTACGCTTTTAAATTATTCAAAAAGCATATATTATGTTTCAAAGGAATGGCCTCTTTATAATTAAATATTAGTTTATAATTTTTAAACAAAGGAATTGCCTCTTGATCTTAATTAAATATCTAGCTTTTATTTTTTATTCAAAGTAAATGAAGAATATACTTACATTGCTCTTAATTAATAGCTTAGGAAAGGTCAAGGAAAATTTTTATTTTAACTTTTTGACAGCGTTTTTCCGTTTCAGAGAGACGCATTGCTATTAGAAGCGAGTAATGTAGCACAGTGCGTGAGCAAGGGCAAATCGGAGCCCTTTGAATGTAGGAATCATATTAGGGTGCTGCAGCCTTTGGGAGATGGCGAGAGGCTGTACGTCTGTGGGACTAATGCTCACAATCCTAAGGACTGGGTGGTTTATGTAAGTTATGTTCTTAATGTAAATCCGTTAATTTTCAACATTGTGTTATTGAGGGAGAGGAGCGACAAAAATGTATACTGAGGTTATCTGATAGGTATTAAGTTGTAAGCTCATAAGCTTTGAACTTAATATTGATATTATTTACTTCTAATCAAATTGAGTATGATAAATTTTATATTTTTTTTGTATCTGCATGGGTCATACTAAGTCATACCTACTTTATGTACTCTGAACATGTTTTATTCGTTTAATACTATACTTACTACAAAATTATACCTATAGGCATCTAGGGCACTTTAATTCATGTAAAGTATACATATATTTTAAAAATTCAAACCTTGAATTTAAATTTTGAATAAAATAATAATTTCTTAGGTTTTGTTTATAGCTTTATTTAAATTCCAATCTGTCATTTTTACAACACATGTTATTGACGTTCAGTCTTTGGCTTATAATTGATAGGTTTTCTATTAAACCCTCAGCGTGATATATCATTATTGCTCACAGTTGAACCTGACACATCTACCTCGACACGAGTACGTGCCTGGGGTGGGACACGGGGTGGCCAAATGTCCGTATGATCCAGCGGACAACAGCACCGCCGTCTGGGTCACGAAAGGCAATCCCGGAGGCCTCCCTGCCCTATACGCAGGCACCAACGCGGAATTCACGAAAGCAGACCCAGTTATTTTTCGAAACGACCTCTTCGATTTTCGAACAGGCCAAAAGAAATTCAACTTCAAGAGAACCCTGAAATACGACTCAAAGTGGCTAGACAGTGAGTAATTTAAATACTTCGATTTGTATAATATAAATCATCGAATTGAGCACTAAACTTCGAACATTGAGTATTGCGATAAAGGCTAACCGTTCCAGATATTTTATTACCCAGTAAAAGATCTGACTTGATTTACTGATGTTAGGTGTAAAGTTTCAAAGCTGTTTCTGTTATATTGAGAAAAAGAGGAAATACTTAATGCTTGATTGTGAAGGTTTTGATCCCTAGATTTCAGACTGTTCGTTCAATGTAGGTAAATATCATTATAATCTTTTATCACATAATAATTTATAAAAAGAGGACTAGATAACCCGCGTACGTTCGCGAAACTTTTATTTTTTCTTTTATTTTTACAGAAACTAACTTCGTCGGCTCCTTTGACGTAGGAGAGTACGTGTTATTTTTCTTTCGGGAAACAGCGGTGGAGTTCATGAACTGCGGCAAAGCTGTGTACTCGCGCGTGGCGCGGGTTTGTAAGCACGACACCGGCGGCAAACACATCCTCAGCCAAAACTGGGCGACGTATTTAAAGGCCAGGCTAAACTGCAGCATACCTGGCGAATTTCCCTTTTATTTCGATGAAATCCGTAAGGGAATTTATGTATTGAAGCTTGAAAACTGATTATAATTGCGTCACAAGACATTTCAATTTAGAGTTTTGAATAGCTATTGCTTAGTTTACTGAAATTAATTTCCACGAAGCCGCGTCTGGCATGAAAGAGATTGCTTTTATTAATCATGTTTAAGGATCTTTGTATTGTGACTGAGTAGAAATTGGTTGTCGCCAGAGAGCGTGTACCAGATGCCGGGGGATCCCAGCCGCTTCTACGCCGCATTCACGACGGGCGCCAGCGATGGCCTCGTTGGCTCCGCTATTTGTACTTACTCTATGGAAGACATACAAGAAGCTTTCAGTGGCCGCTTCAAGGAGCAGGTCTGTCTTATTTGCATATTGGTTTTAGAATAGACTAAAATGCTGTTAAATAACTTCTACAGAAACCATATAATATTACCCAAAATGTCACATAACGCGCGTAATTTCTAAAAAGGCTCCAATCTAGCTGCTGTGTCACATACAGGCTATATGAAAGGGGTTTCATTATCGTTTATCATTTCAGAAGTCCACTGCTGGACATCTCCTGAGGATTTTTCGTACTATGCTACATATTGCCATACTCACCAGACTTGGCAGGCAAGCGCAGTTTCTTTGGCTTCTTTTGCCTCCGACGCTGCTGCCTATCGGACGCAGGAAGCAGGAGAAGTGTAGGAATTTGTTGGATCTGTTAAGGGAATGTTAAAAAAAAAAGAAGGGGGTTTAGTAATAAAAATTAAAAACCGTATCGAGCTAGAAAGGTATATTTTAATTGTTAATTATTTTCTTTGTAAATTACAAAGAAAATAATGAATACCTAAAATGTACGCTAAAGATAAACATGCGTAACACAACAAAGACATTGTCACACTCAGGCGACGTCTAACTCGGCGTGGCTGCCGGTGTTGCGCGCTCGGGTGCCCGAGCCGCGGCCGGGGACCTGTGTCAACAACACCGAAGCCCTGCCCGACAACGTGCTTAACTTCATAAGGTAACGTTTGCTTTTACTCCACCACTGTTGGTTTAGACAATTGAAATTGAAGCTTGTTAACTTTGGATATTGCGCGGCTCGTCACATTCTGATTTAGTTTCTCGGCAACTTACACGTGCAATAAAATCATTAGTCGTCGCCCGCGGCTTAGCTCGCGTTAATGTCGATCCCGCGGAAATAGTACTTTCTTCTGCCAATAATGGTAGCCTATGTGTCAAGCCAGGTAATAACTTATCTGTGTGCAAAAATCTGTGTAAAATACAAACTATCACAAGTGTCTACAGGTAGTTCGTCCAATATCATTATATATCATATTTTACTAACTTAGAACTAAATTATATTGTTAAATGAAGATATTTTAATTACTTATCTATAGCAGACAAAATAATCATACAAAGAGAATGATAGAGAATTACATGAATAGAATAAGATATATGTTTAGACATTATTAATAACATGTTCATCAGGGACAATGCAAAATTCTAACGGCGAAATATATTTTTAAATCAGTCAAGCAATGTTGGAGCCTATTCAATGCAATTTTTCCTCTTTATAATATTAGTGTAGATAAAATATAAAGATATATAATGTTGATCGTCATCTGTGTTATTTGTCAATATATATTTATTTACCTGGGCTATCGAGCTCCTAAATATCAATACTAAACGTCGTTTACCTCTACAACTGAGCCTGATATTGGAAGCCGCAGTATTTCGCGCCCCCCTACCCCACTAATCCGAACAAGACCTCACATTAGTTTCGCGACTCGTATATTCTCTAATTGGGTCACACTCGCGTGCTTTAATTGATGACGTGGTGCGAAAACCGTAAGTAGCGTCTTTGTTCTCCCCTTTTATTTTTATCACCAATTTAGAGGTAACATTGCATTCTACGAAATATTGTGTTCGTTTCCCGCAAAGTTATTTATGTACACATAAAATTGTAAGTATTCACACATAAATGCTTTAACGGTCGCTGAAACGGGCTCGAAGTTTAATACACTTTATGTGAAATTAAGATGCCAAAAAGCTTTTTATTGGAATTTCACGCTGTTAGCTTCCGATAAAGCTTTACGGGACATTAAGTGCGAGGATGGCATCGGACGTATAATGTCAATACTTGGAACCCAATGACCCGCGGTTCGGCGAGCGCATTGTTTTGACTCCGAGTGGGCTCTTGGGCATGTTCAGTAATTGCAGGTTGTTGTTGTGACAGGTCACACCCTCTAATGGACTCGGCGGTGCGACACGAGGGGGATGCGCCTGCGTTCTACAAGCGGGACCTGGTACTCACGACGCTGGTGGTGGACCAGCAGTTCGTCGACATGTTGACGGACGATATCACATACACTATATTTTACGCAGGCACCAGTAAGTATAACATACATGTTGCTTGCTTTTCGTCCGTGTCAACACTGGCTGGTGTCACATTTTTCGAGCTGCATTATGGCTCCTGACATAGATTAACGACAGCCATTTAGTGGTGACAGCCGGGACCAACGGCTTAACGTGACTACCAAAGCACGGAGGAGCTCGAGAGTTTTTGTTTCACTTGTAGTCATACCCATCCCAGTGCGGACAACACGGGGTTGATACCTAAATGACATACGCGATATAACATAGATTGCTTTTGACTAACTATATAACTTAAAACAAGCAGTCATGTTGTAAAATAAAACTTCTACCAAAACCTAATGCAAAACAGTTGGCTGCATGTCAACCATATGGCGATTCCACTAAAAAGCTTAAGCCAAACTCTACTACAAATTTAATGTTTTGCTGGATGCTTTGCAAATATTTTTCTGACGATTTTCTCTGTAACAAACTGTTTTAGGGAATATTTATATATTATTCATATTTTCTCAGGTGCTGGCGAAGTGTACAAAATAGTGCAATGGGCTGGCGGGGGCTCAAGAGTAGCTGATGTTTGGCAAGCCGCAGGTTCGGAACCAGTGCGGGCGCTGGCGATCTCGCGGCGCACTCACGCACTATACCTAGCTACGGACAATCGGCTTAGGCAGCTGCCGCTACGTGCCTGTTCGCATCGGTTAGTACTGCATATGTATTAAAAAGTTGCTTGGATATTACTAAACTTTAGCTTAACTGTGTGGCTGGTCATTAATGTTTAACAAATAATAGTTTCCCAACTTAAGCGTTTGCGATTTCGGCATCCTGATCTTCAAATATCGACAGAAAAAGCTCCATCTACGTACGTGCCACCTGCTACGTGCTTGGCTAGTGCAAATCAATGGTTAACCACAAGTACTTAGTTAAAGTTTTAATTCCGAAACGCTAGTAGTTTTTCGATTTTAAAAACATAAAAGAAAGAAAAATAAACAACATAAACATAAGACGTTCAAAAAGCGATACATGTATCCTACTTTGAATAAAATTTATTCATTTATATTTTTAAAGTCTAGAATAACAGTCATCAACATAGTAATACTATTACAACCAACGGTTTCACTCACATATTTCTAATCGGTATTGCTGATTAGTTTCAGCCAACTCATATGACTCTCTTTAGGGCGAGTGTCAAGGACGTAAGTGAGTAAAATCGTTTGTTGTAATAGTAATTATGGCTCGCGTAACTTTCAATAATATAATTTATATAAAG
This sequence comes from Elegia similella, assembly GCA_947532085.1. Taxonomy (NCBI): domain Eukaryota; kingdom Metazoa; phylum Arthropoda; class Insecta; order Lepidoptera; family Pyralidae; genus Elegia; species Elegia similella. The sequence continues at coordinate 14,865,245 of OX383929.1, forward strand.
TCATACTTGCTACGGTTCAACTTATTTAATTAGAACAACTATGGAATCGTAACAAACTAAACTCAAATCACAGCCGAAAAACTTACGCACTCATAGACGAAGGTAGTTTGCGATTGGCCGCGTCAAGTTCACGGGGCGGTGTCAACATTATCTAATGAACGCTATGGTGTCAACATAGCCGAGGTAGGTAGGCCAGCAGTTTGCCTCGCTCGGTATGATAAGTTACTCCAGTGTCAATTTTCCGTCTTTCCTTGCGTTTCCTGCACTATTTTTCTTAATACGTGAAGATTTCGCCGACGTTCTTAAAAAAATATGTCGTTAAATGCTTTTAACGACGCGCCCTTCCTTCACGGAGCGCGTGGCAGACTAGTTCGTGAAAAGATATACTTTTAAAGCTTCGCCCGCTTTGATCTACTTTGCCTGGTGTCAGTTTTTGAGCGCAATGCTGCTTCCATAATTTTTCTAATTCAATGGTTTAACTATATAGGTAACTTACTAGAAGACCAGAAGTTTATCCTTACGCCTTTGTCAATATCATCACATTTTCATAAAACCACATATTTTTGACAAACAGCTACGACAGTTGTCTTCGGTGCGTCTTAGACCCATACTGTGGCTGGGATAAAGAGGTCGGGGCGTGTCGTCCCTACACACCTGGCCTCCTCCACGACGCTACCAACTCTACTCCATCAATATGCGAGGCTAGCGCTCCGCTCCGTACAGTGCGAGCTGGTTACGGCCAGAGCGTTCACTTAGCTGCCTTCGGGAAGACGCCTGAAGCTTTAAAAGACCAGCTTGTAGTCTGGTATCATCATTCCAGAGAAAAGGGAAGATATAGAATAAATTTCAAGTAAGTTACTCGTAATACTTAACTTTTTGTGTACATATGTTAAGGATCGCGATCTGGACCTGTATTATTTTGTATATTATTGTTATCTTGTTTTGGTTGAAATCACTTTTATGTGCCTTATTAAATAAATAAATTTCTTTAAAAGTTAGTTCAGTTCAGTTAGGGAAACTAGGTCAGGACAAATAAAAAATATTTGGTTAGTATAACTCATTTTTGATAGCTATACTTGTTCTTGTGGTCAGTGCTTGACTTTCTACGTTTGTTTGCGATGGTATTTGCATTAGAAGAACGTATCGTTTATGTGTCTATATTATTGTTATATAATATTATTACTTTTTTGTTTAATTTCGCTACGTTAAGTTTATAATAAATAAAATACCAATTTTATTTTAAAATTATCACATGTATCTCAGTCTTCGGGGTATATCTAATTTTGAGCCCGATTTTTGGCTATCGAAACAAAAAAATGTTTCAATTATCCTATAGTTACTCTTTCTCTGATATTTAAGAGCTGGGCTTTTATCGGTATGATTATGTGGAAAGAAACGCACGCAATGACTATTTTTGGCAGAAAATAATGGAGTGGTTTGTCATTGGCTTCTCCATTTCATACACTAGTGAACAATTCACTAGTGTGCTGATTGAGTCACGATGTTTTTTTTTTTCACCGGATGCAGGTAGTGGTCGATGAAAATGACCGTACTTAAGTCAGATTGGTTTACTAACTTTGACAAACTCAGAGGTACAGGTCGGCCGAGCGGGGTCTGAACCCAGTACCTTTCACTCATAGGTCACTTATAGGCTATAACGCTCTTAGACCATTGGGCCACTACCGCTTACCCATAGTTATGACGGGATGTCAAACAAACAGAGAAATGGATAAACAAATAAAAATCTTTACCTTTTATATGTACCTACGTTAATACTTATAACTGTAACTACAAACTAATTCTGTTTTTTTGGGCAATAATGTCTAAGTAGTCAATATCAAAGATTGTCTAAGTAGTCGATGACAAAATGCACAGACGCACCCTGTTATATTTAGTGTTTTAATAGTAGAAATATCCATTTCATTAATCAGTTTGAAGAGTAGGTTCATAAATTGTAACTAGGTAGAAGCGTCCTCGAATACTCAATCATCTGCACAGATACGTCCTCATGTTACGAATGAATTTATTCCAGTCTCAGAATTAATGCTACCTGCTCTTGTTATATTAATGGTTCTACTATTTCAATATAATATGATACGAGTATGCGAGAGCCGGGTGGCCTTGGTGCAAATATTAGTAACTGATGTAAGTAGGTGAACGGAGGGGGGTAACTCGCGGAAGATGTGAGAAATTACTTTCCGATGTTTGTTTTCAGCTCCATTACTTTGAAATAATGACCATTGTGAGGGAATACGGAAGTTGGAGACATTTCGATGATATTATGTTAGAAATAGCTTCCAAATTATATTGTTAAAATTTATTCGATCTTGATTGATTTGCTGTAGCAACTTTTGTATCAGGGTAGAATCGAGGAATTTTAAAACAATATACGAACCAATGCCGTCGCACGGAAATGTTTGTGTATAAAGAAACTATTTCCAGTGAAATGCTTTAGGTACATGATAGTAAAATGCTATTAAACTAGGTGTGTCATGTGAACGACAAAGGAAAGCCAGAGCCAGATATTTACTTGCGCAATGTTTATAGTAGAAACATAGCAAATTGTTTCTATTTCAGACACACATAAAAACTCTGGGCATCTTGGCTTGTGTGTAAGCAGGTTCGATGAAAATAAATCACAAAATGGTGACTTACAGTAGTACATTTTCTCATTCAGTTATATTGAGTTTAACTGTAGGAAGCGTGTCCAATTACTACATTATGACCTATAAGCTGTCGCCCGCCTATAAGCTCCTGCGATAACAGTATTTTTTTTTCGGTATGAAAAGTAGCCTATGTGTTGATCTAGGTAATAAGCTGTCTGTGTGCAAAATTTTGTCAAAATCCGTTCAGGAGTTTTAGCGTGATTGAGTAACAAACATCCATACATACTGACAATCCTTCGCGTTTATAGTATACTAGCTTTCGCCCGCGGCTCCGCCCGCGTCAATGTCGATCCCTCGGGAATAGTACTTTTTCCCGAGATAAAAGGTAGCCTATGTCCTTCTCCGTACTCCAGAGAACTTGTGTGCAAAATTTCATGATGATCGGTTCAGTACTTACGGCGTGAAAGCGTAACAAACAAACAAACAAACAAACTCACTTTCGCATTTATAATATTAGTAAGGATTATACTATATACTATTAGTAAGTATAGTAAGGAAGTATCGATGTGACATATACTTGTGGTTTTTATTTATCATTCAGTTTCTATTCATTTAATAGTTGGGAGCGAGTCCTCCAAACTGCAGATCGTGGGTTGGTGCTGTTGTCAGTGAGCGACTCTGACCGCGGGCTGTACGAGTGCTACTATGGCCCGACACTCATAGCATCCTACAACCTAGACATCGATGTGCACAGGTATGCTATTAATTCCAATGCATGCAGATGACAGACTATCCGTGACGCACTTTTTAGTCTGTGAAAATAGAACCTATGCAATCATGTGCAGTAACGCATAAAACGCGCCATAGAGGCTTTTGTGCACCACAAACTCGTACGGACCAAAAGCGTTTCGTCTGCGTTGGGCCTTAAACTGAGAAAAACAAGTTCTTCACACTTACAACTTCTTCTTTGCGTGTCAATAGTACAGATTCAATCTTATAACTCCTCCAATAAAGGGCTTCTTCGATAGCGCTATCATTGACTCCAAATAAGCCGTCTTGAGTGCAGGTGGCTTCCAACTGACATTCGATAAATATCAATTGGAATAAATAAATTATATTAAATTAAAGTCTTTCTACGGGACCTAAAATTAAATCTTCCTCATCATACCTGTGAGTCTTAAAGTTGTTTGACAGCTCCGTGGCGCAGTGGTTAATACGCCAGCCTGCGACGCGGAGTGCCCGGGTTCGATCCCCGGCCAGGTCAAGATGGAAAATAATCTTTTTCAGATTGGCCTGGATCTTGGATGTTTATCTATATATGTATTTGTTATAAAATATAGAATCGTTGAGTTAGTATCCCATAACACAAGTCTCGAACTTACCTTGGGGCTAGCTCAATCTGTGTGATTTGTCAGTATATATTTATATTCAACGTTATCGATGTTAATAGACACTGAGAATTTCACAATTAGGATTCAAAAGCATATAATCACACTGTGTCTAAATCGACGTTCTAAATGTCATAATTTTACCGCTTTTTTGTCTATTGGAAACTCAAAAAATGTTATTTTTTGAGGTTTTTATAATTGTATAAAGATAAAGATTATTTATTTGTTAAGTAGCCTTAACTTTGGTTTAAGAAATACTGCAACAAATGTTGCTTTTAGAGGGCGCCAAATTAATAGCTCAAGGTGTAATCTAAGTATTTTCTCCCTTGCAATTGAGGGTTCGGAGAGTGGGTGACACTAACTCTTTAATCTCAACTGAGATTAAAAATAGCACAGTATTATCTTGCATTTTAAATCTTTTTAAATCTTACCATTTGTTTTCTAAACCAACTTGTTCTCAGAAATATTTGAATAAAAGCTATTTGATACGAATGTAGACTAAATGTACATTAAGTGTTTAAAATAAAGAATTAGCCGTGAGTTGGGATAAATATAAAATAGCTGGGGGATAAATTTAAAAGCTTTCATAAACATTATGCTAATGCTGATATACGGGTTAGTGCTAGTTACTTAGAATATTAGCAGCTGCCGGCCACTCTAAATCACTTAGTTCTAGCAGCAGATGTTGACCCGGGATATAAGTAGGTTTTTGTTGGAAATAACTGTACAGATTTTTTTCATTCTTAAGGTTATATCAAGGAAAATGAAATCTTCTTAAATAATTATAACTAAAATATCATTTAAACATGAAATACGATTGCATGTATAAAATACGATTGAATGTAGACTAAATGTACATTAAGTGTTTAAAATAAAGAATTAGCCGTGAGTTGGGATAAATATTTAAATAGCTGGGGGATAAATTTAAAAGCTTTCATAAACATTATGCTAATGCTGATATACGGGTTAGTGCTAGTTACTTGGAATATTAGCAGCTGCCGGCCACTCTAAATCACTTAGTTCTAGCAGCAGATGTTGACCCGGGATATAAGTAGGTTTTTGTTGGAAATAACTGTACAGATTTTTTTCATTCTTAAGGTTATATCAAGGAAAATGAAATCTTCTTAAATAATTATAACTAAAATATCATTTAAACATGAAATACGATTGCATACACTTTGTTAATAAAATTAAACTACAACAAAGAGAGAACACTGATATAGCATTAATGCATTAAAAAAAAATTACACAATATTTTTAGATTAACTTCAGGCCACTAAATTCAGGTTTGGTTAAGGATCAATAAATTATTGCACTGCTCCCAAAACTGATTTAAATACTGGCTGGTTTTGTATCACCTGGCTATAGCCAGCCAATACATCTCTTCAAAAGTGTTCTGGAAGATATTTTTTAAACGATAAAACCGCGGCTTGTGCAAAATTTATGTATTATCAAGATTGAATCCCTTGTTTAGGTACAATCAAGTGTATTTTATATTAACAGTGCTAGAATCGGAAAAATCTGGGTAAAAAAACAAAACGCGATTTTACTAATCAGCTGGTAGAATTTACATGCGTATTTTTTTTTTTGTTTCTAAATTTTTCTTTCGATTCTTTATTCTATTATACGAATCCTGGTCCGAAGATTTAAATGTAGTCCATGGTATAAAATCAAGTGGGAAGTAATATAGAACAGTGTGCACGAATATTAGCTCAAACAATTGCAAACTCATGGCCATACGTGAATTTATTGCGTGTTGTACACAGATTATAATAATAACTTACAAAAATTAATTTGTTTCACATGCGTCTCGTGTTGCAAGCAAGCTCTTAGTTGAGCTACATCATAAATACAGCGACATCTTAACCACGGTCGTAAAACACGTTGTGTTGGTGACAGGTGCACCCAGCCAGCAGAACTCGGTAGTACGGACAGGTTTACTTCGAATACACGAGCTTATGAGATAAGATAAAAAAAGCAAAATAAAAAATATAAAATGTACTATTTGCTTCACCTTCCGCGTAGTCGACCAAGATTCAATTCGATATTTAACGGCTACGCTTTTGTCGATGTCATTGTGTCGAAAGAAATGCACACAGTGGCTAGTTTTGGTAGGAGTGAAGCCGCCTAAGAGATTTTTTTTAAACCTAAAGTATTTTAATAGTGGATGATGTCGCCTTTATCTTTAGATCCCAGCTTTCCAGCCTTAGGACCACCATTGTGTTAAACTTGGCATTGGATGACTGCCCCTTGAAACAAGGATGTGGTACAAACTTGTGACATTTAAGAGTTAGGCTCTTGTCAGTGTCATTGTGTGGAAAGAAATGCACGCAATGGCTAGGAAACAAGGCAAGGAAATAATGGAGTGGTTTGCCAGTGCCTTCTCCATTTCCATCAACAATCCACTAGTGTACAGGTTTTTTCACGATGTTTTCCTTTATCGGAAGTAGGTAGAGGTCAATTTAAATTACCGCAATTAAGTCAGATTCGTCTACAGACTCAGAGGTACAGGTTGGGGACTTTCGCACTCTTAGACCCCTTAGCCAGTACCGCTTTAAACGGTACAAACTTACGAAAGTTAATTTGTTTTACACGCGTCTCGTGTGCATCCCTGCAAGTTCTAAGTCATAAATATAGCAGCATCATAGCCACGCTCGTAAAACATGTTATGTTGGTGACAGGTGCACGCAGCCCAGCAAGACTCAGGAGTACAAGCAGGTTTACTCCGACTGGTGCCACGAGTTCGAGAAGTACAAGAGCGCCATGAAAGCTTGGGAGTCACGACAAATGGTAAGCATGACACGTGAGTTTTTCAATACAATTTTAATGTTCAAACGAATGCCATCGAATTATTTTTTTTTTAAATTTTGAAGGCCGATAAAATCCACTCATGTTTCATATACCCAATCTACTAAATAGGTAAATTTGTAATTTTTCTATAATATGGAATTTAATTTAATTTATTGAACTGTATACAAAGTGTTACTTCACCATGTTATTATGTAATGAATAGGATGGAATAGCGAGATTCTCTAACACAAGCATTTATTTGCTTAAAAGAAACCTCCGTATATCTGTAGTAAAATGTACATGTTGAGAGAAATAAATAATTTTTTTAATTTTTACTAAAACAGAAAACATGTACAATAAACAAGTTGCTTCTGACACCGAGCAAATCACATAAAAGTAAACTCCCGCCTGTCCTTCAGGCTAGCAAACCCACAACTTTTGAAATACCTTGGTCTAGGGACTCGACATACAAAAGTATCGAATACAAAGCCCGTTTCTATAAAAACTATTCGACGATTTATCTACAAGAAGCCTAATTTATATCTCTGTGTGGTCTGAAGGTCCAACTCGGAATGTATTTTATATTGTTTTTTAAACGTTCGCGCTTTAAACACATAATTATGTATATATAAACGGGACTTAGCACGAACCTTTTTATTATTTGTTTCCGTTGACGTTTCAATGGAGTTACATCCATCGTGGTCCACGAATCCACGATGGATGTAACTCCATTGAAACGTCAACGGAAACAAATAATAAAAAGGTTCGTGCTAAGTCCCGTTTATATACATAATTATATGTATTTTATATGATTTCAAAGTTCAGTATCTATTTATTAAATTTATGACAAAAGATAGAAAGTGATTACAAGGGTACTACTAAGGGTATATTTATTCAATAAATTGATGTTATTAGGAGTATAAATATTTGAGCAAATCTTCACAAAGGTAATAAGTGTAAAATGGGTGGATTATAAAATGTTAGCGGTAAGCATCTGGGCGCATTCATTGTTTATTTTTAGAGCAGCCATCGCAATACCCGTCACGAGTAGTCCTCGTGACGGGTATTGCGAGAGAAATTATTTCATCTTATTACAAAATACGGACTAAAATTAGTACATGATTGATAAATACTCATCTGAACACCTACCAGTAAAACATTTTGTTCGCTGATAATTTTAATTTTTTATGCACTGACAATGAATAGTATGACTGTTCAAAATAATGTTTGGAGGATGGGTCTTCCAAAAATATTGTCCTCCTGACCATACTCCCGGGGTATCGTCTGGAGGACGATCATTCTTCATATGTAATATCGTCCTTAAATATGTAATATGCGTCAATTGTAATGTGAACAAGTTATGTAAAATTAAAAATTTTACGCTACGCCTCTGACACAAAAATTCCTCTATCTTGTAAACGGCTAAGACATAAAAAATACTGCATCTAAATCGATTTACCCCAGACACAGACAGACATACACATACCCACACAAAGCGGTCATACTTATAACACCACTCGTTTTGCTTCGGGGGTCAAAAATATTCCAGCCGTTTACCACCGTTACCTCTATCTACATCATTTTACGTACACTAGTAACATCATGTAGACCGCGTTTTGTAATAAGACTGTAGGATTTAATAAGAAACATAATAATGTAGAGTCGGAGAAACAAGCAACAAGAAAATATACGTTTATTTACTTTACGATTATTACGACCAAATATGACATGTATACCTACAAGCAAGAGGAATCCGTAAAGGATAAATAATTTTATCTTTTTGTTATGCCATTTTAGTAATGGCATGTATTCAAAAAAAATATTTTTCTAAATAATTAGTCCGTCTGGTAGATTATTAAAAAAATATTGGACACATATTTTTTCTTTTGTCAATCAAACAAAAATTGATAAAGATATAGCCCGTTAAAGTTCCGCGTGACGTCACTGATAGGACATTTTTTACCGGTCTGTTGCGTCATGAGCTTTGATACGCTTTATCTTTATCATCTTTTGTTTGATTCAAAAAAAGAAAAAATACGATTCTAATATTTTTCGATAATCTTATTAGTCCAGTCAAATTAGACATTCGTTCGTACATAAATTCCGATCAAGCTGAAAATAAGTAAATTTGTTAAAAACATAATTAAAAGTAACGTAAAAATTATTCAAGGTCAAAGGTAAAAAATGGGTTCTTCGCGAATTTCACCGAAATGGTAAGTTTTATCGGGAATTATTTTTAATGATATTTTTTAGGAAACAAGCCTATTCTCTCTAATTTTTGCAATACTAACGACTTTGTATTAAACTATTTAGTTATAATATTATCAAAAGTAACGCGAGACATAATTACTATTATAACAACCGGTTTCTCTCGCGTATTGTTAGTCGGTATCGCTGAAGAGAAGATAGCCATCTAAATTAGCTAAAACTTGTCGGCAATACTGACTAACTAAAACGTGAGTGAAACTATAGTAATTGTCTCGCGTAACTTTCAATAATGTTATAACCAAATAGTATTTAGTTATGACTCTAGTTATTATTGTCAATTATTTCACGTAATCGCCACTCAATAAAAATCCCTCGAAACAATCAGCTTTAGAATTATCGAATAGCACGTGTTTTATTTCCCCGGGCCAAATATAGTTTATTACGAGCAATTTACTACTTTTCAAGTTAATAACTCTCAGGAACGAATACCTAATGGCGGTGTGCACGAGTACGTAATTACCCGAAACCATGAAGAGTCATAAAATGTTTAGCGTTGTTGTACCCTCTGCCTATTATTGAGACCGAGTTTAGAAAACTTTGTGATGCTCAACTGTCAGGCACTGTATTAAATAAATTTCCGTACTTCGGTTTTAGGTACAAGCTTTTATATTTGTTCGGGTCAAATCTGGCAACTCAATTTTGTAGCAGATATTTTCCACCGAATGAGTTGGGTCCACCGAAAGTTTGGGTGTCAATGCATGGTAAGCTGTATGACGTCATTTCAAATCCAACATGGTTGAATACCCAAGTTAGCGGAATAGCTATTTTTGATGTAATTCGATAATATGGATATCAACTTAGAGAGTTCGCTGAAAATAAATCAAAACATAAATTGATGCACTTAAAAGCTAGTTATTAACTAATATTTTACTTTTAACTTATTGAGTGTATGAACTGTCTTCAAAAATTAACTCTCTTCAAAATATGAATAGATGTAAGATTTGCAGGCGCTGTAATTTCTCTCGTATAAGTGAATCAAGTTTTCGCCATAATCTTGAATAATAATAAAAAAAACACGCATGTTTCAAAAGATCATATGTGACCTGTTACCTGTCATAGTTTTCTCGAGAGACTACAACATGACGTACTTAAAAAAGGGCTTGAAATGATTTCTTCAGGGTCAACTGCACGAGTGGCATCCCTATTGTAATCGCTTTCCATCAGATGTGCAGTATGCCTGATTTCTTACTTCGTTGTATAAAAATAGACTAACATTTAATTTAATTAGAAAGTCCCTTTTAAATAAAATAAAAGTATTTTCCAAATCGGTCCAGGCGTTTTTGAGTACTTACCTAATTCAGGGACATAAAAGCACATATGTATATAATAATAATAAAAAAAAGTTGTAGTAAACTGCAGGGAGAAAATATTGTATTACAGTATTTTGTTACAGTTTACTTTTTATTTATTCTTTGAGAATAGAGTGCTACTTACTGAACCCCAATTCATCCGCGCAAAAAGCACCCCAATACCTTTATCCTGTTCCCTCAACCAAACAAATTTGTACCCTTTTCTTTAACGTCTGTAGGCATTAAAGTGTTTGTGTTCTGTAATCATTGATCGATTTTGCGATTTCCAGCAATGCTCCAAAAACCTAAACGCATCGAGCCAGCAAAACAGCATGGCGAACGAGATCGTGGCGTCGCTGCGGTGATAGGGCACAGCTCGGCAGCTCGGTGATTAATGAACGATTACGCACACCAAGCACCGCTGACATAAACTATCCGATATTCCGCCGACAATGCCCATCGCCCGCCGTCCCCAACTACGGAAAAACTAATTCTATGCGGTTTTTGGTTTTGCTGTCTTCAACTTCGGTCGGCCGGTTGTGTTTTATATGTTTGGCTACGTATTTAGGTTACGATACTGTTTGCTACCCCCCGAGAATATTTTTGGTGTTAGCAACATGAGCATTTATTGACAACTTAAACTTTGCTCTGAAGTTTCCATCACTTACTGAATATCTGTATTTGAGAAACAAAGACGATTGCAGGTTCAATGTACACAGGATAGTTATTTACTGAATTAAATTTAATGTCTTACAAACAAGGGCCAATTTCAGCATTTGCTGCAAAAAATATTTGTTGGGAGTGAAATAAAATAATTTTATGGGTAAAAAAATATCAAACATTTAATGGCATCAATCACAACTTTATTAGAAACGACTGAAGCTGGACCTTATTTATACTACAGATAATAATTTGTTATGATTCATAAGTTATCATAAGTTCTAGTTAATTTAAGGTCAAAGTTGTTTGATATTACCTATAAACCACCATCCTCTGTCTGCTCTGGCCAAGTATGGCTCCGGTAGTACAGAGAGGGTCATGCTCCTGCAGTGGAGACTAGAAAGACCTGATGATGATGATGATGATCAAAGTTGTTAGGTAACTGTAACCAAACTCAATGCTTGTAACGTTTTTTGTATACACACATACTTATATGTTTCCATTAAAAAGCAATGAAGCTATGAAGCAGTACAAAAATCTTCCTCTGTTACCATTTATGTCACATCATTACATTTACCCACTTGAGTTATTTGTGAATCAATATTCGACAATCAATGGTAGGAGCGAAAGGGGCACGATAATGTAGTGAGGGGATGATCTGTTAAAATAGATTTGTTGCGCGCTCCGGAGACTGGCGCTTGATGGATGACTGACTTTCACCAACTTTGCCCCCTACTTTTTTCTTTGGACAGGGACGGGCAGCCGGAGAATACCATAGTTTATGTTATTGGTGGTCTGTTAAGATTAATTATATATTGTTGATAATGCGACTGAATAATACCTATTGTACCCAGCATAAGTGTAAAAAAAATTCATGCATTTAAAATGATGGTAAAAAATTAGGTATTTCATGTTTTGAATTCGCATTTAAATGTATGTAAGTATTTCATAGAACGGTTGCTTAATATAACGAGTGTAAGGTTCCACCAACACAAATGCTGTGATATCAGTTCTCACTGGAATATTGCATAGCTGTCAAAAATAAATTATTGTACTTATGTTTTTCTCTCTCATATTTGTTTTGTTAAATAAGCAATAAAAGTCATTGAATTAAGGTTATTTTAAAATAGGATAAAATATTTCAAATATCATTTCCCGATTTCAAAATGTTTAGAAAACGATCGCATGAAAAATGTATAATTTAATAAAATAATGAGCAATATGAACGCCAATTTAGGTCTAAGGTAAATGTATAAAGAAAAGCTTAAATGTATGGGGAAACCGTTGATTTAGACTTTATTGTTTTGTTGGTAAGGCGACTGAGGATGTTGCGTGTTAACTGTTCCACATTGTGTAGAAGTTTTTGTTTGTTTGTTTCAATAAAGTTGATGTTATCGATTTATTGCCATAAAATGTAATTTTAGGCCCGACTTCGGATATCCAACCCGAATTTATATGTAATAGCAGTTACGTTTGCATCTCCATTGATTTTATACCTAACATTCTCGCTAGAATAGTGCCTTGTGAAGCATGCTTACGGTGTAATAAAACTTATTTAAATTATTACTAATTAGATAATAAATATTTTTGTGTACAATGTAAAGAAGTTGAGTAGAATTAGAGAATGATTCATTGTAGCAACTCATTCGTAAATAAAGCAATAATGTTCCACTGAATTAAGAGTCGCCAGTATTAAAAATAATATTTGCAGAAGTAGATAGTGTATTTAAGATAACAATTAAGTAATAAAAAATGTAATACTTATTTCAATTTCGTTGTACCATGCTTTAATATATTTAGTTGTAATACATTTTCTTGCGTTCTCTCGGTAGATAATTTAAGAGTGCATTTTGGAATTGAAACATGGTACAAAGGAAAAGTCCAACTTACGAGTATATACGATTCAGATTTTATTGCATTTAACGCAGCATGCATTTAAATAGATTTGTTGGTTGCAAGTCCAAGTCGCATTTAATGTAATGAAAAATATTATTGTAAAAATATTGTAAATAAATCTATGAATTTTTGGTAGACAGATTGCTATTATATGTTTATTGTAAAAAATATTATTAAGCTACAATATAAGCGATTGTTTTATAAAAGGAACACAAAAATAAATTATTTTAGAACTAAATCACTTCTATTTTTTATATTCCCATAGTTCAAAGTGTCTGGTAAGGTTAGCAATCTTCATTAACAATAATCCTTCCGTACGTACCAACGTAATTTTTTATACTCGCATGACGAGAAGATAGTCAACCAAGATTGATGGCGAATAACGTCATAATATTTCAAAAAATCTTTTTTAAAGTTCCTTAACCAAAGGTTTTCTTAGCTCGTATTACGTATAACTTTTACGTAAAACGAGACCCTATTAATATGCCTTCCGCTGTCCGTCTGTCTGTCTGTCTATTTGTCCATCCGTCTGTCATCAGGCTGTATCACATGAACCGTGATAGTTAGACTTTTGAATTTTTTACATATGTATTTCTGTTGCCGCTATAACAACAAATACTAAAAAACATAATAAAATAAATATTTAAGGGGGCTCTCATACAACAAACGTGATCTTTTTGTTCGGTTTTGTTCGATAGCGATAACAGTAACCAGTAGACGCTTGAAATATTCATATCATATTGAGTATAAAAAAAATGAGAATTATTTGTTGTTAAATACTAATTTTATTTTAATTAAAGTGAATTAATTAAAATAAAATTAGTATTGAACAGGGGCTCTCATGCAACAGACATGATTTTTTGTCGTTTTTATAGATAATGGTACGGAACCCTTCGTGGGCCAGTCCGACTCGCACTTGCCTTTCTGTACACTAAAAACAGTCCACTAAGCTTTCGTTTGAGAAATAAAATGAGTTAATTAGATATTTTTGTGTCAGAGAGAGTTTAATTTGCTTACATTAGCAGCGTAGAATTTCAGGAATGATTTTTATAAATCTTTTAACGGGCAATGAAATTGTAATTTGAGTATCGTAAAGCGGCTGTCTTAGATTGGCGAACATCATAGAATTTAATTACCAGGGGAGGGGAGAATAATTGGCGAGACGGCTGTAATGGCTACGGTTTACGGGCAAATTAATAGATTCCCGTTGCAGGCCCGCGGAACCTCCCTGGACTCATTTTGATATTAATTGCTGACCTAATATCTAACTACTAATGTACTTTATTATTTTACTCATTATTTGCCCGCCGGCAGCGCGGGCTATTTCTTTATGGAAACTGCGTTCCTGTTTTATGTTTCTTACACTTAACTGCAACATAAAGCTTAACCTTTTATTTTTAATTGTATAATAAAACTTTTTTAGCTTAAGTTTATTGGTATTTCTACCGCTTTGTAGAGATATAATCGTTAAATAAACTTTCTTCAATCGAAATACTGAACTGATTTTGATGAAATTGGACCAATTTGAAAGCAAACTCTTTCAATTAAATTAAAGGTTTTTTTCTAAAGGGTCTCTAATGACGGAGTTATGAGGTAACAAATATAAAAAGATACAACCGAATCAAGAACCTCTTCCTTTTTGAAGCCGGTTAAAAGTAGCTGGTAATATTAAAAATAAAAAAGTGAGAAAAGACAAAGGTAACCTAGTAAAATCGTAGAATAAAATAATTAAAGTAAGATGTGGCGGGTGTAATTTAATTTTTTTCAAAATCTAGGTAACCGCCAGAATGGCTAGATAGGACAATTCATGCAGCGTCTTCTTGGACGCTTACCCACGACTAGTGAAGCTTGACCGTTTTGCTCCGCAGGTTAGGGGTAGCCACCAACAGTAAATAAATATGGCATTGATTGATTGGCCGCGCTCTGTTTAACAGAGTGGGTGGTTTTGCTTAATCGAACCCGTCTTCACCTTTCATCACGTCTGCTAGAATTACTGTAATGTGTCGTTGCCACTCACATCTAGTTTTGTTACATCATCTAAAGTTTAACCCTGATTTTCATTGGAGCTTTATTGCAGTTGCAGCCTCAGTTTGTTTATATTTTTGTTTACCTTTATTACCTACATATATAAACATACATTCCAAATACATAAATATTAAAATATAGTGTAAAGTACACTGTAGTATCATCATCGTATCATCCTTCAGGTCCTTTTTAGTCTCCACTACAGGAGCACGACTCTCTCTGTACTACTAGGGCCATACTTGGCCAGAGCAGCCAGAGGACTGACATATACTACAGACACTGTAGTATATGTACTTTATATTATATTAATTTATATTCCATCTGATAGTTCGCGAAGAAAATGAGCGCGTACCGCACTCTTGAAGTTCGGATTTCCAAAGGTAAAGCGTTCCAAAGCTGTACAGATTTTGCAGTAAATGAGTGTTCGAGAAACCCACTCCGGTAACGCGGTGTGTGAAGAAGAAGATTGGTAGAGGAGCGATGATTTCTGGCATTCACAGTTCTGATGCATCACCAGTGTTTGGTATTATGATAGCATTCATGCTTTAATATGTCTTGGCAAAGTACTTAAGGTTGTCCGCATGCCTGACGCTATTCC
This sequence comes from Elegia similella, assembly GCA_947532085.1. NCBI lineage: Eukaryota > Metazoa > Arthropoda > Insecta > Lepidoptera > Pyralidae > Elegia > Elegia similella. The sequence continues at coordinate 14,880,765 of OX383929.1, forward strand.
TTCTGAGAAAGCACCAGAATCACAAGAAAATAACGGTGACAACGAGGTAGGTACAAATATTTTTCATCATATCATATCACAGCAAGAAAGCTCTCTGATAGCGGACTACGGGTTCTGACGCACCTCAGCTGGAAGCACAACTGGGAGAATGCTCGGATAGGGTGGTTCTTTTCAAGTCTCTATTACGATTCAAAGGGTTCATCCTTAGTAAAACGTCAAAAAACTTATTTTGTATTTATTTACCCCAGATTACTTTTGCAAACATAGGTCATTTGATGGATTTTATCAAAAACCTTATATTTCTAAATCTTAACGAATAATGCTCCTTCTCGGTCTACTCGTAAATAAGAAATAGGAACAAATCACACAGATTGAGCTAGCCCCTAAAAAAAGTTCGGGACTTGTGTTATGGCATACTAACTCATCTATACAATATTTTATTACAAAAACATACCTATATAGAAAATTAAATACCAGGTCAATCTGAAAAAGATAATTTTCCATGCTGGTCTGTAAAAACGATCGAGAGATTAAGCTAAAATCTGCGGAATTATGTCAATAGGCGATACGGCTAGCAACCTATCACTATTTGATTCCGTTTTTCATCTACACGCCCTCCATGCAACATGCTAAATGTGGTCATAAGCTCTTATAGACCTAGGCTCTGTATACCCCGCTAGGGAAAAGACGTGATAATATGTATATGTATGTAAAACATACATAGAACATCCAATACCCAGTTCAATCTGAAAAAGATATTTTTCCATCTTGACCCAACCGAGGATCGAGCCCGGGACCTCCAGTGACAGCCTGACATAATGACCATTAAGCCCCAGTGGGAGATAGGCTGGGGTTGGAAGATGCCGATTTAACCGGGCTAGGTGGGATTTCCCTAGCAACAACTTGTGCAGCTGCGACGCTGTTCAGACGATGACCCATTCAATGAACTGACCCAGCTGTCCTACTTCCTGTACTGTAGAGAACTTGATTAAGGCTAAGTGACAGTGCCATCGAAGTGGCCAAATTTGGTCTAACTGAATAAAACATTTATTATATATATGTATATAGTTATTTTGACTCGAAAAGAAGTGGAAAGGAAAGAAAGTAAGGAAGTAATTATATCTATTTAAAATGAACTTATTTATGAAAATTAAATCAGTAACATCTGCTTGTCTTTCGTAATTCGGTGCAGCTAAATGCATGTACAAGTTGAATTTAAGTTAAACTTTGAGGCATGCCAGCATATTTAAGTATTAAAATGCAGAACCGCTGTTGCTGAACTTTGTGCATTACGGAATATGCAACTGGGCGAACATGTCAGCCTGGAGATTTTATTTCAGCTATGTTATTTAAGAAGTGCAGCAGTGATGAAGATTTGTGGGCAAAACATGTTATTTTGTGAACAAAGCTGTTTTTGTATTATAACGGAATAACTTTTATTTTTCGTTTAAGTAATTTAATGTTTACCTACTATTTTCTTGACATATAAAAAAAAACATTCCTTTTACAAATGAAAATACAAGTAAATAAATTTCCAATATAACCATCAATATAGTAAGCGGTTTTTCCTTGGTTATAACTCACCTACTTATGAAGTAACGAACCACTTATAAAATTAATGGCTAATAGACCAAAAACTAGATATGTTGCTGTTTTCTTTAAAAACTCTGCCCATAAAAGAGTGTATTGTTTTTAAAATTGTATTACACAACTTTTGATAAAAATTTCAACATGACCAACTAGAATAATGTACAAAATACGATAAATTATATAAATATTTAGAGTCCTCTCGCTGCTCTGGCCAAGAATAGCTTTAGTAGTACCGAGAGGGTCTTGCTCCTGTAGTGGAGACTAAAAAACACCTGATGATGATATAAATATTTGAGTTTCTTTGTAACAGATACCTTCCAAATGCATTGACGGATGTGGACGTATGGCATATTCATAGAATCCTTACTTCCCGAGTGACCAAGGAACATAAATCTGGCAAATCAGTCATGTTTTTATATTCCCTTGCAAAACGTTGTTCAGTTTAGATGTTCACATAATACAGGTACTTGGATATTATTTATTGCAAACAAAGACTATTTCATCCTTGAGGAATTCTTTCTTATTGCGCATTTCTCGTTGCACCCTCATATGCAACTTATGTGACTCAAAGCCCGGGGTCCGCTATTATGAAAGCATATATGCTGTAATACAAATAAACAACGGTGAAATAAAAATTGAAGTGGAAATCGAATCCAGAACCTCGTATAGCAGATACCTACGCTTGTTATTCCAACCAACTAGCCGAAAAATTTTCCGTCCATCCTTGACAATAAGAAATTTTTGAATAGATATCGGGTGAAAGATTTGACTGTGTGTTTGGTATGAATGAACTAAAAAACTACTGGACCGATTTAAAACAATAACCATAGGCTCTAATTCATGCGGACAAAGTCGCAAGAAAGTATAATAGATAAAAAGAGAACATATTATATTTTATAAAAAAAGCAGATAGCTTTCCATAATAAATTCTCATTTATAAAAATAAATACAATGTCTAAGAACTAGAATACACATCCGAATAACATTGTATTATTTACTCAAATAAGGTAACATGAAGTATTCCTCGTTAGAGCGGATAACATGAAATAATTTCATTTAAGTCAGCCATGGAGACGTTATTTCGATTATCCTTTGATCTTCCATCTCAGTTCCTAGTGCTCGAGTGAGCCCGCGAGGTTGCGATTCGTTGAAAATAATCGAATTAAGGCCTATAGAGCCCGGTTAGTTGAACGATGGAGCGCGCGATGCCTCGTTTAAAATGACGCACATTGGGGCTCTTACTTAAAGGAAACGATCAAAATCTTAATAAGGTATCATTTCGATATATCTTTTTTATAAATATTCATGAATTTTCCTCATTAATAATGAATTTTAGTTTCCCGTTATCAACTACAACTTTATCGTTTTACAATTTACGTCATCATCCCATCAGTTGACATTAATTCATTTGATTCGAAGGGGTATAGGTAACTTCGTATGGGCAGGTGGCGTTTATGTGTAAAATGGTTTTAAAGTATTTATTTTTTTTATTTATGGAACTGCATTGCCTGAGACAAATTGACAAATAAAAATAAAAATATAGTTTTGTAACAGGACTGAACAGTAATTTAAAGGGCGAAGTATGGCATAACAGTGTTCGCGGGACGGTCGACCCGTGACTTCTTTGATACACTTATAGGGTGTGACTGATGTCCTTCTGAATAGGCTGAAACATATTTGTGATACCGACTCAAAGTAGTTGAGTGGAATCGTATAGATTCCGATCAAAGTATCACGGTCTCGTGTTATACCTGTCTATAATAATCTTTAGGGATTACACTTACTTCGTTTATTAACTTTTTCGATCTAACTAGGATTCTAGGCAATCAATAGCAAACTAATTTAAGCCAATTTGATTTTCAAAGAAAATATAAGGCCTCATATCTCGATTCCGATAGGGTTTAGCTGTATGTGTCCCATAATAAGATTTGTTTCTCTTTATTGGTCCTTTGAAATTTCACGATTTTTACGAGAGGTGGCGTAAGTAGAAAATGACGCCAACTTTACCTATATCCCTTTAATATTAAAATATTTTCAAAAGTTTTATGATACACCCGAAGTTATGTATTAGAAGAGCTGGCGTTATACTAGCGTCAGGCTGTAAAAAAAAATTAATACTACTATTAATTAGCCAGGCTATAACGCACCACAGCTGAGAATACTACAGACAAACGCTCAAGAAACAATTAAACGTGACATACTCGTATCTTCATATTTTTTTTCAGCTGGCATTTGTCATACAGCACCAATGTGTCTCTTTTAGAACATGAGAAACATAATCGATCACACGGCTTATGTGAACGCGCTCTACCTTTACCTTTGTAACAATAATCTTCAAAGACGAAACCAAACAAACCGAATAATTGATGGAATTGACGTTCTGAGCGATACGTCTCTATGTTCTGCTACGTATTTTGAGGCAATATTCCTAAGGCAGTGTGTACACGGTTAATCTCACCAATTTTACAGTAGATTAGACCGTTCTCCTATTACTATTGCATAAGATTTAATCGTTTCATTTTATGTACTATTGAATTTAATAATTAAATTTAATTCCTAAAGAAAAAAATCGTTGATATGTGTATCTTGCCCGTCCTAACCTACGGTGCCAACACGTGGTCACTTACTTAACATAAGAGGTTCAGATTGAAGGTTTGCCAGAGAGCTATGGAGCGCAGTATTTTGGGTGTTAAATTGACTAATAGGGTTTGAAACACTATACTGCGGTCGATCACGAAGGAAACGGATGTAGAGGAGAAAGCGGCCAAATTAAAGTAGGATTGGGCGGGTCACGTCTGCCGCATGCCTCTGAGAGATGGAGTCGCTTATCAACCAACTGGGTTCCAAGCGATGAGTATATGGTAAAAAGAAGAAGACCGAGAGAGAGAGATGGTCAGATGACTTACGTGCATTTGATACGCATTGATCAAGAAAGATCAAGGATAGAGATAAATGGAAGGAAAGAGGGGAGGCCTTTGCCCAGCAGTGGGACAAATTGAATTTAATATAAGTAAGCGGTACAAAATACCTACAGTCGCAACATGTCAACAGTTGCAACAAATTACATCTGCAATATCATATGCATGTGACATGATGAACATTTGTCACTTATAAAATAAGTGAGACATTTATTTTGAACGTTTAATATCGACAACACATGTTCATCTGTAGCCGCATCACCGTCTTATTTCGCTCGCTGTCCAACGAACCGCATAAATTACCACTTCCCTGCGACTCGTTAAGCTGCCTTTATTTTTACTCTTTGTGTTGAGACCGCAGCTTAATTTATGGCGGAGCAGAATGTAAAACTAGGGATTCCTTTCCAGTTGTTTCACCGTCGCTTTGGGACATCGTCACGAATTGAAATAAGCTTACAAAGCCGCATTAATAGTTAAAGCTCAAGGGCTGTGTCATCATAATAAAATGTAAATTGACACAGATTTAATCCGGACTTATACCGCTGAGCCCAATAACTGTTAATAATCCGGGCGGGTTGTAGGGCGCCGCGACGCCGACGCGGGCTGAGTGGGGGCTGCGCGACCCTGTCCCTAGCCGCGTGTTGGCGGCTCTCTAAATGTAAACATTCAGCTTAACTTGATTTATAATTGATTTTTAAATATAGTTTCACATTTTTATCAATGTTACAAGGAAATACAAATGGTTCTTTTTTTTTCTATATAGCGGTAGAACTAACAATAAATAAAAGGTTGTCTATGCCTCTTTGAAGCAAGCAGTAGGCGAGACATTTAGCGCCTAGAACCGAAGGCCAATGGGGTAGAATGATCTTTGAATGGCGCAGCGTCAGACACCCTCCGAGCAGGTGTTCGGACGACCCGACCAAGGTCGCCGGGAAACGCTACATGCAGGCCGCTCCTAATCGGTCATTCTGGAAATCCTTGGAGGAGGCCTATGTCCAGCAGTGGGCTTCTTGGGGTATTGATGATGATCTACGACTATGAATTTACAGACTTTAATCCCAAAAAGCTACTTAAGGATTTATGATGTCTGTATAATAAATGCGAATATAAAAATAATATAAAAAAGGGAGGATTTAAAAATAAACTATGTAAAATGACTAGCTAATCACCTCCTTTTTATCCTGATTTTATCAGGAACAGTACATATTCCTAATTTGAAGCCGTCATCTGAATCAGTTTTAAGCATATCTCAAAAATCTACCTTTTTCGTCAGTATAACATTGACACATTAAAATGTGATATAGTTGACACAAATAATATTAATAACCGTTTTTATCATGTATGTACGTACGAGAACGTACGGTCATTATATTACAATTTATTAAATAGTTAAGCTAACGAGCACTACCAGCGTAACACGAGTTAGCACTTTCTATATTATTTTTGAAGCAACTATCGCAATCACGGTTTATATATGGAATTATCTACGTCGGAAGCGTTTAATTCCCAACAATAATGTCTAATTGTTTCGCGAAGGTCTTTAAATGCTCGTAATGAAATGTAAATTAATACGTCATCTCGGATAGAGGATTACTAACACCGCTTAATCCTATTAGTTCGACTCATTCGTGAGCGGCTCTCACCATATCCGATTCCTGGATTACATATTCAAATCAATTTAAATAGACTTATACTTATACCTGTTCGATGTGGTGTGGCTATTTATAATGTTCCACTCTATCAAAGACGTCTTTAATCTTTATAAAATGACTAGCGTAGTCACGGTTCCAATGGGTCCAAACGGCCGCTCAATTCAAGTTAAAATTTGCTTGCCTCAATTCGACGAGTTAGGTATACTGCGTCAATTCACGTGTAAGTCACAAGCGTTAGAGTTACATTTTGAAACTGCCTACTTATAAATATAAATGAGGTATCATGCTACGGTTCTAGACCTACAAACCTGATCACAGTTAAATATTAGATTTTTAGCAAATGTTGTCAGTTCTAATGATACTTATGAGAAAATATGAATGTTTAGAAATTCTCTTTTAATTATCCTCTTATCTAGACAGCACATGGTACAGAGAGGGATAAACAAAATATAAATAAATATTAATAAATAAATATATACGGACAAATCACACAGATATATACTGTTTCGTCATCACAATTATTCAAAAACAAATTTCATATCGAAAAAACTAATACCTGTTTCTCAAATATTTTGTTGTAACAATAACATCTTGAACTCAGGAGCGTGGTGTTTTGGAAATTGATAGTGCATCGGCGAGCCTTTTCCTCGAGATCTGCAAATTTGCAGCATCGTCATACCAGGAGTATTATTTTTGAAAGTATGACACTCGACTTCGAGCGATTTTTGTATGGAAAAATTCCTCGTTTACGAACGGCGAGAGTTCAAAAATAGCACTACTGGCCAGGAGTCTACGCTAAATCGACGCAGGATTCTGGTAAGCCATTCACATATATTAGTTTCCAGCGCACAATTCCTGAATTCAAATCATCTCATTTCAAAACTGGCATCTACATTCAGATGAGCCTCTGTAGCTTAGTATTCAAATCGTAATCCAACCAAAAAGCAACTACCAATAATTTTTTTGAAAGTAATTGAAATATAAATACAACATCTTTTAAAATTACATGAAATTAAAATACTGCCCAACCCAGTGTACAAACATAAAGCTTAAAAATTTACTACAGTGCCCCAACTTAATATACAATACTGAATACACGGTCAGGTTAGGACATATTGGTCTTTCTAACATCAGTTAAAAGTTGAGATACAGAGTCGCGCTTTTGGTATGTAAGGCCTACTAATTAAACTTTTTTAATCTGGCCAGTCGGCAAGGTGTCGACGGCTGAGGCCACTCGCCTCATCGAGATAGCTCCTTCTCAATTTAAGGATCTCGGCCGAGCCTCTGATAAGCCCCAGATTTAGCGCTGAGCGAATTTGTTCGCGTAATTTACTTTCCGAGTTGTGAAGACAATAAAACTTGGCGAGGGCTTTACTTTGAACAGCTTATTTTGTTTCGTGTAATGAAGAGGCATTACACAAGTGCGAACATTATAACATCATATTTTCAGACAAAGAATTTATTTTCTTTTGTAAAAGAGGAATTTTTAAGACTATTTTTTCTAGCTTTCCCCCGTTCACGTTAACTTCTGACCCTCGGGTTAATTCCTTTATACTAGGATGATACGTACCCTAAAATTTTATTTGTGTAAAACGTTACTCGGCTCAGCACCAGGTCGAAGCTTGTTATACATATATACCGTACCATAATAGACTAGTTTCCTGGGTCAACAAAATAATAACATTAAAATTAGTCATAGTAATATTGGACACTTTTCTTTTGTCAAATAAACAATAAAGCATAACGATAAAGCGCGTCAAAGTTCATGAGTGGAGGCTCTTAACGTCAAAGTTTGCTAAAAAGAGTAGCAAACTATGACGTCACACGGAATTTCAAAGGGACTGTTTAGTCGACAAAAGAAAAAATACGTATCAATTATTTTGTAATTTGACTGACGAACTAATTATACTTTTTAGAAAACTAGCCTTTTGACTTACGCATCTGGTTTCTGACTCAGAAAAACGAAGGAAAACTAGCCTTTTTCAAGAGAAAATAGCTACGGATAATTGCGAGTGCCGTGAGAGAGTCGCACGGCACATGAACTATGATCGAGGTCATTCACACACGTCTCCTGACTATAGTTAGTTTTGTAAGTGTATGCCGGTTATAGGGTTTCCAATGTCATGTCGAAATGGACGCCGCAGCAGAAACGGCTTCGAGGCAGACTTAGGAAGAGATGGATAGATTGCGATGTGAGGAGGCATAAAGAGGATGGGCATAGGTGGAAGAAACTTGTGGAAGGGAAAGAGGCTAAGATCCATAAAGGGTTATAGCGCCTTCCGAAGTAAGAAGTGCCTTGTCCATCTGCATATCCTAGCCAATGTGTATGCAACATTTTATAACAATTGATTTAGTAGTGTTAAGGCGTGAAAGCGTAACAAACAAATAAAACTACTTTCGGATTAAGTAATATATTTGCTAAGATTTTAGTCCTTGATTGCCTTCGTATTGATTTTTGATTTTAGAGGGGTATAATCTAATGATTGCCTTACTTAGGCCTCGTTTACGGTGATGCGGGGAGCCAGGCTACGCGGCGCACTGAACGAGCCATCAGAAATAAAAACATATGGCGATGTATAGAGCCTTCAAGAAGAAGCGTTTTTGATAGCATTTGTTTAAATTGCAACGTCATAAGTGGTAGATGAAGCGACGGGTGATGCCGGGAATAACAGCGTGAGGATGAAGTGGTGATGCAGATGGTTACGTGGCAGGTTTTGCGGCAATCGAAGTATTGGGCGACGCGCTGGGTGATGCAGTAGCTATTTTCGCGTGCCTTTTTAATAAATAGTTTTTATTGTAGGTAGCAAGGGAGGGTTACCTACGTCACTCAGAAATCTTATTTATGGAATTATGTTTCCCGGATGACGTGCAACCGATAGTTTCAATATACGAATAATTATTTTGTCGAGTATTCATAACTACAACTCCCATGGGAAGGGGAATTGCGAGGTTTGCGGTGGTGATATGCTTTTGCAATAGGTCCATGAAGTCGCCCAAAACATACAAGTATAAAGACGTTTGACCATTGTTTATATTCGACCAACACTGGCAGAATACAGGAAAAGCTGCGTATATTTCATGTATACAAGGACAGCTTCTTTAAAGCATGATATACAGTTAATTTAGACAAAGGAATGAAATATTATTGAAATGTAAACTTCGTTTCCAAGAATGTCATCAACAGTGGTGCCAACCTAAAAAGCAAACCAACGGCAGCTCTCATTATAACTAGGCTTACACAGCCTAGTTATAATGAGAGCCGGTACCCTGGGATCTGTTTTCGATGCAACATGTCTCATTATTACATAGCAATTATAAGATCAGTATTGCACCGCCACACGTCTTGGTCATAGCTCCTTCAAGTTGTCCCTGCCAAAAACGACTATTGTGTCAATCAGGGGTTGGAATACCGGTACCTCTATGAAACTACAGTACCGGTAATTAGATTGGTACCGGTACATTTGGTAAGGGTAAAAATCAAGTACCGGTACCTCTTTAATAAAACGGTACCGGTAATTGGATTGGTACCGGTGCTTCAATAAAACGACGGTAATTGAATTGGTATCAATTTTAATAACGTTAAAAACAGGAGTATCTGTAAAATTTGGTACTAAATACCGGTAAACAGTACCGGAACTTGGGACTGGTACTTATACCGAGTATCGGGAATTATCATTTTGTTAATGTGTGTCGTTGCCGTGTTGTGCATGTGCGGCGTGAAGCGGGGGCCGACAATGGGGCGGCAGTTTTACAGTCGAGCGAGTCCCATGCGGGACGGCAACAACATGAAGGTACCGGTAAAATTAATGTAATTTTTAACAATATAATTATCGTTCTTTTTAGATGATTACCGTTAAAATTTTAACAGAATAGGAGTACCGGTACTTATAATGTGAATTTGGTACCGGTAACAAGTAGCGGTAAAATTACCGTTAACTGTTAACAATATTATTACCGTTAAATACTAGATTACCGGTACCCCATATTACCGTAAAAATTTTAACAGAATACTAATACCGGTACTTATAATGGAAATTTGGAACCGGTAACAAGCCCTGGTGTCCATAATATACAAAAACACCATACTATAACATCTTACAGCATGTTAAGGCGCTGTATCCCTTAACCGTTTGTAGCGGACATCGCGCAATATTTTATATATTTGTGTCATACATGTCGTCAGTCTCAGTTCAAATCCGTGTCTGCCGTTTTCGTGTTAATTTTCACTTTTAATTTAATAATTCAATAATAATAACCAAATATTGTATATTTTGTAGGTATCCATCTTGCTCATTTAGTTATACTTTTAATAGACGTATAAAAATTGGTAGTTGTCGCTGAAAATATCAAGTAATTCGCGACGAAAATTTTTCTGGGTATAGCTTTTTTGATACTTTATTTAGTTAGGTTTTAAATCTTTTTTTGAAGATATTTTGATGTAACCATTTATTTTGATCTTTGAACTGTACTTCATATTTTTTCATGCTAGTATTCTTTTAAAAATAAGGCTAACTGCGCGACGAAAAAATACACGTTTTACGGTATTCTTCTAAAGCACAGCGCCTTAATGTTTGGGCTAAAATCTGCGGAACCATATCAATAGGCGATGCGTCTAACAACCCATCACTATTTTGATTCCGTTTGCCATCTACACGCCTTCCAACAGTCTATGTTTACCCCGTAAAGGAAAAAGACGTGATGCGATGCGTGATGAAAATTACGCTACAGCCCAATATCAAGAAGGACAAAATGGGTCCTTCTTGATATTGGGCTGTAGCGTAATTTTCTTTCCTAATGTGAATGGTAGGAGACAGACGGTAGACCAGTAGCTGAACCACACTCAAGTGGGGAGTTTGACAGGCACACGCTGCGGAGTCAGAGTAGATAAGCGCTTTTTCATTTATGTAGATACCACCTACATCTACCGGCTAAGTACCATAAACAGTAATACTAAATCGTCATAATTCCCGTTCAAACAGATATTAGTTATATGGCGATGATGTCACACCTGGATATTATTCAAGTTGGGAGAGGCTTTATGAGCGCCTTGATTTATAGCTCCAATTAAATACCAGCGGCAAAGCATGAATAGTCTCAGAATGGCAAATATTCAGCTCCAGTTATTGTGATTGTGTCTGTGAAGAATAGCTGGCGGACAATGCTTCTAAGGTTATTGTTGAAATACAGTAACGTTTTGCTAGGAACTGAAAATAGAATAAAAGGTTTTACTTGACAAAATAAGAGGGATGATGTGAAGAAGAAGAATTGACCCCATTGTATTATCCATAAAAACTGTAGATTTAGATGTTAATTGAAAGGTATTATTTCATTTAATAACTTTACTTTTTTCTAACAAAATATTTAAGCACGTTAAGGCAGGAAAGATAAACCTTGTAGTATTTCTTCTTTTAATTTATATCATATTTTTTTTCTTTTCTGGGAACCCCATTTCCGTCTTCATCATCATCATCAGGGACTGACATTGCGCGTACGTGAAAAGAGCTCACTGTGTCAAGTTCTGTTGGCTGAACATGGCTTCTACTGTCCGTTTTCTGAAGCAATGGTTTCCAGGTGACGGGTAAGCTCCAACCTCCATCGCGATTGAAATTCGGGCGTTTACTAATATCTATAGCTTCTCGTATTTTACGAGGGACAAAGCTTTTCTCTCTCGCTAAGACTTTAGCTTTGTCAAAGCGGATGTAATGCGTGACATCCGACTCTATCGCGTGCTTGGCGATGGCTGACCCGGTGCTGTCCAGTTTCTTCAGACTCCGTATATGCTCATGCAGCCTTGTTGACACATTTCGTCCTGTCTCTCCCACATAGCTCTTTCCACAGTCGCAAGGGACTTCATACACACCAGGCACATTAAGTGGATCTCTGTCCTTTGGGGAACGTACAAGCTGCCTGATTTTTGTAAGGGGTCTGAATATGGTCCTGATTTCAAATTTCCGACGTAAGAATTGACCAATTTTGTCCGTCACTCCCTTAACAAACGGTAAGTACAATAGCGCTCTCTCAGCTGATGTCGAATGTACGCTCCCATTGGTACTAATTCTGAGACTCTGTCTCTACTTATACCCGTTGCTTTCCAACACTGTCTTTACGTGTGATAGCTCTGCACAGCCGTAGAGCTCTGTTTATGAGTGATCGCGGAACCGACGCTAGATGGGCTGGGTGATGGTGTGAATCAGCTCTCAGATAGCGGTCTGTATGCGTCGGTTTCCGATACACTGTCTGTGACAGTGTTCCATCGGGTTGCCTCATAACCAAAACGTCGAGGAAAGCAAGGGCACCATCCTTTTCTTGCTCGCTCGTGAATTTTATTCTTGGGTGTAGCGCGTTTAGATGTTTAAGAAAAGGTGTCACGTGAGCTCTATTCAGAATAGCAAAAACATCGTCCACGAATCTCCACCAATGTCTAGGCTTGTTATCCACGCTATTAAATGCTCTATCCTCAAACCAGTCCATAAAAATGTTGGCCACCACTGGAGCAATAGGCGACCCCATTGCCACTCCGTCAGTTTGAATGTAATATTCGCCCCTCCAGATAAAGAAACCACTCTTTAGGCAAAAGTCCATGATACTTAAGTATTCAGTAGGTATGTCTGTGTTATTTATAATCTCACTTATAATATTATTAGTGTCCTCTACTGGTACATTTGTGAATAGGGACGTTACGTCAAAACTCACCATGATTTCTTCATCTGTTAGCCTGACATCCTTTATTAGACTGACAAAATGTGTTGAATCTTTTACATAGCTGCTCGTTTTTCCCGTCATCGGCTGTAATATGTCTGCCATGAAACGTGATATTTTATATGTCGGAGCATCTATCTGGCTTACGATCGGTCTCAATGGCCAGTTTTCTTTATGGATTTTGGGCAGTCCATAGATTTTAGGAGTGGTGGGATTAAGCGGACGAAGGCGCTTCCTTAAACTGTCATCAGGCAGTGTCCGCAATAGTTTTTCGAGTTTCGATGTGGTTCGTGAGGTAGGATTATAGTTTACTATTTTATAGGTGTTAGTATCACTCACTAAACTCATCTTACTCTCATAACTGTCCGTATCTACTATGACTGTTGCGTTGCCTTTATCCGCTGGCAATACTAGGAGGTCTGAATTCTGACGCAACTCTTTAAGGGCTTTGATCTCTCCTCGAGTGATGTTCGACTTTGGCAGTTTGGCTTTACGCAATAAACATGACACATCTTGCCGAAGGCATTCTGCATCTCTCTGCGGTATCCGATTGCGTATTATCGTGTCCTCTATCCCAGTTATTATGGACTCGACCGGCATTTTGTGTGGGCTAGGAGCGAAATTCAAACCCTTAGACAACACAGTCTCTAGTTCCGGAGCGATTCCTTGTGATGATAAATTTACTACCAGATGTACTCTGTTTGTGTATCAAATAAATTAATAGTGAAAAAAATAAAATAATGTGGCGTTAAAAATACTGAATTAGGCACAAAATATGCGCATTTAAGGGCCCGTACTACCTCACACTGCTTTGCATGATTGACTGTTATATCAATAATAATGAAAATACTCAAGTTGAAATAAAAATGCAGCAAAGTTCAGGACTAACTCTGGTAACTATCTGACTCAAAAACACGAATGCGTTAAATTTTCTCGATAGAAAAAAATTGCAAAGTTGCCTCCTAATCACGTCTAATTTACTCGGTATATAGTGTGGTGTTTTGGTGGATAAGTAAAAAACACTTACGTTCTTCACAGTGTGTATTTGTTTCCAGTCCAAAAGCACAGTTATAACAAGCAAGAAGAATGAGCGCGTAAGCGTACAGCGTTCTTCACAGTGTGTATTTCTTTACAGTCCAAAAGCACAGTTACAAGCAGTAAAAAGAATGATCGCGTAAGCGTACAGCGCGGGGCACAAAGCGACGTGCGTCGGCTCCAAACGTGTGTGGCTCACTGACTGGCGTGCCGCACCGAAGCGAGGAACCGGTCTGCGCCCGCGACTCGTTCATTCTATCGCGGCGCACAAAACGACATTTATTGCATACGACTTCGGTACGACTTTTATCGTTTACACAAAAATAAGTAAGTATTATTTTATAGTATTTTTAACTATAATTAAGTTTATATAAATATGCAAGTGTGAAAGTTAAGTTATATTGTGATTCTATACAATGCTATATATTTTAAGTATATAATAAATAAATGTATGCGCTTCGTACATGATATATAAATAAGTATTTATTTATATTAATATATTTATATTTAAGTTTATACTTTATTATACAATATTAATAAAGGTAATATTGTTACTACAAATGTACAGTGAAGGTAAGTGCTATTCCTTATTTACATGAATTTATACATTTGTTTATGTTATTAATCTATGTTTTTGTTTCAGGTTCTACTGGGTACGCCACACCACTCCCCTCCAGAGACCGTCTACGGGCGATAATAGTCAGGTAATCTAACTGTTCTTCCGAATCTAGTTTTCTTTTCAGGGCGGAGTCTTGTCGTCGCCAGGAGGTTGGCTGTTGCTGTCAGCGGTAAGTATGTAAGCGGGTTTAAGTCTTTCAATTGTTACCGTTACAGGTTTGCCTTTTATGCGGAGTTTGAAGGTCTTGTCATTTCTTTCTATTACTTCATAGGGTCCGGTGTAGGCAGGTTTCAGTGCTCCTTTGACAGCATCGTCTCTAAGGTAGACGTGAGTGGTTGTAGATAGGTCTTTGAAGATGAATACTGATTTCTTACAGTGTCTCGAAGCTGGTTGGGGCTGTATATCCTTAGTGATAGACCTTAATCGACCCATGAAGTCGAGTATGTCAGTTGTCTTATCGTTGGATGGTTGAAATAGCTCTCCAGGCAGTCTCAGGGGTTCTCCGTAAACAAGTTCTGCTGAAGAAGCTTGTAAATCTTCCTTGAGGGCACTTCTGATGCCGAGCAAGGCAATTGGGAGTGCTTCTGTCCAGTTGATATTCGAGTGACAGACTATGGCAGCTTTTAATTGTCTGTGAAAGCGCTCGACCATCCCGTTACAGGCAGGATGGTAGGCAGTAGTACTTCTGTGCTGGAAACCTACCATTTCTGACAGGTGCTTGAAGAGTTCAGACTGAAATTGTGTCCCTCTGTCTGTGATAATGATAGTAGGGTAGCCAAAGCGTGCTATCCATCCGGATATCAGAGTCTTGGCAACCGTTTCTGCAGTTATGTCGGGTATTGGGTAAGCTTCTGGCCATCTGGTAAATCTGTCCACGGCTGTTAGACAATATCTAAATCCATTTGATATAGGCATAGGACCTATAAGATCGATATGGACGGTTGAAAATCTTGCACGTGGGAGACTGAATGTGGCTGGATTTGTCTTTACATGTCGTGTGATCTTGGCTTGCTGACAATTATGACAGCTCTTTGCCCAATCCCTGCAGTCCTTCCGTATACTAGGCCACACGAATCGTTTAGCTACCAGGTCTGCTGTGGTATTCGGTCCAGGATGGCTAAGCGAGTGTAAGCTGTCGAAAATTTGGCGTCTTAGCGATTTTGTGACAAAAGGTCGTAGTATTTCTGTCTTTTTGTCACAATATATCTGAGTTTTCGTTCCAGGAATCGTCATCTTCTCCAGTTGTAGTGATGTACCTCCTTCGAGAATTTGTTTTATTTCTGTATCGCTGTCTTGTGATTTTGCTAAGACTTCTAGATCAACGGGCTTTGCTAGTTCATTTACCCTGGATAGTGTGTCTGCCACGACGTTGTCTCGACCAGATATGTGTTGGATATCGGTTGTGAATTGCGATATCAAGTCTAGGTGACGGAATTGTCGCGGTGAGCATTTTTCTTTATTTTTAGTAAATGCGTAGCACAGAGGTTTATGGTCCGTATATACCGTAAAGTGACGGGCTTCTAGCATGTGTCTAAAATAGCGGATTCCTTCGTAAATCGCCAGTAGCTCCCTGTCATAAGGGGAGTATTTACTTTGTGATGGACTGAGTTTCCGCGAAAAGAATGCGAGGGGTTCCCATGTGTCATCTTTGAGTTGTTGTAGTGCGGCGCCGATGGCGGTGTCTGAGGCGTCTGTAACAAGTGCGAGCTTGGCGTTTAGGTCTGGGTGCGCTAAGAGTGTGACGCGACACAGACTGTCTTTGCATCTTTCAAATGCTCTTAACTTGTCGCCTATAATGTCCACTGGGTGTGCGCCTTTTACTTTGTCTGTCAGCAGTGCGTGAAGTGGGGCTTGGATTTCAGCAGCGTCGGGTATGAACTTGCGATAAAAGTTTATCATACCGAGAAATCTTCTCAATTCCTTCACGGTCTTGGGTACCGGGAATTCTCTTATAGCTTCGACCTTTGATTCCAGCGGCTTCAAACCAGCGGACGAAACTTTATAGCCCAGAAAAGTCACTTCTTTCGCTCCGAATGTACATTTGGCTGGGTTTATTACCATGCCGTACTTTCTTAGTTTCTCGAATATTTGACGTAGGTGGTCTTCGTGGGAGGTTTCGTCTTTGGAGTAGATCAAGAAGTCATCAAGGTACGCATATACAAAATCCATCCCTCTAGTGATTTCGTCGACGAAACGTTGAAAAGTTTGACCTGCGTTTCGAAGTCCAAAACTCATAAAGGGAAAATCAAACAATCCGAATGGCGTAGTGATGGCTGTCTTGCAGATATCAGCGCTGTTTACAGGTACAGGATTATATGCTTTTACAAGGTCTATTGTAGAGAAGACGTGGCATCCAGCTATATTGTGAGTGAAGTCCCCAATGTGTCTGATCGGATATCTATCTGGGATTGTCCTCGAGTTGAGCATTCTGTAGTCGCCGCATGGACGCCATCCATTATCTTTTTTAGGTGCGAGATGCAGGGGCGACGCCCATGGGCTTTCAGATGGCCTGGCTGTTCCACTTTTGATCATTGCTTCAAATTCTTGCTTCGCGATTTTTAGCTTGTCGGGAGCCAGGCGTCGTGGAGAACAGGAAACTGGTGGACCAGGCGTCGTTCTTATGTGATGGACTGTGTTATGGCTGATGACACGTTGAGTTCCAGCTGGGCGCGGTATTTCTGGGTATTGGCGTAGCAGTTCATGGTATTTCGAGTCACCCATTGTAGTTTTCACTGAAGACAGGTTGTTCGATGACGAAACATATGCTGCTGGTGCTTTTAGAGTGGTTGTACTGTCGATAAGCCGTTGATTTCGACAGTCGACGATGAGTCCGTAGAATGACAGAAAGTCGACACCGATTATTGGCTTCGTGACGTCAGCCACGATGAACCTCCAGCTGTAGTCGCGCCGTAAGCCGAGATTAAGAACGAGGCGAGCAAAACCGTAGGTGGCAATAGTGGTGCCATTTGCAGCGTAAAGAGTGTAGTCGGTCGGAGATCTGCGTTCGCGAAGTGCTGTGCGTGGGAAAACGCATAAGTCGCTCCCGGTATCCACGAGGAACTGCATTTTAGTCCTGCGGTCAGTTATAAAGAGGCGACCGGATAAGATGGGGCTGTCACTCGTCGCCATTAGTGACTGCCCTGAGTGTTTCCCTTCGCGAAATCGCATGGCTTCACACACTTGTTGGCTTTCGACCCGAACTTGGAGTGGTACCAGCATGTCGGAAATCTTCTGTAGTTGGATAGGGATCGTGATCGACTGCGGTCACGCTGATGGTTGCGGTTAGTTGAGCGCGATCTTCCTCGGTCTCCTGTAGTCAGGCTTTCCACTTTTCGCGTTAGTTCTGCAATTTGCCTAGACATTGCCTCCAAACTTGAAGCAGGGAAGTGTGATGAAGTAGCGGCAACTTGAGGTGTACTGGGAACTATTTCGTGGACGTTGTCTGCTAAGTCTGCTAGTGCTTGCAGGTCTGCAGTTTTCTGTGACACGATGATTGGCTGAATGGCAGTAGGTAGTCGACTAGTCCAAATAGTTTTGATAAATTCGTCCGGGACTGATGGTCCTGCCAGTCGTTGTAAGTGACGTAGAAACTGCGATGGACGACGATCCCCCAGCTCTTCATGCATCAAAAGTTGTTTTACTTCTTTTTCACGTGAAGCAGATAGGCGCTTAATGAGTTCGGTTTTGAGTCGCTCGTATTTCCCTGTTTTCGGTGGTGATATAATGATGTCTTTAACTTCTGCTGCATATCTATGTTCCAATGTTGATGTCACATAGTAATATTTTGTATCATCATCTTTTATGCCAGATAAGATAAAATTTCCTTCTAGTTGTGAAAACCAAACGGCAGGTTCCTCAGGCCAGAATGGTGGTGGTCGGACACCGACGCGAAAAATTCCGGTCGTGTCGTGAGGTGTAAAAGTCTTTGATGAGTCGTAACTTTTGTTGGCCGTCGTGGCGTCATTGCCTTTATCTCTCGATTCCATGTTCTTTATCGAAGGGGGTCACCAGTGTGGTGTTTTGGTTGATAAGTAAAAAACACTTACGTTCTTCACAGTGTGTATTTGTTTCCAGTCCAAAAGCACAGTTATAAGCAGCAAGAAGAATGAGCGCGTAAGCGTACAGCGTTCTTCACAGTGTGTATTTCTTTACAGTCCAAAAGCACAGTTACAAGCAGTAAAAAGAATGATCGCGTAAGCGTACAGCGCGGGGCACAAAGCGACGTGCGTCGGCTCCAAACGTGTGTGGCTCACTGACTGGCGTGCCGCACCGAAGCGAGGAACCGGTCTGCGCCCGCGACTCGTTCATTCTATCGCGGCGCACAAAACGACATTTATTGCATACGACTTCGGTACGACTTTTATCGTTTACACAAAAATAAGTAAGTATTATTTTATAGTATTTTTAACTATAATTAAGTTTATATAAATATGCAAGTGTGAAAGTTAAGTTATATTGTGATTCTATACAATGCTATATATTTTAAGTATATAATAAATAAATGTATGCGCTTCGTACATGATATATAAATAAGTATTTATTTATATTAATATATTTATATTTAATTTTATACTTTATTATACAATATTAATAAAGGTAATATTGTTACTACAAATGTACAGTGAAGGTAAGTGCTATTCCTTATTTACATGAATTTATACATTTGTTTATGTTATTAATCTATGTTTTTGTTTCAGGTTCTACTGGGTACGCCACACCAGCATTATTCACCAAATACATTAAAATTAACCTTGAAACTTTTAATTATTATTGCATTACAGATAAGGCCATCATATGTTTTTCTTTTTCGAATAACCCTTGAATATTCCTAAAAAACGAAAATATCCATAGTAGCCAACGCGTTTAGACCATCCGCGTTTGTATCGCCACGCAGCCTGGCATATGGCGGGCTCTTAATAAATAAAACTTGCTGTACTGTTTAAATTAGTGATTATCTTTTATCGAAAAGTAATTCTTTAAGTCACAACAAAATATTTTAATCTTATTATTTAATACTCTTCTTTTTTAAAACTTTAAGTGAGTGACTGTTTTGCCATTGAAATCAATGTCAGAAATGCTGTTGTAAGATTTTAAAAAATACAATCATTTTTAGACAAAAATTACAAAAAAGAGTATATGTGTTTATAAACTGGTGAATAAAGTCATCCGGTTTTTTACCGACTTAGTACCGATCATCATCATTTCGAGTAGGTGTCACGGTCAATCGACCATGCACACCCTGGTGTCACAGTTGTTCTTCGGAACCACCTCTCGGCCTTTGACATGGTTCCTATAACGACTACCAGATAGCAGCCGGGACCACCGGCTTAACGTGCCTTCCGAAGCACGGAATCATCTTTATTATCAGACAATCAGGTGATTCAAAAGCCTGCAATGTCCTAACCAAACTGGAAACAACTAAACAAAGTATGCTTCCGGTGGGAATCGAACCCACGACCTTAAGTTTGCATAAATTGTAAATAAATTGTAGTTAAACATTCCCTTAAATAAATAATTGCGAATTTATCTCATTCAATTTATACCATGAAATTTTGAACCTCTGAACAAATACTAAACCCTATAATCAGAATCCCTAATGATGTATAGAATTGCAAGAAAAAAAGGTGAAAATCGATTAAAAAGTTTAGGATTCCCATTCAAGTCGCGGATCAGCTGGGCAAATTTCTATGGAAAGTATTTTTTTTTAGGGTTCCGTACCCAAAAACGGGACCCTATTAATATCGCTCCGCTCTCCGTCCGTCTGTCTGTCTGTCTGTTTGTATGTCTGTCTGTCCGACTGTCTGTCACCAGGCTTTATATTTATAGGAACCGTGGTAGTTAGTCAATTGAAATTTTCACAGATGACGTATTTCTGTTGCCGCTTTAACAACAAATACTAAAAATTGAATAAACTAAATATATAACGGGTCTCCCATACAACAAACGTGATTTTTTTGCTTGTTTTTGCTCGATATTAATAACGGAAACAGGTAAACGCTTGAAATATTCACAGAATATTTAGTTATATATTTACTTCAAAAGTAAATAATTAAATAAAATTAATATTCAAAGGGGCTCCATACAAAAGACATGATTTTTTATGAACCCGCGCGAGTTCGACCCGCACTTGGCCGGTTTTTTTTAAAGTATCAGAGATGCACCGAGAATTTTTACTAGGTAAGTATGTAAAGTACAATGTTTGTTTCTGTAGAAGATGTATGTAATAATTTGTAGCTCCATATGGTGAAATATTAAAATACACCCTAGATGCTCTTGTTAAATTGAGGAATGGTGAATGCAAAAAAATCTTATAAAAATATACATCCTAGATTACGTAATATAATGATTCTCCTTATCTGAGTGGTAACAACTCGTCGCCGTTTCATTCAATCATTCAAACGTAACCCGACCGTACAGGCCGCTGCCCTACTTGTCACGCAAAATGCAAAGGGAATAAAAACAAGTTGTCGAAGTGATTCGACAATGTCTACGAGGTCTCAGAGGAATCCCGCCAGCCTCCGGCGATCGGTCTGCGAACTATATGTCTCCGTCAGCATTAAGGATGCGTGTCACGGCGAGTTTGGGGCTGTCACCGGCAACCTCATCCATCAACCCCTTTCCGACCTATCTGTTACATATAAAAACATCTAAGTAGTACGTTCTTTGAACGTATGATAAGGAAATGATTGCCTTTAATGTTATGTCATGTTCATTTTTATTGAATCTTTATTTTTATACATTTTGTACCAATATAAAAAAGGAGGTTATTAAATTACCTCGTATTTTAACAAATTTTATTTTCAGCTTCAAAATACGAGCACTGAGATGATTTATTGCAGAAGCATGCATCGAGAATGTAATCCCACCTTGTGTGCATATACTATGTACTAACTACATGTCAAAATAATTGAAAAATACTACATGAAGTACCTATTTGATTCTGAGACGCCCTTAAATCTATGGATTCTGATATGAGAACGTGACAGCAGCGATACCAACGATTTATTTGTTATCTTATCCATATCCTCTTTTACTCTCACGTATACTGTGACACATATACAAATACGTAAGTATAAATCCCGGTAGATTTTGGGAGTTGCACGAACTGTACCAGTCTAATAACGTTATGATCTATGATAGCATAAAAAACACTGGCAAACACCATAGCCGGGGTTTTCATTATTCCTATTCCATCTCTTTAGTGCGAAATGTGTTTCGAAATAAATATGCAAACTAAATATTGACTGTGTCATCATCTACTGAATCATAAAACGAAATTGCCAAAAACCAATCAATCTGATCGACTAAAATAAGCCATATCATATATTTCGCCATAAGAATAAAGCATCAGTTTCGGACGGCACAAGCAGTTTTTCCGCCTCGGTCAGCAGCCGGGAAACTTCGGCCACGTTATAATACGGGGCTCGTGTAGTGGGGGCGACACGGTCACGTGATGTTCGTGCGCCCAGTCATGGATAACTGCCAATAACAGTGTGTTCTACCCTGCCATTAAGGTATATTCTACTCTAACTTTGCATCAACTGCAGCCGCATTTATTTTAAAACAACCCCTTTTACTGTAATTACTGCTACGTTTGACTCACGAAACACACGATATAACATTCCAATTTTGCAATTTATATATTGCTTCATGTTGAAGTCGAGAACTGCCAATATACTGTGAAAAACGCAATACACTGGACGGAAATATGGCAAAGGTTTATGCAGAAGCAGTCGGTTGGTGAAAATTACGGAGGTATCCAAGTTAACAGTATCGATCTGCAATAAAATATATAGGGTTGATCGTAAAGAAGTCGGTGTTTTGACTAGCGGCGAATACTTGTGTGTAGCTGGTACCGCTTTCCGCAATAAATCAGACCGAGAGTGTGGGAAAATAACCAATGCGAAGGATGCGGTCTGGAAGTGGGCGACCCGATAGCCGCGCCACCTTCTGGAGTTAAGCCTCTTTGTGCAGACATATATTACCAAAACACTGAATATCGAGTACAATAGATTACATGTCTAAGGAAGTATTAGAACACTTTTAGAAAATAAGTATGTCGTTAAAATAACGATCAATGACTATTTTAGTCGAATTAAGTTAACCTTATGCACGACATACTAACTTCTATTATGTGGAGTCCATTTTTTTTTCCATCTATAATGTGTTGTGCCGTGGCACGGTAAACTTACGGGCAGATTTTCAAAAGATAAGACAGTTACTTAGATAATTTTGTTTTCATATTTTGATAAAAATATCGTAGTCATACATACCTACCCGTTTTTCGAAATCGGAAAGTAACCTCTAGATTCCTCTTGATTAAAATTGCCTTATGCACGCATAACTTAATAAACACAAAATCTCATGAAACACAAAACATAGTATTTTATCGATGGACACGCACGCACGGTTTCATCGTCATTAGACTGACTGAAAATTGGTTTACTTGTCGAATAAAAACTACACAAAACGAATGTATAATATATGATAGCTTGTTTCTTTGTACGCTTTTAAAATGTGCAGGATAGAGCAAAATATACTTTTGACGTTACAGCGGGAATCAAGCGGGAATCACGTCACGCCCGCTGCAATCGCGCCGTACCGTGGGATGGTAACAGGCGCGGGAAAAAACGCATACTAATGATATGGTATGTTCACAGCCGCGAGTAGAGTCCTACTTAGTACCTATAATTTATCTACTCTTATTATTTTCAATAAGATAAAAAATAAATTGAATCTTAAGAATATTCTTCTAAAAATCTGCTCCCCGAATGAAATTGAACTAATCAGGAGACCACGAATCCCCAACTTTTATTATCTGCAACTTTCCAAGTCCTCGGCCAAGGGTACCGAAATGAATTATTATTCTGTCTCATGAAAAAAATCACTTCCCCAAGTAATGAAAACTCAAGCTGATGTGCTCGAGAGGTACAGCTCCGGTCCGTCGGATATTACGGCAATATATTTCAATTACACATAAGAAAAAGAACAAGTCGTTTGAAGTAGCTGAAAGGCCAGATTACAGTCGTCGGGAAATAATAAGGAAGACGCTAACGAGTGGGGGACGGCAACTTTACAAGAAGTGTGTGGGGAGCTGAGATGATTTTCAAGAGTGATTAAATTTCACAAGTATTATTTTTCATGGTGTACGGTGCAGGGGATTTGACCTTTTTGTTTATTTTTATTATAAATATATACATAGAGAGTGTGTTTGAAATGAGCTGTTTTATTTTGATATAAATACGAAACCTTCGCATGTTACTCGCTTCCCACCATTATTATTTTTATTTCAATAACCAAATGAAAAACCAAGTAAGTACATACCAAGATGCGAACCATCGACCTTATGCACACTTGTCTCCCGATTACTCGTAACAACCTGAGCCAATCTGATATTGAAAATCGAGGCGATCTCTTATTATCTTTCACTTTGCTAGCACGTTCACTTCTTTTATGGTGCGTGCTGCCTAATATTGGATTGTTACGTGACGTTCTTTGAAATTAGTTACTTCTACTGCACTGTTGGCACTGTTCTGTACCCCGTAGCAGATTAGTATACATAATGCCAGGACCAGCTTTTTGATATCTCTATGACTGTTGTGTCGAAACAACAGGATAATAAAGAAATTAAGGTTCTCACAGGCCGTATGTTAGAACGGAGCTGTCAAAACAATAATACAAAACTTGAAAATAATTTCGGTAATAAATATTCGACCAGATCTATGTAGTAATTATCGTACGTAAGTCGTAGAACAAGCACAAACCGTCGTTTTGGTAGACTGAAAACACGAACAAAACCTCCCCTTTCATAGGTATTTGTATGATTAGGAGTATGTTTACAGGAGCAGGAGGCAGGAAGACTGTGCGCGGTCGAAGGGCGGCCGAAGATTTGTGCGATTTGGTGGAATTTAATTACTGCGAGCGGGCAGTAACGAGGCAAAAATATTTATGTTATTGTCGAGCTAATGCGTCGATGAGGCCGCAAGGCCCCTGTACCGCTGACTACACATCTAGCCATAATGGATCCATTTTTAAGCAAACCACAGACACATTAATAGTTTGTTGATTAAAAGGTATATTTTTTGTTGATGACGCATGTTTCAAATGAAATTGATTCTTATTCAAAAATACTGTTATAAACACTTTTAATTTGATATCGATTTGTTAATTTATTTTACCCTACGGGTATGCTGGAGGTTACCCCAAAAGGTTTTGTTTTTAAATTGACTTGTTTGATTTTTGACCGGCCACGTATATGAATATGATTTGGCGACAACCGGACAATATAGTCATGTGCACAAGTGTCATTGGGTGCTGGGGCAACCCAGTATACCAACAACGTCAGTATTTTCTACATTTTAGTTATTTACCTAGTTTTTTTAAACTTCTTGTGATTGTTAAACTATTATTCATTATAATGATTGCATTTTAAATAATTGAACGTTTATGTTTTAGAATAAGAGTTAATGTTAAAACTTGTATTTATGTTATTTTTTCCCCTTTTCGTAAGCATGGTTATCGTTTTATCTGTGAAAAGGGGATTGAATGGTAAGAAAATTATATCATATTTAATAAATAACAAAGCAACAGTAATGACGAAAATCTGGTTAATCGCCATTTTCTTTTTATTAATTATTGAAGAAGGCGCTTGTCTCCCATATCACCTGATGGTAAGTGGCGATGAAGACAAGTCCTAATAAGGCTACATGCCATATAGGCATGTAGCCTTATTCGGTACATTTATTCTACTTCTGAATGTCCCGGGAATGTACTTGTCTGGGAATACAGACGCAGGCTATTTATTCCACACCTTAGCTACTTGAACCAAAAAATAACTGTCAAAGCGTTTAATAAGCCTGACAAAAAGTATCGTGAAACTTATCGTAAGAAACTAAACCTGGATCTCATAGAGCAACATAAGAACCCTAATTTATGGCCTGTGTGTTAATTAATATAAAATAACATCATTTCATTTTCCAAAATGGCTTTGATTTATATAAATATCGGACTATTTTATTTTGGACCTCATCACCCCTGAATGGAAAAACTGTATACACCAGACAGTGTTTTCCTTTAAGATTGGGCGTGAAAGACTATTTTCTAAAGTATGAATGAAAATCTTAAAATACTATTTTACTAACAAGATAATCCATTTAATTTATAGCAAAGCTTGCTTGTGACTAATATATAGACAATTCAGCAAAACATTTTCAAAACTGCTTAGTTATATAAGATTTTACAAAATTATGCGAAACGGCTATTATATCTGCAAATACAATATTTATGTTACTGTGGTGCTAATGCTTCGATGAGACCGCACGCACCGAACTGCTAACAATGCATCTAGCTAAATGGATCTATTTTTAAACAAACCACAGAATCATTTATAGTTTGTTGATTATTAGAGAAAGTAATAATTATGGGCATTTAACAATTCAAGGCTACGATGTTTAATGCCTTGATGAAACCGCACGTGCCCAATTAGAGATTAAAGATTAAAGATTTTGACTAGATGCATTGCTAGTGGTACCACTAGCAATGCATCTAGTCAAAATCTTTACATTATTATGCAAAGAACTGACTTATTGAAAGTTTTATTTGTTGATTAATGCAGAAACAGATTATAAATGTGCATTAAAAAATATTAATTTTTGAAACGCGCTTATTATATTCTTAATGAA
This sequence comes from Elegia similella, assembly GCA_947532085.1. NCBI lineage: Eukaryota > Metazoa > Arthropoda > Insecta > Lepidoptera > Pyralidae > Elegia > Elegia similella. Next base: position 14,906,959 of record OX383929.1, read on the forward strand.
ACTTTTATCGAATACAATTTTGGAAAACGTCCGCGGAAACTAATATTTTCCAAAGCTCCATCGCTCGGACTGTAATGCGGCTTACAGATCGATTAGTAATAAGAAGAAGACTTAAAGTCAGCTCGATACCAATGTAATTTAGAACGGATCCGACAAGTTACACTTGGGATGGTCAACTTAAATTATTGGCACATGAATTTAAGCTAGCGCTATAAGTATTTAGGAGATTGCAATGCATTTTGATACTTATGATCTTGATATTTCGCTGGTTTTGTGGCTATCATCCAAAATTCAACAACCGCGGTAATTCGTTCAATCAGATTGACGTCGTAATATTATATTTATATAAATTTGTAGAAGGACAACTTAGAGCGAATATTTCATGTGTGGTAATTAGGCACTTATGTTATTATTATCAAGTTTAGGTATATACTGCAGTTAGTAATCATTTTTTTCTAAATTATATATTATGACACAGCGGCGACACTCCCTGTATGTGAGAGTCCGGGATTCGATGGCCTTGAAAATGAACGTGTTAGCGCTAGGGTTGATATCACAAAACAAGAAAAAATAGGACTAGACGTAGGATTGACACTATGACACTTGAAAAACAAAAGACGATTAATGCTGAGTGGTACACCAGTTTTTGTTTGCCCGTGGTCAATGAAAAGATTAGGGAAAAACGACCAAGAAGTGATATCCTCCAATGAACCATTATAATGCTTCGTTGCATACCGTAAATAAAAAAAGTAATTTTTGGCTTCTGAAAACGTAGAGCTAGTGACCAGTCCAGAGTCCAGATTCGATTTTTTTATGTGATTAAATGATTTAAATAAAATTTTATTAAAACAGCAAACAGTACCTACTCAAACGGCGGCATCGGCTACTTTATGTCTATGATAATCAAACAAAATTCCTGCAGCTCATATTTATTTTCAGCGTCGACAATTACGGTCATTTGAAGTCGAGCGTGATGTTTCCAGTCCATTTCTCGTAATAGCGCTGCTTTTATAACCGAAGCGTAATGAAACTCGTTTAAATATCACAAAAGTGGTTGGATTACGGCGGCCAAGCACTTTATGCTGCTTAATTACTGCCCTCGACAGAAATAATTGGGAACTTGGGAATTACAACCGGACTTAACTGGCGAATTAAAGATTTTCCTGATAATCAGGACCAGTAATGATTGACACCTCGCGCTTGAAATGCGGAGGCAGAGATTCAAACGCAGTGATTATATGCTCTTTGGCAGAGATCACGAACAATAAAGATAATCATTAACTACTAATTACCTAAATTTAATATAAAAAAGTTAAGATATTTTATAAGGTTCCTTACGAACGAGTAACAAAACAAAAACCTTATTGGATCACTCGTTTGTCTGTCTGCCCGTCTGTTATAGCCAATTGGCTACGAATTAACCGGATCGATTAAGTTGAATGGTTACAAATGTATGTGACACAAAAACAAGCATGTTGCGTAAATAAAAAAAAAATAAGGTTCATAAATTATATTATAAAAAAAAATGTACAAACTGCACCTCGTGACATGTCAAATTTTTCATAATATTGCAATATATTGGTTGAAAGTTCTTAAATAAAATAGGCAAAAATTGAGACTATCTCCGAAACTACTGGTTCAAAATGTTGAAAAAATTACATGATTTAGGTTTTTACTTATAGATTACAGGAAAACCTTTTTTTTTTTAAATGTATTTTTTAATTATGGCAAGTACAAAATCAGAAAATTTAATTTCTTTTTACGGAACCCTCTCCACGCGAGTTTAACTCGCACTTGGCCGGTGTTTTTATTAGTCATAAAGAAATTGTTCCCAAAATGCCTTTATGCTTGTTTCGTTTACTCTCGTTACATACTCGTATCTAAGACAGATTCAGAGTTTCTCAAAATATACACAATTCCTACCCTAGCTTATGCAATACGCGTCTCTCAAGGGTCTCTTTTATCACCTACGCTGTTTCTTCTGCACATCAACGACATGCTAAACATTAGTAGCATTCATTGCTAAGAAGACGACAGTACGGGTGATGTTATACAGGTCGTGCAAATATCCCTCAAGCACAGGTGAAAGAGAGCAAAAGATTTGTGTCTGACATTGAGACCTCCCTGAAGCAGGTCTTTGAATGGGGTAAACTAAACCTAATTCAATTAAACCCTACTAAGACACAAGTATGCGTGTTTTCCGCCAAGAAGACCTCATTTAACATGGCACCGAAGTTCCAGGCCAACCCGCTTACCATTTCTAAGAGTATTGGGATCCTTGGCATCGATATTACGAAGAAGAGATCCAATTCCAGAGTCATCTGAAAGGTAAAGTCAAAATGCCTTAAAAAAATCTTGGGGTGCTCAATAGAGCGAGGTCCAGGTCATAGACTTTGTTATATAAAGCTAAGTCCGGCCCCACTTGGAATACTGCTCTCATATCTGGTCTGGTGCAACTCAATACCAACTGCTTCCTCTTGATTTCATCCAACACCGGGCAATTCGTATTATCGACGATTCCACACTCACAGACGATTTAGACACCCTCAGTCTACGGAGAGACGTTGGCTCTCTGTGTGTATTTTACCGTCTATACTATGAGGACTGTTCTGAAGAACTTTTTGAATTGGTACCATGATCACCTTTCTACCATGAGTAAAGTCCATCCCCACATCCTTGACACTTGGGTCTCCGAAAATGTCAGCGCGTCACGTGGTTATTTTCCTGGTACAGCAAGTTTGTGGAATGGACTCCCTTTCGAAGTTTTCTATAACTTGAGTGTGCTATAACTTGAGGTCTTTAAAAAGGCGTGTTTACAGGTATCCTAAGAGTCGGCAACGCATCAGCACCTCCTCTGGTGCTGCAGATGTCCATGGGCGACGGTGACCACTTTCCATCAGGTGACTCGTCTGCTTGTTTGCCATCAAATATACATTAAAAAAGTATATACCTCCAAGTAAAATGAGCATTAAAAAGTATCGAATCGCTGCTACTACCATTACTAGGACGTTGGGCATACAAACGTACGTTGACAATCATCATAATAGGGATTCCATTCTAACAATTCAAAATAGATTTGTACATACAATCATATCTAAACTATCCAAATACACATCTAATTTTTGATTGTTGAATATGCTCGATTCTCTATCTGAACTACTTGGGGATTGGATAGATTTTCCATGAACACAAACAATGGGTTGGCAAACTAAAATCCCAGTAAGCTGTTCGAATCCCCCGACAGGCGGACTCATTGGGCATTGTTCGTTAACTGAATGGAAACAAATGAGTTCATGAATTAGGATTCGATGTGTATCGTAGTCGTATCAGCATTCGGATAACACAGTTATCCGCGTTAACTAAATAAAACTGCTCACCACGCTGCTTGATTGGCTAGCTGTTGTTTGGGAGAGTACTGAACTCAAAATACCAACCCTTGCGAGTTATACCTACTACCTGGATTATTGAAAATGATTACATTTATCAAGGTCTTCCAAGAATATTAAACCAAAATTTTTAATGTTAGCATACAAAAGTAAAATGAAAGTAGAATGTAAGTGCAATATATATTGTATATAAGGAAGCATTAATTGATACTAGGACCCTGAAATTTTGTACAAAAGTTATTTTTATAATGCTGGTGAGCATCAAGATATTAGGGTATCTGGAACTTCATCTCCTAAGGGGGTAAAATAAGGGGGAGTTTTCATTTTGTACAATATTATCTTACCTACCAATGATAAACAATAAATTTTATAATATTTTTTCAAAATCCATCTCTTAATTGTGTGAACTAAGGTTTGTTAATTAATATGGAAATATATTATGAAACTGTATTTATCTCGTAAATACTAAAGTTAACTTTAGTTACAGTTTTTGAAAAATCATCCCTTAAAAGGGTTATAGGGGTTCAATCAAATAGGAGTTGCAAGTTCTCGTGGGAAATTTATTATTTTTCAAGCTATCGCTACGAAAGTTACTAGTATGCTTTCAAAGATTTATCGCTTAACGGGGTCAAACAAGGGTTGATACAGGATATAAAATATTTATTAATTACCAAATTATCGCCTTAAAAATCAGTATTGTAGTTTGTAAAACATTAATCGAGTAAGATTGTAAATTTATTATGTCCAGTGAACAGTGTGGGCGGTACACTAACACTGGACTTGGAAACTATTCCACAACTAGCTTTTGAATGCGAAAAACCTACGCCCAACGTTGGCCTGTCGCAGTCTCATATTACATTCAACCCAATTCTAAATACCTGTTTACTGCTCGCTAAGCAGATACCAACGTCATCAGTTCTAGGTTTAAAAGTATAGGGGAAACTTGCACGTCTTATTTTCGTCGTATTTTAGGAAGAGGTTTTAATAAAAAAACATATTAGTAGGCATATTAGTAAAAAAATATCTTGTTAACACAAAATCTCTTAAGGATGAAAAGTTTAGGGTGTTTGAGAACACTATAGAGTAGTGACGACACATAAATTTGAAATTGAATTTTCCAACAAATTTTAACCACAGTTGCTAACAGTCTTTTTTAAGCTAAGGAACTTCCAAAAAAACTTTTTCAAAATCTACTATTTATGCATGTTCCTTATTCGATTACAATATTCATCTATGCGTCTGAGAATTTTTATCAGAATGCTACCTATTTTACGAAAAGCAGGAATGGCTAGAAGTAAAATTTTTAGTAACTTAAATTCTCGTTTCACCGTGTTATTTTAGCAAATCTAACGCTACATAATTGATCATGCAGCTGTACCTCTGAAAAGGCAAACCGTATGTGCTTAGATTCTCTTCTTAGGTCGCTAATCAACGGGGCTCATTCGATTACCTCGCTTGACTCGCCTACAGCCTAATTAGGTTGTCGCTCTTTTTATCTCCAATTACCTATTGAACCTGCTTAATGTAGGTAACCAAATTACCGAAGTACACTTTCGTATAGCTACGAGAAAATTACATAAAAGGAATAAAAATATGGAAACTATATAAAAAAAATTATTGGGCTTTTTTATGCTTTAGCCGGTCAATATCGACACAAAAAATGCAAACATTGCAAACGCACTACGAGTTTAACGGTGATTTTTAATATTTTGTAGAGATATTTGATAGTCTACACCTAAGTTTACAACTTTCATAATCCTGTACTCCCTACCTAGAGTAGCACAGGGTTAAGAAAGTTGCAAACTAGGGTGTGGGGCTTTTGTGATAAGGATTTTTCGGAGTATGGGACTTTTTCAGTTTTTTTCGTAAAATCTACCGCAAGGAAATCTTTTTTGGCGATCTTTGTGGTATGCTTTTATAAAAAACTGAATTGTTTTTCTCTTAACTATACTTGCATCATTTTAGCTCTCGTTTTGGTGCATAGCTTTTGAGTACTAGATTGCATTTTTTTCCCCAATAAATGTCATATTTCATTTTGGTTTGCGTGCGCGTACCGAAGGAACTAATGATCATACAGTAAATGTCATAAAAAAAGTTCTTATTTCTGGGACTAAAATTACTCCAATCATCATTATACCCTTTTGTTCAACTCGAACGAGTATAATATGAAAGAGATTTTCGAATACAATATGTTGACGTTCTGAATGTTAATTTGTGATGTTGTTGAATAATTTCCATAAATCGTGTAAATGCTGGTCTTTAAAGATTGGTTCGCCCAATTGATCCACCTTTATAATATGAAAGAGATTTCCAAAGAAACGGAAATGTCGACGTTACTATAATTTTTTGTGAAAATGTTGGAATAATGTCTGTAAGTCATGGCTGCAAGTGCTGGCAGGGCGCGGGCATATTTGTCCGGTGCATTAGTGGAATTAGTAATCTCACATCGCGGCCAGAGCCGGCATTAATCAGCGGCCAGAACAACTTCCCGACTAGTGATTTTGCTATCTTTGGCCTGAACATGGCCACTCTCGTCTGCATGAACTAATTGCGTAACTAACATTTTATTTGATAGTACCAAACTACGTTTACCGGTTACTAGATTTTTCCCGCAACATCGTCCGCTTTGTTGACAGCCTATGTGCTATTCTGATCCACATCCAAAACAAACCTGCACATTTAAAATATAATAATTTGCACAATTCTTATCCTTACTATATTATTATTATTAGGTATCCTTATCCTTTCCTTACTAATATTTTCGTCCAAGCTAATATTATAAATGCGAAAGTGAGTTTGTTTGTTTGTTACGCTTTCACGCCGTAACTACTAAACCGATCATTATGAAATTTTGTATACAAGTTCTTTGGAGTGCGGAGAAGGACATAGGCTACCTTTTATCCCGGGAAAAAGTACTATTCCCGAGGGATCGACATTGACGCGGGCGGAGCCGCGGGCGAAAGCTAGTAATATTATAAATGCGAAAGTGGGTTTGTTTGTTGCGCTTTCACGCCGTAACTACTGAACCGATTATCATGAAATTTTGCACACAAGTTCTCTGGAATACGGAGAAGGACATAGGCTACCTTTTATCCCGGGAAAAAGTACTATTAAAGTACTATTCCCGAGGGATCTAGTTAAAATATAAATTAAACATTTAAAATATAATAAATTGCACGATTAAAATATAAATATAATAATATACGGATATGATATTACTTGCTAAAAATGTAGCGTTTTAGGGTTCCGCACCTCAAAAGGGAAAAAACGGAACCCTTATAGGATCACTTTGTTGTCTATCTGACTGTCTGTCAAGACCAAGCAACCAACAAGTCTCAGGAACGCGTGGAGGTATCAAGCTGAAATTCATATCAAATACTGAAGTTTACTGTCCCTTGGATCAGTAAAAAAATCAACTTCTACGCCAACGCAATCAAAAGATACAGCCGTTTATGCCGCAAATTTTCGACATTCACAAGAGAATCAAAACCTAAAAGGGACTTCCCGTGAACTTAAAATCTTGAAATTTGGTACGAAGCAACATCCTAATTACACAGATAAAGGAAAAATTGCGAAAAGGCATAATTTTTAGTTACATCATATAATACAAAATTACCTATAGATAATGGTATGGTATCCTACGTGCGCGAGTCCGACTCGCACTTGGCCGGTTTTTTAATAGATGATAGACTTTTTAAAATCGGTTAAGTAGATTTTGAGTTTATACATAACAAAACAATCTTTCTTTATTATAGTACTATTATAAATCAGTATCTATGAACCCCAATAGTTTATCATCGACATTATCATCATCATCTTAGCTTAAGAAGTCCACTGCTGCACATAGTCAATAAAATAAGACAATGGTATATAAATTAAGACTATTCATAATAAACCGGCCTGTTGCGAGTCAAAATCACACATTAAGGGTTCCGTACCATCATAAAATATTAAACTAAAAATCGCTCTAAAACACGTTTCTTGTACCCTTATATATTTTTAATATTATTTAGTTTTTAATATTTGTTGTTATAACGACAATTAATATACACATTTTCAGAAAATTTCAAGTCTCTATTTATTACTATTTTAAATATATAGCGCCGTATATAGGTACGGTACCTTTAAAATCAAAATACATTTGAAACTATAGGACCAGGTTCACTGGCTTTACGGGATTATTAGATCAATTGCGAAGATAAAACCCAGAAGTATAATCTGACGAAGTGGTATGATATGACCTAAAAATAGCTAATAAAAAAATAAATTTATTAAAGGTAATTAAAATGTAGCTTCCACTTTGTGCTTGACGCAACCAAACAAAGCAAACAGCTTAAATCCATTGTTTAATTTAAAAATCATTTTATATTGTAAGGTAGAAACAAATTAAAGCTCTCGTTCAGTACTATGAGTGTACGTCTGAGCCCGACGGTAATTCATTAATTAATCGGTCTGCTTGATTCTACGTGGACAATAAACTTTAGCTTATAGACTATTACGTCTTTTTTCCTTGCGGGGTAGACAGAGCCTAGGTCTTTAACACCTAAAAGCCACGTTTAACATATTCAGGTGGAAAACGGAATCATAATAGTGATGGGTTGCTACCTGCATCTCCTACTATTCATGATTCCTAATTTTCGTCCTTTCGCTCGATTAGCTTTTGCGATCTGCGCGGGAAGAGAAGCAGCTGGTACATTGTACTTTTTTAGGGTTCCGTAGTAAACAAGGAACCCTGGGTCGCGCAAGGAAAAAGGAACGCCATGTCTGTCCGTCTGTCCGTCCGCGGTTTTACATAGAGACTATAAGTACTAGACAGCTGTAATCTGGTATGGATATATATATATTAATCATGCCAAAAAAATGGTAAAATAAAATCTTAAAAAAAAAAAATTTACGGTAGCTCCCATACAAGTAAAGTAGGAGTCAATTTTTGTTTTCGTGACTTACCCAACGTGGGGTTTGTTGTTGAATAGGTCTTTTAAAAATATAGTGCGCTTGTGAACATCATTTTTCAATTTACTTATCCGTTTCGGAAATATTTGGTTTTATAGCACAAGTGTTTGTTACAGTCCAGTGTCCCCTCTATCTACTAAATGGTTGTATATGAACACGTGAAAAAATTCACGACATTAGTACCTATATATAGCGAAGTTAAAAGAAAAACTATCAAAGCTAATTAGAGTTCATAAATTAAAGAGTTTTAGTGGACCAACTTATAAATGTACTCGGTAAAGTAAAATTTCATACAAATTGAATTAAAATTAGTTAAGATAGTTGTTAGTTACGGAAAACAACTACTGAATATAAATTATATAAAATTATAGCAGCTTTAGTAATAATAATACTTAAAATAATAGCAATGTGTGCAAAAACCTAATTAATTAGTAATGTACGCGAACGGAGTCGCGGGCACAGCTAGTAAAACCATATAATGGAAAATACTCTTATTAATTTAATAGGTATATAATAATTATATACGAATGGCATTGTGAATAGAAAATAACCCTTATAAAAATAATATTATGGAAAGGTTAGTGTACCTGCTTAGAATTTATTACCAATGATTTATGAAAACAAAAGCCTAACAAAAGCACCTACTCAAGCAACATGACGATAATGATACCTAAATTACCTCCTACATACAAATTATTTCTTCATAAAAATTATGCTTTTATTATTCCATAGGTGCTGATTTTCGAGAACGGGAAAGCGTTATACGATGCGCCAGTTGCTTTTCACGATGATTTTATAAGTCGGTCGGAACATTATTAATTGGCGATGGACTTTAGATTCCGATACTATGTCTTACCTCTTACCTTACCACATATATTTTTTACATAATATAAAAAGAAGTAGCTTCCGCTGTCTTTTCGCTTAAATTTTTCAAACTACTCAACGGATTTTAATGCAGTTTTCAGCAATAGCTAGACCGATTCAAGGGGAAGGTTTATATGTATAATTAACTCTCGCATATTATTATCAACGTTGCATATATAATAGCTATATTGCACGGGTTGCTAGTACTAAATAAATATAAATATCAAATAAATATATAGTGACAAATTATAATAATTAAGGGGGCGCTTGAAAAATAGCGTTACCAAACTAAGGTATGTGTAAATACAAGCTGGTGCAGTCCTTTGCCAATTTTTTTTATTCCTGTTATGTTACTAGTTTAAGCAAATTTGTATTCATATAGGTACTCATTTTTTTTAAAATTAATGGCATTTTATTACTACCACCGCAAAATATTTTTTTGTTTTGTTGTTTTTCGTGTGTGTACTTGGCGAACATTGCTATTACATTTTTCAAGCTACCTAAACTGCCATCAATGATGACAGCCGGGACCAACATGCCTTCCGAAGCACTTATACAAAATACTTGTTATACAAAAAAGATTAACATCAGGCAAAAAAAATACACATACTGTAAAAAAAATAGTCTCTACGTTTTACAGTTCGTTCAAAACTAGACGCACAACGGAGGCTTAGTAACGATGTACCTGTTACTATTTCGGTACCGAACCCTAAAAATGTGACTTTTGCAGCAATAACAAACTACATTTTCTTATAAGCTACGCTAAAGTGTTAAAGTCGGTACCTAAATGACAGATTGACATGAGGATGTGCCGGCGGCTGAATCTTGATGGGACAAGTTGCTATCCGATTAAGCGTTAAACCAACACTTAATTGACACGTACGCAGCTAGGTTAATATTGACGTATTTACTACAGATAAGCGTTCTACATTTACTCGTAAATGATATCAATCTAGTAAACAAGCCGTACAATTTGATTTAGGTAAAACTACTTACATCTTGGAATCGTGATTACTATCACGTATTAATAGATCACAAATCATTAGGAAAAAGAAAAATAAATTATACCTCCCATAGATTTTCCAGCTACTCGATGGATTTGAAAGGGTCTACTAGGGGGTCCACAAGTTCTTTTTTTTCGCCTTTTTTGTAACGAATTTGTATTTTAAAATAAGGAAGAGATTATTAATTCGGCTGTATTTTTTTTACTGTTTGTTACCTCAGAACTTCGGCAACGATTAACCGATTTTAGAAATTCTTTTTTTGTTTGAAAGAGTATTTATTAACTCTTAATCGGGCATCGTAGGTATACATATTTCATTGGTTTTGAACCTTATGTGAAGGACAGAAGGTTCAATTTAACGTGGGAGCTATGCTCCCATGGTTTCATTAAGGAAGTTGGTCCCATTTCAATTACATCAAATCGGTTCAGTAGTTTCATTGAAGTTGTTATTTTTTATATGAAAGATTACATTAGTCATTGTAAATCCGACATTTAAATATAACAAGTGAATTCAAATAAACCTGTAATATACCAGGGATTGCCATGTTAACAGGAGTGGGACAGATGGCAAAATTGAAATGTAGCTTGACTATGGGAGATGACAAACTTTATTTAAATACAAACACAAACGGTTTCATATACGGTCATTTTTAAGACAAGTTTCAGCCAATACAGGGCGAGCGTAAAGGCCCTGAACATGGCCTTCTTTAGGGCCTTTACGTTCGCCCTTGTTTTCTCGTTTGTTTAAGTATTTAACTGTGTAATATAATATAAACCTACAGGTATACTAGGTTACAATGGAGATTTCATTGTGTTGAAAGAGCTTTCAAAAAAAAACATATTAGAGACAAAATTACCCTGTTAACCCAAAGTAATTTTTTTCGTCTCGGCGTAAACGGGTCTTTAAGATCACTACAAAATAGTGACGTCATTTATTTAGCATTTTCTGCGCGTGTTAAAAGAAGTTTGCAGCTATGTTAAATATTGCGTTTATGGAAATGGCCTCATAACGAAATTTGCTATAAAGTTTGAAAGCTATCTTATATTATCTATTTTTTTAATTTTCAATCGTTTTTCCCAATCAAACATAATGTATCAAGTTTTGTTAAGTATGTTTCAGCTTGATACCTAAACAATCAAAAACATATATCTACTCTTCACACAAGTACCCATTATATATTTTTTATGATCTATTCTTGTATCAACAAAGGATTTATCCATATTTTGTGATTTTTCTAGTCAGGTATGTGATTCTCTAGATTACATAAAAATAGCAATAATTTTGAGAAGGTGGACACTAAAACATAGACTCAGAAAATATGAAACAGTTACATATTTCTACCATAAAATAGGCACCTGCCTATTTTATGGTAAAAATATGTAAATGTTTTAAATAACAAAATAGTATTTTGAAACGTACCTACGTTTCAAAATACTATTTTGTTATTTAAAACATCAAAAAATTGTCTACGTCAAAACATATATCTCATTAAAAAGTAGGTATAAGTACTTTCATCCCACCTGGAGAAAAATGCACATTGATAAACAAAATTAAAAAAGGGCAGCGTACTGTTTCTGAAATTTGGCAGGTGGGGTACCTTGTGAAGAGTCTCACAAACTCATGAAAGCATATAGAAAGAAGTGGAATATTATAATTGCTACGCGACCAAAGTATTCCAAAAGTTCCCCTCGTTTTGTCTAATAGACGGAAAGTTTGTAATAAACAGGTCGGTAATTATTACTTTAGCACGCACCATGACAAGGTTAGATTTTGATCGATAACATAACAACAGGGTTAACTTATAGACGCTCAGTTGTAAACGATACATAAAAATAGCTTTTTATTCTACTAATTAAATGAGACCTTTGGCCAAGCGGCCAAAGTTCTTGCTAAATTGAATTAGGTAAAACCATTTGGTAGTAATATTAATTAAATGAGTAGTATACAAGGTTTTCCTATTTCTATAGGTATCTATCTAATTGGTGAGCTCCGTGGCGCAGTAGTTAACATGCCAGCCTGCAACACGAGAGTGCTCGGGTTCGATCCCTGCCCAAGTCAAGATGGAAAATGATCTTTTTCAGATTGGCCTGGGTCTTGGATGTTTATCATACTTTTGGGCTAGCTCGATCTGTGTGATTTGTGCATATATAATTATTTAGTTTATTTCACTAAATGTTTTATAATATAATAATTCGAAATCCGACACCAAGAGATCCGAACCACCATACAATATTTAACAAAAAAAACGTTAAACTATGACTGATGAGTCTAGGCAGCTTGAAAAATATTACACACAATTTTTTACGTGTTACGGGCTCTTAGCCTCTCTTTATACCTAACGTTCCCATGGAACCGACGTACATTGTGAAGAATAACATATGAATTACCGTGGAAACTGCTGACACGGAGCCACCTGCATGTGAAACCACCCTGGGAGGTTCTTCGGACAATCAGAGCAAGGCGAGAATCGAAACCATCATGACGCGTCGCGTGATTCCCTGCTGATCAATCGTTGATCAATAGAGTAAGTCCCTGATCAATCTTACATCACTAGTTCATAAGTTTTCTGTATTATTCCATTAATAAAATCTTCTGCCGACGTCCCGTTGACATATCTTACGCCCTTTATTTTTGATTTAATATTTAGTATTTGTTATTATAACGGCAAAAGAAGTACATTCTGTGAGAATTTCAAGTCTCTTATACTATTACAGTTCAAGACATACAGCCTCGTGATGGTCGGACGGACAGCAAAGACTTGTAATAGGGTTCGGAACCTTAAAAAGTATCAGCTAAGGGCGCTTGCCACCGCTGAAATTCCAAACATTTTGGAGCCAGCAGGTTAACGCGGGACGATGGCAAGCGCCCAGACGGCTTGACCTTGGTCCCCTGGGAGCGGGGAAGGGCTCTCGTGTAGGACGCAACATGCGTCGACACGGTGGCCCCTTCTCGCCTCGGGGGAACTGTCCTGAGGGCTGGAGCTGCGGCGGAGGCTGCAGAGGACGCCAAGCGGCGCAAATATGCTTCTGTTATTGATGAGTACATATTTGTTCCGCTTGGTGTCGAAACATTAGGTCCATGGGGTCCTAGCACAAAGAAATTCTTTAAGGGGTTAGCGCCCAGGCTTGTCGACGCCGCTGGTGACAAGAGGGCTGGCTCTTTCCTCGCGCAAAGAATTGCAATTGCTATTCAGCGGGGGAATGCAGCTAGTGTTCTTGGCAGTATGCCTCACAGGCAAATATTTAAGTTTTTTATAATTTTAGTTTTTAGTATTAATATAGTTAGGGTTATTGATAAGTAGTTTAATTTAAGATTACTGTATATTTGTTAGGAGATAATAAAAGACCAGCTAAGTAGTTGGGAATTATTTTAAATACTTAGCTCATCACATCGACTTTCACTTTTACGTTTCCAGTTTGCTATCTATAAGCGAATATTGCTTAACTTCTATTATCTTACGACTGTTTGGCTACATCTCTACTAATAAAGGGTAAATGCGTGGAAATATATAATTATGTTCGTTTTGAATAAAGATGTTTCAACTCTTTGATCAAGTATAAAAAATAGATACACAATCCGCGATAAAAAAAAATATCGTGGATTGTGTACCTATTTTTTTTTAAACAAACACCCCTTAGACATTTGAATGTATATTACGTGATATCATAGATTTAAAAAGAAATGCGTCTCATGATATTAATATGTTTTCGGTTTATATGAATTTTAAATTCCGAACGCTGTATCAGCTTTTGAAATTCAACTTTATGCAAGCATAGATTTAAAAAAAAAATTTCGTCTCTTACTTCTATGCTTGCAAGTAAGTTCGTCTAATATAACAATATCTACAAAATAATTGTGGACAAAAAAGTTTTTGTATGTGACTGTTGACTGTGTATTTAGTTTTTTATACTTGATCGAAGTTTCAGCTATTTTGTTAAATTGTATCAATCGCAATATTCCTGTAAGCAAGATAAACATTTCTTTTGATTTCCCATTGTTGTTAATGATGCAGAACCGCCTCTGCTACCTATACTATAACTGGTGACTAAACCACGACTAGTCACAAAAGGTGGCGTGCATGGTGTCGTTGACATAAAGATTTGACATTTCCTGTGGTTTAACTATCCTCATTTTGTTTTATTTGTTTGTCGAAGGTTATTTTAGGTACAATATAACAGAAAGCATGTCGTAAAAATAGATTTCATGATTGCTTGGTACTAATAAAATAAAACTTTATACCTAAGTTAAGCATTAAAAAGCATATGTTTTCCTTAACACTAAAATCAAGGTAACTACGTTTAATGCTTGCTTTTCGCATGTGAAAGTGGCCAACACTGATGTCAGATTTTGAAGCTGCCTAGAGGCATCTGACATGTCTTAAAGATCGCCATTTAGTGATGACAGACGGGATCAATGGCTTAACTTACTTATGAGCTCGGGAATTCGGCCCATAAGGCAAAAGATGAGAGTTGCTGCTCTCCAAAGGCTTTTGCCATTGATTCTCAGATTGGCCCTTCAGGCTTGCATGCACGCATACGCGGCCCATCAGGCAATATGAGAGTTTGCTGTCCCTCCAAGCCTTGCGCACACAGGCAACGCCCAAAGCCGAGGTCCGTCCCTCCTGGGGGCCCTTTGGTGATGTTGCCTATAAAGGTTGAAGGCACTCTGCCCTCGCCTCAAACGCCCGGTGAAGTAGCGAAAGCTCACTTGGAGCTAGCTAGCTACATAGTCATTTAAAAAAAAAATTAGCTCGAGAATTTTTTGTGCCGCACTTGTGGTCACCCACCCATCCCAGTGGTGACTACTTCCTTTTAGTTGCTTTATATGCGTAAGCCTGTCTCCTTGGTCCAGTAGTTAAGGCGTTTTGCCTGTAGACCCGGGGGTCGTGGGTTCGATTTCCACGGAAAGCATATTTTGTTTAGTTGTGGAAACAACTTCGGTTCGGTTAGGACATTGCAGGTTTAAATTACCTGATTGTTCACATGATTGTCTGATAATAAAGATAGCTCTGTGCTTCGGGAGGCACGTTAAGACATTAGACCAGGCTGCTATCTGTGGTAGTCGTTAAAAGAACCACGTCAGAGGCCGAGAGGCTTTTCCGAAAAACTCTGACATCAGTGTGTACACATGGTCGTTTGACCGCGTAACATATACGAAATGATGATGATGCGTAAGCCCTTATAATAGGCACGCCAACTGGGCGATCGAGAAAATACTATGTTAATTCAAAATAATGGTATATACGCAGTTTGTGCTAGCGAAACTACGGGTATTGCCCGACGTCTTATCAGCCTGCAAAACAACAAAACATGTTCCCTTTTCAGACGTATGTAAATCCAGATTACCTACGAATCGCATATTCCTCCCATGTAGGTAGCGAAACAGCTACGTTTGGTATCTTGATAGAGATTTTTTTTTATATTTCTGTTCTGAGTTGATACCTGTTATGTTTTATGTCACTAGAGATATAAAAATGAAGATGTTCTCGATTATTGACTGAGGCTCATTCGTAATTTAACCACGTCTCTTATTTTATACCATGCTTATACCAATTTTTTTTACGTGTCTATACATTTTAGCTTTGAGTATAGACAAAACATTTCAGTTATTAGAGAACTAGCATTCACTCGCGGCTCCACCCGCGTCAATATCGATGAAGATACTAAGATTTATTAAAAAAATAGGCTTTTTCAGGCACTTTTTCACGTCAATTTACATTTGAAATAATACTTATATTATTATATATTTAAAAGCTACAAACTACTAGCGTTTCGGAACCGACCACTGCAGACAAAAAGACGCCGAAAGCGGAAACTCTTTTCAACAGTATTGGTCGCCTACTTGCCTAAAGGGCTTTGTATGATATTTTATATTATTTTTTTCTGATTTTATTTAATGTACAATTTCAATTTACATAATTTTGTGGAAACACGTTATATTAGCGATCGAGTGTGCAACAACAAAAGATAGAAGACTCAAAGAGGCCGAGCATGACATGCCCCCCACGGCAGCACCCGTTCACAAGTTAACGCATGGATCAGCCATCGCCGAGCTCAACCCTCGGGAACAGTACTTTTGGGAAAATGTGTCTACTATATCCTTTTTTTGTACCCCAGACAACGGGTATGAAAAAAACTCACTTTCGCATTTATAATAAGTATTTAAACCTTAACCTTGTAATAAATACCTTTTGATCTTAAGTAAATGCTTATTTCCTACTTATTTCTTCAACAACTTAAAAATCTCTTTAGTACTTTATAAGTATTCCGTGGCTACCTGGACTGTATTGGCACATGCACCTCTACCCGAATATCTTACAGCCTAAAAATTACGTCTATGGTATTTACCGTAATGAGAAACAAACGTACTTCCTCATGCAGACACAAAAGTTAACTAAAATTACGTTTTATAGTACACACTTACACGACAACATAAAATTGGCAGTAACTGTTGACCGGAGCGCCTATTTCCGCATTGCTTCTCAGGCAGACGTGCACTTCTTGTCCAAGCCAAACAACTCTACCTTTGTCATTAAAATGAAAAAGTATTACTGTGCAAGGTACGCAAAGATACCCTTGTAGGAGATAGATATTATCGTAATTATATTAAAAGTGCAAGAAGGCCTCAGTCTGGTCTTATTGATCTCTGTTTTGTTTTACTTTCTTCCCTTCCTGTAGATAAACTTTACAGCAAATATATAACGATATACGTTAGCCTGACGTTCAGTTTTTACAAATGAAACACTGTAAACTGAAGATTTATTTATGACCATGTTGTCCAAGATACAAGTTTTAAAGTCATGGTATTCACTTGAGAGGGATGACACGTCAGAATGTCCCAGACCAGCCTACGCAGGCACCCCTTTGCAGTTTTTCTTCATAGTTTTGTATCTTAGTGTTAAAGATTTTTTGTAGATTATCCAGATTGTTTGCAAGATCGGAAAAATCCATTGTGTAAATGTGACAGTATATCGTAAGAGGAATAATGTGTAATGAGTTCAGATGGGTTTAGCAGGCAAGTTATTTAATTTAAAGCCGAAATTATTGGTAATTAGTAATTTTTAACAAAAATAAAAATGGAGCTCTCTATATCGCGTACTTGCGCCGCGCCTACTCGCAAAAGAAAAAAGTACGGTTCTATATGTAGATAAGTGTAAATCTTATCAATGCTTTGAATAATTTATTCAAAACCATTTAAGCGTTGAATCCATTCGAATATTAAGCCAATTTTAAGTGAAAAAACATCAGTCATACGTTGATCGCACCCCACGCACAAGTGCAGTCTATTCATTTGCCGGATGGATTAATTTCCGCCGTGAGATCGCTCCAAAGGGAAATGCGATTGGAACAAAGTGTGCGAGACTGGCACCGGGGTCGAGAGGGCCTGATATTTCATTTCATGTCCATTTATCTCTGAAAGGGTTGAAAGCATTTTTTATGTCCACTAATAGTTTAAACAATTTTGCAACTGTACAGATGACAATCGGATAATCAGACGTAAAAAAATTACGTCTCTTTTAAATCACGTGTGGACTTTGGCGCTAGTCTGGATGAAAAGAAAAAAACGTAGAATGTACTAGCTGCCTTTCTTCCGGTGCAGACCGTAAAAGCCGATCGATGGGTGAATATCTAGGAAATCATGTTAGTAAGCGATACGGCTAATAACCCATCACTATTTTGATTCCGTTTTCCATATTAATTAACCCAACCTATACTAACGCACATCAACATGCTAAATGTGGCTTTCAGGTCTTCACCATCTAGCTCTGTCTACACGGCAAGGGAAAAAGACGTTATACTATGTATATATGTACATCTGGAAGAATTACTAGATTTTCAAATATGTCGAAAAATAACTACCAACAATTTTAATACCACCCATTAAATAAAAGTGTAGACAGTTCGACCCGAATATTAAGGCACTTAATTACGCGGTACATTTAAATTATAGGTACTTATTTTTTAAACACCTTACAATTAATAGGTTTATTATAATGATACACCGAGGTTGATATGAGTCACGTGCGTCGATCCATGATTTCGGGAGTTGTTTGGCGCGGAGGCCTAATAACAAGTTCCTCGTCTTATTTTCCGGAGCGGGCCTGTTGCCCACCAAGATTTAACTTCATCGCGTTGCTGGCACATTGCCCGCACTATACTGGATGATTATTAAGAGTTTTCTTATTGTTTTAGCAGTACGTATATACTAAAGAAACTAGTTAGTTAGGTATTTATTGCTGTCGTTACCATTCTCGCTAAGGACGCACGTTAATATTATTTTACTAAGGCGGAAAAACTCAATTCAGTTTCTAAAGTTCCGTCGATTTTATAAATTTATGTGTACGAGTTTATGATGCATTTTACGATGGCCTCTCGGTCAAACACGCGACTCTAGGGTTTATGGTACTCACGCAGGGTTTACAACGCGAACTAAAATAAAGGTTATTATTACAAAACTCCATCGCACGATACCCATTTTCTTATCCATCAATAAATAGAGGGGAATGTTTTTTCTTGCATAATATACACATCTTCTTTGCATTTATTGAAGAGAAACATTAAACAAACCACTTTGTGTTATGGTAATTACTTGTGTAAAGTTTCTTTAATGGACTAAGTTACAAAAGTATTTACGCAAGGAAAGTCTATTTGAATGGTGTAAACATAATTTGTGGACAAAGTTGAACATGTAATGTTTCGCGCGATGGCTCTGCCGAAACAACTGTTTGGATTTAATTAAACTGTCGCTTGTTGCCAAATCTTTGTCATTTAGAAAGTTGCAATACTTATGTCAATCTTTTTTTACCTTAATTCAAGAAACAGTTATTGACGTGATAACGTCTAATAAATCGATGAGCTGGCTGCACGCACGAAAAAGTGTCATCATGTTCAGTGTGCAAGCGAGAGCGCGAAACAAGCGATAGAGAGGCACGATCGGCCTTAACGTTCGGCTTGTGACGCATCTATCTCACCGTTGTCACATAAAATTATCGTCCGTAAACCGATTTTAACAGATAACCGATTTTATTTTTTTTTACCTCACGGTTTTATGTGTAAAAGCTAGTTTAAATAAATCGAGCAAGAGCAAAACCTTGTCGTTGTTTGTGTTTTTTTATCAAACAAATGAAGAAAAGCTATTCTCAAAAGAAAACTCTCTTACAAAAGCAGCAGTGCTATAGTGCTCCTGAAACAGCAATTACCATGTCACCTGTAATAGCCATTGCTCCTGAGTCTAGAGAATGTAATACTGAAAAATGTAACCTAGAAACAAGGATAGGTACGATAGATAATAGTTTTAATAAGAAAAGTTATTGTAACAAATTATTAATTTACTCTGATAAATTAGGTCAAGGTCTTAGTAGCATAATTTTGAATCACCTCAACCATAACTGTTCTGTATATAACACATGTACACCCGGCGCTTCTTATTTAGACCTGGTAAATAACATTACTTGTGACAGTCTTGATGAAAACTGTACAATATTAATATTATGTGGTGACAGTTCCTCTATAACGAAAAAGAATATTAAACAAAGTACGGACAAATTAATTAATATTAATAAAAAAATGTAAATTTATGATATGTGCCTTTCCGTATTCGGAATCGCTAGATAAAAGTAGAAATGAGCACATACATAATTTAAATGTACATATGTACATTTAAATTATGTATTCGCCATGACATATCGTCATGGCGATTTTATTTTTTATTTAGATATAAATAAGTTTATAAGTAGATTTAAGTTGACTCACGATACTATGTATCTTCCTTTTAATTTTAAAAGACAAATAGCTACGTTAGTAGCTTTTAATATACAAACTTTTGTTGTACGTAGTACAACTGTAAATAATTTTAAATTTGACACAGGCATTGCAGCTGATGATATTCGTAAAATACATAATACTCAGTCTGATTTAAACTAAGTAATAAGACAACAGTCAAGGCAAAAGAATTTAATATTTTTCATCAGAATGTCCAAGGCCTGACTAGCAAATTGTTAGAATTAGAGTTATTTATTAACAGTAAAGATTTACATGTAGTTTGTGTGACTGAACATTTTATGCAGTCTCACCAGCAACAATTCAATGTAGAAAATTATTTATTGACAAGCTCGTATACCAGAGAGACTAAAGAAAAAGGCGGTAGCTTAATTCTAACTCAAAGTGACGTAAAATGTAAAGAACGTAAGGATATTGTTAGTCTTTCGGTAGATTGTAATGTTGAGCTGTCATGTATCGAACTAAGGAATTATATTATAGTATGTGTATACAGACCCCCAAGATCAGATTATAATACTTTAGAATCAGTTATTGAAGATGTCTTAAGAAAATTAAGTTGTTGTCGCAAAAATATTATAGTGTGCGGTGATTTTAATGTTGATTTGTTAGTTACAACAACTGAAAGTGTTCGATTTTTAAATGTCTTTAAATCATTTGATTTGGTTAATTTGTTTTTGGAGCCAACTAGAGTTACTGAAGATTCTGCAACGTGTATAGATAATGTTTTCTGCAATTGCACTGCTGTTGACAAATATATAACTAAAAATCTAACCTCGGATCACTTTGGTCAGTACGTAAAGCTTATAAATGATGTAGAAGTAGACTTACCAAAATTAACCTTTAGATCTATAACCAAAGCTAAAATAAATGTATTTAAGAAAAGAATATCTGAAAAAATTCCCCTAATTGAAGAAACTAGAGATGATCCGGATGCTCTATATAATAAAATGTTTGGTGTTATTAAATCGGAATTCAACAATACATTCAAAATTATAAAATGTACTAAACGTATCCGTAAAAAATTTAGTGAATGGGCTACAACTGGTATTTACGTTAGTAGAAACAGGTTATACGAATTACTAGCTATGAAAGCTTACAATAAAAATCCTGAATTTATCAATTATGTTAGAACTTATTCTAAGGTTTTTAAAAAGGCATGCTTGAGCGCAAAATCTTTATATACTAGAAAAGCTATTCTAGATTCTCATGATAAGATAAAGACCACTTGGAAAATTATTAACACGGAAACTGGAAAATCTAAAAATCGTGACAACAAAATAGAATTAAAAATTGATAATAAGATCCTCAGTAATAATGAAGACGTCGCAAAATATTTCGAAGATTACTTTACTAACATTCCCGTAAACACTACTGCCTCCTTACGTTCATCATCAGAGAAATCTAAGAAACTTGTATCTAGCTGTATACCGGTATGTAACAACTATTTAATATTTCAACATGTAACACCTCAAATAATCATTGAAACATTTAAGAGTTTGAACAATAAGAAAACCGGAGATTTGTGGGATATCTCTGTATTTGTCATTAGTAACATTATTGAAGTAATCGCGCCGTATTTAGCTTCTATATTCAATAAGTGTGTAGACTATGGGACATTCCCTGACTTGATGAAGTTAAGTAAAGTAATTCCGTTGTACAAATCTGGCGATAAAAATGATCTCACTAATTACCGTCCCATTTCTATTCTGCCAGCGCTTAGTAAAATATTTGAAAAGATTATTTTTAATCAGTTATTAGCTTATTTCAACAATCATAGTCTTTTCCATCGTGAACAGTATGGTTTCACAAAGGGTCGGTCAACTACAGACGCGGGTGTAGCTCTGTTGAAATACATATATGATGCTTGGGAGGAAAAACAAAATGCTATTGGTATTTTTTGTGATCTTTCCAAAGCCTTTGATTGCGTAGACCACAATACCCTTCTCTCGAAACTGGAGCACTATGGAATAAAAGAGAAATCTCGCGATTTAATTGAATCTTATTTAAGTGGGCGAACTCAAAAAGTTAGTTTAGATAGGGTTCAATCCTCCGGATCATCGGTTAAGATGGGCGTACCCCAGGGCTCTATACTAGGCCCTCTGTTATTCCTCATTTACATCAATGACCTACCTTACTGTGTGAATACATGTAAGGCTGTACTATTTGCCGATGATACCTCTCTTGTCTTCAAAATTGATAGACAAACTGATTCTTTTGACGTGGTTAATAGTACTTTAGCTCAGGTGTTGGATTGGTTTACAGCGAACAATCTGTTATTAAATGCTAAGAAAACGAAATGTATTAAATTTTGCTTACCAAATGTTAAAAAAAATCCTACACGTATAATAATGGATAATGAACCACTAGATTTAACAGATAAAACAACATTTCTTGGAATAACTCTTGATGCCGGGCTTCAATGGGGTTGGGCACCCCATCGTTGTTACTACGTTAGCGGGTAAACTTAGTTCTGCAGCTTATGCTGTTAGGAGAATTAGACAACTGACCGATGTTGATACTGCGCGTTTAGTATATTTCAGTTACTTTCATAGTGTTATGTCTTACGGAATTTTACTATGGGGTAACGCTGCAGAAGTAAACACCATATTTGTACTGCAGAAACGCGCTATCAGATCTATATATAACCTTGGTGCTAGAGAATCTCTTAGAGAATTGTTTAAAGATATAAATATTTTAACATTACCTTCTCAGTATATATTTGCGAATATTATGTTTGTGCGCCATAATCTTGATTTATATAAGAAAAATAGTGATATTCATGATCGAAATACGAGAAATAAAAATAAATTAGCTACACCAGTTTTGCGATTGCAGAAAACTATGCATTCATTTCTGGGTCTAGGAGTACGCTTCTATAATAAAATTCCTGCAGAAATATTAGGTCTGCCTATACTTAAGTTTAAAGCGACTGTAAAATACCAATTAGTAAAAAAAGCATATTATTGCATTGCTGATTATATAATTGATAAAAATGCTTGGCAATTAATATAAATTTATTTGATGATATAATATATGTAAACAATGTAATCGGAGCCCTTCAGGCACATAGGGACCAAGTCTGGACTAAGTTTTTTTCGGCGTATTCTTCTCACCAGTGGTCGTTGCGAAACGCTAGTAGTATTTCGATTTTGCATAAATTAAACAAATATAAGAAATAAAAATATGACGTTCAAAAAGAGATACATGTATCCAATTTTGAATAAAAATCTTTGACTTTTGACTTTTGAAAAAAAAACACTATATAACTAAATGCCTGAGACAGTGTACATATAACTTGCAACGGGATTGAAAACATATAGACGATTTAGGATTTATTCGGAGTTTGTTTTTATAACGCAAGCTCGAGTACACATTATGACGGTCCGACATATTTACCGGACCCGGCTCTTACGCTAAGCTGTCATAAAAATCGGATTCTAGTTCATATTCATGACGGATCGAACATCGGATTGTTATTAGCATTTGCAAATACTTACGAAATTTCCTTCCTATTATTTTATCTCTATATGATCTTACCATTTTCTGGGGACACTAAACAAACCAGGTATAATAAAAAGAACTAAATTATTACTTTCTGTAGCCATATGTCCAAGAAAAAAGACCGGCCAAGTGCGAGTCGAACCCGGGCACGAAAGGTTGTGTACCTTCCGCTGTAACTAATATCGATTCGAAAGTAAGTTTGTTTGTTATCTATAAAACGGCAAAAAATCATGTCTGTTGTATGGGAGCCCCTTAAATATCCGTTATATTTTAATTTAATTATTGTTGGGTACTAGGCTGGATAGGTACTGCTAGACTGAATAAAAGATGGTATACGACTATGAACTTTACTTGCCACTTGGCACACACTTTAACAAACAAAGGTTTACGTATGTACTCGTATATAAATAGGTATAGACCGCGGAACGTCCGTCACTGTTGGCGCTCGAAATATGTATGGAGGCGAAGCGCGGCGCGGGCGGCTCCCGCGGTCCATCGCGCTCGCCCTCCTCTTGGTACTTTTAAATGCGGCGTAGACAATTATTTATTTTTAAAGTGAATATACCTATAATTAAATATTCTGTAAATATTTCAAGCGTCTACCTGTTGCCGTTATCAATATCGAGCAAAAACGAGCAAAAAAAGTTCACGTTTGTTTTATATGTGCCCTTTTAAATATTTATTTTATTATATTTTTTAGTATTTCTTGTTATAGCGGAAACAGAAATACATCATCTGTGAACATTTTAAACGTCTTTACTATCACGGTTCATGAGATACAGCCTGGTGACAGACGGACAGACAGACAGACAGACAGACGGACAGCGGAGCCATATTAATGGGGTCCCGTTTTTAGACTTTGGGTACGGAACCCTAAAAAGTACAATCTTTCAAAGGACATGTTAAGAAATTGAATATTAATCACAAACAGTTAATAATCACAAAGGAAAATATAGCTGGTTTATAAGCAAATCGGCTTCGAGTTTGATCTGCTTCCGGTATAAAAGCATTTTATACTTGATGCATATCAAAACCGAATCCCAAACCAGTGTTTATAGAGAATGTAATGCACCGTTGGATTTTAACGACATCACCGAAAATGTGTTCCCAGAGGCAAGACCGGCTCGCGACTGGTTGCTGAAATACAGCTGATAGATGGCATTTAGTGCAGATGGAGTGGTCCCCGGGAGTGCCTTTCGCTCCACGCCGTTGAACAAATGCCAATGGAAGCCAATCTCCAAGCAAATTTGCAAAAAGAATAAGATTGGCTGAAGGAACAAATTGTTATTTCCCACGAGGAAATTACTTTTGAATAGGTATCATAAATATATTGAAAAAGTGTTGCAGGCCGTAACGAAGTAATTTTACAATTTATTTATACTATGATAAAAAATAAAATACGTTATTTAAATCAGGTATTAGTACGATGTTCCATTCATTCCACGTCATAGTACTACAACTTCTGCGGATGGATCAACTTCGATCTGTAAAAAATTCAAACATGTTACAATCAATGGTTATGGATGGCTACTCGTACCATGGAAGTCATTATGAATAACGAGCCGCATTATGAATAACTAGCCGCAGTACTTTCACCCGCAGCTTCACTCGCGTGATGTACATATCCCTCAGGAATAGGAATATTCCCGAAAAGAAGGTCTTGTCTGACCCTGTCCTTTTCCATACCACGCACAATATGAAGCATGACAATCAGTTCAAAGATTAATATCTGAAAAGGTAACATACTCGTACAATCATTCGTGAGATTTTTTTCTCAGTTATTGATTTATAATGGAATGGGACTACTGAGAAAAAATCTCACTAGTTCCATGGGCAAATAGTTCGATAAGTAAATAAATATAAACGGACAAATTACACAGATTAAGCTAGCCCCAAAGTTTGAGACTTGTGTTATGGGATATTAACTCAACGATACTATATTTTATAACAAATACATATATAGATACACATCCAAGACCCAGGCCAATCTGAAAAAGAACATTTTCCATCTCGACCTGGCCGGGGATCGAACCCGGGCCCTCTCGATGGAACTAGTGAGTTTTTTTCTGATGATTCTTATTAAATACGTCTTAGAATGATCATTTGTAAATGATCCTATTATAATAAATAAATAAACGGGTATGGATGTGCTTTTACATTATTTTATTTTCATTGATTTTTTTTATAAGTTTACCTACCAAATAAAGATCTATAGAAATATAAGCAAATAAGTTTATTAAAGAAAATGGAAGAGTTTTTTATGTGAATTACTCAAAACTTGTGTTCGGAGTTATCTTCTACGTAATTCTTAATAAATATTACAATAAAAACCTCTTGCATTCGATACTGGATCTTCAGATACACTGCTTATTTTAGGAAATAATATTGTAGAATTAAAGTGATCAATTTTCACAGTTTTAAACCACCCAGCTGAAAATAAATTGCGGTAATTCTAGTAATGCTCTCTGATTTACTAGAGTTTCCGCAAATTATGAAAAATAATTTAAACTGATACTTACATCGTTAATTGCAAAATCTGATCTCTGGAGAGGTGTGGCTCTTCTGGTTCCTAATTTATCAGGAGCCCTTGTAGATGTAGAGGGCCGGAAAGTCGTTGTAGTTGTAGTCGTTTCATGACGCGCCACTTTATACTTTTCCTCGTAGTAAGAGACAAGTTTCATCATAAGCACGTCCCTTATAGCGGCTTTCTGTGTGCGAAGAATGTTCTACAAACAAATAAAAAAGGTGAGCAGTACGTACTTCGGAATGCTACTATCGATACGATTTCAAATCTTACTGACAGTATGTTTCCTCGTGTAGGGATTACTTGTAGTATATTGTGGCACCCTTTTTATAGTTTCGAACATCCCCGTAGCACTGCCTTTTTCTTTGAATACTGATTCCATGTCCTTAAGGAAGTTCTGAAAATCTCCGGAGAATTTCCCGTCATTGTCCTTTTTATTTTGAACCTAAATAATGCAAAGCAAAAGAATTACTTCCCTTTACAATACGAGTATTTATATTAGTGTTGGGTTTACCAATATAAACAAACCTGAGCAAACGTAAAAACACACAAATGAAATGTGACTGCAATAACAACTAAGAACTGGTGACTCGGCGAGATAGTCATGTAAACTGGAAATGTACTTCGTAGTTCGAGACTTAAGCAAAACAAATAATATTTATGGCGAACACTGCTACATTGATAAGACGTTTCGTAAGCGTCGTTTTGTACAACAACGATATCGTATGTTCAGGTTTCCTTAAGAAGGTTTCCCGAAGTTAGATTCAAAGTGAAAGTGAATTTCTATAGCAAAAATCCTCGGCCCTAAGAGCTTACCGTCACTTCGGTGTCGTGCGACTAAATGCAAGTGGAGTCAAGGCGAAATCTGAGCGTAGGTTTAATGGTTTCGCCTTGATCCTGAGCGGGTCGGGAGCGCAGTAACGCGGCTAGATTTATTAGTTCAATTACCCGGCTCTGCTCGGAACCGCTTCGCTTGCTTGAGCGCAGACGCCAACAACTGAATTTTGTGCAGGTAGCAGGCACATTCCCACTTAATTTCTTTTTAAAACTAACAGTCAAAGTAATTACCAAGGATTCCTCGAGGGAATATAGTTTTTGGCTTGATTTAGTGTTCTTGTTCTAGTTTTTCATCCGTAAGTAGGTGGTGTAGAGTTGAACAATTAGATCGTTAGCTACTTCTGTTCTGTAAACTTCACCTTGTTTTTATCCTAAACCGAGTTGACTGCAAAAAGTATTCAGAAACAAGTATGATAGAATAGAATAACATTTATTATAACACTTAGACACACACACAAAACGATATAAAATAAAATTATTAAAAAGTACAAAACATAAAAGTTCGGTGCCGTCAGTGTTACAAAAGGTGACGGCTCAGCGTTACGCTGGACTAGGGATACCCTAATCCAGCACTGATTTTTAGCCGTCACCTTCTGAGGCATCGCGAACTGAAACACGCACTATACGACACGCACATAAACAATATATAAAACTAAATTAAACAAAACAAGTGTACACAAAAATAAAGACATCGATTAAACGCATACAATAATAAATAAAATAGACAGAACAAGTATAATAAATAAACATTTGAAATGAACATTGTGACCCAAATACCTGCACTAACTACTATAACCCCCCTTGAGATCGCCGCAATCGGTTAATAAATTAATGATGAGTTTTGCGTTTTTTTTTATCAGTTGCATTAGTCATGCCTCTAGAAAACAATAGACACATTTTCCAACTCAAAAGCTCCCGGTGTCCCAAGATCCTTAAAATGCCCAGCCACCATCACTTGTCCTCTCCCAGGGTACAGACTACTAAGGAAGAAAGAAGGCAATATAGTGTAGGAAAAAACCGGAATTGGCATAAATATGACACCTTTATTTTTATGCCAATTCCAACATTAAATCAGTAGAATTTCTGATTCTTTTTTGGGCTATTAGGTTTTGGGTTAGCGATGTAGCAATGTAACGGCGCAGCGTGAGCGGTGAGCGGCGGGTGGTGCCCTGGTGCCGCCGCTAACAACCGCAGACAGCTCTGTCGATACAACTTGGCCAACTTTCAAAATTGCGGGTTGGCGCTCTCACTAGGTAACAATAATATATTCGCTCTACTACAATTTTGTCAACCGAAAAGCTTAATTGTGGTCTTGCTACGTACATTTTCTAGGTGGTGTGTGATGGCCAGAGATCGAATAGTCGAAAACATAGTTTAGGTATTCGATTATTCAAAGTTATAATACTTATATCTACTTCACAACACTAGCTGGCATTTGATTCTATAGTCAAAGAGTTGGAAGGTACTAATTTAGTACCTATAAGAATATGCGATCTCTATGGATTACTTACTTCTATTATATTTTACTACTCTTAGGTTATATTTTGTATCAAATGGAATTTTGACATTAGAAAATACTATTGTTTCTGCTTAAAAACTAAGAACAGTGGTGATCACTAAACGATTCAGGTCCAAGACTCGTTATATTGATGGAACGGGTCCGAATGCGAGATAGCGTTCGACGGTACCTCGCTGCGGCAGCGTCCGCCCGCGCTCATGAATATTGTACAAGCACGCGCGCCCCGTGGATCCTCCAGATTCCGAGCCTGTAGCCGCAGCTTTATTTCTACCTTTTATATTCCTTTATAAGCAAGCTGTAAATGCGCCTTGACCCGACTAAGTACTTTTTGTTTCGCAGCAAAAACAACTCCAAAAAAGTTAGGCCCGATCAAGATTTATACCAAAGGTTGCAGTGGACTGAAAAATACATAATTCAACAGCAGATTTATTGCTTATAGACAAAAAGCTATTACAGCATATTAGATCTACGCAGTGAATTTTATTACAAACCATGTAAATTCCTAGCTCAAAATGGTGTGACAGGGCTGTGCCTGTGCGTAAGAGTCAGGAATTTATAATTTGGGCAGCAGACTGGCGGCTGACGGCAGGGTTCGCGTGTCCGTCGCCGCACAGAGGCAGGGCTAAGTGGTGAGGCGCGACGATAATACGTCAAACCACCGACTGCGGTTCACCCACCCTATCCGACTAAAATTTAATAGCCTTGAGCGTACACGTATCCAACACATGCATAGAGCTTATATTACCGCGACTTCTATCAATAACAGTAGCTGAAAAATTAGTTCTTTTAAGTCCTCTACAATACACATAAGTCATGACACAACCTACACAAGGAATAAGATCTAGCGAAACAATCTACGTAGCCAGGATTCAAACCAGCGCCTTGGTCTTTCGAAATGATGTAATTTGTCTTGTATTATAGCAGTCGCAAGAAGTCCACTGCTGGACATGGCCTTCCCCTAGGATTTCCAATACGACCAGTTAAAATTATCCAGTGTCTTCATGCTACCTTAGTCAAGTCAACCGACCATCTGGTCGGTGGGTGTCAACACTGCGCTTGCAGCAGGCTTGAAGCCTTCTGCTCCATCGGTCATTGATTCCACGCGCTATATACAGGCGCTATATCGGCTAAGCTATGTCGGTGGTTTGTTCTTCTTAAAATCTCCTCGTTGCTGATTCGATCTCGCAGAGAATCTCCCTCTCGATAGCTCTTTGAGTGACCTTGAGTATTTTTATGAGACCCATAGTCCAGTTTCGGACCCGTAAGACGTCACTGGTACTACACATTGATCATATAGACTTTCTTTAGGCACTAAGCTATTTTTGGTGAGTAGACTCTGTAGAGCGTTCCAAATGCTGCCCAGCCTCATCTTCATCCTCTAAGCTGGAACTCCCGCGGCCGAATGCAGTTGTATATACAGAAATAAAACCATAACAACCTAAGGTCTACTTTCACTAATATACTGTCATAATAGCTGACCCTGGGCTCTGCAGCATCTCATAGTAGCAACACCATTTTCTCAGCGATATAGTTTTATACCCACCATACAACCAGGGGTTTGACCAGTGGTATGGTGGATCCGCAGTGACAGCTATGAATGCCATCGGGGCCTTACTCAGAGTGAAAAGAAAGAAGGATCAAATGTGTGTGTTATCAATATTTTCTCGACAGACACATGTCTAGTACATTTTTAATTCAGCATATCCTATTTATAGCTAAAGTCCTCAATCAGCAATATGACTTAAGTGAAAAGCTCAAGCTGTCACAGTTTTAACAGTGCAGACTTATTCTTGGTTCGCTATTAATGATTTTATATTCATGAGTTTAGATCCAAAAGCAAAGTCTGAAGAGTATTTCTATCTTTAAACACTTGAAAACTCATGTGAGCAGTTCTATTCACAGAAGTGTATGGAGCGCGGAATTTGCAGCAATTTAGAAACTTCCTTGTCGGCTCACATACAGAAGTTTTCAAATAAAAATCTCCGTCTCTTAACTCTATTTCGAACAGATTTTAGAAAAGATGAAAATGACACAGAATGTGCAAATTTTTTTAAATAGGTATTTTATCTGTAATACTTTCATTTTCCAATTTTTAGATTAATTCATTTCAAAATTAAGTTTTTATAATTTTTCTGTAATTTTATTTGTTTGGTTGAACCCTTTATATATTTTATTTCGATTCCATTAACTTTTTGGACCTCAAACATCTCATAAAATAACAATCTTAATAGCCATTCCCTTTGCAATGTTAAACTTTCTCATAAGTTGCACATGTTCATTGCAAAAGCATTTTCAATTTGAATAGAATACAATTTCGTAGGCGCCTCGATATTTTATTAGGTTCATGTTCGTAAGCCGACAGGTGCTATTTGTCAGTATCGCATCGCTCATTTGTCTTTCGATACGTTGCAGAATACATTATGAACGTGTAAGACAGGCATATCGCTGCGTCGGGTTCGGGCTCACGTAGCCAGCGTAAACCATCCGCCCGCAAGCCGAGTTCGCACCCTTGCACAGTACACTACTTGAAAGTGGCTCAACTTGTTCTTACAAAAGCTGTACCTTGTGATTAACCTCTCCCAGTCCCTCGGGCTGTGAGCAATTAACGAAATCCCGCTTACCTTGACTATGTAGCGAATTATCTCACGGAAGCAATTTCCTATAGAATGCCGGCAACATACTGGGCTAAGCTATCTTCCGATAAAAACTTCTTAGGAAAATAGTAATGATTTGTCTCATTCTACTGAGGGGAGTTCAGGACTTGTAAGCTTAGTACAAATTACCTTTGTCAATAATACGCAGACAAGCAACACATTACTTCACATGTGACCGGACACTCATTTTCATAAATAACGCTAGGCATCAAGTCTTATTGAGCTCAATTTACTAGTATTTTACGAAACATAGGTCTTTTGTTTGCAGTCTCATATTTATATTAATGAACATAAATTAACCACGTACAAGCAAAGCAAAGATATTCTTTTAAGCACACAGACTGCAGAAAATAAAGCGAAGTTAATGCGAGCGAACCTTAGTTAATCTTTATGTATTACGGTTTTGTTACGAGGCCTTTGAAACAAATGCAATTTCTGAAGAACAAAACAAAAGCTGTTTCAGTACATTTAGTATTATTTAATGTTTAGGACGGAGAGAAAGGAAAATATCGTGAGTGCTATGTCACATATGTCATCCATTGTTGGGAGATTGTCTCAGATTTTAGCGTTACAATCAATCACGGGTGTGTCCGTGACATGTACGTAATTAGTAGCGAACCTTAGAGGCAGCCCTATTCCGTACACTACTTATCAGGTCTTGTAGAGAAACGTTCTTAAAAATACAAAGACTACAGAATCTCACATCTAATCATAGTAAGTTATCTCTTTTTGCGTAGGATTTGGCATAGATTATTTTTCTTGTACATTTTAGATCTCATCTTGTATTTAACTAAAATGAACCTTTCTTTTTGTGCCCTCCCATTCCTTGCATATTTGATGGAGATGTTGAAAGAAGGTAAACATGGGCGTTGCTTTACATCACGTTTACCGAATGATTTTTCTAGAGTTGGAAAAAAAGGTGCAAAATCAACAATAAGAGTTTCTTTTCTTTGTGCATTACGCACATACATATTTTGAAATAATTAAAATAATTATACCCTAATTTACATATTTTAGGGTTTCGTACCCAACGTCTGCCAAGGGTCCTTTGGGTACTTGTGGGTTTAGTTCGTAAACCCATTTTTGAATTTTCAAAGAATGCATGTATCTATTAAAAAAAGCTTATAAAACAAAGGGACCTTACGAATATATACAAGAAATGTGTTTTGTAGCATTTTAGGGTTCCGTATAAAAAGGGTAAAAATGGGACCCGATTAATATGGCTCCGTTGTCCGTCTGTCTGTTTGTTTGTCTGATCGTCCGTCCGTCTGTCACTAGGTTGTATCTCATGAACCGTCATAGTTAGACAGCTGAAATTTTCACAGATGATGTATTTCCGTTGTCTCGATAAACACTGCATTGCAACTTTTTCAAAAAAATGCTGCAACTTTAAACAGTATTCATTAAATTTACTAGTCTACGCTATATTTTTTATGTAAGTATATTTTCGACTGTTCGAATTTATCGAGTGGCCTAAAGGTAATTTCTTGATTCGATGTTAGTCCATAATATGACACTAAGTAATTATTATCGAATGCGAATCGTAGATTTCGGTTACTCCAAGAGCCAAAAGCTCTCTTTTGATGTGATTGATGCCTCGTGTAGCATTAAAACGATAGGCAATTTGTAATGCATCATGAGTTGCATGAAAATGGTGAGTAATATATGAGTCCCTATTATGGAATAACCCTCAGCATGACATGGACTCGAAAGGGTCGCGTCGCGTCGTCGTGTCGCTGACGTGTCGCCGAAGTCTGTCGCCGGAGATGCGACAAGCGAACACGCACATCAATACTCTTAATTAAAGACTCAGGCGCCACATACATTTCTCGCTCGATGCAAAGACTTAATTGGGTGATATTGTTAACGAGTAAATCGTCTAAAAGATCTTAAGAGAGGATCAAAGAAAATTTAATCGACTCTACATTTGTTTTGGCGTTATATCCAAAATTTACAGGCATGTTTCTTGTATGCATATATGTAGAGTTATATCTCATTTTAGAAAAGAATATAACATATTCATATGTTCAAATCAAATCAAATTCTTTATTTGCAAAATGTAGGTATACAAAATGATCTAATATATGAAACATGTCCTTTAAACATTTTACCTTTTTAATAGGTATGCAAAAGTACAGATTACAACTTAAAATACATATGTTATACAATATTAAATATTTAATAATGTTAATTCAGGTTAGTCAAATATAATTACAATATAAGTGTTTCAATGTATGATCCTATAGATTAGTTCGTAGAGAGCCTGCATATATAATGTTTATCTGACATGTCAGGCGAATGTTTGTAGAATTACTTAATAGTAAGTAACTCTTACTGTCGTATTATTAAACGCGGAATAAAGTTAGTACTAAGTTAAAACGATTGGCCGCCATTAAAGAATTGACAATGACAGAAAATTAAACGTCAAAATAATTCATGTCAGCTTGTTATAGTGGAGCTGCTCCACATCAGCATATAATAGTGGAGAACAACAACAATGTGCAACATTTAAAGCGTCACCTAAAAATACATTGCGGCTTTCGTATAATTGACTATTTTTATTAAGATATATAAACCGTAATGGATGGTGAAGTGACCATCAAAACGATGTTGTTGTCAAAAGTTGCGTTGCGAATAGTCTGCACCTACTGTAATTATTCCTCTAACACGGTATGAGCTTTATTTTTCCCATGACAATTTAATTAATTTATCAAGGACCTAAAATACTCTTAACTAGACGAAGGTAAAACGATTAGAGCTTTCTAACGGTTAGCTATTTCTTAAGATTAAAGCTTATATTCGTTAATGAGATAATATAGGACTGGGCATAATAATAACGCAGTAAGTGCCACAACGGGGCCGAAGCAATTTCGCAAAGCCATTTTAATATTGTTGCTTTCTATCTTAATAATTCGTAAAAGTACTTTGCGAAGATAATAGGGTTCGCAGATCGTGAATCTTCTTAATTACCAACAATGTTGAAATTAAGCTTTTAATGAGTTTTAATTAACAAGTTTTGGAACGTTGCGTGAAAATACATAACGATTGTTGTGAGATACTGCTGCCGCTAATATTTACACCATAAATTTGAAACAACTCGCAATTTGGGGTTGTATTAGTAGCAAACAAAATGTTTACAGTGTAATGTAGCCGTTTTTGTCAATAAGCTCGTGATTAAAATTTATGTGTTCTGCGTGTACGGAAAATCAGAAATTTTATTGTTTTGATTGGTTTGACTCAAATCAGTACTGCTCTTTTAGCCGCCATTGATTGATATAGATGTTTATTATTGTTTTTATCACGGCTAGCAACCCATCATTATTTTGGTTCCTTTTCCCAACAATATGCTAAACGTGGCTTTTAGGTCTTATAGACCTGGGCTCTGTCTATCCCGCAAGGGAAAAAGACGTGATAGTATGTATGTTTTATGTTTTATCAGAAGGTTGTAACGTTGTACGTACATACTTGTTATAAAGCAATAAGAAAATAAATATAGATGTGTAAAAACATACATTATTGAAATGGTTTCTTCATACTCATTGCGCCCGTACGCGGATCCCTAATGTTCTAGTAAGATCTACGGTGACGTCAGGGTCGCGCGATCTGTTAACGGCCGGAGGAGACGCTGCCTCAGTGGCATTAGATCAGTCAGCGAGCGTGCGCGTGCGCCTTGATACCGCAAACTGCGACGCCGCCTTACGATACATTATGGTTAAATAAGAATAAACCAAATTGAACTAATTAAAACATAAGTGTAACGTTTCCCCGCATAGGGTAAGTGATGAACAGCTGTTTTTAAAACTTCCTTTTTAGTGCAAAAGCTAGTTTTCTTCCCACAAAGCGCCCTTGTTGTTTTTTTTCTTTATGCACCCGCAATTAGCGTTATGATTATCTTAAATTGAATTGTAAATGCATTTAGCGTAATAAATTTCCATTTTACATCTATTCTTCACCCTCATGTATGTTCCATACCTACACATTTGTAACCTCACCGTTGTACCGTGTTAGTTTAAGTGTCACGTTTTTACTAAGTAAAAGAAATTAAACCAACGTGAAACAATAAACTTATTTATTATGACGTAACCACTATGTACGTTTGCACGAATATATAGGCGTGGTCGCACGCCCGGCTGATAAATTGTTCCGTAGCCCTACTTCCCTCGTAGCTGGGTCTTGGAGTGATGCTTGGCCGACGATGGGGAGGGTGGTAGCAGGAGCGATGATGGTAGCTTCGGAAGAGACGGCTCGCAGGGCACGCGCATAAGGCTGCATGAAATGAGGCAGGGCGGCTCAGCACGTCTTCCAGAATTTTCTATTTTCTTTCCCCAAACTCGATCCCTGGAATTTACGGGCTTAGCATAAGCATAGCATCCCGACATTCCGCTGATCACGGTCACTCAGGCCAAGCAAGCGATGACAAGGGATTTATGAAGTAAGTAGATGGTGAGGTGGCAGTGACGGTGATCAGACGGAGTTACAAATGTGTAGGTATGGAACATACATGAGGGTGAAGAATAGATGTAAAATGGAAATTTATTACGCTAAATGCATTTACAATTCAATTTAAGATAATCATAACGCTAATTGCGGGTGCATAAAGAAAAAAAACAACAAGGGCGCTTTGTGGGAAGAAAACTAGCTTTTGCACTAAAAAGGAAGTTTTAAAAACAGCTGTTCATCACTTACCCTATGCGGGGAAACGTTACACTTATGTTTTAATTAGTTCAATTTGGTTTATTCTTATTTAACCATAATGTATCGTAAGGCGGCGTCGCAGTTTGCGGTATCAAGGCGCACGCGCACGCTCGCTGACTGATCTAATGCCACTGAGGCAGCGTCTCCTCCGGCCGTTAACAGATCGCGCGACCCTGACGTCACCGTAGATCTTACTAGAACATTAGGGGTCCGCGTACGGGCGCAATGAGTATGAAGAAACCATTTCAATAATGTATGTTTTTACACATCTATATTTATTTTCTTATTGCTTTATAACAAGTATGTACGTACAACGTTACAAGGTATAGCCATTGTATGTAGAGATCCATCACGGTTTGTTAGATACAGTCATAAATGTCATTGACAAAGAAGGTTAAGAAATGAGTCAAATGAAAAAGCAATCAAATTAATTTATTAACTTTTGTAGTATTCAGTGATTTAATTTAAATGAAAACATTAATTTATTGAGCCCAATTTGTTTTTTTTTTAAATTCTCTGGAAACCTGTTCAGTGTTATATTTAAATAAATTATTAAATAATAGAATAAAAAAATATTATTGTATATGTCTCTCTTTCTCTCGCCTGAGCGATTTCCAGGTTGCATTTTCAACACCGCGTCCAGTTTCCCGCATCTTCTTCGAAAGGAGGAGTATTGAGATGATTGTCAAGACTCTGTTTTAATGTTTAGCACCATACAAAAATAAATATTTAATAGATGGCTGAATATGGTTATTTTTTGTTTGAATGTAATTTAATCTAGAGTGATCTAGTAATAGATTTTGCCGTTACAAGATAGTTTTTCATGTTGTTTCGTTTTTTATTGTTATATATGTTGTGTTTTAATAGGCAAAATAAGTTTGTAATAGGCAAACATACCAAGAATACAAGTGGAACAGTAAAAACGGCTAAACGTGCATTTAACTCTTATGGCTCTCTCTACACCGTGAGGAATAAAGATGTGACAATATGTTTGTTTATATGTACTAAGAACACAAAGGACAAATGCTTAGACATCTGATAGAGCGCTTAATGTTCTGTTATCACGCGAAGAGTGCTATTAGTACGAAACACATTCAAACTTCAAACTTGAAATATTAAGCAAAATGTGTCATTTAATGCAAACTGTTATACGCTTCACAATCAAAGTTCATTATTAATGTAGCGCGTGCTAAATAACATAGACGCCAAGCGACAGAGTTAATTAATTGAAAGCTATTTCTATTTAAAGCTTTCATATACGTCAATAAACATATGAAATAATAGAGCATTCGATGACACTGGACTCGGGGCTCGAGTGTGAGCCAAGCCAACAGTTCTCATACAAAATAAGTATAGAGCAGAAGTGTAATCGTATATTGTGTTTAAGAAGTATTTATTTTTTCAATGTAAGCAAATTATCAATTGCACAAAAATCAAATGGAATTAGATATCTTTACTAAACGACTCCACTTTCCCGAAAAAGGAAAATAATGCACACCTGCATTAATTTCCTATGGTGTACAAGTAAACTGGGCCTTTAACTATGATCTATAAATCGAAACTCCAGGTTTGCCAGCACGTGACGGAGCGCACCATCCAGGGTGTCAAGTTAACTACGTTCAGAAACACGATTCGCAGATGCTCATAAATTCGCCCAGCAGATGAAGGATTATACTGGACACGTGCAATATCGATCAAATGAATCATGCAAAAAGACCACAACCTGTTGGGTCCCATCATCTAAAAGACGACCTGGCAAGCTAAGAATGTAATGGCGAGATGAACTAGGTACATTGAATAGATATTGGAAAACCCTAGAACAAGATCGGTTCAAGAAAAAAGTATGGATCGAAATGAATAAATACTTAACGTTTCATATTACTTTATTTCAATTTAGAGGTGATAACATATCGATACGAGACTTAGTAAAATGTATGTCATTGACATCACGGGATATTAGCACATTTAAGATAATTATACATTATTGATGATATACAGATACTTTAGCTCCATCCCACATACCAGCTACTTCCAGCCAAGGCGGAGCAGCTGCCTGTGCTGCTGAAGCTAGCAAAAAGCGAAAATACGCGGGATTGACAAGCTTTATATTCTTGCCTTTTGCTGTAGAAACTTTGGGTCCCTGGGGCACTGAAGCCAAAAAATTCTATAAGGAATTGACAACACGTCTCATCGAGGCAACTGGTGATCCAAGAGCTGGCAGTTTTTTTGCACAACGTATCGGACTCGCTGTGCAACGGGGAAATGCTGCCAGCATTTTGGGTACTTTGCCTCGATGTGGTGCGTTGAAAGAAATTTTTTATTTGTAAGTTATTTATAATTTTTTATTTTTATGTTGTTATTAATTATGTTTAATATTATACATATATTATAAAATTATTATACCTATTACATAATACGAATAAATAAGTGAAAAACATATGTGTGTGTGTTTGAAGTAGCATAGGTGGCGTTCACTTGCTATGTTTTTGAAATTGGTAAACTGAGATCCGCTGAGGGTGTATTTTCGTGAGCGATGTCTATCAATAACAAGCTTTCAATAAAAAAATTATTTAACTTTGCATCGCATGCCATTCATTTCACATAAAGATTTTGTGAATCTACACACACCTACCCCACCACTCTTTGCACTTGCACAGTGTTTAATTTTATGAATTTTACTTTAATGTGGTTAGTTCTGTAGCTATTTCTTTTTTCTTGCTCTCAATATAGGTCACGGAGAGGCGCCAAACGCAGAGAGTAGAGTTCCAGGTGCAACGCGGCTCTTGCTCTTATACCGGCTTTGTTTACCGATCAATGACGTCACAGATAAAGTTTGAGTGTTGCAATTCCATTCAGTAAATACTGAATACGTAACACGCTAAGTTTCTTAAACTAGGTTACAGTCTTACAAGTATAAGTTCTTAGTTATAAAACGTTAGCAGGAAATTAAGTAGGTATATGAAAATTTGAACGAATAACTGTACTTATCTGCATTATCAATTATCAAATGGAAACAATGCTGTATAAAAAACGACCTTATTGCCACTTTAGAGTGCTTTTTAATTTGAAACAAATATTCATATATTTTCTAGGTTGGCGACTTTTAAAATAACTCATATAAAATTATTCAAAATAGCTGTCAACTTTATTTACAATGCAATCTTTATTTATTAAATTCATATTTTCATTCAGCTGAAAACCAATATATTTTAACACATCGCGCAATTTTCAATAAAAATATTTGGATATTTAAATTATTTTCGTATAGGTATGCAGTGATAAAAATTTTACTGTCGTGACATATTATCTTGTAGGATGGCATTTGTACAATAATTTGTATTGATCGATTACTGTGCCGCACGTCGGCAGAATGCGATGAATATGGACAAATTAGTAGCAATTTGCGTCGCTGCGGCGCTCGTTTTGGAGCAAATGTGAATATCAAATGAGTATTTAAGCTACCCATTTGGATCACTCTCGGCTGATGCCAATCATTCCAAAATTGATGCTTGCGGTTCTGTTCGATGACTGTTAATTACTAGTGCTATTTTAAAGACTTGTAGGTAATTATGTATATTTTATTTTATTTTCATGCTCGTAAGCCTACTTCAGCCCGGTGTTAAGTAAAAGTGTTTGTCTGAAATTCGTAGTCGCCTGTTCATATTTTATAATGTTAAATTCTTAATATCTAAGTAACACTTATAATATTTAAAGTCATCGCATATGCAAAATCAAAATATAAATAACAATTTACTATCTAACAATAAACGTTTCAAAATAACATTAAAACAAAAACTAAACTAAACTTAAAAATAAAACTATGAATTAAGTAACTTACCTAAAAATGCGCTAACAAACCTCATTTTGATAAAAAAATAATATGTACAGCTTCCTAATTCAACAATTCCATTTATGTTTACAGTCCGATGTGGACTGTCAACATAAATGGAATTATAGTAAACATAGTATCTCATATAGATAGATATATCACTATTGGTATCTATGAAGCAATATTTTACCCGCAGCAAAAGTAGTGTCGCACGACGGCGACGTTACAACGTCTTGATTATGTCTTGAGCAGATTGAATACATCCGAAGCGAGCCGAAACAAAAGGGTCTTATTGTTATTCACCCCAGTGTCGCTCGTGACAAACTATTTAGGCGAGAGCCACCCTTAACTGGCGGCCTGATTGTTTCTACCAGAGGACACCTACAAAACGTTGACCTTTTCACCACAGATATTTACACCACGACCCTTCTCCCGAAACTACGCCAACAAATTATACTAATGCTTCTTGAACAAACAGACCGCTGTAGACCTCGTAACATTCAAACCCAACACAATAGCTGTAAATAATATAATTGATGCCACAAAGAGACAACGGGGTGAAAATAAAAGAGTAAAATATATTTCTTGCGACAAACACTACGGACTAGTACGGAGATATCGAAGATGCTTATAAGGAGTATATGTCATATAAGATTTGTTGCCGAGAAATTGTTTCTGTCCTCGCAGCTTCCGCCATACATTTTCATCGTATTATTAAATTTTTCGTATGACTGATCAAATGTTACGGCGATAAACCTATAAAATGAAACAGGGGATCGGCTTCTCATATTTGTGTAACAAATTAATTCCAACCCCCTCTGAATTTGCTGTTTCTCTAAAAATGTTTTGTGTTAGAAGGTTGAGGCATTCGTGTGAATAGGTTATT
Source organism: Elegia similella (assembly GCA_947532085.1). Classification (NCBI taxonomy): domain Eukaryota; kingdom Metazoa; phylum Arthropoda; class Insecta; order Lepidoptera; family Pyralidae; genus Elegia; species Elegia similella. Next base: position 14,947,390 of record OX383929.1, read on the forward strand.
GCGTGTCTAGTAAGCATTTGGTATGTACTTAATAAAGGAAAATCATACGTTTACTACGCAAATATGTGTCGACGTATTGGCAAAATATTACGAAAAATATAAAGCAAGCAATAATATTGAAAACTGCAGCACCAGATTTTTTTTATTTTCTTTGTTCATAATGTAGTAAAAATATGATTGTGTTCAATAATTATTATAGGCCAATTCATAAGTAGCGTTATAATTTTAAACAAAAATTATAACTACATTTTTAGAGATTATACCTGACTGCTAAAAATTGGTTGTCTGTAATGATCGTCCGTAAAACGACTGTACATCGTTTTACGGACGATCATTTTACGTGATAACGGTGGAAGAGAGATACCGCGCTCTCGCTTACACACGGAACGTGACACATTTTCGTGTGTGCAGCCAGCGTTCATCAATTTATAAGAAGTTATCACTTCAAAAATTATATATTAGAAATAGCCACTAAAAACCAAGAAATAAAACCTAAAAACATAGATAATCTGTAAACTTGATTACGAGATTGAAAGAAACAAAAAGAAACAACAAACAAGGAAAGAAAAATCAAGGCAGAAGAAGCTGTTTGCACTGTGAGTACTCTCAAATCCCGGGAATAAATTCCTGGTCGAAGGAGGATAAAAGTTATTTTTGTTAGTGATAAATAGAAGGTGAATGAGATGAGCAAATATAAAACTAAAGGATACCTTTACAAACAATATTTCTTATTACAATAATTTCACCTTATTGTAGCGTTCGTAGTCGCTCGTAGCACTTAATATAATTTTTCCTGTTAAACAAAAAGCTTTCTTTCCTCGAATATCAGTAATTGTTACAGCATATTTTATTTAGTAACCTTATTGGATGGGTAATTATTGCGTTTATTAGATACCTACATTGTATTTCTTTTTAAATAAATGTTTATGCTATACCGAAACATTGTATACTTCGTGAAAGGACAGACAGTATAATAATGACATTTCTTTTCAGCTATACAGACGGGCAATTTACAGAAGCTAGTCTATAATTTACCCCAAAACGTATTCGCGAGTCGCACTCGCATCCCTGTTGCAGCGAGACGTAACGAAAAGGCAGGAGGCGGCGCCGTCGACGCGGCGTCTCCGACAGACGTAGTAATTGCAGCACGGGGTTATGTGCCCGCAATAACTAATCTTTCTTTCCGTGCGCGCCATTTTTTAGCCGGTGACATCTTATTTTACGCCCCAGCGTATTTCAGCGCACACGTACCGAATGATACGCCCGCTTACGTAATATCGGGTCACATTTCTGAAATAAATTTATGCACAACTCATTAAGTCACTCGTACATAAAGATACCAAAGGGTTTTATCAAGCAAAATAATTTCATATGTTTGATTTATTTAGACTTTATGAGATTGGAATACTTGAGGTGAGTTGTGCTGATGACATGTCGACATACATTGAAAACATGTGATTTTATGAAAATATGTGAAATTCTGCTCGATTTATTTCTTTCATTTTAAGTGTTGGTGAAACTAGGAAATAAAAATAAATAACATACTTGAGAAAATATTCAGCGCAGTGGAATTGCGGGGCGGTAGATTCTCGATTCGGCAACAAAACCTCCTGCGTCCTCGAACTTTGACAGTTTATATGACCCGTGTAATGGCGTCTTAAACTAAATAAAGCTTTGCATTTGGATCGTGTATCGCGCACGCTAGCTTTGTCTCAACTACGAGATTAAACTTTACACTGTACCACTATACAATATATAATGCTGCATGCGCACACAACACATTAATTATTTACGTATTTCTTTGTTGTAGATAAATAAATAATCGATATTTTCGTTTGCTAAATGACTTTAGCTATAATGATGTAATCTGATTTAGATTTTAGAGCTAAACCTCAATTTAAAATAATCATACACTTAGAAATTGTATAAACAAAGTTATTTGAATAAAATATAACTATTTACATATATTCACATGAGATGAGAGTGAAAAATGGGGTGAAGTAACGAATACACGAATAAAAGAAATTTTCAAATTCCTGCCCGTATGGCTTGGTGGCAAAAACGCTTTCTTAATTTCCCCGGTTGGATAGGAATGCTAAACCGAATTAAATGTATAACCTAAATTAAATAAATAAATCATTTGAATTACGTATTGTTCAACTAAATTGCAAATTGATATAACATTAATAACATGGAAATCTGTTTACACCTGCACCCAACATGTCGCACTACATGCGAAATTGTGTAGTGTGTATAATATATGTATATCTATTTGTATTCATCTGAGCGGCTGACTGATGCAACTGTCATCGCTGCGGGCAGCTTGGACTTAGTCCAGTCTCAAATGCAAATGCCCAACAGAAATTATTCAGTATGCTTTCCCGCGTATGGGCCAATATGCAAATTTCACCCCCGTTCATAGATAAACTTATTTGGCATCGAGTAGTCCAATTATGTAATCTGTCGAAAATATCATAAACTTTTTTTAGTGTAAAATATCAAACATTTCAAATCTTAATATTAAAAAATATTAGGTAAATCTTTTCTCATAAAACCATCAAGATACTCTAAAAATTTGTTCACAACTTAAGATTGAGACTTAAAGAAAAATCGCATCAAAATCTTAGCGTGATTTTGCGAAAGGTTATCGCCTTGTTAGCATCTTGTTCGTTCATAGCGAAAGGAGCAAAACAAAGCAATTTGTGTAACCCCAGCAGCGGAAATACAGACAGCACGGGATTATGACGTGTGAAAACAACTCTGTTTATATCATAACATGTTTACTTCGAGTTATCTTGTTTGTAGGACAAACATACGCAGGGATTTATTGAAACTATATGTTGTATAGAGACAATTACATGATTTCGTAAATAAAAAAGCACACATATTTAGTATTTTAAAACAAATTAGTTAAAACAAGGCACACCACAGGATATCTAAGACATCTTGCGTTAATATAAACTTTCAAAATTAATATAAACTTTCAATGACATCTACGAGATCGTAGGAAATTCATAGAGAACAGAGGTAAGCGACTTCATTCAGCAAATTGGTTATTTGAAGTGGCCATAGCGCGTAGGACCGAAAAGCAGGAAGGTTATTGTTTCGCTAACGTGTACCGGCAAACGCAGCTTAGGACACCTACAAACCAGGTGGCCACAATACCCGACCATGGTCGTATGAAAATGCTGGATTGTTATTTTGGACTTCCTTAACATCCAGTGGTTGACAACTGAAATGATGATGACACGTTCTGAAGGCGTTAGATCAAAATATTTCCTTAGTTTCAAAAGCATGAACTTACGCAGTGCAGGTAACCTTCAACTTAAAATCCCCAATCACTCATCTGAAATGTATTCCAAGTCTTTCATGGTCCAAGCAGTTTAGCTTTGGAATGCCCTCCCATCTTCCATTCGTTGTGCTCAAACGCTTATAAGTTTTTAAAATCAGGTTAAATCTTGTTTATTTTCACGCAGCAATTACTAACATTTAAGGCCGCCAATTGTACATAAATCTTTTTGTTTACTTTTGAATATTTGTAATTTTGTACACATTCCTGGTGCAATAAAGTATTTTTACTTACTTACTTACATGAATAGTAATCAGTCAGAACTCGAATTCTGACTGAAACTTCTAACTAAAACAAGTAGCTGCACTTTTTTTGCTTAATATTCACTTAAGGCATATAATATAAGCTAAAAGCTCAAGCTATCTATATAGCTAGGTATTCATTGCAACTCGCCAGCTTGCACTAGCCTCTTAGTAAGATGGTGCATCATACAAATGAATGTTTTTAATCATATGGTAACAGCATAAGATTATGAATGTCCTTTAAGAGAACATTAAAATAACAAAATAGCAATGTTGTTTCCCGCTCGTAATACGAGTATGCCTAGTTAAACTTCTCCAGTAAAATAAATTCGTTCTAAAAACAACGTTAAAAAATATAATTTGTATATGTCCGATAACTTTATTAAAGCCAAATCGTGTACTTAAACTTTTTAAATAAAATTTAGTCATAAAACGAAACATAAAAGAACACAATTTTCTTTTTTCGATAAATTACAGACTAAATTGAACAAAGTTTGCCAAAGTCTGATCACTAAGACTCCGAAACGAACGAGTGAATAAGCAGCGATCCACAAATATAAGGCGATCTACTTTGATTCTAACTTCTGATACTTACTTAATTCAAGTTCCACCGCTTTTGGAAATACCTCAACGATAAAAAATCTTTTCTAAGTTGGAGCAATCCGCGACATTTCGTATGGAAATTCTTTTAACTTTTTCAATATTAATTCTTGGAACAGCACACGAGGCTCTACAGTATTCTTGGCAGTCTTTGCCGGCATGTCTTTACCTACGTACAATGTTACTTATTTCTTCACTAGCTTTCGCCCGCGGCTTCGCCTGCGTCAATTTCAATCCCTCGGGAATAGTACTTTTTCCCGGGATAAAAGGTAGCCTATGTCCTTCTCCGTACTCCAGAGTACTTGTATGCAAAATTTCATGAAGATCGGTTCAGTAGTTACGGCGTGAAAGCGTAACAAACAAACAAACTCACTTTCGCATTTATAATATTAGTAAGGAAAGGATAGTAAGGATTAAACGAAAAAATTATCGATAAAGAAATGTATCCCAGTAATATTATTAATGTGTAAGTCTGAACATTTGTGGATTATTGTTACTCAATAACCGCTGTACAGAAATGGATGACACTTCACACATACATGAGGTGGAGGAATTTCTGACTATATACAAATACAGCGTACTTTCTTCGATGACCTCTGTGGCCTAGTGGTCATCGTGCCGGACTGTCACGCCACGATCCCCGGCCAAGTCAAGATGGGAAACCATCTTTTTGAAATTGACCTGGGTCTTGGATATTTATCTATATACATATGTATCCTTACTATTCTTATCCTTACTAATATTATAAATGCGAAAGTGAGTTTGTTTGTTTATTTGTTTGTTTGTTACGCTTTGAAGCCGTAACTACTGAACCGATCATCATGAAATTTTGCATACAAGTTCTCTGAAGTACGGAGAAGGACATAGACTACCTTTATCCCGGGAAAAAGTACTATACTACCGAGGGATCGGCATTGACACGGGCGGAGCCGCGGGCAAAAGCTAGTTTGTTATAAAATAAGTATCGTTGAGTTAGTATCTCATAACACAAGTCTCGAACTTACTTTGGGGCTAGCTCAAGTTATCTATTGCCTATAACATTATTTATTTTATGGACAAAAGAGTGGGCAAATACTAGTATTATACACAATGCATCATGTCCTGGGCATCATCATCATCAGGTCGTTTTAGTCTCTACTGCAGGAGCAGGCCCCTGTATGTACTACTGGCGCCATACTTGGCCAAAGCAGACAGAGGATTTGGCCTACACTCTCCTCGCTGACAAGACGGGTTGTGGAGAGGTCTGTTGTATTTCCTAAGTCGCCTCTTACGACCTCCATGGGAAGACTAGGGGTAGTCCTTTCTACTCTGTCGGAAACCACACAGCGAATCACTGGCGTATCAATATGCTAATACTTTAAGGTAGTATCCCAATGTGTAGTTACAAATATAATAAGTTGTAGTTTATCCCAGCAGATTTCCTATTAGCCAAATTATTATTGTACGAGCAAATTAATGGGAAAGCGCAAAACAAATATAAGCGAGGGCTTTGATTCTTAGATTGCAGGAAGTCCCTAGAATACTGATTCAGACCACCACGCCAGCCATTATTTACAGTATTGCTAGTCCGTGCGCCGTATATCCGATCCTCAGACGCCAATTACTATCCGTAATCAAGGAGATCCGCGAAAGGGTTCAGACGAGGCTCAATCAAACTTTGGCAATCATCACGCCTATCTAATCTCCAGGGTAACAATGTAACCGTGATTGGATCCTCGCAGGACCACATTAACTGCTGCCTTATTTATGTGTAATGATAACAAGACCGCAACTGCCTGCCCTCCTTTTATTAGGGTCAAGATTATTGTTCTGTATCGGCATTATCAGCCGCATCGATGAGCAATAGAGCGCACTTAAATGTAATGAATACTGGTACACAGTAGCTATCGGAGTAATAAATCTATTTGTAACTATTATTAATTACTCTGTGAAAGCAAAAGTCAGTTATGTATACACTTTGATAATTAGAACTGATCTTATTAAATATGTGAACAGTATTTAATAAGGTTTGTCATCACCAAACAATTCAGTAATGATGGTGTTTGCAATGCAGTCAAAAACTTTTTTAGTGATGATCAATGTTCTCAACTCATCAATCTAAGTTTTAAATTCTTATAAAATACTAGCTGTGCCTGCAACTCCGTTCGCGTACGTTACTAATTAATCCTTATTCTTATCCTTACTAATATTATAAAAGCGAAAGTGAGTTTTTTTGTTTGTTTATTTGTTACGCTTTCACGCCGTAACTACTGAACCGATCATCATTCAATTTTGCATACAAGTTCTCTGGAGTTCGGAGAAGGACATAGGCTACCTTTTATCCCGGGGAAAAGTACTATTTCCGAGGGATCGACGTTGAGGCGGGCGGAGCCGCGGGCGAAAGCTAGTTATATTATATTTGTATAGGGGGACCACGTCTTATCATAACTGGAAAAAAAAATAGGAAAAAATAAATATATGACGTTCAAAAAGAGATACATGTATCCAATTTTGAATAAAAATCTTTTGACTTTGGCTTTAGAGAAAAAAATAAGTATCCTGTGTTATAAATATCCTGTATATTTAAATGTTCTTCTACCAAGTATCATAAAATTCAGTAATTCGTTTAAGAATTATGGAAAAACATACATACAGAAAAAAACAACGGGTTGCACTCCGAGAGTGCCGGCAGAAGTGAAAACTCCGTGCGGTAGAAAGAGAGGGGGATTATACTCCCTCTTCTACGTCGCGCAGGCGGTCTCAGGTCAGGTGTCCATCATACGAATTTTCGATTACGAATCTGCATGAAGAAAGTAACTTACTCCATGACTAACTAACCCTAGATTTATTATTAATATAAGATAATTATACCATCCTGAATATTGGATCCGATGGGAGGAACGCCGCTTTACGTTAGACACGATACGATATATCTCCAATCGTATCTTACGTATTGCGGCGTCCCTCTTTTCGGATCCGATTCAGGATGCGATTAAAAATGGTATAATACCCCCTATAGTCTTATCTCTAAAATATTCCATTAAATAAAGTCCGTAACTTAAAATATTTTTCCTCGTGACATTATTTGCGAGACACGATTCATAAATATTTACATTTATTTACCGTCAACAAAAAAGGTAGGTACACGGGAATATCTTATCCTCTAAAATGTGTCTGTCAGGTCTACGAGTACATTTATATGAGGACGTTCTATACAGCATAATGGAGGGAGTTTTTAATTTCCGCCGGCTTCGAAGCTTCCGCCGCGAAAAGTGTTAATTGCATGTGCATGGTGTCTAGATATAACTGTTAGTGTGTGAATGTCGCGGAAAATATTTGCTTCTAAGTAATTTGACTGGTAATAGGTTACTCATATCAATGTCCATACTATCCATACTTATTAATATTATAAATGCAGAAGTAACTCTGTCTGTTTGTCGGTCTGTCACTTTTCACGCTTCAACCTTTGAACCAATTTGGATGAAATTTGGTATAGAGGTGGTTTGAGACCTAGGACATAGGATACCTTTCATTCCGCGAAATTCTACTGTTCCCGAGGGCCCGACATTAACGGGGGCGGAGTCGGGGGCAAAACCTAGTAGAGGACTTCTATTTTTTTAATTGTGATATTAGAACGCCTATGTTTAATGTTTGATATCTGAAAACCATATAACCATAATTGTTTAAAAATACTTCCTTGTTGAAGATTTTCCTGTTCCAGGAATCCAGGATGATCATTTTATATAGCTACATTATATTGACAGTTTTTCAGATTAGACGAGATCGAGACCAAAAGTGAATATTTAAATTTAAAATTTTGTTGTAAAAACAATCGGGTTAAATGTTGTACGATAAAAATAATATACGGTAAATTCTTTCACCATCATATCTTATTCTTTTCTTTAAAAAGAGTATGTCAGAATAGCATTGTGAATGCTTAAAGCACTTATTAATTAAATATATTTTTTCACAGATTAATCTAGCCCCACAGTAAGTTGTGAACTTGTGTCATAGGATATCAACGATACTATATTTTATAACAGACTAGCTTTCGCCCGCGGCTCCGCCCGCGTCAATGTCGATCCCTCGGGAATAGTACTTTTTCCCGGGATAAAAAGTAACCTATGTCCTTCTCCGTACTCCAGAGAACTTGTATGCAAAATTTCATGATAATCAGTTCAGTAGTTACGGCGTGAAAGCGTAACAAACAAACAAACAAACAAACTCACTTTCGCATTTATAATATTAGTAAGGAAAGGATAAGGATTCTTCTGTAGATAATCATCCAAGACCACTTGTACCACAAGTGTATTTGAATCGCCGCGTCAGGGACCACTGGTTCAGAGTGGTCGTAATTTTTTTTATTCTACAATTAATGAAAGAAAGGTGATAATTAAATTAATCAAGTGTGTACTCAAGCTAAGCCGTTTACAGTACCAGAGACTGATGCGAGTTGAGCAAGTCTGCGAAAACAAGGAGATCCGTGCTACATTATTCATGAGGCGAATAAATAGATCGATCCCACAATCAAACGAGTCGGACGTTTAATTGAATTGTGATGTACACAAAGAAAGGGTCGGTGTGAAAAGTTACCAAATCCTACGGGCTCCAGAAAATGGATCAATTGTTTAACTATCAGAACTAGAAGACACTGTCAGCTTTAATTATATTATGGCCAAAGTATTTTGATTGATTTGCTTATTGTAGCTCTCTGCATACACTTTTGATTAGGTATGTCATAATGTAGGTAAGAAAAGTTTATCTTCAAGACGATTCTGCATTTGGGAACTTACGAGTATCAATTACATTTCCAGGTGCAAATATACTTTTGACTTACCCTCATAGGGTTATATGTCCTAGACCAATGCAGGTTCGATAATACAAATCACTGTTTCTTTGGGCCAAAAGATCGGAACAAAAAAAAATAATGTTACGTAACGACACATAGATTCCTTCCCATATAAATTTTCCGGCTGTCTGAATATTGTTTAAGGGGAATTCATTTATTATAAGTAGTCTTTATTTCTAACTCATCATCATCATCTAAGCTTTTTCCCGGATGCATCCCCAGCTGTTGAGTAACCAGTGCTTCAGTATTATGACAACATAGATGCTGTAATAATTTGGCGGAAGTTTATACAGCCGGCTGTACCAGCCTGATGCCAATCATCCTAGGGTAGTTACGAGAGAGGGTGAGTAGAGCTACAAATTAAGTACAAGTATGTGCTTGCACCTGGAAGCGAATTATTTCTTAACAGCTTTCTTCCGCGGCTTCGCTCTATTTTTTCGAGATGTAAGGTATCCTGTGTCCTTCTTCATACCCGTTGACACTCCATACACGTTGTTTGTAAAATTTAATGATGATGGGTAAGAAGCAAATCCGCGAAAGCGTACCAAATAAACTCATTTTCGCATTAATAATATTAGTTAAGTTCCAAATTTAAAAAAGAAAACATTATTAATTACAAAATAGCTAATAAAGATAAATATAACTAAACAATCTTCCAATAAACATGTCGCACAATACGACTATGAATATATACCTCCCACACTAACTCGTCCTCACAAAGAAATTACCTAAATGTTATTTTTGAAGCTACATACAACACAAAATAAAATCTTGTTATGAATGAAAAAGTGTGTCTAGCTAGAAACAGATGATTGTACTGCTCGAAAAATTGTAACTAATGGAAACCTTCCTAGTGGAGACGGAAAAAAGATGACACAACATGCGCGGAGGGAGTACCCAACACTCGACACTTCTAGGAAAAACACTAAGCATTAATATTCTACTTGGTTGCCAAGCTTTTAACTAAACATGAAGGAATTCTAATTGGTAATATCAAACATAAAAAAAACCTGATCAGTACAAATTATTTTATATATAATAGCTTGATATCTAATATAAAAGAAATTAATACTAATGAATAATAAAATTACAGTTACCTATAAAATCCCGATACCACAAGTTAATTTACTACAGTGTTACATCCAGCTATACCACATTGGTTTCTCATGTAATATATGTAAATTGAAGCACTCTCATATAAACCTTTAGGCTTATATGAGTAATTTATAGTAGTTTGTAAATTCCATCCGTTATAGTAATGTTTAATAGTTTTCTGTAATTATAAAATTTTAATTAATTACTACGTATAGCACCTATTCGTAGGCCGTGCTACGACAGTCTACGAAGTATATTGTGTATCAAACGAATGGTATTTCAATAATATAGATTACGAAATATATTATGAAATATTACACAATTCTCCCGTGAAAAGGACAATTTAATATAGTTGATAATTGTATCCCTTATAATTATTTTCAAATCAATGCCATAAACGTCGGTGTTTTTCATCTTAAATAAATACTTTAATAGAATATGAATAAACATTTCCCTAAAATCATCTCTGAAAGGGGTTAAATATGGTGGCATAAAACTTCAATCTTTCATTTTTGTATACGATTTACCTCATTCATTTATTTGTCTCATTCTGCCCGAGAATTCCAAACAATGATTTATGGGCTATAAAAGCATACATCAATTTGCGAGCGTCCGTTTTTGCCCGAAAAACATAACTTATAATTCGTTTTGCCTTTTAAAAAGCAAATAGCTGTATTTTATGTCCCAAAGATATTTCAGTAGCGGAGGTGAAAAATAATATTCTGTTGGTAATCATCCCCTAAGCTGTGTTTTCTAATAATGGAAAACATAAAGAGCGAAAAGCCAAATATTTCCTGGCAATTGATAGGTAAAGCTGTAAAGTGGGTGCGCCCACCAGATTTATAGGGCGCCGCCGAGTGCGTACTTTAATAAAAAAAAATCACAAAGGTAATTCGCGCGACAAGTTATTACTGACAGAAAAATATATACGCCTCTCATATTCGCATATGAATAAACGGTCGCCATTTCAGTTTAGTCGCTCCAACTATTGTTTTATGTGAACCACGTTTTTCTTCTGTATAACTCGAATATATTAGCTGTGGGATGTGATCTTTTATTTTGCTTTCGGTGATTATTTCTTGCAATATTAAAGAAGCACAAGGTAGAACTTCATGTTTTTAATAAATTACGATATTTCATCGTATTTTATCATTCATCTTATCTCTTATATTTTTCATACAATAACACAACCAAAGATAGTTTAATAAAGAAGTTTTGTCTTTTTACACTCTCATTTAGAAGTGAAAAACTAGCTGTCTACCATTTGTTGGAGTAGTTGATCTACGGCAGATATCTTTAGACAGTTCAATAATATATAAATATTAGTCATGAACTCAACAGATAAGCAGTACAGCTATTACTACAGAGGAAAAATACCGAAATTACCTTCCAAGAGATCCCTCCAAAAGACGGAAAATTGGTCTCAACATTAAAAGTAAAACTACCATCCGTAATGTGTGAGGACTATTACACGAGGTTAGGAGCCAGGCCAGTAATCCAACCCTTAAGCCAGTGATTCTTTTGGTGGTTAGTTGCTGGCCGTGTAAATGGCAACATGAAGTCATCATGTTGCTATTTACATGTCAGCCAGTGAACTGGCTTATACGCACTAGGTAACTGGTGTGGCTCGGCTATTGGCCTCTTGCAAACGGTCTATTGTGACTTTGTGTGGCAGCAAGCCCACCATGCGCTAACTCAAACCGTCTGGCTTACGCTGAACCCGAACCGCTGGAGCGACAATGGTCTCCCACAACGTTTTTATAAAAATTTAAACAAAACTTTGTTTAACTTTTTAATGCAGGCTTTACTGTAAGTACTTGAAGCAGGAATATGTCTGTAATATAAGATTTTTTCCTTTATGTGGCACGTGCTCTGTGTCAAGTTCACGCTGGACTGGACTCGCCCCGCTGCAGTGACAATGGACTCTCACAACTTAAAAAAACGAATCTGTCATTGTAGTTTTGTTTCACTGTTTAATGCATGTTTTACGGTTAATACTAGAAGCTCTGATTAAGCAGAAATATGTCTGTAATATAAACTTTTGCCTTTATGTGGCAGTAGGCCGAGCGTGCGCCATGTATAACTCACACTGTCAGGATCACGCTGGACCCGTCCCGCTGCAGCGACAATGGATTCTCTCCATTTTTTGGTCATTACAGCCGCAAAAATTCCACTGCTAAACAAGGGTCCCAAGGATTCTTTATTCCATGGGAGGATATTGCGCAATTTATTTGGCTTGTATCGGTTCCAAAGCTGCTGCCCATTGAAACCGATTTTAAGCGAGGGAAGGGTAGGAGTTTATTGGGTTTGGGAATCGGGATAAAGGTATTTGGGATACTATCTACTCACTCGGATAAATAAGGGATGTGTACAGCAGCGGCGAGCCAGGCGCGCGAAACCGCCGTGTATAACTCACACTGTCAGGCTCACGCCCGACCCGCCCTGTAGTAGCGACAATGAACTCCCGCAACATTTTCATAAAAATTGAAACACAACTGTCATTGTTTGCTTTGCTTTACTTTCGATGCAGGTTTAACTAAGAAGTACATGAATCTCTGATTTAGCTCATGTCCATAATATTAGAATTATGCCTATATGTGGCAGTAGGCCCGGCGTGCGCCGTGTATAACTCACACTGTCAGGCTCACGCCTGACCCGCCCTGCAGCAACGACAATGAACTCCCGCAACTTTTATAAAAATTGAAACACAACTGTCATTGTTTGCTTTGCTTTACTTTCGATGCAGGTTTAACTAAGAAGTACATGAATCTCTGATTTAGCTCATGTCCACAATATTAGAATTATGCCTTTATGTGGCAGTAGGCCCGGCGTGCGCCGTGTATAATTCACACTGTCAGGCTCACGCCCGACCCGCCCTGTAGTAGCGACAATGAACTCCCGCAACCTGCAACTTTTTCATAAAAATTAAAACACAGCTGTCATTGTTTGCTTTGCTTGACTTTCGATGCAGGTTTAAGTACTTCAATCTCGGATTTTGCAGTAATATGTCCGTACTACATATAGAGGTAAAACCTTATGCCTTTATGTGGCAGCAGCTCGACGCACGGTGCTTGCCGCCCCATACAAACTTGGTAAAAAATATATCTTTCTATGAATATTGCTTTTATGATGTGAAGTTAACAAGCCGAAACTGCTTCAATATGTGTGAAATATAGACATTATGTACCAAAAACGGGTCACTGACGTGCTATTTCGTCGGGATTGCCGATTATAGTTTCGTACTCGTCAGGAGCCCATTTTCAAAGCGAGCGCTGGACGCGCGGCGGAGGCTCCCAAACTAACCGCTCTAGGCTGGCAATAACACTTGAGTGACCCGTTTTTATTCATGTAAATATTCTCACGTTATTTTTAATGATGTAACTGACATATTGTTACCCAATAACACAACTACAGCTTACCGGAGCGGACATTTCCGCTTACCGCTAATTTAAAAATCTGTCCCGGAATATGACCGTAATGTGTCTACTTTTGTCTTTATGAAGCGGACCTTCTGTCTTATGTATGACGGCAAAAGTTGTCACTTTACGGTCGGCTTGTATTGTGTATGACTCACGCTGTCAGGCTCACACCAGACCCGACCCGCGGCACTGGATTCCCTAACTTTTTCATAAAAATTAAAACAACGTCCTGGCCGGCTCTCTGTTTTGCTTTTTCAATATGGTTGTTTACATCATCATATACTTAGCGAAATACGAATGTAATTAAGACTTTTTTTCAAGTTTTTATCATATGCCCCAAAGAAAAAGTCAAGATAAACAAAATGTTCCAAATACTAAAATCAACACGACAACTTACAATATCTGAAAACGTCAACCATAGTAAAATCTGCTTAATTAAATTTTGAGAACATTTGACAAGTTTGGTCACTGATGGAGGCACTCGTTCGGCCTGGCGACACATCTTCATTAGAGGCCATAATGTCTCCCGCGGGAAATCCGTGGTATGGTGTACTTTCCACCGACACAAGCCTATCTGTTATCTCTTCTCACTCGGCCCGGCAAACTTATGTAAATTTATAATGTAGCTTTTATTTACTCCAATAAAAAACAACTGTTATGTCTTATTTAAACATATTATTGTACCCATTTTGGTTAGGTCGTTGCATTAAAGTGTAAAAAATTAATAACTAGATAATTATAGTCACACAAGCTAACAGTACAATGCTTAAATTGAAATGCATGTTTTTTCAAAGATATAAACATGTATGGTACAAAGATGTTATGTATGTGTACCTAACACATACATAACATCTTTGTACCATACGGGGTAAACGAAGCATTTAGGCCATAAGACGCAAAGGTCACGTTTAACGTGTTGGTTGACGTGTAGGTGGAAAACGGAATCTAAATAGGGGTGACTTGCTAGCCGCGTCGCCTATTGAAATGTATTCCTAAGATACTTTTATTAAATTAAGAAATAAAATATGGTGAAAAAATTCTCTGCGAACGGGCTTTAATAAGAGTATATCAGCTCGTGAGGAATTTTTTCAGCATATTTTCTTTCTTCATTTAATAAGAGTATTAGGAATAGTATTGTGAATGAAAAAAAAACCAGCCTAGTGTGTGTTGGGCTAAGCGCAGTGTAGGGTTCCGTAATTGCGAATGCCAGCTTTGAGTTCAAGCCTCACGGTTTAACGACTAAAAAAAACTTCTAAAAACGAGCCCCATATAGAAGGGTGGTAACTGAAGAAAGAGTTATAAAATAATACTTTACAAAGGAAATTAGAAAAATATTATCTATTTGAATACCACCGCGAGTAGAGGCAAGCACTGGTAACAAGATTTTGAAGGCTCCCAAGCGCAATACCTAGTTAATTCTGTGGTATCGGTCCATCACACGCCGCGTTCAGTCGAACATTTAAAAAATTGCTAATAATTTTTGTATTATTATTATTAAAACTGCTACGACTTAATTCGGTTGGTAAATTTATATTAATTTGTTGTTTTGTGTCACTAACAACTGTCTTAACCAATTTTCGATTCAATTTGTATAAAATTTTAGTTTTCCAAGTACATTTATAAGTTGGTCGATATTAATAACTCTTAAATTTATAAACTTTATGTCTGATAGTTTGCCTTTAAATTTCGTGTTATATATTACTGCTGCGATTTTTTTCACGTGTTTATATAGGTACCTACAACCATTTAGTAGAAGGAGGAAAACCCAATATTTCAGAAACGGATAAGTAAACCGAAATATGATGGTTGCAAGCTTACAATATTTTTAAAAGACCTATTCAAGCACCACACGAAGGATCAGTCAAGAAAAAAAAATTACACCCATTTTACATTCCATACAAGTAGGAGCTACCCTAAAAAAAAATTGCATGATTAATATACATATCCATGCCAAATTACAGCTTCCTAGTACTTATAGTCTCTCAGTAAAACCGCAAACGCCAGATATGGCAAAACTATAAGGGTTCCTTGTTTACTACGGCACCCTAAGAAGGAACACTTATAAAATGATAGATGGTCTGGAGTTTTAGCCTGTCTGGTGGTTACAGCTGCTACTTGCTTTTCCCCTATTCATCCGAGTGAATTGGTATCCCAATACCTTTAGGTATTCCCTTCCCAGATACAACATATACCTATCTTTCCCCAGCTTGAAAATTCTTCCGATGGGCAGCAGCGTCAGAAGCAGAAGAAGCCAAAGAAACTGTGCTCGCCAAGCCGCCTGCCAAGTGCGCTGAGTATGCTCCCTTGGAACAAATAACCCTTGGGAGAGGCCATTGTCCAGTAAAGATTGAAAGATTGAAAGATTTTTACTTGGTCTTTTCAGGCACTTTTTCATGTCAATTCGACTAACGTACTATAAGAATGACAAAAATAACGACTGAAAATGTTGATGACTTAAAATATTCCTAAGATTTTTGCCCATTTCCTCGGCCGGCTTCTACGGTCAGCACGTGAAGTGTAGCTGTTGGCGCATTCTAGGTTTCCCCCTACCATCATGCCTAACATATACGAGTAAACCTCAAATCGAACCCTTTTCTAATTCTCTGTAATTTGGAAAAGTTAAATTAGATAGGGAAAGTTTCTTAAGTTGGATTTGGAACAACTTACACGTTATCCATTTTCATTTGCACTAAATAGTGAGGCTAGGTAAGCAGGTATATTTCTTTCTACGAAAAAAAAACAACAGGTTGCAGTTTGGGAATGCCGGCAGAAGTGAAAACTCCGCGCGGTAGAAAGACAGGGGGATATTAGTTCGTCTCCTACGCCGCGCCGGCGGTCTCAGGCATGTCACGTATCCGTCTTACGAATTTTCAATCAGGTCACGTGTCTTGACGCGAGTTTAACATTTTTTACCCATCCAAAAAAGTGCACAACGCCGCTGAAGAAGTTTTTATTTCAAAAATCAGTCCCATACTCCTTTACTACGGCCTACGGCCTTTGTCGGCCGACTTCTTACGGCCGAAAATAGGTTGTTAGCGCCCAGTGCTTACGTTGTCTCATCTTGGCGAGGGTACGACCGTGCCCCACTGATTACATACTTTTGTGATCTGCACACCAAAATTCCTTAATGACACTCATGTTAAATTTTCGTAAAAATAGTGTCAGCTATCTTGGAATGCTAATTAGCATAATTTTTATGATTTGCGCCCCATGTTACGTCAAACACCATTATATTGTTCTCGTAAAAATAAGACAGTTAATCAGATGATAAATATTTTGGGTGGCGCAATTCATGAAATCCTTTGTAAATATATCTACCTGGGTCAGTTGATTCAGGCCGGCAGTTCCAGTTTCAAGGATGAGGTCTTTCAACGAATCTGATTCTCTTCGGGCAGCGTTTGGGTAGCTCCGCAGAGTGTCGTCTTCTCTTTCAAATTACCTCAGTGTCTAAAGTCGAAAGTCATCGACGAATGTGTGTTTCAAGTAATGACTTACACCCGTATTCTAAAACATTACCTCAACATTTCCTTGACTTGACTCACCCTTACGCGAACGATTTGGCATTCTTGGTCGATAAAATCTTCCTCAAATCAAGGTAGAACCTTATTCAAGGCAAGGAAGCAAACGTCAAACTTAAGGTAGGTCGCGAGCTACCTTAAGGATCCCTTGAAACTCATTAACGACGCTTTACGTGTCAGAAATTGTTGTGCTTGTGAAACTTTGTGTTAAATTTGTCCGACTATGAAGATTTTATTGAATATGTGTACGATAATCCTTACGATTATGTATCCCGCCCGACGGTATATACGTGATGCGTCCATCCAATTGAGTATTACGACGAAGATCAATTCCGTGATAGATTTCACTTTAGGAAGAATGTTGTTCTTCACATTATTTTACAATTAAGTTGGAAGAGAATAATATTATATAATTGTATGACTCATATCATATATTAATTTGGCTTTTTTTTGTTACGATTATGTATTCTTTTATTTATTTGTAAACCTGATTCCAAGTGTTTACGATATTTCAAAGTTGCCAGGGTATTCAAAATCTTGCGTTATGTAGTATGTGTGTATGTTAGGTACTTTTACAAACAAGTATAAATCAATTGAAGAAACCATCTCCAGCTCCAGCAGCTACATAGGCATAAGTGGATCGCCTTTGTTTCAAATTTAACGTAGTTGACTGTAAAAAAATATTTGCTATGAAATATTCCATGTCACTGTTTATGTAAAAAGAATACTTCTAAATACACTTTTAATCACAAATTGAAGATAATTAGAAGATAATTTTTTAACAATGGCAACTTTCGTTTATATCATTCAAATATCTTGTTAAAAGGACTTTCATCCAGGGCCAGAGAGAAATTTTAAAAGTAAAATATTGCCTAGGTTGCCTAGGCGTGCAAACATAATAAAACGAAACGATGACGTCATTCCTCATTTCAGCCTCACTGAAGGATCCTCAAGATAAGGTTGAGTATGCGACTGAGAATCAGGTCAAGCTGTCAAACTAATAACAACCCTCATTTTGCGTCGGGGGTTAAAAAATAATAAACTGAAACTTGAATAGAAAAGAAAAAAATTAAGTACCTACAGCAATCTAAATATCTCATTCAGTCGGAAAGTTAGTATCTTTCAAAACAAGTAGAAAGACAATGTGTCAGGTTTTTGGCTGGATTCGCCGTTGGCAGGAGATCAGCTAGCTTCAGATAATGTCACCATAACAGATTATGTCTTGGCACCAAGATGGCTCTCAGTTCAAGAGTTCCCGGAAATTTATATTACTTTATTGTATGCCTAGAATATGAGTATTTTTAGTTGAAAAACTATGATGGAAATAGTCATTTTTAGCATAAAGCTATAGAGTACTATAATACAACTCATAAAGCGTGTAAATAGTACCCTCGACGTTCCCTCAAAGGGGTGACTCTGACTATCAATATGAACAACATTTCTTATGGGACCAAATGGAAGCAATGCTGGGAACTCAAAAAAAAAAAGTCCATGTTTTTTACGGGGTTGTTCGACAACTTGTTCATATTGATGGACTGAGTCACCCCGTAAAGGGAACATCGAGGGTCAATTTACACGCTGTATATTTAAAGGAAGCCTCAAGTTAGTCATTCATCATATATTTATTTATCACATAGAAATGGAATTAGGGATGTATTCTATATCTACTCTAATCGTATTTAAACAGCTGTGTGCAAAAGAGAGACATTGTTCAATAGTAAGATTGTTTTAAAGCAAAAGTGTCATAAACGCTCCATAGATGGCGCTGTACCGAGTTAGAACTCGCTATGAACATTTTTTCGCAGAAAAATAAGTGTTATTAAGATTTGTAAACTTGTTTAGCCTTAACACAAAGGAAATATATTACGTTGTAGTCTTTAATTTGGATTTTATTCAGTTGGACCTCTAGCGTATTTTTGAAGAAACAAGTCGATTGTACATGGGCCTTCTGAGCTGGATGTTTGGGTGGTACCAGTACTATAGGCTTTCTCGTTCGCACCCAGGGCATTAGTTTGGTGTCAAGGGCGAGCAACTGTTCACACATGAACAACTGTCAACACCTGAACAACTGTTCACATCTGAACAACTCCACTAGTTTGAAGTTCCAAGAGCAGTGGCGGAAGTGTGTGTAGCGCGTGCTCGCTCGCACTTAGCAGCGGATGTGGCAGCTTTACCTGTGAACGAGAGAGAGATGGCAGATACACCGACCTAATACGGATGTGTAAGTGAATAGTGACGTGCAGTGGTGATGTATTGGACAAATTGTAAGTACTTTTATTTCATTTGATTCAGTTGGAGCAAATTTGAACTTTATTAACAAGAGAACTTTAACTTTGAAAAATATTGGAACTTAGAGAAATTACTAAAGTTATTGCATGGACTTAGAATAATTTTAAGAAAAGTGAAACGACGGGGAATCCATGCCGGTTTTCAGAGCGGAAGACAAGTTAATTAAAAGACTTGTAAAATTTTTGTCAATGATCTTGGACTTGTAAAATTTTTGGGAGTGATCTTGGACTTGTAAAATTAACGGTTGTGATTCTTCAACTTAGAAAATTTTCGAATGTTAATTCATATTGATCTTATAAATTGGCTAAGTTTATTGACTTTCATATTTTTTATGATAGTTTCATTACAAAGCATATAATTGTTGCTGGGTTTTCAAATGGTAAAAATATTAAGGTATTTGATTTGCCTATTGTTTACGTTTGATATAATTATATTATCTTCCAAAAATCTGAATTTAGTAAATACGTCGCATATTAATTGTTTACAGGTTTGTATTTTAATTTATATACTAAACCAATCACGTACGTATTTTGGGTTCAAAATATATAAAAAATACTAGAAATGGATTCGTTGATTAAAATTCAAATTAACACGAACAAAACAATAGGTAAAGCCTATACCAACTTTAAGAAATCACCTAAGGAGCGATTATCTGTTGCTTATATTGAAACAAGACTTGAGGCTCTTGAGACTCAGTGGTCTTTGTTTTTAGAGTCTCATAATAAGCTTATTGGTGGTTGTAGTGATGAAGCCTTAGAAAAAACCAGTTATTGTGAAGAAAATGTGTATGAAAATACTGAGGAAATATATTTTGATTATAAAGCAGCACTTAAACAAAAATTGAGTGAGATCAGGCCTGTCATATCAAATACTTCTAGGGGTAGTAATACTTACTCAAAAGATCAATCGCACAGTAATGTCAAGCTACCTAAGATTACAATACCTACATTTTCTGGGAACTACGCTGAATGGACAAGTTTCAGAGATTTATTTAAGTCTTTAGTGCATACAAACTCATCTCTAGATGACGTTGAAAAACTACATTATTTAAAATCGCACTTGTCAGGCGAAGCTGAGCAATTATTGCGTCATGATCCTATTACTAGCCAAAATTATATCGTTTGCTGGAATCAATTAGAAGGCAGATACAATAATAAACGCTTTATTGCAAACTCAGTTTTAAAGAGATTTATGAGTCAAAAGAATGTAACCACTGAGTCTGCGAGTGCATTAAAGGAATTATTGGATACCAGCAACGAATGTATGAATGCGTTAAGAAACTTAGGATTACAAATAGATACATGGGATTTGATCGTAATTTATATATTATGCCTTAAGCTAGATACGGAATCTCGAAAAATGTGGGAGTCTAAATTAAGTGAGATACAGGATTCTTTACCTACTTTTAACCAATTTACAGAGTTTTTGCAACAAAGATTTAGGTCCCTTGAATTTTTAGATAGTAAGGTTGCAAAAAATATTGTGAAAACTAAGGCTCTTCACGTAACTGAATTAAACAAATGTCCGTTTTGCTCAGAAAACCATAAATTGTTGAACTGTAAGAAATTTGTCAAAGAAGATACTGACGCACGTCGTAATTTCGTACAATATCAGAAATTGTGCTTTAATTGTTTTGGTTCTAACCATTCGGTGTATTCATGTCGGGTACCATCCAAGTGCAAAATCTGTCATAGGAAACATCACTCGCTTCTTCATATAAACACTACATCGACTCAAGCGAGTAATGATGCTAAGGTACCAACACAAGGTAGTTCTTCTGAGTTACCAGTAGTTAAACAAGACGAATCAATCAAGCATATTACTACATGCCATATAAGTTCCCAAGGTCAAGTTTTGCTTGCAACGGCTTTGGTAGATGCTATATCGCAATCAGGCACACGCATAACTCTCCGGTCTCTAATTGATCAAGGATCTCAAGCCTCATTTATGACGGAGTCCGCAGCTCAGCTTTTGGGTCTGCAGAAGAAACAATGCAAGAGTTATGTGTCGGGTTTAGGAAGTGATCGGGATTCCGTAGTGACTTCAAAATATGTCGTTTATTTTAAAATACAATCACTTGCTAACCCTAGTTTTGTTATGCCAGTTAAGGCTCATGTTTTGAAAACCATAACCACATTGCTGCCTGACAAAGAATTTGCAGTGCAGAGGTGGACGAACATGCCAGAGATAAGGTTGGCAGATCCAACATTTAACACTCCTAATAAGGTTGATATACTTCTAGGAGCAGAAGTATATAGCCAAATAATAGATGAAGGAATAATTAGGGGTGGTCCAGATATGCTTGTTGCCCAAAATACAAAATTGGGATGGATATTATCTGGGAAGGTGACGTCTGACTAAACAAAAATAGAAAATTTTCATACATCTGTTCGATGCATGCATGCAGTAGAAGAAAATAGTTTACTGCAAAAATTTTGGGAACTGGAAGCAGAACCAAAATTGGAGGAACAGAAAAAATGGTCAGAAGAAGAGGAGAAGTGTGAAAACATATATACAAGCACAACAACGAGAGATTCTGAAGGGAGATATATTGTCAAATTACCCTTTCGGAATGAAAATCCTCAGTGCCAATATGGAAAAACACTAACGATTGCAACAAAAAGATTTGAAACTCTAGAGAAAAAATTGGTTAAGGACCCTGAGTTGAAGACTCAATATAAAAATGTGATAAATGAATATGTGGAGTTGGGTCATATGGAGTTAGTGCCAGAGAATGACATACAATCTGCATTTGTATATTTACCCCACCATGCGGTTGTTAGAGAGGACAAAACTTCTACTAAGTTGAGGGTAGTTTTCGACGCATCGTGTCCTGGAACTAATGGAGTTTCCCTCAATAATGACTTGATGCTTGGGCCGAAATTACAACCCGATTTGCGTCATATTATAATGCGTTGGCGTATGCATCCAATTTGTCTCTGTGCTGACATTGTAAAAATGTACCGGCAGGTCAAGGTTGCGGATAAAGACGCAAATTATCAATGCATAGTATGGCGTGATAGACCGGAAGATAAATTAAAACACTTTCGTAACTTGAGAGTCACGTTTGGCACAGCATCAGCTCCCTTTTTGGCTGTTAGGACACTGCAACAAATCGCAAAAGATGAAGGGGCAAATCTTGCTACCACATCAAGGAAGATCTTAACAGATTTTTATATGGATGATTTTTTGTCGGGCTGTGAAGATATTAAAGAAGGTATAAGCTTGTACAAGGAGTTAAAAGAAATTTTAAGCAAAGGAGGTTTTCAACTTCAAAAATGGACAAGCAATAGTAAGGTTTTATTGAAGGCTATTAATGAAGAACAAGCAGAAACAAAACTAAATTTAAAACTTGATGCTGTTATTAAAATATTAGGTCTTACCTGGAATCAGGAAACTGATAAATTTGAATATTCTGTAAGACTTCTGCCAATTGATGAACCTGTAACCAAGCGTAAGGTTATTTCCGACATTGCAAAATTGTTCGATCCTTTGGGTTGGTTGGCACCAGCTATTATAGTAGCCAAAATCTTAATCCAAAAACTTTGGATCTCAGGGATTGGTTGGGATGACGCTCTGCCTGGAACTCTACTTAAGGAATGGATTACTTACCGTAACGAACTCCTATTGCTGTGTGATATCAGCCTACCTAGATGGATAACCACTCACCGAAAGGATAGCAGGCGGGAACTTCACGGATTTAGTGACGCATCTAATGATGCTTATGCTGCCGTTGTCTATATTCGCGTAACAGATGAAAAGAACAATGTTGAGGTTCATTTAGTTACGTCTAAAACAAAAGTCGCGCCGATCAAACAGATCAGCATTCCTCGCCTGGAATTATGTGGCGCAGTACTGCTGTGTAGACTTCTGCAAGAGGCGTCAAGGGTTTTAGAAATCAGCAAAGAATACACCTTCGCGTATACTGACTCTACAGTTGTCTTGGCATGGCTGAGCTCTCATCCTGGAAAATGGAAAACGTTTATTGCGAATCGCACATCAGAAATATTAACTACGATGGATAGAAATCAATGGGCTCATGTTAAATCCCACGAGTATTAAACCTTCGGAGATGAAAAATGCTTCTATGTGGTTTACTGGTCCAGAGTGGCTGAAAGAAAAAATAATTAGAAAAGAAATAAGTGATTTGTTTGAAACAGAGGCAGAAAAAAAGGTTTGTCATGTAGGAGTCAGTGGAAAGGATAATGAGGAAAAGGATAGTGACTTCATAAATAGGTTTTCAAATCTTCGAAGATTAATAAGAGTGATAAGTTATTGTAAAAGATTTGGAAGGATAAGAAATACTAAATATGAGAAATGGTTAACAAGCGAAGAGTTGAGGGAAGCTTTGGATTCATGCATAAGGGTAGTTCAAGGAATAAGGTTTAAGGAAGATATAAGAGATTAAAGGAAATCAGGAAGTATAAACAAAAAAAGCAAACTTGCCTCGCTGACGCCGTTCCTCGATGATGCAGGAATCTTGAGAGTTGGTGGTCGCTTGGAGAGAGCCCAAATAGATGCCTCTACTAAGCATCTCATTATCTTACCAGATAAATCACACTTTTCTAACCTTATTATCGCAGACGCACATGAAAAAACTATGCATGGTGGTCCGCAGTTAACACTAAATTATCTCCGGTCTCGATACTGGATAGTGAATGCAAAAAATAACGTCAAGGCATTTATTAGAAAATGTGTCACTTGTGTACGTTATTCTACGAATACCAGAGACCAACTAATGGGTCAACTTCCACAGGCTAGAGTGAAAGCTTGTAGACCTTTCTATAAAACTGGTGTAGATTATGCAGGTCCGATCAACATTCGTATGTCCAAGGGAAGAGGCAATAAATCCTATAAGGGATACATATGTTTATTCATATGTATGGCTACAAGAGCTGTGCATCTAGAAGCTGTAAGCGATTTGACAAGCAGTGGGTTTATAGCCGCGTTTCGACGCTTCGTGGCCAGGCGCGGTCATTGTGCAAGCTTACATAGCGACAACGGTACGAATTTTGTCGGGGATGCCAAAGAATTAACATCTTTGTTTACCAGTGAAAGGTCTAGCTTAGTGAAGGAAATAGCCGAAGCCTTGGCCTTATTAAACACAAGTTGGCATTTCATACCTCCTAGAGCGCCAAATTTCGGGGGTCTGTGGGAAGCGGGTATAAAATCAACCAAGCACCACTTAAAGAGAGTGATTGGTAACGCCACACTCACATATGAAGAGTTGAGTACTACGCTTACTCAGATAGAGGCCTGTCTCAATTCAAGACCAATTTCTCAATTGAGTACCAATCCACATGATACAACTCCACTTACGCCCGGTCACTTTCTAGTGGGAGAACCGTTATTGCTTGTACCTGACACAAATTATGAGAATTCTAATATCAGTAGTTTAAAACGGTGGCAACTTACACAACGGATGGTACAGGACTTTTGGAGAAGGTGGTCCCAAGAATATCTCATTCAATTTCTCAATAGGTATAGATGGGCATATCAAAAACCTGAACCAAATGTCGGAGATATAGTTCTCGTAAAGGAGGACGGTCTTCCACCCGGAAGATGGTTATTCGGAAGGGTGGTAGAAAAATTTCCGGGAATGGATGGAATTACACGTGTGGTCAATCTTAAATGTAATGACTCAATTGTAAAAAGACCTGTTAATAAATTGTGTATTTTGCCTGTTAAAGACTAAGGTCAAAAGTCTAATTGTTTGTTTATTTTTTAAGTAAAAATGTGTTTACTGTAAGTTCTGTCAGGATTTCTGCAGCTTTTATTATAGTTTTGTATTTGTGGCCACCATGAATCAAACTTGTCAGTTATATACAGTCCACTTTATGTTGTAGTTGTTTGGTTCTGATATGATGTTATTTCATGGTGGGCGGTGACATAAATGCACCGTACTTAAGTTAGTTTGTAAGTAATTAATGATGGACATTTTGTCCATGGCGGGCGGAATGTTCAATAGTAAGATTGTTTTAAAGCAAAAGTGTCATAAACGCTCCATAGATGGCGCTGTACCGAGTTAGAACTCGCTATGAACATTTTTTCGCAGAAAAATAAGTGTTATTAAGATTTGTAAACTTGTTTAGCCTTAACACAAAGGAAATATATTACGTTGTAGTCTTTAATTTGGATTTTATTCAGTTGGACCTCTAGCGTATTTTTGAAGAAACAAGTCGATTGTACAGACATCATTCCAAATTATGTAATAATATAGTTCCCACGATTCAAAACAAACTACAAAACAAGGGCTAATCTCACTATAAAAATAACTTCCCACCTCATAATTATGTAATAAATCTTGGAAACCGACAAATCACTCTTTGCTCCAATTAAATCAAGTCCTAATTGTACGTCCAATTGACGTACGGAATGAGGTCACATCACACCTGACCGGGCTCGTGTTCATTATAGTGGAGATTAAACCGCTGCCCCGAAAGTTGTCCGTTACTATAATCCAGTTAAGTGCAAAAGACGCTAGTTCCAGGTGTAGCAGCCTGGCGGCGGAGCGCGTATAATTGAGGTAATAAATCCAGCAGGACGACTTATGCCCGCTGGTTCTGCCGAGACACGACAATTAAATCTCGCTGAATCATGGAAGCCCACTAATTACGTTACTTATGGCATCGTTTATTACTGATTATTAGACACAGGATTGGCCAAAATTAAAAAAAAAACTGTAACATAGACCGAAAAAGCTGAAGGTTAATCCGTAGATTTAAGCTGCTCCAAGTTGCAGGAGCAATGAGACGGTGAAATGTGGCTTTGATCAACATTTTATAAATATTTCAACTTTGTGATGCTCTAAACAAATAGGTTAAATCAGCCAAACTGAAGCAAAGTTGGTCTAAAGAGCTAAAATAACCAAAATTTTGATTTTGGTTATTTTATCAAAAAATTGAAACGTTTTCAGAAAATAGGCCTTTGCAGGCATTTTTAAGGATCTAATTTAGTCATATTTATATTATCAATTAATGTGCAAAAGCTACAGACTACTAACGTTTCGGAACCGACCACTGCAAAGAAGAAACGCCAAAAGAAACTCTTTTCAACAGTATTGGTTGCCTACTCGCCTTAAGGGCTTTTAATTTTTTCATCTATATTTATCATGTATCATCTAATTTCTTCATTTTTTTTTTTCATTTACAACCATGTTCTATATTTTCAAAAGACATATAGACCACGTGGGAAAAAAACTTATTCAAATTTATCCATTTCAACGTTATTAGAAGGTGCCAACGCTAGCGAATATTAACACCGCAGAGCAGACAATCAGCTAGCCATTGACGTTGCGAGAGAATTACAACTAAAGACCTATTCATAAAGTAAATAATAAGAGTAATACAGATATGCTCATATAATAAAAGCATGCGTATGCAATAAAATGAGTTTATTTTCGGGTGCCGCTGTCATTAAGACTATGCGAAGTCGTAACCCTTGATGTCGGTCGTAACTTGTTTATAGTAACGCCTTAAATTAGAAAGCTGTAGGTATGCATCAGTATGCATACATTACTAAAGAGCAAAGAAACCGCCTCAGAAATAACGTTTGAGATTACTGCAATGAATTATATACTCGTACTATGGGAGTAGAAATTTAATTGTTACTGCTGCTGCGGCTATTTATGTTTCACACAAAATTACTGTCAACGCCATGTTGTTTAATTTCGACCATACAATATCCTCCATGGCTCTTGTGTTTTCATGGCTACCTCTCATTTCATGAAAGTGTCACTCGAGCTGTTGACCGGTAACGTAGCAGTTCGTGACGGAACGCCTATCGTTATAATAATTATTTATTTATGATGATGTTGATGATGAATAAATAACGTGGGATTACTTCCGAGTCATTTATCATCATTCCAACCGTTAGAAGTTCACTGCTGGATAAAAGGCCTCTCTCAAGGATTCTTCGTTCCATAGGAGGATACTGCCATACTCACCACACTTGGCAGGCGGGTTAGCGAGCGCAGTATCTTTAACTTTAGCTAGCAGTGGTTAACACGCCAGTCTATGACACGAGGGGCACCGGGTTGGCTTCCCAGCGCGGGCACATACTTGGACTACATTTTTACAAGTTTTTGATTGCGGTTCTGGGCTACCCAAAGAGGGATGGCGTCCGGCAGGCAGCCGGCCTAAAACATTTTTGTCAAATCATTTACAGCATGATTCGTAAAAAATATTCTCAGAATGAATTATCAAATCATTCATAGTGCAAATTTTGCATTTCCATTTCACTTGCACACGGAACGTGACACATTTTCGTGCGTGCACGTACGTCAAAAAATAATTCGTTATCACAGCGACATTTTATTTGAACTAACCTATAAAATAATATAAGTAAGATGATCTTCTTTCTTTTCTTCTTTAATAGGCATTTTTTCTAAAAAAAATACTATTCAAAATAATAAGTCCGTCTGGTAGATTATTGAAAAATATTGGACACTTATTTTTCTTTTGTCAATCGAACAAAAATTGATAAAGACATAGCCCATTAAAGCTCCGCGTGACGTCATTGTCCGGTACACATTTTCTCGGCCTGTTGCCTCATGACCCCCGCTCCTTTGATGCGATTTATCTTTATCATCTTTTGTTTTATTGAAAAAAGAAAAAAATCGTATCTAATATTTTTCGTTAATCTATAAGGCGGTCAAACTAATTTGAATTGTTTTTTTTTAGGAAACAAGCCTATTCATCAAGGTAAGTATTCAGCAAAGAATTCTTCGTTAATTTTTTACTTACACGTTTTCGTTAATTTTTTTTGAAGGAATAGAAATTCCTTCAACGTCTTTGCGATTGGTAGAGCTTTCAGATGCCATATCGTATCTAATACTAAAAGCTTATTCGCGTCTTGATGTGAGAAATTCGGAGGCGTAGGTATAGCTTTCTCACCGGGAGTGTACAAGGCGTTATTGGCTCCTTGTGCACCTTCGTCAGTGTCAATTAACATAAAGAAAGCTTACCATTTGACTGCAAATTAAACTATGTACCTACTTAAAGTAGTTTGTACATCTATACTTCTACGAGTTTTGTCTAGTATGTCTATACAAATATTAAAAAGAGGAAGATTATGTTTGTGTGATACAAACAAGCACACAAACACACAAATCTTCCTCTTAAATGAATAATCTTAAAAACTACTGAACCGATTTAAAATTCTTTATCCTTTAGAAAACAACATCATCAGCGGCTAACATAGGCTATAATCCAAGCGGATAATGACGCCAGGAAGCTATAGGTTCCCACGGAATTATTCTGAGCGTTTCTTTGTAGTTCAATATTATAGAATTGTGCTTTCACAGACATTTTTTACAGTTTAACTAGACCTTAGTAGTTTAAAGTTATGTTTGATAACAAGTAAATTGTATATATGTAAAAATTTACATGTTAGGTAGACTAGGAAACCTAAATAAGGATAGATAGATCCACGCAAAAAACCTCAAGGGATATTGAGGGTAGATTGAAAAATACCCGCTCCGTGGTGGGGCTGAGATCCGTCCCTCCTGCGGGCCCTTTGGTGATGTTGTCTATATAGGCTGGGGGTACTCTGCCCTCGCCTCAAACGCCCGGTGAAGTAGCGAAAGCTCACTTGGAGCTAGCTACAATGTCCTTCCAAAAACAAACAGTATCGTTGAAGTCGTTGTCGTTGATCAGTCAAAAGCACCTCAGAAGAAAAGTGGACGCCAAGATTAGGGGATTAGGGCGCGTTTTACTGGACACCACCTTCAAGATTGCTGCCCCAGTTCGTCGCCTATAGGACCTATGCCGCAGTATCCACAGTTCGTTTACGTATAGTCAACAATGATGATCCTCAACTATGGTGTGCCGGAGCCCGCTTTTATGACAGCATTCATACTGCAATCTGTAATATGATTTGGCATTTTATTACAGCCCGCCGCCTGCACGGATGGCTTCAGAATCGCAGGGTTATACCAGTCAATATGAAATACGCATATTATCCCGTGGGAATAGGAATCGGACTACATAGACTGCCATTGAGGCTGTCAAAAAAAGGCTCACTAGATTATCTGCTATTAAACAATTTTAAGGTAATTTGATGATTTATTTCTTTTCTTTTAAATACATACTTAATTATGATGATGAAATATGAGGGTATTCTGAAATGCTAACCACTAGATGCCAACTCTGAGTCGTAGGGTCTGATGAGCCGCTATCATTAGATAATATTTGACAAGCAGCAACAACTGACACATTGTTGCGCAATAATAGTTTATCGTTCCCGACGCCTCAGTGCTGCCGCCACTTATTTCAGGAAACCTTCATTGGACGATTATTTAAGGCAAGTCTAAATCGCGTCCCTGACACTTATTGCGACTTATCTTACTTAAATGATCGTCTTGATGCTAACAATAAGTTTTAGGAATACTTATTGCGACTTATCTTACCTAAATGATCGTCTTGATGCTAATAATAAGTGTCCATGACACTTATTGCGACTTATCTTACCTAAATGATCGTCTTGATGCAAATAATAAGTGTCCCTGACACTTATTGCGAGTCATCTTACCTAAATGATCGTCTTGATGCTAATATTAAGTGCTCTCGATACTTATTGCGACTTATCTTACCTAAATTATCGTCTTGATGCTATACGAGTAATAAGTATCAGGAATACTTATTGCGACTTATTTTACCTAAATGTTCGTCTTGATGCTAATACGAGTAATAAGTGTCAGGGATACTTATTGCAACTTATCTTACCTAAATGATTGTCATGCGACTTAGATGATCATCTTAAAGTTTAAAATAAGTTCATACATAAATATATAGTATAACGTCTTTTTCCCTCGCGGGGTAGACAGGACCTAGGTCTTGTTAGACCTGAAGGCCACGTTTAGCATGTTGGTGGGCATTAGGTGGAAAACGGTATCAAAATAGTGATGGGTTGCTAGCCGCATCGCCTATTAAAATAATTCTACAGATTTTACCCAATCCCTCGATCGGTTTTTACGATATGCGCAGGAAGAGAAGCAGCTGGTACATTCTACTTTTTTGCTTTTCTCCCAGACCAGCATGGAGGCTATAAATATAAATAAGTTTCAGCTTTAAAAATAATAACATTGCTATACAAACCTAACTTTTAGTCACCGATGTTTAAACGAATACTCGCCAATCAATGTTTTGAACGTATTGACATAAGTACATATTTACCATTAAACATCTTTAATTAACGTGAATATTTTCGCTATGGAAGGACTCTACATACACTCCACTGAATCAAGTATTTATTAACAGTACAATTTCTAACGCTGCTATATAATAAAAAGATACAAATTTGAATAGGCAGGGCGAGGGTAATGGCCCATTGTTGTATTTACCTGCAACAGAATTAAAGGTCTCAAATAGGAAATCGTCCCCGAGGGAACATCCAAACCGTTCCGACCTTATTTTCACATTTAGATACGGTTTTAATAGTAAAGCGTTGTTGGACAAAAGCAGTTTTAGTTAGTAATTAATTTACAAATCCTTTTAAGACTATTCGAATAGAACGATTCTATTCAACAAACTAATAAAGTTGTTCTGCATTCCGTGTTATTGTTAAATAAGTTTGTTTTTTGTTCGGAAAAATAAAGAAGAATATTCAAGACGTCTTTATCATTCAAAACCGAGCGATTAGAAAAATAAAACTCTTAGCTAAAGCTGCATTATTTAAGAAATCCTGAAATTTAAGAAATAAAAAAAGATATTCAAAGCCCATTAGGTATACTTAATACAAAGCAACGGTTTCTTAAGACGGTACTGCACGAAATTGTGAAAATTGACGTGTTTTTCAATCACTAGTTCTATGGGCTGAATAAATAAATATATCAAAAGTATTTGTCTAATTTAGATCAATCCTTAAACATGATCCTTGTTGAATTTGAAACAGATACATGTGAAATTTTAAAATTATGTATATATGGTATGATATCTAAAAGCATTTTTCTTCGAAAACTTTGTAATTTTTACGTCTAAAACAATAATTCTCACATGACAATATTTATACGTACGTCTCGGAAGTCGCCTCCTTTCTTATTTTTTTTTTAAGATATAAATATGAAAATCTTAAGACTTTTCATCTTTTTTCGTTCGCGCGGCACCCGCTTAATACCATGTTCAAGTGACGTCCAAAGATTGACACATCCTATGTCATTACCTGCCTTTAAATCATTCATTACAAAAGTTATAAATAATTAAGCTAAAAACAAAATGGGAGTTTGGATTTCCGCAACTGTTTACATAAAAATGATTTTAAATAATTTTCAGCTCGTTATAATATTTTTGAGATATTTGCGAAAAACCATACCCCCAATTTATGTCACTTACTTAATTGTTTATAACTTTTGCATTTCTTGCGAGCAGCCCTTGAATTTACTCAATAAATATCTACATGCCATTCTTCCGAATCGAATAGAAATTAGCACCTCAATCATAATTTTCGGATTATTCGAAAAAAAAATATTATTCGGATTATTCGAAAAAAATTATTCCGGCGTCAGCGACACGTATCGCTGTAGGAATTGGCACATCAAGATTGTTTAGCCAATAGAGATTATTAAGCCAAGTCTCAATATCACACACATAGAGTAATAGTTCTTACTAGATGGGAATATCTCAACAACCGTGTCGAGGTGAGGTTCTATTCGGAACTCAACCATTTCAAAATAATTTTGTGGTTACGGCTTGGCTTTGAATAATGTATAAATCTAAGAAATTCAAAGTCGCTGAGGGTGAGACGAGATTTTAATAAGTTAAGGTATAAATCCATATTATATAGCTTCAACAACATACTAACAGCAGCCATATACACTCAAACTCACATAAAAACGGTGTAATATTCACACGCTGATATTCAACAATATAATCCAAACATTTACCTGTTATGAGCAGAACACTAGAAACAAGTACTAGAGCATGTTTACTCAAATGTTTATTGTTTCAGAAATCTCTATATACCGTTTAGATACTCTTCGAAAATCAAGAACAATCCCCACGGGAGTCGTTAAACAAATCGAGCTCGAGTCGAACACAGAAGCCAAAATTTCGTAGTCAAACATAGAAACTACATCAAAGAGGTTTCAAAGAGTTTAATATTCCGCGAGTTCGCACAAAGCTTTTAGATCAACTGTATACAAACAATCTGTGTCTAGATTATCAATATAGGTAAGCTTATTGTTTTTACAAAGAGATTTTAAAAAATACGTATAATAAATCTATTTGAGTTTTTGGAAATAAAGACAAATGTGACAAAGAGAAAGTATCTGCCAAATATGATCGAGACAAAACTTTGTGAGTTATCATCTCACAAGATAGGTCAGCCTTGTTGTGACTGACGGATAGACAGAGGGTGGTAATAGAGTCATTAGCATCACTTTGGTTATGGAACTCTCCCTTCTAATCTCCTTTGCATTTTCGTTTAAAATTAGTATCAATTGAATGACGATGCTAAAGGCTGTTTCTTTTATATTCTTGTAACTGTTACAAATAAACCTGAAAAAAAAACGTATGTGATACCTGCGAAATAAAAAGATACGTATGAATAAACATTATTTGGTACAAAATACACATGATATGTTTTTAAGATCACGGTTGCTAGATGAGAATCCAGAAGCTTGGTGAAAAGCCTTTAAGTTACTTTAAAAGTGTTAACCGACAGATATTGAAAGATATAGGCTTAAAAAGTATTGTGCCTAAATTGTGGAAGATAGAGTTAAGAGCATCCGGTTTCCGGCCGGCGACCCGGCACGTTTCAATTTACTTCTACGCGACAAACTCTAGTGATTGTTTCGATATTCCGCTCACAGAAGGCGCATACTTACGATTGGTACCAAAATAGACCCGAAATAAAATATATTTTATTAAGTACCTATACTGAATGAATAAGTCCCAAACAAGGATTTATGATGAATGTTTCTGGGCTCTAGAATCTAGAACTCAACTATTGCAGTTAAAGGCGAGAGTTTGTAGATAGTAGACCAATATGTCTTTCTTGGACATTGGGACAGCAACAGCAAACGTATATATTATATATTTATTTATATACGTTTGCTGTTGTATATATTTATTAATTTAATCAAATTTAATTTAATTTAATTTAATCAAACAGGAAAAGAACAACCGGAATATAGAGATCTATAGAACAATGAATACAGATAGGATGGGCGGAATTTAATAGACTGTCATTTATATTAATATAGGCCGTCTCAACAACGCCTGACGACCCGTTCACGAGTACTGAGACGTGGACGCTCACAAAGGAGGCTGTACACAAATTAGGAGTCTTACAGAGCCACATCGCAAATGCCTTGGTCGGCATCAAGTTACAATGTCACGTTTTTAACACTAATATCCGACAGTGTACAAAAATATGAAACATTGGAGAAACGGTCATCCTACCTCGTCGGAGTGATGGTAGGTGGAGTTAGGCATTGAAAGAATGGTGGGTTAAAATGGGAGAAAGAGGAGTCGGTGATCCAGCGATGAGATGAGTTGACGATATAACCAAAGTCAGAGAGTGGCGTTGGACTGAGATGGGTGGCGTAAATGAAGAGAGGCCTATGCTTAGTAGTGGGCAGAAGAAGGGCTAAGACGATGAAGATGAAGTATACTAGAGACCCCTCCTCCGTTGCGTTGTCCCGGTTTCATCCTTAGCTGTAGGGCGTCGGTGTCTGGAGTCCGCTATTCATATTCATAATGATTATTATGACAGCATTTATATTGTAACAGTTGCCTAGCAAAGAAGAAACAGGGGGCACAGCCCCAGGCGTCAAGACTAAGGACTAAGGACTGGCAAGCGTTGCATTTTAGGGAGACGAACTGCTTAGAAACTATGCCACCATATTATGATTATTTTAACAAAAAATAAACCAATGGTTTATAAGGACAAAACGGGCACATATTCAGGTCGCTTTCCGTGCAAGCCTTATCATTTATTTAAACATTTGTTAACATTTTAAGAAGTAAATAAATAAATTTTAAAGCTTTATGATTCCGTCGTTTTTCAACATTTGTATGCTATATAAATATTTACGTTTAGTATAAAGAATTAATTTAGAAATTATTTATTTGAAGACACATTTTCTACACCAAAAAGCAGAAAAACAAATTACCTATTCACGCCACGATTATACGTGAGTTAAAGTTTATATTTTACACAATAATAATGAATGTGCTATGTTCCTATTCATAATTTATACAAGACTAGCTCTTTCCCCTGACATCGTCTGCATAAAATATGGCCCATGCTGAAGTCCGTGCTATAAGCTGATAATGTAGCTTTCTGTAGATGAAAGAATTATTAAAATAGGTTCAGTATGTGAGTTTATCTATTACAAAGAAAGAAACATCAATTTAATCCGTAAGTTCTTAACTTATCAAAAAAAGTTTAAAACAATTCATGTGTTCAAAATATTACCAAAAATCAAATATTTTATATATATTTTACCTATTAGCAGTGAAAAAAATTACTATGATTTCACGTTTTCTATTTTCAATTGCATGACTCATTTTTTCCAAGGGATAAATAAATCCGTTATTAATTTATTTTCTTCGTTTATATTATTTTGGGTTTTCTTTCTATAGATTTATTTTATTCAAGTGTTAAAATATATATTTTTAAATAATATACTCGAGGATTGCGTATAGTAAAAAAATGCAATAAAACTACATTTGAAGGAAGTTATTGTAAAACTCAGTCGTATATAAGTTTACGAAGACTCAAGTTTAACATAAGGGGTTACCATGCTTCAAATCTAGTAGATAAAGTGAGGAGCTTCCGGTTTCCGGCCGGACCGCCGGCACAGCTCGATCTCACCATTCAGTTTTCCCATCCGCGACAAACACATTGATTGTTTCTATTTCACTCACGTACTGAACAAACTTATGGAACGAATATACTAATTCAGATACTTACGTATTACAGAGTTAATTAAAAATATCTCCAATCTTTACCACTTTTACAGAAATATACAGCCAGAAAAATTATTAAAGACTTTAATATACAGCCAGAAAAATTATTAAAGACTATTATTTATATACTTACCTTTTAAAACCCAGTTAATATGCTAAGTCAATCACGTGACGAATAGTTGCAAATTCAGCATGCAACTTAATTTTATTGCTAGTAATGAGTGGCCCTACACAATAATTAAGAAAGCTACTACTATTCCGATTATTTTTACAGTCCTATCGCAATTTTCATCGGATTTCCAAGAAAAGTTCAGGTGCAGTCGTTCTTAAAATATTGGAAGCGTACGTGCCGATCATAGTAAACATGTAAAGTTTATGATGAAATAGTACGAACGACTTCTGCCTACCAATGCTATTTCTATAACTTTATATGATATAGTTATTTTATTTCCGGAGAGAAACAAGTTGTCCCCCACATATGCTCGCTTTCCGCCGGCGCCGGAGCGGCACAATAGACAGAGCCTCAGTGATTTAGTTTTATTGTCATGCACCCTCCATTCACTAGGAGCCAGATTATTCAAGACGAGGTAAAATAGACGCTGGAATGTCTACTTGGGCGTAATTAAATGTATTTATGTCTGTTAAGTGACAATAACATGTATTGTTTGTATCGATGCAATGTTCGCCTTTGCAAGCTTAAAAGAGAATTTTGATAAACTGTGAAGGGTGTCCCCTGGTGTCCCCGGTGCTGAACCGTGACGGGGGATGATAAAGAGGTCGTAAAACAACCTTTACGTGAGTATGAGCGGTTTACCTTACGTTATGATGCCCTCCGACCGACCTGGCCTAGTCTTTTGATAAACAATTTCGTAGGCGCCACCCCTATCGTAAGAGGGAGATCCGACTGCCACTTCTATTCGTCATACTCGTATCCAAAGATTTTTTTTTTGTATTGGACAAATTCAAAAAAGACTTGCAATTAATACTGCAAAAATACCTTAATTCATTACAGTTCTGAATCCCCAAATTACATACACTTGGGCTAAAACAACCTTGATAAAAACGAAGGCCGTGTATTGGGCCCCTATAAAATAGCTCTGCTGAAATCATAAAACGATCTGTTCCAGCGATGAATCGACGCTGTTAACCCATATCGCATGAAACGGCAGCCACTCCGCCCGAGAGACGATCTTTTGCCGAGACGTGACCGAACGAGCCAATAAAATCTTGCCGAAAATGTCCAATGCTGTAAAAATTGTCGAACGTGACAAGGACGCGGCCTGTCCGCGCTCGCGTGTCCTCCGTGACATTGTAGGTCAGTATAAATAGAAATAATAAAACTGCTCATTAAACAAAAAACAGGTGATCGTTAATCAGTTTATTAAGTCCAAACAAAAGGCAGTCACTTTCGTGTTTCACCAACGGAAACAAGCTTGTTTTCGATATTATGTCAAAAGCTTAGCTAACTTTTGTGATAAGCTGCCTCCGTGCTTTTGTTTTTGTTAAAATCTCCGTATAGAAAATCTCATCCATATAAAAAATACACATAACAATCTTCGATGTTAGTTTAAGTAGAGCTTTGTACTCACGCAGATTATAAACGCTGATCAAGTGCCTAGATTTAAATCTGAGGATTTATTTCATTAGGTAAACGGTAACAGCTATATTTTCATTACATACAAAACCATATTGGGCGTTGCGTGTTCTATTTATCTTCAATAACGTTCAGAAGATTTAATATAATCGTTACAGTACATTTTCAATAACTATAATGGAATGTCCCACACAACTCCGTGGTCCCACATCAAGGTCCCCGGCTTAGGGCGAATTTCATCACATATTTTTGATTTTAATATTAAACCGAGCATTTTAATGCTCTATAATATAATTAAGCATTCTAAAAAGACGGACTTTTGACTTGTTCTAGGTTATTTATTGCATAGGGTCTGACACCTGCCATAATCATGATAACTGACTGTAATTCTTTGGAGTCACCAGCCAGAAACCGTTCCTGGAAATACCAATTTATGATATGTCCTTGAACAGGTCTTAGCCGGAGCAGGAACTACTGAGAATGAAATATGGCTGAATTTGTGCTTCAGACGTTAACAATTTAAATACTTACTTTTGCTTGTTAGTAGTATCATTTGAAACTGGTTGTGATGACGGAATCAGTTTAGTACCAAATTCTTCGGGAATTGCTTGAGTCAAAATCAAGTGATTCAGTTGTTTCCACGCATCGGCAGGAGCTCAGTTATATCATGAATTAGTACTATCATTTATCCCGAGATCTCTCGATCTCTCCTAATAAACCATCAGATAAATAAATCTTTACGATCAGAAATATCTGAAAACGACAAAATCGAATTTTCAGCTTTTGTGATGGAATTTCAAAGACATTTTATGGTTTAAAAAATCTTTATACTAAACATGAAATGAATGGAAATACAAGAGCCCTGTGCCCAGCAATGGGACATGACATCTACAGGCTAGGAAAAAATGTTTAAACATATAAAAATTAAGGTAGTTTTTCAAGATAAATACTGTTTGTGAGCAATGTTTGTTAGTTTACCAACAAATTACACAATTTTTTTTTCTTTAGTCTTTCAAGGTACAAGATAAATAAATTTTAATTAAATATTCAACTGGTAATAAAAGTTATGTTATTCACTTACAAGCTTACCAAGTTTACGCCATTTTCCTTACAGCCGCCGGTCAACTATATTCACATGCATCCTGTATAGACTGACTAATGATTCTCTGACTGTTAGCGATGCGTCTTATTATGCCATTTGAATAAAAAATACTCCATGACTGCGGTTGTTCATCTATTGGTAGAAAAAAATACCACTTCAATAATATAGTCATACTAGAATCAGATCGAATAACTGAAGAGTTTGAAGCCTTTTCTACAGAGCAAAGTTACGAAGTTGGAAAAGTCATCGCGCCTACGAGAGCAACGCGCCAACAGTTCTAAGGAGGATAACAATAAAAATAAATCATCGGGAAGTTATCTACCTCCGGAAAGCGAGCATGTGCAGGAAAACGTATTATACGGATAAAACGTTAAATTACGCAAGGCCGATGACTTCCACTTTTTCTAATTCTGTTTCTTTCGTCTCTATTTCGTATACTTCCCTCTATTTTTGTTGGGCAGTGGCCAGATTTTTCCTTCCCAATAATCACATATAAGTAGTTACATGATTATTCTAAAAGAAAATACCCGTACGAGCATATGTCATGCTGGTTCGAAAAGAATGCCTATAATAAACGAGGTGCTTTTCTTTCCATACCAAATGAAAGAATCAAAAGGAAGTCATATTGGAAATATGGTGATCAAGCATAGCATAGGCTAGATAGATAATCGACAAAAGAAAAAATATGTATCCAATATTTTTTGATTATCTAACTGACGGACTAATTATATTTTTTTAGGAAACTAGCCTATTACTTAACGCTTATCAGGCAGGCACATCGAGTTACAGTCTTATTCTCACTTTGAATGTACTTTAGTTCTTGTCATTCACTTCTCAAAACAAAAAGCATTGGTGCGTGATAAATACATACTTACGGGGTAGACAGAGCCTAAAATCATAAGACCGAAAGGCCACGTTTAGCGTGTCAGCGTGCGTAAAGGTGGAGGACGAAATTAAAATAGTGATGGGTTGCTAGCCGCATCGCCTATTGTCATATTTATTTTTATTTTTGCCCGTTCCCTTGACCGGCTTCTAAGTTCTGCGCGGGAAGAGAAGCAGCTGGAACATTCTAGGTTTTTTCTTTTCGCCCAGACCAGCATGAACGAAAAAAAAAGCTTACATTAAGAGCCCGCCATATGCCAGGCGGCGTGGCGATACAAACGCGGATGGTCTAAACGCGTTGGCTACTTTGGATATTTTCGTTTTTTAGGAATATTCAAGGGTTATTCGTAAAAGAAAAACATATCATGGCTGCCTTATCTGTAATGCAATAATAATCAAAAGTTTCAAGGTTAACTTTAATGTATTTGGTGAATAATGCTATATACCGAGTAAATTAGACGTGATTTGGAGGCAACTTTGCCATTTTTTTCTATCGAGAAAATTTTACGCAATCGTGTTTTTGAGTCATATAGTTACCAGAGTTAGGCCTGAACTTTGCTGCATTTTTATTTCAACTTGAGTATTTAATTATTATTGATATAACAGTCAGTCATGCAAAGCAGTGTGAGGTAGTACGGGCCCTTAAGCGGGTGCCGCGCGAACGAAAAACGTCGCTACTGCGCAAGCCATTACGCTGTGCAGAACCATTAGGCGATTAGGAAAAAAGATGAAATGACTTAATATTTACAAATTTCTATTTTTATAAAAAAAATTAGAAAGGGGGCGACCTCCGAGAAGTACATATAAATATTGTCATGTGAGAATTATTGTTTTAGACGTAAAAATTACAAAGTTTTCGAAAAAAAATGCTTTTAAATATCATACCATATATACATCATTTTTAAATTTCATATGTATCTGTTTCAAATTCAACAAGGGGGCGATCTTGTTCAAGGATAGATCTAAATTATACAAATACTTTTGATAAATAGATCATTAATTCAGCGCATAGTAGGATTGAAACTACTAGTGATTGTAAAACACGTCAATTTTCACAAATTCGTGCAGTACCGTATTTAAATAAATGAAACTCATTAGGCCGATTACAAAACATAAAATAACTGCTATTGGTGAGTAATTCATTATTAACGACCTCTCGGGCACAGTGGTACCGCCACTTGCGGTACCACTGACCTTTGAATCACAGGGTCGCGGGTTCGATCCCCGGTCAGCCGTCCTATTTGCGAACTTAGTGTACAACGTTTTGA
Source organism: Elegia similella (assembly GCA_947532085.1). NCBI lineage: Eukaryota > Metazoa > Arthropoda > Insecta > Lepidoptera > Pyralidae > Elegia > Elegia similella. The sequence goes on from OX383929.1 coordinate 14,987,487, forward strand.
TAGTCACTTTTTATATATCTTAAATAAAATGCACATATCACGTTTTATATATCTTAAATAAAAATAGGCAATCATACAAAAGCCGCAATGTAGCGCCGGCTTGTCCGGGGAAGTACCACACTCTCATAGAAAATCGACGTTTGAGTAGAAGCTTTACCGCTTCTATGCTTTGTTCGATGAGTGAGAAAGCCATCCTTCCCCTATTTCCTACCCCCATGTCCTTCCCCCAACTCCTTGAAAGGCCGGCATCGCTCCTGTTACACTCTGGAGTTGCGCTGCCCATGGACAACCATGGGTTCGATCGATGGGACTGATTGCTTACCATCAAGTGACTCGCTTGCTCGTTTAGCGTCCTATACCATAACATAAAAAAGAATCGTGGGTCTATTTATGAATCGCAGTCACAGTCTGGAATTAAACAAAAATCTAAATTATTTAAAATGTCGCAATTCGTGAATCTGATATTTATCGAGGGTGACATTTTGCAAATTACCCGCCCCATTAATTTTCCATTAGCGATAATTAGGGTCGGATTTTATGCATAAAAAGTGACTCCAACTTGTCTTTATCTCTTAGTCTTTATAAAAAAATAATTAGTGCGGAAACCACCAAAGTTCAGGTAAATGGACGACACTAAATTAACTTAAGATCCAAATTACAATTTATGTAGGTTGTTCAAAAAGATGTTTCCATAAGGTTTACAAAATTTATGATTTTGTAAACAAAAGTTAGATCGTATCGTATTTAAGCGTATCATAAATGCAAAAACAAAACGTACTAATATATGTCTTTACTCTATACATTGAATTAGAAAAAATGCTCCATATTATAAGTATTAAATATATTTGTAGGTACACATAAATTACCTGAATAACATCATCCTTCAAAAACAATCACCAAAATCAATAGAAATAATATTGGCCAAGTGCGAGTCAGACTTACAAATACACACTGAGGGTTCCGTACCACCGTACAATATTCACACATAGGTACCCAAAGAAACTTCCATACAAGCTCTCTTGTGAGGATAAACAAACTCTTTTTACATAGACAATATTGTTATTAATTATCTGTGACTTTATTAATATTTATTTTTTGTTTACAAAAGACTGAAAATACATAAGATTTGGTTTTGCCTTCTCTATATACAGAGAAAATACCTAAAGATCGTCAGTGTCGATCCCTCAGGAATAGTACTTTTCCCGGGATAAAGGTATGTCTAGGCCTATGTCCTTCTCCGTACTCCAGAGAACTTGTATGCAAAATTTCATGATGATCGGTTCAGTAGTTACGGCGTGAAAGCGTAAAAAACAAACAAACAAACTCACTTTCGCATTTATAATATTAGTAAGGATAAGGATATTTGATACCACAAATTCTATGTTTTCCCATCGCAGCATGGCAGAGAAAGGTCTGTGTCATGCTGCGACAGACCACCTTTATACATAAGGATGTATAAAGGTGGTCTACAGCTAAATATTCAGTAGGACGCTATCGCAAATCCACGTAGGCAGTAATAAATGAGTTGGTCAGGTTTAATTATTGCCGAAATTAATAGTTAGCAGATAAGCGCCGGTACATTTCTTTCCACCATAAATAACCGAGCGACCGGTTCGTCGATAACTTAATTCAATCTGAACTCCCCTCGTCATCTCGGCCGCAATATGCTCGCGAAATATCGTTATATTACGATTAATCATGTATTTTAATGTTATACTACATGTCTAGAACATGAATAGCAAGCGTACCTGAAGCTTTAATAAAACTTCGTTACGTTAGTGAAAATCTCATAACGTATCAATATTTGAATATTGCCTTGCTTTATTTTCGGTATACGCCAATCAAAATAGGGTCACTCTTATTAATAGTAACTTCTTGCCGTTGTCGTAATATATAATTTAGTAGCTATTTTCGCGACTTATCCGCATAAATTTTTACTACGCCTACTAGCTGTCGCCCGTGGCTCCGCTCACGTTAGTGTCCATCCCGCGAGAACAATACTTTTTTCTGAATGAAAGTTAATATATGTGTTAATCTAAGTAATACCTTACATATCTGAGTGCAAAATTTTCGTCAAAATCCATTTAGCCGTTTTGGTGTGATTACCAAACATCCATACATTAATACATATACTCACAAACTTTCGCGCTTATAATATCAATAAGGATTTTATAATAATTTAACTTTCTAATGGGGAAATAATGTTTACAATTGGTTTTGCAGTTTTCGAAATTATCTATTGCAAACAAATATACAATTCTATCTTTGATAACATAAGTATAGATTTATTTACAAAGTGACAAAGACTTAAATGTGGTTTTGTCAGATTCTATGTCTCTAATACGAAATCCATTTCTAAGTTTTTACCATTATTCTTCCATTACAATTTATTTATAATACCTACGTAAATGATCCAAAATTTATTTCTCACTTATCAAAATAATAACGTGATATTAGTATATCATATTTTATAGGATTCGGTTCCCTAATCGCCAGTGATTATTGCCTTACATAAGCAAATTATCTATTCACGAGCTTGTCCCATTACTAGCAAGTTTCATACAAACACGAAGGTTACTGTAAACAAATAACATGGCCAGATGACATGCTATGCTAGTTACTGGAACTACTTTGTAATTTGATAATGTCGTAGGCGAATTATTAAACTTTAGTATTTAACCCGCGTAGAGTAAGTGGTAGTTTGTGTACTAATTTTATTTTTTAACACAAACGTGTAACTTAACTACTAATAATTTTTGGATTTATGCATACAAATTCATTTGTATTTTTAATAAAAAAATTAACATAGTTAAAGCAGATAAAGAATACCTAAACAAGCTTTTATGTAACCTAACTTCGAATTGATCTTACTAGCGATTGAGCTGACTCTTGAAATACCACTTTCAGGACAATGGAATAACCAATACATGCCCTAGTAATGGGACTGAGAAGTGGCTTGAGAAAATCTAAATCGTATATACTATATCATACTGGTCGGGGAGAATAAAAAACATTGCTTGATCAAAAATCATTGGTATGTCCCGCTGTCCAGTTGTTCTCCATTGAAGGTCGCATTTCTCAACCAATACCTGAGCAATTTTGTAACGTGTTCAATAATTACATAGAATTTTTTCAAAATGGCGCAACTGGCTTAAACCATATAAGCGCCATTGACGTGATAAGACTTACGAGTCGAGGTCTGCAACTCACGGAGCCCCTAGTAATAAAAATAGGCAAAGAAAAAACAAGTTTAGGTAATAATCTTATAAACATTACTCGGACATCTACCATAATTGAGATAGCACTCGTATTATTTTCGAATATAGAAGAAAAGGTTAAATATAGAGCCAAGAGTGTATGAGTAACGCTCGGGCGGGTCAGAGTTCGGTCGTAGTTAGGTGCGTATTTCATGCTGCCGAGATCTTTTATTTGTGTCTGCCCGATGACATGTGGGTTTCGATTGTTTTACTGCTTTTATTAAATCTCCATATCACTTCCGACTGTCGGGGTTTTTGCTATGGTGGTATTCGGATATTGCGTAAATGTTTCTGGCAATTTGGGTACTGTTAAATCAAAGGCTAGGTAAATTTAGAGGAAAGAACATCACAATAGTCGCGAAATTCCATAGACGGTATATTACGTTTATTCATTCAATGTAAATAATTACGAAAACAGATATTTTTGTCATTTCTTCTGCACGTGCTGCTTCGTGCACCTCACAGAAATCTCAATTATACTTATATAATTATTAAGATTTCTGTGATGAACTTTTATAAAGCTTTATGAATCTCGGTGAAGTGGTTACGCGTAAAAGCTAATCAATCAAACAAACTCTTTATTGCATTTATAATATAAGTTAGGAACCACGTCAGAGGCCGAGAGGCGGTTCCGAAGAACTCTGACACCAGGGTGTGCATGGCCGATTGACCTACACGAAATGATGATGATTATGAGTTAGGATTATTTTTTAACTAGCTTTCACACGTAGCTCCGCCGCGTCAATGTCGATCCCTCGGGAATAGTATTTATTCCCGGGATAAAAGGTAGCCTATGTCCTTCTCCGTACTCCAAAGAACTTGTATGCAAAATTTCATACTGATCGGTTCAGTAGATACGGCGTGAAAGCGTAACAAACAAACTCACTTTCGCATTTATAATATTAGTAAGGATTTAACTTTAAAGCCTTCGAAACAAGCGTAAGTGGTAGAGTACACTAACCTACTGCAATACCTATTCGGGTAACTCTGCCAGTTTTAGTAAAGTAGATGTGTACATGTATTTTTTATTATTTGCTAGTACATTTAGAACGCTGTGGATGCCTCTGGTTCTCTTAATTTCTTAAGCGTATATACGTACTACTCTACATGTACACAGAAAATAAATATTGGTAGAATGCGCGGTAGAGCAGAGTCTTCGAGCAATACGGCTTCCGTAACAAGCGCAGAGGTGAAGGCAGTGGTACACTGGTAGAGTAGCTTGCCCACGTTACTAGTCATTCTACATTATAAGTCCTGTTTTGATATAGTTAGGAGCATAGTTTTCTACCCTTTACTGTACGCGTGCACCGAAAGCTTACATGATCAAATTAAAGATCAGCACAACTCGACAAGCGAAGAAAAAGGTTTAAAGTAGGCTAAGGAATGGTGGGTACGTTGAATACTACGTGACCTGTTTAGGAGAGAGGGAGGCTCTTCAAATTACAATAAATATTTGAAACTACCTTCAGTATTCAAAAACCATATTCACGAATAGCTACGTTAAAAATAGAGGAGAGCCTAGGAATATACTAAGATTGGTCACGGAAACGGAGAAGGGAAAAGTTGTAAAAATATCACGTAACATGGGTAAGTTCCCTTACATCGGTCTTAAATTGCTTATTTTATATTGGAAAGTTAGTGCTAATATTGTATGATTACTACGCTACAAGTGCTATGCCTGTGACTGCTACGATGACTACGACTCTACGACACTTTTCTCTATTAAAATTAACATTACTCTTTAGATGTATTTCGAACAAGCTTTTGCCCGCGGGCCCTACAAAAGGTCTTTGTAAACCTGTTTTAATTAATTAATTCAAAATGTGTATACTATGTGTATATTCAGTACTCTTTAGATTCGTCACCTAAGCTTCAAAAATCAAAAACACAATATAAAATTAAATATCTGTTTCTTAATATATATATTAAAGATGCAAAATGTGTAGATATTATATTTTCCCTTACACCTAATAAAGGTTATTAGGTGTAAGTGGTTAAAGTATCATAGAAGATAAAAATAATTATAATTTAGATAAAATTTAATTCAACTTAAAAAATAAAATTATTCAACACCTAATAAAATATCAATAAGCTGATTTGCTTGAAATGCAATATTTATCTTAGTTTACATTATAGTTTACGAAAATTAAACGATTTAATTAAACTAATATTATAAGTTTGTGATACAAATGTATTTTCAGCAAAAATAATAATATTAAACTTTAGTACCGAATGAATTTGAAAGTATGGAAGTTACAAAAAGGTGACGATTTAACATCATCATCATCATCATACGATTAAATAAGCATTTAATTAAATAAATAAGCTTTATTTATTTATTATTATTTATCAAATAACAATATACAATGTTAAAGTTCATGATGAATACGAAAGCTTTCTTGTACATTATACAAATTATCATTCACATATATAGAACGAGAATGTATACTATTAGTTTGGATTTCAATGTTGAAATTGGTCAATGCAGGCAAGGGATGTTTTAACCATTCGTTTTCCCATCTATTTTTATCATTTCATCATTGACCAATCGTAAACAAGATAATTCATCAATATAAGTTATAATCATAACTAGGTAGGCATCGCTTGATTTTCACATTTACAACAAAATGTATACATTTTGACCAGCGTTTAGAAGGCTAAAACGAAAATAAATTATGATTTTCGATCTTACATTACTTGTACAACGTAATATCGACAAGCAAACGTGACGTATTTTTTAAATTTATTTGACGATTACCTAAAGGCTTTGGCAACCTCTTTACCTTCAAAGTAAGAAATCATTAAATACAACATATTTCTTTGCTTCGAAAAATATTATTTTCCCATGAGTAGAAGCGTGATCAAAAGCTAGTAAAACGTTAAATGAAATTTTTCTCTGCGAAACATCAAAAAGGTCCATGCTGTACGATCATTCATTGTAACAGTGGCGGCCCTATAAGGTCCCATTGCACAGGGCCTCTAATCATACAGGAGTAATTAGCCGAAACGTATTTCATTTTCCCACCATTCGTCGATTATGTAATCTATTGCGGATATTTTTAAAAATGTTCTATACTAGCTTTCATCCGCGGCTCCGCCCGTGTCAATGTCGTTTCCTCGGAAACAGACGTCCTTCTCTTTCCAACGAGTATGCAAAATTTCATTACGATCGGTTCAATAGATAGGGCGTGAAGGCGTCACAAAAAAAGAAACAAACTCAATTTCGCATTTATAATATTATAATAAGGATAGTTTTAACAATTTTATAAAAAGTACTTTATTTGATAACATTTATTTTATTTCATTTTACATAGGACTCTAGTTATACAGGGCTTTCTAAGAAGGGGGGATTCGGTCATCAATATAAAAAAACCCTCAAGCTCAGCAGAAAGCTGTAAGACTTTCTCCGGACACCGTGAGCCAATACTGCGTACATTCGTTACGTTATCAATAAAAATTGTAGGTAGTAGTTTTGCATAGTTCTTATTCCATATTTCCATCATAGACAAATGTTAACTTAGTCTACCTGCGAACATGAAAACTGTTAAGTTTTTTCGAAAAGTTAGGTGTAATAATAATGTAATAAACGCGATAAAACTGTATTAATTTATTTATATTAAATGACTACACCACTATGACCGAAAGTAGGAGAACAACTATAAGTCAGTCAGTGGTAGTCTAGCTTTATAATATTTCTAGCAACTACTAGCCCCGGCTTAGAATGGGTAGATATAGGTAGGTAGTATAATTCTATAGCCTTTATATATTAGGGATAATGTAGGATTTAAATGGTGAAAGAATTTTAAAATCGGTCCAGTAGCTTTGAAGCCTATTCAATGAAACCAACAAACAATCACATCTATCCTCTTTATAAATAGTGTAGATTAAATGAATAACCAAATTATCCATTCGGCTATTCGGCGGCTACAATGTTACAAATACCCAAACAGAAAGACTATTGCGCGAAAATCGTTTTTACCCGGCGGTGAAAAAACGCTAGGGCCACCACTGGCATGTACTACAGGGTCGAAGGTGGAGACAATGCTGGTGACTCGTAAATTTGAATTTCCCCGTGTCATGTCCTTAATTACCAATCGTTCCTGGTGTGCCTGTGACATGTTTTCAATGGAACTCGATCAAAACCAATTTGGCTGCTTCTTCATGGTCATCGGGAAATATGTTAAATTGAGAATTATGATACAAAAATTATGTATGCGATATAAAATATCCGTCACCAAGTTCAATACAGTACCGATCTTTAGTAAACATATTCTCAACAAATATTTAGAATATGAATCAATCATTATCAAATTAATTTGCAATAAACATGGTAGTTAGGTACATCATGAATTACGTTCTTTACACAAGCACAAAAGCATGCAAAGTTTAAATAACCTTAAAAACAAATCACTAAATAGCATAAAATAAAGTCGCTTCCCGCTGTCTGTCTATCCCTATGTATGCTTAGATTTAGATTAAACTACGCAACGGATGTTGATGCGGTTTTTTTTTATAAATAGTTGTAATTTTAACTTGTAAATTACATGTTTCAATCTCCGCCGTTTCTCAAAAATTGCTGCATATTTTGGTCTTTCTTGGATCGGGGATGGATTAAAACAATTAACGTAGTGTCTTTCTGTCTGACGCATTTTTTTTAATCTTTGCGTTTTACAAATAGACATAGATACTTCGAATAATATTTTCAGAAAATATGCGTCACACTTCTCTATCGGCAACTGTTCACATTTGGCTCTTACGCTATCCTTTTAAGCTTTGAGCAATATTTCGCCGTAACTACATTTTCTCGAAAAACGCAATCCATAACCCAACATTGATCCCACAAAGCCATTTTGTTAGAACAGTTCGGCTTGCGATGTTGACTAATTTGATTAAGGCAAATTAAAATTTGTAAAACTTGTTCACAAACTTTTGAATGAAACGATGATATAATCATGCTTAATCCTAAACATTTTGTCGTGTCAGTTTTATCTATTTATATTGCCATTGTATGCCTCATTTGCTTTAAGTTGTGCGGTTTGTATTAATTTTGTTTTAACCAATAAATAGTATCTTTTACTGTAGAGTTTATACCCTTTTCAAAATTATAATTTTTTAAATTTTGATAACAACCGTACTGTCATCAGCAAAGAATATTATTATATAGTAGACTATTATAATAGTCTTCTTACTGAACTATCTGATACGATGATGTTATATTTAGGTTAGTTAATTTAGGTTTATGTAATATGAATTCGTAGAAAGCAATGTGTATATTGAATCTCTTTGGTAGGAAGGTAAGTATATAACAACAAATCAAATCCCAGTTTCAATCCAAATTAGTTACTTTAAATCTCCTCGATCCTTTAGTTTTAAATCTAATTATCAGCTACGAAACACTGACAATTTAACGTGGGAGGGAAAGATTTCCTAATAAAATGTCCGTGTCTGGGAAGCCTTGCGACTGATTCAATTTAAACAGCAAGACGGCGCGAGGGCACCTCGCCTCCCTACACTAGGCCGAAACAAGTCTCGATGTCTCGCTGTAATCCCTCAAATCCAAATTAGATTTTCTTTCACTGCCTCCCACTATTCACAGGTTTCCGGTATCGAACTGTTCCGCAACGCTACACAGCGTTACAGAAGCCAATCCTAGCACTACTTCATTTTTACTTGATTGAAAAGCTATCTCATTTTCAACATACATACATAAATCCGTACATATTATAACGTCTTTATCTCTAAGAGCATGAGAACCAAAGGCCCTCTAAATAGGTATTTCAAAAGAATCAATTTATAAATATACAAAGCGTATGTTGTTCCTTTAAAATAATTACCTACATGAACTTAACCCTTTCAGCAGTAAATAATTACAACATAGCCCAAATTCATAGGTGTGCGTAACAAGCCATAAATTCTCATTGAACAAATTTTAATAGGCGCATAGAAATAAAGCTGGGCGTCGTTATAAGAAGAAACAATAAAATAAAGTGGTGCGATGGTAATGAATAGGCTGTACAAATATTGGGCCAGATTTAACAGGGTGTAAGTCGATAGTGCGACAGGCGATGTCGCGTGCCGCGGAGCCGTGAGCGCCGCGTACACGCACCCCGCGATTTAGACATCACTACAATACACTACACTGCTATACTAAATATTTCATTAAATCAATGTACTTAGCCACTCGTTATAATTGGGTTATCGTTATCGTCACACTCATTTCAATTACGTTACTGATACTGTTATAACGCAATACCATTTTTCTTAATCCATTTTGTCCAGTACACGACTTACGCAACTCCGTCTGAAAGCTTTTTGTAAGTAATAAAATAACATATTTCTTTATATTTTTAGGATTTGCCCTCACCCGTTAGTTAGGCCAATAACAATGGATGACTACTTAACTAAATTCAAATTATGAACCTTATTCAGAGAACGAAATGAATTTTTCTTTTTACGATTTGATATAACGAGGTCTGTTCTCGTAAAATATGGGGTCGCCTGACGTGCATCCCTCAAAGAATTAAATTGAATATGAAAGGAAATTACATAGGCTCGTATCGACTCTCGTCTCTTGTTCCAATCGAATTTCCCTCTGAAAACAATGCCAAAACGGAAATTAAACCGACATATGAAAATAACTGAGATCTTGCCAATGGACGCAGATTTATGGCAAAGCGAGTGTTAGGTAGAAATTCATTCCAATGTCTGACTTAATATAATGGAATAAACATTTCTTTGTTTAAAAGAGGATAACGTTACAGATCAAAATTAGCTTTCCGATGACAAGTGATACGAATATTTGCGATAGACTAATCAGCTAGAATTGGTTTCTTTTTGTGAAATATAAAAACTATTTTAGGTTTGATCCTTTGAAATCTCAAAAATTAGAATGGAATATATCTTTTCTTATTTTCTTTTTATGTGCTTTTTTTATTTGTTGTTTGAAAAACACATTTTTTTTATTTATTTTTTGAGGATTTATCCTAAGCGTGTCCTAAATAAATAGAAGCAAATGGTAAATAGTAAATGTAAGCAGCCAGATTTCAGCGTGTGTACCCGAGATGTCGGGCTGCCGGGGTGTCGGAGAGCTAAGTGATTGTAAGTGGAGGAGCGACTGGCGCCTCACCGGAAGTCGTTCCCACGTGACGGACGCCGGAAGTGACGCCGGATCGTGTTCCTTCGTTATGTCGCCTTACATCGCTCTCAACACTCTTTTATTCCTCATCGTGGTAAAATAGGCAAGTGCTCATAATACCAATATTTGCTCATATTCAAGCTCAATTTATTTCATAATATTTGAGTAAAATAAAAAAGAAATGGAATATATCTCATTACAATTCGAAATGTCATTAGATGTTTTTGTTATTCCATTGAAAAAACCTTTAAGCAAAGCTTCAAGTAATCTGAGATTAGTCACTGAAACTTATGGAAATATGTAAGTTTTCTCCCATCTCACTCATAATGTAATAACTGAGCAAAAATGATTAGAAATCTGGACACCCCAGCAATAACGGCGAGAAATCCCGAAATTAAGTAGTTGGCACTGACAAACCGTTGAGTAATATGGGTTGAAGTGCGTCGTTGTTTTTGTAATGCCTTTTCTTATGACTGGTCCTAACGATTATTCCCCCCATTGTGAGATCCGCGGCCGCTGCCAAGAGCCCGCAGAGAAAGAGCTAAACTTACAAAAGTTTCCGACTTGTTCAAATGGCCGGCTTTTGTTAGAGAGCGACTTATTGTTCGGGACAGATTGCCGCGGATCACCAGCGCCGTTTCAAATTTTCGGAGACACACGTGCGGGCGGACAACTACAAGATAATGATTTTCGCCCTCACTCGTCCTTGTTGGTTTTAAAATGTGTTGCTTGCGAAGTGAGAAAGATATAATTTTTTCTGTAGGTTTTGATAACTATTGTACCTAATGTTAAACTTATATACGAGTACTAAGGCCTTCGTGGCACAGTGATTAACAGGTCTGCGAGACGAGGGGCACTGGATTTGAATTCCAGCGCGGGAACCTAACTCGATATTGTGTAGGTAACTGTACTTCATTTTTGTGTATTTGTCTATGGTTCTAAATATACCCATGAAGGGTCGGCACCAGGCAAGCAGCTGACTGTGAATTTTTTTGTCAAATCATATCACAGCTTGAATGCTGACATAATAGTGGAACCCAAGCTCCCGCAACTGAGCTTAGGATGCAACCGGGAACGGATGACGATGGACTTACGTACAGTATCTATTTTTATGTCCTAGTGACACAGCTTTGCATGTACGTATTAGGTAAGTATTTATGAAACCTTTCCGGAGAAATGTTTCCATTATAAGTGCTTTCACACCGCAGTTAACTTTTGTGAAGCAACACTGTACAACTCAATAATATTCGTGAGGTAAAATAACTTTTTGCTATCGGATGTTTCTCAATGACTAATCATCTATTTATCTAACCGGTTATTGGAGGTTGTTGAAAACCTGATGATGTTGCGCGATGTTGCTCCACAAAAATTAACTGCAGTGTGGATGCATCTTTAAATATAAACACACTATTAAATTTGCACATATAGATAAATTTTTATTTTTCGAACCTCTGCTACAATGTGTACTTAAATTGATATAAAAATTTATGATTCGACATGTTTAGCATTTATGGTGTATAAATAATGTATCATATACATACTATACGTTTTTCGTTTCAATCTACACTATCTACACTAATAAGTATTCATTCATTTCGTGTAGGTGTGACGGTCAATCGACCATGCACACCCTGGTGTCAGAGTTCTTCAGAACCGCCTCTCGGCCTCTGACGTGGTTCCTTTAACAACTACCAGATGGCAGCCGGGACCAACGGCTTAACGTGCCTTCCGAAGCACGGAATCATCTTTATTATCAGACAATCAGGTGATTCAGGCCTACAATGTCCTAACCAAACTAATAAGTATTGTAAAGAGGAAAAAAATAATTGTTTTTTTGTTTGTCTTAAATAGGCTACGAAACTACTGGGCTGATTTGATAACCTATTTCACCATTACTAATCTTATACTACCCTTGATGTACATAAGCTATACAATTAAATACCTATAGGTATATACACGTGCGAAGCCAGGGCTGCTAGTTATTAATAATTAATCTAGGATCTTTATAGCATAGGCATAAAATCGAATAAGAATAAATAGGAGTAATTCATAAAATGATTTCGTCTCGCGTAGGTCGTGGGCGGGCGACGCGGCGCGGCGTCGCCGTCACGCGCCACTGCCGGGCAAACCAGGGAGGAAGAGCCGATCTCCAAACTCCTCGCTAACGCAAGCCCGTCATTGTAAAGGGGAGATAGTTTTGCCTTTACTAAAGTATATGTATGGATACAGAAAAAGAGGTAGGCCTCGAAAGCGTTGGTGTGATGATATCACGAGCCATGAAAAAGTGAAGTGGCACAAAGTAGGGATGTTTGGAAGGAAATGGGGGAGACCTTTGCCCAGCAGTAGGACAGTATAGGTTAATAAAAAAAATTAAAAAATAAAGTTTATGTAACCTACTTTTCTTTGTCTAAAATTCATTGTAGTGCAAAAATAGTGAATGACATGTGTGGCTTGAAATCTATAGAAAGTTCTGTGTCCTTTTTTAAGTCTCTTAGGCTTCTGACTCTTCCTTGCATTTATATAATGGCAATGTTTATTTGTAAAGGCAAATCCACATTTGTTTACTAAATGAGCTGCAATTAGAATAAGACCAGTTCGCATAAGAACACAAAAGAAACTGGCATCTGAAGGATACAACACCACCAAGATACGCAAAAGTGTGAATGAAATAGCTCCTCCTAAAACAAATTACCAGAGCGTTTTAAAACATCAAAGATCATGACATTCAGAAGGAAATTGAAATTACTTTTTACTGCTAAATGCTATTATAATGTAAAAGAATACTAAGAAGATAATTTGATAGAATAGATTTTAACATTATACTTACTTACTCAAATTTTTCAATTATTGATTACAATCACTATAAAATTGCAATAGGACAACAATTGAATGAAACCTTTTTCACCCTAGCGGTCATGACAACCACCCTTAAACGTATAAACTAAAAATATCGGCCTTCCATAGCCCTCTGACTCAAAAGCTGGCGACAATGCTCTTGTTTTTACACGCTTTGTATCTCACCAGTATATTTGCTTGTCTGTAATTTTTGTTTGTAACCGACTGTTTTGAACTCGATTTGACCCAGTTTGAACTGTCAGATTTAATAAAAAATTTGTAGACTTTTCAAGGACCGATGACAATACAATAATTTAGTAAATTTGATTTTATTATGCATCAATCTTCAGTAAAATTGCTAACATTTTAAAAGTTTTAATTACTAACATTTTAACAAGAATTTTACTGCAAATGTTATTAATTATCATCAATAACAAATGTGAAAAAACAGCTTAAAAATGTTATTGTTGCGAGAATCCTATAGAAAGAACGGCGGCGCAACGTCGCCGTCCGTCACGCGCCACTGCCGGGCAAACCAGGGAGGAAGAACCAATCTCCAAACTAACTACTCGCCCACGCTACTATACGCCAACGCTTGCCCGTCAATGCCCGCGATGTTCAATTTGTGCAAGGGGAAATAGTTTTGCCTTTACTAAAGTATGAGTAGCCTACTTGTCATAGTCTAATCTAAAGTCCATTGTTATTCATGATATTCATTTTAAGTGGATTTTCTTTTTAGATTACATTTTTATGCCAGTTTTTTATATTTTTTATATTTAGACTGTATTTCAAAGCGGTAATGTCAACCACCTATAAACGTATAAACTAAAAATACTAGGCATCCCGATTAGAGATTAGCAGAAATTGGCGAGGGATGATCTAGTCGATTTCTACTCCCCTCTTACTCAAAGGCTGGCGACGCTCTTGTTTTTTCTGCGTCAATCTTCAGCAAAGTTGCTTACAGTGTTAATAACTAATACAATTTTTAAAGCTGTAAGTAATGCAAATATTTTTTTTAATTATCGTCAATAACAAATGTGGAACAGCTAGAAAATGTTATTATTGCGCAAATCCTATAAAAATAAGGACGGCGCGACGTCGCCGTCACGCGCCGCTGGCGGACCCACCAGGGAGGAAGAGCAATCTCCAAACTTTATGTGCAACTTGTATGAGGAAAATCGTTGTTTAGCCATTACTAATGATTAGGTTATAAGTGATAGGACAATAAGCAAACCAGCATCCTATCTTACTAGTTTTTATTTTCACTGTACATATGAATTATCAAATACTAGCTTTCGCCCGCGGCTCCGCCCGCGTCAATGTCGATTTCTCGGAAATAGTATTTTTTCCCGGAATAAAAGGTAGCCTATGTCCTTCTCCGCACTCCAGAGAACTTGTATGCAATTTCATGATGTGTTCAGTAGCTACGGCGTGAAAGCGTAACAAATAAACTCACTTTCGCATTTATAATATTAAATAGTAAGGAAGGATTATCATCATTTCGTGTACGTGACACGGTCAATCGACTATGCACACCCTGGTGTCAGAGTTCTTCGGAACCGCCTCTCGGCCTCTGACGGCTTAACACTCAGGAGACAATCAGGTGACTCAAGCCTGCAGTGTCCTAACCAAACTGCAAGCAACTAAACAAAGTAGATTCTTCCCGTGGGAATCGAACCCACAACCCCCGGGTCTACAGGCAAACGCCTTAACCGCTGGACCACGGAGGCAGTTAGGCTCAAATATTGAAATTCTATTTTGAAGCACTTATCTTAAACTGATTGAGCTAAAATTTTGTGCACTTATTTATGCAAGTCGGAAGACAATGCAATGTGGTACCAAAGACCTATCAAAAGGTAATTATTAGGCACTTCTAAACTAAAACAGATAAACCCTTCGTATTTGGGTATATGACTTTGCCTTATGAAGTACTTATATACAGTATGAATTATAAAAGCTTTCTGATAAACTTAATTTTATTATCTACTTTTAGAAAAACACCTCTTCAAAGTAAATTCTTTTATCTTTCCAAATCATCATCATCGATAACCTAACCTGATTTCGCAACTTTAATTAATTTTAATAAATGTCAAGTATCTATCCATAGGTACTTCTTTTCTTGTATTGTAACTTTCATGAATTGGCAGAATTTACATTTTAACAGCTAGATTCACGGTGCTTTATTCATTGCTCTCTCGACGCTTTTATTTTTGCTTATAAAGAAAACGTATCCCATATAACACCGAAACGTGTAGCAATATATTCAGTAATAACGAAATAATATGTTTTGTGAGATAGAATTCATATTTCATAAGCACTCATATGCATAAGATATTGCAGAGAAATTGGTACTTTTTCCTTTATTTCGTAGTAAAGATAAAGGATACCATTGGATGTAGGGGGTCTAACTGACTCGATGTCAGCTATCTCAGATTCATCCCCTAACATTTGCGTCACATAATATTTCACGACGGGCGCGACTGAATTTATATGCACGGAGACAGGCCAATTTTATTTGGACATATGGAAACAGTTTATTTGCAACGATATTATGTACATAAATTGAAAGGCGTAAAAATACGCGACGCACCCTGACAAGAAATATCGAACTTTGTTCACGCATTGTTTGAGCGGAGAGTTATCACTGAGATGCATTTTAAACTTTGTCTGAAACAAATTAAATATTTCATGAAAGCTTTAACTTCAGAGACGCCATCCGAATGGCCGTAAAGTGAGTGTTTTAAAGGAAATTACTAATTCAATAGTTCGTTCCAACATCTGCAAGTGTTATGATGCCTATAAAAAGTTCATTTGCGCAGAGTTTAATGATCACTTCTCTACGGGACAGACCCTACTTGTATGGATCGCACGCGACGGCTGCATTATTAAGAAACCAAATTAAATATCATAATTCACCTTAATGTCGTAATTTGCCACACTCCTGTTATAACAAAAACATTCTTCTAAATCTGGTAAGATCGTATTAACATAACCGCTTTGTTAAATGGAGTCAAGATAATTTGTGGGCGAAGTTCGGCCTGTAATACCTCGCAAATTGCCGGATAAGACTGTGTGAGACAACTGTTAGTTTTAATTAAACTGCTGGTTGCGCTCGCGGGGAGTCCTCGGAATGAGAAAATTATTCTAATCTTATAAGCCTGTCGGTGTCCCAGAACTCTGCTCGAAATTAATATCGCTCGGGTCCCGTTCGGTGAGAGCCGACACATTCGCAACACGGTTTTAAATAGATCACGATACATGATCGGCACAACAACATGCAAACTCCGGGCAATAATCCCCACGCTTAACGTAATGCGATTTGCGGTCGAGTCGATGTCTGTTCAATTTAATAAAAAATATAATGAAAAAAGTCCCCAGAAAAAGATAATCTTCGTTATCAATTTGGGAGGCAACCTGGAAAAATGTCTTGGGAGAAGTATTTCATTTTGACGTAGAAAGCGATCACAAGGCTCAGACGAGCACCTGTGCCGTTCAGCGGCCGGCGATGGACGATCGGGCAGCGCCTTTTCCCGCCCTCTACCTAGACGCTACACGAAAATTAAATTGGCACCCCAATGGTACCAATTTAGCAGATGAGTACGACCTTAATTTTAAACAATGTTTTATTTTTGGAATTTAAATACGGATAAATGTTATTATAAGTCTACTTGGTGTTATTGTGTGCCATAATTTATCAATCCTAAGCTCAGTAATTCATAAATTACAGCATAAGGTTCGTAGAATCCTAATCAATTTTGAATAGCTGCTCTTTCAGCTCTTTGCATTAAGTATCGGGCGATTGTCTTCTAGGCACGCTATGCAGAATTATTGCTAGCGTAGTTTAGTGAGTCGGACCGCTTGTCAAACTTTAGTAATTTAACTTCAAAACAGGTTCCTGTCGGTGTTCAGACTAGGCCGAACATTTGTTCAGCCACATTTGAGATGTATCTCAATGACAACACTAAGCATCAACATATTTAAGAAATTATAATATTGTGGTCATCATCATGTCGTATTCTTGGGTCAAAACATTACCCGATAAACCCTGGTGTCAGAGTTTTAAAACCGCCTTATAGGCCTCTGATATATTTATGGTTTTGTGTAACGAACACTGTCAAAGACAGCGCTCTGAAGGACTGATCGTCTTTCTTATCTAACAATCAGGTGATCTGCCTGCAATGTTCGGCGTGTAGCTGTCGTTTTGCGTCAACTTCATTCATCAGTAGTCACGTTTGACTTGCCAATAGTCATGACCGTGCTTTCGTCTTGTTATGTTAAGATAAGATAAAGTGATTATTTGTTCTCCGTTTCACACAAGTTTCTTATTGTAATATTATAAATGTAGGACTATTAATTTGTATCGCAAATATTACCAAAATTTGAAAAGTGCTTACTGTGGAGATCTTAGGTTCTTCCACGAGGTTCCTAGTGGACTGTTTCGTATGAAAATGCCTCGCTTCCGTTACACCGTTTATTGCACGACTGTGCAGCAATGTTCACAATACACTTAAGCTAATATAGAACTAAATAAAATTCTTACAATAGTGGACGCGTGCGTCTTAATCGAAGGTTGGCAGAGAAGAGAGAGAGATACGATCAAAGCCACGATATTTTTATTTTGTTCCACTTACAATCCAAAGTAAATAAAGAGAGATTAAAGCACCAACAAATGTCTACAAACACAAAGCAGTTTAAAAATAACTTTATATTTGTAAATATTTCTATCATTAATAATAACGTCGTAGAAATTAATAATATGAAAGTAGAGCCTTGTTATCAGACGCTATCGATCTCGTTACAAGCCTTTTGGAACATAATCGTGTACACAAAAAGGTTTCAGTTTCGTAAAAGGGCTTTTGTGTCGCTCGGGCAGAAGAGGTAAAAACAGCTACATGACCGAACCTATTGTTATAACCCGCCGAGTGTGAATTGATAATGCCTCTACTATTTTAGATGTATACTTTGTTGCCATAAAAGCGCAGACTGTTTCGTTTTATTTTATTTCTATCCAGCCAAAATAAAAATATTTAAGAGTTGAAATTTTCGAACCTGCTATATTTTTATACGCTTTAAGTAACTATATTAAATATTAAATCGTAGAAAGCAAAATCGAGGCACTGCAGGCTTTATAGGTTCGGGGAAAAAGTTGTTTGTATGTATGAATTTGTAGTGTCTTCGATTATGCTGTATGTATCTGACTGACTTTGATACCATAAGAAGGAATACATTTTTAAAAAGAATTCAAATTTACCAAATATATTTTCCTGTTTTTTTCATGTATGTTTCTGTCAGTAAGAATTAATCAGATTAACAAAGAAATTCTACACATTTTAAAACTTAATTGAAACTAAGGTAAAAAATGCAAAATATGCCCCAAATAAAATTTCGTTGTTTATAAACCTACCGCAGCCCCAATAAAACCAACACATAGCCGATTTAAGCATATTTTTTCTATGAACTTAAATGTCAAAGTTGATCAATATCGAAGTATGGACAGATAGTCTCCATACAAAATACGAAAAAGCTTATCCTAGACCTAATATAGGTATATTGTCTGCAATAATTATTAGTATCTACGTACCTACAAACAAGCTTTATATTGCTTTTAAATAAAGAGAGAATATGGTGTTTTGTGTGTGTACCTATGTGGCTGCGTATACGGATATCATATATGTCAAGCTGTATAAAGGCATCTAACATAGCTTAACTACCATCAGTGATGACAGTCGGGACCAACGGCTTAACGTGATTTGCTAACACGAAGAAACTCGAGATATTTTTATACCACTTACGGTCCATTAGAGACCGCATACCCACCCCATTAGAGATCGCACCCGGGGTTGCTTACTAAATGTAATCGCGAATCATGCTGACACCCTATGGATCATCGGTCTCCTCCTTCCAAGAGAATATGTTTCCCTATAAATAAAAATAAAATAAGTATATTTTTAATTAAAAAAAAATACACTTCATTGGGGTTAACATAGTAACACCAAGTTAAGATACATTTTTCAACATTGGATACCTTCAAGATCTGTAACATTATGTTAACCATTAAGATATTGATGTGAAGTAAGAAAAGTTCACAACTACATTACTCTATAACATAATTAATTATCTAGATTGAGTGTACCATAGTGTGTTTATGCCGACATGTACGTACACGCTATAGTAAACACAATCTTATTTATATGATATAATTTATTACCCTATATAAAAGAATTAGTACCAGGAGTTCCCAAACTAGCGGAGCACATTTTCAATACGAGAATCCAATGCTATATTGCTAATGAAAATCGTGGCAATCAAAAGATGTGGCAGTTTGTTCATTGTATGTATTTTCTTGATTTATCACAGGCATTAGAATATAGAATGGGTAATAAAACCGGCCAGGTATAATTCACACACTCTGATGTTATAAGTGACTAGCTCCGTGGCGCAGCGGTCAACACGCCAGCCTGCGACACGGAGTGACCGGGTTCGATCCCCGGCCAGGTCAAAAAGGAAAATGATCTTTTTCAGATTGGCCTGGGTCTTGGATGTGTATCTATATATGTATTTGTTATAAAATATGGTATCGTTGAGTTAGTATCCCATAATACAAGTCTCGGACTTACTTTGGGGCTAGCTCAATCTGTGTGATTTGTCCGTATTTATTTATTATAAGTAGGCATGAAACCTCCATGCAACTTCTCTTGTGAGATTAACTATACTCTTTCTTGCATGGACACTGTTTTTACGCACGGTTCCGTATTTCAAAAGAAAAAAAAACGGAACGCTTATAGGATCACTTGGTTGTCCGTCTGTCTGTCAAAAACGTCTTCAGGAACGCATAGAGGTATCAAGCTGAAATTCATTTCAAATACTCAAGTCCCTTAGAGGTGTGAAATACTTCTAAGCGAACGGAATCAAAAGAGATAGCTGGTTATGCTGCAAATTTTCGTGGTTTTTCGACATTCGCAAGGGAATCAAAACCTACAGGGTACTTCCTATGAACTCATAATCTTGAAATTTGGTACGAAGCAACGTCTTATAGCAAAGATAAAGAAAAAATTACGAAAAGCATAAATTTTTAGTTACATCATATAATATTTTTTTTTAATAATTTCAAACTTATTATAAATAAAAATAAATAAAAAATAAAATACGTTTATTTCAGGTTACAAAACCCATATAAGCACAAACAAATACAATAAAATACAATACAATAAAATAAAATACAATAAAATACTTATAATTATGTAACCAACAATAACAATAACAAAACAAAAACACAACAAAAAATGTAGCAACTTTGACAGGATCAGAGATAACACCAAAATAACAAATTTCCCTTTTGTTTTATTTATTTTACAATTTCAAGTCTCTACCTTTAATTGTTTAATTTTGACAGACGGACGGATGGTCACTGGAGGCTAAATAATACGGTCATGTCTTACCCTTTCGGTTAACTAGTCGTTTCTGCTAGAATGCTATTGCCGTGCGTGGCGTCACGAAAATCTGTGCGCAAATTCTCAAAAAAATCGAAATAGGTTATTTCTAAGTAATAAATATGTCAAGACAAAAACGCAGGGATAGGCAGCTTTAATTAAAATATTCACAAAGATAACAAAACTACTAAAAACAGGTACTAAGGTTTTACTAGTTATAACTCAACTTAAGTCAACTTATAACATGGATTTTAAAAAAAGCGATTTTTCCCGCAGCCATACTCTTACCTTATTATACGATTGAGGGAAAATAACAGCCTCATCACATACAACAACTTGGTTATCTTCGTTATCTTATTTACATACTCAGGTGTCTCGTGACGACACAGAAATTTGAGAACATCTCCTTTCACCTCACCCTTCGACCTTATTTTATTATTTTCACTGAACTTTTATGTCTTTTACGATGTACGAGACGTCTTAAAACAGTATTAGGTTCAAAAGAATATATTTTATGTTATGTCAAGATTTTATAAAGATTAAAAATGAGGAATATTGAAGCTCCATGCGTGCGGTTTATGTACCTCATTATAATAATATTCACGAGTACATTGTGCAGAACACAACATCAGTGTACACGTATTTAGTCTCTCATTATTACCTTTTAGATTTTTAGTGTGTTGGCTGTGGGGCTGTGGCTGTTTGTGGGGTCGGCACCTGATTACTTTTTCGTAGGTTGGCACAGTATGTCAGGTCTCTCCATTTTGTTCTGTCGCCTTGCCTACCATACCTCGCCTTTGTCACTCCTTTCTTGTCCACACTTTCCTTGACACAATCCATCCATCTTTTTTTAGGGCGTCCTTTATTCTGAGTTCCATTTACTTTATAATTAAGTTAAATAAGTATTAATGAAGGTATATTATGTTGCATTATCCTGTGGGTCTGAGCATAATTAACGCTTACGTATGTAAAACAATCCCGGACGCGGACCCTATTGGGATGTGTGACCGCAAGTGGCATAAAAATATCTCGAGCTCCTCTTGAGTGCACGTTAAGCCGTTGGTCCCGGCTGTCACCATCAGATGACACTCGTTAAGCTATCTCGGATGCCTAAAGGCAACTTGAAATATCTGACACCAGTGTTGGCCACTTACACACACGAACAACAATAACCTCATGGTTAGTGATCACCGCTGCTCATGTACAACTGCAGCTCCCGGGTTGTGACAAGAGCATTGCCGGCTTATTCAGGTCCAAAAGGCTAGAAGCGGGAAGCTACCTAGCTAAGCGTATAAGCATTGCAGTTCAATGGTGCTAGCCTTTTAGGCAGGATGCCTAGGCGTGACCACATGTAGGGAGTGTACGATTAGTAAATATATATTTAAGGTAAGTTATTTTATATTTAATGTGGTCTATTAAAGTATAAGTATTTTCAAATTTATAGTTAATAATGTCACATATTATTTAAAAAATAGCATATTTTATTCCTTAATTACAGGTTTCTAGGATAGGACATGCACCGGTAGCCGTGTGGTATCCGGCAGAGTAGAATAGGACCACTCCAAGTCTTCCCGTGGATGTCGTAGAAGGCGACTTAGGAAATACAAGCTAAACAAAGCTTATAAACATCTAAGAGACCTCTCCAACCCGCCTGGCCAACGTGGAGAGTGTAGGCCAAATCCTCTGGCTGCTCTGGCTAAGTATGGCTCTAGTAGTACAGAGAGGGTCGTGCTCCTGTAGTGGAGACTAGAAAGGACCTGTTGATGATGATGATGACATGCACAGGTAAAAGACTGGTATCAATTGTAGCAAGTGTCAAGTGATTTCATTGTGTAAATTACTTAACCACTAGTATTTTCTTTCTTGTTGCTTGAATTTATTTTTGAAAGCGGCCATTCCATTCCGGTAGACTAAACAACTATCGTAAAACCCTGTAGAACTTACCTCCGGCGTATATCATGGGAAACAATTTTAACAAACAGAGATGTGGTCGCATAAATTCGTTTTACGCAGGTCTGCACCGTTGTACAGCGAGCGACTAATTAGAACATAAATCTGTCTTAATACAAATCCGTTCTTTTTAACACGGAATTTCGTATCTCCTGTGAAATTGCATGTACCCCATTCACTGGAGTACAATGTGTAGGTGATAAAAGGGAGCATTTTTATGTTTAAAATCTTTTACAGGAATTTACAAAAGAAGGGGCGGGACAATCGTTTTTAATTAAAATGGACATAACATACAAACATTATAAAAGCGGCCAAGTGCGAGTCAGACCCGCGCATGAAGTCTTCCGTACTCTATAAAAACGGCAAAAAAATTATGTCTGATGTATGGGAGCTCCCCTTAAATATTTATTTTATTTTATTACTAGCTTTCGCCCGCGGCTCCGCCCGCGTTAATGTCGATCCCTCGGGAATAGTACTTTTTCCCGGGATAAAAGGTAGCCTATGTCCTTCTCTGTACTCCAGAGAACTTGTATGCAAAATTTCATGATGATCGGTTCAGTAGTTACGGCGTGAAAGCATAACAAACAAACAAACAAACAAATAAACAAACAAACAAACTCACTTTTGAATTTATAATATTAGTTTAAGGATAAGGATTATTCTGTAAACATTTCAAGCGTCTAACTGTTGCCGTTATGAATAACGAGCAAAAATATCTCGTTTGTTGTATAGGAGCCCCCTTATATATTCATTTTATTCTGTTTTTGGTATTTGTTGCTATAGCGGCAAGAGAAATACAGCATGTGTGAAAATTTCAACTGTCTGACTATCACGGTTTGTGAGATACAGCCTGGTGACAGACGGACAGATAGACAGACGGACAGCGGAGCCATATGAATAGGGTCCTGTTTTTACCGTTTGGGTACGGAACCCTAAAAAATATCTTCAAGACAAGTAAACGTTATGAAATACAGCTTATGCCGCGATAAATAAAACACGGAAATCTATCCTAAAAATTAAGTGGTGTGTGTCTTAATCTTGTATTAATACTTACTTCAACTAAAAAAATAAGATAACGTCAAAAAAGAAATCCATTTACCGTGTAGGTAACATTTTCATATACAAGGCGACTTGTAAAAGGTATATTAAGCCGTGACAAGGCCATACCCCGAGGGTTATGAAAATCATATGGCGGTGGAAAGAAACGAATATCTTGTTAAGATATTTTCCATACAAAAGTAGAAAAACATATTTTTTTTGTTTTGGTCACACCCCTAATTATGCATAATATTAGAAAGAAAAGTAAGACTCATTGATAAATTTCGTTACTCGCGGCAAAGCCCTTGTACGTCATATGTTCCTAGTACTGTTGTAGACACATCCTAATAATAGCAATTTATTTCTAAACACAAACACAGCTGAGAGCATTTTGAACTCTTGCTATGTTCTGGCAGCCTAGTACAATTCAGACGCCTACCTATTTGTTGACACTGCGCCGGCCGGCGCGCCGCTCTTTCAAAGAAGCCGCCTTCCCTTTGCGGCAAATCGCTTTGCGGAACTTAGCAACAACATTGTTTCACAAATTTGACACTTATGTCCTTCTGTCGAAGGTTGAAAATCTGTTGCGTTAAAAAAAAAAACACTGATTTCGAGTTTTGAACTAGATTAAATGAAAATTTAAGAATCATACACGACACGTATCACCACTTAGATTTAGGTACACAATTCAGTTAATTTCCGGCTCACGTGTCCTCCACCACGATCTCTGCACAATTGCGTCCTCTTTTGGATTGAGCTTACGACGTTCAAAAGCATATCCGCCGGGACAGATTGAAACGCCGCAAGTATCAGCCCACGCATTTCTTCCGGGCTCTCACATTCTACGGCATACACTTTTGTTTTTATGTAACCCCACAAGAAGAAATCGAGTGGGGTTAAATCAGGTGATCGTGGCGTGAACTTGCCACGCGGGAAGCCTTCGGGTTCTCGTGCGCCCAGACGTGCTCATTGTGGCAGTTAAAGAGGCCCCTTCTTGTGAAAGACGCCTCGTCTGTCCACAGAATGTTCATGGCCACCGTCGGGTCCCTCGTGACTTCGTGATCGTACCACGTGCAGAACTAAACACGAGAGGCAAAATCCCGAGTCAGGAGCTCCTGGGTCTTCCGGTAGTGGTAAGGGTGTTGCCCATCAGTGTTCAGTGTTTTCCACACTTTCCACTGTGACACTCCTAATACTGCTCCACAGCGACGTGTGCTGGTGTCCTCCGAAAAATGGTCCAGGATCTGGTCTTCCAAGTCACTTCGCCCGCGCGGTGGGCCCTCGCCAGGGCTCGGTTGTAGCCTGCCGGTGGTG
Source organism: Elegia similella (assembly GCA_947532085.1). NCBI lineage: Eukaryota > Metazoa > Arthropoda > Insecta > Lepidoptera > Pyralidae > Elegia > Elegia similella. Next base: position 15,012,446 of record OX383929.1, read on the forward strand.
TGCAGCCGGTTCACGAGGTTCCTGAAGCACGCGTAGGAAGGAAGCTGACCCGTCAGCTTCCTTCCTTTCGTTGGGCCTACCCAAAACGTAGCGCTCCTCATACAAACGACGAGCAGTCGCCAGGTTGCCGTCGCATGACCCCACACACATAACCATATCATAATACTCCGAATTTGAGTAGTTCATGTTCGAAAAAGTCGATAGTGATGATGACACGATCGCGTGAGATAATCACTCTTTTCGCTAAGAATGTTACCGATCGACTGACTTCCTTCCTTCCGATACAAGCGCAAGCGGCGACATCAAAGTGACCTCTTTCATCTATCCTGTATGCCTAGTACTTAATTATGGTTCCGCAATGCAATAAGGAGAAACCTTTTTTAAAGTATTTTTTCTTCATCTCGTGTAGGTAAGTTAGGTAAGGTCTTACGACCCCACATACCCTGGTGTCAGAGTTTCTAAACCGCAACAAGTGCATTTGACGTGGATTAAGTAATTTATTTAATTAGACAAAAGACTTCCAGTCTGACTGACCGTCGTGTTTACCGAAGTTTATGGACAGCAGCTGCGATATCAAAAATCTTTTGAAGATGTGAAAAATCTTACAACTTCTGTACGCAATTTTTTGTATCTGAGGTATCTGGTGTAATTTATGAATCGGTATTATGAAAAAAAAAATTGTTTTTATGTGAAGAGCGAAAAACTAAAAATAATAATTCGTGATGACTGTTTTTTCTGGTCAGTGGGATTCCAACATTGCCCTTGGCGGTACGTGGTCGTTATGAGAGAACTTTATTACCCCAATGGCTGTTAGTCTTGCGCGTTAGTGCCTCGCCCACTGCCACTTCAAGGATCTTAATTAATTCAATTCATGTACGAATAAAGTTTTACAAAGCTAAGTTAACATTTAGTTCATCGTTCCAGTAACAGTTAAAGAAAACTTATTTATCTGATAGCAAAAAACGGAATTTAAAAAATTTAATACGGAACCAAGCCTAAAACATCAAAAAATAAAGCGAATAATGAGAGAGCGAGACAGAAAATTACGTGCATGAAGATGAATAATATTCGCAGAAGAGATAATGCATTGCATCTAGGTAAATTGTTTCTACTTTGGAAATAACATGAATGTTCTTTTGTCTTTTGAAATTTAATTGTTTATTGTTAATTCAAGCATTAATTTATGTCAAGATTTTACATACCTACGATTTGATATCAGCTGTTTTTACTTTAAATGATGGGCTTCTACTCTGTAAGAAGATTTAACTTTACCCGTAACACCAGTGACATTATGAGGATTTTTTTATTATTATTGTTATTGATATGTAATAAAAATCAAAACCAACTAGCAAGTTTGTCAGAAAACCACGCATAATTAAATCCAATTGTTTGATTCGCCGTTAAATTATTTTTAAAAATTACGATGTAGTTTGCTGATAATGTTTTACGTAAGTAAATTATTTCATTTAGTGATAATCACTAATTGACAGATTTTAAATTTAAGTGATTGAACTACCACTTAAATTAAAAATCCGTCTCTCAGAGACAAGGATCTTGGGCAATGATTATTCGTTATGGTCGTTGTTTAGTCTTTGTAATTGTAATTTCTTAGCTCCTGGTATTCTAGGTCATTGGTCAAATGATAGTAAAAACTCAGAACAATAACTAAAGCATAGAAACCGTGTTAAAATAACAACAAAATACAATATTCTACACTCTTTTTACTTATGGCATTGTTAAAGCATCAGAAAGAGATGCATATACAATGCCATTTGCGTAAATGTGCAGGTTGTCCTGGGGTACTGATGTGATCAGGGTTGTACTATATCGATGAAATATATTTATCGACTAAATGTTTCGTCCTAAGAAAGTCATAAATGTACTCTACTCTGATTGTATCGATTCGTTAAATGAGTACGATTCATAAAAAAAAACAACTAGTTGCACTCCAGGAGTGCCGGCAGAAGTGAAAACTCGCCTTTGCGGCATACTCAGGTCCGTGTCCTTCTTACGAATTTTCGATCAATTCACGTGTCCTGACGCGAGTTTTCTGTTTTACCCATCCCAAAAAGTGCACAAAGCTGCTAAAGAGGCTTTTACTTTAAAAGTTACGTCAAGATACACCTAAATAACTCCTAATCGCATGGCTTCATCTGATAAATAGGTAAATTTATCAGATGAAGCCAAGAAAATTTTCGATTATTTCGAAATTCAAACAGTGCCTACTTACCTACCTTACCTATTACCTATGAATGCGCAAAAAACCCAATGCATTCGATTTACAGTCCCCAATGTGAGGCAGTCCAACGTTGACATACTAGTTGAAGGTAAAATACTAGACTTTGTAAATGATACCACCTTCTTAGGAATCACAATAGACTCTAAATTGCAATGGGGCGCTCATGTATCAAAAGGTAATATAAGGTCAGATATATTTTTCACTTGATCAATGGGCCATTCAGCATATTTCAAAACCATCTAAAGCTTTTCCCAGCTAGCTTTGAGGAACAGTCAGTAAAGGAAAAATAATCAGGTAGGTAGAGAGAAACACATAAATTCGAAGTGATATTTTTTATTTATAAAACTTTTACACTAGGGTAAAAAAGTGCCAGTGTGTTATTTGTGAAAAATTCAGTGTTGGTAATAGAAAAACAAGAGGTGAAGAAAAACAAGAGATTACTTTACCCACTTTCATTACTGTCCAGAATAAAATATGTTTTTCATAATTTTAAATATAAATAATAAAACCGTTTCCGTAAACTTTCTTATTACCATTGATTTATAATTCGGCAAATATAAATGTAGGTAAAGCATCGTGTTTCAATCGCTTCCATTTAATTTTATATTCGAAATTAATGTATCGGCACGGCAGTAAAATATTTTGAACAAATTCGACTATGTATGACATTTTATGTCCAATATGTCGCTTGAAAGTTCCTCGGATCCACACCTTTTTAATTTCCTTTTACTTCAGGGAGCTGCAATAAAATTTCAACAATAATTTTCTTCATATTAGTAAAAATCGATTCTTTTTAGGGTTCCGTACCCAAAGGATAAAAACAGGACCCTACTAATATGACTCCGATATCCATCTTCTGTCACCAGATTGTATCTCATGACATGAACCGTGATAGTGAGACAGTTGAAATATTACAAACAAAAATTTCGGGCGTTTTTATAGCTTACGCCCACGGCTCCGCTCGCGTTAATGTCTATCTCCGATAACAGTACCTTATTCTGAGATGTAATTTATGTCTATGTTCTTTTCCGTACTCCAGAGATCGTGCAATGGTGATGATGATGATGCAAAATTTCATGATGATCGGTTCAGAAGTTACGGCGTGGAAGCGTAACAAACAAACTCACTTTCACATTTATAATATTATATGTAAGGATGGTACGGAACCCTTCGTGCGCGAGTCCGACTCACACTTTGCTGGTTGTTTAATTACCATGATGGTTCAATTTGTTACATTACTATTGCATGGCTCAACCAACACTAACAAAAATATCCCTGATAGCAAGACCGTCATAAAAAATATCGATATACTCGTAGATACGTGATTTTACCACATCACTAGCAAAAAAAACTAACCTAATTTGAAATAAGGAAAAAACGATAATTTTAAGCAAAATACCTATAAAAGTTGTCATTTATACAATACGTTATATAATTGACAATATTATTGTTGTATTTTGAGGTATTTTGGGTTTTAATTATGCACTTTTAACTGAAAAACTTACCGAAGAAAATTATGTTTTACAGAATTTATTTCTGTTCGTCCTGAATGGGATTTACATCGCTCCATTGCACAAGACATTGTTTAGTATAATGGTCATTTGATAACGCACCAACCCAACACCGGTTAATACTTTTTTCCGTGAGAATTTTAGCACAATCCTATATTTAATTTGCAGACATCACAATTCCGCCGCAATGTTTTTGTCGATATATAACCCGATCAAATCGGCAAGATGCTAATATTACAGACGTTGAACTGTAATAAGTTATTTTGAATTTAGTCGGATTAAATTGGAGTCCAATGGAGTCCATTGACATTTCAAGTCGGGACAACCATGAAAATAATAGAAACTGACTGAAGTTTTTGTCTCATTCTGTCATAAGCGAAAGCTCATAAGAAAAATACAGTGTCAACTATCTGTTTTCAGTTTCTATTTTTATGCGGCTTCTATGTATATTATTCTTCTGAGAGTAAAAATTGTAGATTTTCGTAATGATGAAAGACAACAGCTGATGCAGGGTTGGTACCTTAAGATTTTTGTCTAATTATGAAATGTTAATTAACTCGGTATTGTGACGCTTTTCTTACAAGATGTTATTTTATCTAGCATGTCGATATGATACCTTACCTACCACTTTTCGCTTTATATACCTCTTACCAGTCACCTTGTACTTGTTATAATGAATAAATAAAATAATTCGTGTAGTTTATTGAAACATTAATTTCTGCTATAATAGGTATAACAATTAAAGAAATTCATTAAATTTTAAAACATATTAACAATTTATTTAGTTCCTGTTCGTTGCATATTAATTTGGAAAAAAAATATTAATATAGAATAAATTTAGAAATTATGCAGCATTTCAACGTTTTCAAGTATTTTATAAACTTATTAGTGTAATGAAGCTATTAGGCACACATCCTTTGGATTATAATTTCGAACGGCACTATGAATAATTATTCTCATTAAATTTTGATTATTTATTGCATTGTAATCTGTTTTGTGTATTAACAAAAAAAAATATATAATAAATAAAAAATAACCCGGGTATCGAGTCATTACAACACAGCTGAGAGTACAAGCGGGAAAAATGATCGTTTGATGATGATGATACATTGTAAAACTAATATAAATTGTAAAATATATTAAAGACTTGGAGAGTTCTTGAATATCCCATAAAAGTACATAAATTATGAACATGTTCTAGTACTATACGGTATAGGTGATACATGTAAGTATGTTTAATACAAGTGCGTTTTATATTCAGTCCGCATCCCACTGCCTGCGTTATTGCAGCCCGCGGGATTTACGAGGGCACTCGTTTTTAAAATAAAGCTATTCTTTCTAAAATATTGTCATCTGCTTTAAATATTTCACTTTATGCGTCCCGCAGGCGGCGTTAAAAATGCAGAGGATCTTCGGGACCGTTTCAATGAATTTTAGATTTGATGATTAGTATTGATTTTAAACTCATTTCAGAAATTGCTGCGTTTGGATATATATAGTTGAAAAGTTTAGTACCAAAACTTTGTCTTAACAACATCTTTCAAGCAAAATATCAATAGGTATAAATGTTAGAAAATAAGAATATAGATGTCAAAAAAGAAGATTGTGGCGCAAAGGGCTAACATTATACTTTTCTGGTGGGTGAATCCAAAGTGCAACAATGGAGTCTAGCATAGAATCCCGAGCTTATCTAGGAATATAAAAGTAGACTCTTCATTGACTCAGGAGTCGATCAAGAGATTCACAGTATATTGCCCGAAGTAAAAGTATTATATTATCCTCAATGTGTCTTAATTCTACTTTTCACCTTCCTCTATGAAGAAAATAAATAAAAGAAAAACATTTACCCATAATATCGGATTAATTTTAGTAGAAAACACAGAACATTCTGCCCTCGGTGAATCATAAATTTATTTCATATTCTACATGGAAAACTCTTTAGGCGCTTCGATTCCTTTTGGTCTAAGCTAAATCTTTAACTTTGCGTCAACAATATGCACATTGCGAAAAACTAATGATGGACGCGATATACAAAATCATAATTTTAGTTTTAAGTTTCTCATAAACATTAAGTAGTCAGACGACGACAAATTTCTATCTAATATTTTTTGTCTGACTCTACTTTTGCCGATCACTCCCACAAATGGCACCAACGTTTGCACCAACGCCTATCAACTGATTATAATCAAGCACGTTCTGACGCAAAGGGTGTAATGTTTTAATTCTGTTTGCTTATTTTGTTTATTACACTCCCGCTAAGGCCGGCCAGGTGGTTGCTTCTCACGGAGCAATTAACGTCCAACCTAGCTGAAGGGTTGCTCTTGAACCTCAAAAGGAGGCAAAGAAAAACAGTAATGTGTTCTCAGCCATTATTTTGCTATTACCGCCCTTTTTCTTCGCTTGTACTGAGAAAATCGGTCTTAAAGAACTGTGTTGAAATTTGAGACGGGAAACAACAGTAATAAGTTTATGTTTAAAACGTATGGCTGGTTTATCCCATTTTAAATATAAAACACTGGATTTCAGTCACGTGAATGTAAATCCCTCGAGAACAGTATTTTTTCTGAGATGAAAGGTACCTTCTTCGAGTATCTCCATATCAAAGGCCTCTCCCAAGTATTCTTCGTTCCATGGGAGGATATTGCCACACTCGCCACACTTGCCAGGCGGGTTGGCGAGCGCAGTTTCTTTGGCTTCTTGTGCTTTCGAAGGTGCTGCCCATCGGAAGCATTTAAAGCTGGGAATGAATAGGAGCATTTTTTGGATTTGGGAATGGAGCGGTGGTATAGGCACACTACTCACTCGAATGAATGGACAGGCAGTTGAGGATGATACCTCTGACCTTAGACAGACTGTCTCTGTTCGCATTCATTATATACTATTCCTGATATCAGAGAACATTTTTCAAAATTTCATAATGTTCGGTTGAGGCGTGACAGCGTGAAAGATTAACGGACAACGAAACAAACTCACTTTCGCATGCATTAAACTAAGATTACTTACTCGATATAATTTACTAGACATTTAAAATAAATGAATGGTCTGCGTGACAAAGCGGTCAATTAATAATTACATATTTTTATGAATTATAGCGATCTTTTTGAAGTTCATTAGCATAGGCATGTTTGTTACATAAGTAGAAATTTAAATTTGTACGTTTTATGCTTATTAAAACATATTTAATAATTCATTAAAAATTATTGTGGTTTTGCACAATTTAAAATTAAAATTTGCTTTTAATATGGAAGCGAACTATGCAACCCGGTCCGAATTAACGCTGCGTGTCATGAATTTCTGTAGGAACTCATAGTGGCCGCGAAGTTGGAGCATGCACAGTAGAACTGGGCCATAACTTTACACGCAACATTAACTTAGACGCAGTCGCGACAGGGGTTAACATCACAACAATATTCACTAGAAGAGTCTTCGAAATACCACAGCATGACTGCTACAAATACAAATTAGATTTTTAAGGCAAGAGTAAATAGGCATTATTTGAGTTTGCGTGTGGGAACTGGGAAGCAACGATGAAGTCTAGGATATAGACTTCAGGCAAGATACCTCCCCATTAGGCAAGATAGAGGTCAAACGCACTCAAATTATTGATTTAAAAAAATGTTTTTTTTTTTATTATAGGATGGAATTATTAGAATGGCAAAGGCAAAGCAGGCGAGTCACCTGATGGTAAGTGATCGTTGACCGTTGCCCATGGACAACTGCAACATCAGGAGCGTTTCCGGCCTTTCAAGGAATAGGGTAAGGACATTGGGGGAGGAAATGGTGGAGTAGGATGGATCTCGGCCTCAAACGTTGATTTTCTGTGAGAGTGGTACTTCCCCGAATGAGCTGGCCCATTCATGCTACTGGCACTGGTACTGAATTTTGCCGGCAGCGTGGCTCTACCACGACTAGATGAATAAAATCTTCCAATCATGCATATCGTGGCTTTTCATGTCTGTTGCAACAAGGTCCCAATCTTGTTATCATCATCATCATCATTTCGAATAGTTGTCACGGTCAATCGACCATGCACATTTAATCTTAGCAATGTGACATATGTTTGCTATTAAGTAAAAGGCAATATATTAGTGGCGTAACATTTATGGTTTCTGCTGTGCTTCCCATATCACCATGGATTACTTATAATTGTATAAATGGCTTGATGCAGCATTTGAAAGTACCATCTCCAAAAAAAATTAAGTCTGAGTATTTCTATCTCTGGCTTCTGCTGAAGCAAATGCGATAATTCTATTATCTTCGTCGTATTCAAAAATCAGGAAACCAATAGGTAATTCCACTTCACTTTTAGTTTTAAACCTAAGTTTAGCAACATTTTGGTGCTTGTTTCGTGCATCAAACGAAGCTGTTTTAATATTTGTAAACTTTGGGATTGCTTCCACAATGTCCAAACTTTGTTCCTTAATATATAGCACCTGGTCTTCATATAATTGTTAGATAGGGCGTCCTTTTGGCAGTTTCACTTTTTGTTTGAGCACACCAAGAGATTTTTTTATAAAATATTGGCAACATTACGTTCACAGTCACTTTTGTGTTTATTAGTATTTACTATTTTATTATCCAGTGTTTTGATAATACCATTACACAAAGGCGCTTTTGCACAACGCCAAGTAATGGCATTTTTCTTAGACACTCTCTTCTTATGAAATTGTCTCCCATCGTATACTAAAATTTGTTTTTCTCTTTTAGATTCCTAAAAATAGAAGTCTTCAGCAGAATCCCTATCTATCTTACTTTTTCACTTTCACACGTCAGGGGACTATACCGTTCATGAGATTGGATCTTACTGGTTAACCATGACCGATAAGATATGCTATTTGCAAAAATATGTCAAAAGTGAATAAACAATGTAGCTTTCTATTTCTTTCTCGCGTTTGTAGGTACTTATCTTCTTTCTCTGTCTATTACTTTGTTTTTACCTGCGTTAACCTTGACTACATTTTGTCAGCCCCTTATCTCAATTAATCCAATATACGAGTTATAATAATAGCTACCTGAAATACCAGCCCTGTGGTCATCTCAAGGGAAATATAGATAATAATAATGTGGCAAAGTAAATTAAAAATATATATTTTAAGTCTAATCCTTTTCGAGTACGCTTTTGCTATCTGTACAAATTTATCAGAAAAAACTGTGTGGGCGAAAGCGGAATGAATTTTGGGTAGAATACGGAATTAAAAAATATTTTTTTAAACTTGGGGTGAAAGCGGAAAAGTTTGTGGTATGAAACCGGAATTTTACGAAACTGGGATGAAAAAGTGGGATGTAACCGGAAAGTCCCAAAATGAGGAACGGCTCAAAGCATTCTGCATCGTTTGATCACTTGGTAGGTAAGCGGATATCTTACGTCGTGCTTGTCCGTACGTGTTCGTTTTCAGAAATTTCCTCGTACACCTACGCCGTTCAACTATCTGTGTTATCAAAGAGCTATTCAAATATCGAAAGCATTTGCATTTTATACAAATTATTTAAAAGTATTATAGGGCAGTTAGTACAACAAAGATTCATACCTACAAAAGCATTCCAAATAGCTATATTTAGGATTTTTTTTATCCGGCCGGAACTGAAATAAGACGAATAAACTGCGCCCACCAATTTAACTACCACGTGTGATGAGTAGATATGGCTCACCAAAATGCAGGCTGCTTTCAACCGGTCGTATTAGAAATATTTGCAGAGGCCTTATCCATCATCATCCTTCTTCCTTCACCACCGTCCTTCATTCATCTTACTTCTTGCGGCTGAGATAATGATACCTACAAATAAAATCTGGGAAGAACAGATCATCTGTGGCAGTCATGAATCAACAGCAGTGACCACCATATATAGTTTAAAGATATAAATATTTTAACTTTACCTTCTCAGTACATATTTGCGAATATTATGTTTGTGCGCTATAATCTTGATTTATATAAGAAAAATAGTGATATCCATGACCGAAACCCGAGAAATAAAAATAAATTAGCTACACCAGTATTGCGATTGCAGAAAACTATGGATTCATTTCTGGGTCTAGGAGTACGCTTCTATAATAAAATTCCTGCAGAAATATTAGGTCTGCCTTTACTTAAGTTCAAAACGATTGTAAAAAACCAGTTAATAAAAAAGGCTTATTACTGCATTGATGATTATAGAACTGATAAAATGCGTGGAAATTTATATACCTAAATTTATTTAATGTTAACAATTTTATCTATAGTATGAAAAATTGTGTTTAATGTTAACAATGTATTCAGAGCCCTTCAGGCACGCAGGGACCAAGTCTGGATTGAGTTTCTTTCGGCGTATTCTTCTCACCAGTGGTCGTTCCGAAACGCTAGTAGTATTTCAATTTTGCATATATTAAAAAATATATAAGAAATAAAAATATAACGTTCAAAAAGAGATACATGTATCCAATTTTGAATAAAAATCTTTGACTTTGACTTTGACTTTATATGTAACGTAATATGTGTAAATAAAATACAAGACCTGATTATTCACTGTATAGGCTTCAAAATCTAAATGATCAGATAAGTTAGTCTTATCAAATAAAATACCTGCGCAGTCTTCAGCAGATAAAAGCTCATCCAGACCATGTTTACATAATTGATGTGCAATTCACTTCATTCAGTATCTGGAGCTGTGCAATCACAATCAACGCAGAGAGTGGCCAAGAATCAACAGCGGTGACCACAAATGGCACCGATATTGATGCGGCGGCCGCCAGGGAAATCTAACGCCGTCTTGGAATTCCCAATAAATTTAATCAGATTAAAATGTAAGAGACTTAGGAATAACTTAGGTTTCCTACTTCTCACCCCTTGGAATATGGAATATTATAACGTTATTAAAGAAGTTAATAAATGGATTTATTTTATGTAGAAGACTTTATTTATTCATGCACCATAAAAGTAAAATATACATACTGTTATCCGCAACAGGGTTCGTCAAAATGTCACAGAGGATCATCAGCAGCATGCATCGTCAAATGGTTACAGAGAGTTTAGAAGACTTATTCATGTTTTATTTATACAGCGTGTAACATAACCAACGAATAAAATCACCCCGTCAAAATGAACAACTTTTCCTATGGGACCAAAGCTGGGAGCTAAAAAAGAAATATTGACATATTCATACAAAAGTGTTCGGCCGTCCCGGCAATAAGTATGAAAATAAAAAAAATAAATTCCTAATTTTGACGGGCTGAGTCACCCCTTCGCGGGAACTTCGGTTGGTTATGTTACACGCTGTATATGATAAATTTCATTTATCAGCAATTTATGAGGCACGAATCCATTATTATAGTGGCCATTGTGGTTATGCCCAATTCAGGGTACGTGTAATGTTACCTTAGATCTAGAATTTATTAAATAATTCATGCAAAGTATACTTACTTAACTCTTGATAAAACTCTTGATTTGAAGACATTTTAATATTTGTTTTAATTTGTCAGCAAAAAAATAACTCAAAGAAAAATTGTGCAGTAAAATAAATTTATGATCGCTGGACACTAGTCAATCAAAATCATTATATCTTAGGCCCACAATCTGTTTTGGGAGCTGGATCCGCGCATGTCACCTATCGAACCAATGCAGTATTAGTTGCATTTTTTATATTTTCTGTTCTTTGGTGTTATTAAACATTGTAAATGTAAAGTTAAATTAAAGTCATAACTTGTAGGTACATAAACTATATAGCTATGTTTTTTTTTCTCAAAGACACTTCTATTTATTTTATATCTCCAAGTGTATGCGACGTTGCATACACATCCCCTGAAAACTGTTTTGAGATTTTAGACTATCTCCCAAATTGCTCCCTCCCGAACCGGTTTCCGACGAATGTTCCACCATAAACAAACTTTGTCTAACATTTTTATTCCCTCATAAAACGTAGAAAGCAAATTAAATCACGAAAATGTACGTATGGATGTAGTAAGTGGAGTCTTCGAAAATATTGCGTTATTTCCAAAGATTCCACTTACTAAATTACATATTTCTTACTTTCGTGTAAGCTGGAGGCAGCTTTAGATACAAAAGATACAAAATTTGAGTAGGTTATTTCAGGCAGCGTGAAAACTATATTATTCTCGAAGGACTCATTAATCTCACAGTTTGGATCTGGCTTAAAGATCATAATAATTAACGGTAGACATATAATGTACACAATGGGTAGAGCTAAATTTGTGCATTTACTTTAACAAAGGAACTACACAAAAATGTAAAATGTAAAAAAATAAAGACATGCATTTCCGGCGACGGAGGCTAACAGGGCCTCTTCCCTCTAGCTCGTCTCGCGTATATGTACCTCTTTGTTAATATAATATTTATATATATATATATATATATATATTATAGGATTAAGAACATTAATTTTATGCGCAAGTTCATTAAAGACAGGTATGAGAGCGATCGCGTCTTTGCAGTTAATGTTGTCTTAATTTATTCAGAAGCGGAACGGGATCCGCCCGAACCTTAACAAGAATTAACGCTTGACTCGCTTCTCTTTTGAGACAAAATTCCTTGATTGGCCAGCTTACGTAACAAAAATTTGATAAGCGTGTGTGATGTGTATAGCACAGACAGACTGAGGTAATATAGAGGTTTTATACGAAAGTCGACCGCTTGGCTACTTTGATTTTTCCAATTCTATGGCTGTCTTCCTGTTTAATGGATGAAAATCCTAATCCTTTTTTGTGACGCCTTAACGCCCTATCTACTAAACAAATCGCCATTAAATTTCACATACCCATTGTCTGAAGTACGGAGAAGGACATAGGTTACATTTTATCTCGGGAAAAAGTACTGTTACTGAGATCGACATTAAGTGTTTTGTGTATATATATATAATTGTATAAAACTGCTGGGTATTATAACGTACAATCTAATGTAAAATGTTGCCAGCAGTACAATATAATAATTTGGTTGTTGCAGTATTAAGAAGATGGTAACATGCAATTAAAGTTTTTTTTTCGCTATGGGACTAAAAATAATACTTGGTATGACTATATTTTTCGAACATATTCTGACCAATCTATACCTATCCTTACAAATATTATAAATGCGAAAGTGAGTTTGTTTGTTTATTTGTTTGTTTGTTACGCTTTCACGCCGTAACTACTGAACTGAAGATCATCATGAAATTTTGCATACAAGTTCTCTGGAGTACGGAGAAGGACATAGACTACCTTTTATCCCGGGAAAAAGTACTATTCGAGCCGAGGGCAAAAGCTAGTATATAATAAACTCGCCTAAGATTCTCTACAGTCTGATTATGGAGAAATTAAACAGGTGAAATAAGATACGTGTCCTACAGATTTATGATGGCAAAATTACGTAATTAGCAGAAACTAGCGAGTGTAACGAAACAGCGGAGTCCCGACGGGCTATCGTTAGTGCTAAGTATCTATAACTCACAAGAGTTTATCCTATCTGCCAGTTTATCCTCCAAGTTGAGTTTTTGGAATATTCTGGCTGCACATGTAGCTATCCTATCACTTAATACTTATCTACAGAAATAAATTTCCATTTTCACAAACATTTATACTTTATAAACGCAGTATTTCCTTTTTCTGACCTATCTGTTTGTATTTTTTTATGATTAAAGGCTAAGTTGAAAAAAAACTTATATACGAATCATGTAACTCTCCTTCTATACCTTCGAGTAAAAATCAGAAATACGTATTTTTAATTGATGGTTATAAAATTAGCCAAAATTAGCGAGTGTGTCGAATTAGCGGAGTCCCGAAGGGTTATCCTTTGAACTAAGTGCCTATAACTCACAGGAGTTTACCCTATCCCGCCCAAGGGAGCTCCACCGTTCCTGAAATAATGCAGATGCACCTGTAGCTACCGCGAAAATGCATACCCGTTTTCGCGAAAATTCTATCTGGAATTATAAGACTAAATAAAACTAAGCTATTTGATTAAAAAAACTCGCTCTATGATATTAAAATAAAAAATATAACTAGACAGATTTTGACAAAAGGTAAAATTACGAAAAAAGCGAGTGTAACAAAAGAGCGGAATTCCGGCGGTTTATCGTTTGGTCTAAGTGCCTTTTACTCGCAGGAGTTTACCCAAAAGTGTTTAACCAATCCCACACCCATGGGAACAACTCCGTAACCGTAACACTTACTACTTATCTGCGGAAGTACATTTCCATTTTCACAACGATTTGAACTTTACAAACTATTTCCAAATAATCCGAGTGAAATAAAAGAAAGTTGTAGAATAATATAATCTTTAATAATATCCGTAAGTAACAACATTAACTGCAGATATGAGTCGCTGACGTGTACATATGTTAGTTTATATCTTTTGGGACAAACGCTTTTAAAATACCTTATACAAATATTTAAGGAACGATGAAAGCGTTTTAGATAAAAGCCCCATGGTGGCCGGTTATAATAATAATTTGTTTTGCACAAACATTTTTCTATGGCACTAGAATAAGTAGCAATCCAAAATATTTTCACTGGGTATAGGTACTAAGTTTAAAAAAGAAAACATTATTTAAAGTAACTATTTTCGATATTTCTGCTATTTATCAAAGTTGTCATTCATAAACTTGACTTGTAAATTCTGAAAGTGATTTTCATTATTTTCACGGTTGCTATAACTTTTATTGTAATAAGACAGGAAAACAATACCTATTATGAGTTAATTTTATGTGAGAAGTATTTTTTTACCCTATTTACCCTTTCCCTCGTAGAAAAGCTTGGAATATACATATATTTTAAACTTTTCTACGAGGTATATACCTACGAATACCTCTACTTACATATCTGTGAAAATGCAATGCAAGTTTAGAAACCTTGCCTACAATCCCTTGTCCCAACTAGAATTGATATTTAAAGATTAATAAAAAATTAATGTAGTATATAATCATTGGGTGTAATTAAATAAATACCTTATATTTTTTCGTGTATATTTAAATCACTGATAGTCAATTAGTTTGTATCATCTGGAACCAAAAACGTGCCACGATACTTTACAGGCATTTTAAAGTTTGTGAAGGCGTGTTGGTTACAAGAAGTTAATAAAACTCTTTTACTTGATATAGCAGTCGACTAACTGTATTTAAAATATTTTCATGGTAAAATTAACTGATGAGTCGAATCTAGCGAATGCAACAAAACAGCAGAGTCCCGGCGGCCTATCGTTTGTGCTAAGTGCCTTTAACTCGCAGGAGTTTACCCTATCCCGACCAGGGAAGCCGTTCCTGAATATTCCGGATGCACACGTAGCACTTCCAACTTATCAGCGGAAATACATTCCCATTTTCACAGACATTTAAACTTTACAACTGAACTACGAGTATTTTCTTCTCACTGGAATTTAGGAAACTAAATATAAATATGCTGTGGGATTGCTCGTGGATGCTTATTTAGGATGTGTAATATTACTTGTACCATTAAGGTGAACGTTTCACTGTTATGTATGTTTGTGTGTATCTCTGTGTCACCTTATTTCTAAATGGGTGAATGGATTAGGCTGAGTTTTTTTTTTAATTTGAACGTAAGTTTTCTAGTGATGGTTCAAAGACATGTAATATCAAAATAATTCCAACTACATGTACGTAATATAATTTGGTAAACTTATAGTTTGAGTGCCGCCGGTCACTGCCGCCTTAACTCAAACCTTTATGTATGTACCCCTACATCTGAAATGAGTGTATAGTATTTTTAAAACCTAAAATGTCCGCTGAAAGCAACATATCAATTAAACCTCATATTTCGAAATCAGTATACCATTTAGCAACAAGTGATTCCAAAAAAACAAACACTGAAAACACATAACTCTTCTCCTATGACAATCAAGTTAAAATAGTATATTCAGCTTTTCAATGATCATAAAATAACGTAAGCCGAAACCATCGAGACAGCGAAGTCCCGGCGGGCTATCGTTTGACCTAAGTGCCTATAACTAGCAGGTCGAGTTTACCCTATCCCGCCCAAGGGAGCCGCTCCGTCGTTCCTGGAATATTCCTCATGCACATGTACAAGTAGCTACCACTTACTACTTATCTTTTATTTTTCTCATTATAATTTTAGTACGCATTGATTATTGGAATTACTGTTTTTAATAAATGAACATTATTTTGATAAACTATAGGCAACTTATTACTTATCAAACTAAAAAATAAGATATGGTGAAAAAAGTCCATGCGCGGGGGGCTTGAACCAGCAACCTACTCGTAGGTCTATGTACGAAATACGCTCTGTCATCTGACCTACCGCATGATTCAACCTCGGCGCCGAAATTCCATAAAACCATATCTTTTTTCTTAATTTATTAAGAGTGTATCAAAATTGCATTGTTCTTTGATCGTTGCGTAAGAACAAAGGTAAATAATATAATTAACTTACATAACTTAAAACTTTGTATGGTATCCTTTTTTGTATTGTTTTGTTTGTTGGCGAGTGTTTCTGGAGCTGAATACTTCAAAGACGTTTTTGTTATTATTTAAGTCGCTATTCATAAATAGTACCAATTCATATTACTGAAGGTTGTAGGTAGTACAATGGCTATTTTTATTTAGGTGTTATTTAAACGGTTAATGGTGGAAGAGTGGTGGTAGCTCCACCGTGCCCATCATTCCGGTAATATGGCGTGAAGAGAGCAATCATGTGGTTTTTCTGCTCTGCATCCCCGTAGCAGATCAGTATGCATAACGCATTTTCCACATGTAAAAAAACAAAGGTGTTATTTAAATGGTTAGTAGAATATTCGTATCTTTGTAAGAAAAAAAATTACAGCTAAAGTAGCTAGTTGGGCAGCAATTTCTGGTCAGCAAAACTTCTTTTTTGCCCTCAGTCATTCTGGGTCAATTGTAAAATCTGCTGCCCAAATAATTATTAAGCGGCCCAACTAATTACTTTCCTTTTTATTTTACACAAAATATTCAGAAGTACAATAGAGTGCAGCAGCACTCCACCTAAGTACAAAATGTACAGCCCCCCATCGTTACCCGTGGGGATACCGTATACCGTATTGGGATACCGTAGATGCTTTTAGGAATCACGGACTCTATAACGGCTCCGTTTTGTAACTCGGGCATACGCAACCCTAAATATGTTTGACAGTTTGACTAAATACTTAAATACGTCAGTAAGACAAGTGGCAATGGCTACAATATGTAAACCTCAAAAGAATAACTGAAGCTGAGATGTGAACTAAAAAAGTAGTGTAAAAGACACCAACGTCACCCACAAGCCTAGAGAATTCTCGTTTAAACTACGTGCAGCAACTTATCTTGCAACTGACCAATTCGGCCAAGTGCCAGTCGGACTCGCGCACGAAGGGTTCCATGCATTATACCGGGTGTTACAAAACTACGAAATAATATTTTAGGGGCATGATCAGTCCATGATATTAGACAACTATCCTCAGGGAACATACATCGAAAGACTAAAAAAAAGTTTTGACCTTCCATAGAAAGCCGATCAGCTGATTGCTTATTTTGTATCGGCGATCGATTTTTTCTTTTCATGTCTCGAAGTTTGTCCCATGGGGAAAGTTGTTTAATAATAAGGACTGATCATGATCCTTAAATATTATTTCGTAGTTTTGTAACACCCGGTATATACATAATAAGTTTGAAATGATTTAAATATCCTTATCCTTACTTATAATATTATAAATGCGAAAGTGAGTTTGTTTGTTTGTTTGTTACGCTTTTACGCCGTAACTACTGAACCGATCATCATGAAATTTTGCATACAAGTTCTCTGGAGTACGGAGAAGGACATAGGCTACCTTTTATCCCGGGAAAAAGTACTATTCCCGAGGGATCGACATTGACGCGGGCGGAGCCGCGGGCGAAAGCTAGTTTTTATTATAATTATGTAACTCAAAATTAATGCTTTTTGTAATTTTTCCTTTCAAAGACTGAGTCTGGCCATCCAGCGAGGAAATGCCGCCAGCCTTTTGGGCACTCTGCCAGCAGACCGCAGCGATTTGGCAACCATATTTAATTTGATTTGAAGTGTTTATAAATTCATTTTATTTTTAATTTAAGTTTTAATTTAGATTTTTAGTTTAAAATTATTTGTATGTCGATTAATTAGTTTATTCATCATATATGTTAAAATTTATCCTTTCAAAGTCAAAGTCAAGTCAAAATATTTTTTTTTCTAAGTCAAAATGTTTTATTCATCGTAAGATATTTTAAATATCATTTGGTGAACGTTAAATTACACGTTATTTATTTACAACATTAATATTGTAGACATCAATAACTTACTTAAAGCTAAGTTTACGCCGCTTCTAGGGCGGAGTGCAGAATTTTTTTGTTTCACTTTATCTGTGCTACAAGACCTTGCTTCATACCAAATTTCAAAATTCTGAGTTTACGGGAAGTACCCGTATTACGTACCCTAAGTAGTAATTTTTTTACGATGTTACTAAAAGTTTATAAAAAAATGTCACAGGCTATTTATTTAGTCATGAACAAATTTACAATCGTGTCTGAAATCAATTGAACATATAACAATAAAAATTTAATTTTTATAATATTAATATTTTAAGTTTGCTATAACATATTAATCATGAGGGTTTTGAAAAGAAATCTTCGATTTTATAAACACTGTATTTACTGTAGTTACCGACCTATGAAAATACTTGATAGCTTATAGTCATCAATAGACCTCATATGGCTGAGATGATAAAATTTTGAATAAAGCTGCAAACACGATATATGAAAATTAAATATTTTTTTTCTTAGCTACTTTTAAAAAGCCAAAAACAGCAACATATAAGTTGAAAATTTTGTAGTTGTAAAAATTACCTATATTAATAATCACAAAATAAATACCTACCTATTTAGGGACCTATACATAAGTGTCTATAACAGTAAATATCTTAGACTTAGTATAATCTGAGCTACAGATCAACATTACAAAGCACACGTCTATGCAAATATTAACAGTCGCATCAATTCAAATGCACGTAGCTAAACGTTGCCAATACACGTGAAACGCAACGTGAGGTTTTGCCTACATTGGATCCGTTCGCAAAATACCTTACCCCTGCACCAACTAGCTCTCATTTAAGCCAGGGACTAAATCAAATATTATATTTATCATCATAGAAATAAATAATTCGAGGATCCAATTTAAGCGTAATATTTTTTATGCCCAGCAGTGGGCTGATATGGGCTGAAAATGAATGAATGAATGAAAATTGTTAGACATATGAAATTCGAGAATTGTAATATTGCATTAAATGAAATGCGGAATTCGGTTTGTTTGTTTGTAACACTTTCACGCTTTAACTACTGATCCGATTATCGTAAAACTTTGCATATGAGTTGAGGTACAGAGAAGAACAAAGGCTACTTTTCATCCCAGAAAAATTTAATTGAGCCTTAGACGGAAGCTAGTTGACAATATGTGACATTAAATTGTAACTTATTCCAGTTGAATTCGATAAAGAATAACGGTTTTATTAGGGCTTTGCATCGGAGCAAAATTATGGCACCGGTGAAAATCACAGGTGAATCATCAGTATTCAGTAGGCACCGAGTGGCATCGTATCATTCCACCAAGCGCCGGGCGCCGTCGAACGTTAACACATTGCTATTAATTTAGGTATTATTATTATTAAAGCTGCTATTATGTTATATTTATTTAATTTTAAGTGGTTCGTAAATTTTTATTCAGTAGTTGTTTTACGTAACTAACTACTTTCTTAACTAATTTTCAATTAAATTTGTATGAAATTTTACTTTTCCAAATACATCTGACCGACCGAGTACTCTAACAAAAATTAGCACAATAAAACCAAATATTTCAGAAATAGATGCGTAAATCGAAAAATGATGTTCATAAGCTCACAATATTTTTAAAAGACCTTTTTAACGAACCCACACGCTGGGTATTTCTGTAGCTTGTCCTTTGCCCCTACTGGGCAAAGGCGTCCCCTTTCTGTTTCCACACTTCCCGCCCTGGGGCTACTTGCTGTTTTTTTTTTAATCACCGGTACTTCACCGGTGTCTCTCCGGTGATTTCTCCGATTGCAATCACCGGTAATTCTCTGGTACTCCATGCTCCGATGCAAAGGCCTTTTTCTAACGTTTATTTAGACGAATTGGCCGGCTAGATTTGATCTGACCAAAACCCTGACCCTGAGACCTGGGGCCAAAACCTACTTAATACAAGTAGATATATGACAAAACATGGGAAATAAGGTAAGACAAAGGAAGCGTTGGTCGGATGACATAAAAAAGATTGGGGGCCCATTATGGCAGAAAATGGCAAAAAATAGAGAAACTTGGAAGAAGCTGGAGGAGGCCTTTGTGTCTCAAGACACGCCGACTAACATGTCGGCAACTAAAGGCTAATAAATAAATAATATGACTAAACATAATTTAAAGGTTCTTGCGAGCAGGTGTGCTAATTTAAACAGGCGACCCCCTGTTAATGTATATTTTTATGGAAAAATCGTAAGTATTGTGAAGCCACCCGTACAAAAATAGAAACATGCCCTTTTCAGAAATCGGACGGTGCTGGTCCAATGACAACCAATTTTTTCTTTCTTAATTATGAGACGTATTCTCATAATGTAATTTGTGTTCATATAACGTCTTTTTTACCCTTATATATACCCAGTTCCCTGTTGGTAAAACGATAGTCCGTTTTACAAACATGTCCTGTGTGGAGTACCCTGTAGGTCAGGCACAGGGGAAGGGTGGCGAGCAGTCGGTCGGTTTTATTGGCGTCACTAATGAGTTGCTAATTCAATTTCACGGACGCAGGGCGCGCGGTCAGTCTAGTCTGCGGTCGTCGCAGCGCACACCATGGATATTTCATCGCTCATCGAGATAACTAAATCTTCATTACAAAAACACGGTTTCACTCACGTTTATTTAGTTGGAATCGCCAACTAGTATCGCTTTCTGACTCCGGTATAACTAGACTGTTTCGATACCTCTATTATTTTACGCATGTTTTTATAATGAACTAGCTTTCGCCCGCGGCTCCGCCCGCGTCAATGTCGATCCCTCTGGAACAGTACTTTTTCCCGGGATAAATGGTAGCCTATGTCCTTCTCCGTACAACAGAGAACTTGTATGCAAAATTTCATGATGATCGGTTCAGTAGTTACGGCGTGAAAGCGTAACAAACAAACAAACAAACTCACTTTCGCATTTATAATATTAGTAAGGATTTATCTCGCGTACATTTTAATACTATTATAAAGTAAATATATTTAAATTATTCAGCTAGTACAAGTTCAGAACGATAAAATACATAATACAGGAAATTAAACTGTAAATATACCTATTCTTATTCTACTTGGGTCTGTTCAATAGTGTGTAGGTATATTTAAACGAGTCAAACACCACAAGCCAATCAGTTCATACCTTCTATCGTGCAGTAACTACCCCACTACTTGCATGGTACAGGACCTCAGTGACGCTAATGAAAAGGCGATCACGAAGCTAAATACTGGTCAAAAGAAATGTAATTAAATGGAACCATTTCGACTCGAAATGCAGAAGACCACAAGGCAATCGCCAACCTGTATCAGATGCCTTTAAGCAATTTCAAAAAACCTGCCATAAATTACTAGCATGTTAGGGACTTATTAACTGAGAGACCGTGGTTACAGCTATTTAGGATGCGTTGCACTCTGTGGTTTCACTAACGATGTGAAAATTGGTACTTATTTCCACTAGTAGACCGTAGGTACCACTAGTACGGTATATACTGTTTACACCAGAGCTGTAAAAAGCCAGCAAAATGATTTTTTCCCAATGAAACACTTGTGCAACACACCACATTTTTGTAGGAAAC
Source organism: Elegia similella (assembly GCA_947532085.1). NCBI lineage: Eukaryota > Metazoa > Arthropoda > Insecta > Lepidoptera > Pyralidae > Elegia > Elegia similella. Next base: position 15,033,993 of record OX383929.1, read on the forward strand.
GCCGCCTTTATACCTTTATTCATATGGAACAAAACAAATTAAAATTGTCTTGCGTGATCAAATTTACTTGAAATGAACTATAACAATCAAAGTGTGAGTCAAATACTGCGGCCATATATCTGATCGCTTCCATTAAGTTAATGTGGGACATAAAACCTTTGTGCCTCAGTTTATGACGCTCGGTCTCGGCCCAAAGAAACTTCCTGCCCCCAGCAAATGAAGGAAAGTTTTGATTCCCCCAAACGGACCGAATCTTTGTTCCGGAAAAATAACTATGCTCTTTGTCTAATCATATTATGACAAATCTTCATCGTGGAAGTTCGCAGTGCCGCCCGGCTAAATTGTGACGTGATATATCACAGGTTTGCCTTACAGTGCCAGCTATTGATAACAACCGGCACGCACAGTGAACTCAATGTAGCGACCTAACTGTCAGCTTCTCGACAACAAAGTTATCTACCCCTGGAAGAAATAACACACTTTAAAGTTAGCGAATTCAATCGCTAGAAGACATGAACTTTGTACAATTGTTTTCTTTCCAAGTGTAGCACTTAGACGAATTCGTAGAGATAAAAGTGGATTGGGAAGATAGTTTTTATTTTTGTTTTATTGTCAGGGCCAGAGCCTTTTTTTGAGCAAATAAGCTCTCGTCAAACTTTGTAGTCTCTCGAGTCGTAAATTACTTTGTTTGTTCTAGAAAAGCTGTCAGTACAGCGAGAAAACAAAATAAATATCCTTAAAAAAATGTAGAGCCTAAAAACGCAGATACATTGTTATTTGCTTCTACATTTTATAAAAATATTTTATACTAGCTGTCGCCCGCGGCTACGCTTGCGTTTCTACCATGCATATTCATGAACAATAAAAGTTGAATTTATCTAAGACAATCTCAGTACATATCTAATTTATACATAATTTTACTTTAATAATTGTTCATTTTAAAGTTATATTAATATATAATACATAATTTTCAAATAACGCGAGTCGTGTAACGTATTAGATGTACTCATATGACCTAGAGCATTTTATAGAGCAGTAAAACATGCGAGTATATTGAGCATTTACAATAAGATATTCAAATGTATCCATTGGCTAAACTGGCGCGAGTTTAACGTCGCCTCAGCTGAATTTGACGATAAAACTTTTATAGTTATTGCTGTCCGCGTTATGTAATGCATACAAAAGTTCCCCGGATGCAAAATAGCTAAGCAAACAATTGTATAAGCGGGCACCATGTTTCAGTGCCAAGAAATAATCTCTTACGTGACATTAACATACATCATATAGGAGCAGCTGCCAAAACTGTCTGCCGGGCCCCGGGTCCCGCACCGCACTACTTACCAACTAAAACAATATTACTTAGCTGAGTTATCTCACCGCATTGGTAAACTTTGTCGCGAACTTCTAACCGATTTAACGTTCGTACATAATTAACTATATGTGAGTAGACATTAATTGTGTTTTGTATTGAATGACGATTCAGTTAAAGTAAGATTTTTGGATTAAATAGACCTGTCGTAGTAGTTAGTTTAGAAAAATATGTAGCAAATTTTTTACCAGGTAAATAAGGTTAGCATATGTTAGTCAGAATGAGGTCATTAAAATAATTAACTTTTACTATAGTACTAGAAATAGGGAAAAATAAATATATCATTTTTGTTAAGAATAGAAAGACTGATTTCTTTGAAATTAATTTAATTAAAGAAGTTGTTATAAAACTTTTATTTGCCAACTTTTGTAAGATCTATATTTATGTATTACAATTAACCTAGCTAATAAAAATTAAAAGTCATATCATTTCCTTTATCACCGTGGAAAAAATACTACGTACAACCTTTATATTGTTTAACTAAGTAGATATACATTTCTAGATTTCTACAAAAAAATCACTTGGGAAACAAAAAGTATTCAGCAATTTCAGCTAAAGCTGCCTTATAAATGTGGATGGTCAAAGCCAAAGGTATGTTGTATTCTAGTGGGATTGCGGTATCGACAAGGATTAGTGCGCGCAAATCTCTATTTTAGTGGCGCGGTCCACGCCGCCCAAACTGGGCCAATTAAAGCTTACGCGCACTAATCTCGATATCGATACGATAGCTATTATACCGATCGAATAAAACAGAGGCCCCCAAAATCCTTGCTGATAAAAACAATTTGCCGTTTTTAGGGTTCCGTACCCAAGGGTGAAAACGGGACCCTATTAATATCGCTCCGCTGTTAATTAATTGCTAAGACAAGTAACTGCTTATTTTTCGTGTGTGTGGTTGGCCACACACACGAAAAAAACACTGGTGTCAGATTTTTCAAGCTGCCTAAAGGCATCTGACATATCTTAATGACTGCCATCAATGATGACAGCCGGGACCAATGGCTTAACGTGCACGCCCAAGCACAGAGGAGCCCGAGATATTTTTATGCCACTTCCCGGGTACCCATCCAATGGGGACTGCGCCCGGGGTTGCTTAATATACGAGTACGTAAGCGCTAATTATCCTCAGACCCACTAAACTATCGGAATCCTCTTATGTTACTGCAAATCATAGATTTAAAAAAATATTTAATGTCAATTTTTTTTTTATATTTTATTGCATTCATAGATACATTTGTAGCAGAATATAGATATACACATAAATAATCATCATCAGGTCTTTTTAGTCTCCACTGCAGGAGCATGACCCTCTCTGTACTACCGGAGCCATACTTGGCCAGAGCAGACAAAGGATTTGGACTACACTCTCCTCGCTGGCCAGATGGGTTGGAGAGGTCTCATTGATGTTTATGAGCTTGTATTTCCTAAGTCGCTTCTTCAAACGGCTAAACAAAATTAAAATTGTGAAATACAAACATAATTTTGTGAAAGTAGTGTAGGTATATAAAAAAAAACAGCAATGTGACATAAACTATTAAAAATTCAGCACTTCCATTCAGGGCTTGTTACCGGTACCAAATTCCCATTATAAGTACCGGTAAGTACCGGTATTACTATTCTGTTAAAATTTTAACGGTAATATGAGGTACCGGTAATCTAGTATTTAACGGTAATAATATTGTTAACAGTTAACGGTAATTTTACCGCTACTTGTTACCGGTACCAAATTCACATTATAAGTACCGGTAAGTACCGGTACCTCTATTCTGTCAAATTTTAACGGTATTAAAATTGCGGTAATTTTACCGGTACCTACGCATTGTTGCCGTCTACCGCATGGGACTCGCTCGATTGTAAAAGTGCCGCCCTATTGTGGGCCCCCGCCTCACGCCGCACATGCACAACACGGCAACGACACACATTAACGAAATGATAATTCCCAATACGAGTACCGGTACTAAGTACCGGTACTGTTTACCGGTATTTGGTACAGGTACTTCTTTCAATTACCGGTACCGTCGTTTTATTGAGGTACCGGTACCAATCCAATTACCGGTACCGTTGTATTATAGAGGTACCGGTACTTGATTTTTACCGTTACCAAATGTACCGGTACCAAACCAATTACCGGTACTGTCGTTTCATAGAGGTACCGGTAATGGATTTTTACCGGTATTCCAACCCCTGCTTCCATTTAGAGTTTACGGACCTCTATTTCTTCACCTTTTTTCACCAGGGTGTATATATTCTTTGCCAAGGGGGAAATGAAAGGTCAATCGACCACTTTGGGAATGAAGGGAACAAACGATCGTTTATAATGTACTAGCTGTTGCCCGCGACTTCGTCCGCGTCAATTTCTGTTACTATGATTAATTAGGCTTTTTCTTAGCATAGATAAATAATTTTCCCCCGTTTTCAAAACATTTTTTATTGATGCTTCGCTCCTATTGGTCGTAGCGTGATGTTTTATAGCCTAAAGCCTTCCCCAATAAATGGACTATCCAACACAAAAATAATTTTCCAATTTGATCCAGTAGTTCCTGAGATTAGCGCGTTCAAACAAACAAACAAACAAACAAACAAACTCTTCAGCTTTATAATATTAGTATAGATTGCGTTGCGGTTTGTGCAGCGGACGAGTGCGGCGCGTCACTAATTCGCGCTTATCGACTGCAGATCGGTTTACTAGTACCCGACATATTCATGCAAAGAATTCATGGAAGCACAAGAAGCCAAAGACATTGCGCTCGACAACCCGCCTACCAAGTGTGGTAAGTACCTATTGCAATATCCTCCCATAGAACGAAGAATACTTAGGAGAGGCCTCTGTCCAGCAGTAGGATTCTAACACCTGGTATGATAATGAGGTATTATGGATTTAAAGATAATTATATCCTGCTTTATAAAGAAAGGTTGATTTTGAACTCCCTGGCAATAGTTTATTTCAGGGGTTGGAATACCGGTAAAATTCATTACCGGTACCTCTATGAAACGACAGTACCGGTAATTGGATTGGTACCGGTACATTTGGTAACGGTAAAAATCAAGTACCGGTACCTCTATAATACAACGGTACCGGTAATTGGATTGGTACCGGTACCTTAATAAAACGATGGTACCGGTAATTGAATTGGTATCAATAAGTTTAATAACGGTAATAACAGAAGTATATGTACTAAATACCGGTAAACAGTATCGGGAATTATCATTTTGTTAATGTGTGTCGTTGTCGTGTTGTGTATGTGCAGCGTGCGTGAGGCGGGGGCCGACAATGGGACGGAACTTTTCCAGTCGAGCGAGTCCCATGCGGGGGACGGCATCAATGCGTAGGTACCGGTAAATTTAACGGAATTTTTAACACTTTTATAACCGTTATTTTTCTAGATGATTACCGTTAAAATTTAACAGAATAGAAGTACCGGTACTTACCGGTACTTATAATGTGAATTTGGTACCGGTAAAATTACCGTTAACTGTTATCAATATTATTACCGTTAAATACTAGATTACCGGTACCCCATATTATCGTTAAAATTTTAACAGAATAGTAATACCGGTACTTACCGCTACTTATAATGGGAATTTGGTACCGGTAACAAGCCCTGGTTTATTTGACGACCTCTATAGATAAGTGGTGCCGCAAGTGCCTTTGAATCGCAGGGATCCTGGGTTCGATCTCCGGCCAGGTCATAATAAAAAAGAACGATCAATTTGACATTGGCTGGATGTTTATCTATTATAAAATATAGAATCGTTGAGTTAGTATTCTACGACACAAGTTCACAATTTACTGTGGAACTGGCTCAATCACTGAATCCAAATATTTATTTACCTATTTATTATTAGAATCTCGGAATCAGAATCAAATCTAATAGAATACAATACGCGGAGCGTTTTCCGTTTACAGAAAGGCGTGCGCAATTGCGCATCCATCGCGGTTCCACTCGTTCCATTTCAGACATATGAAGGTCCATACTTTCGTTTATAGCATTGAATAAGAAGTTTACTGAGACGCGGCGCGTCGGGCGGTGCATGTGGCGTGGCGTTTGGCTCAGCATTCCATGCTACGTCCAACGCCGCGTTGCACGCGGTGTGTGTCATATAGCCAAACGTCATATCTCAAGCAAACGCTCGGAAAAACGTAAACGGCCCCATACTTTGCCATATGTTTAAGATTTTGACAGTACGCGCCGATCAAGACCGCTCAAGACATAAATTTGAGATTGATAGAATTATGAATAAAAATATCTCAGCAAGTAACTTTTTTTAAATTTCCTCATTTAACTGAAATTTACCTACTACCTAATACTTACTCATAAGAATAAAAATTCCCAAATAAGTAATAGTTGAGGGTTTACACCACAAATTTTAGTAAGATTTAGAAGTGATGCAATAAAAATATTTACTGAAACAACAGTCATAGAAAATAAGGTGTTACCCTATTTACTAGCTAATAGGCAACGTAATTATCCCCGGGATCCCGAGCCAATTCCACTGTTTAAGAAAGATAAACGAGGAAAAGAAAACTATTCCGGGGAAGCTGTAACTTTACCCAGTTCACAATAGTCAGGTAATTACCCACTACCTGGAGAAAGCCGCTTTTACACTGGCACGGCCAGATATTATAGACTTATAGAATTTTCTCACATCGTTAACACCATCCCTCTCTACAATTGAGAAGGTGGGCCGTATGCCTGTTTGCCTACTTAGATGACTTTGGTACGTCACGTTATGAGCTGTTCGTTGCTACTGATGTTGCTAGATGGTCGAAGCTGTAACCTCTAACTAAAACCTTGCAGATGAAAAAAGAAACTGGCTCTGTTTACCAAAGGAAGAAATAGGCATTTGTTACTTCGCTACTACGCATTGCCAGTTTAAACATGAAGTACTTACTTGCTCTAGTAAGTTTACAAAAGTTACAAATATATACATACTTATGATATGGCAAGAAGCCGTATTACGCGTAAGGTACGACATGTGAACCATATAAAGCAGTACCTACCTAAATAGCTTAAGCTAACTAGAAGAGTATATACGCACTCGTAGTACCTACCTAACTGAATAGTACATATATAGGTAACGGTCAGTTACTACGCCGTACTACCTATATACAGGTAAACGTGTAGCTCCATGTGTATTTTCCTATCACCATCAACGTAACTTCAAATAATTAGAGTATTCGTAGGTAGGTAGGTTTATTTTGTACTATACCTACAGGTCCACATCGCTTTCAATTATTTACGCAGAACCATTTGGTTAGTAAATAATTTCATGCCTCTAATAACTTACAGGCATGAAATAATTTACTTACTCCATGTATTAGGTACCACAGGAGAAGGCTTATAACTTCATTCCGCTGGTAATTACGCTGCAGCTATTTTTTGCTGCGTCCGTGTGGCGTGGCATTCCAGAACACTCAACAACTGCAAACATTCGTCATTAGCTTAACATTATTCACTCGGATGCTTTGTTTTTCAACGTCTGCATTTTAATGGAATGCCTTGCCTAGACCCGTACTTGTTTACATAATAAACTATTGTTTCATTTTACCTCGACGACTAATTGTTTTCATAAACATTTATTTATCATATCAATTACCTAGCAACACTAATAGTTCCAAATTTCCGTCGTGACGCTCGTGACCAAATTGTCCAATTTTCTTTTTATTTCTTCAGCAGAATCATAAAAAATCATGATGGCCGCTTCACGCAAACCTAATATTCATGCTCGACAAAGAGCTTATGATACGAATGGAAATGCCATTGTAAAAAGTGGCGCCGGGAAGGCAGTCACTGAGCCACTCGGCGTCCGTATGTTGCGTACGTGATTACTCTCTAAATATTCCACTTTATTGTGCAATCCTCTCCTTGTCATGTGAAGAAGCGATGCTAGGAGGCGGCCCTGAATAATTTAGGCGGTCGGCGGCGGATGTACCATTTATCCAAATTGTCGTCTGCGCCATGGAGCAAGGGCGGGAGTTAAAAATGAACAAGCTGTCACTTTCGAGTGGCGTTCACACCGATTCCCCGGTAAAAGTAACGAGACTCTCGGAAGGATACATAGTATTTCTGTTGGTTTGTTCTGGCCAATTGAGTCATCCTCGTATTTTATTTTCGAAAGTATGCGTACTACTTACTTAGGTAACTAAATATAAAGGCACGTTTTGTAAATTCTTAGCAAGCTTTGTATCGAAAGATCTACCAGTAGGTATATTCGCTGAACTATATTTAACTCAAGTTGTTAACAGAAAATTAAATGTTTTCTTGAAAACCTTGGATACGTGAGCTTTATTAACCTCAGTGGAAACCAAATGACTCATAATTATAGCAATATTTGAATTGGCTTTTTCCATAAACAGCAGTCGCATGTTTGCGGACTATTTCAATGCGGCAAAATGATTATTTTAATATCTGTTACACGAATTGGAACCCCTAACACATGTACTTTGTTTGATAAGTACCTTTTTTAAGGAATTACAAATACCTACTAGTTATACGAATATTTCCTATACCTTTATAAGTATCTGAAAGGCTTTACTAACGTAGTTTCAACTAAATATGATATAATAAGTTGATGTATTGAATCAGGGGTTGATAGAGCTCAGATGTATTGATACTACGGGTTCCATTTCATGTAGTTTATTTGATTATTTTAGTTTATTTGATCCCGGTAGTGCAAGACCTGCGTAGTGACCCAGCTGACAGTTAGAAAAAAACGTAAAAAAATAAGACTTTATAACCAACTGGCTGTTGCCCGCGTCTTCGTCCGCGGCAATTTCTGTTATTATAGACATAAAATGTCGCGGACATTTTTTTAGTTCGTTTTAAGAGGAATAATTCTTTAATACACATTTTTTGGGTAACTTAAACCGTTTACGCATCGCACGCGTCGGATATCCTCAACTATGAATAATTTCCCCCCGTTTTCAAAACATTTTTTATTGATGCTTCGTCCCCGTGATGTTTTATAGCCTAAAGCCTTCCTCAATAAATGGACCATCCAACACAAAAAGGATTTTCCAATTTGAACGAGTAGTTCCTGAGATTAGCGCTTATTGTTCATTTTGTCTTACGATTTTGTGTTCTATCTAACTGATACCGAGATTTAATTGCCAAAGGGTTCAGAAACAACCAGTAGGTATACACTGCACGCACAACACAATTCACCACAACTTACAATTTATTCGTCCATTTTACCATAGAATTCATTAAAAAAGGTGTCGACCGAGGAAAGGAAGATTCGTTTGACAAGGAAATTGGAGCGTCCGTGTCCTCGAAGCTGAACTAAAATAAAAGGTCCCAACTGTACAAGAGGATAACACTATTGCAGCGATATAAAATTGTAGGAGCAGGTAAATCAAATAATAAAGGAAAATTCCATTATAGTCCCGGTTCAGATGCCCGAAGATTTATCGAGAAAAGAGTTTTATTTCATAGGGAAGTTTATACGAGTAATGTACTTGTACCTACGTAAATACCTATCTAAGTTAAGAACTCAGGTTGTTGTGGTAAGGCCTCCTATAATACGATGATAATGTTATCAATATAATAACCTAGTTAAATACGGTATTGATATTACGTAGGACGAGTATCTACCAATCCTATATAATTTTAACACAGAGTACTTAGGTAATTACCAATACTGTAACAAAAGAATGCGCCTAGTATTGTACCTAGGGAAGAACATACTAGGTAGAGTTTAATAGGTACCTCCTTATCTAACCGTGTTCCCGGTTGTGGCGGCTGCGATTTGAGAAAAATAATAAATTGTTATGAAAGTAAGTTTGTATTATTTTATTATTTATTTGAATTCAAGTATTTTTTGAATCGTGAAATTTCGTATGATTAAGTAGGTTGTACACATTGTAAAGAGTAAGTATCTAATGGAAACCGCCCGAGTGCGAGTGTGACTCGGGTTCCGTACCGTTATCTATAAAAACGGCAAAAAGTCATGTCTGCTGTATGGGAGCCCCCCTTTTATATTAATTTTATTTTTAATTAATAATTTATTTTAAAAGTGAATATATAACTAAATATTGTGAATATGTCAAGAGTCTACCTATTGCCGTTATCAATATCGAGCAAAAAAATCACGTTTGTTGTATGAGAATCCCCTTAAATATTTATTTTATTTTTAAATATTTCTTGTTATAGCGGCAACAGAAATACATAATCTGTAAATTTGAACTGTCTTAGTATCACGGTTCATGAGATAGAGCCTGGTGACAGACGGATAGACAGACAGACAGACGGACAGCCGAACAGCGGAGCGATATTAATAGGGTCCCGTTTTTACCCTTTGGGTACGGAGCCCTAAAAATACATTTAGGATAGGTACAAAGGTAAGTAACTAGGGTTTTGATAGTCCCTTAGGTGGCGATGGCGATGCCCCAACGAAACAATATGGTTTAACACTTTAGCGGACACTGCACGGCTATAGCCGTTATAACAATAAAACTTCTACTGTGTCTCATTTAGTGTCCGTTAAAGTGTTAATTGATTTGGTATGACGCATATAGTAGGCCAGGGCCGAGCCGAGGCCGTAGGCCGAGCTCCACGACGAGGGCGAAGCCCAAGCCGTCGAACAGTTAGCCCTATTCCTCTTTATACGAACTAAAAACTTGTCCGTGACGGTACAATAACAGAAATTGCCGCGGACGAAGTCGCGGGCAACAGCTAGATTTAACATACAACGTGATTTTGAATCTCCTAGATATATTGGAATCTCGGAATCAGAATCCCTAATGGAATAAGTACAGAATAGCCAGCATTCAATAAGCTTATTGAAAAAAACAAGGTTTCCCATCCAAAGTCGCCGATCAGCTGGACGAATTTCTATAGAATGCTAAATGTTTTTTTTATTGTTTTTTCCTTTTTTTCTTGCAATTCTGTATTCCAATAGATAGGGATTATGATTCCCAGATTTCAATATACTAGGAGGGTTAAATCACGCTGTATATACTAACCATCATAAGTCAAGTACCTACAGACTACAGACGTACCTACCTCACTAAATGACACGCACGCAGGCTTGATATGAATTGAACTAAATAATTAAATTAACCAAAGGCTCTATCTATACAAATTAATTTCCTTTTAGCCTGTTTAATCAATCCGCTCCCGCGTAAGTGAATCAAGGCAAAAGCCATAAATAATTCAAACGCGGGAGTACCTACGTGCCATTCGTTAACTACTTGGCAACCATCAGTTCTGCGTCTCTAAGTTAACATGGTGTCATAGACGCATTAATTATGTAAGCCTAGAGAGGATGCGATAATTATTCCCGAGTGTAGGCAAAATTGTGTACTTGAATCCAAGTTTGAAACTTTGGAGACTAATATATTAGATTAGCTAAACTTAATTAAATATGTGCGTTGAAAATTTACCCTAGTCATTTTTGAGTTAATTAGATACCTACTTACTTAACTAAAGATAAACCTATATAAAAAGTTACAGCCTTGCAAGGTATCAATCTTTACGAAATTTTTTGCCTAAATAATTTTTAGTGAAAAACTATAACTTAGATCTGAAAGTATTGTTTAACATTGTCAGCAATGACGAACTCTGTAGCCTAGTGGTCACCAATGCTAGGCTACTACACCGGAGGTCCCGGCTTCGAACCCCGGTCGGGCCAAGAAGGAAAATTTCTCAGATTGTTTCTTTTGCAGATTGGCCTGGGTCTCGGATGTTTATCTATGTATGTATTTGTTATAAAATATACCTAGTATCGTTGAGTTGGCATTCCATGACATAACAAAGTCTCGAATTTACTCAATCTGTGTGATTTGTCCATACCTATTTATTTTTTTATAGTTTTTGCCTCGGAGTAGGTACACTAGCCTACCTCCCTACCAATTCGGAGACTCTACCAGTTTTAGGAAAATAGATGTCTATAAATATTATCACGTCTTTATCCCTTTGAGGGTAGACAGAACCTAAGGCCATAAGACCCAAACACCACATTTAGCATATTGGTAGGCGTATAAATGGAAAACGGAATCAAAATAATGATGGGTTGCCTATTAACATGATTCCTTAGGTTTTCACCCATTCCCTTAACCGGCTTCTACGGTCTGTGCGGGAAGAGAAGCAGTTGGTACATTCTATGTTTTTTATTTTCTCCCAGACCAGCACGGAACACGTAAATTTAAATTATGTTAAGTATAATAAAGTATAACGCCCCGCGTACGTCACTGAGCTACGCCTGAAGGGCCAATCTGAGAGACAATCGTTAAAGTCTTTGGAGAGAAGCAACCTCGTCTTTTGCCTTATGTGCCCAAAGCTACGTAGGAAGGGCCTATCCTGGGTAAGTCACCCGGGACCACCGGGCGGTCACCAGTAATCGGAGCTACTCCTACTATACGCACTCTGTTCCGGTGGCGAGTGCGAGGGGTTCGGAAAGTGGGATTCCTCTGGCTATTCGGAGCCGCAGAGAAGTTGGGGCGGGCTTGTGCGATGTCAATAGGATCATTGGGATCGTCAAGTACGTTCCTAGGACGTCTAGGACGTAAGGTCGTATCGTGTGCTGCCTAGCTACTCGTAATTTAGTCTACAAAGCGTACATGACCAAATATTGGTAGAGTGCGTGGTAGAGTAGAGTGGGCGCAGCGGTGGGGAAGGCAAGTGTAACCAAACCAGTAAAATATACCACTTAATTGCCTTGGTCGTACGTCGCTAGTCACTCTAATTCTCCAAATTCTAGCACCCAACTTACCAATTTTGTTTATATTCGTATAGTTTGTAGGAATTCTACCTTCTTCTCTACCATTACTCTACGCGTTACGGCGTACCTACCCAATCCTCGTATGTATTGTATGTAATGCGTCGGAGTTCGGATCCGCTACTGTGACAGCTTTCATTCTGTTATATGGATTGGTTATGGTCGACCATCTGTCTATCATCGGCAACCCTCGGTGGGTAGCTCTAGAACCGCAGACAAATAAATACCTGCCAAAATAACGTATTTGCCCGTGCTGGAAATCGAACCCAGATCCCCTCGTGTAGCAGATAGCTTATTAGCACTGCACAGCTGAGGCCCTCTGTTTCATGTTTCCTGGAAAATAGGCGCTGGTAGTTTCTTTACCAATTTTACTTGGGTGCTTATTAAACTGACTTCTATTTAATAGCATTATTCTATACTAGCTGTTGCCCGCGGCTCCGCCCGCGTTAATGTCGTTCCCTTGGGAACAGTAGAAATAATAAAAAATCCATACACACCCCTCCCCCTCTGCTTTTTCCACCAAAGAATTTAATACATTTCACCTGCATAGATCTTTAGCCCTTAAGGAGGGGATTTTGCCCATTTCACCTACACAGATATTTTTTTATTGTAATGGAAAACTTCTTATTGTCATATTTCTAAGTAAATAAAAAAAATCCATATAAACTTTACCCCACCTATTTAACCCCTTTCCCCCAAGGGGAAATTTCGTCCATTTTAACTACACAGGTCTTTTTAATTGTAATGTAAACATATATACTTATTTTTATACTTCTATGTCCTGAAATGAGAAAGTTTCCATACACACCCCCTTTATCCCTTAAGGGGGGAGTTTTGTACATTTCACCTACACAGATCTTTTTTAATTGAATCTAGAACGTATATACTTATTTTCATACTTCTAAGTCTAGAAATGAAAAAAAACATACTAACTTTACTCCCCTATTTTATCCCTTCAGGCGAAAATTTCGTCGGTTTTACCTACATACATCTTTTTAATTGTAATCCAGAACGTCCAGAAATGAGAAAATATCCATAAAAACTTAACTTAATGATGATGAATTGACTTTGGATTTTAATTTTCTTATGTTACTTATTATTTTATTTTATTTCTTTGCTATATGTTTGCAGGCAAACTCAGGCCTTGAGTTCATTCAAATGACGATAACTTTTTTTTTAATGAACAGATTTTGATGAAACAAACTTTAAATGTTTTGCTGAGTTAAAACAAAGCAATTGGTGAAAGTTTGAAGTAAATCGGTTTAGTATTTTTGGAGTTAATCGTGATCATACATACAGACAAGAAATTCGAAAAAAAATTTTTTGCTTTCTATTATTCTTTTTAAGTGTCCCTCTATCCATTTCAGTCAAAAATTCTAAATGTAGAGACAAAATATTTTTACTGTTTTATTATATGTATAGATAAGAATATACATTGGCCTTAAATTACTAAGTCAGCCACCATAATTGCGCGTCTATAAAATAGCCACCATATATAAGCTACTACTATATGTAAGCTACTGTTACTCTCTAGATAAGTCGTGGACGCTTGCTCGCTTCTGCTTTGGTCACAAGTAAACCTAACATGTGGCCTAGCCATGTTGTTTTTTTATATTGGGGGTATGGGCCCTAGGTTGGCCACGCGAGTTTAAAAAACCGTTATTAATTTTGGTAACATTAATACCTTTTTTTTTAATTGGTACTACCTATCCAATTACCGATACTGTAGTTTCATAGAGGTACCTACCTGTACTGGATTTTACCGTTATTCCAACCCCTGTATTAAAAGCCTTTTTATTTTCCCGTGGCTTTAAGAAATCAGAGCTTGAATTCTGTGATTAAAAAAGTCTGTGGCTTGACTTATAATTTCTCATTTTATTTCATTTTTATTCTAACAAGCATTTTTGTACGGATTTATCAAATTGAATGAAAAAATACTAATAATAAGGAAACATTTTATGTTATGGCTCGCCCAATAGGTGAGGACGTTTACTTTAAAATTAACGGAGTTTCAGAAAGAACTTTTTTTTTTAAATATCGATAGATATCAGGTTCTGAGTTGAGTAATCTTTTGTTTAGAACCATTAGATCATATATATATTTATTTCTAAGTTTAAATTTGACCAAGTTTATACATATGTCAATCCTCAATACTTTCCCCGATTAGGGGATGAATTTCCATAAATCTCTTCTTAGTGCACACTAACGTAACACGATTAGTTTCTGCAAAATTATATACGTCTAGACCCAGCGGTTTAATATGTGCTTTTATTATAGCTGTGCGTTGATCGATCAGTCAGTCAGCCAGTCGGATTCTTATGTATAGAATACCTAGGAGCTTTTGCCCACGACTCCACTTGCGTTAATGTCGTTCCCTCCGATGGCATCCGACCCAGCTTTATAACTGATTAACTAAATGGCATCTAACTTGGGCTTAAACCTAACTCCGACTCAGCTTTATAACTGATTATCTGGATGGCCTCTGACTTAGCTTTAGAACTGACTTGCTTATCCCGAGGCTCCGCTCGCGTAACTGTCGATTCCTCAGGTATAATATTTTTTCCCTGGATGAAAGATAGCTTGTGTCCTCCGTATAACTCAGACAACGCATATGCAAATTTTCACGATGATCGGTTCAGTTAGTTAAGACCTGAAAGCGTAACAAACAAACTCACTTTCGCATTTATAATATTAGTTGGGATTATCTGGATGGCCTCTTACTTAGGTCAACTTAGGTATATAACTGATTATCTGAATTGCCTCTGACTCAGGTTTATGATTGACTAGCTTTCGCCCGCGGCTACGCCCGCGTCAATGTCTATCCCTCGGGAATAGTTCTTTTTCCCGGGATTTAAGGTAGGTAGCCTATGTCCTTCTCCGTACTCCAGAGAACTTGTATGCAAAATTTCATGATGATCGGTTCAGTGGATACGGCGTGAAAGCGTAACAAACAAATAAACAAACTCACTTTCGCATTTATAATATTAGTAAGGTAAGGATTATTTGGATGGCCTCTGACTTAGGTTTAAAACTGATTATCTGGATGGCCTCTGACTTACGAGTAGGTTTACAACTGATTATCTGGATGGCCTTTGATTAAGGCTTATCTGGATGACCTAAGTCAGTCAAACTTATTGTCTGGATGGCCTGACTTAGATTTATGACTATCTGGATGGCATGTGCTATAAATTATCTGGATGGGTTTATAATTAATAAATTGATAGAAAGCCGGAAATAATGGCATGACAAGCTTCCAAAGCATGATAACCCACTAGCAAACAATCAAATAGTGTAATAGTAGGTTGCCTTTACGGTAAGCAATGTGTTGGTTTCAAAAATTACCCTATATAAAACAGAATAATCTACATTTTTCGAGGTAAATGTCGCGCAGGAAAACAATCGTGGTCGTAAGCCACAGATTTTCGTTAAAACTGCTCAGCCACCAATACAATAATAGCTTAGATGTGGAATAAAGAAAAAGTACTATAACTAAAACAAGCAAGTTGTTAACTATTATTTTTATTTTAAATTATGTTAATACATCAAGGCACCAGTTGCCGATCAAATTAAAAGCTAATATTACCGAAAACGTCACAATGCTGTTTGGCATTTGCTAGCAATACTATGAATACGAAAATATCATTGTGAATAGCAAAATAAACTGTGACCGTACTTGTAATTAAAATAATAAAGCTGTAGTTAAGTGCAGCGGAAATTAAATTTGCTCAGCAGACTTCAATTATAGTATAGGTATTCCTATATTCAAAATATTTTAGTTACGTAACGAACATGTCACAGAAATATCAATTATAATGATTTCTGCATCATATCCATTTCGATATTCATTCTGACTCTTACATTTCCGCTCTCAATTTGTGCCTCCTCCTCTGTATTGCCAAGCACCTTCACGAACCCGCTGTAATGCAGTCGGGATTAGTCCTAATTCAACACTACAAGTTTTATGATCTTGAACTAACCGTTGTACAGTACTACCAATTTTAGAAGTCGCATCGGCATTCTTCGGCGGCGCAGAATAATACCGAGACCCAACGAATAAAACAGAGTGAAAATATCAGTTAAAACAACAAACTTATAACTCATAATATTTGTACGGCGCGGCGCCACAGCGAACTCCAGACATGGCGCGTACGCATCAGCCAATAGCAGACGGATATTTTTGCGCCATGCAAACATTAGATTTTTCCGCAGGTCGGTCGGTCGGTCGGTCGGTCGGTCGGTGTAATTTATAAAAGTGTACCGTAGATAATTAACCCACATGACATACTTGATATTGCGCACCGCAAGGTTAGTTGAAACGCGGTACAGTACTAAAACTTTTATTAGTTACACTACACCGATATACCTGCGCAGATTCTTCGCAGTATATCCGTCTGCTATTGGCTGATGCGTACGCGCCATGTCTGGAGTTCGCTGTGGCGGCGCAGTACAAGTATTATGAGCGAGACACCACGATTCCTGTTGTATTCGGATTTCAAATCTTACGTAGTAGCAATAAGTTCGTTATTTCACTGACTTTTTCATTCGTTTCAAGCCAGCGGTAGGTTGCGCTAATCTGCGCCATCGAACAATGCCGCGGCGATTATAAACTTAGCACTACTGTAATTAAGGTAACAGACAAAATGTGAGAGCATAATTGTAAGAATGCATAGATAAGGTGGCGAAGTTAGCAGGGCCGGCGGTCGGGCCCGCGGCGGCGCGGCGCGGCCTTGAGGATGTTGTCGACGCGCAGGATCATCTCTGCAGCCTCCGCCGCAGACAACAGAACCTGCCGCTTCACCACGTACGACTCTGTCACGCCGAGCTTCTTCATGTCACCCACGCGACCGTTCTCCATGTCTGCAAAATACAGGTTATGTTTAACAATGTCTGTCTTCATATTAAATATTATTACGAGCTTTTATTTAACTTGCAATGTATGTATGTAACTATGTTTGTTCGGACGGAATCTTGCAACTCAATTTTTTATCTTCCACCTATTGAGCTGAAATTTTCTATACTCGTTTAGGTTTGATGACAACGCATGGTTCCCACAGGAAGTAACTCGAACAATAAAATTATGTACATAAAGGCTTGTTTATACAAAGATTTTCACTTTTTATTTATTATTTCAAAAAACAAAAACATTACCTACATTTATGAAGTGAATAATACATACATGGAGTATATAATCCATACTAATATTTGCCAACATTAAATTAGGTACTTAAGCTGTTCAATATAATTATAGGCAATTTCATAAATTGTGAATGATATGTACCTGGCATGTGTATGGAAATAAATGGCTTATTATTATTTTTTGTATCTCTCTTATTTCACGGGTGTTACCCCGGTTTTTTGAGAGGCTTGCGTGGGGATATAGATCCAACACATAGAGTATTGTAGAGGCCCTTTGGAGAAGTTGATGTAATGTTGGTCTCCAGCCAGAACCCGTTCCTAGAAATACCAATGTGAGATATGCCCTTGAACAGGTCTTGGCCGAAAGAGGAGCTATTGCATTTTTAAAAGGAAATTAATGGGTTCGTGCGTTCGGCGTTCATCGATTTATAAGACGTTATCACGTCAAAAAAAAATCTATTCGTAACGACGTCATGACATTTGCGCACTAGAGCAACTAACTACTTAGGATACAGCTACTGACCGAGCCCCATAGTGAGGTCTCCCTGCGCGTGGTTGGCCCGCAGCCTGGCGATGAGCTCGGCGCTGTCGTAGCCAGCGTTGTCGGCCACAGCGGACGGCAGCCGCCGCAGCGCGATGGCGAAGGCCTCGGCCGCCGCCGCCTCCTTGCCAGCCGTGCGCGCCGCTACACGCGACACCGCTTCCGCCATCAGCATCTCACTGGCGCCTGCAGATAAATTAACACTTTTAAGACGGTACTGCACGATATTGTGGAAATTGACGTGTTTTCAAATCACTAGTACTATGCGCTGAATTCATTAAATACATCAAAAGTATTTGTATAATTTAGGTCGATACATGCACAAGATCGTCCTTTTGTTGGAATTTGAAACATATGAAATTTAAAAACGATATATTTTTAACGAAGTTTGTAAATTTTACGTATAAAACAATAATTCTCACTTGACAATATTTATAATTACATCTCAGAGGTCTCTCGCACATTTTTTTTTATAAAAATATAAATATGAAAATAATATAACTTTTCATCTTTTAACAAAATCGCCTAATGGTTTTGCTCAGCCGACGTTTTTCGTTCGCGCGGCACACGCTTAAGCTTAGAAAAAACTATCGGGCGCGTCCGTCTTTATCCGTCCGTTCGAAATAACTGAACCGATCATAATGAAATTTAGCATACAAGATCTTTGAAGGACGGACAAGGACATAGGCTACCTTTCATCCCGGAAAAAGACGTTGACGCAGACAAAGCTGCGGACGAAAGCTAGTTGTTTTAGATATTTCTCGTGAATACTGATCTTAGTTTTCTCATATTATAGTGGATACATAGTTGTCAATAATTCTGTGCCTAAGCGTAAATCAATCTCATAATAAAATAACGTGGCAACCGACAGTCGCCTATATCTGCATTGCTTCAGCTCCATTTTGTTTATTTTTTCCATTCAAGAAAAATATTTAACTACTGTATAGATAGACGAATTTAATTTGTTGCTTTGCAAACGTGCGCCAGCCCGGCCCGTCTAATATAAATGTCCATAAGCTTTTGTCTTCGTCAAACATTGACTAATGAGTTAGGTCTAGTAATGAGCAAAACTCTTGAAATAAGTTAGGTTCAAACAGACTAGCTTAAAAGTTAGACATTATTTCGGGTTAGGTCAAATTTAATTCGAAGGTGAAACCCTATATTTAAAGTGGTAGGTAGTGGTTGATTCATCCAAAAAGATTTCACTGAAAAAATGACACCTTCAAAATACTAGTTGTCGAATCACCTGCTGTTACAGATAGCGTACTGGTAATCATAATCAGTCTTATTATAAAAACACGGACTAACTTTAGTACCTGGTTTAAACCTTTATCCGTCCTTGAAAAAAATGACAATGATAGTTGACCAAACGTCAAAATGATAAGTGTTTTCTTATTTTGGTCAGATAATGGTTTAAACCGGGTAATAATGACAGTTGACCAAACGTCAAAGTGATAAGTGTTGTCTTATTTTGGTCGGATAATGGTTTAAACTGGGTATAAATGACAGTTGACCGAACGTCAAAGTGATAAGTGTTGTCTTATTTTGGTCGGATAATGGTTTAAACCGGGTACTAAAGTTAGTCCGCGTTTTATAATAAGACAGATAGGGTTTGAGGTCTATAAGATGGGTCCTATATGTCACTTAAAACTCACCGCCTCCGTAGACGACTTTAGGCTCCTTGACAGTAGCCGCGAGCACGCATAGAGCGTCGTGCAGCGATCTCTCTGCCTCGTCGATGACCTGCTGAGTAGCTCCTCGGATCACCACAGTGCACGCCGCGCCCAGCTCCACGCCAGAGAACCGAATCAAGCACTCGTCACCAATTAAGACCTAAAACAATAAGCAATTAATAAAAATCGTAGAAAGAAAATTGAGTAGAAAGATCTGAACATTACATTGAATTATTTTGTATTATAATTTTTTCTCTCATTCAATAAAAAATATAGAAACCCGGAACTTAAAATCTCAGTCTCGTTCCGAACGCGGTTCGTGCGAACGTGTTGCTTATGTGACAGACGACTCATCGCTGAGGACAATGACCTCGACCACTGTTAAGTGCGCGAACTGTAACGTTGTGATCAATGAACTTTTAACGTTTTTACGTAATGTCGTGGATTTCACGGATGAAGAAAGTATCCACCAGTTGTGTACCTCAACATACTCATCGGAAGAAATAATTAAAGCAAAATCGTTGTTATATGATGCTGTACCGAATGCGAAGAAGATGCCACTCCGCAGAAGACAAGGGAAAAAGAGAATGTCTAGAGATCTCGATGATATTATCTGTTTGATGAAGTCCGGGAATAGGGAACTGTTCCCGATATTTGCAGCGGTTGATTTGCACCGAGTCCCTCCGGTCTCTTTTGATCATGTAGACGCTACTAGGATACTTAAAGATATATTAAAAATACAAAGTCAGCTGAGTCACCTGCAAGAAAGTGCTGTTACAAAAGACCAATTCGATGTGCTCAAACAAGATGTCGACCGCATGAAACATGCATCCTTAATAGAAAATACAGCCTCTTCCATTAGCAAGGTTAACAATAAAAGGGGCGCTTGTATGAGGGATAATTTTTCTTTTGATAGTGGCCCGATAGGATTGCAATATGTACCCATAAAAATATCGCATGAATCAGCTGATCTCGAGACAAACAACATAGCTCGGGTCGATGACCGGCCGCCAGACAGCAGCCGTCCTTCAGATGACACGGCAACTAAATCGATCCTCTTCAGTTGCAAACAAATAGATGAGATAGAAAACGTACAGGTCGTGGAGGCGACTACGGCGGCATCCAAGGAGAGCGAGAACACTCGTGGAGATGTAGATGCTAGCATTGACTGCGCGAGTGGAAGAGAGACGGAGCGAACCCCAACGAAGTGCATGGACGATCGGCAGAAACCTGTCCGAGCGCAAGTGCCTAGCGCCCGCGCTGAGAAACCGGTCCCCAGTCGGCGCTCGGCAGTTGTTGAGGCGACCTCTCAGTCATCGAGTGAAATGCTTCCTTACAAGGACGGTATGCGTTATGAAGAGGTAAATGCGGAGGAAAAGTCAGGTAACAAGGAGGATAGTGAATGGAAAGTGGTGCATAGGTCGAAAGCTAAGAGGTATAAATTAATTGGGCAAAGAGGATGTGCGGCAACTGATCCAGATAGGAAGTTTAGAGCAGCCGACATTAAAGTGCCATTGTTTATTTCAAATGTTAGTAAGGACACCAATGTAAGTGATATCATTAGTTACATTAAGGAAAAAACAAACGAATCTGTAGTGTTAAAACTGATTAATATGAAATCTACAAAGCAATACAACGCATATAAATTGTTTGTATCGAAACATAAACTGCATTTGTTTTTAGATAGCCAGATGTGGCCTGATGGTGTTACTTTTAGACGTTTCATGCAATTTATTTACCGGACTAATACGGAAGGCAGAGTTAAAGTCAATTAGTATTTTTATGGATATTAACAAAAACAAAGTCACTTTCGCAAGCTTTAATTGCCAGTGTTTAAAGCGATCGTTAGATTGTGTGAGAAAAGTATGTTCAAAGTCAGACATTATCGGTCTCCAGGAGACGTGGCTCCTACCTCACGATATACATTTATTAGGTACGGTTTGCAGTGACTTTGAATATACGGGCAAGTCTGCAGTAGATACATCCGCCGACTTGCTAGTCGGCAGACCGTATGGGGGGGTGGCCATTCTTTGGAGAAAGGGTATGTTTGAATCGTTAAATGTCTTGGCCTGTAACAGCGACAGACTCGCAGCCATTAAAGCTACTATAGACGGGCGTTCTGTTATTGTGTTAACCGTTTACATGCCAACAGATTCGAAGGACAATTTGCCTCTGTTTACCGAGGTGCTGGGGGAAATTAGTGCAATAGAGGACGCAAATAACGTGGAATGTATATATGTACTGGGAGATTTTAATGCGCATATTAATGAACCATTCTATAAGGAGCTATGTAATTTTTCTCAGGATAGGATGTGGGTATGCGCGGATATAGAAAAATTAGGTGCAGACTCAAATAGTTTTACCTATGTAAGTCAAATACATGGGTGTAGCAGATGGCTAGACCATTTTGTCGTATCACAATCTGCATGGCAAACTGTATTAGATGTATGGATACATCAGGGGGTTTATGTGTCGGACCATCTTCCTATCTTTATGACATGCAACCTTGAGGTGGTAAGACAGAAACTGGTGACCCATGGCGTGCCATGTAATAATGTTATTTGGGGTGAAAGAGACGAATCGCAGGTCAACAAATTCCATAACATATGTAATGAATCGCTACGTGAGATACACTTCCCTAAGGAATGCGTGGAATGCAGTCATGGGTTATGTAGTGGGTCTGACCACCACAAGATCTTAGATAATTTATACGCAAAGATTGTTAATACTCTTAGTCACGGAGCGTCCAGAACCAAGATAGTTAAGCGTCGTACAAGCAACAAAAGGAAGATACTGTGTGGCTGGAACCAACATGTTCTTGAGGCTCACCGGGAGGCTAGACTTAGGTTTGAGGTTTGGGTGCAGCATAATCGCCCGACATCTGGCGTTGTGTATGAGCAAATGTGCGAATCACGTAAAATTTTTAAAAGTCGTCTTAGCTGGTGTCAGAAAAACCAAGAACAGATCCGAATGGATATAATAGCGAAGCAGAGAGCGTCAAAGAACTTTAAAGAATTTTGGAAAGCCACCTCTAAGCTGGAATCTGGGCCTGGCCGCCCGGTGAGTGTTGAGGGGAAAAGTGACTCAACGGAGATAGCGAACATGTTTGGGAAACACTTTCGAGTCCAATCTCCGTTGGGTCCTACCAATGAAGAGACTGATGGTGGGTCCGTTGTGTGCGGGGATTTTCTTGTGCTGCGTTTTTCCGCGGCTAAAGTTAAAAAGGTAATAGAGGGGATGTGCCGGGGTAAGTCGCCCGGGCACGACGGACTCAGTATCGAGCACCTGAGGTATGCGGGGGTTCATTTGCCGAGGGTCCTGTCCATGTTCTTCTCGCTGTGTATAAGTCACTCATATTTGCCTCCAGACTTAATGAAAACCATCATTGTGCCCATCGTGAAGAACAGGACAGGGGATGTCTCGGATAAAAGCAATTACCGACCAATTTCCCTTGCAACGATAATTGCGAAGGTACTGGATAGTATGCTTGATGCACGGTTGCAACAATATTTGAATCTCCATGATGCCCAGTTTGGATTTAGACCTCAATTGTCGACCGAGAGTACGATTGTTGCACTCAAGCATACTGTCCAATACTATACAAATCGTAAAACACCGGTATACGGTTGTTTCTTGGACTTCTCCAGGGCCTTTGACTTAGTGTCATATAAAGTGCTGTGGAGAAAGCTAGAGGACAGGCGAGTGCCGGTGGACCTACTCCAGATCTTTAAGTACTGGTATAAGCACCAGACAAATTTTGTAAGATGGTCCGACGGCATCTCAGATGCATACAGGTTGGAGTTTGGGGTGAGACAGGGGGGGCTTTCGTCTCCCAAGCTTTTCAACCTGTATGTTAATGATCTCATAGTCGAGCTCAGCAGTATGCGAGTAGGGTGCAGCGTAGATGGTACAACCATTAATAATATAAGCTATGCTGACGATATGGTGCTGCTGGGCCCGACTGTGTGGTCAATCAACGAAATGCTTAAAGTTTGTCAGGATTATGCAACTACACATGGGCTCATATATAATGTGACAAAATGTGAATATATTGTCTTTAAGGCGGCTGGCAAATGTCCCGAAAACACCTCACCTATAACCCTAAACGGCATGAACTTGTCCAGAGTGACCACTTTTAAATATTTGGGACATATTGTTAATGACGACCTTAAAGACAATGCCGATGTTGAACGGGAGCGGAGGGCATTAGCAGTCAGGGGCAACATGTTGACCCGTAGATTCGCTCGTTGTAGTGACCAAGTCAAAATAACGCTTTTCAAAGCGTACTGTCAGGGTTTCTACACGGGTGGTCTGTGGGTCTGTTGTACCAAAAGATCGCTGGATGTCATCCGTATCCAGTATAATAATATATTTAGAATGCTGTTGAGACTCCCTAGATTTTGCAGTGCCTCTGAAATGTTTTCACAAGCAAGGACGGACGGTTTTCATGCCGTGCTCCGTAAAAAAATGGCGTCATTGCTGAGGAGAATCAGGGCGAGTCACAACAGCATCCTAAAAACTGTTGCGGATAGACCGCATTCACAAATGATGCGGCATTTTGTGCGTGGGACCATGTCTGTAGCCTTGCATGGTGAAATATAGGTGCTCAGGTCCCGTGCTAATTACCTACTAACATTAGACGTAAGTTTCTTTGTTATTATTTACTAACAAAATGGATCTCTGTTATCTGCAATAAACAATTTATTATATTATATAAAATGCCGTCTGCAACGACTAAGCTACCGGCGATTAAGGCTGCAAAGAAAGAAACCTGACTATACATGCCATGTCCAAGCGTGCTGCATTCTGTATTTGATCCTACATCCAGCCAACCAGCGAGCCTTAAAATGTTGTTTTAAACTCTTTGCTAAAAGGAGTTTGCAGATTCGACAGTTGGGTGGGACAGTGATTGTCGCATCCACATCCCATAGACTGGTCCCCTTATGAGCCAAATCAATGTTATTATTATACTTATCCTCACTATATTACCCTAACTGATATTATAAATGCGAAAGTGACTTTGTTTGTTACGCCTTCACGTCACGCCCTATCTACTGAACTAATCGTCATGAAATTTTGCATACTAGTTATCTGGGGTTATAGTGTACATTTTATCCCGGGGAAAAAGTACTGTTCCCGAGGGATCAACATTGATGCGGGCGGAGACGCAGGTGAAAGCTAGTTCTGAATTAAATATAAATAAAGATCTAGAGAAGATATTTTTGGCTTAGGCGCCTATTAAACCATCCTGAATTTAGAATCCGATATAAGGGACGCCGCTATACGTTAGACACGATACGAGATATCTCCAATAGCATCGCACGTATAGCGGCGTCCCTCTCATCGGATCCGATTTAGGATGAGATTCAGGATGGTATAATACCCCCTTTAGGTTTATTTGTCATTTATTCTTAATCAATACACTACTTAAATATACAACTAAGACTTGAAAAATAAATTTTTGATGCATGAAATTTGTAAGTAAATATAATACAAAGAGGTCTGAAATTTCTTATCATTTTTTCCAGCAAGGATTTAACATAAACAAAAATTAGGAAATGAATCACTGTGAATGTATATCCATTACATAATTATCTCTTCTAAGTTGTTAAATCCTGATAATCAAATAGCATTATTACCTGTTCAATTACTTTACAGTGTCCTAGCTTGACTTTTTCTGGTGAATCAAAAGTGGACACAATTTCTCCACCAGTGACAAGCGCTAGACGTTCAATGCCTTCAAAGTCGGCGTGCTCGATCGCCATCACGCCTGCGTCAGCGAACAGCTGCTCTGGGTAGTTGTAGATCAATTGCCTGAACAAATGCCATGTGTAATTTGATAAGGTATTATCTATACTTATATTATAAAGCTGAAGAGTTTGTTTGTTTGTTTGTTTGAACGCACTAATCTCAGGAACTACTGGTTTAAATTGGAAAATTCTTTTTGTGTTGTATAGTCCATTTATTTAGGAAGGCTTAAGGCTATAAAACATTACGCTGGGACCAATAGGAGCGAAGCATCAATAAAAATGTTTTGAAAACGGGGGAAAATTATTCATCTATAGTAATTAATCATATTGCCGCGGACGAAGACGTGGGCAACAGCTAATCCTTATCCTTACTAATATTATAAATCCGAAAGTGAGTTTGTTTGTTTGATTGTTTATTTGTTTGTTTGTTCGTTTGTTACGCTTTCACGCCGAACTACTGAACCAATCATCATGAAATTTTGCATACAAGTTCTCTGGAGTACGAAGAAGGACATAGGCTACCTTTTATCCTGGGAAAAAGTACTATTCCTGAGGGATCGAAATTGACGCGGGCGGAGCCGCGGGCAAAAGCTAGTATTATATAAAGCTATTATACTTTTCTCATTTTTGTAAAATCAACAGAAGAAAAAATATGTTACCAATATTTTTTGATTGTCTATCAACTGAGGAACTAACTATATTTATTTAGGATACTAGCCTTAGATATTGTCTTTGTCACCATAATTTATTTTGACACAGACAACACCCATAAAATTTTGAGATGAGCCAAAGATTTACCTGTTGATAAACACATTACATTTGTGTGCCAGAATTTTGTTAACTTTGTCCTTCATCTTTTCCTTTTCTGCCACCTCTAGTTCTGCAATCTTGGCCATGGAGTCCACCTTTATTGTAGAGCCAAATACTTTGATCTTATCTGTGTCCATTGGCGTGTTAGCTATCAGGATGTTTGCATTCTCAATGCGTTTTGGTTGATGCACACCAACCTGGTAATAACAGATTGCATGATAGAGCATTCATTTTAAAACATCTGATGTTACAACAATAAATTTACTATGCTTCTTCTTCTTCTTTTAGTGCCTCTCCATTACTGGATGTTGTTACTATGCTTAATAAAATTTAAATATACAAGAAATATGGAATAATATGAGCAATATAATGCAAAAAGTAAACTCAAACATAAGTTATCTATAAACAAAAGTACTTGTTTAGTCTGTTGACATATATTAAAGACTTAAAAGACACACCTTTTTATTTAACAGAAATCCTTCATCTAGGAAGGACTCTTCTAAAACTCCTCCAGAAATTTTAATTATCTGAATTGCTTTGAGGTTCCCAGAGCCTTTAAGACGAAGAACTGCATCTACTGCTAACTTTGTGAAATGTCTGTAAATATAAATCACATGTTAAATCTTTGGAGTCAACAGTAATGAGAAAAACAGTTGCACATCAAAATTATAAATATGCTGTTTTTCTTATATCGGAATGAGTTCTGAAGTGAAGTATGGAAAAGAAATTCTAGCGCACTTTAGGTCTACGGGCGAAAATGACGTTCACGCTCCCAAACACGCGACATTATATCCGATCCAAGAAGGGACATGGCCCCGCCTATTGCTAAACTTTTGGGCAAGCTAATTAGAACCCGCCTCCTGGCCAAGCATGGCTCACAATCTCTAAGTGCATTACAATATTATGATGTTTAATAACTACGAGGGGGGGTCAAAAAGTTCGCGGAATGGAGGGGTTAGCGGGGGGTGGGGGACCTGCCGCAGGTAGTAACTAATGAGCATCTCTTTGTGAGTATATATGCCAAGTTTGAACCCGATTGTGTCGAACTGTCCACTACGGCGGCCGGGAGATTCGGCTATTCGCCACATACATGCCGCCAGCGCAGTATCTAGACCTCTTAGAGCTGCGCTGCCTTCTGCTTCACCCCACGCCGACCGTAGTGGCCGGCGACTTCAACGCCAAGAACATATACTGGAACTCCACCAAGGACTGCCCACGGGGACGACGGATACTCGCGGACGCTATAGGCCACGAGTACGATGTAGTGGGCCCGGATGAGCCGACCCACTACAACCACAAGACGAGTGCCGGCGACGTCATCGACCTCGTGGCCTATAGGGGCCTACGGACACCGCCAACCCTAACGGTTTTCCCGGACTTGCCGTCGGACCACAGACCGGTTCTTCTCGTCCTCAAGGAGCAACCTACACGAGTCTCGCTGCCCAGGAAAAATACAAAAATTAATTGGGACAATTTCCAGTCCCAATTAAACAACCAGAAGGCCGACATACTATTCAAAAAAGTCTCCACCGGCGAAGAGGTAGAGCAGGCGGCGGGCGCTATTACCCGCTGCGTCCAGAGAGCCCTCGAAGCGTCCACGCGCGAAGTGCCGGCGGGCTCAAAGCCTGAGCCGCTCCCGGCCGACATCAATCGCCTGTTGGACGACAAGAGGAGGACACGGAGGCAGTGGCAAGCTACCCGCTGCCCGGACACGAAAGCTCGCCTGAACAAGCTGGTGGAGACTATAAAGGACCGCCTAGAGGAGCACGCAGCCCGATCGTGGGAGAGCCATCTGCTCTCAGTGGGCGATGACATCCCCTCCGTTCATCGCCTATGCCGCCGGCTGTCCGCGGAGCCCCAACCCGTGCGGCCGTTGCTGGCAGCGGATGGCCTCCCGCGCTACCGCGCGGAGGACCGCGCCGAGATCTTCGCTGACCACCTGGAGAGTCAATTTTCGCCGAACCCGATCGCCGACAGGGAGCACCACCAAAGGGTGATCGAACACCTTCGGGATTATCTCGCAGGGCCGATACCGGCCGAGGAGGACGCCGTCTTCTTTACGCCCGGCCAAGTCCTGCGCCAGATCCGCCGTCTAAAGCCAAGGAAGGCCCCGGGCGCAGACAACGTCACCAACGAGGCGCTCCGTCACCTACCGCCGGTATTCATCTCGGCGGTGACGCGCCTCTTTAACGGCATACTGCGCTCGGGCCACTACCCGACAGAGTGGAAGACCAGGCGGGTCATTATGCTGCCAAAGCCGGGCAAAAACCTGCGCCTCCCCGAAAGTTATCGGCCCATCACCCTACTGAGCGCGCTCTCGAAGGTGTTCGAGAAGCTGCTGCTCGGCCTGCTGCTCCCGCACATCCCACCGCGTGCGGAGCAGTTCGGGTTCCGGCCGGAACACTCAACGACTCTCCAGGTGGCAAGACTACTTCACAAGATCTCGGACGCGGCCAACCGGAAGGAGCACGTGGCTGTCGTGCTCCTCGACAACGAGAAGGCCTTCGACAGGGTGTGGCATGAGGGGCTGCTACACAAGCTGTCGGAGTCCCCAGCCCCAAAGAGACTCGTCAGGATTGTGTCCTCATTCCTCGAGGAGCGGAAATTCAAGATGGCGGTCGAGGACGCCCTTTCGTCGGAGCGCCCGGTGAGGGCGGGCGTCCCACAGGGCAGCTGCCTTTCTCCAGCCTGCTACGCGTGGTACACCGACGACATCCCCGTAGCCGGTCAGGCCGAGTTGGCTTTGTTTGCCGACGATGCGGCGTACTTCGCGAAGTCAATGAACGCGAAGCACGCCGCCAAGAAGGTCCAACTCGCTCTCGATGCCTTGCCTGACTGGCTCTCTAAATGGAGGTTGTCGGTCAATGCCAAAAAGACGCAAGCCCTGCTGGCGGGGAACGCCGGCATACTCCCGCCGCCGTTAACGCTCCTCGGGGAAAAAGTGCCGTGGCAGCCACATGTCACCTACCTCGGGGTGAAAATCGACAGGCGCCTCACCATGAAGCATCAAGTCGACGCGGCCATATCAAGTGCTAAGATGGCCCGGGGGAAGCTGCGCCCAGTGCTCTCCTCCCGCCTCCCGCTGAGAACGAAGCTCGGGATCTACAAAACTTATGTACGATCCCGCCTCACGTACGCGGCCCCTGCATGGTATGCAGAAGACGAACCGACGTCGTCTACGGGCTCAAAAGAACCTTAGTCTCCGAGCAGTGACGGGGGCCCCACGCTACGTGAGGAACGACGTCATTCAGCGGGACCTGAAATGGGAAGGCCTGGACGCCTTCATCTCCCGACTGGCGAGGACAATGTACTCCAAGGCGGACGCGTCGGCGCACCCTCACCTCAGAGGGATTGCGCCCCTACACGCCCGCCCACCCGATGGAAGATACAAGCCCTCGCCCAGAGCAGCCATCTTAGCACAGCCCGTCGACCAAGGTGCCGCTTCAAGTGCGGCGCCTGCACAAGCACCCCAGTGACACCATTGAAGCCCGACGTGGCCGCCACGGCCACAGCATTGTGACCCGCCTGTAATCGCAGGCGGCGGCAGCATCCGCCGAAGAGGACGCAGTCCTGACCGGCATCCCCGACCCGGCGAAAGCCGAGTCTGAGAAGAACCCGGAGAGAGAGATTGTGTCAATAACTTTTGACCTGTCGTCGATCAAACAAGTGAATCCGGAAGAAAAACTTGAACATGGAAAAAATCGAGTTTCGTGCCGTCATAAAGTTCCTCACTAAGCAAGGAAAACCACCTCAGAAAATTTTGGATGAAATGTCATCAGTATACGGGGACTCTTGCCCTGGGAAAACCATGGTGTACAAGTGGAATAGCCTTTTCAAGCAAGGCAGAGAGTCTCTTGAAGACGACCCTCGCTCAGGACGGCCGATTGAGGCCACCACCTCAAACATCGTTGAAAAAGTGGAGAATCTTATACTGGAGGATACTCGTTTGAAGAAGAAACAACTTGCAGAAATGGTTGGAGTATCACCTACAACCATTTAAAATATTCTACACGACAATCTTGGGATGTCAAAAGTCAGCGCAAGATGGGTGCCAAGAATGCTCACACCACCACAGAAACAGCTGCGCGTCGAGTATTCAAAGGAGTTTTTAGACCTCTGTAGCGCCGACAAGGAAGGAATTTTTGCAAGACTTGTTACTGCAGATGAAACTTGGGTTCATCATTATGAGCCTGAGTCGAAGCAAGAGTCTATGCAGTGGCATAAAAAGGGTCAGCCCCCCCCTAAGAAATACAGAGTGTCACAATCGGCTGGAAAAATCATGGCAACTGTTTTTTGGGATACAGAGGGTATTTTACTAATAGATTATAAAGATAAGGGTGTTTCTATAACGGGAGAATACTACGCTAATCTACTGAGACAATTAAAAGAAGCAATCAAGGAGAAAAGGCGGGGAAAGTTGACAAAAGGTGTGCTGCTTTTGCATGACAACGCACCGGTACACAAGAGCCGCGTTGCGATGGCTGCCCTTCATCACTGTGGCTTCGAAATGTTAAACCATCCTCCCTATAGTCCAGACTTAGCCCCCTGTGATTATTTTTTATTTCCCAAATTAAAAAAGGAGCTTCGTGGGAAGAAATTTTCCGACGATGAAGAAGTCAAGTCGGCGATTTCGGCCTATTTTGAGGACAAAGACAAATCATTTTTTTTCGACGGTATTAATAAGTTAATAGAGAGATCTGAAAAATGTATTCGACTTAAGGGGGAATATATTGAAAAAGAAAATTGTACAGTATTTTATTTCACCTCCCTTCCCCTCCGTTCCGCGAACTTTTTGACCCTCCCTCGTATGACCAAAGTAATCATATAAAAATCACAAGTATAATTTTGTTTAATAGAAAACTAATATGCAAAATTAAGTTTCTGTTTGTTACTCTATGTCTCTTCTAATTATCCTGAAATCTTGCTTATCATCAGTAGTAGTAGTTAGCAGCCCAAGGGAACTACATTAACATGAGGTACCATGGGAAAAAGCTAGTATTTTCCAGTGGCATAGCTTACTTTAAGGAGGCCCTATAATCAATATTGTCTGGGACCCTTCAATCTGACTGCAATAATTTCAGATAAACTGCTACAGTCAGACTGAAGATAATACACTTCTAGGGTGTCTTGTATAATTGATGGCTCATGCGGCGGTATCTACACCCCAGACAGTAAATTAACTTACTCTTTGTGGTTAGACAAAATCTTGGAGCTAAGTGTTGTGCGTGCAATGTTCTCAAGATCTGCCCTCAGTGCAGCCTCATCCAAGTTCTTCTCATGATCAAAACTAGCATCAGCTAAAGCCTGTTTAGCGGCCTCTGCTGCAATCCTCCATCCAGCAATGATTGTCTGAGGGTGAAGTTTTTGCTCAATGAGCTTCTCAGCTTCACGGAGCAACTCAGCCGCTGAAATAGTTACAGGAAATGTGACACATTGGAAACAAGCAATGTAATGGTATAACATGTACCTGGACCTTTAAATGAAACATTACATTTTGCTATTCATTGTATGCAAAAGATTGAAGAAAAGAATATTGAGCTGTAAGAATATTGAATTGTGAAGCTGTAATTTCATATTGCCATCCCCATCACACTTAAAAATTAGTATGATTTATCATTTTATTTTTTTATTTAATAAACTTTATTGTTCCTAAGTAGAGTACACTTGTAAGAATTGGTGGACTTAATGCCATGAGCATTATCTCCCAGTCAACCATATGGAATGACAGAGAAAAAATAATATGGTCATCTTGTTCTAGTAATTTATAAAATATGGATAAAACCATAGAGTATAGAAAAAAATATTACAATTATAATAAAATAAATTAAATCATGAATCATCTTTATATTACCTAGAACTGTAACCGATGTAGTGCCATCTCCAACTTCATCATCCTGAACTTTTGACATATCCACCAGAATCTTAGCAGCTGGATTGTCAACACCAATTGATTTCAATATTGTTGCACCATCGTTTGTGACTTCCACCTGGAATACCAATGCATAATATAATTAATCTATTGTTATTCTATAAAATATCACCCTTCAATAGTGTCTGGACTTGGACAGTTTGCGTAGGACAACTGCAGTTAAATATTCACTTTTCATGCTTTCCTAAGAAGTGCTATTTGTACCTAATGGTTCTACAGAAACCTTTCTTTACTGTACTAATATTTATAATACTACCCAGCCTCACTTATGCAAGTCAAACATGGACATATTGTAACAAGTTAAAAAACAGACTAATCTCAATACAACACATGATGGAAAAGAGCATCTTGGGCCTTGGGAATCTGAAAGATTCAAAAAGTAAAGATCAAAGACATTTGACATAAAATCATCAGATGCTGTTAAATTTGCTTCAAAAATAAAATGGCAATGGGCAGGCCATGTCGCTCGATAAACTGACTCAAGATGGACGCTAAAAACAACAGAATGGAAAACCCCCTCAAGAACAAGGAACAGAGGAAGACCAAAAAAGCAAAAGAGAGATGACATAGTGTATGTAGTCGGAAATAACTGGAAAGAGTTTCGTGTGAATTTATGTTGAAGAGTAAAAGTTAAAATTTATTTTTTATGTTTCAAGAAAAGAACATGTTTTAAGAGTTGTCATGTGTCAATTCTGAAAAAACTCTAAAATTGGGAAACTGTTTTTGTAGTTATAAATTAAATATATTTTATTTATAATTAATTAACTTTGTATCATTATCCACTGATTGGGTTTAGAGTAGCCATAATGTTAAGAATCACGTGATTTGTAACATTTTACTTGGATTGGATCCAAACTAGTAGAATAGTTATATAATTAACATACTAACTGACAACAATAAAAAAACTTTCATACCTATAAAAAGCTGAATTCAAGTAAACTACTGAACTGACTTAGATAGTTAAATATTTTAACCATTTTATTACCATTTTATAGAAAATATTTTTTTAATTGTGTCATAAATGACAGGAGTAATGGGGTAACAAACAAAAAAAACTGGCCAAGTGCGAGTCGGAGTCACGCACAAAGGGTTTCATACAGTTATATATAAATACAACCCTTTACTATACCCTTTAATATTAATTTATTTTCATTTTGTTATTTATTTTTAAAGTGTATGTATAACTAAATATTTTGTGAATATTTCAAGCATCTACCTACCTGAGGTTGTTATCAATATCAAAAAAATCACGTTTGTTGTATGGGAGTCCTTAAATATTGATTTTATTCTATTTATTAGTATTTGTTGTTATAGCGGCAAGCGGCGGTTGGGAAGATTTCAACTGTTTAACCATCACGGTTAATGAGATACAGCCTGGTGACAGATGGACGGTCGGACAGACAGACGGACAGCGGAGCGGTATTAATAGGGTCCCGTTTTAACCCTTTTGGTTACGGAACCCTAACAACTGAATTGATAACCTTTTTAATGAAGTCGGTTAAAAACAAACATCACTGTAAATTTACATATTTAGTTTAGAAATAAAAGAACAATTAAAATAACGTCAAATATAGGTACCTGTCCGGAATTTCTTCCACAAGAAACCAAGATTTTGTCCATTCCTTTGGGACCTAAGGTACTTTTTACCAAGTCACCAATGGCTATAGCTCCGATGAAGCTCGACATACGAGCTACTTCTGCTTTTTCTTCTTCCGCATCATGTTTCAAAATTCTTATGGGATTGAGGGAAACCTGTATATCATTTTATTCTTGATTAGTAAGCACACGTGCAAGAAAGATCAAACAGCGGTTATTATTTTCGGCAAATTATACATAAATCGAACATGAAGGTTTCTTTTCCTGTACTTAAACGTAGTAATAATAAAGAAATTTGATAAATTTACACACCATTTTGATACTAATTCACAGTTTCTCGTTATTTACTTCTATAAACCGGCCTCAAAAAATACTATCACAGCACGAGCACGAGAACCACAAAAAGAACCAAAGACTACAAAGAAAGAAACCTCAGAAGAAACCATACCATAGACAGGTATAATTTTTTTTTCTTTTATTTCTGGTTTTCACGAATTTCTTATTTAGCCAGTATCAAGTATAAGTTACAACGAAATTGACAACTTGCAATACACCGGATGTGATGGTTTTTATTTATGCAACCGAAAGTACCTTAAATGTAAATACTTCTAAAATTTTTTAATTTTTTTTATCCAATATTCATTTTTTTGTGAAATTTTGAAAAAATCCAAATGTAGGATCTATAAGCAATATCCCCATGCTCACATGACAATGTCAATGTCATTGTCAATCTGTTAATAATGATGATGTTGACAGCCAAGTAGAATGCAGCCAAAAAGAGGATTTTTTATTAGTAATTTAGGAGGGTTCTTTCGATTGTTTTATTAAAAACCATCACTCTCGTGTGTTTGTGGTGGCCAAATTTTCTTACTGTCCTGAAATGACGGCGTTCGAGCGATTTTTCCATACAAAAATCGCTCGAAGACGAGTGTTACACTTTCAAAAATAGTATACCATCTCTGTGGCGTTCGTAGTACGGTTTTTTTATGGGTAAGGCACTCGTAGTGCGGTTTTTTAAACTTAAGCTGCCGATTTCTCATTTAATTTTAAATTTATTTTATTATATTTACAATCCAGTATACCTACCTATATAAAAAAATACTTTACTCTAAACTTTAATAAATGTTATTCGTATAACATAATATTATTCTGAATCCGCATACATATATGTATCGTCGTACGTATTGCAACATAAATACGGTCAGGTCAAGGTGGAAAATTATCTTTTTCTGATTTACCTGCATCTTGGATGTTTATCTATACATGTATTTATAATATGAAATATAGCATCGTTAAGTTTTCTATCCCATAACACAAGTCTCGAACCAGTGGCGTTACGACAGGGTGGCATGCTCGCAGCATGCCACGGGCCTCTGGCCCTATAGTCAACTCTCATGAGCCCTATTAAACAAGTTTGCCACGGGCCCCAGATGGTATATGTGGATGGTATTTTTGCATTCCTAAATCATTTGAAGCATGCGGCATAGAAATACTAACTTTAAAATGCATAATTATTTGTATATATAGAACGCCGGATAGTGACTCAGACATATTTCTTAGTAAATTAGATTTACTTATGACCAAACTACGTAAAAGATATAAAAAATGTATTATTATAACTGGTGACTTCAATATTGACTATCTAAAGGAAAGCAAAGATTTGAGAGAATTAAAAAGAATAGCTCTGAACTATAATCTTACTATACATGTGAGAGAACCAACACGTCTCAAATCTTGTTTGGATCAGATAATGAGCAACTGTCCCGAAGCTACTTGTGAAGTCTTAAAGCTTTGCCTCTCTGACCACAACACGGGACAACTGCTTAGATTCCCGACGACAGACACGAAAGTGCCTCCTAAAAAATATTTTATTCAGAGAAGAGATTTTAGTCACAACAATATAAGAAAGTTTTATAATTATTTGAGTAGTCTGTCTTGGGCGGAAGTACATGCAGAGAATGACACAAATGTTGCATTTAATGAATTTCATGACTTGTTTACTTTCCTATTCGATCAGTGTTTTCCTCTGACACGAATTCAAAAAAGCAATACACCAAGGCGATCTACTTGGATTACCAAAGGTGTTAAGATATCGTCTATTACAAAACGGAAATTTAGATACCAATATTACACTAATAAAAACCCTGAAGCAAAAATACGCTACAATAAATACTTGGTTTTAAAAAGTGTGTTAAAGCTTCCCAGAAATTAAGCAATATGCGACTAATTAATAATGCAAAGAATATATGTCAGGCTGCTTGGAAAATAATTAAAAAAGAATCCAATAACATCATTAACTATAGGACAAATATAGACAAAATAAATCATTGTGGGAAAAAAATCAATGACACTAAAGAAATTGTAAATATATTTAATAATCACTATACAACAATAAATAAAGATAACAGCAAAAATGACAATAATAGAAATAATATTCGATACAAAATTAGTTCTAATCCGCACAGTATGTTTTTACTTCCTACAGACAGTTACGAGGTACAAAAAACTATTCTATCATTGAACAATACCCCAGCAGCTGGTTATGACCATGTAACAACCAATATTTTAAAAAGGTGTGCTTCTATAATCGCACCTGTTCTTGGATACATAATAAATTTATCTTTTTCCCACGGCGTATTTCCCGAACGATTAAAAACTTCAATTGTGAAACCAATACACAAGAAAGGAGATAGAGATTTAATTGTAAATTATCGACAAATAGCACTAATCTCAATATTTTCAAAAATATTTGAAAAAGTTATGCAGAATCGCATCTCTTCCTTTCTTGTCAAATACAATATATTATGTCCCCAACAAAATGGTTTCCAAAAAGGAAAATCCACAACCTTGGCAGTGTTTAACCTCATAAACAACATAACACAAAACATCAACAAAAGAAACCCGACAACTGTTACGCTGTTTGACATGTCGAATGCTTTCGACCTAGTCTGTCTTAACGGAACGAAATCAATATGTAGAAATTGCAAAACTAAACGAAAATAACGAAGAGATATTGTACAAATCTAATAAACAAATAACTAAATTTGGCGTGCCGCAAGGTAGCATTCTGGGCCCACTCCTCTTCTTGCTCTACATTAATGACCTACCAAATGTCACACAACATGAATGCTCACTCTTCGCGGACGATGTAGCATTGGTAGTACCATGTTAAAATAAACAGACCTATAATAAGGACATAAACGAAGCCATATCGAATATTACACAATGGCTTGAACGAAATAATTTGAAGGTCAACACATCCAAAACAAAATACCTGCAGTTTCATAGTAAAGGTGGTAGCGGACTGCCATTAAAAGTAACCCTAAATAATGAGCAAATTAATGAAGTTGCAAAGGCTGAATTTCTTGGCATAACATTGGACAAGTGTTGTACATGGAAGCAACATGTCGATAAAGTGTGCTTAAAAATAAATCGCTTTGTGTACGTTCTAGGACGTCTCACCGCGGTAGCTGACAAAAAGGCGGCTATGCAAGCTTATCACGGATATGTTGCTTCTAATTTAAGATATGGCATTCTGTTGTGGGGAAATTCAGTAGAAATAAATAGGCTCTTTCTTGTGCAGAAGAAGTGTGTTAGAGCAATATGTAATGCTCCTCCTCTATATAGCTGTAAAACACTTTTTCAAAAACTCAAACTTTTAACTCTTACAAGCCTTTACATATACGAGACCTGTGTTTTTGTCATTAATAATGGGCACCTGTTCAGAAAACGAGCTGACCATTATAGTTACGGTTGTAGATATCGGGATCGCCTGCTCTTGCCTAATAGTAGAACTGCCATCTGTTCTAGAGGCTCCAGTACCATGTGTGTAAAAATATTTAATAGAGTACCTGATGAAATCAAAAGATTGCCTGCTAAATTGTTCAAAAGGAAATTACATGAATGGCTAATTGGAAAATGCTTATAAACTATAAATGAATATTTAGAACCAATTGACATTTAATAAATTGTAAATTTTAATTTCCTATCTCCTTTTGACATATTGTTCTATTGACATACTGAATCTTTTGACTTAATGTACTTTTGACGTAATGAAATACACATTTTTGAATTTATATTAACTTTGACATGTATTTGTATAATCATTTATTCATTTTGCATGCTGGAAACGGTTAGCCGTTTTACACTTAGGTGTATGATTTTACCTTATAATGCATTCCACCTGTTGTACGACACTTATGCAAATAAATTTCATTTCATTTCCTTATGGTTAGGCCACTGTCTCGAACTTTCTTTGGGACTAGCTCAATCTGTGTGATTTATCTATATATATTTAAATATAATCCATAAACTATATTATAACAGCAATGCAATAAATTTAAATCAAAACCACGCCACGCCATTTCAGATTTAAAGTTTATTGACATTGTCAATGTCATTGTCAATCTATCAAAAAGTGATGACGTTGACTGCCAAAGTCTTATGAGTTGCCAGGTTGGGGAATATTTGTGAGGGCTCGACTCTCGACTATCCCGGCGCTCTAGCCGAGTTCTCACATAAATAGGAAGTTAGGGAGAACACAAGACTCGACACACAGAACACACAGAGAATAACTTTATTACAACTTCGCTTTACAACTTCAACTATGTAGATGTTGACTTCAATAATTCATAAAAGAGAATGATATGCTCCAAAAGATGGTAGTAGACTGAAAGATGGTAGTAGACTGAAAGATGGTAGTAGACTGAAAGATGGTAGTAGACTGAAAGATGATATCAGACTGAAAGATGGTAGCAGACTGAAGAATGAGTGATGAGAGAGAGAGAAAGTAATCTAAAAATGGAATGGAATGGAATGAAATTTGAATTAAAAATGAAATTTAAATTAAAAATGAAATTTGAATAAAAAATGAAATTTGAATAAAAAATGAAATTTGAATTAAAATAAGGAATGAAAAATGGACAGGATGAGAGAAATGAGGTTGGACGAGATGCAGCATGCAGGTGGCATGCTGCAACGTTACATATTTTTCTCGATATTAGGAAGTGTACATGGACTGCTGTTTTTTGTGATACTGCTTAGCTTCTATTGTTGTAAAATGTATTTTACTACTGAATACCTACCTCTACTATTTGCCATATTGAGGATTTTCTGAAATGTCGCTAACCAGGTGGCAGCACTTAAAGGTTCAGTTCAGACAACTGTCAAAAGTATACATACGACACATAACGGCCTCCATCCCCAGCTGCAGCGGCAGCAGCACCAGCAGCTGCTGCTGCTGTTCATTTATGTGCATGCTGCGGGTGTCCATCGATTTATAAGACGTTATCATATCATGTATGTGATATGATGTACGTATGTGACGTATCTGAATCATATCACTCTATCAGTGTTTAAGGCGTTTGCCTATAGACTCGGACCCGGGAGTGGTGGGTTTGATTCCCACGGGAAGCATATTTTGTATAGTTGTTTCCAGTTCGTTTAGGACATTGCAGGCTTGATTCACCTGATTGTCTGATAATAAAGATGATTCCGTGCTTCGGAAGGCACGTTAAGCCGTTGATCCTGGCTGCCAGCTGGTAGTCGTTAAAGGAACCACGTCAGAGGCCGAGAGGCGGTTCCGAAGAACTCTGACACTAGGGTGTGCATGGTCGATTGACCGTGACACCAACTCGAAATCAAATATCACGTCAAAAATGCAGTGCCAAATAGATTACAGCAACATTGAAGTTCAATGTTACTTATGTGAATGTCAAACTAACAACCATCAAATGCCAGAGCAAGAAGATTTTAATTGAAATTTGATCGAAGTTGAAAATATACAGTTTAATAAAATAAAAGCAGCATAAATTCGAATATTTTTTTTTATTTCCCTTCCATCTGGTTTGCTTTCTATATATATTCTTTGACTATAATACATTAACATATAGGTATAATTTTTGCTATTATTAGTAGCATAAACTAATAGGCCCTCAAACTTCGTTCAGAAGCAATTGGCGTAATTTATTCATTCGGCGGGCAACCCAACACCAAGTGAATTTATTATAGTGCAGTATCAAAAAAAGACGGTCCTTGTACGATGTACGAATTTCGGGAAATATATTCCCCAAACTGGCAACTCATAAGACTTGGCTGTCAACGTCATCATTATTTGACAGATTGACAATGACATTGACATTGTCATGTGGTTAAGCATGGGAATATTGCCTTATAAATCCTACATTTGGGATTTTTTCAAAAATTCATAAAAGAATTGAATTTTGGATAAAAAAATTTGAAAAAATTCTGGAAGTATTTACATTTAAGGTACTTTCGATTGCGTAAATAAAAACCATCACTTCCGGTCTGTAGTATGTTGTCAATTTTAT
The DNA here is from genome assembly GCA_947532085.1 of Elegia similella. Classification (NCBI taxonomy): domain Eukaryota; kingdom Metazoa; phylum Arthropoda; class Insecta; order Lepidoptera; family Pyralidae; genus Elegia; species Elegia similella. The sequence continues at coordinate 15,073,845 of OX383929.1, forward strand.
GTGTAATTGGTGAGAGATAGAGGGTAGTATTTTTAAAAGTGAGACACTCCTCCGAGTGATTTTTGTATGGCAAAATCGCTCTTTTACGAACAGCGTCACTTCAAAAATAGCACTTAGATGCGTGATAGATACTACTACTTAAAACGAGGAACTATCACTACCATTTACTGCTGCTGCTGCTGCTCCGGAACGTGACATTTTTCGTGTTCGTAGCCTGCGAACTCCTGTTTCACAAACTCGCACTCACAGATTTGAAAGAGCTCGCACTGAGCATGTCTTTGCTGCACAAAAAAGAAATAGTGACGTGACGTCATTGATGTGTCATACAATATGAAAGAAAAATTGTGTCCGCCATATTTACTGGATCACGGTGTCTGAAATCTACCTATTGTTTTTGATTTGAATCAAAAGTTTTTTTGTGTGTGCTTCGATAATAATAATATTTTTGTAAAATGGAAGATCAAGGTGGAAGTTCCGTGCCAAGAGTAAGTGATAAGCGACTTGCACAAACGCAAGCACAGGTGGATGAAGTTGTAGGCATTATGCGTGTCAACGTCGAGAAAGTTTTGGAAAGAGATCAAAAGTTGTCTGATCTAGACAATCGTGCCGATGCTCTGCAGCATGGAGCAGCACAATTTGAGCAACAGGCTGGAAAACTCAAGAAGAAAATGTGGTGGCAGAATTTCAAGATGATGCTGATAATTGGTGCTATAGGTGGAGTCGTTCTTATCATTATTATTGTGTGGGCTACTTCCGGCTCTGGCTCTAGCAGCGGGACAGCCGCACCTGTTACTCAGGCTCCAGCCGATTCCGGTCGATAACTAGAAGAAAGTAACTCTAAAGATGAATTCGAAAAATGGCATTAAACATTTACCTATTTCTTAATGTTCCAAGATACGACTTCACGATTAAAAGAAAAACTTAGACCAAAATACGACTGAATACTAATACTGAAATATTTTTTACTTGAGACTTTACAAGAGCGCACATATTTCTATATTAAATAATTCTTAACTAGTGCATTTGATATTCATCTACAAACTGTTTTACACACCTATTATAAATAATTGTTATTGTATTACTAGCACTAGCTATGCTGAGGATACTGTAACTACTTACTGTAAACAAAGACTAAAACTATTTTTGTGAATAACAATGTTAAGTATTATATCTTGAATGTTGCTTTATGAAACATGTTTTGTAATTTTTAATAGTGTTATAAATACTATTTAAAATGGCCAATTTTGTACAGAATTACCTTGTGATAAAGTAGAGTTTAATAAAAATTATTACTAAAATCTCATGAGAGCTTATCTATGGCCTGATTATGTAGTACTGATATTTATCTATATGCCTAACTATGTATACAAAAGAAATCTGAGAAATAAATATTATTGTAAATTAATTGTTATCTCTCCCATACTTATTGATTTGTAAGTTAACCTTAGGAAAATGTTAACCTTTTATAAAATTTGAGGACTGTTGAGAGTATTTTTGCTGTGCCAATTTATAAAGATTTTGTTTTAGTTCTATAAAAGATCCTATATGGGAGACGATTACCAATTCCACCATTCACAATTACTTTTTCACAATGTTAAGTGGTAATTTTAAAACTGGATTTAGTTTACTATGTTATAATGTAGTTAGATACTTTATTCGGCACAATATATTAAAATTGTTAAGGGGTTTTAAGGATTTATTCACAAATTGTGTGGTTTAAGTTAAACTAGCCACTATTATTATAATCAATCATTCTGGCCGGTTGTTTGCACAAACAGTCGTTAATCCTGTCAGTGGTTATGATATTGAAGAAGAAATTCATATTCATATTGTACTTGCCGTTTCTTGTTTGTTATGTTAACATATTATACTTGATAATCTAGAAAAATAGTATCATTATCAAAGATTAAAAAAGTTCGGTGGACTTGAGTAGTTTTACCTAGATATAGTTAAAAGAGGTATATATTATTATCTGTGTATGTTTTGCTCCAAGCTTACACAAACAGCTTTAGGTACACCCAATCAGTATACAACAGTTTACAAAATAGGAAAAGTATAATTTTTCCTTCATTTCATCACATTCCGAGGGACCAATAATATATTCAATATCATAATTTCTGTACTACATTGTCACTGCATACTAAAAATAAGATTAAGTAACAACTGGCACTATCAAAATAATGTAAGTATACTTAAAACATGTATGCTATGCTAATTTAATGTTAGTTGTTTTATATTGTATAAGAAAAATAAATGGATGTATTCTTCAACTGTTGTATTATATTCTGTGTTGAGTATTGAGTGGTATTGTGTGGAGACATTGTTATCCAACTTTATCATATATATTAGTAGCCTGCTTGGCCATTCAGATTATCAAGACACATTTCAAGATAAAAAAACATGCCTATCTAGCTGTGATTGCTTTCCTATATGTAAGAACTAATATATCAAAGTGACAATACAAATATATTGCTAGCTTTAGTCGTCATCATCATATATGTTTTTTTTTAACACAGTATATAGTTGTCATATGATGACTTATAACATATGCCCTGATGATTTAGGCACACGCGGACTAAGTCGCGGGCAAAAGCTGGTACTTCATAAAATTAGTTATTTTGGCCCTGTAGGTGCCTAATATGGGACCTAGACTTTTTTTTTGTTAATAGGACGGCAAACGAGCAACGGGTCACCTGGTGGTAAATGACGACCGCCGCCCATGGACAACTGCTACACCAGGGTGTGGCAGGTGCGTTGTTGGGCCTTTCAAGGAGTTGGGGGAAGAAAATGGGGAGGGGAGCAGGAAGGATGGGCCTCCGGTTCTCTCACTCTCGAAGCATAGAAGCTGTAAAGCTTCTACTTAGACGTCGATTTTCTGTGAGAGTGTGGTACTTTAGGAAATTGATAGTTAATCACAAATTTGCTAGATAGTTGATAATTATCAATTCGTCATAAGAACACCCCAGAAGAGACACCTACAGGAATAGTCTTCATTACAACATAATAAAAAACCGGCCAAGTGTGAGTCGGATTCGCGCACGAAGGGCTCTTATTCTATTTTTTAGAGTATTTGTTGTTATAGCGGGAACAGAAATAAATTATCTGTGAAAATTTCAACTGTCTAACTATTATGTTTCATGAAATACAGCCTGGTGACAGACGTACAGACAGATGGACGGCGGAGCGAAATTAATAGGGTCTCGTTTTTACCCTTTGGGTACGGAACCCTAAAAAATAAGACCTTTCCATAGATACCCCACACGAATGGGTTTTATAAAATATTGTATTTTCCTACTTTTGTGTGAAAATCTTAATGCGGTTCACAGAATACATCTACTTACCAAGTTTCAACAGTATAGTTCTTATAGTTTCGGTTATAGGTAGTTTGTTATAGTTCGGATTATTACATAGTTTTTTCGGATTCCCGGACTTCTGAGATTATGGCGGGATCACGGTGGTCGTCAAGTAGTAGAAGATAGGTATTTTATTATTTCATCATATAAAATGCATCATCATCATCATTATAGCCGCAAAAACTCCAATACTGGACAAAGGCCTCTCCCAAAGATACTTCGTTCTATGGGAGGATATTGCCATACTCACCACGCTTTGCAGCCGGGTTGGCGAGACCAGTTTTTTTCGGCTTCTAGTGTTTCCGACGCTGCTGCCCATCAGAAACATTTTAAAGCTGGGTAAGGACAGGAATTTGTTGGATTTTAAAAGGGAATGAAGGTATTTGGAAACTACTTACGAATGAATGAGAGAAAGCAAGTAGCAGCTCATGAGGTCGGGCGTACCCGATGCCATACTTTAAACCACCGGACAGGCAGATGAGGATGACACCTCTGGCCATAATCCTAATCCTTTCCTAACTATTATTATAAATGTAAAAGTGAGTTTGTTTGTTTGTTACGCTTTCATGCTGTTACTACTAAACCGATCATCATGAAATTTTGCATACAAGTTCTCTGGAGTACGAAGAAGGACATAGGCTACCTTCTATCCCGGGAAAAAGTACTATTCCCGAGGGATCGACATTGACGCAGGCGGAGCCGCGGGCGAAAGCTAGTCATTTATAAAATATGCGTAACTAATCGTAACTGTGACTAAAGTTCTATATGCGGTTAAGATGTGGGCGTATTAATTAACATACACCTACGCATTTAAGCAAAGCTATATATGGCGGTCTGGAAAACGGCCTACTTGCAAATGAGATTACTCATATCAATCGTTATCTTCCCATTTAAAGAGATGATTTGGTTCAATGACAAACTTAATAACGAGGAAGGCAAACTTAAGAACAAATTTACACCTAAAGTTTTTGCATAATTATATGTGAGTTAAAATTCTTGAAATAGCTAGATACCCATTTCTTCACATTAGGTACCTACGTTGTATTGCATTGCAAGTAGCCTATCTGCATACAATATTTACCTAAGTACTTGTACATTATGCGCTTTACGCGAACTATATCTGGGTTAAACTACGTATCTAAGTACCTACTTACCATCATAATAATCATTCTTTGGAGGACCCTTATCACTTCAAGAAGAAGCAACAATTTGTTAATAGGGATGGAAGTATCTGAAAGTGGGAAGGCACGTTAGGCCGTTAGTCTCGAACTGTTATAGGCAATTACTTATTCAGACAAATGTTACAATTGGTGAATAAAAAAATACTTAGTGATGGATGTTAGCCGCATCGACTACCACCATGATTCTTAGATCTGCGCAACGCAGGAAGAGAAGCATCTATACATTACACGGTACATTTCTACGGCTTTTCTTTTCGCCCAGATTGCAGCATAGAGCTTGAAAGATATATAAATAGTGCCATATATGCTACAAACAAGGTAGGTATAGATGGGCATGAGCAGGTTATGCATGTAAAATAAGAAGCCACTTTTGACAGATTTTTTAGTATAAAAGCGGCAGACACGTTCAAATATATAATGATTGACGCATTGAAATTTTGTATCAGAAATGGTACGAGTAGGTATGGTATGCCGGATTTCGCAAGAAAAATGTCCTGAACTATGCACAGGTGGAAATTTGCAACAGTTGGTCCTGTGGTGAGGTTCAGAGTATGGTCTTACTAGCAAGATGTATGTGTCAGTGGAAAGTAGATCATTGTCCCCTTTTTAACCGACCAGAAAAAAGGAGAAGGTTATCAATTCGGTTGTTTTTTTATGTTTGTTACCCCATAACTCCGTCATTTATGAACAGATTTATCAAAACTCTTTTCATTTGAAAGGGTATGCTTTGCATTACAATTTCATCAAAGTTGTTTCAGTATGTAGTTTGATTGAAGTCGGTTATTTATATGAAAGATTACCTACCTATATCTAATGAGGGCGTTGTCAGTAAGATAGGTACCAACACAAAGCAGATGCGGATCTCCCCAAATCTACTTGACAACCTTGTCAAATAGATCGACGGCCTTCCATTTGACATTTTGCTGATATTAAAACAAACCCATACGAAAATAATAATAATAATCAGAGATGGTTATTAAAACTATTTACTGTAGGTAATTTTACGGAGTTAACCCATACCTATACCTAACTACTACCTTATGAAAAATGTGAAAAGTAACTGCTTAAAATAGCCGTCTTTTAGAGAGAAATAAGGAGGCAGAGACAGAGTTCTCGACCCGACTAACGGTAAAACTTCATTTCTGTTTTAAACATGTGGAAGGTCTCGATTTCCGCTGCCATCGCTGTAATGCGTTAATTTCTAAAAATACTCTTACAACCAAGGCAACTGCTACAGCAGCCAGCTATCTGAATGAACATATTCTGTTAACTATATACGCCAAGTCGTTATCGTTACAATAACAGGTGCTTTAATAGGTACTTATAATTTCAAGATTGTTTGCGGTTCAACAACTTACCTAATCATTTCGCGAACCTATGCAGTGTATACTACTAGGTATCACTGTATTTATTAAATAGGATTTTATTCCAGACGTATCTTCCAGCGTATCTAATATGTGTCTTAGAGAATACATACCTTACAGTTTAATGGAATCTATCAACGTAAAAGAAGTCTTTGGCCGCCCTAGACAGAGAAAAAACCTCATGAAATCTTCGTACCTACCTACCCTAGGTAATAGCTAAATCCCTCATTTCAACTTACGTTTAGGTACATCACTTCTCGGACACCGAATAAGTACTTACCGACGTATCTCGGAGTAATTTATATTACCTATTTTAAAATTATTTAACTAGGTCATGCATTTCTTTTATTTAAAACGGAGGTGGTTCCGAAAAACTCTGAGACCATAGTGTGCAGTGCATGGTCAATTGACCGTGTCACCGAAACTATCATTTTGTAAGTTGTCCATACTTAGCTGTGATAGTTTTTCTTTTATCTTCGTTATCTTCCCTGAATTCTTTCGTGTATCCCTAAGGGGGTGGGGACACTTGACACTGACACGATGTTAAACCACAAAAAATATTTTTAGAGGAAACGGAGAAAACCTAATAAAATATTTTTAAATTTAATTTCACGGACATAGTGGTGAAATAAAATTAAAAATGCATGATTAGGTAATATACCTATCTTACATACTTAAGTAGGTATTCCCATGCCAAATCACCGCTTTCTAGAGTACTAAGAGTTTCTGAGCTACACCGCAAACAGACAGACGGACATGGCTAACCCTTATAGCAATAGGCACCTATCTGGTGCGTAAAACTCTTTGCCAGTCGGATCAGGCAGGAATTTTACTATTCTAAAGAGTTTGCGATCACACAGATAATTTACATAAGTACATACCAACATAGCACTGCATTTTAATTATTGTATAAGTAGTTGAAAATACTTTTATATTTGTACTAGCTTTCGCCCGCGGCTCCGCCCGCGTCAATGTCGATCCCTCAGGAATAGTACTTTTTCCTGGGATAAAAGGTAGCCTTCTCCGTACTCTAGAGAACTTGTATGCAAAATTTCATGATGATCGGTTCAGTAGTTACGGCGTGAAAGCGTAACAAACAAACAAACTCACTTTCGCATTTATAATATTAGTAAGGATAAGGATAAGGAAGTAAGGATGCCATCATAGGCTGAATGTTTATTCCATTGTACCCATTCAATGCAAATAAATATTTTCTTTCTTTGTAAGTATGTACCTATATCGCCGACCTACTTAGTTAGATGTCCTAACCATGGTATACTAATTGAATCATGGTTGGATATGATGACCCAATTTGCCTTGCGCTATGGGGGACGAGTAAACATCAATTGATATTACAGCAAACAAATGAACATGCTGTGAAGGCAACATGATGTCACGCAGTTAAGTTATGTATAGTATGGTAATATAATGGGAAATTCGATAGAAAAGGTACCAATTTACATATGTGGTATATAGTGAATACATAAACAGGTATAATCATGTCTGGTCAGTATAGACGATATTTAGGTACTCATCACCCAGGCACCTACATTTACTTAGTAGGTTGGTTGGGATCTTATGTAAGATAAATTAGAACAGGGCTGATCCCCCGATGTAAGAATCTGAAGGAAAAAATCATGGATGGAAAAAATGCATATTTTTCTTTGTTTCTTTATTTGCAATTAGGCTTTGAAAGTATTGGTCCGATTTGAAAAATATTTACACCATTATAATCCTACATTTTCCCTGATGAACATACGCTATAGAATTAAATACCTATATCTACCCGTGCAAAGTTGGGGTGGGCCGCTAGTAATAAATAAAGCCTCAGCCGTTTTTGCGTGACTGAATAAACAAACATTCCAAACACACAAAACTTTCGCATTTATGATATTAGTAGAATCCTCCTCATCGATTTCCAGGTTGCATTCTCATCTGAAATGCCTGGGAGTCTGGGGTTGACTAAGTATTATGACTGCATTCATGCTATGATATGATTTGGCGAAATTTTTTACGGTCGGCTGGCCTATTAGCTGAAGCCAACTCTCCTTGGGTAGCACCTGAACCGCAGACAAATACGTCTGAAAATAAAATAGGTACAAATATTTGACCACGCTGGGTGTGTCGCAGGCTGGCTTACCGTGTTAACCACTGTCCTTGGAGGCCGTCAAATTATTCGTAAAATATGTATCCGAAATACAAACGATTACTTTTATATATGTTCAAAAATCTATTACAATAAAAGAATGTCGATCAGACTGGTCTAGTGAACCCTAATAAAGTATCATATTTGGTTGTAAAGCCATAAAGTTATGCAAGTTACCATGACCGTCGTGAGATCTTTAACGTCCGTATCGAATAACGCAGAAACTTTATAGGCTTGTGAGGAAACATGCGGAAGAAGCCAGCCAAGCAGCCCACGCTGCAAGTGTTTCGCTCTGCTTGTTAAACGTGGAGTATTTGCCTTGTGGCCAAGAGGGCCTTGCTCCGGGCAGCGAGTCTTAAGAGATGGCACATGTTTGGTAAAAGCGAAGATCAAAGTATTAATCAGCTACCTATCTTCTTTAAACACAGCATCCAGGGTCTTAAAAACTGCAAACATAATTTGTATTTCCCATCGGAATATTTAATCTGACTTTTAGGAAGTTTGGTTATACGAGTAAACTACCATTTTTTTGCCGGTCGTTAATTTCGCTCCAGGTTTTTGCAAAGGAGCAGCACTGGACGGTGCCTGTGCTGTGCCTTCTTGACGGTGTCACGTGTGGTGTGATCATGGGACGACCGCGCCGGGCCGTCGTTGACGCCCGCCTTGAAGATGACCTTCTTACTAGGCTGAAACTGTCGACATTTTCAGACTAAAAATATTTATTTATTTATTAACACTTATTACACCATGTAAAATAAATACAACATATTTGAATAGTGAAAAACAAAAGGCGGCCTTATCGCTAAATCCAATAAAAAACGTGAGTGACGCAGTTTTGTACAACTACATAAGCTTAAGCGTTTAATGTGGTGATTAATCCTTGTTGACCCCTAGTTCTCAAAAATACTTGACATTCCCCCCGTAACATGGGGCGTCTAATCAAACAGGTCCGGGGAAGCAAATCCTAATACGCCACTGCTTGTTAGCAGCAGGCGTCACGAATCATTCACAAAACGCTTGTGGCCATGATCCTTTAAAGCCGCCGTCACACTTCATTATTTAAATTGAACTACGAGCAAATCGACGCCAAAATCACAAAAAAGGCGGATGTTTGGTAGCTGATATATTTGGATTGAAATACATACAAAAACTCATAAACTTTTTAACAATGATGCATCTGTAGGAAGATGTTTATATCCTACGGTATACTTAGAACCCAATCACCATAGCCAAATTATATATACCTACACTCCATAGCCCAGGTTGAAGAGCAGATGACCATATCGTTGATACCAGTTTGTCAACTAATTCGCACTTTTTTAGTGTTTTTTTTTTTATTAGACAAGGATTTTGGAAGTTTAACTACCTACCTACATATTTGACTCTCTTTACTAAAGTATGGCCATCATTATATGTATTCTCAGGGTTGGGCAGTATTTGAATAACTTGTAATAAAAATACAAATACTTGCGGTTTTTGTAGTATTTGTATTTAATTAGGTACCTTCTATAAATGTGATTTGTAATAAGTATATTTTAAATATCTGACGCTGCAGTATTTTGTATTAAGTATTTCCAGTTGGTAAGTACATATGGGTTCTAAATACATTTAACATACCTACCTTAATATTTTTAGAGATCTTAAAAATTACTCCGTTTTAGAAAATAGCGAAAGATAGTTGTTTTGCGAAATAAGCGTTATTTATTTCCAAAAATGTATTAGTTTTTCTGACGGTAATTTAGTGTTCATTTAAATAAATTCTTACATTAGCTAACAACTCACGGTCACGGAACGTGTATTTTATATTTTAAATGAAAATAGTAAAAGACTTTTTTAAAGACACGACTTAAAAGTCGTTGGAATTAAATATTTTAAATTCGTACGAGATAGTATTTTGCAATTTGTATTTTAATATAGCAAAGCATGTATTTTGCCCAGCTGTGCCTATTCTATATATTTTTGATACTGATTATTTAAGTGCGTCTGGCCCCTATAGGTATATATCTTGCCTGATGGGAAGCATCGATGAGGTTAGGGTGGTACCCGAAAACTCAAATATCTAATGCCTTTTCACTTCTGCCTTAAAAATCCCTATGTAGGTACGTAACCGGGTAACAGTGACGCGGGGAGGGAATTCCATTCCTTAACGGTTGGCATAATATCGAAGAGGTGCGATGAGCAGGAATATCAACCACATTAAAGATGGAAACCATGTCTACGCCGCGTCGTCCGATGGTGGAAATGGTGGAATGGTGCACGGGGAATCATCATCATTTCAAGTAGGTATCACGGTCAATCGACCATGCACAACCTGGTGTCAGAGTTCTTCAGGACCGCCTCTCCGCCTCTGACGTGGTTTCTTTAACGACTACCAGATGGCAGCCGGGACAACGGCTTAACGTGCCTTCCAAAGGACGGAATCATCTTAACTATCAGACAATCAAGTGATTCAAGTCTGCAATGTCCTAACCAAACTGGCAACAACTAAACAAAGTATGCATACCGTGGGAATCGAACCCACGACCCCTAGATCAACAGGCAAAGGCCTTAACTACTGGACCACGAAGGCAGTTACGGGGAATTAACTCATGCCCGTAGAAGACACATAGACTTGCTACTAATCGGCGGTGTTCGATGGTTTGAGGCTCTGATCAATCCGCAAAATTCCGGTACGTGTGTTGTCATTCAGAAAAGGCTGTAGTGATTTTAATGAGGGTATGCACAAAATGTAGCAGAATTTGGCATATCTCCAGCGCGTATACTTACATGTACTACATTGGATACTTAGATAAATTACTGTGGTATTTTTGATCTGGTTCTACTAACATGTACAATAACACCCGAGCAAAATCGGGACGGAGTATTGTTATAGGTACTATCTATAGGTGGGTACTGTAACTGCTTCTATTAAGTAGTATAGTGGATCGTGAATAATATTCGTGAATCGTGACTGCATTTCTATTCTACAGCAAGAGAAGCGAGCTTGCGATAGGTTGAAGATAAACCGTAGAATACAATATCAAACTTTCCGTTTGAAACTGTTTGAAACCAATTGGTCACCTTTTTTTAAAGATTAACTCTTGTTTATTGCGTCAGAATTGCCGCCTAGTGTTGCTCTACATAAGAGATCATCTGAATAGGGTGAATTCAGTCAGAGTTTCGAGTGTTCAGATTGAATTTAATCCTTCAGCTTTTAAGAATTTAGTTTTACATTCATTCACTTGCCACTTGTCCTTGTATGGTTAAGTAACCTCCGCTGTAAATGACGTCATGTTTGCCAGTTGCGAAACCCACAATGTAAATTGGTGGGTTGACAACATGTTTGTAGTGTCGCTCCAAATGAGTTAGTTGTGGCCTACATTGATGCAGATTACTTTCCATTTGGAATCCAAATGACGTTAAAAGGGTGGATGAAATGGCGCTGTTATGTCATGTCATTTAGAGAAACGATTTTATTAGATGTCATTTATTTCATTTCCTCTCAGGGAATTTGTTTATGTTTGTTATGTTGTAGATGAGCAGGGTCCGAAAAGTGAGTACCACTGGCATGTAAAAGAAATCGGGCAAGTTCGAGCGTTATAAATATCGAAAAAAAACGAGCAAAAAATTATGTTTGTTATATTGGGAGCCCCCTTACATATTTATTTTACTTATTTTATTTTTTTTGTATTTGTTCTTATAGCAGCAACAGAAATACATAATCTGAGAAAATTTCAATTGTCGAACTATCACGGTTCTTGAGATACAGCCTAGTGTCAGACGGACAGACAGACAAACGGACAGTGGAGCCATATTAATAGGGTCCCGTTTATAACGGAACTCTAAAAATGGCTTTAAGAGACTCAACATAAATATTTCTTTTCATATTTCCAGATTTTCTATCTCTTACAATGACAATGTCATCTATTTGTTATGTTGCATAGCGCAAACTCTTCTATACAAATACATATTTTAATAAAGTGTTATTTTAGTTGTGTCTAACCAAGAGATAAACTGTTTTAAAAATGTGGGAAATGCTGTGCCTCCTCTTCATACGAAAGGGAATATCATTTTATCGGTAAGTGAAAATTGATAGGGCATGAAGAAAAACAGGTTTTGAAATTGTGTTTTAAATAAGCGTAAATATAATATGTATTGATAAATATTTACATCGATAATTGTATTTTTAACACGTAACAATAATACCAATATACAAAAAAGCCTTGAAATCATATCAAGTACGAAAAAATATATTTTTTAAATTCTGACACGCTATAAATATCATACCTATGTTTAATCTGCTTACTTATTATATATCTGTGGCATATATATAGTTAGTGGTTTTGATCTGTGGTGGGTACTTTTAAAATAAAGATGTTCTGAACACTGGAAATAATAAAATAATGCACAACGCCGCTAAAGTTTTCACGTCAAAAAACACATAAAACGGGCCAAGTGAGTCGAATTAGTACCTACACACCAAGGGTTCCGTATCATGGTACAATATTTAATACACATACCACGTTTTTTGTATGGGGACTCTGATGTATGCCTCTTCCAATACTGGACTATAATGGACTGAGTTTCTTTCGGCGTATTCTTCTCAGCAGTGGTTTCGAAACGCTGCTTAGCTTATCGATTTTGCAAATATTAAAAATAATAATATGACGTTCAGAAAGAGATACATGATATCCAAATTTGAATAAAATTCTATTTCATTTCCAAGCGACTTCTCTTGATAGCACGAATACTAGGTATTGTTCTTAATTATCTATGGTTTGACGTCTTACATTAGCTAACAACTCACGGAACGTGTTTTTTATATTTTAAATAAAAATAAAAGTCAAAGACTATTTTAAAGACACGACTTAAAAGTCATTGCAATTAAATATTTTAAATTCGTACGAGATAGTATATTGCAATTTGTATTTTAATATAGCAAAACATGTATTTTGCCCCGCTTTGCCTATTCTATATATTTTTGTTACTGATTATTTGAGTGCGTCTGCCCCCTATATATCTTGCCTGATGGGAAGCATCGATGAGGTTAGGGTGGTACCCGAAAACTCAAATATGTAATGCCTTTTCACTTTTGCCTTAAAAATCCCTACATCTTAGGTGTAGGTACGTAATCGGGTAACAGTGACGCGGGGAGGGAATTCCATTCCTTAGCGGTTGGCATAATGTCGGAGAGGTGCGATCAGCGAATATCAACCACATTAAAGATGGAAACCATGTCTACGCCGCGTCGTCCGATGGTGGAAATGGTGGAATGGTGCACGGGGATTCATCATCATTTCAAGTAGGTGTCACGGTCAATCGACCATGCACACCCTGGTGTCAGAGTTCTTCAGGACCGCCTCTCCGCCTCTGACGTGGTTTCTTTAACGACTACCAGATGGCAGCCGGGACAACGGCTTAACGTGCCTCATAAAGGACGGAATCATCTTAACTATCAGACAATCAGGTGATTCAAGTCTGCAATGTCCTAACCAAACTGGCAACAACTAAACATAGTATGCATACTGTGGGAATCGAACCCACGACCCCCGGATCAACAGGCAAAGACCTTAACTACTGGACCACGAAGGCAGTTACGGGGAATTAACTCATGCCCGTAGAAGACACACGACTTGCTACTAATCGGCGGTGTTCGATGGTTTGAGGCTCTGATCAATCCGCAAAATTCCGGCACGTGTGTTGTCATTCAGAAAAGGCTGTAGTGATTTTAATGAGGGTATGCACAAAATGTAGCAGAATTTGGCATATCTCCAGCGCGTATACTTACATGTGTCTACAACGGATACTTAGATAAATTCTTGTGGTATTTTTTAAATCGGGTTCTACTAACATTTACTAACATGTACAATAACACCCGAGCAAAATCGGGACGGAGTATTGTTATAGGTACTATCTATAGGTGGGTACTGTAACTGCTTCTATTAAGTAGTATAGTGGATCGTGAATAATATTTGTGAATCGTGACTGCATTTCTATTCTACAGCAAGAGAAGCGAGCTTGTGATGGGTTGAAGATAAACCGTAGAATACAATAACCAACTTTCCGTTTAAAACTGTTTGAAACCAATTGGTCACCTTTTTTTAAAGATTAACTCTTGTTTATTACGTCAGAATTGCCGCCTAGTGTTGCTCTACATAAGAGATCATCTGAATAGGGTGAATTCAGTCAGAGTTTCGAGTGTTCAGATTGAATTTAATCCTTCAGCTCTTAAGAATTTAGTTTTACATTAATCCACTTGCCACTTGTCCTTGTATGGTTAAGTAACCGTCGCTGTAAATGACGTCATGTTTGCCAGTTGCGAAACCCACAATGTAAATTGGTGGGTTGACAACATGTTTGTAGTGTCGCTCCAAATGAGTTAGTTGTGGCCTACATTGATGCAGATTACTTTCCATTTGGAATCCAAATGACGTTAAAAGGGTGGATGAAATGGCGCTGTTATGTCATGTCATTTAGAGAAACGATTTTATTAGATGTAATTTATTTCATTTCCTCTCAGGGAATTTGTTTTTGTTTGTTATGTTGTAGATGAGCAGGGTCCGAAAATTAGGTTAAGTTCGCTAGTGTGGTGGGTAAGTGAGTAGGTACCACTGGCATGTAAAAGAAATCGGGCAAGTTCGAGCGTAATGAATATCGAAAAAGAACGAGCAAAAAATCATGTTTGTTATATTGGGAGCCCCCTTACATATTTATTTTACTTATTTTTTTTTTTTGTATTTGTTCTTATAGCAGCAACAGAAATACATAATCTGAGAAAATTTCAATTGTCTAACTATCACGGTTCTTGAGATACAGCCTAGTGTCAGACGGACAGACAGACAAACGGACAGTGGAGCCATATTAATAGGGTCCCGTTTATAACGGAACTCTAAAAATGGCTTTAAGAGACTCAACATAAATATTTCTTTTCATATTTCCAGATTTTCTATCTCTTACAATGACAATGTCATCTATTTGTTATGTTGCATAGCGCAAACTCTTCTATACAAATACATATTTTAATAAAGTGTTATTTTAGTTGTGTCTAACCAAGAGATAAACTGTTTTAAAAATGTGGGAAATGCTGTGCCTCCTCTTCATACGAAAGGGAATATCATTTTATCGGTAAGTGAAAATTTATAGGTCATGAAGAAAAACAGGTTTTGAAATTGTGTTTCAAATAAGCGTAAATATAATATGTATTGACAAATATTTACATCGATAATTGTATTTTTAACACGTACCAATAATACCAATATACAAAAAAGCCTTGAAATCATATCAAGTACGAAAAAAAATATTTTTTAAATTCTGACACGCTATAAATATCATACCTATGTTTAATCTGCTTACTTATCATATATCTGTGGCATCTATATAGTTAGTGGTTTTGATCTGTGGTGGGTACTATTTAAAATAAAGATGTTCTGAACACTGGTATAATAAAATAAAATAAAAACGACGGGTTCCACGTGCATTCCGGGAGAGCCGGCAGAAGTGAAAACTTGAACATGCATTTTTGAATATTTTGGAATGTCACGTCTTACAAATTTTCGATCAGGCCACGTGTCCTGACGCGAGTTTAAATTTTTTAACCAGCATCCCAAAAAGTACACAACGCCGCTAAAGTTTTCACGTCAAAAAACACATAAAACGGGCCAAGTGAGTCGAATTAGTACACATCAAGGGTGCCGTACCATGGTACAATATTTAATACACATACAACGTTTTTTGTATGGAGACTCTGATGTATGCCTCTTCCAATACTGGACTAAAATGGACTGAGTTTCGAAACGCTGCTTAGCTTATCGATTTTGCAAATATTAAAAATAATAATATGACGTTCAGAAAGATACATGATATCCAAATTTGAATAAAATTCTATTTCATTTCCAAGCGACTTCTCTTGATAGCACGAATACTATTGTTCTTTTTTTTTATCATTTGTTATCTATGGTTTGACGTCTCAGTAAATTAATTTTATTATGTTTCTCTCTCTATGTATTACGGTTTAAAATATACATAGCTGTGACACACGGTCGGACGGACAACGGATGCTTAGTTAGGGTTCCTTTTGGCACCCTTTGGTCACGGAACCCTAAATGACACATCTAGTGATGTACTGGCAAGTCCATGATAACACATAAGTAAAACTGGCCTACATAATTTAGCGTAAGATGAACTTGAATCGTAGCAGAAATTGTCCATTATAAAGTGATCTTTACCTGATGCCTGTAGCAACCTATTTCAGGGACTAGTCTCTTCACAATTTAATAAGCAAAAGTATCTTTTACAGTATACGTTTTACAGTACTTATAGTGCTAAGCACCGTAATTCTGTATATTGCTTACTTGTAAAAACAAATACATAAACTTAATTATTATTTTACGAAAGCTATCGACTCAAGCAGGTTATATCTTAATTAGCGGGATGCATATATTATTTTACATGCACCATTGCATGCATGACCAAAGGAAGTAAGTACTTACGTCGGGAGATGAAAGTTCGCGGATAATTATATTTCCCTTTGAACTTCTGCTTTTCAGAGCGACATGCAACCATAGAGAACATCATGGATTATGAAAGGGATTATATTATCTCTATGTGAAAGAGTCTCTGGGAACCTTTGACAAATTCAACAAAAATTTACAAAAGAGGGTGGTTTGTGGGTCTAAAAACTGCACCGCATCAAAAAATGTCTAAAAACTTGCTACGATACTTTAAGGGAATTAACTTAAAAGAAAATAAAATACCAGTCAACAAACAAACTGCCAGTCAACCTAAAGATGCTTAGTTTTAAGCAATTTAAACATAAATTGCATAAATGGTTAATTGATAAGTGCTATTATGACATACACGAATATTTGACATGAATTGTATTTAGTAAGATAGTGAATTTTTGTATGCTAATTAAATCTGTATTGACTATTTAATATTTAATTTCTTTCTAATATATTTTTTGCATGCCTACTGTAAAAGGCGTGAATTTATATGCATGATGACCCTTGCAAATAAACATTTCATTTCACAGTTTAGTAGGCCTTATGGAATACTTTAATAATTCAGAGATAGGTAGGTCATTCGACTCCCACATCTACGTAGTTATGAGAATAATCAATTCTACCTACCTAGTGTTATCTGTTTTATTTTTGGTAATTTGCATGCTAAAACTTAACAGTTAGGTACGTCATATCTAATTGGATTCCTTACAGCGATGACATTGGTCATTCACCTACTAGTAGCAGGTCCTATTAAAATTTCATCAACACTCGTATTCCTATTTACATTTTATCTGAATATTAATTCAACATCTGTCAATTCAAGTTTTTTGAATGTCGCGGTATAAAAAGTGGAGTAGGTGTTGCTTATCTCATTTTCATTGTAAGGCATCCTGCTTCCCATCGCGGCGGGATGTGAACGACCTCGAAGTTTATCGCTTTCATCAGCATTCCACCCAGTGCCCGCACTGCAACTAAAATGGAAGTCGTGGGCATGCTGTCTTAAATTGCTTATCCTATTAGAATAAGAAATGTTCTTTATTTCCTGACTTCCATATATAAGGTTATTTTATTTAGAATACGATACTTTCGCTATAATTATATCAGGTTTTTCATTTTTTTCGCAGAGTTCCTTCCAATTTTCTTAACAAGTTAGTGGCTGTCGCAAAATATGTAGCTGTAATAAAAAAAAACGATCAAGTGCGAGTAAAATAAACGGCAAAAAAAAAAACAGCAAAAAAATGTCTGTTGTATTATTGTATTATTTATTTTTAAAGTGAATATATAACTAAATATTCTGTGAATATTTCAAGCGTCTACCTGTTCCCGTTATCAATATCGAGCAAAAACAAGCAAAAAAAAAAACACCATTGTTGTATGAGAGCCCCCTTAAATAATCATTTTATTCTATTTTTCACTACTTATTTGTTGTTATAGCGGCAACAGAAATACATCATCTGTGAAATTTTCAACTGTTTAACTATCACGGTTCATGAGATACACCCTGGTGCCAGACGGACAGACAGACAGACGGACACCGGAGCGAAATTTATAGGGTCCAATTTTTACCTTTTGGGTACGAAACCCTAAAAATTGTGGTTTGTGGTGTAGAAGTTGGAGTCTTCGGCTTAACAATTCATCGGGAGACTCTACCTACTTGTGCTTTACGCTGGAATAATCTTTTATATAAAAAATCCGACTTCAAACTACTGAACCGATATTGATCAAATTTAAATGGGACCGATTTGAAAGCAAACATTTGAAATCAAAAAAATCTTTTATTAACATATGTCTCCCTTTCCTTTTCTATACTACTCTTCCTTTTGTACGATTAAATGAGCTAGACACTAAAATAAAATTATTTTTAATGAATACCCAGCTCATTCATGTTCATGAAAGTAATGATATAGCGTGTGAACGCGAATGCCACCACCCACATATGATAAAATCAATTTTCTAATAGCACACTAGAATTAAGCAGTCAACGCTGTAAGCACTCGTAAATAAATAGGTAACTAGGGCAAGGAAAGAAAATAAAATCGTACTTTCAATGGAGAAGAGATCAAGTTATTTGTGAATTTGCAAGAGACATAGTACCTACCATTGCTCCGTGTACCTACCTATTTGCGAATAGAAAACTTGCATGATGTGTTATAGTGTTATGTACGAGTACGTAAGCGTCTTACCTTAATAATAATTTATAAAGTAAAAAACTTAAAAAAAAAAGCTTTTATGTACTTATAACACTTTGTTTCGATTCATTTTTACTATTTTTAGCGAGTTAAAAATAGATAGCCCGCCATCTTGGGTGTTCCGCCATGTTAGATTTAGAATGACGTCACACAGCTAGCTATGCATTGTCATCCATACTAAACGATTATACAAAATTTCAACTCGAGCGGTGGAAGATATTTGCTTCAAAATTGAGTTGCAATATTTCACCTGAACAAACGTCAGTATTACATACAATCATTCATTGCCGTGTGGTATCCGGCAGAGTAGAATAGGACCACTCCAAGTCTTCCCGTGGATGTCGTAGAAGGCGACTAAGGAAGTACAAGCTAAACAAAGCTTATAAACATCTGTGAGACCTCTCCAACCCGTCTGGCCAGCGGTGAGAGTGTAGGCCAAGTCCTCTGGCTGCTCTGGCCAAGTATAGCCCTAGTAGTACAGAGAGGGTCATGCTCCTGTAGTGGAGACTAAAAAAGGACCTGATGATGATGATGATTCATTGCAAGTTAAATAAAAGCTTGTAAAAAGTCTATAGCACAGTTTTAATTTGACATAAGTAGTTAGGTACCTATGCTAAGTTTGTTTAAAATTGGTCGGTTTGCACTCCGGGAGTGCCGGCAGTAGTGAAAAATCCACGCGGAATATTACTTCCTCTCCTACGCCGCACCGCGCCGGCGGTCTCAGGTCACGTGTCCGTCTTACGATTTTTTTATCAGGTCACGTGTCCTGTGTCCTGACGGGAGTTTTATATTTTTTACCCATCCCAAAAAGTGCACAACGCCGCTAAAGAAGTTTTCACTTCAAAAATATTTAACTATTATCCCTAAAATGTAACGCCCGGTGAAGTAGCAAAAATTCACTTGGGGCAAAGAATATATACTGCTTGGGGCTAGCTACATAGTCAATTCAATAAAAAAAAGCAACTTTCAATATGCGGCCATTCCCATAAACGCAGTACTTATTTAACAGACCTGCTGAACAAACTTCTCATATCTATCACCTATTCAAATGCGAGATGTGTGACGTCATAGATGGCACGATGATAGACTCGCCCAAAAATTTGACTTTGCAACGTATAAATGTTAAAGAGTTTTTTACTGATTTGTTTGGTTTTTGGGAGGTTTTTGTCATAGCACAATGAAAAAATATATGCATGTTTTCAATTGACGTTCATATATTAGTTACAATTCAAAGCCGTGGCTTTAAAAATTTGTAACATATTAAACCTTGCAAAACAGGATTTTGTACCTTTCAAACCTACCTTTCTTGTTTATGTATATTTATCGTAAACAAGGACAAAAATGATTTATTGGTTGGAATAAAAGTTCCTTATTCCAATAATGCTTATGCGCTTATAACGCATGTTAAATGAATTAGATGCGGCTATTTGTACGTACGAGTAATTCGGATGAAGTTTAGTGACTTTTACCTCGTTATAATTGTGCTGCTCGCTGCATATACTTTTTCAATTCCTTCCCATTTATGTTTGTTGTACAAGTTGATAGCACTGTCTGTTAATGGCTTTATGGAATGAAGACTGTCTGTTAATGGCTTTATGGAATGAAGAGTGGAGCCACGGAAATAGCTGCCAATATGACACAAGCAAAAGGTCTCTGTATTGTCACCTTTACAACAGCATCAACGTTTAAGGTGAAAACCTGTTATTGGCTGTATAAATGACTATAATCATTGTATAATCTTGTGTAAAAGCTGTTGGTTTTCCTAAATAAATAAATAAGGGTTCCGTACCCCAAAAAGTAAGAACCTTTATATTAATCTGTTGTCTGTCTGTCAGTTTGTTCGTCGTGACTGTCCACGGAATCAAAAGATCAAAATTGGCATATTTTAGCGCATCCACAAGGGAATTAAATCCTTTATTTCCCGATGCCCTAGATTTATGAAATTTGGCACCAAGCTAGTTCATATAGCACAAGTACTTGAAAAAAAATACTAGAAAACCGTTAATTTCTTAGTGATACCTACTTACAAAAAAATACTTTTTTATTTGGAAAGTCCTCGTCCTAGGTTCGCGTTTATGCCGTTTTTTTTTTAAAAACGAATATTACAAATACGCCTTTGCCTTTCCTCCTCATCCGAACATTTTTCCGGTTGCATGTTCAGCTATGATGCGTTAAAGCCCGGGATCCGTTATAACAACAGATTTGAGTAAATCATTCAAGCTTTATAGCTATATAGTTAAATGGTGGCAAAGTTTTTAAAACTTGTCGCCTCAACGATGCCAGCCCTGCTTAAGTAGCTTCAGAACCAGACTTACCTGTAAATATGAAGTATTAGCTTTTGACCGCGGCTCCGCCCGCGTTAGTGTCGATCCCTCGCGAGCAGTACAATTTACCCGGAATTAAAGATACCTATGTCCTTCCCCGGGCCTCAAACTATCTCCATACCAAATTTCATCCAAATTGCTTGAAGCGGGTGAAGCGTGAAAGGAAGACAGAGTTACTTTCGCATTTATAATATTAGTACCCATGGATTTACATTCTGTTCCAACCAAAAATCCTCAATCTAAAAATCTTTTCATAAAGGTCATGGGTAAAATTCAGTAAAATTTATTATAAGATATGTTATTAAATATCGGGTTCTTAGCTAAAAACGGAGTTGAGAAGTTAGAATGAGATTATTAAATTAAATACATAGTATTACGTCCTTTTCTCTTACGGAGTAGACAGAGCCTATATATAGATCTATAAGACCTCATAGCCACTTTTAGCATGTTGGAGGGCGTGTAGATGGAAAACTAAATCAAAAAGTGAGCTAGCCGCATCGCCTATTGACATGATTCCGCAGATTTTAACCTAATCCCTCGATAGGCTTTTACGATCTGCTTGGGAAGAGAAGCAGCTGGCACATTCTACGTTTGTTTTCTCCCAGACCATGGAAGGTTTGTTTTAACATTTTTTCCCTTAAAAGGTACCGACCAAAGTAAGAATGGAACTTTTGTGAATCTAACAGGCCCACATGAAGAAACAATACACCTAATTATCAAATTAAATACCTGCCGGAGATGGTTGTAGCAACGATGTCTACGTAAACAAAACTGAAATAACGCGAAAGTATATGAAATAGGATACTAACTGAAGCTATAGTGTTTAGGCTAAAACATTTCTATAAATATCGCGTTCGATTTGGGTTTTCCCAGCTCTATCGTTTGTGAGGTTGAAAGAACGTTCGACATTTACTAATGCAGCGTAAAAGCTTTCTGGTGGCAACATAATGTTTACTTAGAGCGCTATTCGCAGTCCAGTGCTGCGTGCTATCGACAAAAAAATTACCAATGGGAAACGATGATGTTAATATACAAATAGAGGGTTGTCCTAAGGCAGCCATCCGGCCGTAAAAATCTTTGCCAAATCATCTCACAACATTGGCAAAAAGTCGTTTAATTACTCATCATACTTATCGAAGCTTCCCCACCTCACAAATTATAAGCATTAGGCAGTAGTCTATAGTCGAAGGTTCTCAACTGCCTGCATGTCCGGTGGTTGCAAGTATGGCATCGGGTATGCGATCCCGAACTGCTACTTGCTTTTTAGTGAATAGTATTCCACAATACCTTAATTTCTTTCACAAATCTAACAAATTCCTATCCATCCTGAGCTGCAAAATGCTCCCGATGGGCAGCATCGGCGGAAACACACGAAGCCAAAGAAACTGCATGCGCTCGCCAACCGGCCTGCCAAGCGTGGTGTGTATGACAATATCCTTCCATGGAACAAAGAATCCTTGCGAGAGGCCACTATTGGACAAACAACAGTGGACTTCTTACGGCTGCATTGATGAGGTCCATAAAATAGTTTGAAAGAATATCTATGCACTTCCCAAACCTAATTATTGTTACCATCTCTGGTTATCATGTAATAAATTTATTTCGATTGGGACAGCTCTGTTCTTCTGGTAGGTCCTTAAATATCTGTCTATGTGTTTCTTATGCCTTCTCTTAGCATTTCTGTTTCTAATAGGTCAAAGACAACCGGCGGTTAAAAGTATTTTGTTCGTTTCTGTATGTATCTTATGGGGCTACTGTCCAGGGTATTCTCCTTGGAACATACTAAGTGTTTAGGCGAAGCACATCGGACGTGTTTCAAAAGGAATAGCTGGAATGATCATGTAACAACCTTTCAAATTTATTATTTTTTATACACGAGTAGGTTTACATTAAATATGTTAACTACCACATTCTTTTTGACAGAAAACAAATGTATTTATTAAAATTAAACTAAGTATATCTGATGCTAGGTAAGTAAACATTTTTCCTCTACCCTGCTTATTACCATGTTATTGTGAAGGTCTAATTTTATTTATATGTATTTCGGTAACAATAGAGTAAATTAAAAATATAACACTTGTTATTGCATATTCAGTTTCCGAGAAAAGTAACAAAAGAAGACTATGAGTAATACCCATTTATGAAGCTCTTTCAATACGAAATTGAGGAGCCATTACTCATACATAGGATAGATCAAATATGTGTCGTGGAAATAAGCCTACATAAGGCGTCTATGCCTTATATAGGCTTATTGCCAAATCATTTTTAGAATCTTACGCACTTACAATTTTGGGAATAATTCGTGAATATTAATTTTTTGATAACTTCCTGTTTACTTAAAGCGTAAAATTTCTGCTTTTTATTGATATGATTTTTCTAAAGCTTTTTTGAAAAGTGAAACAATGCAGATAACCTACTGAAAACTTTAAAAATAACTAATGGACGGTTAGATAATAGGTTATAATATTTTTTACTACAGTTCTATTCCACCGTCATAAGGCCAAGGTGACCACCTCAGTTTTGTCTCGAAGATTTTTTATGAATTTTGTTATTGGCGAGCACTCGCAGATGTCTTCGCATTGAATTACAATATCCACTCGTCACCCAACAATGACGAATGAACGCTGCATCCAACAAAAATAACACAATGAATAACGTGTACGGGTTTAGGACGGAGCGGTTTGCCATAAGAAGAAAAGACAGATCCAGTTGGAATGATTCATCAATTAAACTACGTAATGGTGTAGCCGCCACCTCACGAGTACCTTTCCAAGGAGTAGGCTGACTTGGAATGAGCGAGAAGCAAAGTGTGGGCCGAGTGACGCCGCGCCGACCGAGTCTGAGGCAGCGTTCGAATGTGAGGCTATTTAAAACTGTGCGCAAGCCCCCTGGCGCCGAGTCGACGACTAATGATCAGTGCTGCCTTGTCTACCGCCGAGTGCGTATCGTCTGTGACTGTGTTTACACAAGTAACAACTCCGCCAGTGTTTACTTACTAGTTACAAGTTTCTTCACCAAACACACGTGAAAATGGCTGACAGTGGTCTCAAGAGGAATATCCCCATCAAATTAGGTGACTTTTCTGTCATCGATACTGAATTTTCAAGCATCAGGGAAAGATTCGACGCTGAAATGAGGAAAATGGAAGAGGAAATGAGCAAATTCAGATCAGAACTCATGAACAGAGAAAGCAACAATTTCTTCAAGAGCACAACTAGGTATCTATCTATTTTTTATTTATCGTTCTAGTTTAATTTAATATCTTCAAGATATTATATCGTATCATTATGTTTTTGCTAATACTAACTAAAGAAATAACCATAATTTGGTAAATGGACTACCTACTTATGCTATAACCAAATATTAAGTGACAAATTAATATAGCGTGGGAGGGTCCGTATCCGGATTTCAGAAATGCAAGTGGGTGGCCAAACCGGGTTGCTGTCTTTAGTTCGATCTGGCTATAGCAGCTATATGTTGCATTATTATTCCGATCGCAGCAGTTACGTCGCCGGCCCTGTTTGCCTAAAAGGGAATCTTGAATTAATGAGTTTGGGGGTTTCGCAAGAGTCGCCCACCTCAGACGGCCTCAGTGAGACAGTTCCACGAAACTTTTAATTCAAAAGGTATTATTCGGGATCATTCCGCGGAACGGCATCAACTGCAGACATCTCAGTCCGTCCATTTAAAGCGTGCAGCGATACGTAAGCCCGACGCGGGATGATGTCATAAATAGAAATAGCGCCAGCAGCGCCGGCTACGAACGACTACATTTTGTTGCTAAAACTCAGGAATGCGTGAAATTGTAAACACAATCTAATGAGTTCATGTACGGGTTACGCAATGTTCGCTAATTCGATGGCTACCATCCTGCCTACCTGTTCGTACTGCTCCGCTTGATAAAGTAATACCGATGTTATTGGTTCTTTCTGGTAGCTCCTTTGCCTACATCAAGCAAATGCGCTTCAGACCTAAACCTACCTTTGCGAAACGGTTTACGATTATTTTATCACGTAGTCGACGGAATATGTTATGCAGGCGCGAATGCGCTGAAGTTATGTTTACGGCATGAATACATGACCCAGTTGGAGCGAGTTGGAGTTTCAGCCACCAGAAGTCTATGACGCAATGTTAATTGTAACCCAGTATCAGAAGCATGTAGGTACTTGGCAGTTCTGGGTCGCCAGTAATGTTAACTCACGAGTTTTAACTCCGTTGTTAGAATAATAAGTACAAGTCGGTCGTTCCGACGTAATAAACAAATATTAAGGTGTTTTTTGAATGTCGTCACCAAATATTTTTAGTTGGTTGTTCAAATTAAAGTGTGGGCACTTGGTGACCGGTCCGCCCATGCTTCAGTAAGCAGGTATGCAACAATTATTTGGCGTGGGCTGTGGGCACATAGTTAAGTGAGTGAGCATATTTGGTCACAGCAGACCAGTACCTGGGTAACAGATTGTATGCCCACGTTACTTGATACTCGTATGTCTACAGCCATTGACGTCATTTTCTGTTTGCATATATTACTTAGGTAGAATATGCTCAATACTGTAATAGGTACATCAATGCGCATTATACTGAAAACAACGGTAACTAATAATTGTTTTGTTTCTGACACAAGGCGTAATTAAGTAGATGTTTACATAGTGCTGAACTTTAGGTACCTATATCAACACCCATGAGATTATTTTGTACGGGATTTTGTATTTTCGCATGGGTAGGTACTCCCAGAGTATTTAATATCCATGAATTTAAAGTACTGAAGTACTTTAAATTCATGGATATTAAATACTCTCCTGGGCGTTTTAAAGCATAACAATACGTATATAAATATGCCCAAATGGGATTGACAGGCACTTATTTTATGAAGTTAACTTTTACCAGAATTATTGTAGGTAGGTACTTACCCCCATTAGTCCATAACATGTATATATACTTACATATAGTATCTATATTATCTGTATTTAAGTCATGCTTGTTATTGGAGTTATATTTAAGACAAATTAATAGTTATTTTCTAAAATGCAATGTATTTGAACTGAACGATATTAGGTAGTTTTGTAGCCGTTAAGTTTATGACCATATGACCATTTCCCTCATCATTATTCAAAATTCAAATAACTATATTAAAAGAAACATTACCTACCCGTTAACGTGTAAACAAACATTGGCATTTTATTTGAGCTAATAAAACTAACAAAAATATTGCTTTTTGCATGTCTTACAATTTCGAATCTGTTTCTTCCGGAGGAGTAACCAAGTCATCAGAGAGGTAAATTCCACGATGTACCGGTGTATATGTTATTTAATATGCATGTATTAGATATTTGTTAATTATATATTGTATTTGTAATTGCATCTATCAACTTATTACTTATGAATGGGATCATTGTATTTTTGTTGTATGCAAAATTAGCTATGTATATATGTACGTACATGTGTCACGTAGGAAAGGGCAATTAGTAAAGCCAATAAATAGTAGTCGTTGTTACACTAGTGTTACTAACAAACTTTATTTTTATCAATTGGCAACACAAATCCAGGTGGGTATCGTCAGAACAAATATTTGTATGTGATGTCAACATTAACAGTGCTGCAAACGAGCAGCATAAAATAACCTGTTATCTGGGCCACCTTTCTTTCTTATAATTTTAATGTCGAAAAACTTATAAATGTCTTTTTTCAATATAAAATAATTGAAAGCGAATTGCGACCTGATCTAGTAGCATGTTTTATTTCCAGTTTATTTCTTCAGTTATGAAACTTAGAGGACTAGTTAAGTATACGGGGGATCATTTAGTACATGTTAAGTACTTTATTATTCAAATATTTTCAAAAATCTGTCTGACATCAATCTGACTGACATGCCATCAAATGATCTGGTTCTATTCTATAGGATAGGGCTCGGTTTAATTTAGAAAAAGTTACGTACCTACGTCAACTGTGCAATGTGCTTATCCCAGGAAATAAGTAGAAAGAGGGAAGAACCAAAAATTTTTGTTATGGGGCAATGTCTTATGTATTATGTGGTTGCCTAAGGTTTATTCGTGATAAGCATGTGGTAACAAAATGACTCAGTTGGTTTAATTTTGAAACCCATTATATATTTTAAGTAGGTATTAGATAGCAGAGATGTAGGGTGGCAAGCGGCAGGAAATGGGTAACATAAAAGGTTTCTTTGGGGTGTCGGAACTCTAACCCCATTACTTTGCACACCACCATTCTATCCATCACTACCCCGGACTGTAACTTGGAATTTCGGGGTTCTAAAGTCGTGTCAATGACCCCCCTGTACAGTGTACAAGCTTTTGTATTCGTTTTCTTCTTATCAAACTTGCTTTTGTTTTACGAGATAACGTCTCTAGCTATATGTATGAAAGCGATAAATTTAATTATCTACTAAGTATCAAGTCGAATTCGATAATAGTCTGGTTGTCAAAGTCACATTCAATTGTATTCTCACAAGTCACCTACGAATAACTATCTGTTGATTTTATGGACGTAGAAGTTGCTTTGCGCAAAATAGAACGGTGCGATAATTTGTCAAGAACTAAATAGTCTTTTTTGTCAAACCATTAAACTTGGCAATTAAGTCATATTAATCATTGGCTTAGACTGGCTTTATGCAGAAATGGTTACTGACATAGCATTATGAATATTCTGGCCCGTCCCTAACGATGCTTCACTGCACATGACATTCGATTTGACGTATTACAATTGGCCTCAAATTACATTGATAGTGTCCACCTACTCTTAGTATCGATGAGCTCATTTGTTGACAGTGACCTTGTATCTGCAGTCATGGACATGACATCAGCTGCTACATGATAATCGCAAAAGAGGAAATATTTGCTATGCACGAACTACCCACTATTTAAATTGTAATAATGTTCGAGGCCGCTTTGAATTAAATCTTACTTATGATATAATATCAAAGTATTCGTTTTAGCAATAAACTAATTAGCACTGAGATGGATTAACTGTAGTATTATTAAGTAAAATTAATTTAGTTGAATCGGAAAGCTTGGGTAGTTCGCATGAAAAATTTGCATGCCCGCAATTCACCATCAGTTTAGTTAGGAATGCAATTTTATTTAAATTTCGCTGTCAGCTCGCGTGACCTGACGAAGCTTGCACATGCAATTAATTAACGATATGTGAACGATAGGGTGTTGCATGTCAGTCGACAACGCTAAGTGCTTTTTATAGTTTTTACTAGATACAAAAACTTAGAATGCATTGCTAAATATTTCGGCTAAATGTTTCACGTGCAGTAAAATTAGAGAAAGATTTGTATTAATTGATTCTTTCTAACATGGGCATTCCGAATTAAAATTTAGCAAGATAAAACGGTTAATTTCAATGAGGATTGTTATAAAAATATTTAAAAGTGACTTAAGATATTTAAACAAATTTCTATGCACATTCTGATAACAGTTAGATATGGATATCTTATTTAAATAAGTGTTGCTAAACTAACGGTATTAGGTCGTTTAACTTTATTAATTTGCATGACTTTTATGTTCACATTTTATAAGAAATACAGTCACCGTTCTGTTATTGGAAATCTTACGTACCGCTTTTCGATTGGTGGAGTTATGTGCTTGGCTGCACAAGCCTGGATTTTTAAATAACAATATCAACACGTTGTGACTGTGTTACAAAATATCACATGGCAACCATCGATCAAAAAGCTTGTAAGGTTCGATGTATTTCGTCCTTGGGTTGGGTCAATAGATCTATATCGGTGTCCGCACGATGTCGGTACTAATATTGGAGTATCGGACGTAGTTACAATATGTGTTTAATGTCAATGTTGTGGTACCTACTTAGGTATATCTCCGTGACACTTCACACTAATAGGTTAATTTTCTATCTCCCCAGTTCCACCACATCTTCACAGCACAGCGACAACAGACAACTCGCTGAGCCCAGCCACTGGGACAGCCTTAACTCGCCCCTCATCCAGGATGAGGGAGATGGCAAATCCTTGAAGCTTCGCTTCGACGTCAGTCAATACACCCCTGAGGAGATTGTAGTCAAGACAGTTGACAACAAATTATTGGTGAGTCTTAATTTTATTTATATAAAAAAAACATATACATACGCGAAGATTCAGAAAGAAAATAAAGTACGTATCTACGTCGCTATTTTGTCTTAGTTTGATTGGTTATTTAATTAAGTAGTTGATAAAGTATAAGAAGGTTGTTATAATGATATATAAGTCTACCACACTCGAACGAAGCAAAACCGTTTTCAGTATGGAAAGTAGCAAGTGTTTACCTTGTCATTGTTAATCACCTTCTACAAAGAATATATACACCGCCTTCAATGAGACTGATAAGAAAATATGTGCTTGGCGCTACTACCAGTGCATCAACGCGTTTTTGTCACAGTCTAATGAAGATAAAGTGTTCACGAAATAATGAACTATATTTATTTACGACGCGGTTTGATAAAAAATTGGCTCAGATCTCGTCGCCGGCACAATGCCAAGCTAAAGTGACAGTTTGGTGCACGCAAACTCGTCGGGGAACATAAACAATTCATACGTAACTCAAACAAGAGACAAAATACTAGACACTAATGTTAATCTTAAAGCTTTTTAAAAAATGAATTGTAATTTAGACTTGCAAAAGCTCGAGTTTTGAGAATTCCATCGGAAATCCCAACGGAATTATTTGATAAACATGTGGCATAAACTCTAGCGTCTAGACTAGACGTATCAACTGCTAACTAATTTTTACTTATTTTTTCAGGTCCACGCGAAACACGAGGAGAAGTCAGACACAAAATCTGTGTACAGAGAATACAACAGGGAATTCCTGCTGCCCAAGGGCACCAACCCAGAGGCCATCAAATCCTCCCTATCCCGCGACGGAGTACTCACGGTAGAGGCGCCGCTTCCGCAGCTGGCCATCACCGACAGGAACATCCCCATCCAACACAGAAACTGAGCCGGCAGCTAAGCCCACGACAGCAGCAATTCCATACTACTGTTAATAATTTATTATAATTTATGTTTGTAAGGAGTATTGGCGATATTCTCTGATATTTATTTAGACTTAAAAGAGAATCTCAAAATTTATTAACACTATTTTAATTGGTCAATTACTCAAGCTATTCCATCGTTCACCGTAGAGCACAGAGCGTCCTGCACTGATACCATTTGAATGTTGCTTTAGTGACATTGCTTTCACTGTGATTGTTAGGAATTCATGCATTCATCTATGCATTTTCGTTACTTGATATTCCGTGGGTATCAAAAGGCATAGGAAAATTAGAGTTAATTTGACTTATTAATAAGATAACCCCGTCAAAATAATAATAAAAAAAGACGAAAGCGTCAACAGCATTTAATGGGAGCTTAATAGAAACGTGTTCAGTAAAAATGTATGTACCAATGTATTGGAAATTATAATTGGCAATACTGTTATACGTTTATGACAACGAGAATTACAGAAGTGTCTTATTCACAAATGTGAAGGTCCATTTTTGCTTAACATTACCTGCTATCGGCAGTGATATGATAACTAATGTTATTTGGATACACCAATTTAACAGCTTTTAACTTGATACACATTTATATTTTAGTACAAACCGTTGTTATGAAAGTTTTAGATGTCAATAAAACATAAAACAACCATCTTGTTGAATTATTTCTCGAATACCACAGGTTTAGCGACAGTGTGTTGGTGCTTTATCGTCACAAGTGCAATTCAATCTATGGAACAATGGCCACTCGATTAAAGATAATCATGTAGTAATGGGTGTAGCTAGTTAGTTTATAATTATAGCTCCTACATTCAATTGTTTTAGTGTAAGCGCTAGGTAATGAATGCCTTCATTAGAATTGTAAGGAGAATAGGAAAAATGACCTACGCGTACCTACTACTAGAAGGTTTGAGTAGGTATTATGTGGTATTATGACTTGTAAGTGGCGTCAAATAATTTGTTCCGACCTATGAATTTAATAATTTATTATCACACATAGGTCACAGAACAGAGCATATAGGTAAAGAGATATCCAGATAATAAAGTTCTTATATGTAGTTAACAATGGTTGAAGTGCAGCAATATATTTTTTTTTTAAAAGAAATACGCAATTTTTATCGTCTATATACTTATTATACCACTGTATAGGAATATCTATACTCTTAAGTTTTAATAAGATTATATTCTTATAAAATTTAAAATATTAGAGGTAACCATTTAAAAGTAAATAATGGAATAAACAATGGCTTAAACAAATATAAATAAGGTCAGTACAATAAAAGAAAATAAATATTAGTAAAAGCTAACAAGATGTGGAATTTATAATTCAATATTGCAAACCATAACAATAAACATTTAATTTTATTGCAACGAGTCGGCTCACGCAAAACTATAATTTGTAAAGAATGCCTGCAGCGAGTGCTTTCACTGCACGATATTGGCATTTGTCTTGAGTTAATGTACCTTTAGCAGTGTTGGTATAAGCCTACTTCTTATTCTTCTTAAGTCAAAATGGCTATTCTCTACACTAGTCTTGACCAGATCTTGGTCACACGATCGTTAGCCTATTTAACTATAAAGGTTATGTTCGCTGTATTTTCTATAGATAGGTATGCCTCAAGACTGACTATCCGTTTCATCTGAGTCTTTTGCCGGGTGCCACAGTTATGATGCCTCGGAGCCCAAGATCCGCTATTATGACTGCATTCTTTTTTTTACTAAATGTTGGATTAGGCATTTGTCTCCCATCTCACCTGATGGTAAGTGACGATGAAGACGAGGATGTTACATGCCTATCCAAGAGATACCCATTTATTCATGCTGTGATATGATTTGGCGAAAGTTTTTACGGTCGGCTGCCGGCCTGCCTGGCGATTAACACGCCGGCCGAAGACTTGTTCGATTCTCGGCTTAAATAATTGTACTTCATTATCACAGATATTTATCTGCGGTTCTAGAGTTACCCAAGGAGGGTTGGCGACAGGCAGTATCACGCGGACCCTGGGCTTCAAAACACGAAGATGCGACAGGGAAAAACGCTCGGATGATGATAAATGAGAAGCCTGAAATTGCATGCAACAGCTGAGACAGAAATGCAAATACAAATGTTTCCGAGTGTACTGTCCTGAAAATTTATTCCGATACAGAGAGTGAACCGAGTAACCGGTCGGCCATTGTTTGGCCGACAAAAAACAAGGAAACGGATGCGACGTTTTAGAAACAACCCATTACTTTAATGATAAACATTTACTAACCTAAAACTCGGGCTAGCAAGCAAATTTTTTATGCCGATGTACAGTAAAATGGCAACTTTTCTTTCTCATGACTGCCCAAGACATAGTGTTATATTTACATGCATGCTAATATTTCTTTTATTTAAAAATAATTTCTACATTAGATATTGCACCAACTATTTTAAAACATAATAAAATTACACACAAAGTTCAGCTTATTGCAATAGCGATTTCTTCCAGCTTTTTGGGTAGAATGATGCCTATTGATGAACAGAAATCTGTGCGTTGCGTGGTTAGAAATTGTGACCCTACATAAAAAAATGAATAAACCGTATGTACAATACATAAATTATGCTAACTGATTATGAATTCTTATACATCATCCTGAGTGTTTTAAATTTGCTTGGCGAGACAGTCGCGGTTAATTTAATTTTCCATTGAATAAACTTGTATAGATTTTTGTTTGATTCAAAACAATAACTGAAATGATGTTAAAAACTACGTCTTAGTGTGACTAATCCTTCGAGACTAATCAATTAATAATGCAGCTACACTAGGGTTAATTAGGGTTCCGTACGCAAAGGGTAAATATGGAACCCTATTAATATTGCTCCGCTGTCTGTCTGACTGTCTGTCCGTTTGAGGCTGTATCTCATGAACCGCGATGGTTAGACAGTTAACATTTTCATAGATGATATATTTCTGTTGCCGCTATAATAGCAAATTCTAAAAAACGAATAAAATAAATATTAAAGGGTCTCCCATACAACAAACGCGAATTTTTTGCTTGTGTTTGCTCAAAATTGATAACTGCAACAGGTAGTCGATTGAAACATTCACAGAATATTTAGTTATATATTCACTTTAAAAATAAATAATTAAAGGGTTCCCATACAACAAACGTGATTCCTTTGCTCGTTTTTGCTCAATATTCATAACGGCAAC
This sequence comes from Elegia similella, assembly GCA_947532085.1. NCBI lineage: Eukaryota > Metazoa > Arthropoda > Insecta > Lepidoptera > Pyralidae > Elegia > Elegia similella. The sequence continues at coordinate 15,107,055 of OX383929.1, forward strand.
AGGCAACAGACGCTTGAAATATTCGCAGAATATTGAGTTATATTATTCACTTTAAAAATAAATATTTAAATAAAATAAAATGACTATTTAAGAGGGGCTCCCAAACAACAGGCATTTTGCCGTTTTTATAGATAATGGTATAGAACCCTTCCATTTTTTTCTAATTAATTGGAAAACACCGGCCAAGTGCGAGTTGGACTCCACACAGAGGATTTTGTACAAAAATAATGATGTAGCACAGATGATTTTCTGATCTTTTCCTAATAACTCGGATGCTACCTATGAATTCTATTTATTTTTCTATGTTTTATAGTGGATACTATAAAATATAGAAAAATGAAAAATATCACCAAGCTATGATAAGTCAATGGTAAATTCGGCAAAGGACTGATCAAGTGCGCTCAAGGGATAGCGCTTGGCGGTTTAGCCCGTGAATGATGAGATAGGAGATAGTCTCGAGTCGCTCAAAGAAAAAAACTTAAGCGCCAAATTCGTTATTTCTATTTTATATAAAATCAGACCGGTTAATTGTATTTTCATATTTACATTTTGATGAATTACTAATAACCCATCTTTTAGTCTAAAAATCATTATTTCATTCGTCGCATTTGAGCTACAATAACAAAAACTCTGCGAACGAAGACCATTTTTCAAAAAATATTTCTATCGAGAAAATTTTATCAAAACGTGTTTTCATCTTCAATTTTTGGAGATGAAATAGTCAAAAATCATATTACTTAGATTTGAAACTCCTAATTTAAGTATTTTGCGAGATAAATAAGGTTCAGAACGACCTTATTTACAGTGGTATCCCCTTAAGTATTTCGTTAGATAACTTAAATTAACATCCCAAAACTTTCAACACTGCATAAAATTTTCTTACAAACTTCGACAATTATTTAAAAAAAATAAAACTTGTAACAATCCCTATTATTACATTGCTTGGTTAATATCGGTCCATCAGTGTAAGAGTATCAGCTCTATTCCAAAATGATGTAATGGAAAAATAATGTACGTACTGCGTGCCACTGTAATCGTTAAATGCCAATTGATAACTTCGACCTGATGCTACAACCAGAATGGCTTCCAGAGAACCTAACTCCTCCAAAACTTACAACAGACACATCGTGTTGGATTCAATATATTAGTTTTAATGAGTAAATTTTTTGCAGTTTATGATCTTGCTATACGGTCACGTTGACCTGGTCCTTTTTAACTTTTTAAGGGTTGTTCCTAACTACAAGTATTCTTGCGCCTAGGTTTTTGAAATTTTTAATTTAATGTTATAAACAGTTTCAGAGGATGACAGAATTATTAAAAACATAAATTGAACGTTAGGAGGATAGAAATATATTTACCGTTTTTAGGGTTCCGTAGCCGAATGGTAAAAAACGGAACCTTTATGGATTCGTCATGTCTGTCTGTCCGTCCGTATGTCGCAGCCACTTTTTTCCGAAACTATAAGAACTATACTGTTGAAACTTGGTAAGTAGGTGTATTCTGTGAACCGCATTAAGATTTTCACACATAAATAAAAAAGACAATAAATTTTGGGAATTCCCTATACTTAGAACTGAAACTCCATTTTCTTTTCATCAGATACATACGTCTGGGGCATCTATGTATAGGTCTTTAAAAATGATATTAAGATTTCTAATATATTTTTTTCTTAATTGAATAGTTTGTTTTTGGGGGGACACTTCATCTTAGTGTCCCCCCTGTAACTTCTAAAATAAGAGAATGATATCATCATTAAAATTTAAGAGCAACGCTCTTGTCGGTGGAGCTCCCTTCATTTAGTCTATTCTCTGCCAGTCTTTTCACATCCTGGTACAAAGCCTTTCCACTTTTTCCTTTATCTGTTTAAAATAACTGGGCCTGGGCTTTCCTCTCCCTCTCCTTTCCTCTGTGAAGAGAATGATAAAACTAAAAAAAATATATAATGTACATAACATAACCATGCCATCTTCCACCGAAAATTAGTTTAAACGAGAAACGACATCTAGTAAGCGCTTTTTTTTAAGACGTCATAAATCGTAAATCGCAATTTACCTTTCATTCAATAAACTCAAATATAACAAGAACGTTTATATTATGTTACTTGCTGCTACGGAACCCTTCATAGGCGAGTCCGACTCGCATTTGGCAGCTTCTTTCAACTCGTTAAAGCCGAATGACTCACCGTACCGTTATTTACAGGAAAATATATAAAAGCTTATAAGTTTTTTAATTGCTCGTGCTAATTAGTCTGAGAGAAAAGAAAAACACATACTACGTATTTTAGAATCATTAACCTAGTGGAGTGGAGTGTATGTACTCGTACCTATATATAATAAGATAATCCTAATTGATATATTTAAGCCTACTTACTTAAAAAAGAGGTGGTTCTCAATTCGTCAGAATCCTTTCTATTGTTATATATGTAATTTGGGAAATTCTTTCTTCTTTTTAGTAAAGGCTTTTTTATATTATTGAAAGGGTTTTTTTTTATTAAGTATACTTCTGAATCGGTAACATTCAAATTTCATTTAAAAACCGTTCAGGAATTTTGTTGCAGTCTGTTTTTACCTAAAATATTATCAATTAATAAATTTTAATTTAAATTAATTATATTTAGGCAAAGATTTTAAAACTGTAACTATATAACAGTAGCCTTTAAATCTCGTCATGTGTCTGTCGTCCGAGTAAGAAAGATAGTCGTGAATGATAAATATACGAGTACTCTATCTGTCCGATAAATAGCGCTAATATTTCATACAAACAATAATTAACTGCGGGCATAATCTGCATCAATGTCATTTAGTTCAAATATACGACAAGGCTGGATCATTTGAGATTTAGCGGTCGGCAGTCTCAATTTGAAATGTAGGCATTGCGTCAAGAGTGCATGCTGCATGAAGGTGACACAGTATTTATGATCAATGGGTGTGAGTGATGAGCTAACGTAATTGAGCTCGGGTGAACGCATCGCCCGTCGTTGGTGATGACTGAACGACATTGTTGTGGATTGACGCAACTGCTTAATATTTATTTACAGATTTAATTTACGCTGGTGAGTATAAAAATACAAAAATATAAGTATACGTGAGCAATATATGACAAGGTCGAATCTTTTGGGGTTTAGTAGCCAACAGACTTAATTTGAAATGTAAGATTGCGTCAGAGTAGGTACATGCTGCATGTTGGTGACATAGGATTTATAGCGTAGTAACTATTTAGTGTGATGAGCTAGTGTAATTTAGATTGGGTGAACGCAACGCTCGTCTTTAGTTATGTTTTGGTTTAAGTTCAAATCATTTGAGATTTAGGACAGTCTTAATTTGGTATGTAATGATAATGTGTAACACCGTCAGGGTGGAGAAGATAGGAGCGACTCAAGGATGCCGATGTTAACCCACCACATTAATACTGGATAGATTAAGTGGCGGGAACGTATTTAGTAACAGCAGAAAACCGGTGCGTGCGAAAGGCAAGGTGTACAGAACTGCGGTCCACCCAGTTCTTGAATATGGCGCAGAATGCTGGCCCATGAAAAGTTCAATCCACCAGATTACATACGATGGAGATGAAGATGCTGAGATAGACAGGTGTTACCCTGTTACACAGGAAATGAGAAGTCTGAGTAAGGCGGATGTAACCCTGTTACATAGGAAATAAGAAGTCTGAGTACCTTACTCAGACTTCTCATTTCCTATGTTTACTCTGTTAGACAGGAATTGAAGATGTTGAGATGGGCAGTAACCCTGTTTGCCTTAGTTTGCCCTTTTAGGGTGAAAAACGAACATACACGAGAAAGATTTAAGATCAAAATACGTCTCAAATGGTATAGACAAGTCATAAGGAGACATATTAAGTTTTAAATATTAATAAAGGCTCGACAAAACCACGACGACCAGTTCAGACTTGGATATATGTTACAAATAATGACCTAAAGAGAGCTAAAGTGGACACCTTGACAAAATAAATCCGAATTATGTATATGGGGAAAAGTTACGAGAGGCGGCCCCAATTGAAATGGGTCAAGGGGTCAAGACTAGACAATCTACCATTTACAAAATAAATTTTAAATGTTCGTATTACCTCGATAGTCAACTGGTATTTTTATTTCCTCAAAGTAATGTCGTTTCCTGCACAGAAAAACTTTTGAAATTTAAACAAGAATTCTTCGCGCCATTATTTTCAATCGTAACGTTATAAGAAAAAAAATTAAGAAATAAAAATCTGAACATTTCACTATTGTTTATAAATAAAAACGTGTGTTAAATCCAGTGACAAGTAAAGATATGATTATAGACTTAATTATTGACAAAGTTTATTTTTTTACCTTTTGTTTTTTTTTTTTTATTTAATATCGAAAGATCTTCAAAAACTAAAAAATACGTCTATGTATTGAACAGAAGTCGCTAAAAATTTTTTTTTATCTTCGACATTAAAATGCATGGTTAGAGGCTGAATAATATAATTTGCTTTTGCACACGTATTTAAAAAAATGGCAGCTTAATAACGTCATTTTCTGAAGCAAAGTCATTTATCACTCTGTATCATAGAGATAAAATAATGCTCTGTATATATTTTTTTCTTAGAATTATTTAGACTACAAAGTTGAGCCATATAGCAGTAGATGGCGCTATTACTATATTTTGTAATAATTAGAATATATAATACATTTTTAATATATTTTACTAACGAAATTAAGAGCAGTGCATTTTTGAATGAAACTTTTATTTATCAAGGAGCAGTAAAACAAAAGGTAAATAAATACTGCAATCCATAAAATACCTTATTAAAGGGTTGTGTTTAATATGTACATTATAAAGTAAAAACGAAAAAAATTGGCGTTAGGATCTTATCGACAATGTGGAAAAAATAGGCTCCTCAGCCAAGTGTCAGTATCAAAAGAAATTTAAAACTTTTCATTCCGTTACCGTTTGTGATTAGCCTATAGAATGGGTGTCTATTAAAATACAGATTTTTCGACATCGATTATAGAAAGAAAACTATTCCACGTTTTTTAATATATTTTTTCTTAACACATCGAATAACTTATCTACGCAGTTTCATATTATCGAACATTTGTTAAAAAAAAATGTTTCAAATTGTTACTATTGCTAGAAAAAAGATATATCGAACTTACATTTAACACGCTTATTAAGATATCGATAAAACCATTTATAAAAACACTAGCTTTCGCCCGCAGCTCCGCCCGCGTCAATGTCGATCCCTCGAAATTAGTACTGTAACGTTGCAGCATGCCACCTGCATGCTGCATCTCATCCAACCTCATTTCTCACATCCTGTCCATTTTTCATTCCTTATTTTAATTCAAATTTCATTTTTAATTTAAATTTCATTCCATTTTTAGATTACTTTCTCTCAGTCTATCACTCATTCTTCGATCATTCTTCAGTCTGCTACCACCTTTCAATCGGTTAACATCTTTCAGTCTATCACTCATTGAGTCTACTACCATATCATGGAGCATAAGTCTCTGATAATTATTTATTGAAGTTGTAAAAGCAAAGATTTTAATAAAGTTATTAGCTGTGTTCTGTGTGTTCGTCTTGTGCTCTCCCTACCATCTTTATATGTGGAACTCGGCTTGAGCGTCGGGACGGCCGAGCCCTCACAGTACTTCCCCCCCCCCCCTCGGGGGGGGGGGGGGAGAACATCCAACCCTGTACCGTCTGCCATTTTCCTTCCGAGTTGCCCCAAAAAGGCGTACCTCTACAGGCGAGGCCGCAGACGGTCACCAACGTCGCTAACGGCCAACGCCGCCACTAGTAAGTAGTTTTGTTATGTACTTTTTGTAAGCTTTAGACGGGGTAACGGGGTAACATTGAAACACAGGATTAATTGAAAGAAATAGCAAATTGTAATAGAGTACCTATCTACTTTTTCAACAAACTGGCGACGTAGCCCCTCGCGTGGTAGACGAGCGCGCCCAAAGAGCAGATCACGAGCACGTCCGTGACGTAGCCGAAGGCCACCTCTAGCGCGGGCTTCTCTTTGATCAGGTCTGCGGGCTGAGGATTGGATCTACTTATCTGAAACATGGAAAAATTGCTAGCTTAGATCTCATCCAGTCCACAGAAGATTATGTAATGCATTTGCAAATTTTGTATACCTAAAATTAAAAATGGTTTACTTATTTTTATAAGTGTTTTATTTCGCATTCACAATGCTATTATGATATACTCTTAATAAATGAAGAAGGAAAAAATATGGTGGAAAAATTTCATTTGGGCGGGACTTGAACCAGCGACCTAGCTACCGCAGAATCAGGTGGCAGAGCGTAGGTCGTACATTGACCTAGGTCGCTGGTTCAAGTTCCGCCCGCATGACGTTTTTTTACCATATTTTATTTCTTAATTTATTAAGAGTATGGTTTACTTAATTTGCGGTTCTATTGTGCTAACTAGACGTCAATCAGATTTTGTAAAAGGCAGGTTTGAAAACTATCAATCATATCATGTACCTCCACATTTTTCATCTCATGATAATTTAATCAAATTATTTCACAGACAAACTGCCTCAGTTGCTTTCAGAAAAGTATGATTTCCGATGAAGATAAAAAGATATATTGATATGGAGAGAAGACACACTGCCAGAACACAAGAACGTAATCGTAAGCTATCCTGTGCATTGCAATATTTTAAAACAATATGTAAAATCAATTACCTTAACAAGCATATCCTTCATATTTTTTATTTCCCTTCTAAGACTATTGATATTAGTGATTAATTTCTTCGTGCCAGCTTTCATCCTCGAAATAAGAGGAGAGTCGGGTGGTTCAAACTTTATTTGATTTTGCACTCTACTGTAGTCGCGCAGAGTATACTGTAATGTCGCTTCCAGAATGTAAATCTGCTGCATGTGGTTTCCTAATGCTGTCAGACAGTCCAACACACTGAAATCATAAATATTCCATGGATCAACATGAAAGAAACTCCAATTTCTATTTTTAAAAGACCTATTAAGAACATTATTGTGTTGTAAACGTCACAAATGTATGTATGTAGTAACATACATACATTTGTGACGTTTCCCTTCTCGATTGGTCCTTCATCCTTTAGAGTTGGGAGTATGTTAGAGCTTACCCCACACATTTAGCCGACCCGTGGCCTACAACATGTGGGTCACGTGTCAGCTGTTTTTATACTATAATTAAAATCAATTAACAAATTAAGATACTATCGAAAAGTAGCCAAGTTACTATCCAGCGGCAGTCGAGGTACTGCTAGGCTGCCATCGAGAAAGGATCCGTCATACCCTGTTATCAACATGTAACTTTAGAGAAATAAATGACTTTCTATGTGACGTGATCTCCACGCCAACATCTACAACTTACAATCAACATCCCGTCATGTACGGTGTATGGCTAACACCATGACCTGCACTGTACAAAAGCTTTCGCGATCATATAGGCGATCACAACCGCTATATTTACCACAGGGAATTGTTCGCGGTAAGTCCAAAAATTACAATAATATTAACTAGACTATGTCTAGTGTGCGTGCATCCCCCGTATCCCTAAAAAGGATAAGATCTAATAAAAAAAAAACATCTTTGTAAGTAACTTAATCCTTACTTAATATTATAAATGCGAAAGTGAGTTTGTTTGTTTGTTTATTTGTTTGTTTGTTACGCTTTCACGCCGTAACTACTGAACCGATCATCATGAAATTTTGCATACAAGTTCTATGGAGTGCGGAGAAGGACATAGGCTACCTTTTATCCCGGGGAAAAGTACTATTCCCAAGGAATCGATATTGACGCGGGCAGAGCCGCGGGCGATAGCTAGTGTGATATATAGCTAATACATCAACACACCTGTAATTCTCCGATTTCCGGGCATACAATCCAGCTACAGCATTTAGTTTCCAGCCTCTCAGATGGAAATTCCTTAACCCCAACTTCATTCTCTGTCTTTCATATGGCATTTCTATTCCTAATTGTATCATATCATCTTCTTCCATTAACAGAAACTGTCTGAGATTCACACCGCTGTTTTCAATGAGCTTGCCTAGTCGATCGCAATTCATACCATACAGTAAGTGAGGAATTTCACACACATAGCTTAATCTGAAACATTCATTAACATTTGTGTTAGTTAGATATTCTCGTAGTCTTGATGGAAAGTTTTAATCATTTTTCTACTAGATCCGGCATTGTTCTAATCAAGGACTAGACTCTTTCTGTTTTCTTTTTTATAATAAAACGAGATCTTTAGTACCTGGTTTAAACCATTAACCGATCAAAATAAGACGACACAGAAGCTGACATTGCCAATTTTGTCAATGGTTTAAACCAGGTAGTTAAGCTCAGTAGTAAACTTAGTCTGCGTTTTATAATACGACGGATAGTCTATTTATGATTAAAAAATGGGATATCCTAAATACAATAATGGTCAAAAATAGGTCGAAAAATGGACACCTGTTCACACACACACGAGGGGCCTGGATAAGTGGCCTAAGTGTGATAAATAGCACATGGTAGCAGAAAGTAGTAAGTAACTGCCTGGCTATGCCTATTAATGCCGGCCCGCTTATGTGTGCAGCAAGGAACCCTGAGGAGACAGCTAAAAACTTACTTGTCTTCTGCCCCTATTCCTGGATAGTAATCATGCCAAGACTTCATCTGATGGTTCAAACTAATATTGCTTTTATTTTCTTCTTCTTCTTCATCTTTCTTGAGATATTTATTCAAGATTTCTATAATACTTTCATGATCATGTGACATGGCGATCTCTAGTGGTGTCCTATTGTATTTATCGACTTCTGTAAGTCTTGCTTTCCGAGCAATGAGCATTTCAAGGATTTCAGGCTGATTGTGATGAGCTGCCCAGAATACTGCCTGTAAATAGACAAGATCAGAGATTTAAATCAGTGGCGTAACTATACCATTTGGGGCCCGTGGCAAATTCATAAATGGGCCCAGGAGAGTTCGAGTTTAGATTTGGCAGCTTCTTTCATCCATTGGAGGTTTAATTATTATTGCGGCCTCATGGGCCAGTATGGATCTGAGTGATTAAACGCCATCAATCATAAGGTACCTTAACCTGCGGAACTTCTCATTTATATACATATATATATACCCTGAACTGTCCTAGTCTAGTTGAGAGCATGGGAGGTTTCATCTCACCCTTAGCTCTAAGCTGTATCAATTAATTCTAAATTATAGTAACAGCGGGGCTGCACTGCCGGTGCTGATAAATAGTTGCAATCTGTAGTTCTGAGGAATAGAGAAATATAAAGATTGTTAACCAAATTAATAAATTGGCAGAAAATCTAGTTTTTACACGATGTGTTAAATACCTATGAATATAAAACCAAATCACGGGTTACACAAGATCACTAGCATAATTAAATTAAAATAACTGTAAAAAAAAACAACTTTCAATAAGTGTGTAGCTGCCCAGGCATTTTGTATGTAAATATCAAATTGTTTTTTTTTTAATCTTTTACATGTTTATAAAAATTATAATCATCATCATCATTCCACCCGCTAAAGTCCAATGCTGGACAAATGCTTCTCCCAAGGATTTTTTGTTCCATGGGAGGATATTGCCATGACGCTTGGCAGGTGGGTTGGCGAGCTCAGTTTCTTTGGCTTCTTGTGCTTCCGATGCTGCTGCCAAGCTTTTTATGCTGGGAAAGGATAGGAATTTGTTGGATTTCGGAAGGGAATTAAGGTATTGGGATACTACTCGCTCGGATAAATTGAAAAGACTAAGTACCAGGTCAGAAGGTCGGGTGCGTGTACCCGATGCCATACCAGCAACCACCAGACAGGCAGTTGATGACAACAACCCTGACCATTTTTACATGCTGTATACTCTTTTTTTTAAGAATTTTGACGTTAGCTATTATATTCATCAAACTTACCGTCCAACCTTGTTGATCTCGCATTTCTATATTAACTCCCTCATCTAAGAGCTTTTGAACCACTATTGACCGGCCACTGCTGATGGCTCTCATCAGTGGTGTCTGTCCATACTTATCTCCAACATTCAGCAGGCTTTTTCTTTCTATGAGGCTGCAGATGACGTGGTATATGGTGTCGTTGTTGGCGCTACTGTTTGAGCAAACAGCCATAATAGGAGTAACCGAGTCTGGAAAAGAGAAATATGCTTTTTAATTTTAAAAGAAGGACCAGAAAATGTGTAAATTTTAACGGTTAGAGCTTACTTCCTATTCTGCTATCTGGTTCAATGATACCTAATATACTTTGCTAGCCATGTTTCCCCTTTGGATAGTAAGGGATATTCTGTAAGCATATAGATTCTTATTCTTCATAATTTAAGTTCTATGCTCTTGTTGGTGTCATTGAGTGTAAGAAGCACACATACAATGTGATTAACCGCTCAACTACCAAGCGCCTCAATCGGGGAAATAACAATAGATATTCAATTGTGTCTGCGTTTTTCGCGATTGATGAGTTAAACAGAAATAAATAATTTAATTATTATGTTTAATTTGAATTAAAAGTTTATTATGAAGTTACTATATGTATAGTATTACTATTTAGTAGTATGTTGTTGGAATGAAGATGGTAATAGTGAAAATGAATTTAGTTACACAAAGATAATTCAAATTGCCTCTAAATAAAAACTACCTTGCACATAGGACATAAGTTTGAAATTCTAGCTGGGAGACAAATGACTACTTCAATAATTAATAAGAAAAAAATGTTCTAGTATATTACTTACCTGCATGTAGATTTGGATCAGCTCCTCTCTGCAATAAGAAATCTACTATCTTTTCATGTGCGTGGAAACATGCATGCATCAATGGAGTCCATCCACTATCCAACTTCAAATTCACATTATTGCAAAGATCTGGAAACAGTATGTAAAATAACTGACATTAATAAAGAACTTAAATAAAACACACACAACAGATATTTTTTTAAATGCATATGTAAATGAACATACATTCTATATGTTGATTTCTAGACATACTAAATAATGACAAGTAACTAAAGTATATGGTTGAATTCATTACTATATTTGCATACTAGCTTTTGCCTGCGGCTTCACTCGTGTTAAGTTTCATACAAACTTTCATCCCCTATTTTATCCTCTTGGGGGTAGAATTGATCAAAATCCTTTCTTAGCAGATGCCTACTTCATAACATCTACCTGCATGCCAAACTTCAGCCCGATCCGTCCCGTGGTTTAGGCTGTGCGTTGATAGATCACTATGTCAGTCAGTCAGTCACCTTTGAGTTATATATATTTAGATTGACAAACTCTTCACAGTTAGGAGTATTTTAATTTGCTATAGGTAAGTAATGTGTTACAATGGGAACATTTAAAAAAAATATGATTCAGAATAATTAGTTCATCTGGTAGATTTATTGAAAAATATTGGACACATATTTTTCTTTTGTCAATCAAACAAAAATTGATAAAGATATAGCCTGTTGAATTTACGTGTGACATCACTGACCAATATACTTTATCTGCCTTGCTTCTCTTTTTTAGAAAACAAGCCTATTTTAGATTTGTGATTGGCAGTTTCAACACATCAATGACATTTTAAAACCTATACCCTAATAAGTGTTAAGCTAAGTTAGAAAACACATTAAGTAAACAAGGTCGTAGGTATGTTTTCAGAAAAATTTTTTTTTTTACCATATGTAACAATGTTCTCGACTTCATCGAGGTTTCCATTTATAATAGCATCTTGCAGTTTTATTTCAAGAGTCTTCCTGGGGTTTTGCTGTTGTTGGGTGTAGTAGTTTCTTTCCTGAAACACATGTTACAGACGTAATGAAAGCATTTTTAACAATTACTAAATCATCACTGTTTTGATTGAATATAGCCAAGGTAAGTGTATTCAATGGGGACAGGGAACATTTAAGGTGACCGTCATATTAGTCGTGACATAAATAAGTAAAAGAAGTCAATAATCTCATTCAGAAAAGCGGGAAGATACAACTTTCTGATTAGTTTACACCGTACCGGTTTTTCGTAAAATCCATAGTCGTCGCTGTCTGAATCTTCATCTGAAAAACCCGCTGGTCGGAATTGAGCCATGGCGTGACTTAATATATAATAATTAATGATCTCAAGAGTCAAGATCGAGTTCTTATTTTTATTTGTCCAATTTGAATATCTGTTGCACGGGCGGGGTTATGTCGTTTCGTAGAATCACATTTTTATATTTGTTGTGTATCTCAATGTTTTTCAAAACGTTAACAATACTATTTTAAAGAGAATTGTTGATTTTAAAATATATTTAAGTTCAAAACAACTTTTACAAATTATTTTTGTAAAAAAGATGACAGCTTTTTGATTGAATGACCTGCACATGAATGACAGCAACAGCCGGTACGGAAAGTGACAGTGACAGAATGTTTTCTTTTCTTTTCTTTTCTTTGTGGCTTTTACGCATGGCGTATTTAGCCAGTGACAAATGATAAAGCTAGGGAAGGGAAACAGGGCGCTGCGGGACACATACAACTTCACACAAGTAAATAAAGCGAAACTTCTAACCGACTCTCTCTCTCTCTGATTCTGTTTAAATGGACGGATAGGCAAGCCATTATCGTCGATTCTCAAAGCGGATTCCACTGAAACCTTGGTTTTGCAAACAGATTATGGACAAAAAATCAACTAGTTCATTACTCGATTTTTTTGTTTGTGTGTTTCAGTGGAATATTAAATGTTAAAGTTAGATTTTGGAGTAGTAACTACATTTTACTTTAGAGGTCTCTTATCATAACCTGTCTCAAGAGTCTAGAAGGGAACATTTAGACAAACTAACCAAGTCGCATCAGAAATCACCAGATGGTCAGGGGTGTCATTTTCAACTGCCTGTCCGGTGGGTTACAGTTAAGTATGGCATCGGGCACGCACGCCTGGCCTCCCGAGCTGCTACCTACTCATTCATTCCGATTAATCCGAGCGAGTAGTATCCCAATATCTTCATTCCCATCCAAAATCCAAAAAAATACTATCCTTCCCCTACTTAAAAAGAAATACTTCCGATGTGCAGCACCGTCGGACGCAAAAGAAGCCAAAGTGTCTTTGCGAGTTATCGACTCTCCTAACTCGTCCAATTAAGCAATCGTCATTCGAAAATAACTTAAAACTTTTTGTAATATATTCATAAAAGTGGATGAAGAGTACAGAAATCACTTTGTTCTTTGTATGCTAATATTTCGTCAACCCATAATGAACGATTTTGTCTTTACGTTTACCTCGACGGAGCAAAAGCAGCAATAGTGTTTTTTCTTCGAAGTTCATTTTGTTTGATACTGAATAGTGATTGTCTCCCGTACTATACTCGAACTACAAAAGTTGTCGCTATTGATGGACTGCAGCCGTCGACAGCAGCAGTTTGCTGTGTGGACAGCTGCAGTTTGCTGCATTGATAGCTTGCTGTTGTCAACAGTAAAGTGCTGCTCGTGTGTTTGGTGCCATTGATTTAAATATCTATTTGTATTTCCTTCTTTCTGATTTAGCGATACAAAGAACGCCGCTTCTTCTTTTGCGTTCTAATAAATCGAAGGTTGCTTCATGCTATGGAAATTCTACTTGGCACTGCATTTTCGACGTAATAACGTCTTATTAATCGATAAATACCGGCAGCATGCACGAAAAATGTTTCACATTCCGGACCGCCAGCTCCAGCAGCTGCTGCTTGTGGATGGAGGCCGTATGTGTAGAGGCTGTATGTGATACTTTTGTCTGAACGTCTCAGTGCTGCCGCCTAGTTAGCGATTTTAGAAAACCCTCAATATGGCGGTTAGTAGAGGTAAAATTAAAAAAAAAAAACAATTTACTACAATAGAAGCTGAGCAGTATCACAAAAAAAGTAGTCCATGTACACTTCCGAATTTCGGGGAAAATATACCCCAACCTGGCAACTCATAAGACTTGGCAGTCAACGCTTAGCAGTCAACGTCATAACTTTTTGACAGTTTGACATTTCAAAGAAAACTTAACATCTCCTAGTTTTTAAATGGGTCTGTACCATAGAGTACTATAATACAACTGAAACTGGTCTGTACTGCTGAAATATACCAAAATGACTATAAATAAAAATAATTTTAACAAAAAGGATCCAGAATCCAGACTCATATTTTACTAAATCTGTACCTATCTTGAATAAACAAGAATATATTGCAATTGTATAAGATACATATATTACCTACATACTAAATTTATCCATGCATTCACAAAATAATTAAAAGTTTTAAATGGGATCATCCATGAGTAAACTTAGATAAAAATTTATACATTTTTTACTATGTTTATTTTATGTAGCAGTGACCTCTGGTTTTATAAGCATTAAAGTTTAAGTTTATTTTATGTTAACGTTTTTTGGATAAAATAAAAACTAAAATGATTTATTTATTAGTAGTTATATTTGAATAAGACCTATATTTGCGGCTTTCGATTGCTTGATTTTTTATTTACGATATAAAAACTGCATTAGATAGTAAAGTGGCCGCGTTTGTTTGACAATGTGCGCAAGCCCTAAGTCTATTCACAGGCATGAAGTAGCAGGAAGAAGTTCGCTCAGCGTTAATTAAAGCGGGGATTAATTCGAGGGGCCCATTACGAGATAGCCACCGTTGTCTCGAATTTAATCTATAGTAACAAACTTGACGGTCAGTATTATTAAAGGATAGGTACACGGTTCTCTAGTCTAGTTGTCCAGCCCCCGTAGCATGGCACGCGCGACAATATTTATCGACTATCGCCGTGTTGTTTTCCGTAATATTGAAGAGCGAGATGTGGATAGTTTATCGCGCGATATAAACGGCGTCGCGGGTTCAATGCTACGGGCGCATGTCAACGAGATTATTTACCCCATTATTTACTGACTTTATCTTATTACCTAATTTCTTAAATTTTGATTATTTTACTTATTTACTCGTACTTATCAAATTAGCTATAATATAAAACTTTATACTATTGGTATCAAAGTGTTAATAGAGTAGGTACCTACAAACATAGAATAGAAAAATGACTTCGTGCTCCATAGCGATCAAGGCAATAGTCAATTTGGAACCAAAATGTTTGCCCGAAGGAAAGGTCTTTTCTTATGGTGGAGAACCACCATGACACTGATGTTTAGGAAAATTAATAGAGTGATAACCGGCTTGACAAATCAACCATTTTGCATTACTTAACGAATAAACCATTTTAGGAGCGGTACAAAAACGCTTGACCAGTTGGCAATTTTTTTTCGCTTAACGAATTATCTATCTCCTACATAGTGTAAAATATAGTCACATAAAAGAATAGGCTAACGGATATTCAGAAAAAGAACAAAAAAGTTTTTAAGTAGTTCGTAGGGCTATGGTTAGATACTCTCGTCTCGATGGATAGATGCTGTTATATAGGCTTGGACGAATTAACCACATAGGTAATGTTATGTGCTATGTGCTTCTTGATTTCTATTTTTGATCAATTACCATTAGGTATCTTCGCGGGAATGAAGCAGCCAGCCAGTTTATAATATACTTTCTTTTATTCATCGCTTTCATGAAATAGGTACCTACCTACTTACTACGTCTTACTCAATTACAAACAAATGTACACCAACAAGAATGCATGTATACACCCAACTCTACTAGATGAACGCGGTAAACTGTAGGTAATTTTTATTGTTTTCCTCTGTGCTATTTATAAAGTAGGTAGATCATAACAATTATTTTTAACGAATACTTGTCTATACAAAGTCGACTGCGAAACAAAGGATACGATTCTACTTAGTTTGAAGAATTCCAAGTAAAAAGTCTGAAGTACTGTTCTCAAGAAGTCATTCTCCGCGTCGGGAGGTAAGGATAATAGGCAACAGTTCCAATTAGGCGACGAGGGCGTTTGTTAACATTTAATTAACGTCAGGCAGCTATTGTGTCGGCGGCGGCTCCAGGCCGGCTTCACTGCTGCGTCTTGATGAGCCGCAGTCATAGCGTTTCACATTACAACCCAATCTCTCCATCGAAACAGGATAAACAATTGTGTTGACCGACGTCCATTACCGCTATTGTACCAAGCTACAGAGAGAAAACCCGCCGAACTCAGCAGACAATGCTGTTTTAAACTTTCCGATGTCTGAGTAACTTGGAAGTAGTACAAGGGTGGACGCTCGCAGGTGTCGCTTGCTAATGATGTGATGCCATGCGCCTCAGGGTGTTCCGACATGGCGAACCCTCATCGGTCCTTCGAAGGTCCTTCGGGTTCATACAGATTGAACTAACTCCAATTAACATAGCTTTTTATAGTCATGAGTATAGAAATACCTTTCCAATAAATTTGGTACCTATTAGATTATTAGAAATGGGTTAAAATGACTTTATTAAATGTTTTCTTGTAAGAAGTCATTAGTTATCCATCACTCTTTAATGTTACTAGACAGATCCCCGAGGGAGAATCTCCGGGTACGCTACTGAACTGAATATTAGGCTGTAGGCACCGAATGTAATTGGATAGTGATTTTTTACTAGGAGTCGAAGAAAATGTTTTCGAATGTAATAAGGATTTTTCTCATAGCGACGTAGAAGGTAAGAGATTTGATTTATCGCAGTGGGCCGGCTAAGGCGCTGACCGCCCGGGCGCGGGCTCGGCCGCTCGCCCGCCCGGACGCGTTATTAAACTTTTCCCCATATTAAACATTCCGGAGACGAATACATTTTATTGTTGCCTCGGACCGACGTCAGAGGCCCCTACAAAGCGAAACTCAAAGACGGCAATTGCGAAATAAATTGAAAGCAATTTGATATTGCGTTGTAAGTAATAGCCGTCAGGACCCGCAACTCTGTGGAAGACATTTTGTATGCAATTTAGAAAAGTTTCAACGGGTCATTTGATTGCGGCATTTCGGACCGATTTCAGGGGACTGTTGTGGTTACAGACTTGCTGATTAATGACTTTATTTGACTTATGGTTGGCGACAGTTTAGAAAATGCGTGTTTTCTTTTGAAAATTTGCCATGTTTACTACCTAAGGGCCAGTTGTAGATAAAGTACCGTCCATGCTAACAATCTATGCGTAAAGAGAATGATTTAGGTAGATAAACCATCCAATTAGACGTCGGCTTTGTTAACTTTTAATTAACGTTGTGTACGTTTACCTAGTTATTATATGAACATAAAAGGCTGTGAAGTAGACAACGGGGTGCTGTTGGGAAGTAATTTAATATAAATCAGTTAAAATTTATGTCTTATTTAGGTAGCTACCTGTTCCTATAATACTAGCACAAGGGAAAGGAACTATATGCTAGTATATTAAAATCTGTGATTAGATTTCCTATACTGTGTTTAGATTTCCAATCCTACTTTTCCTGCCTAAATAGGTACCTACGTCAATAGAAATTATTACATTATTAAAAACAAAATGTCAAATTAGTCTACCTGTGAATATGAAAACTGTAAAGTTTTCACAACATTAGGTTTAATAATCCTTACTAATATTATAAATACGAAAGTAAGTTTGTTTGTTTATTTGTTCGTTTATTCCGTTTTCACGCCGTACCTACCTACTGAACCGTTCATCGTGAAATTTTGCATAAAAGTTCTCTGGAGTACGGAGAAGTACATAGGCTACCTTTTATCCCGGGAAAAAGTACTTTTCCCGAGATCGACATTAACGCGGGCGGAGCCGCGGGCGAAATCTAGTAATGTAATAAACGCGATGAAAATTTATATATGTAACAATCACGAAACAATTAGAAAACATGATGCGTCAATTAATTTCAGTTAAAAACTGTAGGTACTGTAGGTATAAATGTAAATTGCTTCAGGACAAGTTAGTCAAAAGGAGAAACAAACTTAAATGCAATAATTTCTAACAGATGAATAACTACATGCAACAGGTTTGAAGAAAATGCATATTGCTCTGACATTAACTAGGTAGGTATAACGTAACTTAGCATGGTAGAAAAGAAACAACGTAGAGTGTACTAGCTGATTCTCCTTAGGCATAGATCATAAAGGCCGATCGAGATAATGGCATCAACAAGCGTGCCCATTAGATATTATGACCCTATCTGTCTACCTTGTAACGAATAAAAAATGTGATAAGTATATAAATAAGTATGTATTACAGAGATGGCAAAACAAAATTATTATAGCGCTGTTCCATTATCCCTTTCGCATACCAACAAAACAAGTATATGAAAAAAAGTAAATTATTCAATATAACACAACTTCATCGATACAACACATGCATTTTAATCGAAAAAATACAACAAATAGTATAAGATCCAACATAAAACTAAATACAAAAATAAACACACACAATCTTCGAAACAAAAATAAACTTAACTTAATTACACCACGAACTGATTTCGGAAAAAAGACAATACTTTTTGAGGGAGCACAGCTGTAAAACAAGTTGCCAAATGAGCTACGAACCTGTAAGAGCTTGAATATATTCAAAAATAAACTAAAATTACATATCGCAACCATGTAGATATTTCATTTTAAGTGAAATGTAAATTTCTTATGAGAAAATAAAATTCTTTAAACCTATGTAAGTATTTAAAAACTAGGTGAGTACCAATGTAATCATAGATCATTAATAATAAAACACGGTTTAGTTAGGCACCCCATAAGAATTCGATCAATTGTAGTCTGATCGGCCACCGGAGCAGTCACGCAAGTCGTCCCCGGAATATTTCCGAGATCCGCGACTCGCGATGCGATCATATTAATTCCCCCTTAATTGTTTTTTCGTCCCCGTCCATCTTGGCGTCTTCATCAGCCGACGGTCTAATCCGAAATCTCATTTCCGTCGAATAATTGTAGGAAATAGAGCGGCCTCCCTTGCGTCGCACTGGAAAAAACCCACTGCGGTTTTTATAAGAGTCTTTAAAGAAACAGCCAATGAAGATACCAACCTATACTATATACGAGTATATGTATAAACGGACAAATCACACAGATTGAGCTAGCCCCAAAGTAAGTTCGAGACTTGTGTTATGGATACTAACTCAACGATACTATATTTTATAACAAATAATATATAGAATCCTAATCCTCTGGCTGCTCTGGCCAAGTATGGCCCTAGTAGTACAGAGAGGGTCGTGCTCCTGTAGTGGAGACTAAAAAGGACCTGATGATGACATATATAAATAAACATCCAAGACCCAGGCCAATCCGGATAAGATCATTTTCCATCTTGACCTGGCCGGGGATCAAATCCCGGCACCCTAGTGTCGCAGGCTGGCTTGTTGACCGCTGCGCCACGGGGCTAGCCAAATATCCGATATATTCAGTCATTTGAGGGATGAGGTGAGATACAAGGTCTAAACAAAATGATTTTCATGGATTATATGGGGTTTTTGTGATTTGGTGCGCCATTAATGCTGTGTACCATTCGATACAGCATAATATCGATATCGTGGGCTGTCGATGTAGCGTACCAGTGATATAGTGTACCTTCGCTATTTTAAACCGTCGCTCGATAGAATGGGATCAATGTAGCGACCGGCAATGCAGTGACTGGCGATATTGTGCTCTACACCTTCAGCCCTCCGAATTGAGACGTCGCTGGTGTCAATTCAGACGTCGACCCGTTAGCTGCTTGAAATTATTAAAAATATTTTTATTTAATGATGTAACTGAAAATTTATGCTTCTCGCAATTTTTCCTCAATCTATGTATAAGACGTTACTTCGTACCAAATTTCAAGACTCTGAGTTCACGGGTAGTACCTTGTAGGATTTGATTCTCTTGCGAATGTCGAAAAAACACGAAAATTTGCGATATAACCAGCTATATCTTTTGATTGCGTTGGCTTAGAAGTTTGATTTTTACACAGCTTTAAGAGACAGAAGACTTGAGTATTTGATATAAATTACAGCTTGATACCTCTACGCATTCCTGAAAAAAGGGTTTTGACAGACATACAGACAACCAAGTGATCCTATAAGGGTGCCGTTTTTTCCTTTTGAGGTACGGAACCCTAAAAAGGGGTATTCGGTATAGCTGGAGTCGAAGAGCATACATGCCAAATATTGTATTATAGATGAAGCGAGAGAGATGTGTAATAAGTATCGTAGCCAGAGTGGAGTTAAATCAAGTTAAATAAAGATACATTTCACATTATTTAGTAGAAAAATCGTAACAAATTTAAATTAAATATTATACAAATAATTAATTATTAATGAATAACATTAGAAAGTTATACTTAAACAATAAGTATAAACTAAAATTAAACATAAAAACAAACATTAAATTATATTAAAATAATTAATCCATATCGCTTCGGTCAGCGGGCAGGGTGCCCAAGCGGCTGGCGACATTTCCTCGCTTGATGGCCAAACTCAATCTTTGGCCGAAATGCGGGCCAGCTCATTGGTCACCGGAAATATCGATTAAGCGTGCGTAATTACAAAAAACAAATTAAAATCAATAACTAGGGCGAATAAACTTAGTTAAAAAACCTCTTCTGTTTAAATTGCTTAGTTTTAATTCTTATCTCAAACTTGTGGTGCCGGTAGTTAGACGCAGGAGTTTATTGCTAACGGCCTTTGGGTCTTATACTCGTAGGCTTTGTTTATCCGTAAGGGATAAAGACGTCATAATATGTATGCGTGTGTATGTATTTAGGTAAGTATATATCAAAATAGGTTCAGTAGTTTGGTTTAAGTCAGATTACTGCTGAAAGATTATCAATTATCTATATTAATATATACTTAATTAATTATAACTACAAGATATACCTAGTAGGTAATACTTACTTATTTTATTAATGCGAAAGTAACTCTGTCTGTCTGTTGCCTCTCCACGCTACACCTCTGGCTTAACCGATCAAGATGAAATTTAGCATTTGCAGTTTGTGGCCCGGGGAACACAGAACATTTCATCCCGGAAAATTTCCCGAGGGGCTTATATTTACGCGATAGGAGCCGCAGCCGAAAGCAATGTTTGCTGGTGTGAATTATGAGATAAAATACCCCTGAAGTCAAGATAACAATCACTTAAAGAATATGCCATTCCTATTTACAATAATATCAAAGTAGCAGATATTGTCTACTAGCCAAACAAAGATATTTCACTTCAGCGAATGAACATAAAATAAATAAAAGATGTGATTACATACCCCAAATGTAGATTATAAGTTACATACAGGCGTTTGGCTCAAGAAGTTACTGTGTTCACAATCAGCAGGATCCCGTATTATTATAGCCTGTTTACCATAAACCAAATTTTATGGCCGTCGACGCAATATATGCAGCGAATGATATAAGTAGCTTTAACAAATGCTGGTCTCTTTGTATAAGTTAGCGTGGCAGCAACGCTAAGTGATTGGACAGGGCGGGACATTATCTTGTATTTGCTGACTTGAACGGAGTCCTTTGATTTGGTAAAAGCAATGAATGTAAATGTGTCCAGTCCAGCCTGAAATAGATAAACATCTGAACGTTTTTCTACTTATTCACATGAATGTTTGAAAAATGATCGAGTACATAGTGTTGCTTAAATTCTAAAATTTTAACGCTGCGCTGTTAGTTAGACACACGTTTCTTATAAATAAATAAATATTTATGGACACATCACACAGATTGAGCTAGCCCCAAAGTAAGTTCAAGCCTTGTATTATGGGATACTAACTCAACGATATCTACTATATATTTTAAAACAAATACATATATAGATAAACATCCAAGACCCAGGTCAATCTGAAAAAAAAAATCCATCTTGACCTGACTGTTCACTCACGTGCTATTTTCTTTCAATTATTTGTTGTTATAGCGGCAACAGATATACACATTCTGTGAAACTTTCAAGTACTTATCTATAACGGTTAAAAAGATACAGCCCTATGACCGATGGACGGGTGGACAGACCGACGAACATTGGAGGCTTAGTAATAGTTTTCACCCTTTGGGTATGGATACTTTAGGATCATAATTACTGAATTGGTTTAAGTTTGTATAGACATTTTCTCATTTCTGGACGTTCTAGATTACAATTAAAAAGATGTAAGTAGGTAAAATCCGCCTGAAGGGATAAAATAGGGGAGTAAAGTTAGTATGGATTTTTTTCATTTCTAGACTTAGAAGTATGCAGATAGGTATATAAGTCCACGGTTACAATTAAAAAGATCTATGCAGGTAAAATATATAAAATTCCCCCCTTAAGGGGTAAAAGCAGAGGGGGGGGGGGGGGGGGTTTGTATGTAATTTTTCTCATTTCTGAACTTAGACGTATGAAGATCTGTACATATATAAAGGGGAGGGGGATTCTATGAAAAAATAAGTATATATATTTACATTACAATTAAAAAGATCTGTGTAGTTAAAATGGACGTTTCCCCTTCAAGGGGTAAAATAGGTGGGGTAAAGATTATATGGATTTTTTTTATTTTTAGACTTAGAAATATGACAATAAGTATATAAGTTCTCCATTACAATAAAAAAATATCTGTGTAGGTGAAATGGGCAAAATCCCTTCCTTAAGGGCTAAAGATCTATGCAGATAAAATGTATCAAATTCCCCCTTAAGGGAAAAAGCAGAGGGGGAGGGGTTTGTATGGAATTTTTAACATTTCTACTTCCCAAGGGAACGACATCAACGCGGGCGGAGCCGCGGGCAACAGCTAGTGATATATATACCTAGTTGGTAAACAGAAAAGATTATAACAATCATTGTTTCTGGGTTGCCAGCCACATCCGCATCTGGTGTCATCATCATCTCAGCCGCAAGAAGTCCACTGCTGGTATCTTTTCTCCTATACCTCAGATTTTCGCGTATTCTATTGATCGGCTTTTACGATCCACGCGGGAAGAAAAGCTGGTCATTCTACATTTTTAGGGTTTCGTACCCAAAGGGTAAAAACGGGACCCTATTAATTTCGCTCCGCTGTCCGTCTGTTTGTCTGTCTGGGGGGCTCCCACACAACAAATGTGATATGTTTGCTTGTTTTTGCTCGATATTGATAACGGCAATAGGTAGACGCTTGAAATATTCACAGGATATTTAGTTATATATTCACTTTGAAAATAAAAAATTAAATATTTTGCTGTGGTAGAGCCACGCTACCCGTAAAATTCATTTTTGCTAGTAGCATGAATGGGCCGGCTCGTCCGGGGAAGTACCACACTCTTACAGAAAATCGACGTTTGCGTAGGAGCTTTACCGCTTCTATGCTTCGTTCGGTGAGTGAGAGAGCCGGGGGCCCATCCTTCCCCCATTTCCTCCCCCATGTCCTTTCCCCAACCCCTTGAAAGGCCGGCAACGCTCCTGTTACACCCTGGTGTTGCAGATGTCCATGGGCAGCGCTGGTCGCTTACCATCAGGTGACACGCTTGCTCGTTTTCCGTCCTACAACATAAAAAATAAAATTAATATTAAAGGGGGCTCCCATATAACAGACATGATTTTTTTGCGGTTTTTATAGATAACGGTACGGAACACTTTGTGTGTGAGTCCGACTCGAACTTGTCCGGTTTTTCTTTTTGTTCCAGTCTTGTACAAAAGAAGATTACATATTTTTTTGAACGGTAACTATTTACGAAGCTATAGTCGCGAACGATAGAGTGCAGCACTTAGAAATTGAATTGTTAATTTATGTGCATATGTATGTAGGTTCAAATATTGTAAGAGGCGAGAGAGTTATGAGGTAGACTTATGGCTTCCATTCAGTAAAGGAGAGATAAAGCTTGCAGGCAATCACATAAGTGGATCAAATAGCTGTAGTCCATTTGGATAATGAACTAGCGACTCTGTAGCCTTAGACGGTTCTTTTTATTGCAAAGCTATATACTTACCTACCAAAGTGATTGAGATTCATAGAAAATAATTAAGACTTCTTTTCCCCGTGACTTCGGTTCGGTGCACCATATCATGAGTTGGTACTAAGTAACTGAGGGTACTATGCAATTACCTACTTTGTCAACAAAATAGAGAGTATACTTTTATACTCTCTATTTTGTTGACAAAGTAGGTAGCAGTATAATATTGTAATAATTAGTCCGGCCATAAGTTATGTTACAAATGAAAATGCATTTTTTTACCAAGTAATGTAGATAATATAACTAAAACGTATTATTTTGTACTTATGTACATATTTATTAAAGTCTCAGCAAAAAATAAAAACAATATTCTTTTCAAAATGGC
This sequence comes from Elegia similella, assembly GCA_947532085.1. Taxonomy (NCBI): domain Eukaryota; kingdom Metazoa; phylum Arthropoda; class Insecta; order Lepidoptera; family Pyralidae; genus Elegia; species Elegia similella. The sequence continues at coordinate 15,131,142 of OX383929.1, forward strand.
CACCTTTGGCTTTTATACAGGCCTCTAATCTTGATTTGATTGCCATGGGAAATTTCGCAACTGATTTTTTAAGGGACTCAATGTCACCGTGTCCTTTAGAGCTATGTCCTCTAAAATTTACCATAATTTTCAGTCTAAAGGGTTGAGGTCTGGGCTAGATGAGGGCCAGTCTTCAGCTCTTGTAAAGTCCGGAACGTTGGTTTCAAACTAAGCTTGGGTAGTTCGTGCATGGTGACCAGGTGCAGACCCCTGCTGGAAAATCCACGGTACATTTTTAAAAAGTGTATTGCTGACAAGTTTCACATCACGATCCAAGACTGTCTCTTGATACACTTTGGCTGAACTTTTCAGTCCTTTTTCACAAAAATGTAGCTTTGTGACGCCTTGATAAGACACGCCCCATTAAACCATCACTGACGCAGGATGATGACCACGTTGCACCTTTCTGACCACTCGAGCAGCTTCTTTTGAATTCTGAGCATACACTTTATCATTTGGCTTATTGTAGTGCTCTTTAACCGAGATTTTTTTTCATCGGTTAAGAGGATATTTCTGTACTCTTCACCTTCGTATTGTAACAGAAGACGTTTTGATCGATCCACTCTCTTTAATTGTAAAGATTGATTTAGAGCATGTCCTGTATATCGAAGATAAGCACCAATCTTCAGGTCTTGTTTTATAATATGCGACAGAGTCCTAGCGGGTATCTTCATTTCTCGCGAAAAGAGTTTTTGCTTCCTAACGGAATTTCGACGAATTCTGGATTAACAGCCTTTGTAGTTCTAACAACACGCGGCCGCCCTGATCTTTTATGGTCTTAGACAGATAAACTATTGTTGTATCTGTTGATAGTACGATAACAAACATACGGCTGATACCAAGCTTTTAGTTAGTAATAGTTACTTGAACTATTATATTGTAATCCAATTTTCGCTTAAATTAATTGGGTACATTTATATCTACTCAGATCCTGCATATTACAATTTTGTTCAATTTTTTAAGAAGGAATTCTATAAGAGATGATGATTTACAAAGATATATATTATTGCTTGGAGCAACGCATCTTCGCGCGCGACATTCGGAACAAAAAGCGTTACAAAAACTATGAATCATCTCGCTCGCTCTTTATTCTGAATGATCACTCCGTAGTGCATAGTCTTCTTATTTAATGTAAACTTAAAATCTAGCTGAGATTTAAAATAAAACTTTCCAGAATTTTAAACACAATCGCACGCCTAATGGAAAGTTCATTTCAATGTATCGAACATCTCGCAACGTATCGACAATGGGTAGGTAGGTACGCTCAAAGTGGTATCTGATCAATCCATTACCGTACGAGTACTCTGACCAGGAGCTGTTAGGTTTGCAACTTGGCGACACACATTTTCCATTTTCCCCCTTGTCCTTACCGGCCCAGTTTCGCCTCTTCCATAATTCAATCCATACCGAATCCATTGTGTCGATACACTATATGTTTTGAAGAAGTTTTTGAGTTTAATGTTTATTTCTTTGCTATTAAACAACTTTAACCTTTTGTTAATGAACTCTACAATAAGGTTTTTTATTTATCTTGAACTATGTTTCTAGACAAGCAAAACATTTGACTCTATGCAAGATAGGAGCTCTTTTTGTGATAGGTACACTTCATAATTTTTTTTTTTTAAATCTATGGGTACACTTTTCTCGTAATTAATAAACGAATACATTTCTTCAACTGAAGTACATGTTAAAAAAAGATACAAATAAAAACTAAAATTGTTTTAATGCCCTTGTAGTTTCACTTAATATGTTATTCAGGCCATATAGTAGAGCCATTGATAAGACATGCACTAACGCAATAGCTCCAGCGTTTCCTTGATCCAGTCTATTTCGGCGAGATCCATTACCTCGAGAGTGGCGGCAAGAAGCAATCTCATTGAATGACCGTCTTCCCCCTTCTCCCCAGCACTAGCCCACACACCCCTTCTCATCCTCGCCAATCGGTAAATATGCGTGTTAAATATGTATGCGGTGTAAGATGCTCGTAAGTGTATTAGATTTTGCTTGGTTTTTCATTGCGTCAGGTTGTTAGGTACTTATGTGGACATACATAGTGGTCCTGCCTATTTGCTTACGCATGCGGCACACGACTGAATTTATTTCCTAGCTGAAATATATTCCAATATCGGCTGCCCGAACCGCATTGATTTCAACATATTCGGCGTATTTTTGGAGTCTTTTGATTTATGATTTACTTTCAAGAAAACCAAATAGGGGTGCAACAAGGGAAGCTGCCGTCCGCGGCATAAATGAAATGTTATAAATGTATTTTTAAATAAAACATCTTAGTATTACTATATACAAGGTTAACTAAAACTTGTTGTCGCCATTGTCTAAAATAGGTAAATGCATAAGAAAATAGTAAAAAATACTACGTAATGAGATTGTGGGAATAACGAAAAGAATACATATCTTATTGTGAAAATTACTAGACAATTGAATCATCTAATAACGTCTTAAGACCATTACTGCGAGCACTCAACGTCACAGCATCTATACGACCCATACATAACTTTATCCAAAGTTGTTGTCTGCATAAGGCTTAAGTAATAACTTCTATCTGGCAGAAGCGAAAACTTGGAATGCACTTCGCACGAAGTGACTAGACTTTTCCATTAGGGGCAATTATCAGGCACAAGAGATCCCGTGCTGCCACCGTCCCGGCTCTCGGCGGAACCTGTTAGGATAACGTCATAAAGTCGCCGATGCAAAGCCGGACTAACGTCTTTGCTGTTGCGATGCCCTTACCTCGGGATAATGGACCGCACTCACTCCTCGGCTCGTCCCAGCTCCCTCTGGAACTTACTTTGAAAGTTAGATTCGCTCTGAAATTATTGCCTGTCATCATAATTGATACTGTCTGTTATTTTCATAATTTAGATTCGTACATCGATGAAATAGTAATTATATGTAGTTTTGCGTATATTCTATGTTACCCTAACCTGTCATCTGAGAATAATATTTTTTTCAAATAAAATTCTTACAATATAATATTTTCTTAGATACCTACTACCTATTTTTGTTTTAAATCTATGCCTACTACATAAATAAATTAAATATGAAAATTACATTTAACCTCTTTGATACTTGCTTAATCTTTTAAAAGTGACAACGTTCTGTCCTGTCTCATATTTTTGCGCAAACGTCAAGTTATTGCGCATTAGTGGCCAGTCCATATCCCCAATATTAAAAATATCTCGCACCACCGAATCAATATCCATTTGTGGAGATGTCTGGCTGGCGAAACACGAGTGAATAATCGGCTTATGACAGGCACATAAGACTGCTAATGAACTAATGGCGTATCAAAATCTCCCATACTGTCGGGCAGTCTCCCCCCGCGTGCCCTCGGTTAATGGAGCAATGATGGTCCGTCACTCTACATTTGACTAGGCGGCTTTCACGTCGTTGCCACTCAGCACTTACCTAATGCTGTGTGCTCACAAACTACTAGACATGTTACTGACGAATTTAACGTGTTCAGGATAGGGTGAGCTATCTATACAAAATTGATTTGTTAACGATGTTCATGTCTTGACCTATGCTATATTTAATGGGGTAAGGAGGGATTTACCTTATCATATCACATTGAAATTCTTTATATTTTTTTTTTACGAATGATAATTTATTTTTTATGTCATTGAACCCCGACGAGAAAGAGAGGTTTTCGAAGTTTTACGTGTGAGTGTCAATGATTTTTATTATCATTACTTAACCACTTAACCAATACGGGGGCTAGATTCTTTGACATAATTGGAGAAGTCAGGATCATCAATTTTAGATTAAAACGATCGTTTTAAACGAGAATCTTCTATTTAATATCCATGGTCAGCGTTAGTGAAGCGATTGGCTCATTGGTCCCAGAGCACAACTCTAAAAGCAAACGGTACCGGTTTTATACACCGCCAGGCCCGACTTGTTGATTTTGTAGCCCAATCTTCTTCCTAATTCTAATTTTTTAGTATGTAAAAGTGAAAAGAAAATGGCAAACCATTCCATTATTATTGCCAAAAATGGTCATTGTGTGCGTTTCTTTCCATACAATGACATTGTCAAGAGTTTTAATTTCAGTCGGACGTCCAGGGTCAAGTGGAAGACCAGTTCAATTATGGATATAAGATTAAGGCTTCTTCTTCTTGAATAAAAATGGCTATTCTTTACACGATTATGGCTTATTGTTTTTTAACTCTTGTTGTTCTTGTATATTTACTATTATTCTAACTGCATAAATGTTTGAAACATTTTAGCAATTGATCTTTTAACTTTATAATACAAACCTGATTATTTGGTTGTTAAGTGACGATCATGTTATCCTACAGGACAACATGAAAGATACCTGGTAAAACCCTATTTTTTTTTTATTTGTAAGTGTTCTATATTTCATCCTGCCTTTAGAATACAAAACTAATATAAACGCTGTTCTCAAAAGAACGTCCCACGTTCTAGTAGCCCATTACCTTATTACCAAAGTATTTTCTTTGACGCCTTCCTCGAGGATCTCAAATAGTAAAAATGCGAGATCTTTTAGGCTTATGTCCAGTGTTGAGTGGGTCCACAAATGTCGCTAAAAGGCTGGACGTCATTGTTTATCCGGCAACATTAGGCGGGTAACCGGACACGCGCGCGCTGAGTGCGCTACAAGTATCCGCTTTCAACTCATTACGGTTCGGACGTGGTGCGTGGGCAGCCACCCCTCCCCTTCAGCCCCCACCCGGCCGTCTTTGTCCTTCAATCCCTCTTACCATCTTCGATCCAATTTCGAATACCCATACATCTAATGTTGGACTTCGCGATAGATTAGATGACAGCATTAGGCGTTATCCGACGAACAATAAGGACCGAATATTTATAAGGACACAATGTCACTTCTTTGTCCTGCGTATAGAGGTATATACGAAAACAATAGACTGTTTGGTGTACATAAATTTGATACCAACGTCTCCTTGTTACACGAGTCAGTAAATACTTACTATTTTTGTGACAAAAACTGTCGCAGTGAACGACCCAATTAGGTCGATTTATTCCAAATTAACAATAAAGAAGATTGGGACCTCATGTCAGCTGTAATCGCGAAATAAAGTGACACAAGTATCTTAATCAAGTGTCCATTCTCGGGAGTTAGAGTCGGCCGAGCTGTCCGTTATGGCCGATTCTGTATAAAACCGGCGGCGGGATTGCCGGCCGCGCAATAACAGTTTGGACAAATTGAGTCCACCGTGAAGCCGGATCTGACAGCCCAACTTGGAGCCTATTCATATTAATTAACTACGCACATGAATGTTTAAGCCTAACGACAGCTGATCTAGGTTTTCGTAGCGTTGTAGCTCGTAGCACTCGTTGTAGCAGTTACTTTAAAATAATCAGATAAGATTTAAACTTATAGGTGCATAAAATATTAAATTATAAGTACATGTATGGTTTTACATTTATCTCTTAAAAATTTATAAACATAAAACAAAATTACTTACTGTGGTAAGTAAGTACAATGTGATTATTTTAGGATGTACCTAATTACCTATGATGAATTTGAAGCATCATATTCTAATACGACATATTAGATCACATACTCCAAACCAACGTGGATATAAAACCAATATTTATTACGAAACAATAAGTTGAAATTGATAAAATAACCCAGCTTAATTGTACGTTAGAAGCAATTTTACGAGAAAAATCATGGCGAGAGTCGCGCGGGCGTGGGCCAGCTTACCGACCGCAATAACATAACCGTTTGGACAAATTGTGGCTCGCCCGCGCCGGGATTAGCGGCTTTATGGAACAATTCGCGTATAGAATACCGTCTAGCTTCCTGATAATTGATATCAATGCTCAACGTCCAGCGGCGAGCGAAATTAAGCGCTCATTTGTCTGTGTTTCTTTTTATTACTTCGCCGCATGACTCCAGATAGCTCGGACGAGATACTGTGATAGTCCACTAATAAAATTAACAGATATGAAATCTGCATTGGATGCGTGGAGTAAGTGGTATAAGTTATTCATTTTTTAGTCTGTAAATCAAATCGAAGCTTGCAATAAATACAATCTGAAATTATTTTGTACCTGCTGAAGACAATACCTAATTTTTGTTTTACATAAAGAAATTAGACAAATCCTACATATTGAACTAGCTCCAAAGTAAGTTCAAGACTCGTGGTATGGGATACTAACTCAGCGATCTATATTTTATACACACACACATACACACACAGTATGCCATCGTATTCCCTTGCGGGGTAAACAGAGCCTAGGTCTCTAAGACCTTATGGCCACATTTTGCATGTTGGAGGTGGTGTAAAAGGAAAACAGACATGATTCCGCAGATTTTAGCCCAATCCCTCGATCGGCTTTCACGATCTGCGTGGGAAGTGCAGCTGGCACATTCTATGTTTTTTCTTTTCTCTCAAACCAGCATGGAAGAAATTATATTATATTTTATAACAAATATACAGATAAACATACCTACAAGACTCATTGCCTTGATTTTCCATCTTGACCTGACCGGGGATCGAACCCGAAAAACTCAGATGTGGTAGCCTAGCATGATGACCACTAGGCCACACAGCTCGTCCTGTGTAAATATGTACGTGAGTTCCTTTATTACAATACTCAATCATTAATTGCATCTTATGTGTTTACATGTTTGTACATATGGTTTTGGATGTATATTAAGTTAAGCTTAATGTACATCCAAAACCATACATACATGAACCTTGAAAGAGCACAGAAAAATAAAATAAAATAATGTAAAGACATAAAATAATACGATATCTTTTTAGCTAATTAAAATAATTTCATGCAGCACAACTTCTGAATGCCTCGAGAAATTGTTGTATAGTGGTGTTATTAATATATTTCATAAAAAAAAAGTGTTATTTAGTCCACAAAGTCTATAAAGCGGGATTAATGGATTGGCTAAAATTAAAAATATATTGTTAATATTGTAATAATACCAATCGCACACACTGTTAGAGTTGATTCACTCACCCAGTTAGTAATTTTTTATTGACCGAGCGAGCGCAAAGCTTCGCTGCTTTAGCCAAGCCAAAAAGTCTTTCGCATGTCTATCCAGCTGTTTTCTTCTACAGGTCACATTTCTCAACCGATCTTCGTGATAAGTTAGAAAGTTACATAGACTTTTTGTCGAATCAATTATTTGACTTTTCCAAATGGCGGTATACTTACCTGTCTTTGGACTCGCGATTTACAGTTGTAGGTATAATTCTCGAGTTCTAGTGGCTCCTAGTCGAGTGGCTCTGTGAGTTCACTACGTTACATTGTAATCATAATCATAATCTTTATTTGCAATGAATACATCTACATACAATCCTAAAACTATACATTTAATGTATTCAACCTGCATGCAGGTGCACAAATGTTTGTCATTCACAAGTCACTTATACAAATAATATAATTATAATCAATAATAGAATGAATATAGCAAGTAAAATAAAAATAATTAAAAGAAAAACAATCAGTGCCTGTTATTTAGATAATCTTTTACGCTGTAGAAGCATTTGTCATTCAACCATTTCGTTAACTCCGCCTTGAATTTATTTTGTGTTAATGATTTTATATTATTTGGTAATTTATTATATATTTGTATACACATATTATATGCATTTTTTTGTACATATATTTACAGCACATTGGTTGATGTAAATTATTTATACAATTAGCCCTTAGACGTCTTTTTGAAATTTGTGTAAACATTGTGAAATATTTCGAATGTTGTTTCACAAAGTAACATAAAGGACTTGTCATAGTTATGGTAGTACATTAAAACACTTTTTCATATCTGCTTTACCTTAGTAGAAATCGCGGGAAGCAAATGTCATCCGCAGTGTGATATCCCAATCCAAACATGGCCTTTTCAGTTCTTCACAGCTCAGGACAGTAAGTAGTAATAATTGGACAAAATTATCTGGTGGCGGAAGCACGCAAAGTAAATTGTCTCAAAGTAAATGTAGCTTTGACTTCCGCAAAGTAACACCTGAATCTATTAACTAACAAAATTATATATTTCATACAATGTAGCAAACTATTGAGGTGAGCTAAATGTACTGACGTAATAAGTTTATGGACTGAATCAGCACCTACTAGCTAATATACCTAGTTGTTTATTTATGTATCTACAAATATTTAATAAATTGCCAAAATTATTAAAGTTATCGAATGTTGCGCTATTTAAGAAAAAAAAAATGGCTTGTTGATAGACACTTTTATAGCCTTAGAGTTTTCTTGGACGCTTTTATTTGCATGCTATTCACTTTTACTTTTAACAAAACATAAATCTATTCTTAATATATTTGTAACATCTTATAATACCATGTATTTTTGATCAAATAGAAATATGATTATGATATGATTACGATTTGTTTCTGTTCTCTTGATGTTATTTTTTGTTATCTCCGACAATACGAGTACTTTATAAAAATATGTTATTTATTTATAAAATTTTGGCGATATTAGAGTGCCCTCAACCTTATTTATAAAAAAAAAACATATTATAAGTTTGTATTGTGTACAGAACCGGCTACGATTTGATTCTGTTGCTTGGTTATCTCCAACAATACTGAAAACATTTTTTTAATTAATTTTAACCATTTTAACATAAAATACACCATCGGAACACTGCTGGACGACAACAGCTTTCGCACCGCTATTGGACTCCGTCTGGGAGCCCCCGTGTGCGCGCCCCACCGCTACCCGTGTGGCGTCGATGTTGATCAGTTTGGGCTCCACGGTCTATATTGTCACCTCAGCGCAGGCAGAATCCCACGCCATGGTTCTCTGAATGACATCATCAGAAGGGCCCTTGCCACCATCAACGTGCCCTGTACCCTCGAACCTCGTGGTGTGGCACGTGATGATGGTAGGAGACCTGATGGTATGTCGTTGATCCCTTGGGAACGTGGTAGGGCTTTGGTGTGGGACGCTACATGCGTCGACACACTAGCGCCCTCTCACCTCAGGGGATCAGTCATGAGAGCCGGGTCTGCTGCCGAAGGCGCTGAGGTTGCCAAACGGCGCAGGTATGCAACCTTAGCTGAGGATTATATATTTGTGCCGTTTGGCGTAGAGACGTTAGGACCTTGGGGACCCAGTGCGAGGGGTTACTTAAAAGAGATTGCCCCTCGGCTCATGTCGGCTGCCGGTGATAAGAGGGCTGGCTGCTTTTTCGCCCAACGGATTAGCATAGCTATCCAACGGGGGAATGCAGCCAGCGTTCTTGCCACCATGCCACACGGGCAAGATCTTGAAGAAATTTCTTTCTAGTGCTACTTTTTTTTTTCTCACTTCATGTTTATTTTGTAAATAATTAGTTTTAGTAGGTAGGTAACAACTGCTACGAGAACCACATCCAATCAAGAATATAAAGTATACCTATCCGATAGATTGCAATTAAATACGTATAGGAAGCGGGAGATTTTATTACCTTGTATGACTTCACCTACGAGTATATCGGATTGGTATCTACGTATTGCTCCATAAAACTTCTGTGGGTAATTTTCATTCCGTTACAGTTTATTGGCATTTTATATGTATAAGCTATCGAAAAGGGGAGATAGGAACACGACGTTCAATATCATTGAAAAAAATAATGTAATGATAAATGTATCAAAAGGCATATGTGTTGTACTGTACATACACACAGGTTTGTGAAAAACGCAACGCTTTTCCTAGAGTTTTTAGCTAGTTTTTAGTGTAGGTAGTTAATTTCTTGTTTTTTTTTTTTAAGTTCTTGTTTATCCTTACTTCCTTACTAATATTATAAATGTGTCGGGAGAGGGTCAGACATCAAGAATAAAAGAATGCCAGGACAATGTACAATCGTATAATTCGCTCAAAATATACAGCAATTGGATAATTAAAATAATCAGCAGTAATTCACAAAAAAAAGGCAATTATAACTATGACACAAACTGCCAGAATAATGTTAACAAGTATTTAGTGACGGAAAAGTGCAGTGAGGCATCGGTCCGTACACCGAGACGCATCCACAAGAAATGCGTGCCGACTCATTTTTTTTTTTTTTTTTTTGAAATGACTGTGTAGCTAGCTCCAAGTGAGCTTTCGCTACTTCACCGGGCGTTTGAGGCGAGGGCAGAGTGCCCTCAACCTTTATAGACAACATCACCAAAGGGCCCCCAGGAGGGACGGACCTCGGCTTTGGGCGTTGCCTGTGTGCGCAAGGCTTGGAGAGACAGCAAACTCTCGTATTGCCTGATGGGCCGCGTATGCGTGCATGCAAGCCTGAAGGGCCAATCTGAGAAACAATGGCAAAAGCCTTTAGAGAGCAGCAACTCTCATCTTTTGCCTTATGGGCCGAAAGCTACGTTGCCAGAAGGGCCTATCCTGGGTGCAAGTCACCCGGGACCGCCGGGCGGTCACCAGTAATCGGAGCTAATCCTACTCTACGCACTCTATTCCGGTGGCGAGTGCGACGGGGTCGGATAGTGGGATTCCTCTGGCTATTCGGAGCCGAAGAGGGGTCGGGGCGGGCTTGTGCGATGTCAATAGGATCATCGGGATCGTCTAGTACGTTCTTAGGACGTCTACGACGTAAGGTCGTATCGTGTAAGTTGGGGGAGTAGTTAGCAGCTTGCACTACTAACGGGTTGGGGTGGCGTGCGGCTTTCTCAAAGTAACGCTTGGAGGCGTTTTTGAGATAGCCGCGAATGGATGGGAGATCTAGGTCACGGTGTAAGTCTGTCATGCGCAAGTACCGGTGGTGACTCGTATTCGTGGCACGGGTGACGAAACGGTTCTGCAATCGTTGCAGCCGATCGATGTGGGAGGGCGCGATATGGGAGAAGACTACGCCGGCGTAGGTCATGATAGGGCGGACGCAAAGCTTATAGAGTGTCAACTTATTTCTAAGTGACATCTTAGCATTGCCTATCATGGGGTGGAGACGGCCTAATACGAAGGCGGCATGGTTGCGGTGCCGACTCAACGTTGCGGCCCCTTTTTATAGGCAAGTGGTGGGGTTGGTGATGACGTATCGGTGCACGTGCCGGTAGCGCGCTTGGTCGCTGCCTCGCTGCGCCGTCACGGCCATTCTGACAATCGCTCGTCCTCGAGCGTACAGATATCTATCAAAGACAATGAAACTGTAATTCAACATGAGGCATGAATATCACACAAAAAAAAGATTCAAAGGCAGTATGATCTTCACAATGCTGGTCTAAGTCGTCATCTACGCAGGTAAATGAAACTCTACAGCTCATAACACATGCTGGACTAGACCGTTACCCATTAGAGCAAGTAAGGTCTCTACAGCTCACCAACACTGGTCTAGATCGTCATTCACTAAAGCAAATGAGACCCCTACAGCTAATCCTTACTGGATTCACACACACAGTCTCTCAAACAAGTGGATATTTAAGCCTCTATATTCGATTGGATTTTCAGAACATATTGACATTGTTTCTTCCGAGTCTATAGAAAATGTTTCTTCAGAATCTATAGACAAGGTTCGTGAGCTGATGGAATGTGTTTCTGTTGGATTACACGAATTATTAGTTAAAGCATTGGAACAGGAGGGCTTATCCAATTCTGGCAGAGATATACTGCTATGTCGATTAACTGGCGAACTAACATTATTATGCGCCGTCACGGGCCATTCATCCTCATCAGTTTCGTCACAATAATTTTCAGATATTTCAAGAAACCCTTTTTGCCCACCAGGCACTTCTCTTAAATTCTCATGGGCGAACTTAAAAATTCTATTTGAACCATTGATATGTTTTAATTCATAACGGTCATTTTCTAAAACACTTACTACTTTATACGGCCCCTTAAATTTTTTGTCAAGTTTAGTCTGATGTCTTTCTTCACATTTGACAAAGACAAAGTCTCCTACCGAAAATCTCTTTACTTTAGCTTTACCCTTATTAAACCGAATAGTATCATCTTTAGCTACCTGTTGGATATTAGCTGATGCAGATGAACGAGCCGTTTCAACATCAAGTCTTTCTATTTCGGATGAATTAGGAGATATTCTTGCTAGATTCAATGAATTTCCACGAATGCCAAACATTAATTCTAAAGGAGAAAAACCAGTTACTCGAGAGTGCGTACTATTAAGAGCTAACTGAATTTCTCCTATTTGATCCTGCCATATACTGCTGGAATTACATTCTAGCACAGTAAAGATATTTTTTAAAGTTCGCATGACCCTTTCAACCTGACCATTGGCTCTACAAGAGCCCGTAGAGATTAAATGAAGTTCTATGTTACTTTCTTTGCAAAAGTCCTTAAATTCTCCACAGTCATAACAACGTCCTCTATCAGCAATAATTCTTTTTGGGGCACCAAATAGACTAACTGCATTTTTTATTGCTTTTACAGCATGTAAAGAACTTAAGGTAGGAGCATATTCGAGGAGAACAAATTTTGTAAAACCATCTATTAATACGGTACAATATTCTTTTCTTTCACTTTTTCCACTTAATTTTCCAGTAAGATCCATATGGACAGTATGCCAAGGTACTGGAGTTTTAGGAATCGAATGCAACTGTACTTGTTGAGCCCCAGAAAGGGCCTTTGAAGTTTTACAATCTACACAGCTATTAATAAACTTTTTGACAAATTTTGCCATATTAGGGAACCAATATAATTCATAGAGTTTTTCTAATGTCTTCTCAACACCTAAATGCTTAAGCTCGTTATGAACGTGACTAATAAGGGACCAAACAAGAGAACGAGGTATAATTGGTAACCAAGAAGATGTTCCCCTGCGTTCAATTTTCCTATATAGAACCCCTTGTCTTAAGTCATAAGTATGGGATACTTCATCAGGTAATTGATCATTACGTAACTTAAAAATGATATCAGAAAGTTCGGAATCACGCTCCTGTTCGACAATCAGCCAACCTTTATCTAACCCTAGAAAATTTACACTTCGTGGTTCGGCACCAGGGGCATTATGGGATAGAAAATCTGCATGACCCATCTTTCGGCCTTCTTTATATGTTATCTCAAAATCGTAAGCTTGAAGTATAGCCCACCAGCGGTGAACTCTAGGAGTTAAGTCTCGTTTTGAATGAGAATGATTTCAAAGAATTACAGTCCGTAAAAACTGTGAACTTGCGACCGTATAAATAGTGTCTGAAGTGTCCCACTGCTCTAACAACGGCTAAAGTCTCTAATTCGTAAGAGTGATAGCGACTTTCTGCATCAGCTGTCTTACGACTAAAGTATGCTACTACATGAGAATTGTCATTGTATTTTTGAATAAGAACTGCTCCATACCCTTCGGAACTTGCATCAGTATGCAGTTCAATGGGCAAAAGGGGATTGAACACTTTTAAAACAGGTTCTGAGGTAAGTATTTTAATAAGGTTTTGATGATTAAGTTATGTTCTGATGTCCATTTGATCGTCCCCTTTCCTTTAGTTAAGGGATATAAGGGTCGAATCACATGGGAAAAATTAGGAATGAACTGCCTAAAGTATGTTGCTAAACCAATAAGTTGCCGCACTTGTGTAACTGTTTTTGGAGTTGGAACGTTAATTAGTGCCTGTATTTTCTTTAGATTCGGTCTTATCTCACCAGCTGAAATTACGTAACCAAGGTACTCAGTTTTTAATTTTAAAAAGGAACATTTTTTGAAGTTATACGAAAAACCTGCATCTGAAAGAGTTTGTAGTAATTTATCTAACCGGTCTAGTCCCTCATCTATAGTTATTGATGCAGAAAGTACATCATCCATATATACGAGGAATCTATCATCATTTAAGGGTTTTAAAGCATTATTGATTGCTCGTTGAAATGTTTGCGGAGCATTCCTTAATCCAAAGGGCATAGACAAATACTCAAATTGACCTTTTGTAGTTACAAAGGCAGTTCTATGAATAGAATCCTTATGTACTGGTAGTTGGTGAAAACCTGAAGCTATATCAATGCTAGAGAAGTAGTAAGCACCGTGTAATTTATCTATTTGATCACTAATTAACGGTAAAGGGTAATTATCGGGAACAGTATTATGATTTAACTCTCTATAATCAACGCACATTCGACTGGTTCCGTCTTTTTTTGCAACTAAAATTATGGGGCTTGCAAAGGGAGACACACTTTCCTGAATTATATTGGCTTTAAGTAATTGATCTATCTTTTCATTTACTATATTGGTTTCCTCTGGAGATAATCTATACGGACGTCTTTGCACCGTTTTATGTGGATCAATCAACTCAATTTTTAACTCTCCAGTCTTAATTCTGGTTGTGGGTAGGTCTTCTATAAAATGAGTACTATGTTTTTGTAAAATATTGTAAAGTTTTTCTCGATACACCCCTGTTAAGTCGGTATCAATCGAGTCAATGTCCAAAGAAACTAATTTAGAACAACTATTCGATTCTTTGCATTGTTTAAATATTAGGGCTTCTTTACTTATTTCTACCAGAATACCAGTTTCAAGAAGGTCCCGTCCTAATAATGCATCGTGACGGAGGCAATCATCCGAGATAACATGAAAAATAACTTTAATTAAAATATTTTGAATTATTATTTCAGTAGAGATCTGTTCCGTACTATTGACACTACTTTTGCCAATACCAGTCATATTAATGGGGTCATACGATCTTTTTCCTTCAATTAAATGAGAGATACTTCTCTTAATAAGACTACACTCTGAGCCTGAATCAAAAATAAAAGGAATTTTCATACCACTACAGTCCATTATGCCGCGACCAGTCTGCACACACACGTTCACCTCCTTGCTCCCGGAGGCTGGTTCTTCTTTCTTCGTACTCGTCTTCTTGGGGCAGCTCGGAGCAATGTGGCCTGGATCGCCGCAAACATAGCAAGTTGTCGAAGATTTCTGGTAGTCTGCAGAGTTAGTGGTAGAATTAGTAGTTTTGTTGCGACAGTCTAATGCACGATGTCCCATTTTACCACAGATGTTGCAGTTTCCTCGGAAACCAGTTGATGTCCGAGGGCGTTTCAGATCAAGATCACTAGTATCGCAAGATTCATTTTTTCTTTTTAAATTAATACCCCGCAGTACACGAAATAGCTGATTTTTATCATGGATATTAGTAGAATTAAGTTCCCGGCGAATAAACATATCGCACTGGGAAAGAACAGAGATAGCAAAACCAGTTATTACTTTATCTGGTAAATTTGCATCTGGAATTTTTTCGATTAATTGCCATAGACGTAAACAGGCTTGAGCTGGAGGTTCCCCTTGATTAATTTGAAATTTTAAAATTTGATCAAAATAATCCTGCATGAGCATTGGGCGAGAGTATTGTGCCATCAAGCGGTCTTTAATGGCCGGCCATTCAAATTGGTCATGAGGAATCTTAGTCAAGAGCGTAGGGGCTCTGCCTTTAAGGTAGTTAGACAATGCTATAATTAGATAAACGCCTTTCAATTCCTTGGTTAAAATTATAACGTCGGCCAACCGGCACCAATCCTCGATATCTGAATTGCTATCATCAGGATCGAATGGTACCAATAGGGTGTTGGATGAAGATGGTAGGCTTTCGGCTAATTTTAAATAAATAGCCTCCATGCCGTTGGTAAAGAATGACATCTGTTCTAACAGAGGTTTAAGACCAGTTTGTTCTGAACTGGGGCGGGAATCAGATCCCAATTCTGATGTCGGGAGAGGGTCAGACATCAAGAATAAAAGAATGCCAGGACAATGTACAATCGTATAATTCGCTCAAAATATACAGCAATTGGAAAAATAAAATAATCAGCAGTAATTCACAAAAAAAAGGCAATTATAACTATGACACAGTTAAAACTGCCAGAATAATGTTAACAAGTATTTAGTGACGGAAAAGTGCAGTGAGGCATCGGTCCGTACACCGAGACGCATCCACAAGAAATGCGTGCCGACTCAACGTTGCGGCCCCTTTTTATAGGCAAGTGGTGGGGTTGGTGATGACGTATCGGTGCACGTGCCGGTAGCGCGCTTGGTCGCTGCCTCGCTGCGCCGTCAAATGCAAAAGTGAGTTTGTTTGTTTGTTACGCTTTCACGCCGTAAGTACTGAACCAATCATCATGAAATTTTGCATAGAAGTTCTCTGGAATATGGACAAGGACATATGCTACCATTTATCCCGGGAAAAAGGACTATTCCCGAGTAGTGATGTGCCGTTCCCAAATTCCCATTCCCAGGGAACGTTCCCCGTTCCCGTTTACAGGAATGTTTCCCAATTTCGGGGGGACCTTCCCATTGAAATTACGAAAATCTTGTGAATGTTTTTTTTTTCTTTATAATTTGTAAAGTATTCTTGATTTGTATAGATGTAACATCAATAAAAATCGGCCAAGTGCGAGTCGGACTCACGCAACAAGGATTCTGTATGATTATCTATAAAAACGGCAAATAAATCATGTCATTTGTATGTACCCCTTTAAATATAAATTTTATTAAAATTTAATTATTTATTTTTGAAGTAAATGTAATAACTCAATATTCTGGGAATATTTCAAGCATCTACCTGCTACTGTTATCAATATTGAGCAAAAAAAGTCACGCTTATTATTATTTCGGAGCCCGCTTAAATATTTATCTTATTATGTTTTTTATTTGTTGTTATAGCGACAACAGAAATACATCATATGTAAAAATTTCAACTGTCATAACTATTACGTTTCATGAGATACAGCCTAGTGTAAGACGGACAGACAGACAGACAGACGGACAATGGAGCCATATGAATAGGGTAACGTTTTTATCCAAATTGTCAAAGCAGAAAAATAAATGAATCCGCTAGTTCCCAGTAAGTTATATCGAATCATTTTTTCTTAACATATTACTGGATTAACTATGGATTTTGTATAAAATATCAGACCGTGACGTAAAAGCGCTATTAATATCAGTTTTTGTGGCGTTTTATTTTCTTATCAGTACAAAATAATTTAATTTTGACCCAGTCCACATTGCTATTATAAAGAAATTCGGCACGTTCAAACAGGCAATAAATTACATTTTGAGTACACTTTCATTTTTAAACCAATTGTTAACATATTTATGATACTAAACATTAGACAATTCAGTTTCATAACATGCACTGTGGCACATAAGAAACTAGTACAAATTACCGGTATTATCTAAAACCACAATTCAGGGTATATTTTTACACCCAGCTTGTCTATGTATTCATACTTGTTCAAAAGTGTTTTGGCTTATTTTTTTTTAAATCTAACAGTTTTTTTAAATTATTGTCAAAATTAAACAATTATATCCAGAAATAAATATGTGTAGTATTTATTTCTGGATAGAATTGTTTAATCTTGAATACTTTTTATACCAATAGTGCAGTGGATTAGTGCATTAGAAGGAGATTATTATTGTGTTCATCTTGTGTATCATGCGTTTAAGGAATTAAAATAACCATTTAAAAATGAAAACGAAAAGATTCTTTTAAAAGCTGACATTATAGCTGTTCAGACAAATTTAGAAAACAGAAGTTAATCTAGCTGCATTAGGTTTGGATCCCCAAAATTTTATCTAGCCAAGAGTATGTAGATGCATGCGAGTTAATTGGTAATACTGACAGTGATAGTATTCATATAGCAGCAAATATATTTCCTAAGTAAGCTGAGTATAATAATCATACATGAGTCAATCATTATACTTATGGGGAAAAAGATTTATATGGACAATTGTAGAATAAATTTCTCCGCTAAAGAGGTGGAAAAACAATTTTCAAAAATGTGTTTAGGAAACGTCACTTTAAACATATTATCCGTTCCTGCTATATCTGCTGCAGTAGAACTATCTTTTTCCATCTTTTCACATTATGCATACAAAAAGAGCAATCGTTTTAATACAGTTAGAGCTGAAAAATGTACATATCTCGTAATTGTAAATTGGTGAACATGCAAATAAAGCAAAAAATTGTAATTTCAACTTAATCAGATAACATTTATCCTCAGAAACATCGACATGTAACTCTAAAGATGGTTTTTAGAATTAATGATCTGAATTAGGAGATGTAAATGATTTGCAGGCAGGTGATGACAATGAAGAATCATTATCAATAATCTTAGCACTGCTACTGACAATACAAAAGCTTGGACTTGTCCAAGTCCAAGTAACAAGAAATTTTGCTAGTTCAGGATCCGTGTTAGTAATTAATTTTGTTACCCAATACTAAGGCTGATTTTCTAAATGATTTTTTTTCCAATGTACTGTTAATTTTTTTATGTTTGTGATTTGGTTTTTATGTATCTAAATGTTGAAAACGTAATAAAAAAAACCGATTACCACATTGCGGAAAGTACAAGAATATCGTCTATCTTGTAATAATATGTCAACAATTAAGTGATAAAAATTCAAGACTGTACCTACTATTAATAATAAGTAGGTAATAATAGAAAAACAAGAGGATTATTAAAAAATTAAGAAATCCGACTGCCTTTTTAACAGTTACGTCTGCCATATTTTTTGCAAACATTGCATATCCTTTGACACTCCGGGAAAGAGTACAAATCTAATGATACCTCGCACTTCAAAATCGGTCAAGCCGTTTAGGTTACAGAAGATGACAGTGGAACAGACATACTTACTTACATACACGACTTACATACAGACATACGTGCGAAAACATTACCATACTACTGGGTAGGTCGGTCGGTTAAAAAAAATAGAATTGAACATTAATAGTATAAGCTATGTATAAAATAAAAAAAATATATCGTTTTTAATTTCATTGGTGGTTTTAGTTTTTAGTTACGAAAAATTTCTTTATTTACTTGTTGATTATTGATTTTGTATAATATTATCTAATTTTTTATACTTACTAAATAAAAACTTTTGAGATTTGGTCTCATTCCCAGCAACAAGGGAACGTTCCCGGCAACAAGGGAACTTTCCGCGGAATTTGGGAACATTCCCTGGGAACAATCCCGTTTATTTCGGAAATTTTCTCGATTATTGAAAATATTTATATATTACATATACCAAGTAATGCATATACATCAGTTCAGTATATTTGCATTAACAAAAAAGTTGTATGACAAATAAAATTACAACTTTCCCTGACATTTCCATTTATTGGGAACGTTCCCGGGAACGATTTTGGAAATCTGGGGAATGTAGGAACGTTCCTGGGAACGGCACATCACTATTCCCGAGGGATCGGCATTGACGCGGGCGGAGCCGCGGGCGAAAGCTAGTAATTCATAAACATAAATAGCCTCTAATTGCAGGATAATGTGTAAATAAAATGTTGCCATAGTAAATCGCATCTTTAGCAACACTGCGGTTGGCGGGCGTCAATACAGGTTGATTATAAAAATCCTAACAACATTTTAACGGAGAATAAAATTAGAAATAAAATTTTACCATGCTGATCTGGGAAAAAAGAAAAAACGTAGAATGTACCTACTGCGTGTTTTTTCGCGCAGATCGTAAAAGCCGATCGAGGGAACGGGCGATAACCTGAGGATGTGGGTGATGCGGCTAACAATCAAGCACTGTTTTGATTCTATTTCCCACCTACATGCCTACCAATATGCTAAACGTGGCTCATAGGTATATAATAATAAACCTAGGTTCTGCCTACCCCGCAAAAGAAAAAAAACGTGATAGTATGTATGTATAGATCAAGAAAAATAGATATGGAAAAAAGCTTTGGACCAACCATACAAATACACCCATCAGCTGGTATTTCTATGGGACGTCTACGAGTATTTCATTTTATAATTTACCTTTTTTCTTACGAATTTATATTCTAAAATTTGGCCAAATTTTCCAGAATCACCAAGGTAGGTATGTACACTTGTACCTACTTCTAACTACTTGCAGTTTTACATTGCTACGGAAAATTTAATTCCCTCCTTTAGAAATTTTGATTATCCCCGTACCTATTCAAAACTCTTTCCCAATTCAGGGAATGTAATTAGCTGAATTCATTAAAATGGAAAATCAGATAAGCATCTACATCCAACCGGGGCGCTTAAATTAGTTTTTTCTTAACACAAACCGTTCTGAATAGTAAACAAAATGAATGGGCCGCCCTAAACAAAGTTTAATCCGTTTTTATTACAAAGAAAAGAAGTAATTACTCTACCCTTACCGCTATAGAGGGTTGGAGCTCGAGGTAAAAATTTCCATAGATTTATCATAAGTAAATTAAGTTTATAATTAAAAACAGGAGTTTTGTATAGAAGTAATTTGAATATGTAAATAAAATTCGGCGTATTGCTTATTACAACAAAAATCACATTTTCTGTCCTCCAAATTTATTAAATTATAAGGACTTGAAAGTCGGATTAATTTAATCTTGATCATTCGTTTGCTTTGTATTATCAGATATGATTAGAGTAGATTATTGTTTAGTTAATCAACATGAAGGAAGTAGTTCGTTTCGGGTTTCATTACGGGCGGAGGGCGGGCGGGCGGCGGGCGGCGCCTCCGCAATTATCCTACTCTGAGCGACGTAATTATTCCATTAGCTGAGCAAATAATGATAAGCCCACTGATTAACTGTTAGCTCCATTAATCGATACATCAAAGGAACGGGATACGGTTTCAATTTAAAGTATTAATGGCAGAAGCCTTTTATGTTAATCACTTGCAATAAATGTGAGCGAACTAAATTAACTTGAATTTAATAGCTCCAGTGTTGTTTCAGTGGGATATTTCTTTAAAATTCTGCATTACTGTCTAGGTAGCCATCTTTTCACTCAATAGCCTTTAATATCCGCGTCCGATACTCGGTCTTTTTTTTAATTACTTTTCTGGATTTGCCTGGGTTTTGGATGTTTATTTATATGTGTCTATTATAAAATATAGTATCGTTAGTATCCCAGATACACGTTCACAACTTTATGTCGGGCTAGCTCAATCTGTGTGATTTCTACTTATTTATTTATATGGTTTAGCCATTTTCTCTTCTATCTGCCTCAATACTGCAACCGCTACAGAAGAAGCAACTAACGGGGACCCTCTCCCCAATAAGAGGGGGGCGCTCATAGAAATCTCGCCCAGGGCGCGGTTAATGCTGACGCCGCGATGCAATGCGATTAAATCACACTACCCTGCGTCCTCTGCCCTTGCTTGGTTGTTTGTTGTTCGTGTTTGAAAGTGGCCAACACTGGTGTCAGATTTTTCAAGCTGCCTAAAGTCATCTGACGTAGCTTAACAACTGCCATCAATGATGTCAACCGGGACCTTTTAGCCGCATTGGCCTAACGGCTTAATGTGCCTTCCTTGCTTGGTGGGAGCGCCCCTTCTGTATCCAGCGCCCTGGGCGGTCGCCCAAGCGCGCCCTAACCTAACGCCGCTACTGAGGCCAAGCGTAACAAACTAATAAACAAACAAACTTTCGCATTCTTTTTCGCATAATATTAGTAAGGATGCAATACAATCATAAAATTCCAATACAACTAAGTCATTTTTTCACTTAAACGTCTAACTTTTATTAAAACTTATGTTAACTCAGATGGTATAACAATAAGTAAAAATATAGACGTGCCCAATACGAAACATGTTTCGTAATAAACGGGCATAAACAAACTGGCACTCCAATTTCGCGAAGCCGGTTCAATAATGCTTTTGTTTCGTATTATATCCCATCATGTCTTTGATATGTTACGAACAAATATGTTTAGTGTACTTTTTCACCAGTATTGTATTGACGGGTATTTCAATTAAATTTTGTAAAGACTTCAATTCTACAGGGCTGTCTATTGAAATCGTATTCTAATATTTTATAGCTTTTATTGTAAAGTCCGACTCTAACCTATATACCTACATAGTAAAAAGTTAAAAACCCAGAACACATTGGAATTTAATCTTTTGCAAAATTTCTAGTTTTAATTAATATTTTTTTTTTCTATTAACTGTTGCCGTATTTACATGAGTAAGTATTGTTTTAGTAGTATTAAATTAAATAAATAAATAGATAGAAAGATTGGAGTATGAAAGTTATAGACTATGTAATCGCTCATCAGCACATCCCTAGTGATGGTTTTATCACTTCATCAAGATATCAGGGAAATCAATTTAGAGCGGGTAAGGCCGCACGGACTCGCCTTAGAGTCCCTAAAAGTCCCAAAGGCGGGCGTCCCTACCGCCCGTCTCGTTCGCTCGTGCCCGTTTATAAACGGTTTTATTGCTTTCGGAGCAACCGAACATTATTAAACTTTTCCAATTTCGATTTATCACGTAGCTGTCGGAATTTAATACCGCCCTACCTTCGGAGGCGATCGCCCGCCGCGTGATTACAATACACGTCGTTAATAATACGAGCCGAGTGCCGGCTGCGAACAGCTCAACTGCCTGCCGATTATGACATGACGGGACCTCTCGGCGACTCAGCGCCCGCTCGCGGTAGGAGCCGTCGTTATCGTAATGCTCAACAGCGACGACAGTGCTAGGGCGGTTAGTCTGTTGCGCAGTTTAATCGTAGCTGCGAGAAACTAGCAGTCTGCCTTTCCCTTATGTCCCTTCTATATAAGCAACTTGTTCTGACAAATTGCAAACTTATATTGATAATCATCATACAAAATTAATTCATGTTTTTATACATATAATTCTACTTTCAAGTATTGACAGACTTGTGGGGTACTTTTATTGATAACGATGCAATCATCATAATCACTTCGTGTAGGTGACACGATCAATCGAACAAGCACACCTTGGTGTCAGAGTTCTTCGGGAATAACGAATATATAATAATTCTACGATGTAATGCAGTAGTGGATCTTCACATTCACCGCTCCTGGGCTTTTAAAATATTGCCGCCCCTTATCTCCTTTTTTGGTAACGTGACGGTGGTATGTGTAGTTTATGCAATTACCACCTCTATGCTCTATATTTTTTTAAACGTGACGAGCTTGATTATATTTTTGCCACCCGCTTCGTCGCTTGCCACCTTGGACGAATTAATAATTCGTCCAAGCTTGCCACCTTGCCACCCATTAAGAATCTCCGTCCTAGGGGAGCCTTACACCTACTGGTAAATCCGCCATTGATGAAATGCGTTAGTATAATTTAGCAATTTTAAATAAAGCAGAAAATCATATTTTTGTGTAGGCAGATACACATTTTGAAACTCGCACCGTAGACCTTTTTAACATAATACGAAAGAATAACGTAATAACATTGTCTCGTTACACGGAACGTTGCTTGTAAGCACTGCTCTACTGAATTTCATAACAAAATGAAGTCTAATATCAGCTGGGGTTAAAATTATGAAGCTAAAACTGTAGCTTATTGAAAACGTGACTTACATTTACATGGGTTTTATTTACTCATCTTCGACACACGAAGGATGTTTGTTATATATGTAGGTATACATACGGTGCAAAATACGAGTAATAACGGGAGAAATTACAAAAATGTTTTGATTTTAAACTTTTATATCAACATTAGTGCACGTTCTATGGACGAGAATTGAGTCTATATTAAATCCAGAAATGACATGGCTATCATTGAAAATTTCTTGTCATTTACTTGCATAATTATTAAAATTTATAATTGTAAAATACATATGTACAAAGATTAAAAAATATACCATTAACAAGCAAAATTCTTATACTCATTAAAGTTAATACCAATACCTTAATATATTATAAAGCAAATAGCTATATAATAAACTTTTTGAATACCTGATAGACTTGATGGACAATTTTTGTTATATTTGCCCTAAGTAGGGGGACGCTCGCTCATGTTTTGGTCACAAGGAAACCTAACGAAACCTAACCCTCTGTGATCAAGCTGTCTTTTTTATATTGGAGGTTTCGCCCTGAGGGACGCTCGTTCGCTTCGCTCGCTTGCTCCTGTTTTGGTCTCAACCTAACCTGTTGCGCCCCTCCACCCCCTTTGAGATTATCTTCATGTCTTCCGTTCTGAACATTTTCAAATTAGGGTTTTAAAGTTATAGTTTTTATCATTATAGATTTTATAATTATGGATTTTTTATCATTATACTAAATAATTGTATATATATATTTATAGAAGAGTAATGTATAATGTTACTTACTCAAATTAAATTTATGTCAAGTCTGTTATGGATTTTCAAAATGGGATTATTAGTCTTATGCAAACTGAGGCATACCGATGAGGTGTCTACCTATACACAGAACCACCATGTTTGGCACTTACACACACGAAAAGCAAACAACTCCACCATGACCATGTTGTAGAGATACCGTTGATTGATGAGCTTAATATCAACCGCATTACGAAGTAGAAAAACTAGACTAATCCTTACTAATATTATAAATGCGAAAGTGAGTTTGTTTGTTTGTTACGCTTTCACGGCGTAGCTACTAAACCGATCATCATGAAATTTTGCATACAAGTTCTCTGGAGTATGGAGAAGGACATAAGCTACCTTTTATCCCGGGAAAAAGTACTATTCCCGAGGGACCGACATTAACGCGTGCGGAGCCGTGGGCGAAAGCTAGTAATATAATAATCTTTGGATTTTCACGTAAACCTTTCCAAATGAAATGCTCTTTAAATTGGCTAGAATTCGCATTTAAATACTTATATCTGTTTCACCCATATGTACAGTCAAACAGATTACGCATATGGGGACTTTAATTTATGTATTCATTGATTTCTATCAAATCAATAGGCTGATTATGTATGAAACACGCCTTTGTTCATCCCCGATATTAAGTTAAATACAAAAGAGTAAATTGTAGATTGGCAAAAAGCTGAGCTTGCAATAAACGGCAGGGATGATTAGCGGCGGGCGCGGGGCTGATTGCCGCCCAATTGGGCCTTATCCGCCGCACATGGGAAATATTTTTAATCAACACCTCCATTGAACTTACGAGCGGTCGTACGTGAGCTCTGTACGCAGGGCCGCATTTTGTTACTCATGTTTACGATTTTAATATTTTCGTTTATTTAGTAAGCACGACGATCAATTTGATAATAGGCAGTTTAATATTAAAAATCCAGTGAGTGAAATAATGGATAGTAAAATTCTAAACTTTGACATATTTAAAAACTTTTATACCTTTTTAATTGAATGAACATTTGTTTAAATATAAAATTATTATCTATTGTAAATGTTATTATATTATATAAGCAAGCTATATTGAAAACTTCAAAAGTAAGCGCGCATCTTAAAGCTATGTAGAACTTGTTATAATAGGGAATACCTACAAGTAACTTTTTGATAAATCGATATCGTATTTCGAAGACTGGCATTGCCAACTGTTAACGAGGTGGAATAAGGCTAAAGAGTTTTAATAGGAGTGACAGCCTCATTAATATCGGCTGGATCTAACGAGGCGCTCTCAACTTTGCTTGTTAGCATTTAAACCAAAACAAAATTGCTAAAGCTCAGTAAAGTTGAAGCTAAAGTAGAAATAACTACTATTTATTTATTTTCACGGTTCTACAATAGCCACATATAAAAATTGATTAGAGAAGCGCGCCATATAATTAATTTTTGATGAATAATTAATTCATTCAATTTAATGATGATTTTAAAGATATTTTGTGTATGTGTAGATACATACATACTCGTATGCTCACGTACCAATAAATATATTTTTGCAAAAATGCGGCCCTGTTCAGGTTGGAGGTGAGGGATGCGGGTGGCGGCGGGTCGGTGCTTGATTGGCCCTATGAATGTGAGTAGATTGCATCGCCACTCGCTGCCCGCGACCGCTTCTGTTTCCGCTTCCGCTCGTACCCTACACAATACAACTATTAGAATAATTTATTTAATTATACTCGTGTTTCGTCCTAAATATTAGTAATATTACATTATGTAATAACGCCAAATGATACCATGTGATAATAGTCATCTCTTCGAATCGGACGAAACAATTCGTATACCTAATTAAGTATGATTCAACTTAACCGTACCAACGCCAGTTGGTTTAATCAATAATTAAATTGATTAAAATGTATTATTGCACAAGTATACGGGGTGTTACAAAACTACGAAATAATATTTAAGGGGCATGATCAGTCTATGATATTAAACAACTATCCCCAGGGACCATACATCAAAAGACAAAAAAAAAGTTTTGGCCTTCCATAGAAAGTCGATCAGCTGATTGCTTATTTTGTATTGGAGATCGAATTTTTCTTTTCATGTTTCGAAGTTTGTCCCGCGGGGAAAGTTGTTTAATATTATGGGCTGATCATGCCCCTTAAATATTATTTCGTAGTTTTGTAACACCCGGTATAATATGCATAAGATAGAGAACTACCAGAAAACAATAGTTGCAGCATTTTGTATTTTGATATCTATCATGTCAAGTCAAGAAAAATGCATTTGACTAGTAGTGAAACTAGCCATGATTTATTAAACAAACCCTTTGCTTGTAGATGAACTTTCATCTGTAAGCTTTAAATTAACTCAAGTGCATGTCCTGAGTTTTCTGAAAACTTCCGCAAATTGAGGAAAGCATTTTTATTGGTGTGTCACTTATAATATAACAAATAAGTAGTACAAAAGTAAGCTGCTAATTAAAATCGCTGGGTACTTATTGTATTTTTAATCAATTAATAAGTATTCCGGCTAAATTCCTGACTTGAGAATCAAGACCTTATTAGATACAACATGCCTCGTTCTTGTCTCGTTACTCCGCATTATTCGGGCACATGGCACGTCCAGACATAGCTGGCGATAAAAATGTTTCGGACGAATGGCTAATACTCAAAGCAGCTGAATGTTTGCCATCGGTCGCAGCGCTCGGCGTTTTCAAAGCGCTCCTGACGCCACAAAAACGACGACCGCCGTTCTTCCAGTGCGTTTAATTGGTACGTTAGCGGACATGCTCACATAAACAGACACTATAAAATGTCCGTACGAATAACGATTACGATGTGGAAAATGGCGAATTAGCTTTTATGTTTTTTTGAACTAACTGCATTTAGATTTTCAAAGACTAGGCAATAGATGCCACTTACAAGCTTTTAATTTTCAGTCTACTTATACATAGGCTACCTACTTATACCTACGCTCAGCGTGAAAATCAGAAGCAGATAATTCTATGATCGAACTTAATGCTATAAACCTATGTCCATGCTGAGTAAAGAAAATAGGAAATGACAATCTACGAATAACGGGGTCTTGTTCCGGATCCAAGAATATATAAAAAGGTACCTACTTGCAAAGAAAAAAAGACACTTTTTGAAATTTAATTAAGTAACAAAGTTATCAATATCTTCCCAGCTGTTGTGCGTCGAAGCCTGGGATCAGCTAATCTATACATATAATAAAACAGTAAAAATATTTTGTCTGTACATTTAGAATTTTTGACTGAAATGGATGGAGGGACACATAAAAAGAATAAAAGAAAGCAAAAAATTTTTTTTTTAATTTCTTGCCTGTCTGTCTGTCTGTCTGTCTGTCTGACTGTCTGTCTGTCTGTCTGTATGTATGATCACGATTATCTCCGGAAATACTGAACCGATTTACTTCAAACTTTCACCAATTGCTTTGTTTTAACTCAGCAAAACATTTAAAGTTTGTTTCATCAAAATCCGTTCATTAAAAAAAAGTTATCGTCATTTGAATGAACTCAAGGCATGAGTTTATATCAACGCAACCGAAACTGCTGCGCCTAGAAACTTGAAATTTGGTACAGGGGGTCTTTTAATGACTTGAGTAAGCGCTAAGAAAGGATTTTTAGAAATTTAACTTCTAAAGGGGTAAAATTTATATGGATTTTTCTCATTTCTGGACTTAGAAGTATAAAAGTAGGTATATAAGTTCTCGATTAAAATTAAAATAAGATGTGTGGATGAAATTTGCAAAATTCCTCCCTTAAGGGGTAAAATGGGGGTGGGTGGGTGGTATATACTTTGTACGGACATTTTCTCATCTCTGAACTATGAAGTATGAAAATAAAAAGGTATGTAAGTTCTCGATTACAATTAAAAAAGATGTATGTGGGTGAAATGAACAAAATTCACCCCTAAAGGGGTAAAATGGGAGGGTTAAGTTTTTATGGAAATTTTCTCATTTCTGGACTTAGAAGTATAAATAATATCCATACTACTAATATATTAAATACGAAAGTAACTCTGTCTGTCGTCTTTTTACGCTTCAACCATTGAACTGATTTGGATGAAATTTGGTATGGAAGTAGTTTGAGGCCCGGGGAAGGACATAGGGTATGTTTGAATCTGGGAAATTCTACTGTTCCCGAGGGATCGACATTAACGCGGGCGGAGCCGCGGGCAACAGCTAGTCAATAGTATAAAGTATCGTATAATTTGACCGATATGATGAAACAGTAGACTACGCCCGCGGTTTTGCTCGTTATACCGTAGATACCTGAGTACCTAACGTATGTGTACCAATAGTTTCATTTGGATGACAAAAGGGAGAAGAAAAGGCCGTAGAGCAGACCCCGGGCTTCGAAGCATCAAAGAGCTAAGGATGCAATGTGGCATAAGTCAGATGAGGCAGAGAAAGACTAAAGAAGTCGATAACTACACGAATCGAATAAAAGTTCTTAAAATTTATTTCAGATCCAAAGTTCTAATTACCTTAAGTATTTGACGGACTTACGAAACGCGGCAAAAAAGTCGCAAGCCGCCTCAGCGCAGCAGCATAGGTTTCTTTGTTTTTGCCTTATTGATCTAAATTCATTGGAAGTCACCAGTCGTATCCGTCGCATGCGCACGATGCGGCTCGGATTCCGAGCTTTTTACTACAGTCTAACGATTGAAATAACTGCTCTTTAAACAGTCCATTTGATTACTTCGCAGAATAAAACTACACAAACTTACGCACACTTTAATTCTTGGCATTAACTCGTATTTAGGTACCTATTGCATACTAAATAACGTCTGTCTAATTTAATTATGATGCGAATTAAATTATGCGTATAAATTGACATTTAAATTATTCACATCATTAATTGTGCGTTGAACATACTCATGGAGATATTTAGGTGCTTATTGTTTATTATGTAAGCGCTAATGATTAATCTTAATATTTAAACATTTTTATACTATTTTTATTCTAGCTTGGTAAATACCAAGCTAGATTACCAAGCTAGATTATTATAATTTATCAGCCATGGCGAAGTGGCTATTAATCTGTACATAAGTCAGTTGTATATTGTTGTCATTGTCGGTAGCATAGCATCTGATGAACTTCCTACGTAATTTAAGGTTTCGAGACTTACCTAGATAATTTGTTTTAATTAAATTACGAGTATTGTGTTTATGCAATTACATACATACATATTATCACGTCTTTAACCCTTACGGGGTAGACAGAGCCTAATTCCTGATACGGAATGTCTTAAGACCGAAAGGCCACGTTTAGCGTGTTGGTGGGCGTAAAAGTGGAAAACGGAATCAAAATAGTGATGGGTTATTGTCATGATTCTTTAGATTTTCGCCCATTCCCTTGACCGACTTCTACGGTCTGCGTGGGAAGAGTAGCAGCTGTTTATGCAAATAGTTACTTTTAAATTTGTTACTGATCTGAAGCCAATGAACCAATCATCAAGTTTCATTCGGTAATAATAACCGTACTGGACATTGTTAATCCCATTAAAACGTTCATCTTATTTTGTGAAGAGCTTATAGGGATTGTCTTCTGAGGCTTAATTTTTAATTAATCATTCATTCCCGTAATTTGCTAATTGCGGAGGGACATTATTTAAATTAATTCTGCAAGCCAGAGGGCCAATCACTTAATAAAATTACGTGGCCGACACACAGGCTATACATATATTAAAAGTATCGTTTATACTAATACGAATAGGCATATTTATACTCCTTTACATAAGTATGATATTAAACCAAAGAGTTATTTCGGTATTGTTGAGCTTTACATTAATTTTAGAAGTAAATAGGTACATACCATACCACACAAGACAGAATAACGCGTAGTCCTTGTATAAGTGCACTAGCATTCGCCCGCGGCTCCGCTCGCGTCAATGTCGATTCCTCGGGAAATTTTTACCCGGGACAAAATATACCATTATGTACTTCCCCGTACCCCAGAAAATGGGTGTGCAAAATTTCATGATGATCGGTTCAGTAATTACGGCGTGAAAGCGTAACAAACAAGCTCACTTTCGCATTTAAATATTTGTATGGATTCTCTGCTCGGTTTTTAACCTTTACCGAGTAATAAATATATCTTTCCCTGGAACTACATTTCCTTTCACTCTCAAAATTGTAAATACAAATATTTATTCCACACTTAAATGTGAAACCAAAAAGAGTTAAACCGGGTGAAACATTTAATTTAATGTTGCCTGATTAATTGACCAGTATTTTCGATATAAGGGCATGGCAATATGCATAAATGACCATCACATGCAATCAAGCCAATGGTAAGTGACATTAATAAACCTGTATCCAGCGGGCGATTGACAGATTCGTGTAAGAGCACAAGGAATTCGACTGGCCGGCTGAGATGTCGAGTGTGATAACGAGTGAACAGGCTTATTAAAATTACTGAGTATGACAAGTAATCGTATTTATTTTTTTATTTAATTCCAACAATGTAGTGGGTTTGAGTGATAGTGAAGGTCTGATGTAAGTTAAACTATAAAAATCTCAATTTGTTTTGACGCTTATGCATTTTTATTATTGTAAGTATTTTATATTAATAATACAGGTTTGTCAGGTTTATAAAAGCGTCCAATGGAATATTCACTTTCTCCAAAATTGATGTTCTTACTAAACTACACAGATACAACACCAAATAGGCAAAAACTATATTTTTTTTCTGTTTTTCTGCTTGTTTTTTAGGCAATTAATAGGTAAACAAGAGTAATAGGTTCCGTTGTCCTTTGGGTGCAAACACTGATAATTATTATTGGAATCAATGCCGTAATTAGAGGTCACCTCGGGTCAACAAAGCTGTGGATGCCCCAATTTATTAACCAAATAAAACGTTATTTTAATAGCCAAGGTTTCCCATAAATTAAGTATTTATTTGAAACCCATTATAGATTATTTTATAACTTTGTTAGTATAAAGTACTGTAGGTTAAGGTAAAACGCGAAAAAAGAATATCAAATGAAAAGTTGTTCACTAGTGTTTATAAGTTAGAATTTGTTTCTCCGAACTCTCTATTTGGGGGCCCTCTTTTATGGAGGCTCCGGGGCTGTAGCCCCGATTGCCCTCCCCGAAATCCGGTCCTGATTGGAATGAGTGACTACTCACTGCACTATATCATGCATATGTGTCTCCGGATGCATTACGAGTCGTGGAGGATTCCGACGCTGGTCTCATTAGGCTGCCCTCACGTCGCCCTCGCCAATAAGTGCATAGCAATATTTTCCTAGTTATTTACTACGGTCAGTGTACAGCTAATGACCACTAGGGTGACTATTTCTTAATTTTTCCTGAAATAAGATGAATGTTCTTCCCGCGCAGATCGGTCTAAGGAATGGGCAAAAATCTAAGGGATCATGTTAATAGGCGATGCGGCTGGCAAACTATCACTATTTCGTTTCCGTTTTCCATCTATACCTATAACCCACAAACACGCTAAACGTGACGATTGTGCCTTATATAGCCTTATAGGCTCTGTATATAGATTTTATTGTACGTATGTAGAAATGAATAAGCTAAAAGTTAGAAGTAAAATTTCATATTTATTTTATTTTAGAGACTTATTTCAGAGATTTCTTTATATTTTAGAGATTTATATTGTGGCTTTTAAATTTTGTAAATCTGTTTTACATTCTAGTTATGGTAAATTTTTACTCGTGTAAGGTTTATGCTTTAATAAAACATAACAATGATTTTTATACTTTTAGAGGGAGAAAATAACTGCATGTTTTACACTTCTATTTTTTTACATTCATTTTATTGTTCTTTACTTCTCAAATAAATGCACTTCTCTCGCAGAGTTATTGATAAAAATAACAAGTTGTGAAAAACATGAGCTACGAAAGTATTATCATTTATTTTCTCGCACAAAGTTCTAAAAGTTCTCAGCTTTGTGGTTCCTATAGCGAGTCGGGGAATTATGTTTATTGTGTGGACGATTAAAATAGTGTTGTCGCGCTGGAGACCGCGGCCCGCATACTAGTGGCCGCCAATGAACGTTTAAATCAAATACTTTTAATTAGAACATTCTTCTCGACGCGATACGACAACAAGAAGCTGTCTGTCCATCTTACTTCATACGCCCCATTAAATATAAGAACACCCATGCTGGCATATTTCCAATGAAAACCATTAAAGCTATATACAATCCTCGCTAACAATGTCAGAATACATAATGAGCATTTTTTTTATTCGCCGAGTGCAAG
The DNA here is from genome assembly GCA_947532085.1 of Elegia similella. Classification (NCBI taxonomy): domain Eukaryota; kingdom Metazoa; phylum Arthropoda; class Insecta; order Lepidoptera; family Pyralidae; genus Elegia; species Elegia similella. The sequence continues at coordinate 15,163,371 of OX383929.1, forward strand.
CAATTTGAAAATGGAGCCAATCATGCCATTAAAAATACATATACATCGACGGTATTTTACGACTAATAAATTTTGGAATAAAGTAAAAAGATATGGGGACATTTTCTGAAAGCGTTCTTTCGTTTTTATTATTTCGCATACTGATACTTGTGGCTCATAATGCGAGTGATTTAATTAACGATAAAACCGATGTTATGCATTTTTTATCGTTGTTAGGAAATAAGTAAACTGTTAAGTTCGATTTGGGTTTATGCACCCACCGGAGCATTATTGGGTCCCTGATGTTTGTTTGTGCGGTGTAGTGAGCGCGGGCCAAATCAACGCTATGGCGCGGCGCTCACTCGGTTTCCTTTATAACGCCCACTCTCTGGCGGAAGTGCTCAGAGACGATGGAATAGAATGGACTTCCTGTCTATTATACCCAATTATTTTTTCAAACATTTGTTATATAAAGTATATAGTAAAGCTTGTTATTGTTTTCCACAATATTTAAAATTTTTTTATTGTTTCAGAAAAAAAAATTGTTAAGGTAAAATCTTTTGAGCGTAGTAAATCTCAACTTACAAGGGCAGAGGCAAAAATTGGCTATTTATAAAAAAATCGGATTACAATTAGGTATTATTATATGGGTTTGCAGTAACATTTCTCAAAACTTATATCCTATACCTACAAAATATTAATTATTATGAAATATAGCTAACTTTATGTTTATTATATACCTAATTAAGTCTATAGATATTACGTACAAAGGAACTTGGTGATTTCGTTTTGGGGTTTTCTTGGAAACTCTGTATGGCACCTGCTTTTGGTAAACGTAATATTAATCATTTTATAGATAACTAACTGTTACCCGAGTCTTCGTCCGCATTGACTTTTGAATGCGATACTGAGAGAATTAAAACGCAATGTTTTAATCAAACTCTGTTTTATAATAATGACATGTGTATCTGTGTTTATAGCAAAGTACTGTCGTAAACGATAAGTAACAATTTAGTACTGTACTTCGCTATAAACAACATTTTTTACCAATAAGTTTAGGGGGGAAATTTGTCCATTTCCCTATACTGATCATTTTTAATTAAAATCGAAAACTTATATGATTATTTTCATACTTAAGTCCAGAAATGAGAAAAATCCATATAAACTTCACCCCCCTATTACACCCCCTTAGGGGTTGAATTTCTAAAACTTATTTCTGCTTAATTACATCATAAAAAGAAGCCCTGTTCCAAATTTTAAATTTCTAGGCGCAGTATTTTCGGCTGTACGTTGATATAAAGTCAGGTTTGCCTTTTGCCCGCGGCTCCGCCCGCGATAGTGTCGATCCCTTGGGAACAGTAGAATTTCCCGGAGTGAAAGGTACATTATGTCCTTCCCTTTTCACCTTATATCTATCATTACAGGCTAACCTATTGCGATAGAGTTGCTAAGAAACAATATTTCCTATAGTCGGTAGCAAATAATAATTAAAGACACACTTGTGAATTCACCCAGAGTGCAACAAAATAGATCATATCATTCCCTACTAGGTTATATGTCCGTTTAGCTTACTTAAAAAGGTTAAGCTGAAAGAGGTATGTACCATTCGTATTCAATATTCTTCAATCATCTTCAGGTTTTTTTGCAATATTTTCTATATTAAATTATTCTGGTATATACTCGAGGGATATCCATACTTTCTCAACACAGCGCAGCAATACTTTTAATGGATCTTGTGAGTTTTTGCCTTTATTTATACGTTACGATGTGCGCATAATGGATCAGCAGACGAACACTTAGGATATGTGATACTAAGTCGTTATTGGAATTATTTATTATTCCCAAAAGCTGGTTAATCACTCAGTATATTTAACAAATGTTTGCCCAGCAATTCTAGTCGGAGCAAAACGTGTTCAGGGTGTATGCATGGAGATATAAAAAAAGTATGTGTTCGAGTAAGTTTGTCGCCTTTATTTTTCTTGGAGCCGTTGGAACCTCACATTGCAGATGCGCTGTAAGAGATACGGAAGGAGAAAGAGTTGCTCTAATCCAAATTATTGGTTTAAAGTAGGAAGTAAAAGCTAGCAATACATGTTGTGTAGTTTTCCATCTACCTACTCTCCGACCAAATTATAAAAAGCAAAGGAATAATATACGAGTTTTTTTTATATTTATGGTAATTTTATTCCGCGAGTGGCCCAATCAAGTAAATTTTACAGACTGAGTAAGAAATTATTCTTCAATGTATCAGTTTCTTTATTTAATTCTTTATTTAAACGACAAGTTTCCTAATTTCGTTGGATGTGTAGTGTGGGGATAGGTTTCAAATCGTATTGGACACATGCCGGGCATGTTAAAACAATTAAACTTGGACAATGAAAACGCCACACGTAGTGCTAAGCGCCGACCTATTGTGTTGCTTCGAGTATTAATCGAATAAGTCTCACCACCAAAGGTGTATTCACAGTGCAATTTAATTATTAAAAATATTTTAAGGTTATTTAATGAAATGTATGTGTGAGACACAACGCATAAATCGTAAAAAAAAGTCTTGCTTATATGTTACTATAGCTGAATTTTTTTTATTCCCTGACTCAGACCCTCAGATGGGGATTAAAAAAATCTTTGACCATAAGTTGTTTAATTTAATCTTAGTAGTAGGTATCTTAGTAGATATTGAGTTTTGTTGATCTATTATAATTCACTGTGACTCTTTCATAGTCATTAATTTATCCCATACGGGCTAGATAGACAACAGAGAGTACAAAAAACACAACGCGTATTGTGTTTTTTGATCTTAGACCAAAGGCAGTCAGTACCAAGAAGTACCACGTATATTATTATCCATACAAAGATGTAGTGAGCAGACTCTACTGCTATTGTAGAGTACGTAATCAATGTTCTAGCTGCATAATGTGCAGTGTGTGGACGGCGTGCAGTTAGTGGCGCGTTGATACACAGAGCGGGTAAGTCGGTTGGGCATTTGACATAGGCTCTATTCGCAAAACGACCTCATGCAAACTATTGTGTTTTTTATAGTTGCACCGTTTGATTTAGAACGCTATGTAATAGAAGTTGAAAAGTCATCAAAATCGTAGAATAGGAATAATCAATGTTCAAGCTGCCAAATGTGAAAAGTACCTACTTACAAATAAATACAATTGGACGACCTCTGTAGCTCAGTGGTACCACAAGTGGCTTTGAAACGCAGCCTCCCAGGCTCGATCCCCAGCCAGGTCATAATGGAATCGATCTTTTTCAGACTGACCTGGGTTTTGGTTGTTTATCTTCACAAGATATAGTATCCTACAACACAAGCTCACAATTTTAGCTCAATCTGTGTTATTTGTCCGTATAGATAATTTGTTTTATAGTTTTTTTACTAAATGTTGGATTAGGCATTTGTGGGAGACAAATGCCTAATCCAACATTTAGTATCTCACCTGATGGTAAGTTTTAGAAGTTACTTATCACAAATTAGATGGATAATATCCTGCTTGATTAGAGACCGGTCATTCTGCAACTTCTGGTTATTTTGCAAATATGTTTACCATCGCTTAATCCAAATACGAAAGAATACGTCAGAGTGAATTATCAAACTGATAGTATCTTTGATTGTTCTAATGATGATAGCTTAATAAAGTTTAAAATCAAACAATGTGTCTAAAACGTTATGAGATTATTAGTAAGGCTCGAAAAGGGCATTTTCAGCATAAGTACTTTTGATTCTACTGGTCATTTCGCGAATACGTAAACTGTCGCCCAAGCCGGATAGGTCGGCCCAAGTGAGTTAATTAACTGGGAGCGTGTAAGGCGACGCTCACGGCCGCTCTAATTGCGCGATTATTCCTCCGCGACGCCTAACTGCACGATGAAATTTAATTAAAGTTTGTTGTTCAAATAGATTTAATTAAAGTAATGTTGTAGCGAGTGGCGCGCCGACGCCGCGCGCCGCTCAATCCGCGTGAGTGCTGCGCAAGTTTTCTAATTCATTACTTCTGAAAGCGTTCCCGTGACGCCGAGCACTCTTAATAATTTGTATTGTGTAGTTTAAGTCGTTTCACTGAGATCACGGAACTAAAAACTACCAATAAACTTGACAATATCAGCTTAAGTATACTGAACTGATAGAGATTCATTTAATCTTCTGCGCGTACGTTGGCAGCGCCTAATTTGTAATCATCAAAAAATTACTCATGAGAGATTTTCCAATTGATGAAGTCCAAGCTGGTTAAACACTTGTAGACGATTAAGGGATTATCTGATGATTAAATAACCACTTATTTCCCTACCAGTGGGACCTGATTTCCATCCCTTTTAGATACAATTTACGCCGTAAAGGGCAAAAACGTGACAATGTATCACGAAGACTAACAGACCGAGTTCGACCCAAACAAGATCAACTTCCATAGCGTAAGCTTTATTTTAACACTTTCGCTGACACTAAACCGGACACAAAAGAAATAACAATAGAATTACGTCTAAAGGCAGGCAGTGTCAGCGAAAGTGTTAATTTTCCATCTGCCTAATGTATTAATGCTTCTATAATCACCAAAATTTACAAGAGATACGCCATTTCTGTTGACATTATCGATAGAATTATTCATAATTTCATAAGTGAATTACTTGCTGATGTATCTCCATTAGCGAGACAGTTGCCGCTGGAAATTACGTCCAAATATCCTCTCGAATACAAATGCACTGTTAAAGCCATATTAAGATAAAGCTGTGTGCCATAATTCTTATTAATTATTAATAGAATTGTCAATTAAGATGGGATAGCGTGAAGACCTTCTGGCAATAGGAAATGTTTATCTATCCAAAAATAACAATCACGGCAGTGGTAAGCGTTCGTAAGCGACGAACGATGTTCGTGTCAATTACTGCTAATGGAAAACTTAAATTATGATAAAAGCTAAAGAGCGCGCCGGATGCTGCGTGTCCGCGGCGTCGGCTGACTTCGCGGAAAATGCCCCAAGCCGATACTGCTGTCCCACTTCTGTGTGCAATTTTTATGCATCGTTTACATTGATACTTGTTTGTTCCATCTTTATGAGTATATGCTTTAAAATCACACACATAACAGTCTTTATTACTTTAAATTATTGAGAAACGGGTAACGATAAATAATGTTAATGTTGCAAAAAAAAAATTATGTTGCAAAATCCTATAATATTTTTGGAAATATTTTTAACATAAAAATAAAAAGTTTTTAACCGACTTCAAAATTCTCAATTCGGTTGTATTTTTTTTTATTTTTGTTACTTCATAGATAACTCCGTAATTTTTGAAAAAAGATTTATTCGAATCGATTCAAAAAATAGTTTTATTTTTTTACCAATTGCAAATACTCTTGCAATTGGTCCCATTTAATTTCATCAAAATTGGCCCAGTAGTCTGATTATTTTTTTTTTTAATGAAAGTATAATAATAGTTAATTTTATCTTAGTTTGGCTGCATTATTGGGATTTTTTACTTACTTTATACCAATGTAGAACCATTTTTTTTTTCATAAAATATGTTATTAAATGTGCGTCATGTCCAATCGGAATGAAATAAGGTGTAGTGCACGAGTGGGCAGGCGGGCGCTTGACGCGGGCGACGGTGGACGCCCGTCGACCCACAAAAGCTCTCTGTCGGGCAGCTTTCAGCCGATTACCCGCGACGCGGAGCCTAATTTGATTGCCGCTCGCCATCAATTACCTCGCGACCACCGCAGCTTTTTATTTACTGGCCCGCTTTCGCACAATCTCCTCGCGACTTTTCGATTATTTATTAAACGCAACGATTTATTGCGCGTGTTCCGAGCGGCTTTATTGGCATTGTTCTCCTGTGATTGCTCATTGTTTAAACCTCGGGGTTTTGCTTTCGAATCATTAAAACTGATACGCTCTGCCACTGGCAGCCGACTGTTGTCGGCGAGCGGCTCCGCTCGCAATCAGTTGGAACACTAGGCGGCTAAAATAACACAAAAATCAATCTCAGCCACGAACAGTATTGTTGCTAGTTGTGAACACGCAAAGCGATCATTGTAGTGAGCGTGATGTAAATAAAGAGTGGATTGCGTTGCCTTGTCTGCCAGTCAATTTCCTTGATGAACTCACAATTACGGAAATTGGAAGTGCCACCGCCGCCGCCATCACGCCGGGCTCTTTCGCGCGATTCGCCATTTCAAAATACTGTATCTATCCGAGAACACAAAGCGAAATAACGAGTTTATTTTAATAAAATGAGTAACATGCGTCATGACTCATTATGCACGTAGGCACGCAAGCAACAAATGAGACACGATGTAACAACATATGGCATTCCTAAAAAATATAATTAAGTCTTGAGACGCTCTGTTGACTCCAAGTCAATTAAATTCTTGCGACGTGGTTTACATTTCAGAAGTTTTACTAATGAGATACATGTGGAATGTAAGTCTCGTATTGTGTACTTGTACGTCCCAATAAGGCTCGTGTTGCCTTGAGCAATCTGAGGATTCATTTGAGCTTAGTATAAAATATTCGGGCAGTGTGTATACTTATTGAAATCTTTACTGGCTTCATTGTTCCATTCTCAATTTGGGCGTCCTTGCAAGTTTACGCATCTCTTTCTCGAGTAAATTGCTCTGCTCCGTCGGAGGAGTCATAAAGAAAATTGCTATACAGTTGATAAATAATTTATCTGAAAGCCCGCCCCAGTCACCGAAACACGCCCGGGGTAGCACTGCTTCTACTTCCACCTAATATTACTTTCCTTTTGTACAATTTTGCAACAGGGCCGTTCGCACGTTCCCTTCCTTTTATGGGCAATAAGTGGAACGCAATTATATTTATGGAGGTGAAATGGTTAAAAAACTAATTTTACCGAGTATCGTACTCGATGCGTTCAATTTGTCTGATGAGCTTCGATACAGACCTCTCTGGTGGAATACTACAAATTATTATGATATATTATATATGAAATTGATTAAATATTCAAATAATCATTAAGCTTTATGTAAGTAGATAAGTTATTAATGAAATGAGTAGCTTTTGCCCGCTACTTTGATCGCGTGTTTTTTCCACACAACCTTACATGTTTATTCTGTACTAGCTGTTACCCGCGGCTTCGCCCGCGTTTATGTCCCCTATATATATATATCCCTCGGGAACAGTAGAATTTTCCCAATTGAGAAGTAACCTATGTCCTTCCCAGGTCCTCAAACTACCTCCATACCAAATATCTGTTCAATGTTTTTTATAAGTGTTTACTAATATTCAGGAAGCCATGTTTCATTAGTTGATTTTCAAATTCGTTGTAAAATGAGTTGAATCAAATAACTCACTTTTAAAAATCGGGTAGTTGTGAAGGTGACCTGAGCCTTAATACGTATAAGGGGAAATGGGATATGGTGGAGAATTTCGGCGCCGAGACTGAATTGTGTGGTAGCTCAGATGGCAGACCATAGATCGTACATAGACCTAGGTCGCCGGTTCAAGTCCCGCCCGCATGAATTTTTTTACCATATTTTATTTCTTAATTTATTAAGAGTATATCAAAATAGCATTGTGAATTCAAAATAAAACACTTATAAAAATATTCATGGCTTCCTACATATTAGTTGATTTTCAAATTCATTGTAAAATGAGTTGAATCAAAAACCTTACTTGTAAAAGTCGGGTAGTTGTGTAGGTGACGTAGGCCATAATACGTATAAGGGGAAATGGGATATGTTGGAGAATTTCGGCACCGAGATTGAATTGTGCGGTAGCTCAGATGGCAGAGCATAGGTCGTACCTATGTACAACCTATGCTCTGCCATCTGTGTTAGGTCTATACCTAGGTCGCCGGTTCAAGTCCCGCCCGCATGAAATGTTTTCACCATATTTTATTTCTTAATTTATTAAGAGTGGTTGAAGCGTGAAAAGACGACAGAAAAACAGACAGAGTTCACCTACACAGATCTTTTTTAATTGTATGCGTGGACTTACATTCCTTTTTTTATACATCTAAGTCTAGAAATGAGAAAATTTGCATACAAATTCTACCCCCCTATTTTACCCCTTAAGGCAGAATTTTGTTCATTTTACCAATACAGATCTTTCTTGATTGTAATAAAAAACTTATATATCTATTTTTATACTTCTAAATCTAGAAATTACAAAAATTTCATACTAACTTTACCCCCCTATTTTACCCCTTCAGGGAGGAACTGCCTCCGTGGTCCAGTAGTTAAGGCGTTTGCATAGATCCGGGGGTCGTGGGTTCGATTTCCACGGGAAGCATACTTTGATAAGTAGCTTTCAGTTTGGTTAGGATATTGCAGGCTTGAATCACCTAAATGTCTGATAATAAAGATGATTCCATGCTTCGGAAGGCACGTAAAGCCGGTGGTCCCGGCTGCCATCTGGTGGTCGTTAAAGGAACCACGTCAGAGGCCGAGTGGCGGTTTCGAAGAACTCTGACACCAGGGTGTGCATGGTCGATCGACCGTGACACCTACTTGAAAAAAAAGGGAGGAATTTGGTACATTTCATCTACACAGATCTTTTTAATTGTAATCGAGAACTTCAAGTCTGGAAATGAGAAAATTTCCATATAAACTTTACCCCTTTAGGGGGAAATTTTGTTTAATTCACCTACACAGATTTTTTTTTATTTTAATCGAGAACTTATATACCTACTTTTATATTTCTAAGTCTAGAAATGAGAAAATTCCATATAAACTTCACCCTCTTAGTGGTTGAATTTCTAAAAATATTTTCTTATTGTCTATTCACATCATAAAAAAAACCCTGTACCAAATTTCATTTTTCTAGGCACAGTTGTTTCCGCTGTGCGTTGATTCGGGTTTGCCTTTTGTTCGTGGCTCCGCCCGCGATAGTGTGGATCCCTCGGGAACAGTTGAATTTCCCGGAATGAAAGGTACCTTATGTCCTTCCCCGGGCCTACCCCCATACCAAATTTCATCTAAATTGGTTCAATGGTTAAAGCGTGATATGAAGATAGACAAACAGACAGAGTTACTTTCGCATTTATAATATTAGCATAGATTTGGTTCATGACTTTCAGTGAAAGACCTTAATACTTATTGAATTTCAATCGAATAACTTCATAAACGGAAAGTTTCATACTAACTTTGCATCCCCGTTTTACCCCCTTAAGGGATGATTTTTGAGAAAAATATTTTACTCGTGTTTCATGCCTTTTAATAAAGTACCTACATGCTGAATTTCATTCGAATAACTTCAAAAACAGCAAAGTTTGATACTAACTTTGCACCCCTGTTTAACCCCCTAAGGGATGAATTTTGAAAAAATATTTTGCTCATGTTTCATGCTTTTCAGCAAAGAACCTTCGTGCTGAATTTCATTTGAATAACTTCAAAAACAGCAAAGTTTCATACTAACTTTGCACCCACGTTTTACCCCTTTAGAGGATGAATTTCCAAAAATCCTTTCTTAGTGCTCCCCTACATTACAAAAGGAACCCCTGTGCCAAATTTCAAGTTTATAACCCTTATAGTATAGGCCCTGCGTTGATATGTCAGGCAGTCAGTCAGTCAGTCAGTCAGTCAGCTTCTCCTTTTATATATATAGATGTGTTATAAGATATATAACTGGTAATATAGGAACCTAAAAAATCTATTTGTCATCTATATCGATGGTTATACACAGTATAGTAAAATTTGCTCAATTAAATCAATGTACGTTTAAATGTGTCAATGAGTTATATTCAATAAAATCATGATTTTCTCTTTTTATATTTTCTACAATTACTTACCTACCTGCATGAAAAGTGAAAATCATTATGGCTTCTCAGAAAGGTTACCTTTGACATGTACTTAGTAATGGTTAATAAAGTATACATTTTTGTGTCATAATTAGAGTCATCTAATCTCGGTGCTAATTTTGAAAGTCGGTGGGTATTCTCCTTATTCGGTTTACAGCAAAAATACATACAGGGCTAATTAGTGTCGGCCTCTCTAATGAGAGACGATGCGCGCCTTTGCTATACGTTCAAAGTTTTATTTCTGAAATCTTGTTTTATTACTTTCTCATTGACTGATCTGAACATTGTTCCAATGCACAGTTGATAACAAAAGGTACTTCATCATTTCAATCCTATAATATGTATTTTTATATTATAATCATTTGCTACTCGTTGGATACTATGGTACTTCGTTAAATAATTAGTAAACGTCAGACTACATGGTATGTTTTGTCTGATCCGGAATAGAACGTTGTTCTATTCCGGTTACAAACTAAATACAAAAAGTCAGTTGCTAGTGGCTGGTGGTTGCAGGTATGGCATCGAGCACGCCCGGCCTCCCGAGCTGCTACTTGCTTATTCCCCATTTATCCGAGTGAGTGGTATCCCAATACCTTTCATTTCCTTCCCAAATACAACAAATTCCTATCCTACCCCAGCTTAAAAATGCATTTTGCCAGTCCGCCCCTCCCAGAAAAAAATCCTGGAGCCGCCCTTGGTTGGAGCAGTTAATTCAGTATCATATAAGACTTATCTGACGTCGATGCTAATTAGGAAAGTTTGTGGGTTTTCAGTGTTTCTGGAGCTAATTAGTATGAGGCCTCTCATTACGACGCTCGCCTTTAATTACCCTACAGCGTTTGGTTCCTGGCTCTTGACAAACTTACATTTATTTAAAGAACTTCTATTTTAAACACTGATAACAGAAACAGTCTGAAAAAGAAAAATTAATTCGATGTATTATGATTTTTGCATAAATTACTTTGTATCTGCTTTAAATGACCTCGCAATATGTTTATCCCATATTTTTTTCAGTTGAAAACTTTAAAACTGTTAAGATATGTAAAAAAGGTCACAGAATCGATTGATTTGATGTCAATTTATTTGATCAATCGAAATTAAAGATCAAAATTGTATACGAAGTCGCAAACGCCCATTTAATACAGGGTATTCATGGGGATTGAATTAAAAGGTGTTCGTAAGTAAAAATATAAATATCTCACGGGAAAATTTGAAGAAAAAGAATTTCATTTCTACGTTTTTATTGTGAAGGTGTAACCTACTTATCTAATGACGTAGTCCAGAAACTTATAATCAACTAAGTATTTAATATATTCTATATCGTAAGGTCTTAAACTTAATTTAAAAAAATCGAAGGCAAATTAATTAAAACGACTAAAACGAAATAAGATATTCGACTTTTCAATTACAATATTTAAAAATTTTAATTTTATCTAAGAGAATAAATTCTTAAAGAAACAGGCCAAGTGCAAATCGGATTCGCACACAAAAGACTCCGTACAAAATTAAATCGAGCATATGACGAAAAAACTACATTTCCTTCGGCTCCCACTCCCCACACATTTCAATATGAAGTATAGTGGGAATATAATTATAACTATTAATGGAAAAGGTTAATATTTTAGTCTAAAATATTAAACATCGTTCATTCCTAGCAAACAATCTGGCACACCGGCCACCCCGGCACCTAATTACGCTATAAATTAATTTGATCATTGAATATCTCATTGATATTTACGAACTGGATAATAAACGAATTGCTTAACCATAATAATTTAGATCGAACGTTCAAATTGTTTTAACGGTAGTAAATGGAATATTATAAAGATCTACCTATATAACCTCAGGTTCATATTATTCTAGTTGACTGGGTGGGCGAGTGACGAAAAGCTGATTATCGTATGTTAGTCTGTTTTCTCTATCTTTTTAAGAGAAACATTATTAACTTTTACATTACCGAAATGCAGAAATACCTAATGAATGTCTATTGAATATCCAAAATATCCATTACGATAGTTCTTTAATATAACAACATAACACGTAAGTAATTGTTGATCATTAAGGTTGTTTATTCAGTTGGATCAATTAGCAGTCACAGGATTACTGACGAAAACTGCCCAAAGACAAACACGGAATAAATCAACCTCCAAGATAACTTTGATGATGTGTAATGGACGAATGTGAAACAGAATTACTAAAAGCCATTATTTTATTTATTTCACGGTCGCTTTGCAGATGAAAAAATCGATCGAGCGATTAAGTGACATGATTTAGACTGATCATGAATGATAGGCAAGAAGTACAGGAGAAGTACACGGTATACATAGGCATGGATACCGGCCATGTTCCCCTGACGGCCACCTCTGCACTAGACCTAAAAGAGTCTGTATCTTAATAGAAGAGCGACCAATGGGTGTCTTACAAATTTATAATAGTATCTTATTATTCGTACAATGTTAACTCTATTTATGCCCATTCTCTGACTTCTTGCCCAACTTGTAAATGTGCATTTGTGCTGAAGTGCTATTTGATTTGATACACGCAAAATTGAGAAAAGTATAGAAATTAAAGGTCAATGATATACATGAAAGAAAGAAAAAGATTTTAATAGTACATCATAAACTTACAGTATTCACAAAAACACATCGTATAAAAGGAAAAAAAAAAAATAGACAAAGTAAACCTCATATTTTCATAATCTTGTCTAAAATGGTCTCCGCTCAGAATAATATTGCGGCATGAGTCAAGTCACGCTGGTCTTCCGCAGCCACCATACTTAAAACTTAAATTAAATTGAACTTAAAATTAAAAATGGGTTACTATCTTAAGGGTCCGTACTACCTCAAACTGCTTTGCATGATTGACTGTTATATCAATAATAATTAAATACTCTAGTTGAAATAAAAATGCAGCAAAGTTCAGGACTAACTCTGGTAACTATATGACTCAAAAACACGATAGCGTTAAATTTTCTCGATAGAAAAAAAATGCAAAGTTGCCTCCAAATTACGTCTACTTTACTCGGTATACAGCATTATTCACCAAATACATTAAAATTAACCATGAAACTTTTGATTAGTATTGCATTACAGATAAGGCAAGCCATCATGTGTTTTTCTTTTTCGAATAACCCTTGAATATTCCTAAAAAACGAAAATATCCAAAGTAGCCAACGCGTTTAGACCATCCGCGTTTGTACCACCACGCCGCCTGGCATATGGCGGGCTCTTAAGACAAAATTGTTTCCATATTATTATTTAAATATTACATTACAATTTCCATTAAAATAAACTAACATAGTTCAACATGTAACGTGGCAGCATGCCACCTACAAAAAAAAAAGTTCTATTTATACGGTACACGTACGGTACGGTTTTGTAATACATAAGCTGTTACAAATAAAGTTAATCTCTGTGTGTGTTTTGTGTCAAGTCTCTGTTCTCCACTATTCCCTTCTTCATATTTATGTGGGAACTCGGCTAGAGCGCCGGGACGGTTGAGGTCTCACAAACATAAAATCAACAGAATACATATTAAGAAGACAAAATAATATCCAAAAATAACATAATAAAGAAAAAGTTTGTTAGGACTTAGGATTATACCATACTAGCTGTTACCCGCGGCTTCGCCCGCGTTTATGTCCCCTATATATATATATCCCTCGGGAACTGTAGAATTTTCCCGAATGAGAAGTAACCTATGTCCTTCCCAGGTCCTCAAACTACCTCCATACCAAATATCTGTTCAATGTTTTTTATAAGTGTTTACTAATATTCAGGAAGCCATGTTTCATTAGTTGATTTTCAAATTCATTGTAAAATGAGTTGAATCAAATAACTCACTTGTAAAAATCGGGTAGTTGTGAAGGTGACCTGAGCCTTAATACGTATAAGGGGAAATGGGATATGGTGGAGAATTTCGGCGCCGAGACTGAATTGTGTGGTAGCTCAGATGGCAGACCATAGATCGTACATAGACCTAGGTCGCCGGTTCAAGTCCCGCCCGCATGATTTTTTTTTACCATATTTTATTTCTTAATTTATTAAGAGTATATCAAAATAGCATTGTGAATTCAAAATAAAACACTTATAAAAATATTCATGGCTTCCTACATATTAGTTGATTTTCAAATTCATTGTAAAATGAGTTGAATCAAAAACCTTACTTGTAAAAGTCGGGTAGTTGTGTAGGTGACGTAGGCCATAATACGTATAAGGGAAAATGGGATATGGTGGAGAATTTCGGCGCCGAGATTGAATTGTGCGGTAGCTCAGATGGCAGAGCATAGGTTGTACATAGGTACGACCTATGCTCTGCCATCTGTGTTAGGTCTATACCTAGGTCGCCGGTTCAAGTCCCGCCCGCATGAAATGTTTTCACCATATTTTATTTCTTAATTTATTAAGAGTGGTTGAAGCGTGAAAAGACGACAGAAAAACAGACAGAGTTCACCTACACAGATCTTTTTTAATTGTATGCGTGGACTTACATTCCTTTTTTTATACATCTAAGTCTAGAAATGAGAAAATTTGCATACAAATTCTACCCCCCTATTTTACCCCTTAAGGCAGAATTTTGTTCATTTTACCAATACAGATCGTTTTTGATTGTAATAAAAAACTTATATATCTATTTTTATACTTCTAAATCTAGAAATCACACAAATTTCATACTAACTTTACCCCCCTATTTTACCCTTTCAGGGAGGAACTGCCTCCGTGGTCCAGTAGTTAAGGCGTTTGCATAGATCCGGGGGTCGTGGGTTCGATTTCCACGGGAAGCATACTTTGATAAGTAGCTTTCAGTTTGGTTAGGATATTGCAGGCTTGAATCACCTAAATGTCTGATAATAAAGATGATTCCGTGCTTCGGAAGGCACGTAAAGCCGGTGGTCCCGGCTGCCATCTGGTGGTCGTTAAAGGAACCACGTCAGAGGCCGAGTGGCGGTTTCGAAGAACTCTGACACCAGGGTGTGCATGGTCGATCGACCGTGACACCTACTTGAAAAAAAAAGGGAGGAATTTGGTACATTTCATCTACACAGATCTTTTTAATTGTAATCGAGAACTTCAAGTCTGGAAATGAGAAAATTTCCATATAAACTTTACCCCTTTAGGGGGAAATTTTGTCTAATTCACCTACACAGATTTTATTTTATTTTAATCGAGAACTTACATACCTACTTTTATATTTCTAAGTCTAGAAATGAGAAAATTCCATATAAACTTCACCCTCTTAGTGGTTGAATTTCTAAAAATATTTTCTTATTGTCTATTCACATCATAAAAAAATCCCTGTACCAAATTTCATTTTTCTAGGCACAGTTGTTTCCGCTGTGCGTTGATTCGGGTTTGCCTTTTGTTCGTGGCTCCGCCCGCGATAGTGTGGATCCCTCGGGAACAGTTGAATTTCCCGGAATGAAAGGTACCCTATGTCCTTCCCCGGGCCTACCCCCATACCAAATTTCATCTAAATTGGTTCAATGGTTAAAGCGTGATATGAAGATAGACAAACAGACAGAGTTACTTTCGCATTTATAATATTAGCATAGATTTGGTTCATGACTTTCAGTGAAAGACCTTAATACTTATTGAATTTCAATCGAATAACTTCATAAACGGAAAGTTTCATACTAACTTTGCATCCCCGTTTTACCCCCTTAAGGGATGATTTTTGAGAAAAATATTTTACTCGTGTTTCATGCCTTTTAATAAAGTACCTACATGCTGAATTTCATTCGAATAACTTCAAAAACAGCAAAGTTTGATACTAACTTTGCACCCCTGTTTAACCCCCTAAGGGATGAATTTTGAAAAAATATTTTGCTCATGTTTCATGCTTTTCAGCAAAGAACCTATGTGCTGAATTTCATTTGAATAACTTCAAAAACAGCAAAGTTTCATACTAACTTTGCACCCCCGTTTTACCCCTTTAGAGGATGAATTTCCAAAAATCCTTTCTTAGTGCTCCCCTACATTACAAAAGGAACCCCTGTGCCAAATTTCAAGTTTATAACCCTTATAGTTTAGGCCCTGCGTTGATATGTCAGTCAGTCAGTCAGTCAGTCAGTCAGCTTCTCCTTTTATATATATAGATTATGTATATGCTGCAATTTTTGACACTCAATAAATATCTTATAGTTTGAGTTTTAACTGCCATTGAGTTTTTTATTGGAGGTGGGATATTGTTCCAGTAACACTTGTCGCAGCATTACTGAAACTACCACGGAAGGTTTAAAAAAATCACTAAGGTTAGGCACCCGTTATGTGAATTTTAATTTATTCGACTAACATAAGTCATAACGGACTATTTTCCTGAATGACGCGACTGTGCAGTATAGAATTTCAAAAACGCCCGTCACAATATATACACATCGCCTATCTAGTGGTTCAATGTAAACCTCACAATACACGTAATTGTTAACCCTAGCCTGTGTGCGCGGTTGTTTATTTAGTTGTATTAATTAGCAGTCAGGTGGATTACAGGGCAGACGAAACGTGGCCTAATTACAGACGACGGCCCCCACTACTCAATGTTAAAGCAACACAGTTTGTAGCTTTTGTGGTAGAATTTGTAATATAGGACTTTTTTTTTTTTAATAAATGAAATACTACTGCTCTGCAATAAAATTATAGCCTATGGCACTCAAGAGGGAGTAAGAACTCTAACGATATACAAGACATCCAAATCTAAAAGTTTAAAAGTTAGTGTGGAATAATTCACTCACATACATTAAAATCTAAAAACATACGACTGCCAAAAAAGAGGTGTATTACCTCTTTTTTGGCAGTCGTATGAAAAGAAGTCAATCCTTTATCATTCAGTGTGGAGTATCTATAGCAATTAATATTTGTTACTCGTTGATAATGTTAATAAATATACGGACTGCCAATTAATTACTGACGCGCCGCAAAACTTCACGCCTTAGATAATCAATAAATCATAGATGAATGACAAATTCTTAACCTTTATCGAAGGAACAGGTCATCATCATCATCATCATTTCGAGTAGGTGACACGGTCAATCGACCATGCACACCCTGGTGTCAGATTTCTTCGGAACCGCCTCTCGGCCTCTGACGTGGTTCTTTTAACGACTACCAGATGGCAGTCGGGACCAACGGATTAACGTGCCTTCCGAAGCACGGAATCATCTTTATTATCAGACAGTCAGGTGCTTCAAGTCTGCAATCAAACTTGAAACAACTAAACAAAGTATGCTTCCCGTGGGAATCGAACCCACGACCCCCGGGTCTACTGTACCAACGGAGGCAGGATTTTATTTATTATTTATATTTATGTATGCAGATATATTAATACACTTCAATATTACATACGGATTGGATAAAAAGGCGTGTCTATGAGCTCCGAGAGTGTACTACCCATGTCCAAAAATGGGACGAAGGGTGTAGTAAATTAGATACCTATGAACTTTGGCTATGCTCCACGAAAATCAATCAAAAAAATTACTTTCTTGTTTATTGACTCTAAATTTTTAAAGTAATGTGTCTCACCGAGAGTTCATGAAAATTGTTTAGTGGAGAAGTACTATTTCTTTTTAACCGTTATCACATAAAATTATCGTCCGTGAACCTATTTTTCTTCTTCTTCTTACAGTGCCTCCAACTAGTGAAGGTTGGCAGTCAGCTCCACATATTTCTGTCTAAACTGACTTTACAGACGACCATTTTTTTGCAGAATAATATCACATTTTTTTCATACCGAAGAATTGTTATTTTTTGATCATTTTATATTCCTAGCTGTTTAATGAAGTAGGTAACACGTTAAAAAATACATGTTTTTATTTTAACAGCTAGAGTAATTAAACTGCTGCGGATATTGAAATATGTTCAATTACAGTTACCTTGTGTGATAATAATAAAAATTAAGCGACTTAATTACGACGTATCACAATTAGTGGCGGATATAGTTTATGTATAATTAGTTGGGCAATAAACAGCGGGCCGGTGTCGTGTCGACTCTATAACGCTCGTCGCCGGAGCCAGTTGAACAGTAGCGGATCCAGAGGGGGGCTAAGGGGCTTCCGTATCCGTCAAAAATGATTTAAGAAGTTTTAAATAATATGAAGAGTTATACAGACTTTTTAAAATATCAAACTTTACTCTTTTCTCTTCATACTATACTCCTTTACCATCGTTTTTAGCGTTCCGAACAAGCATCCTTTATAGTTTCGCCATGTCTGTCCGTCTATCCATCCGCGGTTTTAAACTACTGAATATAAATTCTCGAACTACGTAAAGTCAAGTAAATATAAAATCATAGCAGCTTTAATAATAATAATACCTGAAATAATAGCAATGTGTTTACGTTCAACAGCGCGCGGCGCTTGGCGGAACGGTAGGAATATTGCCTATGGTCAAAGTAGGTAATATGCCTACGAAATATTGTTACCAGCGCTTGCCTCTACTCGTGGTGGTACTCAAATGGATAATATTTTTTCTATTTCCCTTGCGAAGAAGGATTTTATAAATCTTTCTTCAGTTACGACCATCTTATGTGGGCTCGTTTTTAGACGTAAGATAATGGTACGGAACCCTTCGTGCGCGAATCCGACTTGCACTTCGCCGGTTTTTTATTGTCTATTCCATTAAATTTTTGACAGAAATAATGGAGTGGGTTTCGATTTATTGTCTTTTATATTTATTTATTTCAAGAGACCCCGATTCTTTAAGCCCTTTAATAATCAAAGAAAATTCCTTAATAATACCTAAATATAACGATCAACGATCAACGAATCAACCCGAATAATAAAGACTATTTTTGTAAAAAATTAAAATAATCTACCCCTAGTTAAGCCAAGCCTTTCCCTAACATAACCATGGATCCGCCGCAAAACGAAATCAATTAGGTTCGTTTGCGAACTGCTCCAATAAATACTGCTATCGTTAATTAGAATCAATCGTGGGATTGCGTCGGAGACTATTCTGAAATCAGTGAGCGCGTGGGCGGACGAAAAGCCGGTGACAGCAATTGGCTTATTAAGAAGCTAACAAAACGCAATAGTGTCTATCTCGGAGGATTAATTTATTTCGTCGGCTGTATTTTCACTAGTGATGGATCAGTTGGTTTTGCAATTCATTTCTTTGCTTGCTTACGCAATTTACTTAGTTTGATTAGTCATATGAATTCTCAACTACACGTCTAACGTTAAGTAACAAGCAATTAATTAAGAAATATCCTCGATTACTGGCTGGTTATAATGATAATTGATGGATGCAGGCAATATTTGTGATAACGATCTATCGTGTTGTAGCTGTATGGTAGTGCAAACGTCGATTAATCTTTCGATTTGCATCGATTTGAATACTGATTGGAATTATACGAGTCGAGTCAGCTGCATCGGCCCGCGGCTCGCTTCCAACACGTATTGCGACTGGTTTACACCAAGCTCGGTCCCGATTCCGATATTCAATTTGCCAATTAACGAGACAAGTAAATAAAAAATGGTAACCGTTTCGATATAATTGCCAGCAGTAAGTACCAGTATTCAAATGATGACAAACATATGTATGCCATTTGTATGTTTTCTATCCAGTGGCGTAGCTTGCTCCAGTGGGGCTCGTATAACGATTTTTGTCTGGGGCCCTTCAATCTTGCTACACTAGTTTAAAATATTGAAAAAATCTTGAAATCCTTATTCATTGATGATCTACTACGGTCTAAATCACAAAATATACTTACCTACTCTAGACAAGAGGATGGTTACAGAAAGCGAAGTAGGCCTAGGAACCGTCGTATTTTTTTAAAAGAAATGCTCGATAGAAGGATGTTAATAAAGGAATGGGAAAGAAGTACCTTTGTCCAGCTGCATATGTAAGTTAATAATACACGTTCGGAGCCCTGTAGTCCGGGGGCCCTGTATCATTGATACGGCTGATACGGCGGTAGCTACGCCCCTCTATCAATTGATTTGACTACAAGTATGGCAAGTGAATCGACAATACAAATAAAAAAATGTTTTTCAATATAAAATATGTAGACTAGACTGTTAAATATTACCATAAGACAGGTACATACATTTTAATTTGCTCTCTTTGCAGCTCGACGGAAAATGACAATAATTTATGTAGAGTTTGCATTGGCACAGTGGGATGATTGGCGACTTGTTGTCACGTCCGGCAGCCTCACGAGACGCAAACGAGACGGGATGGGCCGGGAACGTGGGCTTAGCTTATCTGTAATTAGGATCGAGTGCCGGAAGTGCTCCGCGACACTGGGAATATCCGCTTGCTGCCGCTTCACATACCATGTTTAATGATATAAGTTTTGACATAACATTAATATACAAGCTATTTATTAAAAGTAATTAATTAAGACTAGACATACACGTGGCTGGTTATTTTTAAATAATATCTGCTATATAGCGTGATTTTGAACCCCCTAGCTATATTGAAATCTGGGAATCAGAATCCCTAATTGAATACAGAATTGCAAGAAAAAAAGGGTAATAACCGAAAAAAAAAAATTGACTTTCCATAGAAATTCGTCCAGCTGATCGGCGACTTTGTATGGGAAACCCTAATTTTTCTATCAATTTTCAGCTTTTTTTCTTGCAGTTCTATATTTCATTAGGGATTCTGATTCTGAGATTTCAATAAAGCTAGGAGGTTCAAATCAAGTTGTATAGAGGTAGATATTTAGAGCTACGTACGATTACTATAGCTACGACTGTCTACGAGTGCTATGAGTAAATAGCATGTAATCAATCTGCTACGCCGCTTCGTAAGAAAGAAACAGTTCTAAAAATTATCATATGATGTAAAAACGTATTGATTATATTAACAGATTCACAATTGTTTTAGTTAGATGCACATCCATGACGAGTAGTTTTTACTTCTTCCTGGATTTATGGAATAACTTAGGTACCTCGCTATCCAACGAAGTTTATGGCGTTTTGTAGGTAATAAAGTTTATTATATTGTTATTATTACATGTATGTACGATATATGTAAAATATCACAATTCACTTAAATACAAACACTGTCGATGTCGGACGCAAAGCTGCAAGGTTGAAATGGGATTGGTCACCTATGCACCCGGATCGCTGTTGCCACGAAGTATCCAGAAGGAGGACAATGGATGGATGGACTGACGATATGTCAAAGTTGACTCAAGATAGGAAGTCCTAGAGGGAAATGGGGGAAACATTTGCCCAACATTGAGATAAAATGGTCAATAAAAAGTATACATACATACTATCACGTCTTTTTTCCTTGGGGGTAGACAGAGCATAGGTCTATAAGACCTAAAGTCCACGTTTGGGATGTTGGTGGGCGTATAGATGGAGAACGTAATCAGAGTATCATCATTAGCCATCGCCTACACATGATTCCTCAGATTTTCCCCATTCCTTGCTTGCTTTTACAATGCTTTTACAATATGCGCGGGAAGAGAAGTTCGATGTTTTTTATTTTCTCCCAGACCATCATAGAAGAAATGTTTGTTTGTTGTTAAAACAACATATATAAAATGAAGAAAAAAACATGTTATTACTAGAAAATTACAACTTTGAATCAACAATTAATCTTCATTCATTCTATCAAGCAACGTAAATATTTGAGATGTTACAGTAAATTATAATCAGGATAAACAATTGATAATCACGTCGAACACAGCGGCGGTAACAAGAACGTATTGTTGTTACTGACTTAGCTTAATTAAACAGGCCGGAGTCGACACTCAGACTCATAATACTGCTAATTAAACGCGGGTTTACAGAGATCCGAAAAAGAGCCACTCAAACACGCTTAGCTGGTATTATTACAGTGTATTCAGGAGGCTCGGCAAACAGGCCCTCGTCGCTGAGGGTGCTACTCTCAAGTTTCGCGTTTAATTAGACAGATAGAGGCGCGGACGGCCTTATTAGTATTGTCTACGGGGGCCCAATTAACACCCGGGTGGCGCCGTGGGTGGCTCCAACTTCGTTTTAATAATCAAGGGATACCCTTGGCTTCGTTAGCCGAATAATAGGATCGGGTGGTGCCGATGGTTTACATCAGAAAAAGTGTGTGTGTACATCGTTACTCTTTCATAATTACTTTCAATTATTTTGCATGCTAGGTGAGATGATACCTAAAGTCCAAAATTTAACCCATAATTATATGCTTAAGGAACCGAACTCCATCAGGCCCGTCATTTCCTAGTTTACTTATTGGTTCAAGAATTGAAATATATATTTTTTTATTCCTGGTGCAGACCTCTTTGCTGTAGCGGTCAAGTTTATGAAGAAGAAGAGAGATGACGTAGGAGTGACGATTGGCCTGCCTCGCTCTCTTCTCGGGTGGACTTCGAAGACGACGGACGTGCTTGTGCTTTGTACTGTGAATTGTACTTCTCAATACAACAAATTCTGTCATCCTGATCTTTTATTCAAAACCACCACAAGTCTTGAGTAAATAAGATCAGAAGTGGTTGAATTTGAATCTCGCGCTAGATCGCTCGACATTTCTGTAATTTTCTCGCCATTTTACTATTTTCGGAAAATTTTGTGTGCAGTGTCCATGAAAAGGGAACGACCACGCTGGTATCGTGTTTCTGTTTAGTACAATTCGTTTTGTTACCGTTACATTCGAGATATTTCGCGTTGATTCTTTCATATTTGCATAAAATTGCTGCGATTCACAGTATAGCACAGAGTGAGTATAAATTCGGCGCATGGAGTAAGACCTTTCCTATATTTCTATTTTCGGTTTACGAAATTGTTGGGCATTGTCAGTGGCTATTCATTCAATAATCTGGTATTGATTTGAAGTTTATTTTAAAACGTCTGTGATGTCACATCTCCTTGGGTGGTGCCTGCACACGTCACACGAATCGAATGCTGCGCATGTGACAACTTTCATTTTATTTTCTATGTCACTGTTTGTCAAGCGAAAACGCAAATTTGGATATCATGTATCTCTTTTTGAACGTCATATTATTTTTAATATGTGCAAAATCGATAAGCTACTAGCGTTTCGAAACGACCACTGCTGAGAAGAATACGCCGAAAGAAACTCACTCCAGTATTGGTCCCTACGTGCCTGAAGGGCTACGCTTTCACATATGTAACAAATTATTTTACATTATTTATAATTAAGAAAATAACTGAGGAGGAATCCTTGTTTGTATATTTTACTAGGTACAGTCACGAACATTAATATATATACCGGGTGTTACAAAGCTACGAAATAATATTTAAGGGGCATGATCAGTCCATAATATTAAACAACTTTCTCCATGGGACAAACTTCGAAACATGAAACGTAAAATTCGATCTCCGATACAAAATAAGCAGTCAGCAGACTTTCTATGAAAAGTCAAATTTTTTTTTTGACTTACGATGGGGTTATATCATGGACTGAGCATGCCCCTTCCATATTATTTCGTAGCTTTGTAACACCCGTTATATATATATATATATATATATATATATATATATATATATATATATATATATATATTGTCCTCCTTTCGGCCGTTGTTGATCAGGCCGAAATCCGATATAATTGTTGATCAACCTTTACCCGCCTCTAACTCTGAAAGTTTTGGGTCTATCGTGCTCTTTCTGCTATATATGAATTCTCCTCGTTACGACACTTTGCTTAATTGTGCCGTAAAGTCTTATACTCGTCATAAATTATCACGACAATTATTGATCGATTAACCGCCTTTTTTCATGCACTGAGGATACTTTTGTTGATCGAATATATACCGCGTTTGATCAATATTTGCTGCGAATTATTGCTTTCGAGCAACGTGGCGGCAGAGCGGCAACGTCGCAAAAAACGAAATGGAAGTATGTTAAAGTGAGATAGAAAGTGTGCCCGTGCAGTCGGTGTATTTCGTTCGTTATATGACGTGTTTCTAAGGAAATAATATTCCGTAGTTTTGTTTAGGAGACGGACGACATAAGTATGTAAGAACTTATTTTACTTTTATATTCCATACTACCAGTATCCATATCCATACTAATATTAAAATGCGAAAGTAACTCTGACATTTTGTCTATCTGTCTGTCTTCATAGACACTTCATCTGTCTTCATTTAGAAAATTTCCATACAAACTTCCCCCTGAACGGGTAAAACAGGGGGGAAAGTTTGTATGGAAATTTTCTCATTTCTATTTATTTATTTAATAACGCTACAGCAGTACTTTCTACACTTGGAAGTATACAAATAGGTGTATAAGTTCTCGATTACAATTAAAAAAGATTATGTAGGGGAAACTGGGCCAAATTCACCCCTAAAGCCACGAAGGGGAAAGGTTTGAAGGCGAGGGCAAAGGCCGAGCCGTTGAGGATTCAGCACGACCCCCCCTTCTACCCCAAGTGTGCTGCAGTGCCGCCGCAGGCCGAACTGCTGAACACTAGGGCCGCGAGGCCGTAGACCGAGCCCCAAGGCAAATGCGAAGCCCGAGCCGTCGAGGATTCAGCAACCCCCCGCCTAAGTGTGCTGAGGCTGCAAGCCGAACTGCCGAACACTTGGGCCGCGAGTCTGTAGGCCAAGCTCCAAGGTGAGAGTGAACCCCGAGCCGTTGAGAATTCAGCACGATCCACGACCCCCCCCCCCCCCTCCCCTAAGTGTGCTGCAGTGAGGTCACAGGCCGAACTGCCGAACACTAGGGCCGCCAGGCCGCAGGCCGAGCTCCAAGGCGAATGCGAAGACCGAGCCGTTGAGGATTCAGCACGACCCCTTCCTCCTAACTCCCCACCCCCCACGACCAAGTGAGCTGCAGTGAGGCCGCAGGCCGAACTGCCGGACACTTGGGACTGAAGGCCGAGCTCCAAGGTGAGGGTGAACCCCGAGCCGTTGAGGATTCAGTATGACTCCCCTCCCGGTGAGGTGAGTGAGGCGAAGACTATATGAATAATACGTTTATTATTGCACATTGCACAGGTGAACAAAGTTGCAGCAATGTCGGTTCTGTGAAAGCTGACTACCTGGTGATAGTATAGAAACATCAAATACATTGTCATTTGTTATAATATCTGTATGACTATAGAAATAAACCGGCCAAGTGCGAGTCGGACTCGTGCACTAAGGGTTCCGTACCATTATCTATAAAAACGGTAAAAAAAATGTCTGTTGTTTGGGAGCCCCCCTTAAATATTAAGTTTATATTAATTTAATTATTTATTTTTGAAGTGAATATATAACTTAATATTCCGTAAATATTTCAAGCCTCTACATATTGCCGTTATCAATATCAAGCAAAACCGAGCAAAAAAAATACTGTTTGTTGTATGGGAGCCACCTTAAATATTTATTTTATTCTGATTTTAGTATTTTTAGGGTTCCGTACCTCAAAAGGTTAAAAGAAACCCTTATAGGATCACTAGGTTGTCCGTCTGTCTGTCGCTCTGTCAAGACCCTTTTTCTCACGAACGCGTTGAGGTATCAAGCTAAAATTCATACCAAATACTCAAGTCTACTGTCCCTTGAAGCTGTAAAAAAATCTAACTTCTAAGCCAACGCAATCAAAAGATACAGCCGCTTATGCCGCAAATTTTTGTGTTTTTCGAACTCGCAAGGGAATCAAAACCTACAGGGTACTTCCCGTGAACTCAGAATCTTGGAATTTGGTATGAAGCAACATCATAAGGCACAGATAAAGAAAAAATTGCGAAAAGTATACATTTTTTGTAACATCATGTAATCATAATATTATAAAATTTTAATGCCGCAAATTTTCAACATTCGTAAGGGAATCAAAACCTATAGGGTACTTCCCGTGAACTCAGAATCTTAAAATTTGGTGCGAAGCAACGTCGTAAAGCACAAGTAAAAAAAAATTGCAAAAAGTGTTAATATATATTTACAACATGTAATAATAAAATTTTAAATAATTAAATTTTGGCTTATTATAGATAACGGTACGGAACCGTACGTGTGCGAGTCCGACTCGCACTTGATCGGTTTTTTTTTTGTTATAGCGGCAACAGATATACATCGTCTGTAAAAATTTCACACTGGCTAACTATCACGGTTCATGAGATTCAGTCTGGTAACAGACGGACGGACGAATTAATTGGGTCCTGTTTTTACTCTTTGGGTACGGAAGCCTTAAAAGGGTACATATCAATAACATCATATTAGGACCGACTGTTCAATTCTGCCATTTGAAAAAGTCATCAGAGAGATGTGATGACGCATTGATGTATCCTTATCTATACATATAATAAAACAGTAAAAATATTTTGTCTGTACATTTAGAATTTTTGACTGAAATGGATAGAGGGACACTTAAAAAGAATAACAGATAGCAAAAAAAAATTTTTCGAATTTTTTCTCTGTCTGTCTGTCTGTATGTATGATCACGATTATCTCCGAAAATACTGAACCGATTTACTTCAAACTTTAACCAATTGCTTTGTTTTAACTCAGCAAAACATCTAAAGTATGTTTCATCAAAATCGGTTCATTAAAAAAAAAGTTATCATCATTTGAATGAACTCAAGGCATTAGTTTGCCTGTAAATATACACGGTGAATTTTTTATCGTTTTGGACCCTTAAAGGGGTGACAGACCATCAAAATGAATAACTTTTCCTATGTGAACAATGCTGGGTACTCAAAAAAAATCGACATTCCCATACGAGCTGGCCGGGCGGCGGGACTTTTTTATGGAAATGACGAATTTTTTTTTTAAATTCCCAGCATTGGTCCCATAGAAAAAGTTGCTCATATTGATGACCTGAGTCACCCCTTTAAGGGTCCAATCTGTTCTTGAGGGATGGACACTAACGGCGGCGGCGCGGCATGGCCGCGGGCAAACGGCAAACCAACCGAAACTGCTGCGCCTAGAAACTTGAAATTTGGTACAGGGGTTCTTTTAATGATGTGAGTAAGCGCTAAGAAAGGATTTTTAAGAAATTTAACTTCGAAAGGGGTATAATTTATATGAAATTTTCTCATTTCTGGACTTAGAAGTATAAATAATATCCATACTTCCATACTAATACTAATATTATAAATGCGAAAGTAACTCTGTCTGTCGTTTTTTTTACGCTTCAACCATTGAACTGATTTGGATAAAATTTGGTATGGAGGTGTGAGGCCCGAGGAAGGACATAGGGTATGTTTGATTCCGGGAAATTCTACTGTTCCCGAGGGATCGACACTAACGCGGGCGGAGCCGCGGGCAACAGCTAGTCCTTACTAATATTATAAATGCGAAAGTGAGTTTATTTGTTTGTTATGCTTTCACGCCGTGACTACTGAACCGATCATCATGAAATTTTGCATACAAGTTCTCTGGAGTACGGAGAAGGACATAGGCTACCTTTTATCCCAGGAAAAAGTACTAATCCCGAGGGGTCGACATTGACGCGGGCGGAGCCGCGGGCGAAAGCTAGTCCTTACTAATATTATAAATGTGAAAGTGAGTTTGTTTGTTTATTTATTTGTTTGTTTGTTTGTTACGCTTTCACGCCGTCACTACTGAACCGATCATCATGAAATTTTGCATACAAGTTCTCTGGAGTACGGAGAAGGACAAAGGCTACCTTTTATCCCGGGAAAAAGAAGTACTATTCCCGAGGGATTGACATTCACGCGGGCGGAGCCGCGGGCGATAGCTAGTTTTCTATAAACTTGCGTCTGCGACAGGTACCTGACTGTACGTCAAAATATTTATCTACCAATATTCATATAATGAACTGAATTCGTTAAAGAGTTATGGAGGAACATACATATATGCATACTAAAAAATCTGAAAATAGTCAATTTAGTTTCAGTGTCATGTATAGAGCTTATAAACACATTATCTCTGAAAACAAAGTAACTTACTTCATGTCCGACCCTTACAGGTTATTTATTAGTAGTGATATAATAGTTATAGGATTATAGGAAGGTACTTTAATCTTACCACAAAAAGGTATTAAAGTGACGTCATTACTTCGTAATTGTAGTAAATAATGTGTTTTACTTCGTTAATTAAGTAATTGTTATGACCTACCTGTCTTAGGTAGCTTGTTTTAGATTTCCCTTTAATTAAATGATTGATTACTCGTGTTATCTATCATTCATCCTTCGTACCATAGGTAGGAAGGTTGTATTGATACCCAATCGTCATAGAAAAAAAAACACTTGCATACTTTGTAAATAGTTGTAAATCAATACATACAATATGTAAAGAAAACCCTGTCCGATCCTTGAAGGGATTCTCGATCCTAATTCAGCCCGTTGATATGAACAACTTTTCAACTATGGGACTAATGAATGCCGAGACAGTCGTTGGCGAGTTACATACTTTACTCCAAATTAAACATAGCATCGTTAGGACACTGTTGTAACACTGGTAAAGCAAGACGCAGCTCGGGCGGCCGGGTGCGCGTACCCAATGCCATTACTTCGACTACCGGATAGGCAGTTGAGGATGACACCTCTTACCTCCATTGTTTATCAGGCTAAAAACCGCATTAATTGTTGATCTACCTTTACCGGCCTCTCTCTTAGGAAGTGTTAAGTTTAATGCAAAGAGAATTCATATGTTGCATCAGTCCTCGACGGGTCGGGGTTTGCCCTAGCCTCGTGGCCCAAGTGTTCGGAATTTCGGCCAGTGACCTTACTGCAGCACACTTGGGAGGGGAGTGGGGGTGGGGTCGTGCTGAATCTTCAATGGCTCGGGGTTCACCCTCGCCTTGGAGCTCGGCCTGGGGCCTCGTGGTCCAAGTGTTCGGAATTTCGGCCTGCGAACTTATTACAGCACACCTAGGGGGGAAGTGGGGGAGAAGTCGTGCTGAATCCTCAACGGCTCGGGGTTCACCCTCGCCTTGGAGCTAGGCCTGTGGCCTCGCGGCCCTAGTGTTCGGTAGTTCAGCCTGCGGTCTCACTGCAGCACACTTTCGCCATAGAGCTCGGTCTACAGTAGTCTCGCGGCCAAAGTGTTTGGCATTTCGGCCTACGGCCTCACTGCAACACACTTGGGGGGGGGGGGAGTGGAGGTCGTGCTGGATCCTCAACGGTTCGGGGATTACCCTCGCCTTGGAGCTCGGCCAACGGTCTTGTGGCCCTAGTGTTCGGCAGTTCAGCCTGCGGTCTCATTCCAGCACGC
This sequence comes from Elegia similella, assembly GCA_947532085.1. Classification (NCBI taxonomy): domain Eukaryota; kingdom Metazoa; phylum Arthropoda; class Insecta; order Lepidoptera; family Pyralidae; genus Elegia; species Elegia similella. Next base: position 15,192,165 of record OX383929.1, read on the forward strand.
TTTGGGGAGGGGGGGGGGATGTTCGTGCTAAATCCTCAACGACATGGGCTTTGCCCTCGCCTTGGAGCTCGGTCTACAGGCTTGCGGCCCAAGTGTTCGGCATTTCGGCCTACGGCCTCACTGCAACACACTTGCTCGTGGCTCTAGTGTTACAGCGCACTTGGGGGAAGGGGGCTTACAACCCCCTACATGTTGGCAGAAAAATCCCCCCCCCACTCCTGTGGGGGGACAGGCTACTTCAATTTATGATAAGATATGGCCTCATAACATAATTACCTAATTAGTAATGTACGCGAACGAAGTCGCGGGCACTGCTAGTATTCTATAATTTTAATAAATAGGTAACTACAGAATAGATGACATAGGTCGTCCCATCACAGCTGTTTAACTAACAGTTGTGATGCGATCTAGAGCGAAGTGGCAACAGCGCACAATGGACTCAGCCAACTCAGCTGTTCAATTCTGCCATTTGAAAAAGTCATCAGAGAGATGTGATGACGCATTGATGTATCCTTATCCTTACTAATATTATAAATGCGAAACTGAGTTTGTTTGTTTATTTGTTTGTTTGTTTGTTTGTTACGCTTTCACGCCGTAACTACTGAACCGATCATCATGAAATTTTGCACACAAGTTCTCTGGAGTACGGAGAAGGACATAGGCTACCATTTATCCCGGGAAAAGTACTATTCCTGAGGGATCGACATTAACGCGGGTTGAGCCGCGGGCGATAGCTAGTTTTCTATAAACTTGCGTCTGCGACAGGTACCTGACTGTACGTCAAAATATTTATCTACCAATATTCATATAATGAACTGAATTCGTTAAAGAGTTATGGAGGAACATACATAGATGCATACAAAAATAATCTAAAAATCGTCAATTTAGTTTCAGTGTCATGTATAAAGCTTATAAACACGATATCTCTGAAAACAAAGTAACTTACTCCATGACCGACCCTTACAGGTTATTTATTAGTAGTGATATAATAGTTATAGGATTATAGGTAGGTACTTTAATCTTACCACAAAAAGGTGTAAAAGTGACTTCATTACTTCGTAATTGTAGTAAATAATGTTTGTTATGACCTACCTGTCTTAGGTAGCTTGTTATAGATTTCCCTTTAATTAAATGATTGATTACTCGTGTTATCTATCATTCATCTTTCGTACCATAGGTAGAAAGGTAGTAGGAAGGTGGGTATCAAACCCAATCCTCATAGAAAAAAAAAACACTTGCATACTTTATAAATAGTAGTGTCTGATCCTTGAAGGGATTCTCGATCATATTTCAGCCCGTTGATATGAACAACTTTTCAACTATGGGACCAATGAATGCCGAGACAGTCGTTGGCGAGTTACATACTTTACTCCAAATTAAACATAGCATCGTTAGGAATAGAATTCATATGTAGCAAAATTTGCAACATATGAATTCTCTTTGCTTTAAACTGAACACTTCCGAAGTAAGAGGCCGGTACAGGTGGATCAAAAATTAATGCGGATTTCAGCCTGATCAACAATGGAGGCAAGGGGTGTCATCCTTAACTGTATATCCGGTAGTTGAAGTAATGGCATCGGGTACGCGCACCCGGCCGCCCGAGCTGCTTCTTGCTTTACCAGTGTTAGTAGTATCCCAATACCTTTATATCCTTTCTTTATCCAATAAATTCGTATCCTTCCCCAGCTAAAAATTACTTCCGTTGTGTAGCAGCGTCGGACGCACAAGAAGACAAAGAAACTGTGCTCGCAATCTCGTCTGCCAAGCATGGTGAGTATGCCAATATCCTCCCATTGAACGAATAAGTATCCTTGGGAGAGGCCTTCATCCAGCAATAGACTATTTGCTGCTGTATTGATGAATGATGATAATGAACAATAGCCGAAAGGAGGACAACACAGGAAAGGCTACTTCTGATTTTAGTATTTTTTTGTTACAGCGGCAACAAAAATACATCATCGGTGAAAATTTCAACTGTCTAACTATTACGGTTCATGAGATACAGCCCGGTGATACACGGACGGATAGACGGACGGAAAGCGGAGCCATATTGATCGTTCGATACACTTCGATTTTGCAAAGAAAATATTTTTGTAACTATTTCTCTTTAGCCATGTCAAGAAAGAGATCAAATATTTTGCAATTTTAAAAGCAGCAAAAAGATTGGGAATCATTAGATCCCAAGATCACTCAAGAGAAGGTCGCTCAAACAGCAATGGAGAGGGCTATGCTCGGTGTTTCTCTGCGAGACAAAATCAGAAATGAGGAGATCCGTAGAAGAACGAAAGTTACCGACATAGTTCAGCGGATTAGCTCTTTGAAGTGGCAGTGGGCGGGGCACATAGCACGTAGCATTTCGTTCCATGGAAGGATATTACCATACTCACCATGATTGGCAGGCGAGATGGCGAGCGCAATTTCTTTGGCTTCTTGTGCGTCCGACGCTGCTGCCCATCGGAAGTAATTTTGAGCTGGAGAAGGATAGGAATTTGTTGGATTAGGAAGGGAATAAAGGAATTGATAGGCAGTTGAGAACGACAACTCTTACCTCCATTGTTGATCAGGCTGAAATCCGCATTAAATATTGATCCTCCTTTACCAGCCTCTTACTTAGGAAGTGTCGAGTTTAAAAATTTTGCTACATGTATATTCTCTTTCTAACGATGCTTTGTTTAATTAGGAGTAAAGTATGAACTCGCCAACGACTGTCACGGCATTCATTGGTCCCATAGTTGAAAAGTTGTTCATATCAACGGGCTGCATTAGGATCGAGAACCCCTTTAAGGATCGGACAGGGTTTTCTTTACATATTGTATGTATTGATTTACTACTATTTACAAAGTATGCAAGTGTTTTTTTTCTATGAGGACTGTGTATTAATGCTACCTTCCTACCTATGGTATGAACGATGAATGATAGATAACACGAGTAATCAATCATTTAATTAAAGGAAAATCTAAAACAAGCTACCTAAGACAGGTCGTAACAATTAATTAACGAAGTTAAACACATATTTACTACAATTACGAACTAATGATGACACTTTAATACCTTTATGATAGTATTGATTAGCTGGTAAGATTAAAGTACCTACCTATAATCCTATAGCTATTATATGACTACTAATGATAAATCTGTAAGGGTCGGTCATGGACTAAGTTACTTTGTTTTTCGAGATATCGTGTTTATAAGCTCTATGACATGAAACTAAATTGACAAATTTTTGGTTTTTTTGTATACATGTATGTTTATCCATAACTGTTAAACAAATAAGTTCATTAAATGAAACTTGGTAGATAAACATTTCGATGTACAGTCAGGTACATACCTGTCGCAGAGGCAAGTTCATAGAAAATACATCAACGCGTCATCACATTTCTCTGATGATTTTTTCGAATGACAGAATTGAACAGTCGGTCCAAATATTATGTAATTGGATATGTATACTTTTTAGGGTTCCGTTATTAAAGGGTAAAAACGGGACCCTATTAATATGGCTCCGCTGTCCGTCCGTCCGTCTGTTACCAGACTGTTTCTCATGAATCGTGATAGTTAGCCAGTTGAAATTTTTACAAATGATGTATTTCTGTTGCCACTATAACAAAAAAAATTCAGAAAAAAAAAATTTTTTAAGGCGGCTCCTATACAACAAACGTGTTTTTTTTTTTGCTCATTATTGCTCGATATTGATACTGGCAATATGTAGACGTTGAAATATTCACAGAATATTTAATTATATATTAATTTCAAAAATAAATAATTAAATTGATATAAAATTTATATTTAAGGGGGGCTCCTATACAACAGAAATACTTTTTTTGCCAATTTTATAGATAATGGTACGGAACCCTTAGTGCGCGAGTCCGACTCGCACTTGGCCGGTTTTTTTCTATAGTCACACAGATATTATAACAAATGACAATGTAGGTACATATTTGATGTTGCTGTCACTAGGAAGTCAGCTTTCACAGAACCGATATTGCTGCAACTTTGTTCACCTGCGCAACGTGCAATAATAAGCGTATTATTCATAATACTTTATCTTGTATCTCATGAACCGTGATAGTTAGACAGTTGAAATTTTCACAGATGATGTATTTCTGTTGCCACTATAACAAAAAATACTAAATTCAGAAGTAGCCTTTCCTGTGTTGTCCTCCTTTCGGCCATTGTTCATCATCATCATTCATCAATACAACAGCAAATAGTCCATTGCAAGACCTCTCTCAAGGATACTTATTCGTTCCATGGGAGGGTATTGCCATACTCACCATGCTTGGCAGGCGAGATGGCGAGCGCAGTTTCTTTGGCTTCTTGTGCGTCTGACGCTGCTGCCCATCGAAAGCAATTTTAAGCTGGAGAAGGATAGGAATTTGTTGGATTAAGGAAGGGAATAAAGGTATTGGGGTACTACTAACACTGGTAAAGCAAGACGCAGCTCGGGCGGCCGGGTGCGCGTACCCAATGCCATTACTTCGACTACCGGATAGGCAGTTGAGGATGACACTTCTTACCTCCATTGTTGATCAGGCTGAAATCCGCATTAATTATTGATCCACCTTTACCGGCCTCTTTTTTAGAAAGTGTTGAGTTTAAAGCGAAGAGAATTCATATGTTGCAAATTTTATTACATGTCATACATACATCGTCGCAGATCGTAAGCCGATCAAGGGATTGGGATAAAATCTGCAGAATCATGTTAATAGGCGATGCGGCTAGCAACCCATGACTCATTTGACAACTAATTTGATTCCGTTTTCCACCTAATGCCCAACAACATGCTAAACGTGGCCTTCAGGTCTTAAAACTTAGGCTCTGTCTACCCTGCAAGGGCAAAAGACGTGATACTAAAAATCGTCAATTTAGTTTCAGTATCATGTATAGAGCTTATAAACACAATATCTCTGTAACTAAAACCAAGTAACTTACGCCATGACCAACCCTTAAAGATTTGTTATTATTACTAGCTGTCCCGACGAACGTTGTTTCGCTATAAGATAAACACTCTTTAAAACAATCTTATCTTTTAATTTGGACCAAATTACAGATAGTTATAAAGTTTGTTCAAAATCTAAAAAATTTGTAGTTTTGGAATTTATCCCGAACATACAGCGTGATACTAGATTGTTATATACAAGAATTTCTCGTATATGCTATACTTTATTTACTAAACTTTCCAAGTCATTGTATGTCCTCTGTAAACTTTATTATTATTATTTCGAGCTCTTTTTTATGTTTTTCTTTCCCAATTTTTACCCATGACCAAGGCCAAGTGCAAATGAAAATAAAAAGGAAATGTCTATTTCTGTATGAATTTTATTATTATTATTTGTATCTCTTTTTAAGTCATGGGACATGCCCCGGTCTTTTGAGAATGAGCTGAATGAGCTTGCGTGGGAATATAGATCCAACACTTAGAGGCCCTTTGGAGAAGTTAGTGTAATGTGTGTCTCCAGCCAGAACCCGTTCCTGGAAATATTAATATATAATATGTTCTTAAACAGGTCTTGGCCGGAGGAGAAACTATTGCATTTTAAAGAGAAATTACTGGGTTACGTTATTGAAATGTGGTTGGACTTGTGTTGGGTTATTGCAAAGGGCCGGACACCTGCCATAATCATTGGCGGTTGTCCTGAATCCTTAAAGGCTCAGGCTATGCCCTCGCCTTGGAGATCGGCCTGCGGCCTCGCGGCCCAAATGTTTGGCAGTTCGGCTTGCGGCCTCACTGCAGCATACTTGGGGGAGGGAGTGGAGGGGACGATCGTGCTGAATCCTCAGCGGCTCACGCTATGCTCTCGCCTTAGAACACGGTCTGCGGCCTCGCGGCCCAAGTGTTCGGCAGTTCGACCTGCGGCCTCACTACAGCACACTTAGGGGAATGGGGGGTCGTTCTGAATCCTCAACGGCTCAGGCTATGCCCTCGCCTTGGAACTCGGTCTGCGGCCTCACGGCCCAAGGCCCAAGTGTTCGGCAGTTCGACCTGCGGTCTCATTGCAGCACACTTAGGGAAATGGGGGGGGATTTCTGAATCCTCAGTAGCTCTGGCTGTCCCCTCGCCTTGGAGCTCGGTCTGCGGCCTCACGGCCCAAGTGTTTAGCAGTTCGACCTGCGGTCTCATTGCAGCACACTTAGGGGAAGGGGGGGGGGATTTCTGAATCCTCAGTAGCTCAGGCTGTCCCGTCGCCTTGGAGCTCAGCCTGCGGCCCAAGTGTTCGGCAGTTCGGCCGGCGGCCTAAATGCAGCACCATCCGGGGGGGGGGGAGGGAACGGGGGAGGGGGGTCGTTCTGAATCCTCAACGGCTCAGGCTATGCCCTCGCCTTGGAACTCGGTCTGCGGCCACGCGGCCCAAGTCTTTGGCAATTCGGCCTGCGGCCTCAATGCATCTCACTTGGGGGAGTGGGGGGAGGGGGGGGGGTCGTGCTGAATCCTCAGCGGCTCGGGCTCCGCTCTGAGCTCGGCCTGCGGGCTCGCGGCCCAAGTCTTTGGCAGTTCGGCCTGCGGCCTCACTGCAGCACACTTGGGGGGTGGGGGGAGGGGGGGGGTCGTGCTGAATCCTCAACGGCTCAGGCTATGCCCTCGCCTTGGAACTCGGTCTGCGGCCACGCGGCCCAAGTCTTTGGCAGTTCGGCCTGCGGCCTCAATGCATCACACTTGGGGGAGGGGGGGGGGGTCGTGCTGAATCCTCAACGGCTCAGGCTATGCCCTCGCCTTGGAACTCGGTCTGCGGCCACGCGGCCCAAGTCTTTGGCAGTTCGGCCTGCGGCCTCAATGCATCACACTTGGGGGAGGGGGGGGGGGGTCGTGCTGAATCCTCAACAGCTCAGGCTATGCCCTCGCCTTGGAGCTCGGTCTGCGGCCTCACGGCCCAAGTATTTGGCAGTTCGACCTGCGGTCTCATTGCAGCACACTTAGGGGAATGGGGGGGGATTTCTGAATCCTCAGTAGCTCAGGCTGTCCCCTCGCCTTGGAGCTCAGCCTGCGGCCTCGCGGCCCAAGTGTTCGGCAGTTCGGCCGGCGACCTAAATGCAGCACCATTGGGGGGGGGGGGGGGAGGGGGGTCGTTCTGAATCCTCATCGGCTCAGGCTATGCCCTTGCCTTCGAGCTCGGTCTGCGGCCTTGCGGCCCAAGTGTCTGGCAGGTTGGCCTGCGGCCTCATTGCAGCACACTTGGGGGGGCGGGGGGTCGTGCTGAATCTTCAGCGGCTCGGGCTCCACTCTGAGCTCGGCCTGCGGGCTCGCGGCCCAAGTCTTTGGCAGTTCGGCCTGCGGCCTCACTGCAGCACACTTGGGGGAGTGGAAGGGGGGAGGGAGTCGGCTTTGCCCTCGACAATCCGATCGGTTCGGGCTGCGCCCTCGCCCCGAAGCTCATAACTTATTGCCTCCATACAAACATAACATAATTAATTAGTAATGTACGCGAACGGAGTCGCGGGCACTGCTTGCATTCTAGAATCCTAATAAATAGGTAACTACAGAATAGATGACAGGTCATTCCATCACAGCTGTTTAGCTAACAGTTGTGATGCGATCTAGAGCGAAGTGGCAACAGCGCACAATGGACTCAGCCAATCGTAGAGTAGGAAGCCTCTCATTGGCCCATTTGAATCAGATCAATAATTGACGGAGTGGAATTGTATAAAAAAGTTCAATTTTCTGCCGATAGAGGGCTGGCAATTATTGATCTAATCTGAGATCGGATTGCTCACAATGTACGCAAAATCCAGCATTAGATCAATAAATGCTGTCCTGATCAACAATTGCCAACTGATCAACAATTAACTGATGCCACGAGACGGTCGATCAACAAATGTCTAGTGGAGATATCTATATATATATATATATATATATATATATATATATATATATTATGATATAGGACGGCAAACGAGCAAGCGTGATACTTGATGGTAAGTGATCATCGCTGCCCATGGATAACAGTAACACCAAGGTGTGTCAGGAGTATTGCCGGCCTTATCACCGATTTTTACATATTAATACTCGTGGCTGTCCATGTTTGACACATACCTACTTATTAATCACCAAGGCCTAGAGGCCATAAAGTGATGAGTTAATATCCATCATCGCGCCCTGTTGACATAATCCCTCGTATTTAGGCCTATTCCCTCGTCCAGTTTTTATAACCGAAGAAAGTACACTAATTTCATTCTAAGTGTTTTGAGGGTTCCGTGCCCAAAGGGTAAAAATGGTCTGTCTGTCTGTGTGTCTATCCGTCTGTCACCAAGCTGAATCTCATTAACCGTGGTAGTTAGACAGCTGAAATTTTCACAGATGATGTATTTCCGTTGCCGTTGTAACAACAAATACTAAAAAATAGAATATAGTAAATATTTAGGTGCGTGATCTTTTTGCTTGTTTTTGCTCGATATTGATAACGGAAACAGGTAGACGCTTGAAATATTCTCAGAATGTGTAGTTATTACATTCACTTTAAAAATAAATAATTAAATAAAAATAATATGCTATATCCCATAAACAGACATGACTTTTTTGTTGTTTTTATAGATAACGGTACTCTTCGTACGCGAGTCCGACGCGCACTTGGCCGGTTTTTTTTTATTTTCTACCAGACCAATATGGAAGTTTGCAATTGGATACCCATGATATTCCTAAGACAATTGATAAGGTGCAACTATACCTAGTTTAATTTTTAATCTCACTGAATACTGATATAAAAGTCTTTCACGGCTGCTGGCAATATACATATAAATAAATAAAATAAATTTATTTTTATTTAACTTAAAATATTTATTTTATTTTAACCATTTTATTTATTTTTAAAGCGAACATACCCCTAAATATTCTGTTAATATTTCAAGCGCCTTCCTGCTGTTGTTTTTTAAAAAATCACGTTTGTTGTATGGAAGCCCCATCTAAATATGTATTTTATTGTGTTTTTAGTATTTTTTGTTATAGCGGCAACAAAATTTTAACTAAATAGTTATCACGGTTCTTGAGATACAACCTAGTAACATACAGCCAGACATACAGTGGAGTCATATTAATAGGGTCCTGTTTTTACCCTTTGGATACAGAACCCTAAAAATCTGATATCTTAAGGTAAAGGATTTTCCTTTTATTACATTTATAATATAAGGGTTTTTTAAGCATTCACAATGCTATTCTATTTTAGTCTTACTATACCTTAAGCTCGAAAATCAGTTATTACTGTTACCCGCGAACACACTCGAAAATAAGAAGGTTACACTGGACATATAAGGAGCCTGCCAGACTGGCGCAGGTGCGAAGTGCTCCTTTGTCATTCTCGCTAATTACAACCCGTGAATTGGCGATGTGTATTTGATAATAAACCTGCGATATTTAGTGCTATTTCTCATCGAGCGCCAAATGGCTTTTAGACAAGTTAAGTGATGCCGAATTGTGTATTGTACTCATTCGCATACTTTGCACCTACTTTATGTTGTGGCGTTTGTCCTTAGTATTAACTTAAAGATCTACTCATCAGGTGAGATGGGAGACAAATGCCTAATTCAATATTTAGTAAAAAAAAAAAAAAAAAAAATGAAAAAAGACTCAAGAATAGGTTTTGATTACTTCTACTATTTTTGTGCCATAAACATCACTCACTTCATGTTTTTAAATATGTTGCATAATATTAATAAATATAAATAAATAAATATATACGGACAAATCACACAGATTGAACTAGCCCCAAGGTAAGTTCGAGACTTGTGTTATGGGATACTAACTCAACGATACTATATTTTATAACAAACACATATATAGATAAACATCCAAGAACCAGGCCAATCTGAAAAAGATAATTTTCCATCTTGACCTGACCGTGGATTGAATTCGGGCACCCTCGTGTCGCAGGCTGGCGTGTAAACTACTGCGCCACGGAGCTGTCAATATCTTTAATCTAAAGTTTAAATAATAATATCATATAAATATATATGATTAGAATAAATAATATAATATTAATAACATATAAATATATAATAGTTATTATCTAAGGCACCATATTTTTATTACACTTTCATTCGCACATGTTTTAAATTGTAGTTCAGCCCAAATTCCGATATACTAGTTAGACAAGAAGTGAGACCATAGAATAGTAACCTGTAAACACAAACATACTAACACTTTAAAGTTAATACGGCACATAAAATTGTGAGACACCTTCCATTATTCCGTGGGTCGCCCATCTACCGAGACAGACTTATTTCGTTTAGTTCGGAGATGGACTTCCCGGGAGCATGATCTGTGTCCAGATTCCATGTACCTCTGTTGTTACCCGTTAAATGTATTATTTTGTGATATGAAATAAATTGAATCAATTTATTTCATAACACAAAATAATATTGATATTGATACTTTTATCAAGGCCCATTGATACTTTTCTTTTTTTTAAGGTATAGGACGGCAAACGAGAAAGCGAGTCATCTGATGGTAAGCTATCAGCGCTGCCCATGGACTACTGCAGCACCAGGGTGTAACTGGAGCGTTGCCGGTCTTGCACCAAAGGGTTGGGGGAAGGACATGGGGGGAAGGATGGGAGAAGGACACCGAATGAAGCATAGATGCGGTAAGCTTCTACTCAAATGTCGATTTTCTGTGAGAGTGTTATACTTCCCCAGACGAGCCGGCCCATTCATGCTACTAGCAAAAATGAATTTTGCCGGTAGAGTGGCTGTGCCATAACTAAAAACGTAGTCAACTGATCTTTTTAGGAAAAAACCTCGCCATAATGTATTGGGTATCTGTGCTCAAATCTTTATCTATTTGAATATAAGTTTTATAATTATCATTGGTAACAAAGGGAATTGCGACAGGAAAAGAAAGTCCGAGGCAATTATTTAGTATTAATAAGGAGCTTGCCTAAGACATAACAAATTGCGGAATGAGTCGGCTTCCAGCGTATTGCATCCTCTGCCATAGAATAAAACAAGAAACCCATCATGACTAAAACTTGTTAAAATTTTAGAGAATTTTCATAACCTCTGTTTCTCTGTTATTAGTTTACAAAATAACCCTTTGCAGGTAGTTTTTTACGACAAATAATACCAAAAAGGATCTAATTTAATAATATTTATCTGAAATATATCCAATTTAGTAATATTTATATAACTAAATTAGATCCCTTTATATCAACTTTATTTCCATGCTCATGCTCAATAAGATATAATTATATTAGATAGAATTATATATATCTACAAGCTGCCCCGGCGAACTTCGTTTCGCCATAAGTTAAAAACTATCCTATCTCTCAAGTTGGATCGAACTGCACATGGTGTGCGAATTTTATTATAATCGGTTAAGTGGTTTAGGAGTTCATTGAGGACAAACATTGTGACACGAGATTTATATATATATATAGATATTACCAATAAGATATAAAACGAAGATCATGTTGAATAGCCATGTTGTGCTATCACGGCTTTATGTTGGGAGCTCACCCTCAAAGTTGTAGAGCGATTAATAATAAACAGCGCTTTGAGTTTTTTTGCAGCGTATTGCAATCTCCACCATGAAGTAATATATTATAGCCTTTATACTAAAAGTTATAAAACATTTCTTTGATATCATATCACAGACATAATCAATAGTTCATTACTATATAGTCCTAGAAACGGGAACTGAGCCAAGAAAAGAAAGTCTGAGGCAATTATTTAGTATTAATTAGGAGCTGGCTTAAGACGCACAACAAATTGCGCTATGAGTCTTCTTGCAGCGTTTTGCATCCTCCGCCATAAAATCCTCATTACGGCCAGCAATTACTCTCATTAGTGAATATTGCAGAACCATGTTGTCAATTAGTGAACACGAAAACTACATGTTGGGAATAATGAATGAGAAACGAAATTACGCATGTAGCATAGAAGTACACCTAAAATGTGGATAATTGTTATTTTAAGTTAATTAAGGTTTGGTGAGTAATTATCCTTCATGAGTATAAGAGAATAACCTCGACGTCAATTATAATTTAATTTTATATATTTGATCGTGATTAAGGTAATTTGTATTCGATGATATTTTGGGATATTCGTTAGTATAATTAAAGTATTTTTTTACTAACAAAAATTTAACTAGCGTCACTAAAAATAAATGCTTGTACATGACTGACAAGACTTTTTTGTTTCGATGAGGTTTCTATCTTTTATCTTACCTGTTGTTTCACGCTCGATCGCTAACATAACGTGTTCCAAAAATTATGTAAATTGGAATTGTATATAAGTATAACATGAAATCAGAAAAAAAATCATATAAAGCCCTTCAGGCAAGTAGGCGACCAATACTATTGAAAAGAGTTTCTTTCGGCGTCTTCTTCTCTGCAGTGGTCGGTTCCGAAACGCTAGTAGTTTGTACTTTGTAGCTTTTGAACAAAAATTAATAATTTGAAGATAATTTGATAGGAATATTTTCTGAATAAATGTTTAAATTCTTGAATCTTTGACGCCTAATTGATTAAAAAAAAATTGTTATCATCATTACAGCCACAAAAAGTCCACTGCTGGACAAGGGCCTCTCCCAAGCTTTCCTAGTTCCAGGGAGGTTATCACCATGACACCACGCTTGGCAGGCGGGTTGGCGAGCGCAGTTATTGGGCTTCTTGTGCTTCGACGACGCTGCCCATTGCAGGCATTTTTAAGCTGGGGAAGGATAGGAATTTGTTGGATTTGGAAAGGGAATAAAAGGTATTAGGATACTACTCTCTCGGATGAATGGGGGAATAGCAAATAGGAGCTCGGGAGGTCGGGTGCGCGTACCCGATGCCGCCGGTCACCGGACAGGCAGTTGAAGATGACACCCCTAACTTTAAGCATAGATTCAATGCAAATTAAATTTGTACCGAAACAATTTGTTTATCAACAAACACATACTCGTAGAATACTTAATTTAAAACTTGCTTAAAAGGCATCAAAAATGCATTCTTTCAACAATGTATAATTAGTGCAGCACACGTAGTCTGCACGGTGTGGTGACCCAGCAAATTGCGGAGTGAAATGCTAGCGCACGCGCAGGCCTTGCGTCGCATGACTCCCAGGTCCTAATAACTTTTTCTCAAAACACTAATGAATAACTTGCTCCTTATTACTGAGCACGTTTTGCCACTCCAAGGCAGACGGGGTGAGGTGGGGTGGCGGGGAACTCACTGTTCCGCCGTTGGCCCCAATCTTACAAGTTACCATTAAGTAATTTTCATGAAGATTCATGTTTTACTTAATGAACTTTCTGTACCTATAAGATACGTTTGTGTGGTACAAATTGATTTCGAATGGGTTTGAAAAAGGTTTCAATATATAGCCATCTCAGTAAACCATTTAGGTAATAGCTGACCCACGAAGTTGATCTGCTAACCTACAGACATTAGTATACGGCGCTGATTTACTTTTTCTTCTATCTTAAAAAAGTGGTTCAGTGTCAGGAACTGAACTTTTCTAGTCAGCCAGGGTAGAAATTTACAGGTTTTATTCAACTTTTAGTGTTGTGTGTATATGTTTGTTCAGATCAAATTTTGCTTATAATGAATCTTGCTACTACATTTTACAGCAGTTATCTATACGGATTAAGTTGTAAATTTACATGCCTTTGTAAACTAGATGAAATTACAACATTATGGAATCAATGAGCTGTTCTGATAATGGAGTTGAAGGGGGCCATAAGGCTATTCCGAAAGAAAGCTATTCAATCGAAACACGCAATGTCGAATAAACTTTGTAATGAAACTTTTCAAGTCGAATGATGGCCTTAGGAAATTTTAAATTAAACAAAATAAACCATTGTGTTTGCGCTCATGAGATTTGTCTTGAAAAACACTTTACAGTATCAATTCGTTCATCATAAAAGCTTGTCACAAACTCTATAATTTCGAATAAATTTTGGCATTTTTTATTACATAAGAGTTTTGACGTCTGTAAAAAGACAAACTTGAAACATTCAAAATGAGCCTAAAAAGGTGAAAATAATACAGTGGATATCTAAAATATTTTTAGCCGCCAACGTTTATAAGCATCTTATAATGTCATTATTGGTTTAATATCCGTAAGTTAATGAGAAATTCCGTAAAACGGTATTCCGCGTCTCACACAATTAATGAAGTTTTTCTCGTCGTTTTCTAACAACCTTCGACGCGGCGTACGGTCCCGTTCGCATTCTACTACATTGTTGATACGGGAAACGCTATTCACATGACGTTTAATTAGAGAAGTTTGTAGTCACATTATATACTCGTATTTAACTCGATACATATAAGGAATTAAAGTAATTGACGCCAGTTTTAATGGAGCATTTATACAGCCCCGGTGATTACTCGGGCCATAAGAAGTGCAATTCTCCGACTTGGCGTAGCGGCAGCCAATTTAATTTACAAAGTTGTCGGTCAAGTCCTGATTAAGCTCTGCGATCGGCTTTGCTCGTAATGATGATGTGCGAAGTGACATCTGTCACAGAGCTACACATCGAGATCATTACGCTCCCGGAGGCTAAGACCGACATGACGAAATAGGAAAAATGAGAATCATTACCCTTATTTTTTGCTTATTTAGCTTTATAGATACTGAATCTAGTTTGCGCTTGAGCTTTTCTTTTCTTAAACTACCATTAGGTACGTACGACGACACAGCATATCTATTTTTTAAGAATGAAAATATACTGTTAACAGGTACGTTTATATTCTTCATTGTGACATGGTTACGAGACCTTACTATTTTCAACTGTTTTCTCATTGCATGATATTCGACGGTGGTCAATTTGGTTGGCACAAGGATGTCAAAGGTATAGAAAAAAGTTACTGAAATTCTTTTAATCCAATAACAACTTATGCTCGAACTTCGAATTTCTTAATAAGTTTTAAAAATTTGTTGATTTTTTAGAGAAGTTCGACTTTTCGGCAATTATCTTTTATATTAGTTTTTAAGTTACCGGCCGTAAGTAATGCTTAATTTCCACAGGTCACGAAATAAAGCGGCATCTTCACAACCAAACAGCTATTATAAACACTCCCTAAGGTTCCAGCGGCTTAATACATACAGCTCGGAGACAGCGAAAGTAAGTGCGAAACTAGTGACTTAATAACGCAAGTTCATCGTAGGGGCGGCGCGTTACATTCCGCGGACTCGAGCGAGGCTCTGTAATTACACCAAATGCCGACATTAGTGCACTTCATAAAATTGTTTGGAATACGTATGTTAGCGTATTTTAATTAATTTAAATGTTTTTAACTTGGTCATTATAAAAGTGACATCTAGAGTTATAAAGCTAGTAAAAACAAACTAATAAACCGTCGTCCCAACGGGATTTTCTGATGTACGAGGGGGAGTCAAAAAGTTCGCGGAATGAAGGGTTTAGCGGGGGGGTGGGGGACCTGCCGCAGGTAGTAACTAATGAGCAACTCTTTGTGAGTATATATGCCAAGTTTAAACCCGATTGTGTCACATGAAATGGCCGCGTCGACGTGATGCTTCATGGTGAGGCGCCTGTCGATTTTCACCCCGAGGTAGGTGACATGTGGCTGCCACGGCACTTTTTCCCCGAGGAGCGTTAGCGGCGGCGGGAGTATGCCGGCGTTTCCCGCCAGCAGGGCTTGCGTCTTTTTGGCATTGACCGACAACCTCCATTTAGAGAGCCAGTCAGACAAGGCATCGAGTGCGATTGGACCTTCTTGGCGGCGTGCTTCGCGTTCATTGACTTCGCGAAGTACGCCGCATCGTCGGCAAACAATGCCAACTCGGCCTGACCGGCTACGGGGATGTCGTCGGTGTACCACGCGTAGCAGGCTGGGGAAAGGCAGCTGCCCTGTGGGACGCCCGCCCTCACCGGGCGCTCCGACGAAAGGGCGTCCTCGACCGCCACCTTGAATTTGCGCTCCTCGAGGAATGAGGACACGATCCTGACGAGTCTTTTCGGGGCTGGGGACTCCGACAGTTTGTGTAGCAGCCCCTCGTGCCACACCCTGTCGAAGGCCTTCTCGTTGTCGAGGAGCACGACAGCCACGTGCTCCTTCCGGTTGGCCGCGTCTGAGATCTTGTGTAGAAGTCTTGCCACCTGGAGCGTCGTAGAATGTTCCGGCCGGAACCCGAACTGCTCCGCACGCGGCGGGATGTGCGGGAGCAGCAGGCCGAGCAGCAGCTTCTCGAACACCATCGAGAGCGCGCTCAGTAGGGTGATGGGCCGATAACTTTCGGGGAGGCGCAGGTTTTTGCCCGGCTTAGGTAGCATAATGACCCGTCCAGTCTTCCACTCTGTCGGGTAGTGGCCCGAGCGCAGTATGCCGTTAAAGAGGCGCGTCACCGCCGAAATAAACACCGGCGGCCATTTCAAGTGCTAAGATGGCCCGGGGGAAGCTGCGCCCAGTGCTCTCCTCCCGCCTCCCGCTGAGAACGAAGCTCGGGATCTACAAAACTTATGTACGATCCCGCCTCACGTACGCGGCCCCTGCATGGTATGCATACTGCTCGGAGACGAACCGACGTCGTCTACGGGCTCAAGAGAACCTTAGTCTCCGAGCAGTGACGGGGGCCCCACGCTACGTGAGGAACGACGTCATTCAGCGGGACCTGAAATGGGAAGGCCTGGACGCATTCATCTCCCGACTGGCGAGGACAATGTACTCCAAGGCGGACGCGTCGGCGCACCCTCACCTCAGAGGGATCGCGCCCCTACACGCCCGCCCACCCGATGGAAGATACAAGCCCTCGCCCAGAGCAGCCATCCTAGCACAGCCCGTCGACCAAGGTGCCGCTTCAAGTGCGGCGCCTGCTCAAGCACCCCAAGGACATTGAAGCCCGACGTGGCCGCCACGGCCACAGCCTTGTGACCCGCCTGTAATCGCAGGCGGCGGCAGCATCCGCCGAAGAGGACACGGTCCTGACCGGCACCCCCAACCCGGCGAAAGCCGAGTCTGAGAAGAACCCAGCGCGCGATTGTGTCACATTCCGGTTTGTGCAGTCGATCCGAGCAGACGTGTTGTCGCGGCACGCTCTCTCAGTAAGACTGTATTTATTAGAACTACTGTTCGTTTGTGTTGTGTTGTTTCGGCCCACTGTCGTCGGAGACTCTGCCCACAAAGTGATTTAATCGCCACGTGGTAATTGTCCCCGTCAGCTCTGTGCGGAAATCGCAGGCTCCAACGCTCAGTGCGATTGCTCGGCCAGGCGTACCCTGGGATCGAGCCCATTAATTCCGACTTGTGTTCCAGCTGCAGCTCGTCGACCACTTGGACCCTGTGGGCGGCGAGGTTCCTGTCGACGTTTCGACGCCACACGTGTTCTTTTTAAGAACGCACGTGTTCGTAAGAACGCGCGTGTTCTTTTCTCGAGCGCGCTTCGTGGCGTATACGCGGATCGGTTTGTCCTTTTCAGGGCAAGTACTGACCGTAAGCGTTTCTGCTTTACCTACTGCGTTTTGCCCACCTTTGCACACTGTGCGTTGGTGCACAGCAGATCCCACCCTCTGGACAGGAACCCGAGCCAGAGCAGTCGCGATGCTCCGACGACGACGATTACACCGTCGTCACCGGAGCAAAGCGTCAGCGTAAGGCGAAGGGCTCCGAGAAAGAGCCTGCCCCTAAGGCACAAAAGACCGCGAACGGCTTATCCGTCGCGAAGACGCCCTCCCAGCCCGCCCCATCTTCCACCGGAAGGAAGCCCCGACCACCTCCGATGGTGGTCCTACGCGACCCCAAGCAGTGGGAACCGCTTTCCCGCTCGCTAAATGCACAAAAGGTGCAATATACACGCGCATACACAAACCGCGACGGTAACATTGACATTAATATCAAGGCCATGGAGGATTACCGCTCCCTTACCCGTCTCCTTAACGAGCGCCAAATCCCATGGCACTCATTCGGCCTTCCTGAGGACCGCAAACTCAGGGCGGTCATAAAAGGCATCCCCATTTCGACATCGGTCGAATACGTTAAAGAGACCCTTGTCTCTCAGTCACTCCCCGTAAACGAGGTCTTCCGCATGTACGGGAAAAAGAAATCCCCGTACCCAATGGTGCTAGTTGTCTTAGACAACACACCGGAAGGTAAGGGGATTTTCCGAATCTCGTCGTGCGCAGGGCTAACCTCGTTTAAAGTAGAGCCCCCCCACAAGCGTGGCATTGTCGGTCAATGCCACCGCTGCCAATGTTACGGGCACTCGGTCCGTAACTGTCATGCCCACCCCAGATGCGTGAAGTGCTTGCAGTTGGTGGTGACACGCGTGTTTGGCCCGGAATCCAAACTGTTCGTCGGGAATGATACTTTTGGACTCTACGTAGTCCTTGAGTCTTTTAAGGATGATCCGTTCGTAGATCTTGCCTATACAGTTCAAAAGACTGATAGGCTGGTAGGAAGGGGTTCTTCAGGTCTTTGCCTGGTTTAGGGATCCCGATCACGATTGCTTCTTTCCAGGCGGCTGGAAAAGTGCAATTTGCAAGACAAGCATTGAAGATGCTTACGAGCAGGAGGAGGAGGGTCTGTGGGAGGCATTTGAGCACTCCGTTCGAGACTCCGTCAGCGCCGGGCGCTTTTCGGGGTTTGAGATTGCGGATGATTGACTTCACTTCGTCAAGTGTCGTCGGGGCTAGGGGGGTATTCGGTGGGATCGTTTTAGAAGCCACGAAGCGTTCTACGTGCGATTCCACCTTCGTTTCTTGCAACGGCGAGTCAAGGAACGCATCGCGGAAATTAGGAACGAACGCTGGGGCGATCTCCTTGCCGAGATGACGCTTTCCCATCAGGCATACTGGCGACTAGCCAGAAGCCTCAAGTCCGACACGGTTGCGGCCACTCCCCCCCTCACGCGTCCAGACGGCTCCATCGCCTTCGATGATGACGAAAAAGCTGAATGCCTAGCAGACAGCCTGGAGAGCCAATGCTCCCCTAGTCGTGAGCCAGTTGACCCCGATCACCTTCGCGAGGTGGAATCGCACGTAGAACGCTTCGTGGCTTCTAAAACGATCCCACCGAATACCCCCCTAGCCCCGACGACACTTGACGAAGTGAAGTCAATCATCCGCAATCTCAAACCCCGAAAAGCGCCCGGCGCTGACGGAGTCTCGAACGGAGTGCTCAAATGCCTCCCACAGACCCTCCTCCTCCTGCTCGTAAGCATCTTCAATGCTTGTCTTGCAAATTGCACTTTTCCAGCCGCCTGGAAAGAAGCAATCGTGATCGGGATCCCTAAACCAGGCAAAGACCTGAAGAACCCCTTCCTACCAGCCTATCAGTCTTTTGAACTGTATAGGCAAGATCTACGAACGGATCATCCTTAAAAGACTCAAGGACTACGTAGAGTCCAAAAGTATCATTCCCGACGAACAGTTTGGATTCCGGGCCAAACACGCGTGTCACCACCAACTGCAAGCACTTCACGCATCTGGGGTGGGCATGACAGTTACGGACCGAGTGCCCGTAACATTGGCAGCGGTGGCATTGACCGACAATGCCACGCTTGTGGGGGGGCTCTACTTTAAACGAGGTTAGCCCTGCGCACGACGAGATTTGGAAAATCCCCTTACCTTCCGGTGTGTTGTCTAAGACAACTAGCACCATTGGGTACGGGGTTTTCTTTTTCCCGTACATGCGGAAGACCTCGTTTACGGGGAGTGACTGAGAGACAAGGGTCTCTTTAACGTATTCGACCGATGTCAAAATGGGGATGCTTTTTATGACCGCCCTGAGTTTGCGGTCCTCAGGAAGGCCGAATGAGTGCCATGGGATTTGGCGCTCGTTAAGGAGACGGGTAAGGGAGCGGTAGTCCTCCATGGACTTGACATTAACGTCAATGTTACCGTCGCGGTTTGTGGACGCGCGTGTATATTGCACCTTTTGTGCATTTAGCGAGCGGGAAAGCGGTTCCCACTGCTTGGGGTCGCGTAGGACCACCTCCAAAGGTTCCAACATGGAACCGCGCTCCCCCTAGCAGACTCCCACCTCTGATGCGCCACAGCGCTCCTCCGCCTAGCCGGGACCAGGACGCTCTGGCCTTCGGAGTGGTTCTCGACATAGCGCGAGAAACCACGTGAGGACCGCGCCGAGATCCTCGAAATGGGTCATGCCATTCTCGCGACCAACGGCGACGCTTACGCGATCTTGGAAATCGTATTCCAACACCGGTTCCTAATGGAAAGGTTAGAAAACGCGCCCTTCCTCGCGCGTTACTTCCCCTCGCGTTAATATGGGTAGTCTCAATAAGATAATTAAACCCCGCTCCCTCACTATCGCGTACTACAACGCCAACGGCAAATTCACCGATGTGAAACCCCTCATCCAGGAGTTTCTTACAACACATCAGGTGGACATTTTCCTTGCACAAGAGACCTTTTTGAAGCCCCACCATCGCAATCCTCGGATTGCGAATTACAACATCATCCGTAATGACAGATTACGCACCCAAAAGGGCGGACAGTAATCTACTACAAAAGGTCACTTCACTGCACCCAGCTAGACCCCCCAGCTCTTACAAATATCGAGTGCTCCCTCCTCCGGATAGCCATGACCGGTCATGCGCCTATCAACATCGCCTCGATTTACCTCCCCTGCAAAAAGACGTTGCTCCGTAGCGACCTCGAATCCCTCTTCTCGCTGTCAAACTCTACCATTTTGGCTGGAGATTTTAACAGCAAGTCAGTCCGCTGGCACTCTGTCACGGACTCGCCCAACGGTCTTATCCTAGAGAGTCTCCATGACGAACTAGACTTCGACGTTGTGGCCACGTTAGCTCCCACGCGTTACCCCACACAAGAGGGACAAAACCCCAGCGTTCTTGACATTGCCCTCCTTAAGAACATCACCCTTCAGGTGTGTTCAGTAGAGGTCCACCCTGACATCTCCTCCGACCACCGACCGGTAGTGTTACAACTAGGACCAACAGACAACGGACGTATAGTGCATACAAGGACGGTGACTGACTGGAAGAAACTTGGAAAAGTTATCAACCAGCCAACACCGCACTTGGATGCAATTCCTGACCAAATCACCACGACTGACGACACTGACAGCGCAATCTCCTCTCTCACCAGCCACCTGCAAGCTTCCTACAAGGAATGCTCTCGGGAAGTCCCTTCTGTGGATCCCACCCACAGAATGAAGCTCCCTGAGGATATGCGGCAGCTGTTGACAGAGAAGAATCGCGCTTCACGCTTACATGACAATTATCCCACTGAAGAGGCCCGTGCCCACCTCGTTTCTTGCAACGGCGAGTCAAGGAACGCATCGCGGAAATTAGGAACGAACGCTGGGGCGATCTCTTTGCCGAGATGACGCCCTCCCATCAGGCATACTGGCGACTAGCCAGAAGCCTCAAGTCCGACACGGTTGCGGCCACTCCCCCCCTCACGCGTCCAGACGGCTCCATCGCCTTCGTTGATGACGAAAAAGCTGAATGCCTAGCAGACAGCCTGGAGAGCCAATGCTCCCCTAGTCGTGAGCCAGTTGACCCCGATTACCTTCGCGAGGTGGAATCGCACGTAGAACGCTTCGTGGCTTCTAAAACGATCCCACCGAATACCCCCCTTGCCCCGACGACACTTGACGAAGTGAAGTCAATCATCCGCGATCTCAAACCCCGAAAAGCGCCCGGCGCTGACGGAGTCTCGAACGGAGTGCTCAAATGCCTCCCACAGACCCTCCTCCTCCTGCTCGTAAGCATCTTCAATGCTTGTCTTGCAAATTGCACTTTTCCAGCCGCCTGGAAAGAAGCAATCGTGATCGGGATCCCTAAACCAGGCAAAGACCTGAAGAATCCCTCCTCCTACCGGCCTATCAGTCTTTTGAACTGTATAGGCAAGATCTACGAACGGATCATCCTTAAAAGTCTCAAGGACTACGTAGAGTCCAAAAGTATCATTCCCGACGAACAGTTTGGATTCCGGGCCAAACACGCGTGTCACCACCAACTGCACCGCCTCACGGAGCATATTCTCAAGTTGAGAAATTGGGGACGTCCTACGGGAGCACTCTTCTTCGATGTAGCGAAAGCCTTCGACAAAGTCTGGCATTCGGGCTTGATATCCAAGTTGACCAACTTGGGCCTGCCGGATAGTCTCGTGCACATCATACGAGACTTTTTGTCGAATCGGTCATTTCGGTACAGAGTAGAGGGATGCCTCTCGAGGCCCCGTCCCATTCGAGCCGGCGTCCCGCAAGGCGCTGTTCTCTCGCCCCTTCTTTATTCGCTGTACACAAGCGATATCCCAAAGACCCCAAATGTAGAAGTGGCACTATTCGCCGACGATACGGCCCTCTACACGTCCCATCACCTTAAAACGGTCATCGTGAATCGTCTTCAGTCCGCCGTGGACGCTCTCGGCGGGTGGTTCAAGAGGTGGCGCTTCGAAGTTAATCCGGAGAAAAGCACAGCTGTGTTTTTCTCAAAGGATAACCAAGCTGTGTCACGTCGAAAAATCACCATGTCCGGAGCAGAACTCCCCTCGTTAGGATCAGTATCGTTGTACGGAAAGCCCATTCAGTGGGCAGGCAAGGCTAAATACCTTGGAGTCGTACTCGATAGCGCGATGACCTTCGGCCCCCACATCACCAAAGTCCGCAATCATGCCGCCTTCGTATTAGGCCGTCTCCACCCCATGATAGGCAATGCTAAGATGTCACTTAGAAATAAGTTGACACTCTATAAGCTTTGCGTCCGCCCTATCATGACCTACGCCGGCGTAGTCTTCTCCCATATCGCGCCCTCCCACATCGATCGGCTGCAACGCTTGCAGAACCGCTTCGTCACCCGTGCCACAAATACGAGTCACCACCGGTACTTGCGCATGACAGACCTACACCGAGACCTAGATCTCCCATCCATCCGCGGCTATCTCAAAAACGCCTCCAAGCGTTACTTTGAGAAAGCCGCACGCCACCCCAACCCGTTAGTAGTGCAAGCTGCTAACTACTCCCCCAACTTACACGATACGACCTTACATCGTAGACGTCCTAGGAACGTATTTGACGATCCCGATGATCCTATTGACATCGCACAAGCCCGCCCCGACCCCTCTTCGGCTCCGAATAGCCAGAGGAATCCCACTATCCGACCCCGTCGCACTCGCCACCGGAATAGAGTGCGTAGAGTAGGATTAGCTCCGATTACTGGTGACCGCCCGGCGGTCCCGGGTGACTTGCACCCAGGATAGGCCCTTCTGGCAACGTAGCTTTCGGCCCATAAGGCAAAAGATGAGAGTTGCTGCTCTCTAAAGGCTTTTGCCATTGTTTCTCAGATTGGCCCTTCAGGCTTGCATGCACGCATACGCGGCCCATCAGGCAATATGAGAGTTTGCTGTCTCTCCAAGCCTTGCGCACACAGGCAACGCCCAAAGCCGAGGCCCGCCCTCCTGGGGGCCCTTTGGTGATGTTGTCTATAAAGGTTGAGGGCACTCTGCCCTCGCCTCAAACGCCCGGTGAAGTAGCGAAAGCTCACTTGGAGCTAGCTACATAGTCATGATAGTGGCTAATGTATGAGTCATTTCAAAAAAAAAAACAAACGATTGTGTCAATAACTTTTGACCTGTCGTCGATCAAACAAGTGAATCCGGAAGAAAAACTTGAACATGGAAAAAAATTGAGTTTCGTGCCGTCATAAAGTTCCTCACTAAGCAAGGAAAACCACCTCAGAAAATTTTGGAAGAAATGTCATCAGTATACTCTTGTCCTGACTCTTGCCCTGGGAAAACCATGGTGTACAAGTGGAATAGCCTTTTCAAGCAAGGCAGAGAGTCTCTTGAAGACGACCCTCGCTCAGGACGGCCGATTGAGGCCACCACCTCAAACATCGTTGAAAAAGTGGAGAATCTTATACTGCAGGATACTCGTTTGAAGAAGAAACAACTTGCAGAAATGGTTGGAGTATCACCTACAACCATTTTAAATATTCTACACGACAATTTTGGGATGTCAAAAGTCAGCGCAAGATGGGTGCCAAGAATGCTCACACCACCACAGAAACAGCTGCGCGTCGAGTATTCAAAGGAGTTTTTAGACCTCTGTAGCGCCGAAAAGGAAGGATTTTTTGCAAGACTTGTTACTGCAGATGAAACTTGGGTTCATCATTATGAGCCTGAGTCGAAGCAAGAGTCTATGCAGTGGCATAAAAAGGGTCAGCCCCCTAAGAAATACAGGGTGTCACAATCGGCTGGAAAAATCATGGCAACTGTTTTTTGGGATACAGAGGGTATTTTACTAATAGATTATAAAGATAAGGGTGTTTCTATAACGGGAGAATACTACGCTAATCTACTGAGACAATTAAAAGAAGCAATCAAGGAGAAAAGGCGGGGAAAGTTGACAAAAGGTGTGCTGCTTTTGCATGACAACGCACCGGTACACAAGAGCCGCGTTGCGATGGCTGTCCTTCATTACTGTGGCTTCGAAATGTTAAACCATACTCCCTATAGTCCAGACTTAGCCTCCTGTGATTATTTTTTATTTCCTAAATTAAAAAAAGAGTTTCGTGGGAAGAAATTTTCCGACGATGAAGAAGTCAAGTCGGCGATTTCGGCCTATTTTGAGGACAAAGACAAATCTTTTTTTTCGACGGTATTAATAAGATATTAGAGAGATCTGAAAAATGTATTCGACTTAAGGGGGAATATATTGAAAAAGAAAAATAGTACAGTATTTTATTTCACCTCCCTTCTCCTCCGTTCCGCGAACTTTTTGACCCCCCCTCGTATAAGCTGAATAAGATAATGTTTGGGGACTTCAATATATGGATAGGCCTTTTAATGGTGAACCTAAATATCCCGCGAGTTTTAATACAATCACTCCTACAATCTTTTTAACAAATTTTCAACATTTCAAACTTCCATAACTCCTATACGCTACCTAACCGGATGTAAGAAATTGTATATTTAAGTTCACCAACAAAGCCCATCCATATTTTATAGTTTCCAAACACTATCTTATACATCAGGATCGCATTAGGACGAAGGTCTATAATTAAAATATTCGTGCATTTTTCTAAATTCTGTAAAACACGTATTTTATCTATTTAATTAATTAAAATTATACCTTTTCTTAAGCGGTATATCGAGAAATATGGGAATATTAAAATACTGGATTAGAAACAAAAACTAAGGGATATTAGGAGGTAAGAGCAAAAAGTAACTTATATATTACTAGTTTTCGCCCGCGGCTTCGCCCGCGTCAATGTCGATCCCTCGGGAATAGTATACTTTTTCTCGGGATAAAAGGTAGCCTATGTCCTTCTCCGTACTCCAGAGAACTTGTATGCTAAATTTCATGATGATCGGTTCAGTAGTTACGGTGTGAAAGCGTAACAAACAAACAATCAAACAAACAAACTCACTTTCGCATTTATAATATTAGTAAGGGTTGTCTAAGTGTGTTGCATGGTTGCTTCGAGCGACGCTCTGTAATTAAAACAAATGCCGACTGTAATAAGTGCATTTAGAAAAATTGTGCAGAATACGTCCATTAGCGTGGTTATTAAAAAAGTCACTTATAGAATTAAAAACAATTGAAAAAAGCAGCATTAAAAATTCACATCATAAAATTATATGGATCATGTACATTATCAGTGTGGTACTTCCCAGCATGACCATAAACGCTTTACTAATAAATAGCTTGTAAGTTATGTATGATTTTGTACACTTTCAGTTTTGAAGATATACACTATTATCTAAATTTTTAGGGTTTCGTACCTCAAAAGGAAAAAACGGACCCTTATACGATCACTTTGTTGTTCGTCTGTCTGTCTATCAGACAACAAACATGTCTATTTAACCACAAAGATAACTTTGGTGATGTTGTCTAAAAGGTTGAGGGCATTCTGCCCTCGCCTCAAACGCCCGGTGAAGAAGCGAAAGCTCACTTGGAGCTAGCTACATAGTCCTTCCAAAAAAAAAAATAGAGTGAGAGTTCTAGAACTTGTTTGGAAGAACTACTCCATACTCTACTATACCAAAAATTGCAATTCTAGACAAAAACTTAATAATGAAAGTTTGTCGTAGGGCGGTGCGTTACATTCCGCGGCTCCTAGTAAGGCTCAGTAATTACAACAAATGAGAACATTAGTGCACTCATAAAATAGTGTAGATAGAACACGTATGTTAGCGTTTGGCTATTTCCAAACTTTCTTAATTTAATGCTTCCCTAATGTTGTTGCGCTGGTTCCTACAATGGTAGGTAACTTGTTTGTTGTTTGTTTTTCGTGTGTTTAAGTGGTGTCAGATTTTTCAAGCTGTTTAAAGGCATTTGACATAGCTTAACGACTGCCATCAATGATGACAGCCGCGATCAACGGCTTAACATGCCTTCAGAAGCACGGAGAAGCTCGAGATATTTTTATGCCACTTGCGTTTTAATGCTCACGACCACCGGGCCATCGGGCTCCTCTACTACAGCTAAATAGGGCTCTCTAATGGTAACTACCGCATTAGGTAGACAACCTTATTTAGGCAGCGGATAAAAAGCGCTGCCTTATTACTAATATTATAAATGCGAAAGTGAGTTTCTTTGTTTGTTTATTTATTACGCTTTCATGCCGTAACTACTGAACCGATCATCATGAAATTTTGCATACAAGTTGTCTGGAGTACGAGCATCTGTAGTAGGAGAAGGACATATGCTATCTTTTATCCCGGGAAAAAGTACTATTCCCGAGGGATCGACATTGACGCAGCCGGAGCCGCGGGCGTAAGATAGTAAAACAAGAAGTCCGATAGTAACTTTAGGTATTTTTATGATGTCATACAAATATGTACATTGCTTGTGAAAAAAGATTTTAAAGGAACTTATACATAGGGCGCACTGTAAGTTTCCGGAACTGGCCACTTACATAAACAATATTTAAAAATTTATTGCAACATTTGAAAATAGAACTCTTTGGCTGTAGAATGCAGTTTGTTACATTTGACTGTCTTCTGTTTTTACCTTGTGGCGCCATTTAAAAAATTGTGTGTCTGCATCAACATGGATTTAACTCGGGAAAATTTTTTGTAGTATGATTTTCTACGATTTTAAGTGTAATTTGACAGCTCAACAGAGCATCGCTCGGCTTGAAACAGCTTTTGGCAATGAAGCACCATGCAAGACAACTGTTTATAGCTGGTTTGCAGAATTCAAGCGTGGTCGTATCAATCTCAGTGACGAATCTCGCGATGGTCGGCCGTCCACCGCTGTGACCAACAAAAACATCGATGCTGTGCGCCGTATGATTGAAACAGACAGGCATCTGACCTACCATGAAATTCGCGCATCCTTAGAAATAGGCATGAGTCAAATACAATTAATCCTACACAAACATTTGGGTGTGAGAAAGCTGTGCTCGCGGTGGATCCCACACAACTTGACCAAGGCTCAAAAAACGGACCGCGTCACTTGGTGCAGTGCCATGCTTACCAGATTCAAGGAAGGTGCGTCAAATTTGGTGTGGGACATAGTAACAGGTGACAAAACATGGATTTATTGCTACGATCCCAAAACAAAGCAGCAATCGAGCGTATGGGTCTTTCAAGATGAGCCGAAACCAACCAAAGTGGCGCGCGTGAAAAGTGCATCTAAGCGGATGATTGCTTCTTTTTTTAATAAAACTGGACACGTGGCTACTGTTGCTTTAGATAATCGTCGTACAGTGAATAGTGACTGGTACACGACCATTTGTTTGCCGGAAGTTATTGACGAACTCCGTAAAAATAACCGTAAACGCCGTATCATCCTGCATCACGACAATGCTAGTTCTCACACGGCCAGACAGACAAACGACTTTTTGAAGGCGAAAAATGTAGAACTCATGAGTCATCCTGCATACAGTCCCGACCTGGCACCTTGTGAATTTTTTCTGTTCCCAAAAATTAAGAACCAATTACGCGGTCAACGATTTTCATCATCAGAAGAGGCTGTCGAGGAGTATGAAAAACACGTTTCAGAGGTCACCACAGAGGAGTGGCACAAAAGTTTTCAAAACTGGTTTCATCGAATGAAAAAGTGCATAGACGCCAAAAGAAGATTATTTTGAAAAACAATAAATTAATTTTGTACCTTTAATAGTATTTTTTCATATTCATTCCGGAAACTTACATAAAGAAAGCGCTGATTAAAATAGCCCTACTTAATCTTAACACTTAAAGACCATTAAATAGCCCTTTAGAACTGCCGATGTACATATATACCCTAAAACGTTGAAGGTACATAAGTGTACATTACCATTTTATTCATCTTAACATTTCAGCTCACCTTCATCAAGTTTATGACCTTAACATTAACGCAAAATCCTCGTTGTAGAGAGCTCATGAAATCCTGCTAATGGATCAGGCGAGGCGATGCTTTAAAAATATCCATCTAATCTCGGGAGTCGATTTAGCTAAAACATTCCCGATCCATGCCCGCGCGGAAACGGGAAATGGGACGTCTCACCCACTTATGACGAGCCTGTACCCTGTACGCAAGATCAGTACGCGTCCTCAGGTTTATTATCGCTTTAAATAGCAGTATTAAATAAACATAAAAGTTTATTAAAAATATATTGCCAAATAATTTCATTTGGCATCATTACTGCATGGTGCAGATTTCGATCTGAACTTTCAACTATACATTTTGGTTTGATTTTATAGCCTGCTTAAGAGATAATCTCAATCGGAGAGAGCGTCGCACTTTTAATATTTGCTCGAACATCTTTCTGAGAGTTGAGTCGGTTGGTAATCTTTGTCAGTGTAAACGGGCCCTAAGAGGGAGGTAGATGGTATTTATTCAGCATTAGAAAGCAGGCACTCACTGTTGATGCGGCACTGACATATCCGTTAATGCTTTTTCCATTTCCCCGCCACTACGCGCCGCCCCCACCCTCTCTATTCGACTGACGGCTTGACCGAAAAGCTCCATGTGATCGTTTCTTCGTGTCACCTTTTATTTATTGAAACTGTATTTATTTTGTGCTCAAATTCTGTTATTTAGTTTATGTAGATACACTATTTAATTTCATATTTAAAAAAATAATAGTGTTATTAATTCGAGTTTGTTTTAAACTCCGTTGTATGCTTTGTTATAGATTAGTGGTACTATATTTATAAAAGACCTTAGGATCATACACTTCCAATCTACCTTAAGGCCTAACCATAAGACAGAGTGTATGGGATATAAGATAAATTTATTGAAGTGGTAGCAACCACTACCACTATATATGACAGAATCGAGAATAAGCGCTAAAATAATACGTTTCTTGAATGGAACACCCTTTCATTTATAGATTGAGTGAAGAATGGACATTGTGTGAAAATTTCAAATGTCGATCTACCTATTTCGGTTTAAAAAGATACAGCCCTGTGAATAATGGACGGATGACTCCGATGTCAGTTCACCCTTTGGGTACGGAACCCTTAATACTAAAACTAAAACAATAACAAGTGCTAATTACACAATACCATACCTATACTCACTGCACTCAGGTGTAGTAGGCAATCAAAAACTGTAATTCGCAAAAAAGCAAGAGTGGCGGGTGTTGCTCCCTCGCTGCAGCCCTCCGTGGTTGCCCGCTGCCCTTTTGATTGCGCATTATTCGCGTGTTTATACAGTTAGATCGCTTTCTAGATTGTTGCTATTGTGATAGCATTTTTTGTTGGCGCGATTCTAAAGGGGGTTTTAATTAAAAATGCTTGTTTAGACAGACGGAATGGCTTCTTTGCTTTGCAGTGGCACGAATTTACAAAAGTTTGGTATGCTCATATCGAATTGTTTTGAATTCGAATTGTTTTCCAATATATTGGTAATAATAGATCGATAACAACATTCCGGCGATAGTCGGGAAACTTTTGAAGAGGATTTCACTGGACCCATAACCTGAGGAGTTTTGACTTGAAATTTAGAAAGCTATAAAATGGAACCATATTTTAATATTGAAATATGGACAGTTCTGCGTATAAGAATATATATTCCAATATGAAAATGTATATGTACATGTTTGTTTGTATTTGCGGCTTAAATGTGTCTCGTAAGTTTGAAAGATAATTAAGTATCTTCTTTTTGAGTTTTGGAACATTATGTTATTAAAGTTAGTTAATACAAAAATTGAGGTGCCCTGCGTATCTCAATGTTGCCAGCCACCCACGGCGCCGGCCATTCATCTCCCCAGCGCATTTATACATTACTCACGGCTCAAGTATCCGATTATATAACACGCAAAATTTCAATTACAACTTGTAATTAGTTTTTCGAGAGTTTTTCTTTCAGGAAGGAGGGGTGTGGGGTGATGGCGAGCGAGCGAGACAACAATAACTGCATCGCACTCCCACATATTGCTGCAACCTGCTTTGAGTAATGTCCATGCCACTTATTTGATTATTTTTATGCAATCTGCGCAGGAAAATGAAGGATTTATTTCCTGCATAGCCACCCGCTGTTAATTAATTTTACGAAGTCCGCGCTATTTTGTACCTAGTTCATTAGCAGTTTTGACTGCCTCGTTGTGTATTATTTTTAATTTAGAGTGTTCATTAAACACAAACAAGAAACCGGATATTTTTTCTATTAGTTACATTGAAGATATTGTTGTTTATTTTACGGCCCATATTTTTACTCAAACACATAATTTTTTTAAAACTCGTATAGATAATGATCTGATTCTATTTGACAAGTATGTTTTCTTCTTCTATGCTGGTCTGGGAGAAAAGCAAAAAACGTAGAATGTAAATCTATATATAAAAACGTAGCAGGTAAGTGAAGGAAGTCTTAATTAAAATCTTTCTAAATATATATTTTCATGTTAATATTATTTTTAGTAAAGGAGAAAATTCAAGATATAGGTAGATGGCAGGGTCAGGTATCTCCTTGGCTGACTGTACCAGCTGCTTCTCTTTCCCCGCAGATCGTAAAAGCCGATCGAAGGAATGGGCAAAAATGTGAGGAATCTTGTTAATAGGCGATGCGCATAGCAACTCATCACTATTTTGATTCCGTTTTCCACCTTAGACATGCTAAACGTGGCCTTCGGATCTTATAGACCTTGGCTCTGTCTAAGCCGCAAGGGAATATATGTATACATGTATCTTTAGCGTATACACTTACGGGCAATATTGTTCACATGGTGACCCTTCTCGTGGATTGGCAGCCTCGCCGCTGCCCGCTAATGCACGGAAGCCGGGCCATGCGAATTAATGGCAAGAATAATGGCGATCCCATTATGGATTGCCGCCAACATACTTTAGCCATGAAAAGAACCGAAAGTTACATTTGCGATACTCTGAATACTGAGCGCTCTTGGACTCCTCCCCCGCACCACCCCATGGGGTGGCACACGAAATGCTGTGGAGCCGTGTTAATGGAGCTTGCTATTGTTTAGGCAATTGCTGAAATTAAATGAATGTTCTTGACATAACTGGCTGAAATCAGATCGTACTTACAATTAAAATATTTTCTGTTACCATGACTACCTAAACCATTACAGTTAATGGAATAACGAAGTCAAGATTTGCTTCAGTACAACAGATCAAGTGAATAATAAAAACAAGAAATTGCGAATCAATACACCGTCAATAGTGGTCCTCTCTACACATATCGCTGTTCCTTTGCCACCGCCATTCATGTGAAACTTTTAGAATGGAAAAGTCTTTTAAAACTGCTTTCAAGAAAATTAAAGCATTAACGGTTACTATCTAAAAGCTATGTCGCGCAGTGCAAGTCACCGGACAAGAGTCGGACACGGTTACGATATGGGTACGACGCGGAGTCGACGCGTGAAATCTTCCCGATCCCGACACTCCTTTATCCCGCCTCCGTCTGAGCTCGGTCCTCGAGGCCAGCGCCGGCGCGCCGCTAATTGGCAATTTGTTCGATCCTTAGATCTGACATAATGATGCGAGTTCGTTTATTTAAATGATTCGACGGAAACTTCTTTCGCCTCAGAATAAAGCCGTGCTGACGGCGTTTTAACATAAATCAAGAGTTAATGAAGATTTACTTATATTAATGCTCACCTTTTCTCCCATCAATTATGTATTCGTGTTTTATAAAAATCATGTGCACAAAATTACTAATGATGACATTATAATAATAATGACTCACCGGCTCACGAGGTTTTCTACCGTTATTTCCAATATTGCATTTCATAATTTGTTGTTTACCGGTCAGGAATAATGTCACAAGTTGATTTTCAAATTGCATGAAAGTTACGTCTAGAATTTGTTAACTTAAGTAGAGTAACGTAAGTAGTACTGTAGATTAAATTACTAGTAATTTCAACAAAAAAAAAAAACTAGTAAATGGACGAGTTCCACTGCCTCTGTTTTATTCATCTAAATGATTGGCATTAGAGGCAGTGGAACGCGTCCATACTTTTGCTTACCGCAATCAGTACCGTCGTGTCTGAATCGGGAGAAACAGATGACGACATCACTTCCAGAATCTTCAAAGCTCGAGTCACTAACGCGCAGCTGCGCCATGGAAGTCACAAAAATTGACCTAAAAAAATGAAGTCAAAAAATGAGTCGAACGAAACGTGCAATGTAACAAAGAAACTCTCCCAATACATCCAGGATTTTTTCAATCGTGGCTTTCGTCAAATAATGGGTTTTTAAAAGCACGATATCATTTCAAATGACCGGCCTCGTGAACGATGCTATGAAACCCCGACCATACGCAGCCATACGCCGCAAGTGGAACTTGATTGGCCACACTCTCCGAATGGGTTCTGATATAAGCTATCCGATATACTGAATAAGCTATGGGTTGGAATCATTAAGAAAAGCGGAAAATCGACCAACCAAAACAAACCTGGTAACGTACTACTTGAGAAGATGAAGCGAGAGAATAAAGAGAAACGCGAATCTCAAGATAGAATGAGATGAAGAGTCACTGTGGACGCCCTCTGCCCCAGATCGGGGACATAGGACCATTAGGTCAAGTAAGTCAAATTACTAGATAATAGAGCCACTAGTAGTACTTTGTTTATTTAGTCCTAATAGGGATTTGAAATTTTCTTTACCTTTTTATATTTAGATTCATGGTCATGCAATGGTTATTTCCTTATATGTAGGTAGAGTAAAGGGTAAAATTTTCCCAAGAATGCGAAAGGAAAGAAGATAGACATTATAAATATTCCATAATAACTATATATTTTTTATGGAAATTATAATGCCAACAGAGATTAGCAGTATAATATTAAGAAAACACATAATCTAACAAATAAATAAATTAGAAAACCACCCGATACATACAAAATTCACAAACACACACAAACAGTTGAAGTACAAGTAAGTGCTGAACAATCGCGCTAATGTGTTTAATAATAACACTGCTAAGACAAAATGCTACGTAAAAATAGTACGTGAGTACGTAAAAATAGTATCCAAGTAAAAACATTAAAAAAATAATCTTCTAGTATTGGCCCTCAGTTAATGCTTAATGTATATGCTTATAAAAAATATGTATTTATCATGTAATGCCTCAAAATTTAAAAATAATGAATCTCGCCGACTATTATTGTAGCAATCAGGTCGCGGAAGTAGCAGTAAGAGCAAGCAAATCCCGCTAATGTGTTTGATCATAACAAAATGAATCCTAACAAATGGAGACTTACGATAAACTTACGTAAAAACACTAATCTTCATTAAATGTCTCAAAAATGTAAAAATAATGAATCACGCCGACTAAAAGAGCAGGAATCCGCTCGTGAAAGCATCAATGACTACGGGTACGGGTTAATCCCGCTAGTATTTTTGATGATAAATAAGTCAATCCTAAAATATTTCAGAGACACGATAAAGATACATAAAGTGACAACCTTTCATTAGCAAATGTCTCAATAATGAGAAAGGAATGAATCACGCCGTCAAAGAGTTCAGCAATCTGGTCGGGGAAGCAGCAGTAAGTGCTAGCAAACCCAGCTAATGTGTTTGATCATAACAAAGTAAATCCCATTTTATTGGAAACACATCATAAATATATATAAAGCTACGTAAAAATCCTACTCTTCTTTAGCACATATCTCAAAAATTTCAAAGGAATGAATTACGCCGACAAAGAGAGCAGCAATTTGCTCGTGGAAGCAGCAGTAAGTGTTGGCAAATCACGCTAATGTGTTTTTTCATAACGAAGTAAATCCTATTTTATTGAAAACACGATAAACATATATGAAGCTTCATGAAAACACTAGTCTTCTTTAGGAAGTGGCTATAAAATGCAGTGGCGTAACTATACCATCTGGGGCCCGAGGCAAATTCAGTCAATGGGGCCCATGAGAGGACTTTGAGTTCAGCGAATGGCTTCCTGGAGGCTAAGCTTAACCATCCCACCCCCCTCTTCTGCCCCCCACCGGGGCCCCCCAAGGAATGGGGGCCCGTGGCATTCTGCCGAGATGCCACCCTGCAGTTGCGCCACTGCTTAACATGTGAAAGGAATGAATCACACCAACAAAGAGAGCAGCAATCTGGTCGCGGTAGCAGCAGTAAAGAGCTGGCAAATCCCGCTAATATTTTTGATCATGACGAAGTCAATATTTAAATGATGAAGACACGGCAAACATACAAACGCTAGAAGCTACGTGAGAACACTACACTTCATTACGTAATTATTAACTAAAAAATGTGAACAGAATGAATCACGCCGACAAAGAGAGCAGCAATCTGGTCGCGGAAGCAGCAGTAAGTGCTGGCAAATCCCGCTAATGTGTTTGATCATAACGAAGTGAAGGCAGTCCTCTTTGTTTGCGTTTAATTAACGAAAACGCTCCGCCTCCGGTCATTAAGCCGACCGATGGATTACTCCATAGCTCAAATGAACATTCTCAAGCTACCAAATTAACAGTCTAATGCATGTTTGCAAATTATCCTCTGTTTTGTAGATACACAATTGACTAGTATCTAATATCAATTTAATTGTATTAACTAATTAAGTTTACGAGTATACTTAGTAAGGAGTATACTTAGTAAGGTGTATATTTGTTATTTCGTTTTTATTTATTTAGGTAGTTTATACTTAAATTTATACTTATTTAGTAAATGCAGGCTATCCAAATGTCCAACATAATAAACAGAAATCATGCTTACAATAGCATTAATACTGACTGATAATCATACAACTGATTATAATTGTATGTAAAGTTGCTATACATTACCTACTAATAGATCTGCAACCATTAAAATTATTACATACTTCCCTTTTTCTTTTATGGAGGGCATATGCAAGAGGCACTTGCATACGAGCTTACATTAGTACCTACTTGGCTGAGGCTAAACTTTTAATTATGACGTTTTCTCAGTTGTTATCGTTAATTTCTTATAGGCCGCCAATCGTTTTAACCGAGTAGGTATATAATCTAACTACCTTAATATTGAGTCCGCATCCACCAAGGCGAAGTTTTTCTCAGCATCATTCTGGCCGACTCTGCCAAGTCTGGTAGCACATCCATTACCTTTCAAAAAGTTTGCGTAGCTTCGTGGCCGAGTGCATCACAGCGTGAAAGTCGATTATGGTGGTCATTAGTCTCCAGCACGCTGACTAATTAATACAACGTTTTGAATAAAGCCTGGGATAAGATTTCTTATGGCGGGGAAAAATCAGAAATTTAATTAAAAAAGTTTAAGTGAGTTTTCACGGGCGAGCGTGCGCCTCGCTCTCAATAAGTCAGCCGATTCTTTCTGTAACCGAATTCTTTTCGAGGCCCCCGCTGTCTGTAATTAACCACTTTTAATCCCAATAGGTATAAGACTAATGATCCGGGGATTGGAACGTAATAAGAATTTCTATAAAAACACATTTATATTTCCTTCATAAAAATCTTGTAAGCCAGTTCTTGCGATGGCTTCTGTCGAATACCTATGCACCAACAATAACTACTAGTTTCTTGTCGGGAACAAAGAAATGATGCCACTGATCGACATTAATGTCAAATGAACTATATAAATTTAGTACGACCTATCAAATAGGATTGGCGCAGAAAACACTGAATTGGATATCATAAAATCATCTTCACAGAACATTCAACAACAACCAGTGACCAGAATAAAAAAAAAAACATTTAACTACAATAAGCTTTGAAACACGTGAGGGTATAGCATCCGTCACAATTCTCAGATACTGGGAACCCGCACACATTTTTGTGAGCTCATTAAAATTACATTACAACTCTTGTTTAAACAGCAAACAACTAAACGACGATCGTTAATGCGTCTCGCGGCGAGAATTTTATGGACATTCCCATCCTGCCCTCACTAAAACAACAGCGTATTTATGTATGTACAAAAAAAAAGAGACATCTGCGTAGCGAGAATTAAAATAATGTGAGTAATGTTGATTTTACTAAGAAAAATTAGGAAATTAAGGAAAATTAAATCTAATATAAAATATGAAATTTGAAATGTTGTAGGTCCCTTAGGGAATAGGAATAAACTGTTAATAACTGCGCTCGCCATTCCGCCTGCCAAGAGTGGCGAGTAGGGCAAAATCTTCCTTAGACACATAAAGACCAGCAGCCCCGCTATTCCTGGCTCGAACGGCGGGGTAGGGGGTGCTAAATACGCACCGACCAGGTGGTCGGACGACCTGACCAAGGCCGCAGAAAACCGTTGGTTACAAGTCGCTTCCAACCGGTCATTTTAGTCATTTTGGAAATCTTTGGGAGATATCTATGTCCAGCAGTGGTCTTCTTGCGGCTGATATGATAATGACGATATTAATTTATGAAAGAAATGTCGGTCGCTCGATAACTATTTAGAGATTTATTTATTTTATTATTATTATATGCCCAGGGTAAGGTTGCGCAAGTCAAAATAGCACTTTATTTTCACCAATCACCTAAATAAAAACGAAAAGTAATTAATCAACATTTTTATTCTAGACTCAATATATATTAGGAACGACTTAGGTACTATATATATAAATTAATAGTCCCATTTTTTTTACAAAACCCAACAGGCCCTTCCTTTTTGTAAATTGGCTAAATATCTTTTTTGTTAGCTATTTAGCAAAAGCAATCAAGTTCTCCATCCTTGTTTTTGATTCAAAATACCTTTTTATTAATGCTAAATTAAACGATAATCAACTTTAGTTTCAGTTATTAACAGTGTTTGTCATACTGCTTTATTTATAATACACTAAATATCACTCGAATTTTCCCATTGGGGTACTTCTTCGGCAACCTTAGCTATAATTACCTGGGCTGACTGCAAATGTTTGTAGAAAATCACTTACCACATTTATAGCTAATTGTTGTTCTCTAAACGTCCTAGACCACAATAAGATCAAACTTACCATAACTAAAGATCAGAATATCCATACATTTCTCTCGCTTTACAGTATTCCTCTTTGTTTGACAACGTAATGTATTTTTAAGCGATTTTAAAAACGGGTACGTCGTCTTTTAGGTTCCTTGCTTGCCAATTAGCACGCTTACAGATTCCCTGCTCGCTCACCACTCCAAATATCTTTATACTGAACGTGAGAATTGCCTTAAGTGCTTTTCGCAGATGGAATTGTATATTTGATCGGCAATCAAAGGTAAAAACACTGATAAGTACAGGTAGTGAGTACTGTTCAACGTTTTTAGCTGCTTTAACATTAAACAGCAATTAATATTCTTATCATTGTATCATTTTATGAAACACACAGACACTTATTTCTACATCAAATATGCTGTACAATTGTTGACATAGAAAACCTATAAAAAGTGCCATTTTCCGATTTTTTTGTGTTTAATGCTTTAAAAACATTTTGAAATTAAACATGCGTTCACATTTGTTGAAAATTTCTTTAATCTAATAAGTTTCATAATCTTTATGTAATTTTATCTATATCAGAGTAGATTTTAAATAAAGCGCGATTTCTAATAGCATAGAAAACCACACAATCGTGTTAGCTATTATACCCTAATGCGTTGTGGCTTGTTTTAGCCAGAATGTTTAGCCACGTGAGTGATACACACTTGAATTTATTTGCTATTGTTATGCCGCATGTAGAAAATATTTTATTCTCCACACAATGATAACATGTTTTATTTTTAATTACTACCATGTCAGTAAAAAATACTATTTCTTCTAAGACTATTAATTCCAAGGCAATTTTGTTATTTGACCTGTACAGTTTTGAGCTAGTAAAACCATTTCGTAATCTCTATAAGTATGAATACCTAAGTCTATCCAATGGTAAGTATGTAAAGAACACGCTCAGCACCCGTAGCTTATGGCAACCGCGACGCCGTTTATATCGCGCGATAAACTATCCACGTCTTGCTCTTTAATATTACGGAAAACAAGGTGGCGATAGTCGATAAAAGTTGTCGCTCGTGCCATGTGACGGGGGCAGATATGTAGAGACTTATGGCATGCCCATTTTATGTATATTATAACGAAAATAAAACACATGCGTATAATCATTATAAATAAATATATTTATTTACACAGTAACGGCAAAATGAAATAATTATTCTGTCGATGTTTACGAGTCCGAACACTTTCATTGTGATCTCTTATTGTAGGTATTTTAAACGTTGACATTTTACTCTAGCCAATAAGTATAATTAACGACAGTTCAATTTTTTACATAAATACATCTTTATTCGTAGAAATCTTTATTTTACAATAGCTATTTATATTAAAAACATTAGTATTAAACGGTTTCATTTTCCGTTGAACAAACGCAATGTTAAGCCATAAACGTATCAATGATACAATATTTATACTCGCGAACAACATTCACTGAAGCCATGGCAGAAAAGGAAAGTGAAATGTCTTAAATATTTAATTTATACAGAGGTACTTAACTAACCATTGCACCACTTCTGAGTACCAGATTTATATCACTATTAAATCTACATTCGTAGCTCATTGTGTAATCTATAATTAATTTAACGCAAACTTCTCTTTGGTAAAAACATAACATTAAAACATGACCTAACCAATCAAAAAGACAATTATTAGTGAGAAATTATGAAAAACTTCATACCTTGTATGATAACAATATTAAGGTTTCTTAAATGTACACACAACTTCATAACAATGAGATCGATTTATTATCAATAAATTTTTTAGAGTTAGGTATCTGAATCTTTTTATTATGAAAACAAGACAATTTTTTTCCTGTTACGAAATATATGTAATTGCATTTAATGATAAATCAATGGAAAGATGCATGTGCTTTTATCGGCTTTTTTATCTATTGACAAATATGGGTAGGCTAAGCGCAAGATGTGATACAGAACTATATATTTAGAGGAAGCGAGAACGCGCGTCCTACCCACGCGGCACCGCTATCTTAACATGTAAACAAGTGCTCAAATCGTATACATAATGGAAATATCGTGTTCTGACAACGTTATCGCGACTCATCCCGGACACTTTGTAAAGTGGCCACATATCCATGGCCCGCCTTCTAGCCTAATGTACTCTCGTGCCGAGCTTATAAAATATATTTGCCGAGGCGACTCGATGTAATTCTGCACTTAGCCGGTTTTACAAACACGTCGGCGCTAAGCCATTAATAGGTAGTCGCAATTTCAGTTACATTAAGACATTCTTTTAAATGTTTGTCCAAAACGACAGCATGAACATCTGAGAACTAGAAGAAAAAATAAAGCATAATTAACTATTTCCTTAGGTATTATTTCAGGGTGATGGTTATGGCTAGATTATGAAGATGGGAGAATGGTATGCCACTCTACTGTCTATGTAGAGACGATCGTCGGGTGCCAGAAAGTGTCCCGCTTCGGAACTGCTCGAGGCCCGTGCGTCTCGCCACCTTTCAGTGAGGTTTCACCTACGCAAAAAAAAAATGAGGTTATGCTTTTATTTTCACAAGTTTCAGAAATAGAACAAGTTATAATTTTAAGCAACTCGCTACTCGAAAATCCCTTAATCTGGTAAACGGCTAGGCCCATTTTTATATGACATGTGTCATGCATGAAGCCAGAAAATCTGCTTTCATATAAAATGAACCGAATCCAAATCAGGTTATCAATTTAAAGCTACAGTGACACAGATAAACATGGAACATAGCGGTCAAACTTATAAAATTTTTCGTTTCGCTTCGGGGGTTAGAACAATATTGCAAACAAATTTAAAGGCATGAAAAAAACAATATTTACTGAATTTACGAATAGACGATATACAATCTCCATTAATATTAAATTATATAAATATGGAGCCGAATTGGGCGGGTATTGTGCTTCAGAGGCTGGTGGCATTTTTATCATTTTCTCGCAGAATAACCTAACGTTAAAATAATTAATTTTTTGTTAGTTTACCGAGGCGAGAAGTCGGCGTGGCATCGTCGGTCATCGCGCGGCGTCGCAAACGTCGGGGTCGGGCGGGCTGCCGTAGCCGCTCGAGGCGTCGTCTGCGCCTGCGCAGCCCCCGCCATCCTTGTCTAGCAGCGGCGCAGCCCCCGGCGCGCTCGCGGCACAGCCCGCTCCGCCAACGTAACCGCCACTCGGAGACTGCTGACAAAACATTATCATATAAAGATGGCATTCAAATCTATGATCCGATTCCCACGTTGAACTCCCGACTGTAGACCGTGAGCGCAATCAAAAAGTCGATTAGAAATGTCGTGCGGCTGAATGGGTTTCCTCCACTCGCGCGACTCATAAAATGAAATAGATTCCCCCACATTCGCATTCCGACAAGCGTTCGTACGAGAAAGATTAATGATCACAAAAGAAACATAATAAAGTGGAGATAGAATCTCCCACTAACAGTGTCCTTGTGGGAGTTATTTACTTCGCCGAGCCGACTTTTTCACGTGCCCTTTATTTGTAATGGAAACATTCGAAAAAATTGGCGACATTAGATATCTAAGGAAGTATGTATGGCAGAACTCGCAAAGGAACTCTGAATATTATTTAGTAGTGACGTAGAGGGTATTTTTAGATAAGTATAATAAAATATATAAATGTATAAGTAATCAGTGTGTTTCAGTAGAGTAATTTCAATATTTTGAGGTGATACATTTTCAATATAAAGTTTATAATTTACATTTAAAAAATGTGTTGAACTGCAGCTGCTATGCTATGAAATCGTAGAAATCCAGCGTTACGAGATAATGCTTTTTTACTGCAGCTTTTGTTGTAGAATAAAGATTGAATAGAATAAAGTTAAAAAAGTTTATGTTATAAACTTTAAACCAGCGTGTACAATAACCGAGTCCGCATTGAATCGATAAGTATTATAATGACGCAAATAGCCGGCTGGTTCGCTTACTGCGGGAATAATAGCGCCTGTTTGCGGCTATTACGTTAACAATAATTGAGTGTAAGAGGGCGAAGCCTGAGATCAGAGTGCGGAGCCGCCGCGGGCCCAGCCGCTGCGGCCGCGCCACGTCAGCGCATCGCACACGTGACGCGCACCACCCGCCTGAACCCGTCGGTGGGAACCGACAGTATGAAACAATAATAAAACGTTTATGTCATTATTAAAGACTGCGACGATACACCATAAGGCTCTTTTGTATGCCGTTTCAGAAATAGACATCTGCTGCTACGCCTACTGTCACAAATAGAGATGTATGACAGGAATAAAAGGGGTCAATCAATAAGCTAAATTGTCGCTATTCACAGGCATCTGGCCGGCGACTAATAATGAGGCCAGTCTAGACTTTCTGATTGAAATAGCTAGCATTCTGTATGTATTCACCTGTAGCCCGCTGACTTGCCGGCGGATGTGCGCCAAGCCGCTGGGGTTGGCGGCCATGCTCGCGAAAACTAGTCTCTCCTCGTAGTCGTACTCGCAGAGTATCTTGTTGTCGCACAGATAAAATCTGTCGCCAACGCAAAACCTGTACCAAATTTATAGTCACTTTACTCAGTTGCAATTCAGTTAACTGCGACGCTCACATGTTACTTTCTCAGAGACATCAGTTATTTACTCGACGCTAGATTTAAGATTATGTCAGGTGTCATTTTATGCAATGAAGTTTATTTTATTTATCAGATTTAATGTAACTGTTTTGAGAACAAAAAGTAATACGTATAAATAATCATTGCTAAAATCTAAAGCATAGAGCGTTGTAAAATTGAATCAAGGCTGAGATTCTCACCTGTGATTGCACTGTTGACAGGCGAAGCATTCTAAGTGGTAAACGAAGCTCTTGGCTCGCATAACCATTTCGAAGGCGGGAATGACTTTGTTGCACGCCACACAATTGCCTGTGGCACCAAATAACCTGTTAAAAAATAACAGGGTTATAAACGTAACGTAAAATACAACTTATAAATAACAGGAGCACTTAAAACGCACGCTATATTATTATTTTAAACGGGCACATCGAGCTCAAAGTGTACGAATACTGCAAAGAGTATTCGTGATGCGATTATTTGAGTTCTTATTTATTTCTTTACTTCTAGCCCTTTTCTAGTGCTTGATACTGTATAAAAATATAAATTAGGGGTTTTAACCATTTTCCATTACTATTCAGCGCAGCCTTTATTTTCTGAAGTCAATTTTTTAATTTACTTATAATTTTTATTAGGTAATAAAAATTACCTAAGATAATCCCTTTTGCAGAGCATGAGGTCCGCTTTGTAGTAGAGCTTGGAGCCCACCTCCCCGAGGCGGCAGTCACAGCAGCCGCACTTCAGGCAGTCCTCGTGCCAGAACCTCTCCATGGCCTTGAGGAGGAACCGCTCTGTGATGACCTTCCCGCATTGCGCGCACAGCCGGGCGCCCCCAGCGTTGCTGGTCACGCCACTCGTTAGACTATATTTATTTTCTTCTTGTTGACCTGCGATCAAATATGAGGTTAAGAGCTAGATTTAAAATACCGAATGTGAGTCTCTATACACTAGCGAGGGAATACGAAGATGAGATGTTGGTGATGTTATTGGGCTTTTTCCTACTTATAATTTTTATAAGTAGGAAGTTGTTGATTTGGAACTCAATGGATGTCGTTAATAGAGCCTAAATGTAAATAAGCTAAACATTACAATAATGTGAGACTGGTTATTTTAGAATTGTTGTTTGTATTTTTGCTAAAATCGTTAAACGTATGTATCAATCATTATCATTAATGGACCAAGTTTATAGTCGACTATTAATAATAATAAAGTTTATTATTTCTTAACAAATACCTACATCAATTAATTAAAAAAATAAATTTAACAGAAATATAAATTAATGAGTAGGTACACACAGCTGAACGTATAAATTTATCACAAGAAAATAAATAACTTGCAGTCTTGAAGACATTTAATTAACATTTACGTGGTTATTTCGTAAATACTAATTATGTTCTTCCAACATCGGTTATGACGTATCATTGAGGCAGTGTGCAGTAAATTCGTTTCCAGGAACGATTATTTTCAACGATCAGCTTGTAACGCAATAAAGACATACTTTTGGCCGCCTACATTTTGACTTTTATTTTTAGGTTAATTATCGAATTATAAGTGAACAGATTCAGGGTCATTCAACAGGTAATGGAATAATTATTCAATACTAGCTTTATCTCGCGGCTCCGCATTAGTTCATCCCTAGGAAACAGTAGAATTTCCCGGAATTAAAGGTATCCTATATCCTTCCCGAGGCCTCAAACTCCATACCAAATTTCATCCAATTTGGTTCAATCTTTGAAGCGTGAAAAGAAGACAGACAGACAGAGTTCCATTCGCATTTATAATCCTTACTAATATTATAAATGCGAAAGTGAGTTTGTTTGTTTGTTACGCTTTCACGCCGTAACGACTGAACCGATCTTACGGAAAAGGATACAAGCTACGTTTCATCCCGGAAAAAAGTAATGTTCCCGAGGGAACGACGTTGAAGCGAGCGAAGCTGCGGGCAACAGTTAATTATAAAAAAATCCGTGAGTGGAAACATTAGTATTAAATTAATAAAATAAAATATAGGCAAAAGTTCTCAATGAGTTACAATATACCTAATCCTCTTTTAAATATAATTAATGGTTAACATGTTTAATATATAAATATACTACTATCATTATATGTAAAAAAAAACTAATTACATTACCATGATCTTTAACTTAATCATAGTTACAAACAAAAAAAGAATGAAGCTTGTTTATGTGTCTACTGCTTCCAGCAACAATAAAGAATGATTATTTAACCGCAGAGAGGATGGTGGTTAATTTAAATTAAAGCTTGGACGTAGTTAATGAATTCTGTTTCGCTGTACACTGGCGGGTAATTGTTCGTAATACGCGACTCATTACAGCATTACGCTAGACTCGATTGTTTTCTACTGCATAATTGCGCCAATTAATTCGAGCAGATCCACTCCGCGTGACAGTCGCGGTCTGTCGTCATTAAGATGCGCATACGCATTTTTCTCACAGAGGAAAAAAATAGCAA
Organism: Elegia similella; assembly: GCA_947532085.1. Taxonomy (NCBI): domain Eukaryota; kingdom Metazoa; phylum Arthropoda; class Insecta; order Lepidoptera; family Pyralidae; genus Elegia; species Elegia similella. The sequence continues at coordinate 15,236,382 of OX383929.1, forward strand.
CATTGTAATGGGCATATCTGAGATAACAGTCCGCCATAAAACATTTATCGTCCCTTCATTCTTTATATGGCTAAACAAGAATTTGAACACGCAAATTCATGTAGGAACATATTTTTAACGTACCCATGGTGACAAGCATAAATATATCTACGTCCGCCTTTAGTAAACAATCAGTTCCAATTTATCGGGACACCGTCCACATAATAATAGTGCGTACATCAAACCAATCAAGGATCCAATTGAAGGAGTAACTAGGTGGACATAACTCATCGCAATCGATCACTTGCGCATCGTCCGCTCGTCGACGCCGATACATCTCGTTTATTGAAGCCGACGTCGCGACAATAAAGTTAATTGGACTATATTAATGACTGCTCGTTAATAATAAAATAATAAAGAAGACGTACGGCCAGGCGTCGCAATTCGCAATTAGTGCGCTGCAGGGATCTAACAACCGCACCGTCGGTCGCCACCTACGCGCCCCCCCCTGCCCGGTTACCATGAGTGAGACTTGAGAAGGCGACCTCTCTGATAGGATATGTTGTGTCTACGATATTTCCTGGCATATTAACTTATTTTGTTTTGTCTGGTGCTTATTTAAAAGACTATCAAATAGTGATGAAAACAACTACCGAATTAAAAACTTTATCAAAAACATGAAATAACATATTGGACAAAGTGCTTTTATCACGCGTTCTTGCATTCAAGCGAAATGATGAAAGCTAATCAATTCAGTGTGGTCTCGCAAACGTTCTCAGAACGTATGCATAGCGGAGTGGTAAGTTTCTGAGGAACAAAAAGTATCGGCGGTTTTAGCCGCAGCTATTCAAGAATCTCTGTAGTTTTCCGTGGAACCCGCGGCAGGCTATGCGGTGCGGTTGCCGGCGTGTTTTGTCCATTTCAGGCCATGCATGTTGTTAATGCCGTAATTATGGCGCTGCGCGTCGATCTAATAGCCCATCGGTTATATCGAGTCATAGACACGCCGTGTTTTGCGCTCGCGATGACAACCACGAACTACTACATTATATGGTCTCTTTAAGAGCCACAAATTATTATTAACAAGTTACCATAAAAATAAATATAATTTCATTTTATGTGTCGCCACCTGCACCTGTTCGTATAACAATAAAAGGAGAGTTAATAATGTGGACTGTACATAAATATCCACGTGAAGGAGCTTCGTATTATTTTCGTTTTATTACCGACGGGCCGAGAATTTGATAGAGACTTTGCTCCCGGACTGGCCCGGCAGTATAATTTTGCCGACACAGCCGGTCGGCCGCCGCCAACGTATTAAGGCGCCGAAATGAAAAGAAACCCGGAAATGGATAAAAAGTAATTTATTTTATCACGAGCGAGACGACAATGGCTCTAGCATATTAGTTATATTGCCTTTGCGACAGCGGAAATACACAATAACCCAGTAGATACCGCTCGCCGCTCGCTCTCGGGCCACTCCGACTTAAAATTAATTTTCTAATTTCACCGCGAAATTACTTCTAAACACGGGATCTAATTGGAATCTGTAATGGCCTTTTGTTCCGAAAATCCTTTCTTAGCCCGGAAACTCATTTCCGTGTGGTGGAAACTCGTATGGAGAGCGCCGCCCGTTCCTGGTGTTCACACCTAGCCTCTGTTCACTAGCTCTCTAACGATTTAATATGCGGGCTTTACTTTATTAACTTGCCCACGTACCTACTCTAATGGAAGTTATAATTTTGGTAACGGATAGTCGTCCATATTAATATTTTAATTCTAATTATAATGGATAAAATAAGTAGAAGGTAAATAAAGATAACGAATTTAATAAGTAGAAAATATTCTAACTAGATACATTAACTTGTCTGTGATATAAGTGGGACTTTGATTCCGTTAGGTGAATATGATGTAAGCATTATACCAATATTGTATCTTATTTTCATAGAAATAACAACATTTAACATTTACTGGGATTAAACTCTAATTAATACCTTGTACCATCCACTTAGATAGAAGTGTAAAGTGAACATAATTTGTGTAGTGTAAAAGAGTTATAGTGGAAATAAAGCAATTGGCCGAGGATTGGGAATTTTGGAAATCACCACCGCTCTTCTCGGTGGTGATTTCCAAAATTCCCTAAGCTAAAATAAAAAGAAGACGAAGAGTTAATAGGTAACTAAACTATGCTTCGAAAAGGGCTTTAGTATCAACATTTTTCAGCCCTCTGGCTGCTCTAGCCAAGTATGGCTCTAGTAGTACAGAGAGGGTCGTGCTCCTGTAGTGGAGACTAAAAAGGACCTGATGATGATGATCAACATTTTTAGAAAGTGTAATTAAGATTGTCACACTTTATAATATTTGTTAATAGACAAACTAACAGAGAGCGAACGTTTCTTAGTATGTTAGTAAAAATATTTGAAAGAAACCTTTCAAATGAATATCTTCTCTAACTACAAAACCCAGGAAACAATGTACACGGCAGCTAGTATCAAGAAGTCACGCGTCCCCCCACAACATTGGCAGCATTCCTCAGATTCAATTAAATGGCAGGTTATTGTAATGAGCCCGCATCACGGCGCTCCACAATCGTTCCGTGCAATTTACAATCGTTCATTGCGTTCTGCAATTAACTCGCCCCCCGTACCAACGTAACATGTTTGTACATTGACTATTCATCATTCTACGTACAATTTACATCAATCTATCGTTACAATTGAAAATGCATGAATACTTATATTTAATAACTGTGGTCATGGTACCAGAGCAGAAGTTCACACTCAAATTTATGGTATAAACTTGTTTAAGTTCCTGTGTAAGTAGGTGTGGTATTATTATTCATTAAGATGAGTCCAAATGTGTTGATACAGCAGTGCCTACATATTTTGAAACATTTGAGATATTAGTCGGAATAAAAAAATCAATAAATTTTAATATCGTTGCGATAAGATTTAATGTATTTGTCAATAAAATTTCTAATAAAAGTAAAATATACATATTGCCGTTTTTGGAAACGAAATAAACAATTTATCAAACTTAATAGATGCAGTTTTATAAACATTAAGAAACAAAATAAAATAAAGAAAGTTATAAATTACCAACAACATAGTGCTCAAGAACATAATAAGGAAATTGCCGTCTTACGACTCACCGAAAATATTTTAGCATAAATTAAGTCGTGTGGAAATATATTACGAAAATAAAACTCATGTATATGAAATAGTTTAGAGTGGTGTTCTAATGGATTCGTATAATGATTGCGGTTGCAGCTGTTCTAAATGTTCATACAATATATTTAGTTTTAGTCGTCGGTCATTCATTAAACAATGGAGTTGATTGCGTTGTTGCGATATCCATTATGCGGGCGTAATTAGATTTAACCAAATGCGGGTTTCGCATTAATGGCGAGCAATGTAAAAACTAAGCCGCCGGGATGCTCGCCCTAAATTATCCGCATTTCATACTGTCATACCTGTCGTGCTTTACAATGCCACATGCGAACTCTGTAATTACAGATAAATACTCATACTTAAGGCTTAAACGGACAAAGGAACCGGTAAGCCTCTATTATTTATTCGACATTCGATCAAAAGTGACAATACAAAGCTGACCCCTTTTGCTTTGAAATATCATCATCGTCATTTGAGCCGCAAGAAGTACACTGCTGGAACAAGGCTTCTTCGTTCCATGGGAGGATATTTCCATACTGACGCGCTTAGGAGGCGGTTTGGCGAACGCAGTTTGGCTTATTGTGTTTCCACGCTGCTGCCTATCGGAAGCATAATTAATTACTTTGTTGGATTTGGAAAGAGAATAAAGGTAGTAGATACTACTCACTCGCATTAATGGTGTAGTAAGTAGCAGCTCGGGAGGCGAGGCGCGCCTGCCCGATGCCATACCTACACCAAACCACCGGCCAAGCGGTTGAGGATGACACCCCAGACCTATGAAATATGCATGGATTCAAAGCTGATTAGTAGTGTGTCACTGTTAACTACAAGGTGTTAATCTAGAAACAGCGCAGCCGCGCCGCCGGTGAGCGGGCTTATTTAAATTCCAGCTGCTGACCTATGGCAGAGGCGCCGCCCTAGCACACCCCCGCCCTAAACCGACCATCGTTAACATTTCCGTTATTAAAAAAGTACGAGACTTTGTCATCAGAGAAGTTAGTTTTTTTTAATTAAAATTATGAAATTGATATTGCTTTTACGCTGGTGTTCGCTGCCAAACTCAACCTTGTGGAAATTTAAATTAATTTTTGAATAAAGCCTAATAGCAGTGGTTAACGGTTTCTAAGGAAAGAGTTTTCAGCAATTAAATTTTCAATTATTTGATGGCTCAGAACCGTATCTAAATTGCTTTTCATTTTGGAAATGGATCAAATCATTATTTGTAATTAAGGCACTGCGCAAACGTTAACCCCTTAGTTGCTTGTCCTTGACAGAAACGGTCGAAAACTGGCAGTAAATTTCCTAAGAATCGGTTTTTACATTTTGTAACTCGTTATAGAGACAAAGAGATATATCTAGAAGGTTAAGAGTTCTGGACATCTCTCTTTTTCTAATAGCGAATAAGAAGATATCTACTCAATTTATGGTTAAAGTTGTTGGCACTGTAAGAACGCCGTATACGCACTATGCGAAGATTATTGCTTTAAATACTGGGTACTATAAAAATAAACAATCTCAATTCGTAATCCTCGTTTAAAATTGTTCTTAATAGAATTGAAGATTAAGTTGTCTCAAGTAGGCTTTAAGAAACAATTTATTATCTGATGCCAGAAATATCGAGTAGGTACAACATTGTGGGCGCCGAAGATTGGTGTGTGTTTCTTATATTTTAATCAGAGTATTGCTTGTTTGTATTCGGCTCTCGGCTCGCCCGTCCAATACCCATTTACGATCGCGACTGCTTCTAGGGCTGTTCTGTTTGTACTGTGAAAGCTAAGCTCCTATCGATAAAATTACCAACAAAATACGACTACCCTATACGTTAGCAATCTACGAGTAACGAAATAAAATTATTTAGTTGAAATAGCTACTTAAGGTACTCCGTTTCCATCTTACATTATACTTAATTGATAAGATAGAGTTACTACCCTTTGATACATTTCAGCGACAATCAAACGTGTACAAAGTCGAGACAATCTACGTCATAAATTATTTTCTCAGAGAAAGGCTCCGGGCGAAACTTAAGCCTGACATAAGTGGGCAATAAACTTCAGCCAATTTGGAGATTCGCATCTGGAGGCTCTTATTAAAGCCCGAAAGTTAGTCCTTTTCATCCATCACTCGTAATACGTGTGTGAGTTATTGTATGAAAAATTGAAGAATAAATTGAGTCGCTGCAGCAGCGGCGAGACATAAATCCCAACTGAGCCCTCAATATTGTTTTAAAGGGGAAGTGGCCATAAATTTTATCAGGGCCGCCCAGAGCCGCGGGCGCCGAGCTCGCCACGCCACGCCACGCAACGCCACGCTGCGCCGCGCCGCACTGCTCTACTGTCTCCGCAATTTTCCGCTGCTGCATGCTGCTCTCAGTGCATTCGATGTTTATGTGAATTTGTTGTGTTATTTCTACTAAAACTGAAATCTATCTTAGAGTTAAATGTTCGTATCGTGAGCGATACTATACTATCCAGTCCACTCGTGGGTTCAGAAACTTGCCAACGTGATGTAAAGTAAATAAACACAAAACAGCTATGTACTGCTTTTTTTCACTGATGTATAAATGTTTTGGCTGTGTGAATATTATGGGCCTTTTTATTACATGACCTGTGGAACTTACTCATCAAATAGATTTCTGCATTAATTAATCATATTATTTTATTCTGACATTATTGTTTACCAACTTATGTGAATGTGACATGTAAGTCAAGTAAGTTCCTGTTTATTTATTTATCTTTGTGTTTGATTTATATAGTTTATATGCATGTACCTACTTAAGTATTTGTAAGCTATATAGCTACTCTGAGAGAAAAGAAAAAACGTAGAATGTGCCAGCTGCTTCTCTTCTCGCGCAAATCGTAAAAGCCGATCGAAGGATTGGGCGAAAATCTGCGGAATCATGTCGATGGCGATAGGCGATGCAGCTAGCAATCTATCACTATTTTGATTCCGTTTTACATCTACCCGCCCACCAAAATGCAAAATGTGGCCATAAGGTCTTATAGACCTAGGCTATGTCTACCCCGGAAGGGAAAAAGACGGGATACTATGTATGTATGAATATATAGCTAGATAGTATAGTAAAGTCTGTATCATTGTACGAGTGTTTGATAAATTGTAATAGATTGTGTAAATGTACAATTAATTGATTAATTTTTTGTTGATTGATTGATTGATTATTCAAGTACTCCTATTAAGTACATAAATAAGATATGGTGAAAAAAAATCGGTACCTCAGATGGCAGGGCGCATTACTTACATATACCTAAGTCGCGGGTTCAGGTTCTCGTAAATAACTAAAGTAAAAGCACTAAAAGCACTCTTACATATAATTTTATTCAGGACATTATAGTAAATTAGTTTAGTGAGATCTAGTGTCATGCCTTGGCCAAATATCTCTATATAAACTTTCAGATTCACATTTTCTGCCACCGTAATAACCCCTATAACATTAGCTTTGATATATTGAAAGCTTTTCAATTTTTCATCACATCGCACAATGTAATAGCTGTGACTAAATAATGTCTAGTGTGTCAACAGATTTTTGTTAAAGTGTAAATAAATATGTAAACAAATGAAAGAAATATCAAAAAAGTTTTGGCTTTTATTTTATTATATTTACGTTTACACCTATCGAGATTAACATTATAAAAATATGTCATGATATAATAATAAAAATATGTAATTACTCAATTTGATTGAAAGTGTTAAAATTATACTAAAAGTACCTAGTTTTTAAGCATTGAGCATACCTACATAAAAATCGGGCGCTTAAAAAGGCGTTCAGTTTTTCCAAAAGAAAATAAATTTTACATGATAAAGTTTCCATAAGAAACCCGAGCAAAACCACTTAGATCACGGCATAGATTAAAACTACAATCAGCGACGGAAAAACGCGCTCCTTGGACAATATTGTGGGGCACAATAAAAAATCGCTTATTTTTATCAATACGATCTGGGTGTCGGACATTTCGCATAAATGTGATATTGCAATATCGTTCGTCCCCTTTTTAATATCGCGACGGACGCTGCCGGCCGGTTTATGGCACAACCCTTCCCGCGTTTTATTCGCGACCTGTTTGTCCTAATATTATGAAAAATTTACGTCAGCAAAACGAAAACGAAATGCTTGCTTATATTTTTTATGTCGTGCATATCTAATTTTGAATGATATGCTTTTTGATTGGTTATTTTACGAGTACGTATAACTTTGATTTCAAATGCCTGAAATTGTAGGTTACGATGACTTTTTATATTTATGAATAATAATCAGTTATAATATCTACTTAGATCAGTTTTTGCACTCTACAACTTTGTTAATATAACCCTTTGAAGTTCCGTGTGACGTCATAGTTTGCTACAATTTTTAGCAAACTTTGACGTCACGAGCCCCCACTCCTGAACTTTGACGCGCTTTATCGTAATTATTTATTGTTTATTTGACAAAAGAAAAAATACGTGTCCAGTATTTTTTGATTATCTAACTGACGGACTAATTGTTATGTTATTATTACGACCCAGGAAACTAGCCTATTGCCAGTGGCACGTCGAACGAATGGAAGAGATTTGTTTTCGTATTGCGTATAAACCTCAAGCCTGCCAATTAAAAGAAAAATATTTTGAGTGATAAATTAATAAACAAAACAACCATACCATTTATGACTATGTTCTAGAAAAAAATGCATTTCTATCAAAGTCGGTCTTTCAGACGACAGGCGGGCTCAAGTTCTAGTCTCAATCTCTCTCGAACCTCTGTATTTTAGCTGCTTCTTACCGTATAATATAGAAAGGATAATGCCTAAGGCTTCCTCCCGAGGTTTTCCCTGTGTGCTATGTCTTGGGGCCCTTAAAAAGGTGTGTTACAGGTATCTTAAGAGTCGGCAAGGCATCAGCAAATCCTCTGGTGTTGCAGATGTCCATGGCTACGGTGCCCACTTCCCAACAGGTGACTTGTCTGCTCGTTTGCCGTCAAATATACATAAAAAGCACTCTTTTAAATTTCATTTATAATTCCTTTAAAGTGTACCTTTTAAAATAAAAAATAATAAAAGAAACACTTACTATTAGCGTTGTCAGGTTTATGCATGGCGGGTGGATCGCGAATCATGGTGACGACGTTGTCACTCGCGCATCACATAAAATATCGTAGCCGCTTGCTGAAACAACAGAGAAATAAAGACTAATTTAACAAATCAAAACAGCTGAATTATCGATTTTAATAAAAAAAAATATTTTGAATGAAAATATAAAAAAAAAATCTAGGGTGTCGATTTTTTTAAACTTGCTCGTTACGGTGGTGGATAAGAGTGTAACGACAAACACCGTGACACGATATTTTTATTAAGTAATACTTATAGATAAAAAATGTTATTTCAGTCAAATGAGAAATATGAGATGACGTTGTCGTGATACTATACTCATGTAGAATGTATATAATAAATTGTTCCCTATAAAATCAGTATAAAATGTATCTTCGAAATATATGGACGTAAAATTTAGAACGTGGTTGAAGCGAATTGGAATATTGAAACGACAATGTACTATGATTAAATAAGGTTTGATAGAAATATTTATGATCTTGGTACCTTACATAAAATAATATTTTACGCTTTTTAGTTTTACGATTTAAACATTTGCAGAAATATTGTTTAGGTTAGCATTTATTTTATTCTATTAGAACATTTTAATGACTTTTTATAGAGATACTTATAAGAACATTGTAGAAGTTTAAGTCAATGCTTACTACGTAATAAATAAATTGAGCTAGCCCCACTGTAAGTTGTAAACTTGTGTTGTGAGATACCAACCCAACGGTACTATATTTTATAATAGAAAAATCCATAACATATTTAGATGACAACGTGATATAGTTAACTCACAGGGTATAAATGTATCTACAGTTGAAATAAACTAGATTGAAAAAGCTATTCAAACTGTCATAACTATAACAACTTTTCCTATGTGATCAATGTTAGGATCTCAAAACTATACACACTCAAATAGTAAAATGAATTTCCAGAATCTGAGAGAAAATTCAAACCTTATGTTAAGTAGGTTAAATAACTGTAAACAGAATCGTCAAGAAATTCCAAAGTTTAAAAATTTATTGACCCACAACTTCTCTTTAAATAAAATAAAGAATATATTCACAGAAGACATACTCGATAAATCTACACATCAAGCAGATTTCAGCGATTTTTATTGTCAAAGAATTGTAGCTGGAAGGCGATACAGCGAGACGCCCGGGCAGCACGCGTCGCGCAAACCTCATTAGAATAAACGATATCCTCTCCTTACGTCCACTCCGCGCGAGACCTTATTACTCCGACAAACTGCCGTCAAACGGCAACAACCTTATCCCCCACGATTTCAAATAAACTCTACCATTCTACAAATAAGACCTCTTTCTCTTCCACTAAGTTATCTCTGAAGACTACGCAATAACTTTCAGCCTTACAGACCCGCTTTAGAGTCGAATTTCAAACGGGACTTGTATAACAAACGCACTATCAGACGGCATCCCTTGAAGGCTGAGACGTCCATGCAAAGCTGTAAATTGAAACTTAAGGGAGGCATTAATAACCCTTGTGGGTTGATTTAGCGTATATTTTAAATTTAGAAGTGTTTCGTCACTCTTTTCAAACGTCATCTTTTGCCTTTCAACAAATCCCTGATCTTGACTTAAATTTTATTCTGATAAGAATCTACTGGAAAAGTGACACCGCATATAGTTTAAGTTTAATATATATTAGTTAGTCTATACAGAAATGTTTCACGGTTAGTACCGCGTGGTGAAGTAATAACTCAGGTAGAATTTAAAGTAATACTACCCTCATCCATACTATAGAGAACTCTCATACAAGGTTAATCACGGCAAATCTTCGTGTTTAGATTTTAAATACAATAATCACGTAAGTTATTAAATTATGTTCTCTACTGCTAAGTCAACGCTACAGAATCTCTATTAACGTAAACCAAAACCAAAGACAATATTATATTGACCAAAACGAAAGAGTACGAGTATATCATTATTAGGCGCGCATAGAAATATGTTCTAGGATTTGTTTTTTGATTAAGAATGATGTCATAAGTAGTTATGTCACCGTATTACCCAACCTGCGGCATATTTTTTATTTAAATTAAAAATATACTTTTTTTTTATTGTAACAATATATTTCATTTATGGGTTTTATTTTAAACACATAAACAGTTATCAACTCCCGGATTAAACTTTAACTAAAAGTTAAGCCAAGTATCCTTGGGAAGTAATTTCCTTAATGGTAGGTATTTATTTTACCTCAAAATATAATCCACAAGATAACCAGGCTGAAGTTATTCAAGTTTAGATAAAGCGTATGTGTTGGCCAATATTTTTCAAGTTCTTTAGACATCCCTATTAAAGTTTGGCGCGGGTTATTGATGCAAAAGCCCACCGAAGCAGCATAAACTCATAAATATAGTAAACGTACCCTCGGAGATCGAGAGTCTATTTATTGCGGACGAAGTCGCGATATAACAATCCATCTTCGGGTTACTTATTTTGCAGCCACTTATGGGAGGCGCGCGCCTTCATTATGTCGCCGATATAAAAAAAAACATCATCATCATTACAGTTACAAAGAATCCACTGTTGGACAAGGGCTTCTCCCAATTCCTCGTTCCATGGGAGGATATTACCTTACTCACCACGCTTGGTAGGCGGGCTGGCGAGCGCAGTTTTTTATTTGGCTTCTTGTACTTAAAAATAATTATAATTAAATAAATCATAATATATATAATAGCAAAATAGTGTTGTATTTATTGCTTCTATACATAGGTAGATGTTGATTTGAAAGTTTTAGAGGCAATTACCTTTCTGTGTTTGTTAAATATAAAAATATGATTATTAAATTAGTTTAAAATGCCAACTATGGACAGTTCGTAGTTCGTAAGGTCTGAAAAAAAGAACAATAATAGAATTGTTACCTATATAGTATAATAGTAGCTCCAAATATGGAATTTTCCATATTTCCATATTTGGTTGGAAAGTGTCCCGTCAAATAAAAAGAAAAACGAAGAAAATTGAACTAAAGATACAATAAGCAGCGTGATTTTGAACCTCTAAAGCCGAGTCTAAAATTGAATACAGCCCGTATTGAAATCTTAGACTCGGAATCCCCAATGGGTTGCAAAATTGCAAAAAAAAAGGTAAAATAATTAGACCTCCTAAGATACAAAGTTAAAGACACAAAGTTGCCGATCAGCTCTTTAAATTTCTATGGGAAGTCTAATTAGTTTGTACGATTTGTACCTATTTCTCTTGCAATTCTTTATACCATTAGGGATTCTAATACCAGCATTTCAGTATAGCTCAGATGTTCAAAATTACGTTGCAAAATAAGTACTATGATTTCTTAAAAATTAAATTAATAAAATAAACCTGATGTGACATATTCTGGACATTATTTAACTTAAACAACGGGTAATTTACATACAAAGTCAGCTACTAGCCGACATGTTTCGACCTCATCGGGAGGTCTTCCTCAGGGTACGTTAGTATTATATTGTCTTTGCTCAGGGCAGAGGAATGTTAACTGAGACGCGTGCACGATGTCGTCCCGACCCGAACAGATGACTGGACAGAATCTGACTTTGTACATGAATAGCCAGATTTTTAAAACTCCTTAAAATAAATTTCTTTAAGAAGATTAATATACACAAAACCTTACCTATATTAATATACAATAACACTACATAATATTTGCAGATAAAAATACAAAATTGAGCACTTTGGAGTTACGACCAGATCTAAAGTTAGCCATGATTTACATATAACAAAACATTCATAATTTTATAGGTTTGTTTCATAAAACATTTAGATATAATATCACTCGTTGAAATGAAAATACGTATAAAATAAAACAGAATACGCTATCAAACTCAAGCGGAATGAAAAAAATTTTATAACCGCATCGAAATTCCCATCAGCACCTGTTACAAAGGCGGCTATCAAATTACCCGCGACATATCCGCGGCGAAGCGAGCGCGCCTCCATCCATAAATACGGTATTCGTTATGCATTTCTCATATTCATGAATCCGTTTTATTGGCCCCAATAAAATATGAACATCTCAGAATGGATATGAGAGAGCGGGCAAATCTAATATGGATTGCGCCGGATTCGGTCCGATTGGCGGGTGGGGCAGCTGTGTGGTGCGGCCCGCGGCCCGCGGTGCCAGCTCTCGTCTCCTCCGAATCAAATTTTAATGGCATTCAATAGAATTTGAATAAGGAGACCTAAAATGTTTTACAGTCTAACTTCGCAATACTACTTACTGAATAACGTTTTTGATTTTAAACTATTTCATTCTAGGGTCTAGTCAATCCACGTACAGTTCCGAATCATTCTCCTTGCGAATCACGTATACTTACACAATTAATCATACTGTTTGAAGAAGCTGACAATGGAGGCACTGCGGATTTACTTGCCCCTAATGCGAATTTAAAGGACACTGTCACACTAAACCAGTCACTGAAAAGGGCAGTACCTCCGACGTGTCAAAATTCTACGGAGTGGCGGGATAAGTGGAATGGATTGCGGCATTTCAGTCCCGTATAAAATATTCTACGTCAAATCGTACGTCACTGGCTCTCGACTTGTTCTCGCCGAGAGTGCTTCGCGGAAGTCTCTTATTTATTCACTTTTACGTCAGCTATAATATGGCTCTTTTGTGCCCTTTCCGATTTACAAGCTACCATTAGGATCTCTAGTATAATGGGTAAGAAGTTTGAGTGCTTTATTATATCCTTCTTAATATATTTACATTGAAAACGCCTTACTTGTATCAATGTAACGATCCCTCTTCTCCGAATAAACAACTATTACAGACCTTATCAATCCCAACGCATTAAATCTAACTCGCGAGAAGAGAAATCCATTAAAGTCATTTCCAGTAATTTGGGGTACGCGGCGGAAACCCATTTGGGCATTATTGAGGTGGGGCGAGTAGTTGCGACTATCAGTAGGTATCTCTATTATGATTGCGTTATCAACGCGATCAATTAAGCAGCATTACGTTACATTTCACCCCAACCATCAATTACAAGCTGGCCGCTGCGCAGTCACCCGCCGATAGAGAAGCATGGACATTACTGCTCCTTTTGTACAATTCTGCTTAAAAATCTAAACCAGTCACAAAGTTGACAACTCGATAATATCTTTATAAATACTGTTAAATACAAAATAAACAGGAACAATTTGATCCATTAGTGTCAAAGTAATCTGTTAGACACTCCCTTCTGACTCCGCACTGATCGAATTCATTATTCACCGGCAGAGAGCAATTAAAGCTCCACTAATCAATCTCAAACTTCAGCCAGAGCTGAACTCTAATCAAGAAAACTCCTATTCCGTGAAAGCTTTTCGAACAAAATTTAACTTAATTAAAAATGTAAATTAAATTCCTAGGCGCTTCCACAAGCATCACATCGTCCCGCCCCGCACCGAGCGCTCGGGGCTTTTGATTGCAGCTAAAAGGTTTGGGATTAGTGCGCGAAAGAGCTTTCAGTGCATTTGTAGAGCTTTTAAGTGGGAAGCTTTCGCTTAAGACACTTACATACAATGTAAATTTTATGTGCCACAACCTTGAAAGTGTATTCTTGGCATCAATTATGGAATAAATGGGATTCGTTCAAATTCTTTATTTAAAATATTTGGATCAGGAATTAACAAAGTGTCAATTCGTGTTTGTTTCAGATGAGAGTGTATTTGTGTGGACAAACAGCGGCGAGCGGAGGGGTTGTGGGTGAAGCGGGAGGAGGGTGCGCGGGCCTGACCAAGGAAGTTCGGTGTCCGGAAATAAACCGCCCGTAAAATTGTCAATTCCGAGGGAGCCGGCGCCTGGGCCCGACAATTTTGAACCGAGGCTCCGGCGCGGGCCCGGCCTAGTGACGACTTGGTGTTTAAAAGGTGTCCTGTGTCACCACTATATTCTGATTGCCACATATTTCAAACTTTCTTTTATTTAAGCTATGTACTTATAAACTGTGAAGAATATGATAATTTATCTTTTGTAGTAACAAAAGGCATGAAGCATGTACCAAGCTTAATAAAAAATACCGCCTTAGTATGTATCTAGTGCAACTTATTCTCCTATTGCATGTCAGCAAAATGCGCATTGCCATCTGGGAGAGTGCCAAAACAATCACTGTTATTCACTACTTAACTCCAACAAGCATTACAATACATATTGTTACGTAACTCAATTCGTGATGAAATTTTTGATGATATATAATTCCTGTAGGCGACGGTTACATGTTTATAAATTGACGAAGAAGCGCCTCGTTTACGGAGTCATGCAAAAGAAAATTGGGTCAGATATATCGCGAGCCGCTTACACAGATAACACACGCATAGCCCATCCAATGACAAGGAGCACCGAGCAGAAAGCTTATTATCGGGACGCGTACTTGCGTCACTCGAGTAAATGAGAAGCAAGGGGACAGCCGGGCAGCCCACTGGACGCGACGGGAGCCCCATATCGCCTCACTAGTGCACACGTGCACCGCTCAACAAACCCTCGCGCTTTTTGAACTGAGATCATTGCGACACTCATCCGTGAAATTGATTCTCGAGGAAAGAAAAGACTAAAAGATAAATAAAAAGGAAATAGGAAAACACAAGCTAAGATTTGGCGTGAAATTGTTTTTCAGCGCGCCCACCCACCGCCGACGACGCGGCTATGGCGGCGGCCCGTCTCGGGAATTTCCCAATTACTGAGTGTGAATGTATCTACTTGATTATGTAATGTATACTTGAGTATGTATTCTGGTCCCCTATAATCTATAATTATTTTTTATATATATTTTATAATTCAATTATAATTAAACTGATTATTATTATATACATTCTAGAGTTTAACTGCGAATTAACCTTATTAAAAGCTTTTTTATATTGGTCTTCATTTTAATGTGTAATTTAAATGTAAAGTATACATTTTTAAAAGTTTTTCTTAAATATATGAATTATTACTGTCTGGGTTCCCAATTACGTAATCTGTAAGATAATAACCATCTAACGTCTATCTTGGGGATCGGTCGAATTGGGATCTTAAAACACTGTGACATCTCATCCACTACGTGATCCATTTGCCGAAGTAAGAAGCAATCTCATTCAATACCCGGTCGCCCTCCGCGCCCCTCCTCCGCCGCTAGGGTTGCTAACAATGCGATACTTTGTGCGCGCCGTATCACGAAACGCAATAAAACTTTACATTCCTCTTTAACTATTTTCCTGCAGTTATCAGCGTTTGATACGAAATGGGGCATAGACATACAGCGGCTGTTGTTTCAATTGGATACGCGAACTGTTGAATTTTCTTTCTTTTGCTACAAGATTGTAAATAATGACATATATCTTGAACGTTTTTAACGCCAAAGATGTTTTATGTTTAACTGCAACCTAAATCCAATTATTTCATTCACGACAGGAAATAAGACAACAATCGATTTGTGATATATTTGAAGACATTGGCGGCAACCCTAGAGAAGGAGCGAGTATCGCTTTCCCCGATTGTATTAGATTCAGCTGCCCTTTCCATCTACATGTCGTTCTCTCCTTACCTCGCGCGGGCGACTAGTGGATACGTCTCCGACTACGCTTCACTTTCAATCACTCGTCATACATAACGCATCACTATCAGAGTTTCGATACACTAATGGAAATCCGATTACATTAGATTATGATTATGAGATAATATAATTACATCTGTCCCTTTACAATGCCATTAAATTATAATGATGACCATTAAACTGAATAAGCTTTCATATAAATAATTAATAAAACGTAGATGATTAAATTACCTTCTATAGTAGTAAAGTTTTAGATAATCAATTATAATAATTTAACTGTTAATAACTCGCTGTGTCGGTATCATATTTTCCTGTGTGAAAGTTTTCAGCATGCAATCTATTTTAAACTTCCTGCACCATAAAAATATTCATAAAACCAGCCGGTATAATCTCGCGATCGAATCTCATCTTTTTGTGTTCGATATATCTCGCAAAACTAGGTTTATCTAAAAACTCATCTATATTTTGTCGAAAAACTATGAATATGATTATCCACACCATTCCAAAGGCTATCATCCAATAAACCTGGTAGGTACCAAAGGTATCAAATCTTTTTCGTCCGTAGTGAAATTGAATATTTATCCGGGTAGTATCTCTATTCCGGAACAATTTTTATGTAGGGGGAATACAATCTGAAGATATTTGGGAGGGCCACTCTAGGAGGATATTGGCAAATACCTTGCCTACATTACCTTTATTGCCTCGCGACGTTGCGTGCCGTGTCTGATCGTATCTGCGATTATTTGCGTATTATTCAATGTTTCTAAATGTAATCCGACATTATACTCCAATTCGTTATTCATGAATACTCGAGGCCTGTTAACTATTAATGTTATGAGGTTCAGGTCAACATTTTTATACCATTTTGATATACGAATACAGATAGAATCCTTCGACATATTTAACTTATTTTGTGGACTGTTATACGGCCGTCACATAACCGTTGAAAACCTTTCAAATGCCTAATCGACAATTACAATTACGCAGCGCCATTTTATAAATAAATTATCCAGGTATAAATATTTCAAGGCGATGTTCACACACGGCCGGTTCCCGAGTGACGGCGCGACATTTTACGCTCTATGTAAGGCGCAATTCGCACAAATTAACTCGACAATAAGCGTAATTTACTGCACAAAACTCGCCGCCATATAAAGCCGCATTCATAATTGAGTGGACATAATGGCGAGACATGAGTTATCTGTGACTAAAGATTGTATAAACCGCTCAAGGCGTAAGCCTCTATTCACATGAATGCTGTTTTTTACATTGATCTTTTTTTAAACCGTGTCAATAGGATTGCACTGCTTTAAACGGATTTAAGCTTCGATATTTGTTAAGTACCTAGGCAGCTTTTACCATCTGTTAATTACAGATGGTCCTGCAATCTTTGAAAGCTTTAAAAAGCGTTTAGTACCTACCTATAAACCTGACTAAACAAATACAAGTACGTTAATCATTTATTTTTCGCTTCCATTGTAAGTGAACAAAGAAATTATAAGATCGTTTTGTATTTAATATATGCTGGTATTTAGAATTTGTGAAGGTCGTCCAAAATCTGTTATGACCCAAGAGACCATAGACGTTGTGTGGAAGCAGCTTTTTTAAATTAAGTATTGAATTAGGCATTTGTCTCCCATCTCACCTAATGTCAAAGATCTCCACGTAATACATTTTCTTTTAGATATACCTATTCATCATCATTTTGTGTAGGTGACAGGGTCAATCCACCGGGCACATCAGGTGTCAGAGTTCTTCGGAACCGCCTCTCGGTCTCTGACGTTACTCCTTTAACGGCTACCAGATACATTAGAGCGGATAGAAGAGCATATGCGACATCTAATGGTGTCATCGTCACCCATGGACATCTGCAACATCAGTTGTTAACAGATCGCTGGTGGCCTTTTATTAAATAGGAATTTACCCATCTTTTAATGGTCATAGCTTCGGGGGAAAACAGTGAAAAGAAGGTCGCTCTACAACTTACACACGCAAAGAAAAAATATCAAGAGAACTTGTTGTTGAGGATCGCCAGGCCTCGAAGTGATAAGCATAAAACTTGTTTCCAAGTCGCGTGGTGCGATAGTTCAGATCAATTTATATTGCGCTGCAGGTACCAAATCGTAATGTTTTTAGAGCACTCCGCATTAAAAAGGATGTAGAAAACGCTTAGGGACCCTACGTTTCTCAGTAAATCAAGCGGTTGTAGGGACCGTTCGTCGTCTAGCTTCATTTGGACTGTGAAATGAGAACTTCATATGCGGCCGTATTTGAGTTTTGTACAGCATCAACCGATGGGCAGGATCGAAATACCTAGTGTTTGGCTCTAATATGCACGCCAAGTTTTTTAGAAGACTTGTGTATTCATAGGATTCAATTTAATAAGATTGAGCTGCTCCATGCGAGACTTGCTCAAGAAGAAACTGTATATAAGATACTAGTTGTTGCCCGCGACTTCGTCCGCGGCAATTTCTGTTATTATGATTTATTAGTATAGAATATTTTTCCCCGATTTCAAAACATTTTTCATTGATGCTTCGCTCCTATTGGTCGCAGCGTGATGTTTTATAGCCTAAAGCCTTCCTCAATAAATGGAATATCCAACACAAAAAGAATTTTCCAATTTGAACTAGTAATTCCTGAGATTAGCGCGTTCAAACAAACAAACAAACTCTTCAGCTTTATAATATTAGTACAGATGAGCTCGTTTTGTTTGTCTTCCACATAACCAAAAGCGCGGCAAATTCTTCGAAAAGAAAAATATAATATATAGTTTTTAACTGTCTATAGTTATTTCGAACGACATAACCTAAAAAGCAGCTCGCGTATTTAACATCAATATTTCCTTATTACAAAATAAGAAATTTGTAGAGCTGTTAATAAAAATTTGTAGGTAATTTATTTGGCCCGTTCGTTAGAATAGTTTCAGTGCAATGATTACGGCTGTAATTACAAATAGGTGAAGTGGAGGGGCGACCGCATGTAATAACATATTCGCTCAACTAATGGTCGACGTTTAATTAATCCAGTCCATTCGGCTAAACCACTCGATACCTAAATACTTTAAATGAATTAATACCTGAACAATATAATTAGAAGTAATTGCTTTTCATACATATTTGGTTTGGCCGATATTTAATTTGTTTTGTGTTTAATTAAAATGAAAATCCAGTTTGTTAACGATGCTTAGTTGATATTTTTATTTTTATTAGAGCACACTGTAAGTAAGATACTTGCAAATAAAGATGTATATTGTTTTCTGTAAATAACACGCCAAAACCTTTTTTCGCGAGTAGTGAAACGACTGAGTGGGAATTCTATATACTCGTAAATTGAGATCCTCAAGAGGCTCTTGGTCCAAAGTATTATCTTCTTATAAGGCATCATTTGACTGTAGCTGGAGTCAGAATCATTAGGACTACCCCCAATGATTTTGATTCCAGCTACAGGTATCATTTGGCTGTAGCTGGAATCAAAATCATTGGGGAGAAAAAATCAAGATTCAACCCTCGAGGACCTCTTAAGGACGAACAAGTCGCGAGCTTGAACTCACTGGCGGGCGCGGCCAAAAAGCACGTTGTTTCACCTAGCATTATGTCCGACAGAGATAGTATCAGTGATGAGCAGTTAGACGCTATATCTACAAGCATATGCCGAGTCGCACGCACACAAACATTACCGAGCTTGTGAAAAATTGCAAAACGTCCTTTGGAAAATGGGGTTTTATGAATAAAACTACTGCATAAATCAATTATAAATAAAGGTAATTGAAATCTTCAATAATTGAACTTTGTCGGTACGGTCTTTGTTTTTGATATATTATACTTCTTTTATTTTTTTATACGCCCAAAGTTGTGTTAAAATTAGTAAGAAAAGCTAAAGTTTGTTGGCTCATAACTTCTTAATGGCTTTTTATTTTATTAATCTGTAACCGTACAGACAAAATTAATAATGAGTCGATATCATGTTAAACTTTGGATGTACATACAATGTTAAACAATGGAGTACAGCCCCCCCGAAATTTGTATGGGAAAAGTATCATCTCGTTCAGCCTTAAGGATCTGTTTTGGCATAGTAACCTGAAATTAAAAATATTATTTTCTCTCGAAATCTACTATTCCAATAAATTAATTTTTTTGCATGAATATTATATTTTTTTAGGATAATTCTTTAAAAAAATTACAAACTCCGCAGATTTTGCCTAGTTGTTAAAAACTTATTAATTTTTTTAACACCCCATAATTTGCTTTACCTTCACGGTAAAGCAAACCAAAATCATTCCCGTAAAGGAGTACCTAACTATTTTTTTTTACATTTTCTTACTAATTGCCGGGCCGACCGAACACTTGTATGAAAATATCAATATTTTTTTGAGTTCCCAGCATTGATCCCATAGAAAAGTTGTTAATTTTTACGGGCTAATTCAACCCTTCACGGGATTGTCGTTAGTTAAATTACACGCTGTATAGGTACAAATTGCCAAAATTCTGTTTATATTGATATGGTGAAACATTTACTATAAGGAATATAAAACCCTATGTAGTTGTGAACATATTTCCTAAGTAGTTACCCCAAATTCACTGCAAACTACTCAATGGACTTAAAATTGATTGGCTTTATTTCCAGGAGGTGGAAACCACGCCACATGAGATTGTAAAGCATTTAAATAGACACATATTTGACAAAAATAACAGCGGTAATAATTTTCAAGCTATTTAAAATCTGAGCTATTGTTTTGTAAGTCATTCAACATTTGTGCAAAATATCAAATTGATCGGATTAGTTTATTAGTAATAAACTCCTTATTGCACCAAAAAACAATACAAATAATCTTATATAGTGAAATTGACAACTGATGCACAATGGGCGGCCTTATCGCTTCTGCAATCTCTTTTAGGCAACTAAAATGAACCAAGCAGGATTAGTAGTTTATGAATATGGTGTTCATGGCTTATTAGCTAAAACAACCCTTTTAAGAGCCCTAAAGGACTGAAACTTTATACATAGTATTCTTTCAGGTACCGTTTGACTATAGCAAGAATCTAAATCCTTGGCAGCTAGACTGAGAAACAAGCTTTTCATATTGTAAATTGATATTTTCGGTAACAATTGTAGTGTTATTTTTTACAGTGTGCACTGCGGCCGTATTTTAGGTATATTAAAGTACCAATAGCAATAGGTCAAGAACAGTAACAACATGACTTCAATGCCATGTTGGGTTTATAATCAAAGTATCAACAAGTACCTACCATGTTTAGGATTTTGTTACGCCCACCTAATCTAAATCATAGCCTACTGGTGCTCCATGAATGGATCCTCGTACCTACCTGTTTGTACGGTTCGGTATTGCTTCACCTAATCACTGAACAAACTAATCAAAGCATGTTATCTTTTAATATAGCGCCGTCAAGCGCAGCGTGGAGTGCGACTCGTAAGAGCGGCTGAACCAACCCTAGATCTGCATTCTATAATAATAATACACTAGCTATTACCCGGGGCTCCGCCCACGTCAATGTCGATCCCTCAGGAACAATACTTTTCTCCGAGATAAAATGTACATAATGACCTTCTCCGTACCCAACGTGTATGCAAAATTTCTTGACCATCGGTTCAGTAGATAGGGCATGACGGCGTAACAAACAGACTCACTTTCGCATTTATAATGTTATATAGTTAGGATACTACACTCAACGGCTTACGCTAAGCACTAGGTCCGCATCTACGAATTTACCGCACTAAAGCTAAAATGTGGCCGACCCTTTCCCATTATTATATTTTTTTAAAGCCTTTTTGTTTTTTTCATTTTCTCTTCCGTGGCGCATTGGTTAACACGCCATGCAGCATGCAACACGTAAGGCACTACTTTTGACTGCGGTCCTGAAGCTACCCAAAGCATATTTGGTGTCAAGCAGTCATCACATAGCATCGCACGAATGTTATCATAATATAGAGGCATCACGGTTGAAGACACAACCGGGAGAGAAAAGCCCTCGGATGAAGAAAAATCTTTGAAAACGAGTGTGAAAAGCTGGCCGCCCGAATACTTGGCCATCTAAAGCATGTCCTTGGAAGCCAGGCCTACTCTGAGCAACTTTACGACCAGCGTAGGCCGTGTTCACGTCGACACAGCTGACTGCTTTAATTGTCATTGTTAGTCGCCACAGATCCTACGATAATGTACTTAATTAACGATCAGATGCTGCGCTGATTACTCTGTTGTAACGTTCACTTCAACTGCAATAACTTAGCTAAGGCGCTGTAAATAAATGTTCTCGATAGTCGCCGGCTAGGTATTTTAATGAGATTTAATAGCCTCGGCCTGTCTACCACGGACTCGAGCGCTCGCCCCACAGGTAACATTGTCGGCTCTTAAGACCTTAATTGGTTTCGTACATGTTTAATCCGCTTAATGGTTGTTTTTGTCGGGTGAAACACACAATAACAAAATCCGGTTTCACCATCGATAACTCTGATTGATGTGAAACTTTATAAACTTGTCACTGAACATTCTTCTCATTAAGGCGGTTTAGTGTCAGTGGGATTAGAAGCAATCTATTACGATATTTACGATTATAACTGGTACCTATACATTTGTTATTATGATTATATAGAAATTAATTCAAACTGTTTTACCTTAGTTTGCATGTATTTATATTTTGTGAATTCGAATAAGTTATTACTAACGGTCTATATGTCGAAATTACAATATTTAAATGAATTCTGATAAAGGCAGAAATAACTAAGTACTTACACAGACAAGGAGGTAATCTAATAGCTTCATCAGACACAAGGAGTGGGATGTTAATCGTTATTTATAGACAATAAATTGTTATATTCATAGTGGTTGGAGCGGAAGGCGCATAAATTCGACGAGCGAGTGGCGGGTTGACACCTGTGATTGCATTTACAATGCTAATTCACGGCACAATATCACGTCAGCGACCGCGCTTCGCAATCGTGGCCCGCGATGTACACACCCAAACATCTAAGGGCATTTGTACACCTACACACACCAGCTACCTACCCACTTTAACTTTTCTGAGACTCGATTTATATCTTCAATCACATTAAAATAAGCATTCATAACTTTCTACATAAATATGCCACCATTACAGTCAATATTTAAATTCGCGTGAGTCATTGCTAATTTATGACGTGCAAAGGCGAGAACCTTTCGCAGCAGTTGGTATTTCAACGTATCATCAGTTATTGCGACACACTTGCGTGCAGATAATCGTACAATCTTATGACTATTACTAAACTCTACAGTATCTCGCTTCTATGGATGCAAAATTTCGTGGGAATCCTGAGCCGCACATGAATATTGGTAAATAATCATAAACATTGTGTCTTCGCCTGGGTGTATATTTTACTTTCATTAACGCATAGCACCTGGTGAGCATGTGATGTAAACAAATCGATCCGAGCAATTGTTTCATGCTGATTGACCACATAAAACACAATAATGATTGATGATAATTTTAAATTCATTATTGAAAAGATAATACAGGGGAGTGGGTCGTTACACGTCGAGATAAGCCGGCGGATAAGCGGCCGCAATCCATTATCGAGCAGTTAATTGATAATTACTTTCTTCCATTACACTGAACGAAAAACGCGGTGATTAACTCTGAATCGCTTTAACGAGCACAATGGGTCGGCGTTCAATTAAAAACCCTTGTCGAATGTCGACGGCTTCGCAGAAAAGCGGAATCGACGCTGACTCAATCTCGTATACATGGAATAAGGAATTACTCGCGTGCGGAAACTTTTTAATTAAATATTCACCCGTTTTGTAATTAAGACGCGATTCAATTGAGTACAATGGAGTTTCGTGAGGCGCTTTCAAAAGAAATCGGAGACAGCTTTAACGTTTTCAATACTTAGCGAGAATGGAGATCGGACGGTGAGATACGAGATAATTAAATTTTTTGAATGCACTTGCGCACAACAATCCTATTCTAAGTAAATCGCGAATTCTCTAAAGATTTCTGTTAGCATTATTAAACTAGCTTAGGATCAATGTTTTTTTACAAAAACATTTTAATTAAGTAACTAACTGTTAAATTAAATCTTTCGTTTTGACTAGATGATTCATCTTGATAGCATCGAACGTGTTTCAAATTGAAGCGTTGTGGAGTCACAACAACGCAAATGTCAATAGTTTGGCAGGCGTCTCAAACATTGAGTGAAATGTGAAGTTGATTAAAGGCGAGTGAATCACTTGATCCCTTATAAAACACAGTCAATATTACTATTAATATTGAACGTGTTTTATTAGGGATCGAGTGATTTAGTCCTGGAGGCGCGGATATCACTTTACATGTAAAAGGTAATCCGGCGCCGTTTCCCGGAGCCACATATGCCGCATTTGAGCGTAATTTAAATGCATGCACATTACTCGCGTATGCCAGCCAACACAATACCTTAATTTATTATATACGTCTGTATTATCAGACCATAGAGGGTCTATTAAAAATTGAACGCTTTATGCACAAAGTAATCATGTCAGTACTTACTAAATATTCTATAAAATACAGCGGTATGAAACCCGGATGTTATTTTGTTCGGATAAATTAAGTAACATAAGCCATGATATTAATATTGATTATTATAATCATGATATCTGGAATCAAAACAACATGAAATATTTTTTTGTTTTAATAACAGAATATTCATTAAAGAAATCTGTGTCAGATAATATTATACTTAATTAAAACCGTATATTTTACTTGAAATAGTAAACAAAACATACTTCTAATGCCTTTGACTACTCTCCATTCACCGCTGACTTTCATGGCTCAAACGTCTTTGTTAGATCAGCGGTTCCTATAAATTTTGAGGGAAGATCATCTGCAGAATTCCAATAGCAGCTGCTGATGTCCAAACTCGTGATATATCGCGCGGACGGCTCGCGATGCGCGCCTGTTTATGAGATATTTCATACCCTGCATAATTCCTTCTCCATTCATCATATTTTAAGTTCAAAATTCTTTCAATAGGGTAGAACTGGTATTAGTATTGCCAAGAGATTTAGAAGATACACTTCCATAAATAACATATTCTTTTTCTCAAATAATACGAGTCAGTTACCTATATACAATGACTATTAACGAGAGACGCAATTTTTTTTTAAATCTATGCTATTAACTTAAGGGGCTTAGATCAGCGAAACAAGCGCCACCCTTAATTTGAATATGTTACTTCTAATATATATGAAATTAAAATAAAAAAACTAGATTACGGTAATAAATTATTATACGTTATTGTAGATTAAGATAATTGTTGATCATAGGCTCTAGTTTGCTGATCTCCACCCCTTAATCTAATCGGATTATGTAATAATATGTAGTCTACGTTATATAATCACGTGGGGTGCCTAATTAAGAAAGCTTTTGCAACCTGGGGAAATCTAAAAATATATATACTCTTGAGGAAATAAATAAGTAATAAAACTTAAGAAAAAATAATGGAACGTCACATTTCGTATTTGCAAAGCACAAGGGCGATACCTATAGCTGAAGATTTCCCACAATTGAGCACTTTGAGCATCATAAAAGCACAATGAGCGGGCGACGGTCCCATAAATCTTGTGCAAACATCGTTCAAGTTTTAATTGAAAACGAATAAGCCCATTCAAACGACCTTTCTAAATTATTATGTTATTGAGGAGAGAAATCTCTCAACTTTTCAATTGCAAAGTTATTTAGAGATATTTAAATATTGACATTTTGAATAATTTAATGGATACATTAGTTTAAAACTCTTTTAAATCTTTTTATAATCACAGGGTTTACAAATATCATGCAAACATAAATAAAAAAGTAAACATTTTTTTACAAATAAGGCATTTATAATTTAAAAAATAACACATCATTAAAAATAAGAAAGTAGACATCTATAAAAAATTATATTCGTAGTATAATGGGCTCGTAACGTATATGCAAGGCAGATATGTAAATCAATTAACATGTTTAAGTAATATAAAACATTTCGTAGCTACACGCTAATAGCTGGTGTGTCGCTAATGAATCATATTCTCGGCAAAAGAACCAAACCGGCACCGCCGCAGCTTTTTACACTCTCACGAAAATTGTTTGGTTTTCCGACGGTATTCTTTGTTCAAATAAATCCTCAATTGCTCGGTGAGAATTCGAATAGCTTTGTGATAGGCGTTTGATGAAGCAAGGGTCCTCTGCGAAAGGAAGCCGCTTTGAGAAGATGGCCGGCTTCCTGCCAGGTTATTTATCCTAACCGATTCTCAGATGGATCTTGACGACCCCTCGCTATAGTCGATTAAAGCACTATTGTTGCGTTTGTAGTCCTCCTCACACTGGTATGAAGTCGTCCTGTCATAATTTAACTAACAATATATAATGTTTTGACGTAACAATAAATAAATTAAACAAGAAAATAATCTTTGCAACGTCGTAAACTGGAAGTTCATTACGTAAATCGGAAATATAGTTGGGTGGCCTTCTGGAGGCCAGAAACAAACGCTTGGGCGTCGCGGTTCGCGTGGCGTAGCCGATGGCGCGGCAAACCGGCTCACCGACGGTGTACTGTAGCCTGGCAGTAGCAGGGCGGTCGGAGCCGACAACGCGTGCCGCAGCCAGCTCTCGGAGCCCACTTGCTCCATAAACAGCCTTCCATATTTTTCAATCAGAGAGCTGTCAAAGCGTTCTGACACCCTCATCCCATCGGCTCGCACTCGCCGAGCACCGAAATTGGTTTTCTACATTCAATCCATACAAAGTTTAATGTTATTCGTTCGCGATATCACCGGGATGCTGCCGATGTTTACCGACGCGCCAAATCATATTGGATTTGCAAACTTTTGTTTGCGGACTTTATTTCATTTCACTGTTAGTTCAGGCCGAGAGAATGTAATTTTAGATATTGTCCTCTTTGCTGTGTTGTGAATAAATCTCTATTGTATTTCTATTCCGGTGCGAGGGTTTTATTAAAAGTCGCGTGTTCGTTCTCGGCTGAAAGTTGGCGTTAGTCGGGAACGTAATAAGCGTGAGTTACAAATTAACCGCGCCGGATATCTAAGTAGCTCAGCAATAGTAGCGGCGAAGGCTGGAGTGCGCCCGCAAGCGTTTATAAATTGAAGGGCTGGTACCTGCGGCTTAATACACCGCTGTTTCCGGTTCATTTCCGGGCGGCGCGCGCGGCGCCGGATATTGCTTTTAAGGTTGCGCCGCACGCCACCGCTTCACAATACTCGCATTATCCGCTGCCGCTGCGCTAACCCCATATGTAGCTGCTACGCCGCTGCTACGCTTGTTGCTACGCCACTCCACGCTATTCACGAATATTGGGTGGGATACGAAAAGGAAATGGCATTTGCTTTGCAATTTTAATAAACACTTTTTTGTTAGTCTTTTGTTGGAATCCGAATAGGCTATTTTCTGTAGAAAACTTACAACACTGTTAAACGCAGTTAGAGTAGGTACAAAATGTACACAAAATGTAACAAGACTGCATAAGAAATGAGGGCGTTCAGTAAATAAAAATATGAGTAACACGATCCCTTAGAGCTACTCCGGAAATTAAATTTTCCTTAAGCTAAAGTTTAATTAAGTAACATCACGCGAGTACTAGTGGGCAGTCGGAGCAGAGCGGAGGGCTCGCATCCCACGGGAGGCGATTTGATGGACAGTCCATTTAAGAGAGATACCGATGCAGTTTAATTTGTGTGCGAATAACCAGGGATGTTGTCGATTTGTGTATCTATAACAACATTTTATAGATGTATACCCACATTTAAAAACGGTTTATATTGTGTATCTTAAGCTATTATGCTTCGGAAACCGGCGCTTTCCAAATTTTTCTTCTACACTCCACGCAGTATTCAGCTTTATAAGAAGTGAGACAAGTACGCAATAGCTGTTGAAGTTATGGGTATATTTTATGGATTTGAAAATATTATTCTATTAGTAATTTGGTAGGGCTTCTTCTGATTGAAATTACTGATAATAAACTTTTGTTGATAGCGATTTTAGAATTTTCAACCATCAAAGAGCAGACATACCTGTATAGGAATCCTATATACCTATGAATAATAAAAGAAAGCCTCAGGCACTCTCAGGTATAGATTTAAGCAATTTCTATCCGCGTGCAAGAAGCATTAGCTTGCGAATGATAGATAGATCTCAGATAGATTTTGTCAATAATTACCAAAAATCTTCAATAGATTGCGGCGGCATAAATTACCCTAAATCAAATGATAAACAAATGTAGTACGGCGCATAAGCATGCGTAAATTAAATTTTATAGATTCATTCAGAATATTTTTGTTGTCTGTAATGTCGGTTTAGGGACGATAATTTTACGTGATTACGGTGGAAGAGAGACAAATGCGTCACAAGCCGAACGCTTAGGCCGATCGTGCATCTCTATCGCTTGTTCTACGCTTTCGCTTGCACATAAGACGTGACACTTTTTCGTGCGTGCAGCCGGCGTTCATCGATTTATAAGACGTCATCAGGTCAAAAATTTAAATATCGCTCTATAAATAATAAAACAAGAATTTTAAATTGACTGATCAAGTTTTTTTATCTAATCTTTATAATTGTCACACGTTTTATTATTTTACGATAGCTTAATTAATTCTGATCCTACTTTGATATTTAAATCATCAAGATTAGTTTATACTTTTCACATTTGATTAGTAGATATGAATATTTCATGTAAAACTTAATTAAAATTACAGTAGATACATGATATCCATAATTTAATAAAATTAAATTTAATTTCATATGTATATGCCATAGAACCATTTTCAACAAAACAGTTTTCTTAATCATGCAGCTGGTGTTTACTTTTACAGAATATTACTGCATAAAGAAAACAAAACAAAAGTTTACAATCCTTGGCAAGATTCACTATGATACCGTCAAGCGAGAATTTCATTCACCGGACATTAAAATATTGTTTTACTGCCACTGTCAGGTACAGTTTGATATACTGCTCTGACGCAAGTTAGTTTGCAGCACTTACATTTTAATCTAGGTTTCATAATCGCAGTTTGTGCGGACACACTCAATCTGGTGACAAAGTCATAGCATACTTTGCCTGTGTTCCCTGAGGCCTGGACATTTTGCTGGTCGTCAATACTAGTATCGTCTTGTAAAATAAAAGTTAAAAACTCATTTGCGCAGCAATCAGGAAGCCATGGCCTCGGGCGGCATACGATAGGGGGCGACACCGGTGTTTAAAATATAAAGCAGCATGTTTCGATGCCCAACTGTCACTTTGGAACAAATACCATGTTTAAGCTTAAAACATAGATCCCTTCGCCTGGCAATATTGCCATTATTAAAATTAATAGATTCGAATGTAGCTATAATTTTCATAAATAACAATAATGTAAGTACATAATAGCATAATATGATAAATTAAGAAACAATTTATCGGAGTTAATGATTCCAAAAGTCAAAAATTAGTAAAGGCTTAATGAGAAAACTAATTAGAATAAAAATAATTGACGTAGCTAATAAATACAAAAACACTTTTTTGTTTCTCACGTTAAATACAAATGCTAGCGTTTTTACATTATGCTTTAGCATAAAATATTTAATGTGAGTTTCGTGTTTTTAGTTTTTCCATCGTTAATGATCAACATATGGTTGATTATTGCTCGATGGTGACGAACAAAAACCGAGCAAGTTGTATAGCATGCGGTTTCAATTAGAGGCGATGTTGCGTAAGTTTATAAAGTAATTAGGGCTTTATCGCTGATGTATTCCATGTGTGGTAAAAGTGTTAGTCATAATATAAGCCCCGGGGATTTCAACCGCAGCTCGGCGTTGATTAGCGCGACATCATGCGCTATGGCACGATAACATGCCGTTATACCTTTACAAAGTAAACTTACTTACTTAATTTTACCTACATTTAGGAAAACGTAATAAAAAATATTATTAAAGAAGACGATAGAGGCAGAACTTACATATATTAATATAATAAAACACGGATTTAATTTAGGAATATTCTATATCTATATTTTTATTAGCATATTTTTGCTCATAAAGTGTCTTATAAAAGGATAATTAGTGTTAACCTTTGGATAAACATAGATTAATTACCATGTATAATGTAAGTATGTCAGAGATCGTAACATTTGCTCGGTTGCGACTCTAGGCAGCGATTTATTAGGAATAAAGGTCAAATAAAGTAAACGCAGTGTTATTTTCACTTTAATTGAACGTGGGCAGGAGAGATAAGCCACTTAGTAACATTTGTATTCCATTAGCGAGCGCGTGACTATGAAATTAATCTAAATCGAATATAAGATTGCATCCGAACGGTTCATATGCCATACGAAGACGATTTATTACATTTTATATTAAGTATATATAAAACTGATTGCTAAAGGAGCTTACTGTTTTTGGTTAATTAGGTAGTCGTGAAGACTTATACTTATTGTAGTTGCGGATTATGTAGAGTATCCTTAATTGTAATGTTACTAAATAAAAACATATCTTAAGGTAGACTCTATAGTTAAGTTGCTACGACACTTGTCACTTCACAAAATGTGTATATATCAAGCGTGATACGTATCCCTGTCAACAGTCCCAGACTCCAACTTCAAAGGCAACAAAATAGATAATCTACACTACCTTTATAAAATGGGAGCATTCACATACCATGACTAGCTCCGTGGCGCAGCGGTCAACACGCTTGTCTGCGACACGGAGTGACCGGGTTCGATCCCCGGCCAGATCAAGATGGAAAATGATCTTTTTCAGATTGGCCTGGGTCTTGGATGTGTATATATGTATTTGTTATAAAATATAGTATCGTTGAGTTAGTATCCCATAACACAAGTCTCGAACTTACTTTGGGGCTAGCTCAATCTGTGTGATTTGTCCGTATATATTTATTATTTATTATTATTATCAATTCAACCCATAAAATATATACAAAAATAGAAAAATGTGTTGTCGCCTTAACAATATACCGGCGACGAAGCTCGTGTTATCGGCCGGCCTGATTCTGCTGCATTAAATCGTTTCCATTACTTTAAGTAGATTTCGATGTTTGTGTCAAACGCGCCAACGATAATATCGCAATTTATTTTATTAATACATTCACTAATGGGCGGAGGCGGCCGATGCGACAACTCTACATTAATAGACTTACATTATCTGCTCCTTTTATTATTGCTTAATTTTACATCAACGCTATCTTCATTAATAAGTGAACAACTTTCATTCCTGATAGCCTAATTGATATAAATCAATTTTTCAGTTGATATTATTTAGTATTTATATTTAACATGCATAGGAAATAACCATGTGTATATTGAAGTAATAGTCGGTTTATGAAACTCTATCACTAAGTAAGCAACAAGCAAATAAGGATAATACAGGGGTTATGAACTTATGAGGATATACAGAAGAAGATAATCATTATTCAGCATTAGTTCACGTATCCATAAATAACGATCTCCCCACCAGCATTCTCTAAGAAACTCGCGCATTTAGTAGAATTAAATAATAAATAAATCCTTTCATAACAGCTTTATAACTTTTCACGATTAAAGTAACGTTTACGAGCGAAACATTTAAATATCAAAGAGTCAGGTTAATAATGCAATCAAGATTATGCCTATGTCGGTGCGTATCGAATTAAATGCTTCGTTAATATTAATACTGCAATTTATTCGAAATTAAGTCAACGCTCGAATGTCTCGAGTGTTCGGCTTGTCGTATGCCATGCCTACTTTACTGCTTATAAATATTAAATCATACCCTTCATTATTGTAAAAATACTTGCGTAACACTCACTTTAATTACAGATTAAATGTAAATACCAAGATACGGCAAATTAACTGATTTTACAATTCTCCGAAATGAAGTAGGTATAGTGTGTTGTTAATATTAAGGTAGGTATTAATTTCCTGAATGCCAGTTGAACAATAAATATGTTTTATAACCAACATTATTAATTAGCATACATTTACAAAGTTTCTTTGTATTATTGGCTAAATTGGATATTTATACATATGTGAAATATGGAAGAATCAATATTTGTCTTAATAGGACCCCATTCAGTTGACATTTCAAGTGATAGATTAATATGCATATTTAAATAGCTGCTCTGTTTTGTAAGTTACCGCGTTTGTGTGCGTTTACTCACATACCTAACAAAAACTGTTTTTCAGAAAAGTCGGAAAGTCTCCATTACAAGTTGTTTTTCGTTAACTCGATTTCGCATGTGTTTTTAAATAAATCGAGTTTACATAGCATTAACATAAATGTTTTTTTCAAGGTTTCCGAAAATGTTAATCGTATTAACTAACGTATGTACTTATGCATGTCACTCGGGGTATACCGAACGGACGTGAAAACAACAATACAATATGCAATAAGTCTGTCTTGTTAAATTGTCTGCTTATACTTAAACGACGATCCCCGGTCAGTCAAAATAGAAACGATACTTTTTAGATTGACCGGGTTTTAGACGTTTTTGTATATAAGTAAATATATATAATATAATATACACGGTGAAATTTTGATCGTTCTGGACCCTTAAAGGGGTGATTCAGACCGTCAATATGAACAACTTTTCCTATGGGACCAATGCTGAGATCCCAAAAAAAATGGGCAGATCCATAAAAAAAATTTCGGCCGCCCGGCCAATTTGTATGGGAACGTCAAAAAAATTGTGAGTGCCCAGCATTGGTCCCATAGGAAAATTGACGGGCTGAATCATCCCTTTAAGGGTCCAGAACGATCAAAATTTGCCCTTATTTTGTATTATTGAGCTAGTATCCCACGATACGAGTTCACAATTTACATTGGGGCTAGCTCAATGTTTGTGATTTGGCCATTTATATTTATTTCTACTTTTAAAAAAATACATGTGTTAATTTAATAGCACTACCTACACATAGTCACAAACTGTTTTGAAATAACTGTCTAAGACTACGCTTCGTTATTTATGACTAACTAATATTGTGGCTCTACATTACTTTTTACTTTCAATTTATTGGGCACGTTGTTACGCATTTGTTTTCGTGAGGAGCTGTCGTTAACTTATAGAAAAATCAAGTAACCACTAAAAACGAAACCGGAAACGTCTTTGAAGTACAGTTACTTTGTGGAAATGATTTCTAAAATAAATTTGAAATATGTTCATGCGAATTAAACAGGGTGACGCGGCTTTAGTTTCCGAGCGCTAAAGGTAAGTAGGTACTTTCTTGCCGACCAAATAAACCCTCGCGATCCCTTTTAATACGATAATGTGCCTCTATCTTTCGTCTGCAGTCACACACACGACCCTCGTGTGCTAATTGAATTTAAGGAATAAAATCCAATCGCCCCGATTCTTTATTATTCAAGATCCAATTTGGATAAGGTCTGATCGGTCCGCGGGGCGCGGGCCGAGAGGGGCAGTCGAGAATAAAATTGGATTTGTCACTCAAAACATAAGGCTGCCTTTAACTTTAATAAGAAAGTATTGTATCATAAATTTACAAAGTTACAGAACGCTGGAAAGTCTTCCATTCACTTCCCATTATTAAACTCTGTGTTAGCTGTGTACGTAATTATTACGTTACTTTATGGTGGAAACGATATCGATGGAAAACTCAACTTCTGCAAGAAATTGGCAGCTGGGTATTAGATCTCGGTATGTTTTTGAATATGTCAAGTGTTTATAATTTATAGAGCAAATTTTGCTACCGACTGCTTCATGACCTATATAAAGAAATGTGTAGGTACTACTAGACCAGTTATGGGCTTAACATAACCAAATGCGTACATAAAGATTATTTATACCTACTTATTGAAGATATATTAATAGCTGACCGAAAGACGTTGTTCTGTCTTAACTATAAATAGACGCAAACTGTCAAACGACTGGAAATATACAGCGTATAACATAACCGACGACGTTCCCGTGAAAGGGTGACTCAGCCCGTCAAAATGAACAACTTTTCTTACGGGACCAATGCTGGGAACTCAATTTTTAGGGTTCCGTACCCAAAGAATAAAAACGGGGTCCTATTAATATGGCTCCGCTGTCCGTCTATATGTCTGTCTATTTGTCCGTCTGTCACCAGGCTGTAGCCCATGAACCGTGATAGCTACAGTGTTGAAATTTTCACAGATTATGTATTTATGTTGCCCCTATAACAACAAAAAAACGGAATAAAATATGTATTTTTTGCTCGTTTTTGCTCGATATTGATAATAACAACAACAGGCAACAGGTAGATGCATGAAATATACATGTTTTATATATAATGTAATTAAAATAAATCAAATATGTGGGCATACAACAGACATAATTTTTTTGCCGTTTTTATAGATTATGGTACGGAACTCTTCGTGCGCGAGTCTGACTCGCACTTGGCCGGTTTCTTTTAGATTTTCATACTAACTGCCGAGCCCGAACGCTTTTGTATACAAATGGTTTTTTTTTTATTTCCCAGCATTGTTCTCATAGTAAAAGTTGTTCATTTTGACGGGCTGCGTCACCCCTTCACGGGATCGTCGTTGGTTATGTTACACGCTGTATGATGCTAAGGTTTGATTTAAAACGTTAATAAAGTAGTTATTTTTTTAATTTCCTGCGCTATGTTCTAAATAGAAACTTTTCCTGAGCCCAGCCGTTCACTCGTGATGCCGTAACCAAGGAAAATAGGGATTCATTTTTATCTATACTAATAATGTAAAGCTGAAGAGTTTGTTTGTTTGTTTGAACACGCTAATCTCAGGAACTACTTATTCTAATTGGAAAATTAATTTTGGGTTGGATAGTTCATTTATTGAGGAAGGCTTTAGGCTATAAAACATCACGCTGCGACCAATAGGAGCAAAGCAACAATAAAAAATATTTTGAAAACGGGGGATAATTATTCATCTTTACTAATAAAAAAAACTAATTAATCATATAACAGAAATTACCGCGGATGAAGTCGCGGGCAACAGCTAGTATTTTATAATTTTAAATATAGATTCTTAGTTCCATTCCTATCTCAATATATATTAGTAAGATATTTGCTGATTTATTTTCTACTATTCGTTCAGTTATAACTATTTATAATTATTATACTAAGTCACAAACAGAGGGGAACTGAATCATTTGTTGGGGGTTGGAGCTAGGTGTTTACTCACAGGCAGTGTGGAGTCGCTGATCTCCCGATAACAATGATTATGGCAGCGCTATCGCATGCCACCAGCTCTTGCCGCATAGGGTGCATTTCCGCGGCTTCAAGGGTTGCTAACAAGAAGTTTCGCCACTTTTAACCGACATCAAAAAAGGAGGATGTTATTCATTCGGTTGTACGTCTTTTTTAACGTTTGTTTTCTCTTATCTCCGTCATTTATTTAAAGATTTAAAAATTCTTTTATTTTTATTTAAAAGAGTATGCTTTCCAATTCTTTGAAGTTCTGTATTTTTTTATATGAAGGATTATATTTACCTATATCAAAATAAATGATGTATTATTAAACTAACATACAAAGTATGTTTTAAATAAAGTTTTCAAGTCGGATTTTAACATACATATACTTGTTTATATATGCTATATGACGATGACATCACATTGATGTAGATTTTACAAGCGTTAAAATAGATGTGCACCATTGTTATTTTTATTAATATCAGAATATCCCTTGTAGTTATTTCTTTTAAAGTTTATACTACCGTTCCTCTGACAAACTCTATCTGTTAACAAAGAATTCGATTTGTTGATCCTTGAAACACCGCACCCCGTACGTGGCAAGGTTTCCGAAATTAATGTTAAATAAACAGTGGCTTCTATTAGTAAGCTGCGGCGCTGATTGCTATCGAGAAGATGGATAGGGGCGTACCCCCGCGACTAACCAGCTACACCACTTGCAGAAACACGATGCGCGTTTAATGGGCTTTTTATATCCTGTCAAGTATTTAAATTAAAATACCCATCTTATTGTAAATGCCAGCTGATCGACAACAGTTAAAGAATAATTTAAATAATAAATTATACTCCGGCAACAAAATATATTAGAATATGCTGTTTTTAATTGCAAGACCGGTTTTTTCATGATTATGCAATTTGATTACTCACCAACCCGTGACAGCTTCCTATTTTAAACCTGTAACAATGAATAAAGAGCTAATTAATGAATAATGTTATTTTCATTAATGTGTAACATTCTCTTATTACTTGATAACATCAGATTCATGTCGTACTTTTATCGTAAATACTTCTTTATGCAATCTGAATGTTACAAGAACTGAAAAGGTAAAACCAAAAACGAATTGAGAGAGCAATGTGAACAAGGCTCGTTGGATACACAGTACGACGTCCGTGACCTACCCTAATTGTTGCTCTCTTTACCTCCGTTCGCAAGTCGGCATGCCGCCACCGCCGCGCCACGTCGCGCCACATCGCGCCGTCCTTCCCACACCTCCAATTAAAAACCACGTCATGTTACATTACTGCTTTTTAAAACGGTGACAAGTCTATAAGCCACCTACCTTATTACAAGGTGAAAGGCAAATTATGTTCTACCAATTACCATACAGCTCATATTTATTCTTTACGAATAAAAATTAGTATATCATTAAGTAAAATAAAACTCAATGACATATACATTTACAAGCCAGTAATTAAGTATTATAATTCTTACGAAAAGTCGTAAGTAATGTCATATCTGTAAACGATGTAAAATGGAAATCCTTGTCAGAAATAATAAACAGTGGAGCAGGGTCGGCTAATTGGGTAAACGGTTGAAAAGCGTCGAGGCGTGTCGCATTCGCACCCAGTGGGAAACACGGAAAAACCAAAAAGCACTAATTCACACCCGTAGAGCCGCAGCCGGAGGTGGCTGGCGGCCCACACAAAGCTCGATTCTATTCACCTCTAATTGAAAGCGATATATACAGCAAAAAAAGACGGGCTTAATATTGAAGATTACGATACACTTAGCGACAATAAGGAAGTTTAAAATCATTGTGCCGCCAGTTCATGATATTCTTAATTCGATACCTAATTCATCACCATTAATATACTATCTACGTGTAGAAGTACTTAAGAGTGTAAATGCCCGTAATTAATAAATTTTTCATGGAAATTGCAAAAAACACCGTGAGTCTAATAGGTTAGTGTGTGACAACTTTATTTCTATACTATGGAGTGGATAAATGGGGCTACAGGCATCAGGCACTTCAGTATAACACTTAAGGGCTAATGCATTGCCGGCGTTTTAAGTGCTTGGCGGTTGCTTTCAGCAAATAAAAGAATCACGGAATATCGAATTGGCTTTTATGTCAATTCTGTCGCGGTTTCTTAAGTATTCGTTTCATTTACTTAAGACCTCTCAGTGACATATTTACAAAGTATCAGGGGAAACGCAAGTAAATCAGTTAAGGTGGAAATGATAAACATTTCACATGTAAAATCAATTAGACTATTACTCTACAAGACCTATCGTACGTAATTATTTCATACTTAATTAACTCTTCAGCGTATATATTTTATAAATATAGCTTAGAAATCGCCGGATGACATCGAATTAAATTTGAAATCATAATTGAAAACACGGAAATTAAATAGCTCGTCATATCCGGCTGGTGGAATGACGTCCACAAGCGATGTCGCGCGCCCATTCGCGCCCTCTCCAGCATTGGTTGCAGCATCTTTTATATACTTTTCTTTATACTCGTATCAGTAAGTAAACTGAGAAAAAAATAACAGAAAGCAAAAAATATGCACATTCCTATTAAGTTAATGACTCAGAAGGTAAACGAATAGTAGATAAATAATGCCTACAGGATCCTATTTCAAAACCTCCGCTGCCAATCCATCCGTCTGCAACAGAGCCCTATCTTTTGAATCGTAATAGGTAGACAGTTGACTTTTGAAAAAGAATTAAAAATAAGGTGTCAATCAAAAATAAGGGTGGTCAGTAAGAAACGTCTTTATTTTTGCCAATTTATGGATTCTGTCAAATCAATGGTGCAACTCCTTTATTTCTGTAACGTCAAAGCAAGGATATCGAAGGAAAAAAGTTTGTTGATCCTCACAATAGTGAAGAGAGTTTAAGCGTAGTTTTACATCAGGGTCCCTATTTACGTGAAACGTGATTTTGTGCTGATTTTGTAGTTGAATATATTACGGCGGTACGGAACCTTAGTGTGAGCGACTCACTCGTGACCGGTTACGATGATCTATGACTCGCACATGACCGGTTCATTGCTTGATAATAATCACTTTGCACTTTAAAGGTAAGCAGATAATTTTAACCTATGTTGTACTTTGGTTTATTTTCTTTTCAGAGTTTAAATGTTTTCAGTGATTAAATGTTTGTTCCTACGCAAGGTACTTTACATTACAACCTGATAATTATACTTCTACTAGTATATATACTTCTAAAAACCATTTAAGTACAGCAACGCAATTTAATTAAAAATTACATCATTTAGTATTAAACTGTCTTTAAACTTATTTAAGAAAGGTATTTTATAGTTTTAAGTATTCAACAACACTTATCTATCACGCGACAGTCACTTATGAATTATGAGGAAATTGCTTGATGTGCATCGTTTTATATAAGTATAAACAATAGTAGTGACAAATTAACGTTGCCTACACAAATAGTGGGTAGGATGATATGATATTTCCTTTGTCAATTAAATTAATTAAGAAGGTAAGTGTTTATATTTAAAAGAATACCATTAGAAATAATTTAAGTTTAATTAGTTTTGTTATAATATAGGCACAATCATGTGTATTAAGACTACCACACATTCGCGAGTGCGATATCATTGTTTGATGGAATCATTACTACAATATACCTGCTAATCCTGAACTTATAGCTAGTACAAGATAAAATCAAAAGAAAAATAAAATGGCTTTTCCGATCAGCTGGTCGAAAATTTATAGGTTTTTTTTTTAAGTATTTTTCCCTCCAAGATTTAAATATTGCCAGGGGGTTCAGAATTATCAATTAGCCTATATAATGTAAAATCAAAAGTTTTTATTGTGATGCAAAGAATATTTTACACACGAGTAACTGCTAAGTTTTGCTTGATTGACTATACAATGTAGAGGATAAAAACTAGATGTATATAGATAATGTAGGTACCTATATAATAAATTTTCGTTAATTAGGCTTGTAATATTTCAATGTAATCTTTGTGTTAACAACGCTTGAAATACATTTCGATTAATACATCTTATTATAAAGGGCCTAAAATTAACCGAACTAATATAAAATGGGGAATATAAAACAACTATGTAGCGTAAACCATGGATAAACCAATACTATGACGATAAATGAAATGTGCTTGTAAGGAGCTGGGTAACGAGACGAACCATGTTATCGGTCGTTAATATCGTGGTTCGTGTAGCTCTAGAGTAGATCTTTATATCGTTCGTGCCCATACGAGTACTAGGCCGGCACCGACGCACGCGCACTGAGCGTGCGGTGGCAATCAGCCACATTATAGCAATCAAATCAAATCACACACCGGTCAGCGTAACAAATATTTTTTCTTAATTGGAATAATTAATGATGCTCCCAATTACGGCCTATAATTAATCAGCCATTTGATAAACAGTGACAACACGCTAACGTCATTTGATTCGTACATGTCATGATATGTTTACCAAGCTTCAGTTTAAAATTCGAATAGTAAAACTAGTAAAGTATTTTGGTAAACGTATTCTCCTTCCATGATTTTACGACGGCTAGATACAGGATATGTACTGTATAATACAATAGTAGAACCAAGTATGTACCTTTACTTATTCGTAGACCTCAATGCAATTTGATTTTGACATTTTGATATTGAAACAAATGATGGTGATACTAATGATTATTTTTTTATGTAAACCATATCCTCTTTTACTCTTAAATACACCTGTGACTCATACTTATACAGATACGTATTTGCATGGCCATGGTCCTATTTGCTTTTTATCCTACGGCGTAACTTAATAAATAAATAAGGACATAACACACAAATTGAGCTAACTCCACAGTAAGATGTGAACTTGTGTCGTAGGATACTAACTGATCGATACTATATTTTTATATATTAACATCCAAGACCCAGGTCAATCTGAAGAAGATAATTTTCCATCATGACCTGACCGGGGATCGAACCCGGAAACCCTGGTGTCAGGCTGGCGTATTAACCACTGCGCCACGGAGTTTGCCTAATAAATTTAACATTCAACATATTTATGATAAAAAGAATATATATCAGTTCACCCGTTTTTAAGTGTTCGAACAAACCTGACTTTGTTTTATATGTATATCAGGTAAGACTTTCCGTTTTATTATTGTACGCTATTATTTCAATACATAACTTATAACTAAATCTTCAACATGTTCACTTAAGGATGCTTCGTATTGGAAAAAGTGTCAGAAGTGTCATATGAGATCTCTTCCTATCCTAACAACCTATTTATGTAAAGAAATTGGAATAGCAGCAGGTGTTCTCGAGGAATCGCGCCTATTATAAGTAATGACGATGAGTATACATTTTAGAGGCTCCTGTTAGTGTTAGCAAGCCAATTAGAAGTGTTAGGAGGTGGCGGAGCGCCCGCGCCCCTCGGGTGTCCAATTAAACTCCCGCCGTCGCCGACGTACCCGGTGACGCCGAGTACCAACCACCTCGTAATTGCGTAAACCACTTCTAAACAAACCTCCGCTTTTTTGCATCGCCTCTAACAATGGAATCATGTCAGACACCGCAAGAACTCCCCTTCGTTCTATGCCTCTACTGTGTAACTATTGAGTTGTTAATTAAATTCGCACAATATAATCGCCAGTCGCAATCCGATGCCTTAGGCACCCTTATCGCCGAGAGATAAAGTCGATTTCAGCGCATGCCACGCTTTCTGGTCTGTGCCGTAGTTGTTTCTTGTTTAATTACAACAATAGTGGCCCCTAATGAGAGTTTGCGCTAATAAGCGCTGCAAAATGTAATCAACATGCCTCGTCGCTCTAATGAGCCGAGTTCCTGGCAAAAACAAGCGATGTCGACATTTTACTGGAAATTAATTAGACGTTCTACCTATATGGGGACCTAGGCCGCCCCTCAGTACTCCGGAAGACCCTGTTTCCAAGTTGTAACAAACTCTTAAAGGTAAGTACACATGGCTTGAGCATGTTTCTAGAAAGAATAGAATTTGTTATTTCATCAAATATCAATTTATCAATCAAATATCAAGACGCTTGCCACCATTGGAGTACCTAATCCTAATAGTCAATGGTTTGACTATAATAATTTGATATCAATTGAATATAATAAACTAAGTTTCAATAGTAATTTAGGTATTACCTTATTTAATCTTTCTTCTTTTTAAATTTTTATGATGCTAAAATATAGTAGATGAGTAAATATGCTCCCTGAAATAACTTCTATTGACAACAAAGTACACAGACCTGGTAAACGTCGTTAACTTAAATAAGTACGTTTGATTACGTCGTAGCTAGCTACCCCATTAAAACTTAACGAGGGGCAACCCCGGGGAAAATAACTAACCCAATTTCCCTTTGCCGGGAAATCATTAAAAGTCTTAAAAGGGTCTTTTCATATATTTTTTGCCCGGAGCGTACGTGCAAATAAACACATTTTTACATACTCGAACAAACAATTCCCCTAACGAGGCGGCAGCGTAACGAGCGCGCGCGGTAGCGATGGCGGAGCGGGTGGCGGGGCGGTGGCGTGCCGTGGCCGGCACCCGCAGCCGGTAGCCGCGCCCGCGTCGCGCTAATTGGAAGGATACGCTCCAAAATGTGTCTCGTTACACACGCCGCCACCGGCTACGACTACCTGCGTTCACCTAACGACAACCCTGATTTATTAGAGCCCATACATACAAATTGACAGCCGAAACCCAAGCAGCACACGTCTAGCTGTCACTGCCTCGACGCTGATGCGCCAACTAACTCGCAAATTGTTTCTGTAAGAAAAAACTACTCCAAATAACCTTCTTACAATCTCGTGTTGCTGTAAAACCAAGTTGCAACGTAAAATTTATTATCTTGTTACGTATTAATTTAATTAATTGGAATTATAATAGTCATTCCAGTCTAAGAATAATTAGACAACAGGAAATTCATAACATCATTTTATAAATTACGAGAATTTGTATCGTGTATTAATAAATTAATTAATAGATTTTCCAATTAGTGCGCGGAGTATAATTAATGGATGTGTGCAGTATTAGTGTCTGATACAATCTGATTCGAGACTCGTCGGCAATTACCGACGACTACAAAATACGTCGAATTCCACGTAATTGCTGAGAATATTACGGCAGTGAACTTAATTGTTCTCGACTTAATTAATTAAGCTTTTGTTTGAAACTAACAGCAAAGTGTAGACTTGGCAATTCTAAATTGGATCTTGTAATTACCTTACCCTCCCTTTTGCTGAAACTGTCTACTTTCAATTATGGGCGAAGCTTTGTTAATGGAATCAATTATAATTGGGACACAATGTGAAGCCTATTCGAACTCTGACAATAATTTACAATGGGTTAATTAATTCGTTCGTGTTGTGTATCCTAATTACTGGTAATTATTTTTTGATATGTACCTACGCGTAAAAGAGAGGAAGGTCGGTGTTCTCTTCATAGGTCTGTGTGAGCGCCTATTGCCACGCGTTCATTACAGAGAGTTTGCCATTACGTAGGCCGTGGACGGATCATTACGGATGCCTCTAATGAGCGACTCTGGTGCCCAATAATCGTCAGAGCCGCCCGCTGTGAGTAGGTGCAGTCTCAATATTCAGAGAAACGGAATATGCATGCCTCTAAAACATACTTAGATATGCTATTGTTAAAACTCATACAAAAAGCTTGCACATGATTTATCAAAATGTTGTGTAGCAATGTTTTTGTTTTTTTTTTCTTTAAAGCTGTATAAGCTGTCCAAAAGGTGATATACTACTTAAATGAGATTGTACCGGATTTGTATGTTTAATTATTTAACAATTATTTCAGAACATTACCTATGAGTTAATATAATGTAAGTACTGAACATAAAGCAGTGCCCGCGACTTCGTTCGCGTTTCAATACTTCTAAGTCCATAAATGAGAAATTAAAACTTTACCCCCCCCCCCCCCCCCCCATTTCACCTTTTCACCGACACACATCTTTTTTAATTGTAATCTAGAACTTATATACCTATTTCATACCTCTGAGAAAATTTCCATACAAATTCCCCCCTATTTTACCCCAAAAAATTATTTCTTGTTGCACACTTGCATTATAAAAGGCACCAAATTTCAAGTCACTAGGTACAGTAGTTTTGGCTGTGAAAATAGAAAATTCAGTTAATTCATTAAAGATTATAGAGGAACATACATTCAGAAAATATTCTAAAAATCGTTAATTTAGTTTCAATATCATGTATACCTAGAGCTTATAAACAGGATATCTCGGAAAACGTAGAAACTTACTCCATGACCGACCCTTAAAGATTTATTATTAGTATTGATGATTACAGCACTCGACTACTTATATTCTGGTACAAGCTTGATTGGTGGCGTGAAATCGAATGCGTCTACGCATTTCATACATAGTATCACGTCTTTTTCCCTTGCAGGGTAGACTGAGCCTAGGTCTATAAGTCCTGAAGGCCACGTTTAGCATGTTGATGGGCATTAGAAGGAAAACGGAACCAAAATAGTGATGGGTTGCAAGCCGCATCGCCTATTAACTTGATTCCTCAGAATTTACCCATTCCCTCGATCGGCTTTTACGATCTGCACGGGAAGGAAAGCAGCTGGTACACTCTACGTTTTTTCTTTTCTCCCAGACCAGCATGGAATAGAGGAGCGAGCGCATTTCATAACATCTTGATAGAACGATTATTTTAGTAAGTACGCGTATATGACTTTTTAAATATGCAACATTATCTAAATAAGCTACTAAACGATTACCTATGTCTTAATTCGCGTATCTATGGAACTCACTGATTATATTAAGTACTTAATTAAAAATGTTATATCGTGATATTAGGGTAAATGATCGAAAAGATATCATTAAGTAA
Source organism: Elegia similella (assembly GCA_947532085.1). NCBI lineage: Eukaryota > Metazoa > Arthropoda > Insecta > Lepidoptera > Pyralidae > Elegia > Elegia similella. The sequence continues at coordinate 15,280,154 of OX383929.1, forward strand.
ACAAAATAATTAACTGATAAATTAATACAGTAGTATTATAGTGATAAAAAAATTACATGTCAGTAAATTGATAAAATCAATGAATCTTTTATCTATTTAAATTAGGAGAGTTGGATTATTTTGATGTCCGGTAGAGTCATGTACAAATAGTTTTAGTTATCATATTATTTTTTCTATAAAGCTGTTTTTAATATAACGCCATGTAAAAGGTTCCTTCCTATAGCCTCCTATACGAGTATACTGAATTTACTTTCCTGATTACAGAAATTTATAAATCAATAGCATGAAATTGTATTTTCCACCACGTGTTTTACGTGTAGACTAGTAGAGTAGGTAATTCTGGAAGATTTTCAAAATACTTAACCAATCTGTGATCAACAAGTAATTTACACTTTTATTCAAAATCGCAATTACGTTACGGCTACACGTATGACGTGATGTGATTTCCGAGTCACGCTAACCCGTTCATTGTGCAAGCGTGTGGGGCCGCGGAGACCCCGCCGACCCAACTTTAATTAAGACACAATAATTAAAATAACAAGCGACAGGCGTGGCGGCGCATCAGTATGCGAGGTCGTGGGGGCGCATACGACACCTAACTAATCCGCTGGTCGCGTTATACCGAAGGGTTAGGCTTTGACGATCTCTCGTAAGTGATACTCCTATTAAAAGATACTTGCATGCATATAGATTAAGGATTACTATTGAAATAAAAAATATCAATTCTTCCATGCTGGTCTGGGAGTACAGAAAAAAAGTAAAATGTGCTAGCTGCTTCTCTTCCCGCGCAGACCGTAGAAGCCGGTCAAGGGAATGGGCGAGAATCTAAAGAATCATGACAATAGGCGATGCGGCTAGCAACCCATCACTATTTTGATTCCGTTTTCCACCTTTACGCCCACTAACACGCTAAATGTGGCCTTTCGATCTTATGACCTTAGGCTCTGTCTACCCCGTAAGGGATAAAGACGTGATAATATGTATAAAAAAATAACAAAGCTATTCTTAATACTCGTAGGTAGGTAATTAATAATTGTGTGAAAAAAGTGACAAAAAAAGAAGTCGTTACTTTGCGCTGTTGTCAGAGTTATCTAAGTAATAAAAGTCTATCTATGTGAAGATATTCGTATGTCTATAGTTCATCTATTCTTTGACGATTCTTAGGTAGGAATATAAAATTATTTTTTTTCCTTTCTGTTTTATCAGTAATCAGCAAAATATTATTTCATAGAGCTATTTAGAAGGTGTTTAAAGAATTTAAGAGTGGTGATAGAACAACAACATTTATGCACATTTTTTAATTTAGCTTATTTTTTTTGTTTTATTTTTTTATTATTGGGCAGTAACTACCATTCGGTTGTAATGTAAGCAAATAATGTCTAATAATTGTACTGGATGTTATTCCTCAAAAAAACCTTGATATGGGAACAAGCAGACAATGCAAAGGCTACACCGGCGTGTTGTCTCACCCGTAAATGTTGTATTGTCGTAGTCATAATCCAACCATAAGCTAGTTTATACTTTAAATCCATATTACTTATTTCCTGGGTTTAATCCCCGGTTAGGTTAAGATGGAAAATGATCATTTTCCGATTGACTTGGGACTTGAATGTATATCTTTACCTCTTTAGGTATATAAAATATAATATCGTCGAGTTTGTATCCCTTAACACAAGTCTGATTTGTCCGTAGGTACCTATATATTTATTCTTTTCAGCTTTCATTTTGTTATTTTATACATTAAACATTAAGAAAATAATATTTCCTTGCAAAACTGTAACAGATCACGTGAAAGGGGATGATTTGAAAGGGATATATGAAAAAATCATGTTACGACAAATAAGGCTGTTCAAAAAATATTAATAAATTTTTGATATTTCACATTAAATCGAAATTTTTCCAATCTGCTTTTATCCTTGCAATTTTTATTCAATTCATTTTATTTTTGCGACTTTTTACTTGTATTGCTTTACATTTTGTTAAAATGAAATTTATTTATATGTGTAAAATTACAATTAGTATGAATAGTACCTAGTATTTTTGAATTAATAATAAATGTACCGTGGGCATATCTTCCCAGGCGCCACATGAAGGTGCGGACCTAAAATTCAGGTTTTATCGAAACGAAGTTTTGGTGGAAACTTATAATAAATCCATTAAAAATCGATTGATTTTTAGGAACTCATTATCCTAAGAAGATATAAGATTGTTAAACATTCACTAAATAGCTCAACCATTTCTTATCAGAGAAAATATAATAAGTTAAAACAGATAACAAATATGTGTTTATTTAAATGCGTATAATAATATGTAGGTTTAAATAAAATATTGTTTGTATTTAAATTGAATAATGACTAGCCGTTTACATTATAATGTATCTGTCTTTTGCTTATCGATTAATTCATCGGCTGAAGGTCTTGCGTATTATAACTTTTAATTAAATCTGTTAAGGTTTTTACATATCATAAAGCTATTAAAAACAAGTTTTTAGTTGCATGTGATTCGTACATGATTGCATAAACATTTATTAATTAAGGATTGCTTACTATGTACGTATTTAATTAAGCAACTATTGATTATGAACTCATGAAGAAATCTAATTTATCTTCAAATCTTGCCTTATCATACCCGTTTAGTGCGAAAAACCTTTGTCATTAACTTACTGTTAATTTTTGTTTATATATGTATGAAAATATATGTAGTAAGTTTGCGCAGACCGTAGAAGCTGGTCAAGGGAATGGGAAAATCTAAAGAATCAAGACAATCGGCGATGCGGCAACCCATCACTCTTTTGATTCCGTTTTCCACCTTTACGACTAACATGCTAAACGTGGCCTTTCGGTCTTATGACTGTAGGCTCTATCTACCTAGTTTACATCTCATTGTTTAATATCTCGAATTGACGTCAACATATAACAAATTACTATAAATTAATTAACATACTTCTAAGTAAAGTAGGTGGTTCTAAGTTACTAAGTTACGTCAACCAGATTTTACTAACGTAAGTACATACAATCTCACTGCTCAAGTATTAGAAAAATTATATAAATAAAACATGTTGTAAAGATTGATTACTCATATGTAAAACCAATAAGATTTTCAAAAACCAAGGACGATATTTGCCTTTTCAGCTGACTTAAAAACGGAGTTGTTTCTCACTTTGACTGTGTTTTAGGGTTCTTTACCCAAAGGGTAAAACGCGACGCGCAAATATGGCTCCACTGTCCGTCCGTCTGTCACCAGGTTGTATTTCATAAACCATAATATATAGACAGTTGAAATTTGCACAGATGATGCATTTCTGTTGCCGCTATAACAACAAATACTAAAAAAAGAATAAAATAAATAATTAAGGGGGTTCCTTTACAACTAACGTTGCTCGATATTAATAACGGCAACCAGTATCCGCTTGAAATATTCAAAGAATATTAAATTATGTATTCACTTCAAACATAAATAATTAAATTTAAATAAAATAAGGGGATTCCCATTCAACAAACATTTTGTTACCTCTGCCCTATCATTTATGGCCGAATTTGAAAAATAATATTTGTTTCATCAACATCGGTTCATTACTTTGATATAAGTAGGGTTTTATCTGAAAGAATATCAGTTATATTAATTTATAAATATTTGATATTTTCTTTTACGCCTAACCTCTTGATTTGTTACATATTCTGTAGGAAAGTATGAAAGGTCTCACGGCCAATTTTTAATAGGAAGTAATCAACGTAGGTAAGTTGTTTCGCTACGCATCACGCATCTTTCTCGCTCTCACGCACGCTACGCACTGTCTACGAACTCTACGCAAAAAGTTGGCTACGTAACCATGTAATTTAATTACCATAACCAACATTAATTGATTAGGTACGTACTCTCGTTTGAGGCTTGTGAAACTTCCTGTTTGTGATTGAAGTGTTGTTAATGGAACTGAACAGATTAAGAAAGCGGTTCTGTTGGACATCACACAAGAAAAAGTAAATAACAATTCTGTCTCCACCATTAGCCTATGAAATTGATATTTGTTACTTAACTTATACTTAGTAGTTATATAAAATGTTTAGTTATTTTTACTAAATCAAATAATCTTCAAATATAAAAGAAAACATACATCGGAAGGCCAGGATACTTTATAGAAGAGTTTAACTGTAGTCATTTAGTAAAAATAGTTCTGTACGATATTATCACAAACCATTAAAATAATTTTGAGAGTTAATCAAAATCATAGTAATTTAAATTAATAGACAATAGAGACGTCGACAAGTCTTCAAAATAAAATTAAAAGTATTCATGTAGAGTCACTCATATTAACAAAATTACTGCTAATACGTTACCTTAAAATATTTCCTTGTGAATTATACAGTATTTGAAACGATTAAATTTCCAAAACTTCAGTTTATATTTTCACAAAACAATGGCACAGTCACCGACTTGAATCTCGTCCACTCCAATTGTCACCGAGTGCGATTTATCGTTAGAGTCACTTCCGGAACGTGAAAACCGGCAAAGTATAATGAAGCCAAAGGTAACGTCCTCAGTCGCCGCGGCGCCCGATTAGTCTCGCGGCTAATTAAAATGGTCTATTTTACTTTTAATTAAACGACGAAAAAAGGACCGGCGTTCGGCGGTAAGGTGTCGACTCTCGTAGCTCGAATAAAGTTTGTAGCTCGGAGTAGTGAAGGCGAAACGCGCGCTCGCGAGGACTGCCCGCGACGGAGTGTCGAGAGTGCCGGCCGCCCGGCTCCGCGGCCCGCCCGCCGCTAGGGGTGGAACAACACTCTAATATAATGACGGGGTCGGAACACTTTAATACTCTAATTGAAAAAGTATACTCTGACAACAGCTTTTAAGTGTAATCAAGGCTTCGTCTTCACACAGGGTGATAGCATTGGCGCTTTACCGCCATCTTAATAATTTGCGCGGGTTGGTATTATCCTTTCGAATCATATACTGGGCTGGTTTATTTGTATCGTTAAATTTTTGTTAAGCCTAATAAAAGATTAGGCTTTAAGTTACTGTAATTTATTACATTAATTGAAAGACAACATTGATTTTATTTAATAACTTATTGTGATATTGACACTGCTACGAAGCGCCTGCTACGATGTACTACGAATTCAATTCTTACTATAGTTCAATACTGTGATATTGATAAATATAATAAAAATGTTTTATTTATCACTTTTATACACTTTTATATTATTTTACCAATAAAATGTAATATATTTTGAAAATATAGTCTGGTCACGTTGAAAAATATTTAAAAGATATGTATTCTTATCTGTATGAAGATTTGGCAAGGGAAGGTACTTTAAAAGCTAATATCACTCAAAGGTAAGTATAAAATATTTCATAAAAAGCGATGGTACAAGTAATCAGCAAGAACATCACGTCCCACCGCGCTACATAGGTAAGAAATATCACAAATACCCTGCTAGTGGATTCCGGCCTAAATTCAATTCCACCCCTTTCCCCCGCGCCCGTGGCAGTAGGAAACCAATCTTCTTTACATTCCCTCGCCGACAAATTTATACTCCTCCATACGTCGCCGGTAATAGAAGCGGCCGTAGAATCGGCAACGGCGGTGCGTCGGCTGTCGGCTATCGGCGTGGTCATTACGTACATTATTAAACAGCTTCGCGGAGGCACGTTGGCCACTAAGAAACGGCAAGTGTGTCCGGCGAGCGGTGTCCGTGTACCATGTCGCTGAGAATTTAATTTCCACGGCCCGCCCGCCCTCACCGCCATTGTCCGTCCAGTATTTCATTACGGCTCGAGCTTTTCTATTAATAAATCACTCTTCGCCTGCGCCGTTTAATTACGTCCCGGATCCGGCCGCCGTCTGATTACACTTTCATCGAACATCTAATTAGGAGTGCAGTCGGCCCTGTGTGGAACGTGTGTATTCTTTGTTCGAGAGATATTACACTCGGCCTATATTACACCACGAGGCGGCGCCTCCGGAGCTAAGTTCGAAATGAACGAACTTTGATTAAAATCGACCGCCTGCACTGCTACTAAGTGTGCTACGTTTTAATATAAGAGAAACTTAAAGTTTCATTAAACACTGCAATCTTAAAACATTATTGGCGCGTTACCTGCATCAGTTTCATGGTTAAGCTTTTAATACAGATTACCACATGTTTTCCTTTAATATTAAATTAGACATGGGAAAGGTGACCCGGTTTAAATCCGGCACGTGTTAGAACCGATACTGTTTTAGGATACGGCCAAGTTTTTAGATAGGCAGCTAAATGTTGCTTGTCATCCAGCACAAGCATTAGTTATCAAATTAGTAAGTAAATTACAAGCGTGATCTAAATAGAATTTGTCTACATATACGAATACATACGTACCGTCCGTCCATCTGTAACTACCAAACTGGGATCTGGGACGGGTGACGTGTTTCCTTTTTTAAATTTTGCGTTAATATGTAGACATTTCTTAAGGAAAGAAACTGTATAAATAGGTAGCTAATAAAGGAAAACATAAAGTGCAACAGTGTCGATACTTGTAATGGCTATACCGAAACAGGTGATAGGGAAAGTTGTCGGGTGAGCGCAGTGGCTCAAGACCTTTTTAATTTCCTGGCGCGGCGCGGGCACGCTGGCCGGCGAGGCACCGGCCCGCCCGTTTAACTTATTGCCACGGTTAACGAGAATACGCCGTTGTGTGCCGGCGAAATTGAAGGATTTACTCCGCGTCCCTCCTTTATTAAACGTATTGCACACTCGCCCGCGCCCGTGTGTGAGTGCCCACTATACGCAGTATGCCGAAATTACATTTCACATGAGTCGTAATAACAAGGGCGGGCGTAAATCACGAGCATTATTAGTTTCTCTTGTTACTTGTGCCATTTGTCACTTTATATTGATGCAAAAAGCACCTCTAGAGAAATTTCATAATAATAATATTGTTTTTATCTTTAATTTCGATATATTTATTTTATATTTTTGATGATTTGATAACGAGTGACAAGGTATGTTATATGTAAATAATAAAAAAATCGCTGTACTCTTTGTATGTCACACAAGATTGAAGGAAGAAAAGGGAGGCGCGTGCGAGTCGCGGTCAGTCGCAGGGGAAACGAGCGTATCCGCGCGCGGAGCACGATATCGGACTTCCTGTAAGCTAAAGCGTATCGCTCAAAGTTTCGCAATATACGCGCACCGAGCCCGTCCTTTATTAAAAACTATTCTCACATTTTTAATTAAAACTTGTGTTCCCCCACTAAAACTTTATTTAAGCAATAAAGGCGGCGCAATTAGCGGCGCTGTCCCCGCCGGCGACTTCACCTACTTTTCCTCTGCTTTAATGAGTGTTTTTTAATAAAGCGGAGACTGCTGCAAGTTTATTAATTTAGTTTAACTCGTGTCACGGCGGGTCCGGCAGCCGCCCTTGCTTGCACGCTATAACCATACTTTTTAATTTACCACCTGAACTATTGCTTTAATAGGAAACTTACACGAGAAAACCATTAATTAAGCTTCAAATATTTCTACATTTACAATACGGGTAAAGATTTTTGTAACGAAGTCCATTAAAAAGCGAGATAACAGTTTATTGGAAATGTCGTATGAAATAAGCAACTATCGAGACAGGCATCAGATATATTAAAGTGAATTTTGCTGAAAATACGTGGATATTTTCCAAAACTTACATTACGTATCTAAAGCACCCTTGCTTTAGATACGTAATGTAAGTTCTTCGCTGTCGAGAAGTAAACTAAAAGCTTAAATGACGTAGAGCCCCCTCACACTGCAGCCTCCCCGCCCACGAAGTGCTTCGGCCATAATTACATTCCCGTGTCTAACAAATGGAGAATCGGTGTTGATTTGTGTTTAGCCGAGTCCGTGATCCCGCGACCTACGATGGCCGCCCGTCGCTCCGCTCCGTACCGGTTCGCTTCGCAGCCCATACACCTATACCCTACCTTCCCTATCCTTTCTAACAACGCATCTTTTCATTGCAATTGCAATCATGTGATGTGGTGTGGGTGCTGAGATTAACCGTAACGACTTTTTCATGATTACAGAAACAGAGGGGTGGGGAATACCAAAGAAAAATAGACATCCTTTATTGTAATATGGAGGAAAGGTTTGTTGTTTCTCCAACACTCTGTTAACGTTGAAAACTCTAGAACATATTGACTAAAATGAAATTAGAAAATTTTATAAAACTATTTAAATTTTGATTTGACATTTCAAACGATTATAAAATGAGCAATATTCGACGATGAAAACTTTTGAGCGTTTTTGTGTGTAGTGTTCAAAGTTAATTATTATGAAGGGAGGTGTCAGGCATTAGCATTTCGCGCTGACGGAGTAATTGCTTGCATATCGCCGCGTGACAAACGAAGCTCGGCCTCGGCGGTGCCTAAAAACTCCGCGCAGATTGCATCGGCACACGGGCTTTCCATTACCAGCAGTTCTTTACAAGTCAGTGTAGTGAATTTTTAACCCCGTAGCAAAAAGAGGGCTGTTACTGGTGAAGTTTCACAAGTTCGTCATACTCGGCCGTGAAAAATGCGATTTTCTATATATAAAAGTATTAGCGGACTTATATCTAAGCAATGGAAATATATATAGCAGCCAGGCTAAATATTGCGGTATGAAGGGTTCAACTCTGATAATTTGTTATACATACTCGTATATTATTAATACAAATTGACTAAAGCATCAAAGCGGTGGTTTTCTTTATTTAAAACTGTTAGCTGGTACTTCCGGGTTAAATGTTTTGGCTACTGTTTAAGGTTCAAATTCCATATTTTATTCAGAATGTTCTGTATTAGGATTGGGGTAGAATTATTTTTAACATTTCACTTTTTATGGTTTATCTTATTTGCTGTTTCCAAGTTCTTTATTAATACATACTTTGCCTTATATAAATACAATAATTGCTTGCTTATCGCTGTGTTAACGAAACTTGACCGCGCCTAAAAGCTCCACGTAGATTGCATCAGCACACGGGCTTTCCAATACCTACCAGCTTTTTTTACAATATAAAGGTACTTATGTATGTATGTATAGACCTGTTTTCAAAAACTATGACTCGTAGATAAACACCGATCCCGTTTTTTTACTCTTTACTACCCTTCAAGGTGTGACTCAGCCTGTCAAAATGAACAATTTTACCTATTTGAGCAATGCTGGAAACTCGAAAAGAAGCGAAAAAAAGGGGTTTATCATTAGTCCCATACGAAAAGTTGTCCATTTTGACGGGTAAAGTTACCCGTTCAAGGTAATGTCGGCGGTATATTGTAACTTTAAACTATTATAAAAATAAAGTATATACATACAGGTATATATACATATAGGTAATAGTAAAAGAGGTGTTAGGCGCTGCATTTTGTGCTGAGTAAGTATCTAGATCAGAACAAGGATTTTCCATTACCAGAATGTTCTTTCAAATCAGCAGCTACTTTTAAATGCATCGAGTATATTTGGGTAGACATTTTGTTAGCGTTCATAATTTCGTCATCTACTCGTATACGATCATATATTATAAATATATCAAATTTCATCAAACAAGTACTCTACTTTGTTTAAAAAACCATACATTGTTTTGTAACAAGCTCGTCTCCCTAATTGAGGCTCTGGTCTTGCGCCATTTGGCTCTCTCTAACCAGTAAATTAAAAATATAAACAAGTTGAAATCTTTAATTGGGAAAATATATTTTGATGTTTAGGCTAAGAATTTAGGCTATTTGGCCATGAAATTGTATGAATCAGCCGACCGTCAGCTATTTACACAAATGAAGAGTTGTTAGATTGTATTTCAAGTCTGAATATTTCCCAGTGTTTTAATTATTACATAATAAGGTGAATTTTGCCTTACAAGTAATACGTTAGCTAGCTTTCGTCTAGCCGGGTGAAAAAAATTACATCTAGTTACCCAACCACACTGCTACCCCTGGAGCAACAGCTATCACGACTAGTGATGTGCCGTTCCCAGGAACGTTCCTACATTCCCCAGATTTCCAAAATCGTTCCCGGGAACGTTCCCAATAAATGGAAATGTCAGGGAAAGTTGTAATTATATTTGTCATACAACTTTTTTGTCAATGCAAATATATTGAACTGATGTATATGCATTACTTGGTATATGTAATATATAAATATTTTCAATAATCGACAAAATTTCCAAAATAAACGGGAACGTTCCCAGGGAATGTTCCCAAATTCCCGGGGAACATTCCCTTGTTGCCGGGAACGTTCCCTTGTTGCTGGGAATGAGACCAAATCTCAAAAGTTTTTATTTAGTAAGTATACAAGATTTTCCTAATTTAGATGGGAACGTTCCCCCGAAATTGGGAATGTTTCCAGAAACATTCCCGTAAACGGGAACGGGGAACGTTCCCTGGGAATGGGAATTTGGGAACGGCACATCACTAATCACGACTCCTCTCTGGACGACCAACTAAGGCAAGCTACGTAGAGCCGAGAGTCCTGCGAGCCGTCTTGGGTTTCCACCCCGACTGATGAATACACTTCGGAGGCGAGGGCTCTCACCGACTATCTGCAGCACTCGGGTCCTTGGTGTCGTTACTCACCAACACAACTCGCCACTAGCTGCCCTGCGGGCATATATTTTTTCTTATTATTAGGTGTTAAGTACGTCGTGTCGTGTCTGACAACAGGCTGGCCGGTAAACCAGCGAAAAAAAAAATGTTTTATTTACGTTGAGAAATGCTACCTGAAGAGGAAAACAGCCGGACAGATAGGTATATGAAAGAGTTTTCTCGAGCCGAACTATTCAGCGTAGGAATTCTCTCAACGGAAGACAATCTCGCGTGTAGACAGTTCTTGCTGATAATTAAAATAGTAAGTGATTGAACCTGAATCAAGGTGTACATTTTCAACCATGCAGGATTTTTGAGTACCCAATAACTAATTTTCACCGTGGGAAAATGATTAGCAAGAAAATGGGATCAACGGAGATTCATTTGAAAGAGAAAATGAATACCAAGAGTTGTCCTAATGGACAGCCTAGCTCTTGTCGGTGTCATTGTTTGGAAAGAAAAGCGCACAATTACTAGGTATTTTTTATCTTGGAATAATGCCCTGGTTCGCCATTGATTTCACAAACTAGTAAATATTCACTATTGTGCAGGTTATCTCACGTTGTTTTCTTCATCGGAAGCAGGCAGTATGAAGATGGCCGTACTTGAGTGAGTACGAGTACAAGTCGGGGTACAAGTATCGTCGACTTGTAAACAGCAGCATAAAAGGGAGTGGGGCTCAGTGGTCTTAGAGCGTCTCTCTTAGACCCAGTGGTCTAAGAGAGACGCTCTAAGGCCTATATATCTATCTAATAAAAAGGTAGTGAGGCTCAGTAGCCCCACTACCTTTTTATTAGATAAATATCTATCTATACATATAATAAAACAGTAAAAATATTTTGTCTGTACATTTAGAATTTTTGACTGAAATGGATAGAGGGACACTTAAAAAGAATAATAAAAAGCAAAAAAAATTTTTTCGAATTTTTTGTCTGTCTGTCTGTCTGTCTGTCTGTCTGTCTGTCTGTCTGTCTGTATGTATGATCACGATTATCTCCGAAAATACTGAACCGATTTACTTCAAACTTTCACCAATTGCTTTGTTTTGACTCAGCAAAACATCTAAAGTTTGTTTCACCAAAATCGGTTCATTAAAAAAAAAGTTATCGTCATTTGAATGAACTCAAGGCATTAGTTTGCCTGCAAATATACACGGTGAATTTTTTATCGTTTTGGACCCTTAAAGGAGTGACTCAGACCATCAAAATGAACAACTTTTCCTATGGGAACAATGCTGGGAACTCAAAAAAAAATCGACATTCCCATACAAACTGGCCGGGTGGCGGGACTCTTTTTATGGAAATGACGAATTTTTTTTTGAGTTCCCAGCATTAGTCCCATAGAAAAAGTTGTTCATATTGATGACCTGAGTCACCCCTTTAAGGGTCCAAACTGTTCCTGAAGGATGGACACTAACGGCGGCGGCGTAGCCGCGGGCAAACGGCAAACCAACCAAAACTGCTGCGCCTAGAAACTTCAAATTTGGTACAGGGGTTCTTTTAATGATGTGAGTGAGCGCTAAGAAAGGATTTTTAAGAAATTTAACTTCTAAAAGGGTAAAATTTATATGGAATTTTCTCATTTCTGGACTTAGAAGTATGAAAGTAGGTATAAAAGTTCTCGATTAAAATTAAAAAAGATGTGTGTAGGTAGATGAAATTTGCAAAATTCCTCCATTAAGGGGTAAAATGGGGGTGGGTGGGTGGTATAAACGTATGAAAATAAGTATATAAGTTCTAGGTTACAATTAAAAATATCTGTGTAGGTAAAAAATATTTTCCCCTGAAGAGGTAAAATAGCGGGGTAAAGATTGTATAGGAATTTACTTATTTCTAGACTTTGAAGTATGAAAATAGGTAAATAAATTCACGATTACAATTGAAAAAGATCTGTGTAGTCTGGAAAAAAATCCCCCAGAAGGGGGGTAAAGTTTGTTTGGAAATTTTCTCATTTCTGGACTATGAAGTATGAAAATAAATAGGTATGTAAGTTCTCGATCACAATTAAAAAACATATATGTGGGTGAAATGGACAAAATTCACTCCTAAAGGGGTAAAATGGGAGGGTAAAGGTTTTATGGAAATTTTCTTATTTCTGGACTTAGAAGTATAAATAATATCCATACTTCCATACTAATACTAATATTATAAATGCGAAAGTAACTCTGTCTGTTGTTTTTTTACGCTTCAACCAGTGAACTGATTTGGATGAAATTTGGTATGGAGGTGTGAGGCCCGAGGAAGGACATATATGTTTGATTCCGGGAAATTCTACTGTTACCGAGGGATCGACACTAACGCGGGCGGAGCCGCGGGCAACAGCTAGTAGGTAATATAACTCTCACGTAGCTAGTTAACCCAAGTTAACATTTGTCGAGCATTCTAAAATATCGTGCAATACCATAAACAAGCTCTAACCGCGAGTCATCGTTATCGAAGCGTTGGTTTAGTTTTATAGTGCTGCGCGATCCATGGTACAAATAAACATAAATTATGAAATGTAAAACCACGGCCAATACCTTTTGAACCTACAGAAAATTACTTAAGTAATGATGTAGATTTTGTCATATTTATATACAAAAGTGCGTTTAATTTATTGTTTTAATTACTTTGGGATCTTATTTACAAACAGAATAAAAATTAAAAAACCTACTCCTAGCTTTAATATTTCCCCAAATTGCTGAATCGTTCACATTGAACCGCTGGCAAGACCTCTTATTAGATGATGCGCTGGTCGTTTGCGCAATGGTTCGCACGACGGGCAAGGAGTCGTTAGGGGCTCGTATATCCTCGGATAGCCGCGAATATTGGCCGCACTAACAATGTGCGTCTTTATAAGTTTTTAACGAGCTCTCCGGTATAAATTATGTGCCGGCCAGTGGGTCTCGTTATCTCGCTAACGGCGCACTAGCGGAAGCTTAATGTACCGAGAGCTTTATTGTAGCCACTTACGAGTGCACTGCAACTCAAATAGTGGTAGAACACTATTGTCGTAGGTTTAGAGTTATGGTGATGCATGTCATTATAAAAAAACACGTTGACTAACTCGACCGGTGACTTATAGTGAAATGCTTTTGAAAGGTCGAATAACAAAAATGGACTTAAAAATTCACAATAACAATTATTATTCCGTCCAAGCATACAATGACTGTGTTAGGGGCCATTAATTTCTTACGTAAGACGATTTAGGTTATTTGATCTTATATGTAACTAGCTGTTGCCCGCGGCTCCGCCCGCGTTAATGTCGTTCCCTTGGGAACAGTAGAAATGATAAAAATTCCATACAAACCCCTGCCCCTTTGCTTTTTCCCCTTAAGGGGGAATTTAATACATTTCACCTGCATAGATCTTTAGCCCTTAAGGAGGGGATTTTGCCCATTTCAACTACACAGATATTTTTTTATTGTAATGAAGAACTTCTTATTGTCATATTTCTAAGTAAATAAAAAAAATCCATACAAACTTTACCCCACCTATTCTACCCCTTCAAGGGGAAATTTCGACCATTTTAACTACACAGATCTTTTAATTGTAATGTAAACATATATACTTATTTTTATACTTCTATGTCCAGAAATGAGAAAATTTCCATACAATCCCCCCCCCCCCCCTTTATCCCTTAAGGGGGAAATTTTGTACATTTCACCTACACAGATCTTTTTTAATTGTAACCTAGAACGTATATAATTATTTTCATACCTCTAAGTCTAGAAATGGAAAACATACAAACTTTACCCCCTATTTACCCCTTCAAGGGAGAATGTTGTCTGGTTCACCTAAACAGATCTTTTTTAATTTTAATTGAGAACTTGCGTACCTACTTTCAAACTTCTAAGTCCAGAAATGAGAAAATTCCATAAAACTTCAACTCCTTTGATTTTCTAAAAATCCTTTCTTAGTGCTCATTTACATCATAAAAAGAATCCCTGTGCCAAATTTCAAGTTTCTGCGCACAGTAGTTTCGGCTGTGCGTTGATATATAAGTCAGGTTTGCCTTTGGCCCGCGGCTCCGCCCGCGTAAGTGTCGATTTCTCAGGAACAGTAGAATTACCCGGAATACATTAGTTTATGACTTTCAATGAAACACCTTAATATTGAATTTCAATTGAATAACTTCAAAAACGGATAGTTTTAAACTAACTTTGCATCCCCGTTATATCCCCTTAAGGGATGATTTTTGAGAAAAATATTTTACTCGTGTTTCATGCCTTTTAGTAAAGAACCCTTCATGCTGAATTTCATTCGACTAACTTCAAAAATGGCAAAATTTCATGCTTACTTTGCACCCCTATTTTACCCCCTTAAGGGATGATTTTTGAGTAAAATATTTTACTCGTGTTTCATACTTTTCAGTAAAGAACCTTCATGCTGAATTTCATTCGAATAACTTCAAAAACGACAAAGTTTCATACTAACTTTGCAACCCGTTTTTCCCCCTAAGGAGATGAATTTCCAAAAATTCTTTCTTAGTGCTCTCCTACGTTATAAAAGGAACCCCTGTGCAAAATTTCAAGTTCCTATCCCTTATAGTTTAGGCCCTGCGTTGATATGTCAGTCAGTCAGTCAGCTTATCCTTTTTTTTTAGTATGGATTACTATGGATAGTATGGATAGGTATAATGCTGTCGTATAATGATGATGAATTGACTTTGGATTTTTATTTTCTTATGTCACTTATTATTTTATTTTATTTTTTTGCTATATGTTTACAGGCAAACTCATGCCTTGAGTTCATTCAAATGACGATAACTTTTTTTTTAATGAACCGATTTTGATGAAACAAACTTTAGATGTTTTGCTGAGTTAAAACAAAGCAATTGGTGAAAGTTTGAAGTAAATCGGTTCAGTATTTTCGGAGATAATTGTGATCATACATACATACAGACAGACAGATAGACAGACAGACAGACAGACAGACAAGAAATTCCAAAAAATTTTTTTTGCTTTCTATTATTCTTTTTAAGTGTCCCTCTATCCATTTCAGTCAAAAATTCGAAATGTACAGACAAAATAATTTTACTGTTTTATTATATGTATAGATTACAAGAGGGTGGGAGAGATTTTTGATCGATCTTACGTAAATCACTCAAATGCACAAAATTAAGATTATACTTTTAACAAGCGCGATGTTCCAGAGGCACACCCACTTTTCGAGTGGGTTTTGGGCCCACTGGTCGAAAATGTATGTACAAGTAAACATTTCTTAAAATTAATTCTTAAATTCCCTTCTCGCCTCGGGGGTACTGTCCTGAGGGCTGGAGCTGCGGCGGAGGCTGCAGAGGACGCCAAGCGGCGCAAATATGCTTCTCTTATTGATGAGTACATATTTGTTCCGCTTGGTGTCGAAACATTAGGTCCATGGGGTCCTAGCACAAAGAAATTCTTTAAGGGGTTAGCGCCCAGGCTTGTCGACGCCGCTCGTGACAAGAGGAAAGCCAGCTCTTTCCTCGCGCAAAGAATTGCAATTGCTATTCAGCGGGGGAATGCAGCTAGTGTTCTTGGCACTATGCCACACGGGCAACACCTTAGTTTAGATTTTTAGATTTAATTTCTTTTATTTTTAAGATTTTTATAATTTTAGTTTATAGTATTAATATAGTTAGGTTTATTGATAAGTAGTTTAATTTTAGATTATTAATATAGATTGTACAATGAAGTTTAAATAAATAAATTAAGGTCTATAGGTTCCACCATAGGCAACATCGGTTCGTACCATTCTTAAAAAAATATAAATTGAAGCAAACTAAATGTTTAGGTATTAATTTTAGGGGGTTCTTATTTTCTTACATAAGAGGGAGCGGCAAAAACTGTTTTACGTAAAAATTAATGGCTCCTTAACAGATGATAGTAGTTTTCCAGTGTAGTTACCTATAGTGTTCGTCACGATGTTACCCGCAGCATATTGCTGGGAAAGGTTCGTACAATTCAATAGTGCAGCTTTTAAGGTATCGTATTCACTAAAAACGTATTACTAAAGCTCTGTTGCATTTTTATTCCACTGTCATAAAACTATATCTTCAGAACCGTAACACACAATAAAATACAATTAAGTGTTCTTATATATAATAATCGAAATCGATTAAGCCGTTTACAGTAAATAGAGATTTTTTGTATCCGAGTTGCCATTTTTTAAACTTTATTTAACTTATTGCTATGTACGTCCGATACCTAAAAGCTCTTATTAGACGAGTAATTAAAACAGTATATTTTCTAAACTGGCCTTGAATTTAAGCTGCTATACGGAAACCATTAAGGGCGGTTGAAAGTTAATAAGTAATAGGTACAGTAATTGCCCGCCAGGGGCGTATTTAGGCCAGCTCCAATTAAACTGCCGTTGATGCTGACAAGGCCTACTAATGCCTTCCTTTTATGTACCGATCTATCGTAACCATGCTTGTTTATTGACATAAATTGTTGCAGCTAATTGCTGAACGTGAAATATAAAAAAGCAGTCACAACGCTGACCGGAAAAAGTTTATCAAGCTGTATAACGGAGTGAAATCCATACTACCCATACAGGAAACCATCAGTTTACCGCAATTTACTTCAACAATTTTCATTTCCCATAAAACTATTCGCAGATATTTTAATACAATATTATACAAATCCTAAAATATGTTTACATCAAAACATGAATAATCGTGTTTGTTAACACGATTATTCATTACTTACAACACAGTCTATGGTTATTTCTTTTCATATTTCATGTATTTTATCGAAATAATGAAACATTAAAGTTTTGTTACCCAGAATTTTATATCCATGTAAGTTTTAGTTCGCAAAATTTTTAAAAACATCAGTTTTTACGTTATTAAAGTTAATGTACACATACATGGAAATGTCTGGTATTTTATTGATCAATAATAATAATTATGGATAGCTCATTAATAAATGAATGACAAATCCGACTTAGAGCACCTTGACTCCACGTGGCTCAACTTTGTCATATACTAGAGTGCTATAACTTCGCGCGGAACCAGAAGGGCCGACGGAGCGAGTCTCCTGTGACTAGCTCGTGTGCAGTACTTATCTAATAAAAATTGTTTTTACCAACCAAATCATTGGATCCATGACAGATCCATACAATTAGGTTATAAAAATATTATAATAATCAATTTACCCAGTTGTAAAATAACTAGCCAATTATAACAAACATTTTTTTTCAACTATTATCAGCCTCCGTGGTCCCGTGGTTAAGGCGTTTGCCTGTTGACCCGGGGGTCGTGGGTTCGATTCCCACCGGAAGCATACTTTGTTTAGTTGTTTCCAGTTTGGTTAGGACATTGCAGGCTTGAATCACCTGATTGTCTGATAATAAAAATGATTCCGTGCTTCGGAAGGCACGTTAAGCCGGTGGTCCCGGCTGCCATCTGGTAGTCGTTAAAGGAACCACGTCAGAGGCCGAGAGGCGGTTCCGAAGAACTCTGACACCAGGGTGTGCATGGTCGATTGACCGTGACACCTACTCGAAATGATGATAAACAATGTTAATATTGCCAACATTAACTTTATTTCAAATTTAAGTCATTTAAATTCTTACTAGAACTGTACACTGGATTCTCTAGGTTTATCAATGGTTACAAAACTTATTTGTATACCTATTTTTATACTATTTGTTCTTTACGAATATTGAATACCACTGAACTGATTCCATTTCATTTTTATCTGTAAGTAATCACAATATTGCTGTTACAGCTAATATTTATACTGGCGTTATACCATGCGGCCCTGGGCGGCCCCCGGAGAGCTAAATGAAGGAAGGTACCTTGCAATTAGTGCTCCGCAGAATTAATAAAGAAATCCCTTAATTCTTGCTCTAATAAGAGAAAGTCTCAATGTGTTCCATACCAAGGAAATTCATTAGCGCCAGTCAACACTTTTTGCTTCATAAGTATAAATCAAGATGATAGTTAAAATTAACTTCGTGGTACGAAATGACGTTCCGAATGGAGACTAATTCAAGTTTAATTTAATTAAAGTCGGTAACGAGTTCCGTGGCTAGACCTTCTCAGGGCTTTCGGCCCTTTTTAGGGAGGTTTGATTAAAAATACCAATTAAGATTACGAGGTTTTTATTCCACTTCTAATCAAGCAGTTAATTAGGATTTAGCGTAAGCGGTGCTCGGCCCGAGGGGCTCTGGCGACTAGTTAAGCACCAGTTCGATAAGACGAATGAACAGACATTCTAATTAAAATAAATGATAAGGTATTACTTTACTATGTTTAATTACTTCAGGTTTTATGATAATTTATGACACTGATAAGTAACTTATAAATATTTACATTTAGGGTGAGTGGGGCGAAGATGAAAAACGGGGTAACAGCAAAAATCATCTGTAACGCCTAAATAAAGGTAATAGTTTAAGTGCTGGCAACATTGTTTAGACCGCAATTTCCTTACGTCTCGCCCCTCATTCGGCAGTAATAGCTCGGATTGCATAGTTGTGAATAATCGACGAATTTGTGCCGAACGGTTATTTTCGTAAAAAGTTGGCGATTTTTAATCTTACCCCACCTCCTATAACTTGGATTGTAAGGTACGTACAAGAGCCAAAACAGAATACTTAAGTTTTATTTTTAATTTAAAATTGTACCGATTAGTCTATATATTGCTATTATTCATATTTTAGCTTATTTTTCGACTTTTTGTCTTTCCCCAGCAAAATTTGGCGGGGAAAGATGAAAATATAAATTTTTCGGACTTGCCCCATTTTTAAAAGTCATAGAAAAATACATATGTTGTCAAACTGTAAGTTACGAAGAAAAAATAAACGATCAAGCAAATTGTCTCTGTTTGTCTGTTTAGAAATAAGTTTTATGTGACTGCCCGAATGACTGTGTATGTATAAAGAATTGGCAAGCTCCGTGGCGCAGCGGTCAACACGCCAGCCTGCGACACGGGGTGCCCGGGTTCGATCACCGGCCAGGTCAAGATGGAAAATGATCTTTTTCAGATTGGCCTGGGTCTTGGATGTTTATCTATATTATATATGTCATTATGAACAATTTTATGTTATATTTAGCTTTTAAACTGCACTACTTTCAAAGCTTTTAGTCATATTTGCACATGGCTTAATAATCATAAGATAAATAATTCGATTTCTAAAGTTGTAGACTGATTTTTGAATTGTTATATTGTGGTATTTTTTTTCATACGTTTTGTAGGAAATAAGATCGTGTATTAAGGTTTTGGAATAAAACCCATCTTATAATATTATTAACTTTGTTCTTAAATCATCATCAGGTCTTTTTAGTCTCCACTGCAGGAGCATGACCCTCTCTGTACTACCGGAGCCATACTTGGTCAGAGCAGACAGAGGATTTGGCCTACACTCTCCTCGCTGGCCAGACGGGTTGGAGAGGTCTCATTGATGTTTATGAGCTTTGTTTAGCTTGTATTTTTTAGTCGCCTTTTACGACATCCATGGGAAGACTAGGAGTGGTCCTATTCTACTCTGCCGGAAATAATAGTACAAAATGTCCCTAAAACAAAATCTTTAATTTGTATAATTTTATTTAATGATGAATGTTTCTTGTTGACACATAATTTTCTTTATTATAGGTTGTTACTTTATTTTTAAAACATTCATGTACGTACATGCCTAAGTTGTTACTTTTACTTTTCTATAATAATAAAAAAGATTTCGTTTAGAAGTTTCTTTTATTAAAATCAATATGCAAAGTTTGAGAACCTCTGGCCGTATTACCACAATGGGGGGTAAGAGTGAAATATATAGTATAAAAAATAATTCGTATCTCAGTTAATTTGAGGAAATTTTACACAAGGCAACCAATTTTGGTACGAACATTTTTTAAGCTATGGCTTATCGATTACCAACGTCATCTAGCATTAATAGAAAAGATTTTAGAAACTATTACAATCTTACCCCGCCACCTTTTCTTCTTCCCCCTGCTTTCTTTTTTGATAATCGTGTTTTCTATGATTTTTTTTAAACATGTTAGTGCAGCATGGAGAAGTTTTTATAGATTGGATATTAAAGGAAATTTAATGCACTTTCAAATCCTAAATTTTGTTTAAACTTAAGTTATGATGACAATTTTTTACAAAGGTTCGAATACAATCCTACATATCTCTTCAAAAAACCATTCGATCTTGCCCCCATTGACCCTAATTTCTTATTCTTTATACCGCATAGGAATGTTTCTAGTATTTATTGAGAATAGACGACATAATTATAATGTAGAAAAAAAAACGCTTCACATTTATACAATTAGCGGCCCGCCCCGGCTTCGCACGAGTCGATATAGGTATTTAATTCTATAGCCTATGTTAATCAGGGATAGATAATGTAGGATTTTAATAGTGAGAAAATAATTTAAATAAATAAATAAAATCTTTATTAAATTTCTTAGGTGGTAACATATCACAATATAAACATACATTAATAGGTACAAGCAAAGTTTTGCCTGAGCTAGCTTAAATCGGTCTAGTAGTTTCGGAGCCTATTCGATGCAAACAAATCTTTCCTCTTTATAATAATAGTGTAGATGTAGACAAAGAAAAAACAGTTCAAATGCAGTAGTCACAATTAAAAAAGAACATTCGTAAATAATAATAATAATAATTCATTAATTTCAGGCAACGAATTTTTACAAAATATGGCCCATATAATACCAGTGTGTTTATATAAAAATTATATCTCGCGTAAGTTTTAATAATATTATCATTCATACAGTTATTATCTACATAATTGTATCTAAAATGGATACTTATCCCACTTTCAGCTGACCCATATTCTGAAATTGAGTTATTTATTTTGTTTTAAATATAGACACATAAAAGCCAAGACATATCTCTCCCATTTTAGGAGCGGCGAAGTAACAAATCAATATTTGGAGTGAGTGCTTTTTCGTGCTATAGAGAAGCTTTTATCTGGACAACGGTCGGATGGCAGCACAAACAGCCAAAGGACAGAGACATTCACTTTAACATAACACAGCTTGCTTGTACTTTCCTTTTAGTGGACTCGAATAATTTATTTTATTTTAATAAAAGAGGGTTTTGCCGTACAGATAATGGAAAATATGTTTTATTTTTATTAATACTATGTAACAAAATAATGTATCTATACATATAAGGTATTTTTGTTTTCGAATTATAACTATACATTATAGTAGTAAACGTACTCTAGGTGGTACCCATCATAACAGCGAAATCAACACTAATAATAAATCTGTAAGGGACGGTCATGGAGTACCTACGTTAATTTGTTTTCAGATATATCATGTTCATTAGCTCTATACATGATACTGAAATTAAATTGACTTTTATTGAAATTGATTTTTAGTTTTTCTTTTCTGTATTTATGTATGTTTCTCCATAATTCTTAAACAAATTCACTGAATTTTATGATTTATGTAGATACACATTTAGACGTACAGGACACAGGATATACTCTTAAACTTTTTTATTTTTGTTTTGTTTAGTTTAGATATTGAATAAGTTTTTCCAGAATACATACATTGAAATAAAGTGCGAGTCGTAATCACACACGAAGGGTTCCTTACCGCCATAATTTTTACTTGTTTATGAGAACCATGGATTTAAAAAATAACCTTAATTTTTGATTAAATTTTTGTTATTTGTTGTAACACCGGCAATAGATATACACATTCTGTAAAAAAATCAAGTCTATCGATACAGCCCCGTAACAGACCGACGGCCGCGCAGCGGAGGCTTGAAATAGGGTCCCCTTTTTGCCCTTAGGATACCCTAACAGTGCCCTAAAAATTACTTCGCAAAACTAAGTAACGAGTTCTCAAGACTGAAGTAGTTTGCTCATTTTCTATGGTTGAATCTTATTGTCGTGTTTCGAAGTAGGTACCTACGAGTACGTATGTCCCCTGGGAAAAGTTGTTCAATATCATGGACTAATAAATTTCACCATTTTGTAACCCTGTTAATATAGTTTTTGTTATTGAAACATTATCATAGGTATCTTATTTCATATTATAAATTATTCATACAAATGCATTAGGTACTTGTATTTCATTACGAGATCCATGCTGGCGAAAGTGCCCAAAAAATCTAGTTGCAGGTACCTATCTAAGCAAGTGTAAAAAAAGAAATAATAAATTAAGCCTACTCCAAAGCTGACTATTATCTCAAAAACTATTTTTTTAATTTGATATAACATGACTATTCTCTAAGCAAGACTATACGTAGACTAACTAAAAATCCTACTTTTAGTTTTTGAGATATGAGCGGCAAAACATACATACACTTATGAAATTTGTAAGATGCTCTGCAACGAGCTGGCCTATAGAATAACATTCAAAAAATTTGCAATGCTGACATTATCACTTTCTGGGACGTCCCGCCTGTAGACGTAGACTTCTAATGTTATATCTATCATGTCTGGTCCGGTAACCGTGAATGAGTTAAGAACATACAGACAGACGGCCCGCATTAATAAGCTCTTCTTTTTAGGTTGGTTAAAAATAGGTGAATTATTGTGTTTTACCTAGTTCTAAATATTACTCAATTGTTCTGAAAGAATTAAAATAAATTATTTATTACGGTAATAGGTAATGATCTCTGAAGTTTTTAAATAAACATAAAACATCTACAGCCATAATTCACATATTCATAATGATACTTAAATATGGATATTCAACTTCGCTTATGTAAGTACTTTAATTAATATTTTCTTCCACTCAGGCCCTAGTAGTAAGTACCTTTACAATTTTATACGCCTAAATTACGTAGGTAGGTAAGGAAAGTAGATTATACTTACCTAATATCAGGTATTGTGTCGTACTCGTACTTGATCGTACGTAATCTGCTCTATCGACAAAGTTTCGTCCAACACTAAAACTTCGTTAATAAACCGGATAAAAAGGGTCCTTTCCACAATGCTCTGAATGAATACTGGCTACCTTACCGTGAATTACAGGTTAGGCGTACCTTTATTAAAGCGAAATACTATGAAAAACCATTTAATTAACTTTACCGATGGAATAGTGAGGTTAAACCAGTACGGACTAAGTGGAACTTTACCGCAAGCGTTAATTATTATCTGTGAGGAGTGCTCTTTGTTTAGTTGCCAACTCTAAATTAGTTTTCGAAATGGATCATTCGCACCCTCGCTCCCTTTCCCCGCCCCGCTCCATTCCTTGTAATTGGAACGTTCCGAGATGACACCACTCGACTGCTTCTAATCAGTTAACAAGACCCACTAGTAGGCACGATTGTGAGTTGTTATCATATACTACAATACAGCCTCCGCCGAAACCGGTAAATTGTAGTTATGATTATCAAAGCTTCATCAATATTATTTCATTAGAGTTGATAGAATGAAAGTGCAGGAGTCCACTTTCATGCATTTCAGGGTAAGACTCGAGTTTACTCATTATTTACAGTCGGGGGCAGATAAATCTGTTATAGAGGGGTCAGTTTATATGTTTCCGACTGTACCAGCTTCTCATAGTATTTGAAAAATTGTGAGTTTACTTACCGGGTGTAAAAGATAGCGTTGAGGACAAGTGAAACTCTATATGGCTTGTTTACATGACATGGACGACATGTACCTATCAGGCGCAATACTATGGTAATATGAAATACTTTACCTTTACAAATGGACCAAATAATTCTTAAAAAATCATGAATACTCGTACGTCTCATGGATTATTATCAGTACCCTTACATATTTTACTTGAGAGAGCTCTTGCGTTGTTTACAGTTTTATGAGCTTACAGCAGCTTTTAGGTCAACGTCTAATGATGCAACAGTCGACAACGGAATTAAGGACGTTACAACACAGAATAAAATTAATACATAATTCAACGACACTAGTATAATGGCTCGATATTTCTGCCAGAAAATTAATTTAAATGGCATTCACACGATATTGGTATCTCCTGTGTATTAATGCAAATGTTTGCTTCATTAAGTGATTATGATAATTCGTTGATTAAAAGCCTTCGTTATAAATAGAAGTTTGACTGACTTTTGCAATTAAGTACCAGTGTTAATTAATAACTGTTCCTTATTTGGCAGCCGAATTAAGAGCGGGTTCTTACCACGACTACAAATTTCCATTAGGCGAAATATTTTAATTAATTAACTTCGTTAAGTAATATAGCGCTATTTGATTATTTTCAGCAACTACATATAAATTCAAATATTAAAGAATGACAAAACCTTTTAGCGTGGTAATCCTGTTAATATTGACACAAGGAAAATGGTATTATATATTTATAAAGGAGAGTGGATAAGTTGGTCTGGCAGTGGGCAATCTCGTTTTGTTTCAGGCACTCAGCATTGGGCGTAGGCACTTATCTTCAGTTCCTGCATTAAGTCGTCAACAATTAAGGCTCATTAAATTTCATTACAGAGATGGTCCCGCGGCGGGCGGCGGCCGGTCGCTTAGACGGATAATCTCCAGCTGTCAGCCGCTAATGCGTTTTAGAGTACGTAATTTGAACCGTAGAGATCGGCGGTAATTAACGCCGCAATTAAGCTAAGTGATTATTAGTAAAGAACGCAATACGTTAAGTACGTCATAAGTAGGTAACTCTATAGACATTCAATGAAAGTGCCGAGCTCCATTAATGATTAATACCATTTGATCATGTTCGCATTTGAGACAAAGCTTGACGTTTATTTGGTACCATGGAAATTAATCAGCCTTTATACTCTGAATTTAAAAGGTTGGTCACGCACATAGTACTTATTCGTTCTTCACTACCCAATTCCCATAGGCAATCAGCGCAAACCACAGTCACTATATATGTCTTCGTATTAATTTAAACTACACAAATAAAAATGAACACAATTCTAAACACATAAAACATGACATTGAGTAATACTAGCTCTGATTTCTTAGTAGCAGTTTATGTGAAATGTTTCAGGTTTCCAATAAAACGTAATTTAAGTGTACACACACGAGAGCTGAGTGAAGGCTTTATGTCACTTCAATTTTGTGTTAAAAGTAAGTGTGCGCGCCTCAAGTAACCCGGAGGCACGGTAATGTATTCCCATATATACATAAGTGAAAACATTTTAAGAAGCTCCGCGGACCCACTGCATCACCCCCGGGGTTAGGGCCTAAAAGCACTATCTCGGAGCCAAAGCCTTACAACTCTTCTCAAATTCAACTTACTTTGCTCTGTGTGGAGGTGCCCGCACGGATGTTTTATACTGCAATATGAAAGGTCTTGATACTTTTAGAATTATGCCATCGATATTTCTAATTTATGAAAATAATTACGAATCTGATACTGTCTTCGAACTACATAAAAACTAATTCGGTGTTGGCTAGTTGCAAAAAGCTAGTGAGGCAGATTGAGCGGCGGAAACGGGAAGGACAGGTAGGCTAGCCGAGGGCCGCTCTGACCCCTCTCATTGAGAGAATACCGGAGCTAGTACTGGGGCTGTAAGGACACCATGTGGTTTTAGTCGGTTCAAATCCCATATACCTGTCCGACTTCCCGTGGCCAGATGGATGAGAAAAGGGTCTTTCCATACGTCAAAAAAGTAGTGCCTTATAGAACCACTCGTCTGTCTATCTGTCCGTCTGTCGCAGCCAATTTGTTTTGATATACAGTTCTAAAGTTATTCAACAAAATAGACGAAATCACAAATTAATTTTAAATAAATAATAGTTAATATGTTTTTCTTATATACTAGCGACCCGGCGAACTTTGTACTATTTTACCGCCTCTTTTTTGGGTAGTCCGGTAAAGAGAGCGTTTGCTAGCTCCATATCAAATTTTATAAAAATCTGTTTAGCCGTTCTTGAGCGATCATTAATGACTAGTCCGAGTTTGTTTTATTTAGAGAGATCACAAGAAAACCTTTAAGAAATGTTTAATTATTAATAATCGGATCCCTCTCGAATCCACGCGAGTAAGAGTCGCACTTGTTCGGTTTTTATTTATAATAATAGTAGGTACTTCCTTAAATGAAAACACAAACATAAATATGCAAATACACAGAGACGTAACCTATGATATAATCTTTCTTTGATAAATATAAAATATAAAAGTATCAAAATCGTCGGTTGCTCTGTTTAGACACATGAAGTAACGAATTCAAGTTTAGCGTCGCGCCGGAAGCAGCGAAAGCTTTAAGCTGCATCGGACCTCGAGCAGCTGACTGATGGACGCAGGTGGCACGCCCACCAGTCCTTACGAAATATCATATCAACACATGAGCACCCGAAGGCTTCTAACCTGTGGTAGAAATAACAAACTGAAAATTGCTAAAAACATTTGCTTCCTACACCGCGTACGGCCATGCTCGATTTCATATAAGTAAATTGAAAAGTTTCGAGTTTAATTCCGTCTCCTGAAGCCACCGTCAGCCGCGCTCGCGGCGTGGCGGAAGCGAATCTCGATGTTTTGTAATGGAGCTTTTTAAAATGGAAGTCGAACTTTTGTCAGACACTTTTAGCCGCGCGGGAGATACATTTAAGCTTTTTAACTTTTCCACTTCGGTAATGTATCCCACACTTTCCTTCTGTAGTAGAGGTGTCGTATAAGTTTTTTTATCCGTGCAGATGAAGTAACTTTTTTATTTGTGTGAGTCAACACGTCCCCGGTCGCTCGCAATAATCCTGCCAAAGAGCTTCTCTCTACATATACGACTTCAGACTGGACTTTTTTTTCGTGTTCGACGAAAGTGTAAACATTTTGCCTACGATCCATTAAGTAAATGCACTCGGGCCACCACTCGGCACTGCATTAATATTGCATTTCTAACTCCCCTCCCGGAGAGTCAGCAATTCTGACCACCCTCTGGACACTGCTAGTAGAGAAATACAAAACTAATGATCAATTTAGTGTAGGCGGTTTGGAATGCTCATATGATTTAGGATTAGGAACTAATAGCTTTGCCATTTTTTTTTTTAGTTATTGAAATAATAGTATAATGTTTTGTATATATTGTTTTGTAATAGAAGAGATGATTCTAACAAACAACATAAATATTATCTAACATATTTAGATAATATTTTGCGTTACATTTATTTAGATAATAATTTAAAAATTGAAGTATGCTGTAAACGGTTGGAGGTAGTCAAACAGTCCTTCATATTTACTCTACTTAAATTGATAAATTAAATAAATGGTGTTGTACCTGTTCGGCATCGTCGCTATTTATTCAGCGTGATTTTGAACCACTGAGCTATATTAAAATCTTGGAACCAGGATCACTAATCTAATACAGAGTTGCAAGAAAAAGTTAAAAAACATTTTTGTCGAGGTTTCAATAAATAGCTTAGAGGTATTGCGAGTAATCGCGCTGTAAGTAACTTACGATCTTCTTTTCAATCCTTTGCAAAAAAAAAACTTTAACAATGCCATTACAGAAGCAGGTAAGAATCGATTATATATTATATATATTATTTAAAAATAAAAAAAAACAATGTTCATAAGGCGTTGACGAAAGTTAAAAAAGGCTGTGATCTACATTTCGTAAACCCCGTTCTAATATTAGATCCCCTACTCAATAGCAGACAAGGAACATAGTCATATCATATCTTCGACAAAACAACTACATTAAGCGTCCTTTAACATGTTTGTGCGGGCGACGACGTTCGTTTCGAACAAATTGCGTCAATCTTTCAGAATCAATAAGTGTTTGTAGCTAATGTAAGCGCTTAACGAGCCGCGAGCGGGACTCCTGAGCGGATCAGCAAATGGAGTGCTTCATGCATAATGTAGCGCAGGCTGAGTGTTGTTTTGAAAAGCGTTCTGAATTTGTTATTTTCGTCACACCAGGTGATGCCCAAGCACCTCATGAAACATTTAACGACATATCAATGCGATAATAGATTCGACAGGTATATTAAAGAGACCGGTATATTTGAAATCATATTCCTTATGTTTTGCATACGTGATAGTTATATCAACATATGCACATAAACATCAATATCGCTTATAAAAACAGTACCTAGGGACAATGCGATTCACTACGATAAACTCTATAGCTAAGAAATCAGAAATCATCTCCCGCCGTAATGCTAAATTTCTATATCCTTACATAACTTTATTAAATGATAACAGGAGATAACCGGCACCTCAGAATTAATTAATCCACTCAGAGATTGCATCTAAAAGCCCCGCTGCCCCGCTTCCCCGCGGGGTCGATCCGTTTCCAGCCACTTAAACTTCACGCGGCGCGCGCTAGCTTCCGTTTTAATTACAAAATTAATTCAAAATGTAATTAAAGTTAACAATAAGGCAGCAAACAATTGAAGTTATTTATGTTAGTTTATGCTTTATGGCGAGCACTGCCTGCTTGGAAATCCGATTTACTCGAGAGCCGAGTCGAGTAGCTAGACCTAAATATTGTTTTATCTTTAAACTACTTTCCGTATAAGGTCAATTTATTTCACGCAGTCGGTAAACATGTTGCCCAACCCTGTCTTCCAGTTTATCGTTTCTATTAATGTTGATGAATGTCCTATTTTATCTCAAAAAGTTCACCTAAACTTTGGATTAAGGAATTCAAGCGGACCTTTGTGTAGCAGGTACTGTAGTATTTATCTTCTTTCTCTCATCTTCAGGGGCAGTTCTTCCCAAAAACTTTTAGGGCTGCAGTCCAGGGCCTCATGGAAACGCAGGGCTCCATTATATAATGTATCAACTCATCACTTTAGCGATAAAAATACCACTGTTAAACAAAGGCCTCTTCCAAGGGTTTTACGTTCCATGGGATTATATTGCCATAGAGTTTCTTTGGCTTCTTGTGCTTCCGACGCTGCTGCCTATCGCAAGCATTTTCAAACTGGATACTACTCAGTCGGATGAATGGGGGAAAGCTCGGGAGACCGGGCGCGCGTATTCAATGCCATATCTAGCTGCAACCACCGGCAAAGCAATTTAGGAAGACATCCCTGGCCATACGACACTCCTGACCAACTAGTGGTCTTATTATGATGGGCAGAGGGGAATGGTACAAGCAAATCGTGTCACTGACACATCAGGTGCCTAAGTGCCTATCATTCAGGACATGACAAAGCAGAGTAAGATAGATAAGTCATCATTTCGTGTACTTAGGTGATACGGTCATTCGACCATGCACACCCTGGTGTCAGAGTTCTTTGGAACCACCTCTCGGCCTCTCACGTGATTCCTTTAATGACTACCAGATGGCAACCAGGCCCAACGGCTTAACGTGCCTTCCAAAGCACGGAGTCTCCTTTATTATCAGACAATCAGGTGATTCCAGCCTGCAATGTCCTAACCAAACTGACAACAATCAAACAAAGTATGCTTCCCGTGGGAATCGAACCCACGGCGAAACTGCACATCCAACTTGACACCCAAGCAGCAGTTTCACCACCATTTTTCTTGAAATCCATACTGATATTCAGAGCCAGTACTCTCCTGTCTGATCCGAGAGTCTATTATCCGTTTAAAGAGCTTCATCGTGCGAAACATAGATTTCGACCAACAAACCAACGCGACGGTATGGGTTGAGTGCGAAGCTGGTTGTGAACTGATTATGTAGCTGGTTGTGTTTGTATAGCGAGCTGCCTGAATGGTCAAACGGTCATCTTTAACCAACAAAAAGAAACTGAACAATACAAACTATTTCCGTAATAAAAAAAAACCATAATAAGAACATTAATGTATCTACTATTAGACGGTTCAAATAGAGGTACTTAAAAGAGATAAAAGAAGAAGGCGGCAAATAGGTCCTACAGAGTATGGAGAATATTTTCTATGCTTGACCTAGCGATTTTAGGTAAGTTATGTTTCAAATAAGTATTATTTTTGTTAGAAGTCAGCAACTCCATTTGCTTAATTTTAAGTGTTCGGGTTTTCCATTAAGTACGTACTTAGTTTAAGATTTTTGCCTAACTTATAGTGTAAGTTTATTGTTTTCTTTGTTACTAAATAAATATAGGTACATTTATTTCATTAAATATGTTCTAAAATTTGATTCGCAATAATTCTCAGCTACAACACAGATTACTAAATAGTTTGGCTACAAGCTGCCTCCTAGTTGTTCTCTATTTATCTGTTACTTGAAATCATAACTAGGTACTTTTGTCTTCTTCTATCGAGTCGTAAATTTAGTACTTATTCGTAGATACATACATATTAAATAAGTTGACCAGTGCTGTGCTACTATGAGTGCCTTAAGTACTTACCTACTAGCTAGTCATGCATGCATCATTACATACAAATTGTGATTATATTTACACCGCTTGCTAACAAGTTGTTATTTCACTGCAGTCAAAGTAACTGCAATAAAAAATGTAATTTGAAATGGAATATCTACCGTGTGCGCTAAGTGCAAACTCGCGTGATTGGCAGTTTTATTTTTTACAAAATAACCGCCTGCCGTCCTGTGCGATAATGGAATGGCCGAAGTAATTAAAGCATTACCAAAAATGGAACCTTACCTTATTTTCATTCTAATTCCACTTCTCAACAAATCATTGTTCGCTGAGTGGACCGCCCGCCAGCCAGTTCGTTCATTAGGGTTTATGCAGTCAAGAATTTAGATTTTTGTTTATTTCTAAATTATATCATAACCTACATCCCGATACAATGTACAATTGTATTAATAATATACATGTGAAAGTTTATACCTTTTTTTTGTGAATTAAACGTTTGATACGGTGATCAATTACCATCAGGTAAAAAAACAACGGATAATTAAGTAGTTATTTTTATCTCTACGCGGATGGAGTTGCGTCTTGGAGTGTTTCACGTCTTGACCCATCATAAAATTTAAATAAGTATAAACACTTTATTGCACCAGGAATGTATACAAATATATTAAGAGTAAAGAAAAAGAAAGCTTGGCCAACCACGTCTTCATGCCAAATCCCTTGGTCATCTTTTACTATCTACGCTGTAAAATTCAAGCAGTTGCTCCGTTATAAAATTAGACTTCTACCTCAACCAAATAAAATAAGTCGGTTATGACCAGGACTACGGCTACAAAGACCTACCCTCATCCACTCTCCACCGACATCGCTACAGGCAATAAAGCTCTGTTGAAAAGCACTTAACGGGATTGATTCAGACCATTTACCATTCTTTAAACAAACACAACCTTTCCATTATGGTAAATTATAAAACCTTTTAGCAAATCGAAATCGAAGAAATAAGAGTGGTTGCACAACATTATATGAATATTTGAATGAACAGTTGAACAACTGAACTGAAATGCAAAATTAAATGGCAGATGTTATGTACTTGAATGTTCATATTTGAGGAACTCGATGGCCAGTGTGTGTAAGTGACCACAAGTGGCATAAAAATATCCTCAGGAGGCACGCTAAGGCGCTGACTGTCAACATTGATGGCAGTCGTGAAGCTATATCAGATTTTTCAAGCTCGAAGACAAACACAGGAAGAACAACTAATAAAATAAAATTGCTAAGGAATTTTTATGGTACCGTACTTCAAAAGGGAAGAACGGAACCCTTAGCCTTAGGATCACTTTGTTCTCCGTCTGGCTGTCTGACCTTTTTCTCAGAGGTGTCGTGCTGGAATCCATATCAAATAGTCAGGTCTACCGTCCCTTGGAGCTGTAAAAAAAAATCTAGACCAACGCAATCAAAAGATACAGCCATTTATGCCGCTTTTCGACATTCGCAAAAGAATCAAAACCTACAGGGTACTTCCCGTGAACCCAGAACCTTGAAATTTGGTACCTACGTAGTACCGTCTTATAGCACAGATAAAAAACAAGTTGCAAAAAGCATAAATATTTATTTTTAGTTACATCATTAATAAAAATATTTTAATAATTTAATACTAAATTAAAATTGTACAATTGTAATCCCGTCCCTTCGTGCGCAAGTCCGACTCGCACATGGGCTTTTTTTCTCAGTGTTACCAAAAACAATATAATTGCGTTTGGTGTTACGTACGAGTAGGTACTAACTTCGTACGAAATATACCGAAAGTTGGGAACGTACAATCAACGTAAATGTACATAAGTAAAATTAATTAATGGACATTATAGCATGTATAAAAAACGGGGAGTTTGAGTTTATTTGCTTTGTGTCCAAAAGTTTTGACTTTTGACATAAATATAAAGAGGCCTTTTAGTGTAAAATAAAAATAACTTAGGTACTTTTTTCTTTATTTGAACCTTGTTTTGGTGACATATAGATATCGTTTGTGATTTATAATATGCCGCAACGTGTTTTTTGGTAGACGAAATGGCACCTCCACACTTCTGCTCAAGCGAAAACCAACAGTTTGTATTTTTTTTTTGAAGTTTTAGATTACATTTTTCAAAATAAATAAAAAAATATTATCGCGTCGCGCTTGAGAATTTTTTTACAAGTTCGCGATCCTATAACTTTGCAGCGTCAAGGACTTATCGTCAGATTAGTTAAAAATCTTAAAACAATAAAATCAACCAGGGGTTGGAATACCGGTAAAATTCATTACCGGTTATATTCATTACATTACCTCTATGAAACGACAGTACCGGTAATTGGATTGGTACCGGTACATTTAGTAACGGTAAAAATTAAGTACCGGTACCTCTATAATACAACGGTACCGGTAATTGGATTGGTACCGGTAGCTCAATAAAACGACGGTACCGGTAATTGAATAAGTTAAGTTTAATAACGTTAATAACAGAAATACCTGTACTAAATACCGGTAAACAGTACCGGTACTTAGTACCGGCACTCGTATCGGGAATTATCATTTTGTTAATGTTTGTCGTTGCCGTGTTGTGCATATGCGAATCGAGGCGGGGGCCGACAATGGGGCGGCACTTTTACAGTCGAGCGAGTCCCATGCGGCGGACGGCAACAACGTACCTTGTTGCCGTCCGCCGCATGGGACTCGCTTATATATTATAACCGGTTAAATTAACGCAATTTTTAACAATATTATTACCGTTATATTTCTAGATGATTACCTTTAAAATTTAACAGAATAGAAGTACCGATACTTATAATGTGAATTTGGTACCGGTAACAAGTACCTAGCGGTAAAATTACCGTTAACTGTTAACAATATTATTACCCTTAAATACTAAATTACCGGTACCCCATATTATTTTTTACTGGATTCTAACTAAAATAAGAGTACTTTTTAATGAAATCATACATAGTATCACGTCTTATTCCCTTGCGGGATAGTCAGAGCCCAGGTCTATAAGACCTTATGGCCACAGCATATTGGTGGGCATTAGCTGGAAAACAGAATCTTAATAGTGATGGCTTGTTAGCCGCATCGCCTAATGATATGATTCCTCAGATTTTCGCCCATTCCCTCGATCAACTTTTACGATCTGCGCGGGAAGGGAAGCAGCTGGCGCATTCTAAGATATTTATTTTCTCCCAGACCAGCATAGAAGTTTTAATGAAAAATCTGCAATTTTAAGGTTCCTAACAATAAAAAACCGTACTACGCCACAGTGATGGAGGGGAAAACATTAAGACATACATGACGGGACATACGAGAGGATACTAAAAGAATCTGTACTTACTTGGTTTCACAATAAATTATTTATTTTAAGAAATAATTCGACTGAAACAACTGACTATTTTATTTGGAATATATTTTGGGGGCAGTGGGCCTCCACTTCTTTGTTAACCCTATTATTCCTAGTTCCATGGTTAACCCAAGGCCTTCAGACCTCTAAATCCGACGTTGAAGATAAATCGCGGAAAATACAACTTGTAAGTATCAAAAAGTCCAATCCATGTCCAAATACAAATACAAATAATCTTTATTGTGGATCACAGGTAAATAAAAAGTTCTTACAATAGTGTTAGTGCAGCCGTGTCCTGCCCAAATTAGGACATACAATAATAATCCAATCACACTTTATTGAATTTAGTTACTGGAAGAGGACGCCGCAGCGCAGTAGTACGTTAGACAACATAATACAAGATATTATCTCCATTCGTGTCTAATTTAAAGCGGTATTCCTCTTTTTTTCTTTTTTTGAAATGACTATGTAGCTAGCTCCAAGTGAACTTTCGCTACTTCACCGGGCGTTTGAGGCGAGGGCAGAGTGCCCTCAACCTTTTATAGGCAACATCACCAAAGGGCCCCCAGGAGGGACGGACCTCGGCTTTGGGCGTTGCCTGTGTGCGCAAGGCTTGGAGAGACAGCAAACTCTCATATTGCCTGATGGGCCGCGTATGCGTGCATGCAAGCCTGAAGGGCCAATCTGAGAATCAGTGGCAAAAGCCTTTGGAGAGCAGCAACTCTCATCTTTTGCCTTATGGGCCGAAAGCTACGTTGCCAGAAGGGCCTATCCTGGGTGCAAGTCACCCGGGACCGCCGGGCGGTCACCAGTAATCGGAGCTAATCCTACTCTACGCACTCTGTTCCGGTGTCGAGTGCGACGGGGTCGGATTGCTCCGGCTATTCGGAGCCGGAGAGGGGTCGGGGCGGGCTTGTGCGATGTCAATAGGATCATCGGGATCGTCAAGTACGTTCCTAGGACGTCTACGACGTAAGGTCGCACGGCATGGTTGCGAACTTTGGTGATGTGGGGACCGAAGGTCATTGCTCTATCGAGTACGACTCCAAGGTATTTAGCCTTGGGTGCGGCATTCCTCTCATCAGTTACTGGATTTAAAGAAACTTTTACTTTTTTTTACTTGAAATTGGCTAATACATCACACGCGACAGCCATAAAAAAATATTTCACTGACATTGACACTTGACACTGACAGCAAGTTACTGACAATGACAATTTCGCGCGCACATTTTGCCCTTCGTAAGAAAGATCTTTTGTGATTTGTTGTTGTATTGTATCGTTATTTAAATGCGATTTTACGTTTGATTATTGTTTTGATTTTATTCCATAATATCAACTGTAACCAGTCAGTATGCCTACTACGCGAAAGAAACAAATAAAAACAGTGTATAAAAATAGTGACAGCGAAGAAGAAACGGGCGACTTTAGTGACTCCGGTTCTGACGCAAAAATATCAGAACAATCAAGTAGCGACGATGATGAAGAAGTAGATGATGCTAGTTCCTCAGGCGATGATTTCAAGTACGCCAAAAAGAAACCGGCCACGTCCCTCATTAAGAGACGACCAAAATTTGCGAAATCTTTTATCAATAAAATTAATAAAAGCTCGGTTGGTGAAGGCGAACAGGATAGTGCAACCGGCACTGAAGCCGTTTTATTTTCAGTGAAGGATCTGACGGACGCGGACAAGTTATTACCATCTATATTAAATCTATCTGAGAGTGGTATGTTAAGTCTGTTATGAATTTGATAGTGATTTGATGATATTTCTATAGAACCGTTTTCTAAAAATTATGAATTAGCATTAGGAGTACAAAACTGAATATTTTAGTAGACAAACTGTTGTTAACTAAATTGCTGTGCTGTTGTTCTTCATCAATCCTAATTTTTTACTTAGAATAACTTAAAACTAGTATGTTGCGTTGGTCAGCCCTACCAGAGGCGTCATTATCAGGTTTAGCCTCGCCTCCAAAAATTGAAAATCTGGTGCTAGCCTTTTTCAAACTTAAATGCTGCCCCTTAGGATCTGACAAACAATTGAAAAACTATTTGTCTGCAATTCTGGCTTAAAAGTGTATTATTTTAGGTACTTAATTCAGTAAAATCAATAGGTAGTACCAGTTATATTGATGAAAACACTTAGAACAGATTGAAAATGTATATAATATAATAATAATAATAGTTTAATTCAGATAACTTGATCCATAGGGGTTAGTAACAATTGGCCTTAAAACTAAAGTTAGTAGCAATTACGGACATACATAGACAGACAGAAAACAACAATATAGGACCCACCGCTACCAGCAAGATGTCTACTTCACTTGCAGTCGTATCCATCGAGCTAGCATCGGCGAGTCCCACCGGTCTGCCAATGCGCGCAGGATAGTGTTGGGGCTGTCGCGCATGCGCCTTAGATGTGAAGCGCAACGTTTACGCATTATGGCGGCAAAACCATCAACGTTAGCCTCTGCGAACATGGCAGAAGCGCTACAGAAACGCGGCAGCCCCATCAACACCCGGAACGCATTATTATATTGAACACGAAGGTCACTGTATATCCCCTGCGTATAGTTGACCCACAAACTGCACGTATAAAATGATTGACAGTACGCTTTGAAAAGCGTTATCTTTGCTTCGTCAGTGCATTTAGCAAATCTACGGGCCAACATATTACAGCGAACAGACAGTGACCTCCGCTCCCTCTCAATATCCTGATTGTCTTTCAGGTCGTCTGTGACCCAGTGGCCCAGGTACTTGAAGCTCTCGACCTGTTTTAAAGGAGTGCCACAAAGCGTGAAATGAGGAATATTTGTGTATCGCTTATGATCTGGACTAAACATCATAAATTCACTCTTCACAGCATTGTATTTGAGCCCCTGGGTTACAGCATAGGTCTCGCATACTTTTAACAATCTTTTCAAAGCTCCGCTTGATGGGCTCAGCAGTACCATATCATCTGCATAACTAATATTATTTATACTATTATATATTATATGTAATAAAATAAATTGTTTTTAAGTGTTATATAATATATGAAGAACATGCTTCATCGCTCGTATGCAGGAGTGCAGATCTGCGCAAGCATTGTTTAACTATTGTGTCTGGTATCGCCGCATACAAGAGGTTAATATTTAGAGTTAATCTAAAATCAAATTTGTATAGGGATCATTCCATGTAACTGGTATAATATAACATGTAACTCCAAACAAAAAATTAAAAAAGGATCTAAATTCTTAGTCAGCCTCTTCTAAAGCTCACCTTCTATGGTATTAGATTTATTACAGCAAAAATCATCAAAAATAAGTATTATCATTCACTGGCCAACATTAAAAGTATTGTAATAGAAAGCTTGTTTATTTTACAGCTATAAAAATGTCCATTCCAGATTTTAAGAGATATTGCAAGTATTATTGGCAGCAAGTGAAAATTCATGTGACTGGTGGAACACATATTAATGTGTGTAATTAATAAGACTTATTAATAATATTATAACAACATCAAAACTACTTTAAATGATGTATCATATGTATGTTTGTTTTTACTCTTGGAAAGCATAAATGCTATAGAGTTATTTTAGAAGACATGAGAAAAACTTTAGTTTTTTGCTGTGACTGATTAGACATGTGACAGGCCCTAGTTGAAAGGAGAAGATTTTGACACTATGATATTATCATCATCATTGCAGCCATAAGAAGTCCACTGCTGGCCTCTCCTAAGGATTCTTCGTCCCAGGGGAGGATATTGCAATACTCACCCACCACACTTGGCAGGCGGGTTGGCGAGTGCAGTTTCTTTGGTTTCTTGTGCTTCTGACTACTTCCCATCAGAATATGATCACTATAATATGACCTGACTTAATTTTGACCTTTAAATGTAGTTTAGTAAACACACTTTTTAATAATATTAGTCTTAGACATCTACAGCTGAAACCAGGGCTACAGTACTATTGCAAAGTTACTAAATTTTTTGGCACATCAACATAACAATGTGTCATTGCCTCTTTACATAGCCAAGTCCGGAATCAAAAAAACTGATATATGTGATTGTAAAAAAAATATTTAATCACATTCATGAAGTATAAGGGCTTTTAGACAATGCTATTTTATTGCTAAAAAGTGTTAATTTTGTATTTTAGTTTTTACATATCAAGCATTCCTTGTGAAAAGGTATATTAACAGTATTATTATAATTAAATTTCAATAATTACTAGTTTTATAGAGAAAATACATACTTAAATTTCAGATACGTTTTTAAGATTTTTAAAGTCAAACATTATTTATACTAATAAAATTTTTATTATTTTAGACAGCAGTGATGATGAATCTCCCAGAGAACTGTTTTCAAAAAACGTATCCGAGGCAAGCACATCTCAGCTTAAGGATGATACTGATAGCGACAAAGAGCCCAGTAATGAATATAAAGATGTAAGTATTTTATTCAGCCATCTAGTTCTATTTCATCTTCATCTAGCAGTTTTTCCCGGTGTAGCCTCAGCTGTGGTCTATTAGAAGCTGGAGTCTGTTGCTATGTCAACATGCTAACAATTCATGCTGTAATATTTTAAGTTATTTCAAAGATTTTGCAGCCAGGCAGTAAAATCGTTGCCAAATAATATTACAGCATGAATTATTATGTTTATTTTGCTTGTCTAGTAAGGCAGAATTTTTTTTTAGCTTTACAATAGTATGTGAAAATGTATGACCCAGTGTGGGCACATACTTCCCTTATTTGCCCACACTGGGTTTTAAACCCAAAGCCTTTCACTGCCCCAAAACAATGTCTCAAAATAGAGATTTAAAATAGTCTTAAGAAGTTCAGTAATAAAGATGGTAAATTAAATATTCTTAATTTGAAGAAATCTTGGTGACTATAAAAATTAAAAAGCCTACCTATGTAAAATGTTTAAGAAAGGTTATGCAAATGATAACTAAGCAATCAATCCTGACTGCAAGTTGAATTTTAGGTTTAAATGTATATTGTAGAATAAAAAAAGAAAAAATATATCAATTCAGTAGTTTTTATAATAAAATGTTATAAAATAAATATGACTCAACAGCTATAAGTAGATGCTTAGCATTATCTTTTAACTGATTTACATTAAAATGTGTTCCAGGTATTTTCTAATAACATTCAAGAAAACAGTGAAGAAATTGCAAAGAAGACATTTGCGGAGCTGGAACTTCATAAAACAAAGATTGAACAAACCAAAGCTTCTATTCAAAGTTACAATGTACAACAAGAAACTGCAAATGAATCTGAGGTTAAAGATTTACTTGCACTGGGTGAAGAAGTACCAGTTATACTCACACATCCCACACCTAAAAAAAAGATAAAGAGTAAAAAGAGGAAAGATGACAGTGATTCAGAAATGGAAGACTGGGAAGAAGTGAAAGGTAAAGCAAACACAGTCACTTGGGTTGACATACAACTTCCACTAAGAGTAAAATTGAAGCTTTAAGCAAATTATATATTCATCCAGATACAACCAGATGTATAGTGAGACTGTGAGATGGACATCATAATAATGAGTTTTCTAAATTGGCAACTATCGTTATTAACTTTTATATTTATTTCAGAAAGCAAAGCTATACCTGCTCAGGGATTGCAGCTTATTGTTGATCTACCAGACTCAGTATGTAGAAAAACTAAAAAGATTGATGTGGAAATGATGATGAAACGTAAAATCAACAGGGTGAAGAAAGAATACCAGGTTTACATGCACAAAGTACATGTGCTTTGCTGGCTGGGCCATGGCAACTATGTCAGTCATATTTTGAATGACCAGGAAGTAATGGCAGCTGCATTGGCTTTGGTACCTTCTAAAGATTGCTATCCAGGCGAAAGAGTAGATATGAAATACTTGGAACAAATAACAACTTGGTACAAAGATAAAATCACCCTAAAACAAGACAAAAATGAAGACAAATTTCGGCCTAAAGCGCCGCAGTTAAAGGAGATACTCATTGGGCAAATGAAAAGTAGGATTGCAACTACAAAGAAGTATGTGGTCTTTATTTTCATTGCAATGCTGCGAGCTCTGGGCTTACAATGTCGTGTAATGTTTAATTTTGTAACATTACCCATCAAGCCACCAGTATCAGAGCTATGTTCACTATCAACAAAACCAAAAACAAGTACAGAAAAGACTAATCCTAATGATGGTAACAAAAAAACTATAAAGCCTGAAAGCAAAAGTACTGGAAAAAGTAAAAAGAAAGGTAGTAAACAAAATTCAAATATAAGTCAATTGGATGGTCAGTATGATTCATCTAGTGATAGTGATTATGACAATATAGATCAGTTGGATGGTAACAGTGATGTTTTGACTGTACCAAAACGTAAAACTAGGGTTGCTAAAAATAAAAATATTAACAGTGAAGAAGATGTATCGCCACCAAAAAGGTCACGCAAAAGTCCAAGTCCTAAAGTCGTCAAAAGTAAAAAACCAAGTACAGAAAATGATAAGCACAGTATCATTGAAGTTTCTAATCAAATTCAGCACAGTAAAAAAGATCTTGAAAATTGCTCTAAGGAAATTTTACCTAAACAAATACAGAAAGGTGACAATTTATCCAACAGTAAAGAAATCCAAAAACTTTCCCCACGGAAAACCAGAAACTGCACAAGTAACAAAACTGACACGAAAGCACTACAGAAAGATAAGGTTAAAAAAGATACTTCAGCAGGAAAATCATTACTAAACTCAAAAACAGTTGTACCGAAAATTGTTGTTACAAATGAAGACAAAAATCAGGTTTCCAGTAAATTCTTTGAGAATAAGAAACCTAACAAAGACACTGGCTCATTAAGACTATCAAGAAAACGATCACAAACAACAAATCCTACCTCTTCGCAAAAGAAAAATGAGATAAATGAAACACAATCTGATAAAAGTAAATCAAGGACTAAAAGTGCTCCAGGCAAGACTGTTGAAAAAAGCAAGTACTTCAGTGATAGTGATGAGAAAACCATTAAAAACAAAAAACCTAAGTTAAGTGTGAAACCAAAAGATGTAAAAGATATCTCTGATGACAAACGGAGAGTTAGCCACAGAGACCTTGCTAAAGCAAAACCTAGGCCAAAGGGTGACGTTACTGCAGATCTAGTAAGCATCATTAAGAATAGAGTCAAGGAGGCAAAAGAAGATGGCAAACAGAAACTAGTAAAAGGTTTGTTAAATGATATTG
The DNA here is from genome assembly GCA_947532085.1 of Elegia similella. Taxonomy (NCBI): domain Eukaryota; kingdom Metazoa; phylum Arthropoda; class Insecta; order Lepidoptera; family Pyralidae; genus Elegia; species Elegia similella. The sequence continues at coordinate 15,321,354 of OX383929.1, forward strand.
TTTCTCGCTTCATATTTAAAAGTTCATTTATATTTATGCCACTTAGTAGGCAAACAGGCATACGGCCCACCTGATGAATGCGGTTACCGTAGCCTATGGACACCTGCAACAGCAGGGGTACCACTCGCACGTCGCCGACCCTGAAAAAATCTTTATAATATAGTACAATCTGCTACTCTTAACTATAAATACATACATACACAGTATCACGTCTTTTTCCCTTGTGGGGTAGGCAGAGCCTACGTCTATAAAACCTTATGGCCACATTTAGCATGTTGGAGGGCGTGTAGACGGAAAACGGAATTAAAATAGTGATGGGTAGCTAGCCGCGTCGCCGTCTTTTACGATCTGTGCGGGAAGAGAAACGCTGGCACATTCTTCGTTTTTTCTTTTCTCCCAGACCAGCATGGAAGAATAACTATAAATAAGATTAAGAAACAATTACATTCTTTAATTATTAAATTACTTTCATTCATAAGTTGTTAAAAATATTAAATAAGTAATTGTTGTTCGAAATCATAAATACAAAATTGGTTTTGTTTGTTTTACTTCCACATGAAAATTGCATATGCGTTGTCTGCGGCATGGAAAGGGACTTAGGCTACCTGTTAACCAAGAAAAAAAGTACTGGTCCCTAGAGATCGACAATAAGGAGAGTGGAGCTTGCAAGCGATGAAGTTTCCTTTCACACCTTATCAACATCAACTGAACCGATCATCATGTAATTACGTATATACATTTTCTGGGATATAAAAAAATACATAGACATACTGTTACAGAGGGATTGACATTAACGCGAATGGAGCGGGGGAAAGCTATTAAGAATAAAACATATTGTTTACATACTTCAGTAAATCATAGTCTAATCGTCGGTATGACATATTTTCAATAAAATAGTAATTTCCGTATCTATTTCAGGTAAAGTAAAGAATGAGTCGGATGAAGACAGTGATTTCTTGCCTGAAGAAGATCCCAAGAGACGAAACTCTGACCGTGACGAAGACTTTAAACCCACAAAAATAAGTCCAAAAGCAACCGTCAGCCGCAAGCCAAGCACCAATAATAAGAAAGATCGTCGCGTGCTGTCTTCGGATGAAGATAGTCCAAAAAATAAATTGGATGTCTGGTGTGAGGTGTATGTTGAGGAACTTGAACAGTGGATTTCAGTTGATGTTATATCTGGAAAATTACATTGTCCTGATTATATTTATGTGAGTACTAAACAAAACAAAATTAAGTGAGAGTCAGATTGGCACATACGTGGGGCACACTATAAGTTTCCGGAATGAATATGAAAAAATACTATTAAACGTACAAAATTAATTTATTGATTTTCAAAATAATCTCCCTTGGCGTCTATGCACTTTTTCATTCGATGAAACCAGTTTTGAAAACATTTGTGCCACTCCTCTGTGGTGACCTCTGAAACGTGTTTTTCATACTCCTCGACAGCCTCTTCTGGTGATGAAACTCGTTGACCGCGTAATTGGTTCTTAATTTTTGGGAACAGAAAAAAGTCACAAGGTGCCAGGTCGGGACTGAATGCAGGATGACTCATGAATTCTACATTTTTCGCCTTCAAAAAGTCGTTTGTCTGTCTGGCCGTGTGAGAACTAGCATTGTCGTGGTGCAGGATGATACGGCGTTTACGGTTATTTTTACGGAGTTCGTCAATAACTTCCGGCAAACAAATGGTCGTGTACCAGTCACTATTCACTGTACGACGATTCTCTAAAGCAACAGTAGCCACGTGTCCAGTTTTATTAAAAAAAGAAGCAATCATCCGCTTAGATGCTCTTTTCACGCGCGCCACTTTGGTTGGTTTCGGCTCATCTTGAAAGACCCATACGCTCGATTGCTGCTTTGTTTTGGGATCGTAGCAATAAATCCATGTTTCGTCACCTGTTACTATGTCCCACACTAAATTTGACGCACCTTCGTTGAATCTGGTAAGCATGGCACTGCACCAAGTGACGCGGTCCATTTTTTGAGCCTCGGTCAAGTTGTGTGGGATCCACCGCGAGCACAGCTTTCTCACACCCAAATGTTTGTGTAGCATTAATTGTATTTGACTCATGCCTATTTCTAAGGATGCGCGAATATCATGGTAGGTCACATGCCTGTCTGTTTCAATCATACGGCGCACAGCATCGATGTTTTTGTTGGTCACAGCGGTGGACGGCCGACCATCGCGAGATTCGTCACTGAGATTGATACGACCACGCTTGAATTCTGCAAACCAGCTATAAACAGTTGTCTTGCATGGTGCTTCATTGCCAAAAGCTGTTTCAAGCCGAGCGATGCTTTGTTGAGCTGTCAAATTACACTTAAAATCGTAGAAAATCATACTACAAAAATTTCCGCGAGTTAAATCCATGTTGATGCAGACACACCATTTTTAAATGGCGCCACAAGGTAAAAACAAAAGACAGTCAAATGAAACAAACTGCATTCTACAGCCAAAGAGTTCTATTTTCAAATGTTGCAATAAATTTTTAAATATTGTTTATGTAAGTGGCCAGTTCCGGAAACTTACAGTGCGCCCTATGTACTAACATCATACAATTTTCAACTTTAAAAAAGGCCACATAAATCAAGTTTTTTATGTAGGGTTCTGTTCTGATCTAAATGAATTATAGACTTCTCTTGACATTATTTTTCTTGATTATCTGGGGTTTGACGTCTCTGTAACAAATTCGCACCTCAATTGACAGAATCGAGACAAGCGTTTTTGTTTAGCCTTGTACTATGTTCCACTTCTGATCAAAGGCTCCCCTTCCTTTCTCCATTGATCCCGATCTATGGCAGCCTGCTGCCAATTTTCCAAGAACTTGTCCATTTATAAGATACGGTGAAAAAATTCCACTTCGGCTTGATTCTAACCAAGGACTTGGTCTCTTGGTCGTGCTTTACCAACTAGAATTTATTTTTAGGGCTTGCGTCAGTTAACACATTTACCCCATTATTACAATATTATTATATTACACTCGTTTTACGAGTACAATGAAATTGATAATCGGTATGTAGAAAGCAATATTTTTAAAAGGGTTTATTGCATTTACAATGCTATTCTGATTACCCTTATTACATTATCAAATAAAATGTGGCGAAACCCATTTAATACAATATCCATAATTATGTTATGTTTGATGTTAGGGCCGTGCTACTCACCCAGTATGTTACGTGGTCGGATGGGACAACAACAACTATTTAAAGGACTTAACTCGGAGGTATGTTCCGCACTGGAACACAGTGACCCGCAAGCTGCGAGCCGAGCCTTTGTGGTGGAGCAAGGCCATCCAACCGTGGCTCGGACCCAAAAACGCGCGCGACAGGGAGGAAGATGTGCATCTGGACAGGATGCAGCTGGAAGCTCCACTACCGAAGAGTATTGCCGAGTAAGTCTTGCAAGTCATTGTTTTTAGTATTCCGTGCTCAAACGGTAAAACGGGACCCTATTCCAATACCTCAGATGTCCGTCTGTCTGTCTGTCCGAGCGTCTGTCATAGGGCTGTAACTATTGAACCGTAATAGAGATTTGAAATTTTCACAGAATATGTATATCTATAAAATAAATAAATATGAAGTACGGAACCCTTCTTTTGAGATTCCGACTCGCACTTGGCGCATTTTTAATTTCCAATCATATTCTATTCTAACAATAGGTATGGTGTGTCTAGACTTCAATTTTCATACATAACACTTGTATGCAGGCAAGGTTAATATGATATTTTCCTTCGCCCCAAGAAACTCGTCATGCATTTATAAATATTATCACATCTTTATCCTTTACGGATTAAACAGAGCTTATAGCCATAAGGCCCAAAGGCCACGTTTAGCGTGTTGGTGGGCGTATATGTAGAAAACGGAATCTATGTATGATGGGTTGCTAGCCGCATCGCCTATTAGAATGATTCCTTATATTTTCGGCCATTCCCTCGGCCGGTTTCTTAGGCCTGCGCGGAAATAGAGGCACCTCCTACTCGTCCTTAATAAAATATGATCTACTAACATTTCAGACAAAGGCTGTTGGTCTTTAACGTGAGGCATCTGTTATTCACACTCGGTAATTAGGTTTATTTCTTGAAGCAGAATAAATTCTTAAATTTATATATCAATTTCCAGATACAAAAATCATCCACTATACGCACTGAAGCGTCACTTGCTGAAGTTTGAAGCACTGTACCCTCCTGACGCGGCCACGCTGGGCTTTGTCCGTGGCGAGGCCGTATACGCGCGCGACTGCGTGCATACGTGCCGCTCGCGCGACACCTGGCTCAAGGAGGCCAAGGTGGTGAGGCTGGGGGAACAGCCCTATAAGGTGGTCAAAGCCAGACCTAAGTGGGATAAGGTAATTATGACAATTGAAATTATACTAGGTCAGGGGCGCTATCCTCAACTGCTTCGCTGGTGGTTGCAGGTATAGCATCAAGTACGCGCGCTACGCGCGTACGATCTGAGCTGGTACTTGCTTTTTCCCCGTATCATCATCACAATTACTCAAAAACAATACGCAATCGTTCCTTCAGATCGGAAAAAAACTATAACTGTCAAATCAGTGATTCTCAAATATCAAATTGTTATAAAACCGTCTTGAACTCGGGAGCGTGATGTTTGGAAATTGATTCTGTTATTGGTAAGCCTTTTCTCGAGAATATGAAAACGTCAAAGATGATGAAGGATTGGAAAAGTTGTATGAAAAAAAAAACTAAATATCTAGTGGTTTTTTGGTTTATTATCTCTTCAACTTTCTACAAATATTTAGTTGCCAAGATCACATACAACTCATGCTTTACATTTTCAGCTTTCCAACAAGCTGATAACCGACAAGCCTCTGGAAGTTTTCGGGCCCTGGCAGGTCCAGGACTACGAGCCTCCGACGGCAGAGAACGGAATTGTCCCGCGGAATGCGTACGGCAATGTTGAGTTGTTCAAAGACTGCATGCTTCCCAAAGGAACAGTCCATATTAAATGTAAGTTTATAAGGTATAAATAAAAAAATCGAACAAGTAAAAAATGCTAGATTACATAAATGACACCCTGCGCTGTCCACAATTATTTATAAGTACAATTATTTAAAACCCTACATCAATGCAAAACCAACCTTACTTGCATGCCATAAAGTCAAATTTCAAAAGCTGGCCGTCGTAAGCTTTCGGAATTCAAAATTCAAATTTAAACGTTAAATATGGAAGCATTTGACAAGTGGGTGCTTATAGGTGGGACACTTTTTTTTTGTATCGCGGATTGTCTATCTAGTTATTATACTTGATCCAAGGTTGATCCCTAATTAAGACAGTTGTCAGGGATTCGTGACTAAGGCCATGCATTAATACTGTTTTGTTATGGAAGAACTCTACTTCAAAGTAATAAAGCTGAACAATAAAGTCTTTGATAAAACTTTGACTCTTCTCAGTTTTCACGAATCTTGAAATCGAAATAGAAAAAGCAGAAAGTAGCGAAAATGCAAATCATACACATTTTAAATTTAGGCACCTACAGCAGATCTTCTAATGGCAGAATATCTTAGTTTTCAGTAACCATCACCAACAAAACAGGGCTTTACATTCCACCAACAAGTAGGCCAATAGGTCCGCATAACAATAGAAAATCCATTGTGTCTGCGTTTCTCGCGCTTGACGGGTTAATTTACTATTACTAACACGTTAAACATGCAGCATGGAAAATATATTTGCTTACTTCTAGCTTCTAGCCTACTATAAAGAGTTTAGTGTTCATATTGAATATATTTATAACAGGTGTATTTAATTATTAAAACAATTAGGCTTCCGTACGAAAATTGCACAAGGTATGAAAAATTTTACCTATAAACGTCATTACTGAACGCCCTAACAGCCGGAGGTCGGGCCTGGGGCTCATATAGACGGTATGATGAAACCGAAGCCCTCGGAAATATTTACTAGCCGATTTCTGAGATAAATATATTAGGAGTTGATTGGATAGCCGCGCTACCTTGGCGTTGGACATATTCTTCAGTAATTGCTGTTTCACCTGCATAAAACGGGGCGCTACGCCAGCGAGATGAAACGACGATAATACCTAAGTTCGAAGCATTGTTCAACGCGCCTTCCGTACTTTAGGAAATAGGTGTTTTAAGGAAACTATTCCATATAGTTACGCAAAATGTATTATTTGAATAAACATACTAATATTTGTCCCACGCAAAAAAAATTTTTAAGGTAAACAAACCATCTCGACACGGTTGTTGGCAGATATTTCTTCAATCACACAATACTTTCACAACACTTTAAAACGATGCTTTGTAATGATTTACGCCTTTTTAAATGAATGTCACTAGATTTTACCTATAAACTTTTACTGAAATCGTTATTTTCGATTATGGCGTTTATTACGAGGTTATAATTTGTACTCTTTTTCTGTATAAATGACAATGTCAACCTGACTGCATGAACAAATAAATGAAATTATTTTGCCAGTGTTATTTCCTCCGAAATAAATATTGTAATCGATTTGCCAAAAGGAGTAACGAGTTTCATGAAATATTTATTAACTTTTTATTTTGTGCCGTGTATATTTGTATATTATAGTATAGTATTTTTCATTGTTTATTCGATAGACCAATTTGATGCATATTGATAAAGATATTTGAAGATCGGAATAATTCTAGGTAAAAAATGATTTTGTTTTCTAATGTAGGTACGGTACTTGAAATTATGTTTATGATAGTTTTCAACCGACTAAAAAAGGAAGATATCAATTCGGTTGTTTTTTTTAAATGTTTGTTCGTACCTCAGAACTCCCGTCATTTATGAAACGATTTTAATAATTCTTTTTTTGTTTGAATGGGGTTGAAGTTGAAGTTTCTTGCTAAATATACAAAAAAAATGTGAGAAATTGCGTTACTTTTATGGAAAAATGACTGGCAACAATGAATTCTTTTTAAATTTTCCGCGAAAAGTACCTGTCAGTTGCACAGATTGCCTATAAGTTGTCAAAGCATTGTTTACAATTAAATTTTTTTGGAATGGGACATAGATTATGTATGTGTCGTAATGGAATTTATTCACCTGCATAGTTGGATTTAAATGATTTAAATATCGATGTTTTAAGGGCTTATAATTTTTAAACTATTGATTTTTAACTAAGCTGTATAGTAACGTACATAGATTATGACCCGATAAATTGATATAATGCTTGAAATTGCACCAACATTATCAAATATTGCCGCGAGTCGTTTCGCTGTTTGTATGAAGATGTATCCAGGGCAACCTTAAGGGGATTTAAAAGATAATTGTTTCACATTTCAGTGCCAGGCCTGAACAAAGTGTGCAAGAAGCTGAACATCGACTGTGCACCGGCGATGACCGGGTTCGACTTCAACGGTGGCTGGTCGCACCCCGTGTACGACGGCTTCGTGGTGTGCAAGGAGTTTGAGGAAGTGGTCACTGAGGCCTGGGTCAAGGTAGGCACCATATCCAATAATATTGACGATGGATTAGTTCTCGAACGGCATTTGGTCCTATCCCGTGCAGGATGGCTTTACTGGTTTGCAAGACGTTTGAAGAAGTGGTTCCTGACGTCTGGGTCAAGGTAGGCACCATATCCAATAATATTGATGATGGATTAGTTCTCCAACGGCATTTAGTCTTATCCCGTGCACAATGCCTTTACAGTGGTTAAGGCGTTTGCCTGTTGACCCGGGGGTCGTGGGTTCGATTCCCACCGGAAGCATACTTTGTTTAGTTGTTTCCAGTTTGGTTAGGACATTGCAGGCTTGAATCACCTGATTGTCTGATAATAAAGATGATTCCGTGCTTCGGAAGGCACGTTAAGCCGGTGGTCCCGGCGGCCATCTGGTCGTTAAAGGAACCACGTCAGAGGCCGAGAGGCGGTTCCGAGGAACTCTGACACCAGGGTGTGCATGGTCGATTGACCGTGACACCTACTCGAAATGATGATGACTGAGACATTGACTAGCTCCGTGGCGCAGCGGTCAACTCGCCGGCCTGCGACACGGAGTGACCGGGTTCGATCCCCGGCCAGGTCAAGATGGAAAATGATCTTTTTCAGATTGGCCTGGGCCTTGGATGTGTATCTATATATGTATTTGCTATAAAATATAGTATCATTGAGTTAGTATCCCATAACACAAGTCGCGAACTTACTTTGGGGCTAGCTCAATCTGTGTGATTTGTCCGTATATATTTAAAAAAAAAAAAACGTGGTTACTGCTGCAAACGTAGGTATGGTGGATACATAGTTGTGAATAAACCAATGGGACCATCTACTAGTATGTATCGTAGTAGAAACAAATTGTACACTAAAGAAGTTATGACTAGGGCATGCATACCGGAATTCCGGAATACCGTAATACCGGTATCTCGGACAGATTTTTTCGATATTTCAATACCGGAATTGAAGGGTCAAATACCGTAATACCGGTATTCATTAAAAAAAAATTATAAATACATAAATAAGTACGTAACCATCTATAGCGAGTGTGCACATATGCAGTTTAGAGTGGAGCGTCACTTGCACGACTGTTAATATATAATGTAAATACTGTTACATCTTGTTGTATAACTGGAAAGCGAATATTTTATGTTATGAATAATTTAAATTCTGTATAAGTATTTTTTGAAAGTTTCTGAAAAGTAAATAAACAGTTTGCCTATGGGCACCGCGCCGCCGTCCGCGCTTCCATTCACTTGTTTCTTTCTCGTCTTTTAGCTATAAAATGGCGGCCACATTTTTTATTTATTGTTAAAGCTAGCGGCCCGCCCGGCTTCGCACGGGTGGTTATAAGTTTTTAACAACAAAATTTTTATATTTATAATATAAAAAAAATTAAATTTTAGCAATCTCTTTATAGACTTCTATGCTAAGAACAGTCGATGAAGTCTGCTTTTGACAAAACAAACAATATTATTTGCAACAATCCACAAACATATACAGACACATAAATCTACACTTTTAACTTATACCAGCCGTCTCTTTGTGTCGGAGCTTAATTAAAAATAGTATATTATAAAGACAATTTAGATATTAATATTACTATGATTTTTTGTTTTATTTTTTTATATATTTTTCTATCAAATGTATTGTATCTAAACCAACCACACATACACCCAAACCCATACCCACACAAACCACACACAAAAGGAGTTTCTAAGATCTTTTACGGTTCCGTCTCCGACCTCTATTTATGATCTATGGCTCATGGTGGATTCATTCTACATAATCAATGAGGTGTCTTGTAGCAATTTACCAAGAGGCCCATTTTTACAATTCCACTATTCATAAACTTTCGGATCCCCGACTCAAAAGGCGCGGCGCGGGTCACGTAACGCCCGCGTGGCCTCGGCGAATCACGGCGACACGAAATGAATTTCGATGCTCATTAATATCTCTTAAAGTATTCATTTAATTTGCATGGTGTAATGGGGAAAATAATTTTATCCGACTAACCTATTTCAAATAATAATGATCAATACCGTATTTGTGTAAATAGGTTTCCCATTACCGCTTTATAATTGCCCATTAAAGCATTGAAATGGATATATTACTTTATCTTTAAGAGACAAACATATGCTCGCGGACTTTTTAAATTGTACAATACTGTAGTATATTATTTTGATCTATCTCGTAGGGTTCAGTCAGCGTTTGCAATGTAAGCCCAAAAATTGTGTATATTTACAGCAGTATAGAAACCTCTAAAATTAGCAGTGTTCCTCCACTATATTATGCATGTAAACCTTCCCCTTGAATCACTATCTATCAATAGAAAAACTGCATCAAAATCCGTTGCGTAGTTTTAAAGATCTAAGCATATATTTACATAGGGACATACAGACTACACAGCGGGAAGCTTTGTTTTATAATATGTAGTGATTAAAGCTTATTATTAAAGTTTTTTACGTATATTACGGTTAACTTAAAATAAAATAGGAATATCGCCAATTCCGGAACTAGTACCGGAATTCCGGTATTAGGTCTCTAGTACCGAAAATCAGTTCCGGTATTGATAACTTTCCGGTATTGCATGCCCTAGTTATGACCACATGCTCGAGGTGGCGGCCATAGTACCATAGTACTAATCTGAGTGACTTAAGTACGTTTTTATACAATGTGTTTGTTATTGAGCTAGCGATATTATTAGTTCACGTTCACAACATTAATACGAATGTCGTCTACACACCGAAGCCGCAGGCCCGTCGGCTCAACCAATCGGGCAAGGCCGGCGGCCTCATTTTCCATACAATCCTGGCAGGCGGCTTGCGCCCGCGCGTGAAGTCTGCCGTGCCGTCGGCTTCGGTGTGTAGGGAGCTCAACAACATTTTTTAATTGACCAAGCCTGAAATCGAGAAAAATAAATAGGCTAGGAATTCATACTGATTCAAAATGCAGCTGATTTTCCATGACTACAGCACAAAAATCGTTCATATTGATATTGAGAACCTAATTTAAATTATCGATAGAAATTAGACTTACATCGCGTAATCACCGTCAATGAAAAGCACATCGCGCTTGGCAACTAGAAAAACATTTTTTGATACGTTTACATAAAAGAACTTGAAAAAAGACTTCATTCTACCGAAATGAGAATGCTGAGGTGGATGTGCGGAGTGACGCGGATGGATAGGAAATGTTTATGTAAGAGGAAGTTTGAAAGTAGCGCCGGTAAACGAAAAATTAAGGAGTGGTAGATTAGGTTGGTATGGTCATGTAATGAGGCGAGAAGGTAATCATATTATAAGAAAAGCGCTAGAGATGGAGGTTAGTGGATACCGGGGAAGGGGAAGACCAAAAAAGGAATGGATGGAATGCGTAAGGCAGGATATGAGGGCGGTGGGAGTGGATATAGGCATGACGGAAAACAGGGAGTTGTGGAAGGAAAAGACATACTGCGCCGACCCCAGATAATGGGATAAGGTAAGGAGGATGATGATGTTTACATAAAAGAACTCATTGGTAATTCCAGGATCAAGAAGAACAAGAACGCCGAGAAGTGGAAAAGATGGAAGCAAGAGTATATGGTAACTGGAAACGACTGATTAGAGGACTGTTTATAAGGGAGCGACTCAAGTGCAAGTACGGCTTTGAAGAGCCCACCACTTCTCAGGATAACAAGAAGAAGTCCAAGGCGCCTCGGTTGGTCGTTAAGAAAAAGTAAGAGGGTATATTGTATCATCAGGTATTATAATTAAGTGTATGGTCACTCATCTACCCCTTGAACTTTACTGAATTATCTCCAACTACCGTTCTACCCCGACTGTGCCCAGGTATGTTTTATACACATAAACCTTTCCGGAAAAATATGTACTTTTCATATCTCCTCCTAATTTTTCTTAAGATTACCGTATACGGACAGACAGAATACGCACTGGGAGACTTCGATACACATAATGTTGATGCTTAAATTGTTTTTAAATAGCATCACAATGCTCGGTATATTATTAAAATTGAAAATATGTGATGAAAAAGAAGTCGGCCACAGGTAGGATTCGAACCCACGTCCCTTACTTAGGTTTACGCCCTAAGTGTGATACCATTACACCACCGTGACTTCGTATCACCGCGTCGAATTCTCTCATCACATATTACCCCGTTACGCATTCCAAGCATGCGTACTTCTTCAATACTACCCACTATTTAGTAGTGTGGTATTCTACTTCATTCATATAACTGGACTTGGTTCGAATCCTACCTGAGGCGCCGACTTCTTTTTCATCACATTTTTTCAATTTTAATAATGTTAATAATGGTTGACACCATCGAAATCAAATATATATCGTACATGGTAGCCCAGAATTCCGAAGTTACTCGTAGTTAATATATCACTACCATAGATAATATTAAAATATACTCAAGCTACACTTAGTTTAAACAGGTTCATGGGAAGTGAAGGACTCATTTACTCATAGTAGTTCGCGCGCTTTGTGAGCTCTGTTTTGATAAGGACATCACATATTAAAAATTGTATTAGAGTTTAAGTTCCAGCAAAATATTAATAGTTTAATCTTGTTTTATCATTGCGTGTGTTTGTTATTATGTCGTTTGTAAACCGTATGTCTGTTACACATCTTAGTTGTTTTAAGTTATTGTAGTTCTTGTCTATGCTGTCCCACTGCAGGGCAAAAGCCTCCTTTTCATCATTCCAACTGAGATCGAAGGCAATCATTAATGTATTGTTAAATCTATTTGCAAAACTAGCTTTTACCCGCGGCTCCGTTCGCGATCGGTAATAGTGCCAGGTATGACAGGTAGCCTATATCCTTTTGCGTCCCGTTTTCCGCAAAATTACATGATGATCGGTTCAGTAGATAAGGCTGAAAGCGTAACCAAACAATCTTACTAACTTTCGCACTAATAAAATTAGTAACAATTAGATTGTCAGTATCATACATAACACTCCGAGCGCCTTGTAGACCAGAGCCGATAAGTTTTGAAACCAAATTAAATTATATTATGATGAAACCCATTGCAAAAGGAAGAAAGAGAATATAACAAAAATTAAAGGGAAAATAAGCGTATGTTATGCAATAAAGCAATGATGTAGGTAGTAACAATTTTTACTCCATAAGTATTTACACTTTTTTCACATAACCTCTGATGTACTTCCCGACCTCAGATAGCCCGTTATTAATTTTTCCTTTAATTTTTGTAATATTGACTTCCTTTTGCAATGGGTTTCATCTTCATATAATTTTATTTCGCTTTTTATTATTTTCAGAGGCTTCGGCACTGGTCTATTGCGACAAAATTACCAGGAATAAAATGTGTAGTTAATTTTTGGTTGTGAATTTTGAGCACATGTATTCACACGAACAACAACACATTGACCTTTGTATATGGTGTTTTAATGTACAACCCCTACAAATAAATAAACTTATTACTTATTTGTAGTGTCCCAATATTATCGCAAGATTTGACACAGGTACTACTTCAAATGTTGTGGTAATTTTGGGACATCTTTTATAAGCTTATGGAGGGTATGTATTATTACACCATTCCGTATTATTTTTATTCTACCTCAAGATTAGTATTTATACTTTTATAGGCTTCTTATAAAATTGTATAGTTTTAATCTTGTTAAAAGTACATTAAGGTATAGGTTAATTACTATAAAATTAATGAATAGGTATATAAGTCTATACGCATAAAATGCGATTAATCCAGTGTAATATATATTTTTAAACCCAACAAAATCTACCGCTGAACAACTAGGATCAAGGTAAATAAAACCGCCTATTAGGGTATAATTATTTATAAATACTGTCATTTAAATATTAATTATCATGGTTTTAAAAAGCAATCTCGACATACTACATGTTCATGTTTTTATTGTATTGTATTAAGTATTGCCTAAAATTATTGTTTCTTTTAATTGATAATAATAGCATGTTTACAATATTGTTTTAATAAATGAAAATTCAATTTCTAATGTATATTTTATTTAATAAAAAATTATAAATTATACAATATTCATACAATATTTGTCATTTGCAATAAGCTGTCTTAATGTTTACATCTTGTATACTGTGCATGTTACATAGCAGAAGCTTCAAAACATTAACATAGTTATAATTTAGCACAGCTTATTGTGCCGGAAGCAGTAAATAAGATACGATAAAACTATATACAATAATCTTTGGTGTATAAAAATATGTATAGTAGACACTTCAGATCTTCTCAGCAAGATCTGGTCGGTCGAAACGATTGCTCATCTGCAATCTTATCCGCGTTTACAGGATAGTTTATCTATGTACCTCCATGTCACTGACGTGATCGCATGGGAGGTATTTCAATTATTCACAATGCCATTATTTTTATTTTGATTTTAATTGATCGATTTTTTTTATTTTTTTCTTATTTCTTATGGCTACATTAAGTCTATGCATCTTACTTACTTACTACAATATTTTATGACGAATCTATAAACTAAGGGCCCAGACACATTCAATCACGAATTTGTACATTATATGAAAGGAATGTAACCTTTAATTTATATCTTCATAACAAAATAATTTCGCTTACTTAGCTTTTCTTAGCTTTCGCTTAATTTTTACATATAAAACTATTATTAACTAGTATTCATTAGTCTCTTTGGATAGTATCAACCATTATTAAAGCCAGTTTAATAAATGGTATGATCAACAGTTTAACAGACCGGTAGCAATATGCAATAGATTAAATTCCTTTCATGCTACCTCCACGATTCTTTTTCCTATAAAGTCCAGCTTCATAGCTAAATAATTATGCCATTGTTAATGTGCCTGCGCCCATTCCGAAACCAACACCTTTGGGACCATAGTTCCTGCCGTAACAGCCTCGGCAGTAGATTTCACCATTAGGTCCGTCGTTCAAGTTGGTGGAATCCTGAAAAAAATGAGAAATATTAACTAGTACCGATACATAATAGCGGACCCCTGGCCGACTCATCAGAACTGAGAATGCAACCAGGAAATCCCTCAGATTATGATGATGAGCACAAAGTTACTTATATTACAGATACGCGCGTGGGTGCGTGGTATAAATTGACTACACACGCGCATTGGTTTCTCGTTTTGGCCGCTCTATCAAAACATTGAAACAGATGGTCCAAAATTCTGAGGTTATTTTATATTGAATGGTCGAATAATGGTTTAACCCTTTGACCGCGAATGCTTGTTGTGGTAATTCACATCTATAGAAGCTTATAGACAGATATACAAAAAAAGGTATGTATTATTACACCATTCCGTATTATTATTATGCTACCTCAAGATGATCCGGCGTTCGCGGTCAAAGGGTTAAACCGGGTACTAAAGTTAGTCCTCGTTTTTTAATATGACGGTAAATTTTTAGTATCATTCTTGATTTGATTATTGGCAAAACTAGATTTTTGTTATGTACATTGTACAAAGGTATGTATAGCATAGGGCTGACGCACAGAGATTTACGAGTATTGATCAAAGATCTAGGATTGATGACTAAAGACAGAAAACACGTAAGACTAGGCTGTATGGGCTTGATCTTTTTGCCTTCTAGAGACAAAAATAAACAAAAAGTTACATGTGACACGTCTGTCATTGTCATCTGTTGCTGCTGGTTATTGTCTGCGAATGAAATTGTACCAAGTGTACGGTTTTCTATATTGAAACATCGTTAATTTACGCATAAATCTAACCCAAAAGCATAGGATAATCATGGCGCTCAATACTTTTTATTCTGCAATATCCATTCTTTTATTTGTAATAATGGTTCAACAAGGAAAATCCGAATTTTCGACAGAAGATTGTGCTTCACTTGGATTTATTAAAACTAACTTACTATGTTCATCCTGTGATCAGCTGAAAGATTTTAGCCTGGACGACCTAGTGGTACACTGCAAGGAATGTTGCCACAACGATGAATCGGCTCCAAAGCAAAAGAAGTATGCCCGTGCCATTTTAGAAGTATGTACCTGTAAGTTCCCGGCTTATCCACAAATTCAAGCGTTTGTCAAAAGCGATCGCCCTGCAAAGTTCCCTAACTTGCAAATCAAGTATGTTCGAGGTTTAGACCCTATAATTAAGCTGCTAGATAAAGATGGTATAGTTAAAGATACTGTGGCTATTGAAAAATGGAACACTGACTCTGTAGAAGAATTCTTGAATACTCATTTGGAGAAGGAAGAAGATGATGATCGCAGTTATCTAAAAACTAACCAAATCTAGTTGCTAAGTAAGTAATAAATATTTTTTACCCACAGTTATTTTTTTAATTTCTAACCTTTAGAGCCCTATTATTATAAGACTAAAAAGATTTACTAATGTCTCTAATCTCAGGTCCTAAGTTGACACCTACAAGCAGAGTATATGAATATGCCCTCAAAATACCTGTTTCTCTTTAACCTTTTGCACGCCAGAGCTTATGTAACTTCACCCCCAATGCTGGGCTAGTACAAATTGTAATAACTATAGTTGTTAATGGTGTTTCAGTCACACAACCGTTTTGCAACTGAAGTGGTCAATGGTGCTCAATAGGTTGACTAGTTTATAGACTAAATTTTACACTTTACTTACAAGAGATCTATGGCAATCCGCACATGAGAAGCACCGTTTGTGCCATGTGCCATTCTTGGAGTGCATCTGTTCTGCAGCGTAAACTGGGAATCCGCATCGTGGGCAGCCTTGGCCCTTGGCCGCCTTCTGGCCGGTGAATGGAAGTTGCTCTGTGCTGTTGAATAACAAATTGATATTTAATCTTTGGTCAGTAGTTCTATGTAATACTTGCTATGTAGGGTGACTTTTAGTATATTAACAACCTTTTAAAGACAAGAGTATTATTCTGAACAACTTTTCACAAGAAGATTTTAGTGACTAAATTTAAACAGTTGATCACTCAGATGTATGGTGGGTTGAACTTCATTTTGTTGGTTATATGCTCCGAAAAGCCTTGTTGCATTTTGACCTTGAATACTCTTTGTGCAGAAGCCTTTTCAAAATATATAATCAATCTGTATTAGACATTTTTAAAACTAATTTAAAAATTATCTTTTAGCAAATTCAGGTATTTGTTACATTGCTCATGTCGATCCTAACACCTCAGAGCCTACTCTTTTTTTTAAAGATAGGCACAGTTTGTTATGTATATACTTAATGAAAGTGCATTCCAGTATCCTTACTAATATTATAAATGCGAAAGTGAGTTTGTTTATTTGTTTGTTTGTTACGCTTTCACGCCGTAACTAATGAACCGATCATCATGAAATTTTGCATACAAGTTCTCTGGAGTACAGAGAAGGACATAGACCTTTTATCCCGGGAAAAAGTACTATTCCCGAGGGATCGACATTAACGCGGGCGGAGCCGCGGGCGAAAGCTAGTATTCAATAAATATATTATTGTTTTACTTACTATGTGATGGCTGGCTCGGCGTCTGTAGACACCAGGGTAGGGGCGTGGCCGAAACCGAATCCTTTGGGTCCAAACAGCTTGGCGTAGCAGGCGCGGCAGTGGATCTCCTTGTCGGGCCCGTCGCACGCCAGCATCGAGTCCAAAGGCCGGTGGCATTCAGCGCAGTTGAAGCATTTCTTGTGCCACATCTGAGTAGCATAAAATTAATAAGTTAAATGGCTTATGATGCCAAGTTACTATTAGACCAGAGAGTGTACTTTAGGCTATAGACTTCACAGATAAGAAACAGAATCGAATATTATTTACCATTATTATGTTCTCTTTCCTAAAAGCCTCCTAAGCCAATGGCCAATCTTGACTTGCGTCCTAGTACGCACCTATTTTGTTTATTACTTTCTTGCTTACTTCGTCACTTACTTATAACAAAATGTGGTCACATTCATGTTCATGTACATGATATTTTAGGCAAAATTATTAAGTATATCGATAACTTACAGTGCCCTTAGCCAGTTGCTGTTCCGCCGCAAAGACCATACCGCCGCATCGTGGGCAGCCCTGGCCCTTGGGCGCTTTGATTGACGTGGTGTCAGGGTTGTAAAAGGGACGGCTAGCAGAAATCTCCTCCTCGCTGCAAAAAAACATTTTGTTAATATTGTTTCAATAAGCTTTGAATTAGGTGTAATAACTTTTTACAAGTAACTATTGGATAAGAACTTACGACAAGCCATCAGTCTGCAGGAAGCCAGAGCCGCAAGCGAACCCATATCCGTGAGGGCCCCATTTCTTGCCGTAGCAGGTCTTGCAGTAGACATCGTTGTCAGGGCCGTCACAGGCGATAATCGAGTCCAGAGTCTTAGTGCAGTCGCGGCATTTGAAACATTTGCGATGCCATTCACGACCCTTAGCCAGAACTTGTTCAGCAGCGAACACAACGCCTCCGCAGCGGGGACATCCCTTGCCGGGTGGAGCCTTGATGGACGCAGTGTCGATCAACGTGGTCTTGGGTGCTTGATCACTGTAGATAAAATCGCTCATTAGTCAATAGTCAATGCAGTCTGACAGTTGCAATCAATATTCTGTTAAAAATAGTCATAAGAAGTTTATCAACATGATTGTTATCTTGTAACATCATATAGATAGGTACGCACATCTATATAGGCATATTGGTTGCAATCAGTCAGAAAGACAACATTTCACATAGTGTTTTCGTGAATGAATGGTTAAAACGTAAGAATAGAATGTGTGAATGAGATTAAAGAAATAATTGAACGTGAAACTACTTACTTTGAAATAGGAAAATATTTAGGCCTAAAATATATATTGCATTGGTGTATTGCATAAGTATTGACTCAGATGATCT
Organism: Elegia similella; assembly: GCA_947532085.1. Classification (NCBI taxonomy): domain Eukaryota; kingdom Metazoa; phylum Arthropoda; class Insecta; order Lepidoptera; family Pyralidae; genus Elegia; species Elegia similella. The sequence goes on from OX383929.1 coordinate 15,339,576, forward strand.
TTCGTGACCCATTTATGACCCAAGATATATGGGGAATTTGCCGAGATTACATGATGTAAAGTCAAAATCAAAACTCGCGTGGCGAGAGCCGCCGATATTAAAATAAGTTTGTTGGAGAGCGGAGAGACCGTTCTATTTTCAGTCTGGCATCGTGCCATCTCTTGTTTGTATTATAAGCTGTTTTTATGAAAGTGACCGCGCGATGGAAATAACCTGAACCTGTCTTGTAACCTGAGAACTTTTAATACGTAACATGTGAAGTCATTACTTATCTTTCATAAGTTTGCAAGGGGAAAACGTGTGGGATTAAATAATGAATGTTACTTTGAAAATATGATATACAAATAAAACAAAAATTTGCTAAAGCATTCTATAAGCAAATGTTGTATTAGATGAGTTGGTTAGTTGTGAAGAGTTGTAGTCCTATAGACTACATCCTTACAAGGGTTCTTTGTGAGACACACACTTTTCATTTATATACCTTTGCCACTCCAAGTCCTTTATATCACACATAAGACCCAGGGACGATATCCCCCCGTGTCCAATACCTCTAGGGCCAAATCTTTGTGCGTAGCATCCTACAGCAAAAGCAAAGAAGCAATATTATAGCATACACCTGAGGAGTACACAGCATGATTAACACTATTTACAAATTAGAATACGATAAACAAGCTGTGCCCTCGCCAGATGAGTAAAACTCGAGCCTATATGCTAGGTTTTCTTACCCATTGGCGTAAGGGTCACTCTGCAACACACCAGCTCCCTTTCCGTAACCGTAACCCTTGGGACCAAACTTCTTCCCATAACATACTAAAGAGAAAAACATACAATTAAAATCACGAAAAAACTAGGAAATCATGCTTTTGAATTTATCATAAACAAAATCCGAGATTGTACTTTCAAAATGTTCGGAATACTATCGTCAAAGTAATAAAAATGAGAGAAGAAAATATTAATTAGTCAAGAATGGCTAAAGGCACAAACCTTTGCAGTAAATGTCTTTGTCTGGGCCTTCGCAACAGTTGGTGGAATCCAGACGTTTATTGCAGTCGCCGCATTTGAAGCACTCCCTGTGCCACGCCTGGACATACAGTGAAAAGTGAGGGAGTACACAACACATGCAAGGAACATGTCCACTAGAAAAGAAGGTGCAAACAGTTATCACAATGACCATGATTGTTACAGAGCACAAACAGTTTGGGTTGGGCTTCAAAAGTTGGGAATTTAACAGTGTGAGATACCTCGACAATAAATTCCTCTATCTGGTCCGTCACAATGCATCATCGAATCAAGAGTCCTGTTGCAATTTAAGCATTTGAAGCATCTCCTGTGATAGCCCTGCGGCATAACATTTTCATTAAGATTACAGAATATCAAAAATAATTTTCTTTCTTTTGTCTTAGATCTGTGACGATTGGATTTTTTAAACATAGGTACTAGTGAAATTTATTAAGTTTGGACCTGAACGTGAAAATTCTCGCAAGCTGATAATGAAAGATACGTCTGATACTTGAAGCAGCCATTTAAATAAAGATGCATTTTACTCACCTTTCCACGAGCCAACATTTGTTCTGCGGCGTATACGTAGCCACCACAACGTGGGCAGCCCTCGCCGGGTGGGGCTTTCGCAATGACTCGCGGTTCAAGGCATGCTCCGTTGGTTCTTACGCCCCTGTACATAAACTAAGTTCATTGCCTGTCCAACAAGTATTGCGATCGAGCAACGTTGATAGAAGAGTAGTTAGAAGGCTGTGAGGCGCCGGAGCACTCCGGCAGCCGCTACATACTAGCACCGGCCACACGGTTCGGCGAAGCAGATGCCGGCGGCGCACCTCCGCCGTAATGGGAGAAGGTAAGGGCTCCCGGCCGCCCGCTCCGCACCGGCCTTGCTATAGCACTAGGTATCAACATAGAGGGCGCTTTCCTTATCCCATCACAAATCGACTATCAGTTAAAGCTAAGACAGAAGCGTTAGCGACAGAGAGTTAAAAGAGTGTAAGTAGCCAGGAAAGTTAAATATTATACAGAAGGTAGTTCTCGGCGCATGCCTTCTAGGTGCGTCTGGAGCGAGGCCACAAGCCGTGCTGAGGCTTTACACATTGGTTTCTCACCGTTGCTCCGATGTGTTCGGGTCACCCCGTTGGAAGGGAGGGATAGATACTACAGGTGGGAGCGCGATCGAGTCGGCGAGTGCCCTCTTAAGCGCCAATTCGGGCCCGCGCCGCCCTCGACCGCGTTCCGACTCAATCAACTAACTCAGGATTTGTAGTCGACTCTTTTATTTTATTTTAATTATAAATAGTCCGATAAACAAAATAAATTAAGCGATAGCGAATAAATAACCCTAACTAAAGTAATTAAAAGTACAGTGGCGTGCGTTCACGAAGTGCCGCTGGTAGGCCGAGATGTGTGTCGGCGACCCGCTAGCTCTGCCGGTGGCTGCTCGCTCATTCCCTGTTGCGACATAAACGGAGACTGATCATGCACGTGTCAGGCGGCGCGTAATGTACAGCTCAGCGCGCGCTTTCTACCACATTATGAGTTTATGTACACGCGGTTAATGTTGTTACGCACGGGCCCGCAGGCCGGTCACAGGTGCGACCATAGATAAGGAAAGACCCTCGATGGCGCGGGCGGCGGGAGAGTTGAGAGGGTTGGTACTTACGTATCCTTCAGGTGGTCACCAGTGTCCATGGACAAGCAGCCGGCACCACCGCCGAAGCCGTAACCTTTGGGTCCGAATTTGCGCGCGTGGCACACTTTGCAGTACAGTTCACCTTCGTGTTCTGAGCAGTTCGTGGAGTCCAGCAACTTCTGGCACAGTCCTGTATAATTAAATAGATTTCGTTATTATATTGCATTGATTTTGGCCCAATCTCTTAATACCGAACTGACGGTAACGGTATTTTAAGGCAGTATTTTATGTTATGAAGAAACTTGTATGCAGGCAGGCATATGTGAAAATGTGCCTAGTTTCATGGCGAAGCTTGACATTCAACACATCTAACGAATATGTTCATGTGATATTTTACGCTATTAGTTAATATCATAGGTACTTCATGATAATCCTATCTCTATGACATACCTACTCGTAAGTAAGTACCTATTAAAATCCTTATACTGCCTCCACACAATCGGCGATGATCGAATACTACGGAATGTGATTGCCATCATTATTACACATTTCGTTGATTTGACCCCTACTTGGCGATAATTCCCACGAATCCACTGGTTTGATCAGACGACGCAGCAAGGCGGACGAACTAGCCCGCTAAGTAAATCTCACTACAGCCGCACAGTGACAGTTTATTTTATTTATTCCACACATAGTTCATAAACTTGGGCATTTATGACACCAAATTACACTGATTTCACTAGAAGCGAATGCAAACTAATCCAAAACAAATACCGTGCAGTCCGCCGAAGAAATTCCCGCCAAGAATCGATCAGATCATAATCGGAGCCGCATTTTTAAGAAAATGTATTGCTTGACTACATATTGTGTCTGGTCATAAATTGGTTATCCTGATTACTTATTCGTAGGTTATCTATTACACCAAATTTCACCCAGTGGAATAAATTTGCAAAACAATCTAAAACAAAAACGTGTAGCCATATACGTAACTTAAACTTTTTTAATTGCTCCTATGAAATGTCCTCCTTATACCTGTATTAGCTATTATTGTTTATTTTTAGGGCAGATGATATTAATTTTACAAATTTATAATGTTTCCGAGGAAATTTTTTAGATTAATTAAATAAATAAATATATATGGACAAATCACACAGATTGAGCTAGCCCCAAAGTAAGTTCGAGACTTGTGTTATGGGATACTAACTCAACGAATATTTTATAACAAATACATATATAGAAACACATCCAAGACCCAGGCCAATCTGAAAAAGATCATTTTCCATCTTGACCTGACCGGGGATCGAACCCGGTCACTCCGTGTCGCAGGCTGGCGAGTTGACCGCTGCGCCACGGAGCTAGTCATTAATTAAATAATATGATCTAGGTATGTTTGGTAACTTCATACTAACATGTACCTAGTTATTTCTATCTGATATTATGTGTAAGTGTATCCACGTTTATAACAGGTAAACTTATTAAATAAACTCATATGCAATTTGTTGTAAGTATGTAAACAATTTCGCCTTTTATTTCCAGAGGTAGATACCAACCTACTTAATTCTTCAGTAGGTACAGGTACTATAACGGGTCTTCAATAGCGACTTCTAAACTTTGATAGTAGATATAAACTAACTAAATTGGTTAGTAAACAATCAACTAACATGTACGTCGACGAAATATAAGATCTGCCGGAAACATGGCCGCTGTCCGTGAGAGTGTGCAGGGGAAGGCATTCGATTTAGCGTAGCTTACAAGAAAGAACTCGGCCTGTCGCAGATCATAACTTGGCGAATTTTGTGTCGTGAGTTGGGTCTGCACCCGTACAAAATATAAATTGGGTCAGTTAGAACCTGGGTCACTTAGAACTTGGGTCAGTTAGAACTTAGGTCAATTAGAACTTTGGTCAGTTAGAATTTGGGTCAGTTGGAACTGCATCTGAAGTCGAAAGTCATCTTCAGCGATGAGGCCCATTTCTGGGTGAAAGGCTACGTCGACAATCAAAATTGTTGAATGTGGGACGATACCTATCGAGTGATGTGTTCGCTGCAGCGATATTGAGCTGGATGCTGCCAGCTCAAAATCGCTGCAGCTAACACATCTGTCTATATTTCTTTGAAAACGATGTTGGCCAGACCATCACCTTTAACGGCAAGTGCGATGATTACCAACTTTTTGATATGTGATTTCAACAGGATAGCGCTACATGTCACACCGCACGCCATGTGAAGGTGATGTGAACAGGCCATCAAGATCGTGCAATTAGACCTTGATTTTCTTATGTCGAAGGACTATGCTAAGCCACAAACCACAGTGGCCATCAAAGCCAACATACATGCCATCGATCAAATTCAGCGTGATTCATGAAAATTTAGGCATTTTGGATGCGCGCCACCCAGAGAAGCCGCGGCGGAAAAATTGAATCATACATAATGGCATCGATAGGCCTTTCAAACGAATATATGATTTCGATGACATCTCACACACTTTGTTTTATTTAAATTTAAATATAGGAAGCGCTTAATGAAAGACCCTTTACATAGAATGAAAATTGGCCAAGTGCGAGTTGGACTCGCGCACTAAGGGTTCCGTACCATATCTACACAACATAGACTATATTAAGTATAAACTTTTTTTTTAGTTTCACGTTTGCTGTATGGGAGCTCCTCTTCTGTTTTTTTTTAATATTGAATATACAACTATATATTCTATGAATAAATTAAGTGTATACCAGTCGCTAAAAACAGCAAAAAAAAAACACTTTTTTTGTATGGGAGTATTTGTTGTTGCGGCAACAAAAATACATCATCTATGAAAATTTCAACGGTTCACGAGATGCAGCTTGGTGACTGACAGACAGATGGATAGTGAAGCCAAAGGGTCCCGTCTTTAACGTTTGGGTACAGAACCCTAAAAACTGATAATGTTTTGATGTTTACTGTAGGTACTTATGACTATTAGTATAGTTAACATCAAAACATTATATTTAAGATAGGTATGAAAACTCAACCAACAAAATTTCTTAATGAGTTTTTATACCTATCTCAAACGCTCACTTTGTTGCTAATAAAAAAATCAGGTATTTGAAGTTCCTACTAGAAACTTTTCCCTCTTGTATTATTATAATACCTATTTTATTTAAATATTATAATTATTCGGAAGTATACAAGGATTAATTAGCATTCAGACTGACAAAAACAGTTTGCATATTTAATTTTATTATTACTAATAATACAGGGGAGGCTTTTGCCCAGCAGTGGAACATAAATATCTAGTAAAAAAAAAATAATACATACCGCACTTGAAGCACATCTTGTGCCATTTGAGTCCACCGGCCACTCTCTCCTCGGCGGCGTATACGGACTTGCCGCATTTCGGACACTTGGGGTTATCTGCTGGTTTGAAAGGCATTGTGCTCGCTTAACTTATCCTGAAACAAAGCATTACAAGGTCAAGGGGCTGTCACATAGTACTTACTAATCCCGCTTCATAAACTAGGTTCAGGCGACTTGGATCACACAAAACGAAGCTTTACCGTCCGTATGCACCTACTACAATTGTGTTGCACTCTCTTAACGATTATCTCTCACTGTTCAATCGGATCACAATATCCAACACTATATCAATCCTCGTCGAGTAGGTAAAACGATGAATGCGATGTCAGAATTTGTTCTAGTTAATGCATCGGCCGCTGGCTGAAATCCAAGTCGCCTGCACCGTTTCATTCTGAACCGAATTGACACTTTATTGCTCAACAAGCACATGTACCGGGCGATGTGTTAGCTGCGCGGGCTTCCTCCGAATGCTGAACCGATGGAAATGTTAAGAATGTAGCACATGGAAGTAAGGGCAGCGCGTGGGCGGTGCCTGCGCGCCTAATTTGGGGCGTTCAGGTAAAGTTACGCTGGAGCGCGTTGCATCGCTAATAATAGTTCGCATTAGGAAGAAGCCGCAGATTCACACACGTTTATTTTGTTTAAGTTATGTCAGGAGAGACGCACTTTCACCGAATCACGGACCTGTTCGTAGAGTCGATACGAGAGTCGAGCTCCCGGTCGCGTATACAGTTCAGGGCGAAGATGCCGAGACTGCGGTGCGCGGAGGTCGAATGATGCGCGAGGGCAGCACGCCACCGTAGTCTATTCGTGAGTTGCACACGGCCCGAGTGGAGGGGCGCCGTGGTTGCCGCCCTCGCCATCGCAACCGCCCTCACAACCCCATCATAGCCACCGTCTACCCACTTACCCCCTGGACATCCAAAACGTCAGTAGACAGTAGACATTGTATGCACCTCGAACGTTTCCCTTAAGATAGTTTACACTATGCTTGCCAAGTTCAACAATTTGTCCTCATCTCTCAATCTATTGTCTGCTCTGATAGATTTGTGTTTAAATATCAAATTTGAATAAAAAGTATGACTTTGGAGTTTATGATAAAATTGCTGATAATTTTTTAGGAATTTAATACTTAGGTCTATCATCAACGCGTGTTACAGTACCTAGCTTTTAACGGTTGCTATGTTTAATACTTTTTTAAATATTAGAAGTAGATTTAAGTTTAAGTAATTATTACAAATCACATATGCCTTTCTTGTAAATTTAGTAAACATATGTGACACGAGGCATGATTCCGTGCTTGGAAAGGCACGTTAGTCCGATGATCCTGCCAGTTTCCCCTGGGGGTAGCCCCAGAGTAGGGGTAGGTATGGATCTCCTCTTGCTGCATCCTGACAAATCTTTCTAGCTGACATTGTTGATGGCAGTCGTTATTATATGTCATAGCTTGAAAAGTGTATACAGCTTGAAAAGTGTATCACAAGTAATGGCCATTCACGAAAAACAACCAAACTGAGAATGATGTAGGAATTCTAACAACATCTAAATGTATATGTATACATTTATTTATCCAAGAAAGAATATACAGCGTGTAACTTAACCTCCGTGAATTTAACCAATGACATTCCCGTTAAGGGGTGAGTCAGTCCGTTAAAATGAACAACTTTTCCTATGGGACTAATGTTGGGAACTAAAAAAAAATGATAGTTTCATACAAAAGTGTGAAGACACAAATACAGAGGAAAATATAAAATTACATAAAAAGAAGAAAAGAACTCACATACGGAAAAGTAGCACCTTTATTTCTGTACTATTACTGTTAAGTGCGATGATTTTTTAACAAAACAAGGTAATAGAGCTCAACATTTCTCAGTGTGATTTAAAATGCTTAAATGGATATTCGAGAAAATCCTAAATTACATAACTAAGTATTCGCGGGGATCAAGTATCTGTACTCTATACCTACCTACATTATTCATAAATGACTACACAGATGAACACAATACAAAGCGTAAAAAAATAAAAGGACGGAAAGCAAAAATAATAAGGTTAAACGTAACTAACAGTGGCAGTGATAGCTGTCGGCGACGTTTTAGTTTGTTGGTTTTCTGTTTTTCTAAAAAGTGCGAAATAGTTGCTTTGAAATTAGAAATTGACAGAGTAAGCCTGGTGGTATATTACTCCAACATTTTGTCACCTGGTATCTGAAGCTGCAACTGAAATCAGCTGTTCTGTGACGGTGCATAAGTACCTAGAGGGGGAATAACAAACCTTTAAAATGCCACACTCCTTTTTCTGACCATTCAGCAGAAACGAAGCTATCCTCATTACGTACCTATCACTAGGTTACGTTTTAAACGTTTGCATTTTCAAGTTCACTAGCTAATTAGCAAGATAGGATAGGTTGAATCGATAAATTTTATTAAAATTGAGTGCCTTTTTTACGTATAAGGATTACGCAAAATCATTCCCGTAAAAAATAAACGGAACTTTGTAAATGTTTCAGCTTATTTATACATTGGGCAGATCAAAAATCAATTTTTGGATTTCAGAAGCCAGGGTTTTTGTGCGAGAGTTAGGAAGACGCCTTAGAACTAATAGTGTTGACCGTCGAATCGTACCTGCTGCAACGCATGTCCCTCGCAATACAGCGAAGGAATGCCGCAAGCCGTATGGGCACATTTGCACCAGTTACGATGCGAGGCGTTCATTTTGACAATTTTTTTTTTTTACACTTTTTAATTTTTGAAATAAATTTGTGGGTTCTATACCTATTCCTCTTCAATCGCCCTCTATCTATTTCTAGGATAGACATTTAAAAAAATGTACGTCACGTACCTAGATCTACTATTTTATGACATGTGAAGATTAAGAAAACATTTAAAATTAGTTTGCATTCGCGATTGATTAAAATAAAACAAGGAAGGTACTTGAATCACAATTTTGGCAAGTAAGTTGTGTCCATAATTATGGTGGCTCGGCAATGACCAACGCTCGTTCTTAGAATCTTGTTCGTACGTACATAACGTACATGTATGAGGTATGTAAACACAAATCACAAAAGATCTTTTTACAGGGGTATTATTTATAACGAAAGGGGCACTGTTACTTTAGTATGCTCATCTCAGGTTACCTGTTTTACACAATACACGATATATAAGACCGATAAACATCCCAAAGACAAAATGAGCATTAACTAATTTAATCCGGAATACATTCTGCTAATGAACCGTTATCAAAAGATCTGTGAAACTTCACATCACTTTGCCAATTTTTTCATTCAAAGTGCGCGCTTTTCTTTTTCACGGTGTTAATAATATCAACTCTTTGGAATAGATATGTGCGAACACTCATCAGGACAGAAATAGTTTACAAAACATAGTCTTTATTACGTTTACAATTAGTCCAGTACCGTGTCACATCATAGCTCTCACTGCCAACTTGTGCACACCTGTCTATCTATTAATATTTTGATAAAAATAACTTCATGGTAACTAACTTATGTATGTTTTAATTATAACCTAGAGCAGTTGTGCTGTTAGATAAGGTAGGAAAATAATATAAAAGGTAAGTTGTGTACGCGTTATTATTTTGTTTCAAGATAGTAGAACTATTGCCAAGTAATAATCGTTAAACACACATGTATGGGTACTCGTAAGTACTAGCATAGAGATGTAGCGCGTTCCTACTTATTCTACTACTTACACTGTCTCAAGACTACCTATCCCATCTGGAGTGTTTCGAGATTTTCAAGTCGCTGGACAAAACAAAATGAGATAACTTGTGTTGTGATAGTTTAAAACTCACATAATGGCAACGAATTAGTGCTGAAGCTTTACCTTTTCGCCCAAGAATATTGATAAGCTGTGGCACAATATCAGCCTGCCAGTCGACACTTTCATGCGTGGGTATAAAGGTATATTAGTGGTAGTATTACTATATATTAGATTTAAAGGTATATTAGTGGTAGTATTACCACTAATATACCTTTAAATATCCCTTAAAGTAAAGGGGTGGATAGAACCAAAGGCTCAAAGGTTGCGTATGACCTAGAGATAGAAGGCGGGCTTTCTGTTTCAGTTTGTGCAATAAAAAAATATTTCATATGTCCATATCTGTCTATCCATCCGTCTGTCTTTCCCGCTGTCTGGCTATTCTCCTCTAAGAGTCATATTTCTTAAGGCGATACCACTGTAAATAAGGTCGTTCTGAACCTTATTTATCTCGCAAAATACTTAAATTAGGAGTTTCAAATCTAAGTAATATGATTTTTGACTATTTCATCTCCAAAAATTGAAGATGAAAACACGTTTTGATAAAATTTTCTCGATAGAAATATTTTTTGAAAAATGGTCTTTGTTCGCAGAGTTTTTGTTATTGTAGCTCAAATGCGACGAATGAAATAATGATTTTTAGACTAAAAGATAGGTTATTAGTAATTCATCAAAATGTAAATATGAAAATACAATTAACCGGTCTGATTTTATATAAAATAAAAATAACTAATTTGGCGCTTACGTTTTTTTCTTTGAGCGACTCGAGACTATCTCCTATCTCATCATTCACGGGCTAAACCGCCAAGCGCTATCCCTTGCGCGCACTTGATCATTCCTTTGCCGAGCGAAGGTACCAAACATTTGAGTCCTCGTCTTAACCGTCAACTGTCGTGAAATTGCCGAACAGGTTCGATAATACGAGTTACATATCATATTTTGTCTATTCAGTTTTTCGTTTTTTTTAATTGCGGATTTTGACATCAGGGCCTATGTCGCTTAGGACCATTTCAAAGATCGATGTGATAAGACTCGCGAGTTCTACAGCTCTGAAACTAGTTTATAAGAATGCCTGAGTTAAAATGTTAAAAAGTACTTTTTTTTTTAATTAAATTTTACTATTTGCGCCAGTGAAAAAGCAGCTAGGACATTTTTGGTTACAATCAAGTAGTGTAGCGTTTAAGTGAAACGAAAGGGGAAAAGTAAAAATTCCTCCTGAGTGTGAACTTACATTAATTACATCTTTACTAATCTTGTCTCTTGTAAGCTTGAGATACACTTCTGTCCTAGTATATCAGTAAAAATTATATATCAATATTTCCACTTACTTTTTGGAAAAACAACTGCCATGTACAACATAATACGTGTTGTTGTTGATCATACCAGACAGGGTCAATAGCAAGCCGTGCATGGCCAAACTCCTTATAAGTCGCATTCGCATGCTGTGTATCATTCGACGACCATATGGCTTTCGTCTTAATCTTGCGCCAAAGGGCACTCGAGGTAATTCAAGGTACTGTTTATTCCCCTTTTGTATAGCAAAATAACATTCGTACTTTTCACCGAAGTCGTAAAAAGCTTCAGTTTATGTCTTTGTTTTGGATGTGTATCAGTGTATATGCGGCATTAATTAAGATAAATAACAAGAAGATTAACTTTTAACTTTTTTATTTTATTTTTAGAGTAGATGCAATATATTTCTGAAGGAATGAGTACATAGATTATTTTTAGATTTAATCATTCAAAAGACATCAACGCGTTAAAAATTAATTAAAATCACGCTCTATCTTCGATCACTTCATCGAAAGTCTCTATTTTTATTTAATATGTGATTAGCTGGATACAATCATCTGAAATTTAACTAGGTGTATATAACACTACATGGTATAAAACAAAGCTTCCCGCTGTCTGTCCCTATGTAGGTATGCTTAGATCTTTGAAACTACGCAACGGATTCTGATTCGGTTTTTAGATAGGGTAATTCAAGAGGAAGTTTTATAAGTATAATTTATCGCCTTGTGAAGCCGGGCGGTTTTCGAGTAAACTATAAACTTAAAACGGCACTTTAAATTATACTAAAAATTGAAGTGTATTAGAATCTTTCGTAATGGCAGGTTATATTTCGGGGCTTAATGGTGGTTTAAACCTAACAAACTGACATTACTTCGTTTCTATTTGTTTCTGTACTTACCAGCCTTTAATTCTTCTTTAATAAATTTCATGTTGAAATGGATGATGGATAGAATACTAGCACGTGAAGGTAGAGCATCGATTAATGAAGACTTTTCTGTCAAATGAATTATCACATACGACATAAAATTTATGGCCGTGAAATAGCGTCGGAAAAATGTCGCACGTCAAAATTCAGCGCTGGCACGTTATCAAACCTGTCCATAGCTCGATCGCGCTCCTTTGTGTCTCATAGTCACGGGCCGGAATTTAACACCTGTCAGGCCCCTAATTACATGCCACATACCACCTTTAAAAAAGCCTTTAGGTGTCCTTAATCTGCGAAATGTTAAGATTACGAATAGTCTCTCCACAGCACGTTAAAAGTTCAGTCTTTTATAACCTTGATATCTTCAGATTTCTTAAAAGGATGCCAAATAGAATAGACTATTTTAGAACTCCATGGAGTTTATTTCCTGTAATAATTTAATTACTACAAGAAAAACACATTTGGAATAAAAAAAAAATAACAATAAAATATCGTGGTTACCCCATAAAAAGATACCCCTGGCGTTTTGGGCCTACTGTAAAGCATAGTGTAAAACTGGACTAGATTTTTATAGGTCTATGTAATATTAAATCCTTCTGCCTTTTTATCTTTAGAATTTTATTTTACCAGGTTTTTTCTAGATATAAAAATCATGACGCAAATTATGTTTACCCAATTTAAATTAGGATAGTAAAACATTTTATCGGTTTATTGAAAACAAAACTCTCTAGGTACACATAACACGTTTTGGTATTAGAAAGTTCTAAGTATTATGTTTCAAACAAACCTAAACAAATGCTTTGCATTTTAGTTTAACTGATCGGGTAAAGAGCAAAGAATCGTTATTTCTCAATGTCCGATGAAGTCGGACGAAAAAGTTTCCGATCCGATGACTCGAACTTACAATGGAATAAAAAGTTCTAGTGATCTGAATGGATATTTAATGTATTGTTTTTCTGTACGGATCATTCAACACGGAAACCGTTTTAGATTATAATATTCATTACTTTGATAATAGCGGCCGAAATATATCTATCATAATTCTTGTCTCAATCAAATATCAATTACATAGTCTTTCATATAAAAAAAAAACATTTTTTATAAAACTACTTAACCGATTTTGGTGAAATTTAAATGGGACTTTGGAAGCGGCATTAACTTAGCCATAAGTAAATTTTTGACGTCAACAATTTGTTGAGAAGTGAAATAAGACAATTAATAAGTGTTCAAAGCAACCTGTATTGAATAAACATTTACAATTTGTATTTAGACCAACGAAATAGCATACAAAAAAAATTAAAATAGGTTCATAAATGACGAAGTTCTGTTGTATCAAACATAAAAAAAAATACAACCGAATTGATAACCTCCTCCTTCTTTTGAAGTCGGTTAAATCAGATCACTGTTATAACTGACGGAAAGTTATTATGAATTCAGGATTGAATAATGTTCAGGTGTTTACGGCCCGATCTGCAGGTGTGGTGGATCTCTCCATGCTGCGTGGGCCGCTTCGAAAATAACATGGAAACCCGCGCCGGCGGTTACTCAGCATTCTGGCCAGAGCATTACTCATGCCGTGGGCAGACACCTACGCCATATCAAAATTTCATACACTACTTTTAGAATACTACTGTAACACTATGTAACTGAACAATCAGTCCGCGGGAAGTGCTGCTGGTAGACGATTCTACTGGATTCTCATATTTGGGTGAATAAACGCAGGAATTTTCGTCATAACTAATAGAATTTATCAATTTTTTCTTGACGCTTAACATTACAGAGATATCTCATCTAACATTACACGTCGTCTCACTATTTTAAACTAAGGCTACTGCTTTTGAGCTTACTAATTGGCGCCACTGATAAATAAGGTTCCGAAAAAGCTTTTATTACACACAGTTATACCGTGCAATTATACAACAAAGTTTACATTTCAATCATAATTAATGCCTTATTAATTCAACTAAATTTGACACGTAGTAAATGCAAAAAAACTATGGCTTCATAATCTATCTATACATATAATAAAACAGTAAAAATATTTTGTCTGTACATTTAGAATTTTTGACTGAAATGGATAGAGGGACACTTAAAAAGAACAATAGAAAGCAAAAAATTTTTTTTGGCTTTTCTTGTCTGTCTGTCTGTCTGTCTGTCTGTCTGTCTGTCTGTCTGTCTGTATATCATACGATCACGATTATCTCCGAAAATACTGAACCGATTTACTTCAAACTTTCACCAATTGCTTTGTTTTAACTCAGCAAAACATTTAAAATTTGTTTCATCAAAATCGGTTCATTAAAAAAAAAAGTTATCGTCATTTGAATGAACTCAAGGCATGAGTTTGCCTGCAAACATAAAGCAAAAATAAAATAAAATAATAAGTGACATAAGAAAATTAAAATCCAAAGTCAATTCATTATCGTTATACGACAGCATTATACCTATCCATACTATCCATAGTAATCCATACTAAAAAAAGGAGAAGCTGACTGACTGACTGACATATCAACGCAGGGCCTAAACTATAAGGGATAGGAAGTTGAAATTCTGCACAGGGGTTCCTTTTATAACGTAGGGGAGCACTAAGAAAAGATTTTTGGAAATTCATCTCCTAAGGGGGTAAAACGAGTTGCAAAGTTAGTATGATACTTTGCCGTTTTTGAAGTAATTCGAATGAAATTCAGCATGAAGGTTCTTAACTGAAAGGTATGAAACACGAGTAAAATATTTTACTCAAAAATCATCCCTTAAGGGGGTAAAATAGGGTGCAAAGTAAGCATGAATCTTTGCCATTTTTGAAGTTAGTCGAATGAAATTCAGCATGAAGGTTCTTTACTGAAAGGCATGAAACACGAGTAAAATATTTTTCTCAAAAATCATCCCTTAAGGGGGTATAAGGGGATGCAAAGTTAGTATGAAACTTTCAGTTTTTGAAGTTATTCAATTGAAATTCAATATTAAGGTGTTTCATTGAAAGTCATGAACTAATGTATTCCGGGTAATTCTACTGTTCCTGAGAAATCGACACTTACGCGGGCGGAGCCGCGGGCCAGAAGCAAACCTGACTTATATATCAATGCACAGCCGAAACTACTGTGCCCAGGAACTGAAATTTAGCACAGGGATTCTTTTTATGATGTAAATGAGCACTAAGAAAGGATTTTTAGAAAATAAAAGGGGATGAAGTTTTATGGAATTTTCTCATTTTTTGACTTAGAAGTTTGAAAGTAGACACACAAGTTCTCAATTAAAATTAAAAAAGATCTGTTTAGGTGAACCAGACAACATTCTCCCTTGAAGGGGTAAATAGGGGGTAAAGTTTGTATAGAATTTTTCCATTTCTAGACTTAGAATATAAAAATAGGTATGTAAGTTCTTGATTACAATTAAAAAGCTCTGTGTAGGTAAAATGTATAAAATCCCCCCTTAAGGGATAAAGGGGGGGGGTTGTACGGAATTTTTCTCATTTCTGGACGTTCTGGATTACAATGTATGTAGGTAAAACCGACGAAATTTTCGCCGGAAGGGATAAAATAGGGGAGTAAAGTTAGTATGGATTTTTTTCATTTCTAGATTTAGAAGTATGAAAATAAGTATATACGTTCTAGATTACAATTAAAAAAGATAAATTCCCCCCTTAAGGGATAAAGGGGGGGGGGGCGGTTGTATGGATATTTTCTCATTTCTGGACATAGAAGTGTAAACATAAGTATATATGTTTACATTACAATTAAAAAGATCTGTGTAGTTAAAATGGACGAAATTTCCCCTTGAAGGGGTAAAATAGGTGGGGTAAAGTTTGTGTGGCTTTATTTACTTAGAAATATGACAATAAGAAGTTCTCCATTACAATAAAAAAATATATGTGTAGGTGAAATGGGCAAAATCCCCTCCTTAAGGGCTAAAGATCTATGCAGGTGAAATGTATTAAATTCCCCCTTAAGGGGAAAAAGCAGAGGGTTAGGGGTTTGTATGGAATTTTTATAATTTCTACTGTTTTCAAGGGAACGACATTAACGGGCGGAGCCTCGGGCAACAGCTAGTTTTCAATAATTTCGAAAGATCGATATAGTAGCTCATATCTGGGAAAATACGTTTTTTGTCTAAATCTCAGTTTCCCAGGTATAAAAGTTATTAAATGTAATTTCGGATAACCATATATTTAACATACCTCTTATAAGATTATTCGCGTAAAATTTACATGCGATTCACATTTCACATTGAATTTGGAAGTAGCACCTTCTACGTATAGAAATATGATTTCGAATTTGTGCTAATTTAAGGACATAGTGTAATAATTTGATAATCTTATCTATACATATAATAAAACAGTAAAAATATTTTGTCTGTACATTTAGAATTTTTGACTGAAATGGATAGAGAGACACTTAAAAAGAATAATAGAAAGAAAAAAAATTTTTTTCGAATTTCTTGTCTGTCTGTCTGTCTGTCTGTATGTATGATCACGATTATCTCCGAAAATACTGAACCGATTTACTTCAAACTTTCACCAATTGCTTTGTTTTAACTCAGCAAAACATCTAAAGTTTGTTTCATCAAAATCGGTTCATTAAAAAAAAAGTTATCGTCATTTGAATGAACTCAAGGCATTAGTTTGCCTGCAAATATACACGATGAATTTTTTATCGTTTTGGACCCTTAAAGGGGTGACTCAGACCATCTAAATGAACAACTTTTTCTAGGGGAACAATGCTGGGAACTCAAAAAAAAATTCGACATTCCCATACAAACTGGCCGGGCGACGGGACTCTTTTTTTATGGAAATGACGAATTTTTTTTGAGTTGCCCAGCATTGGTCCCATAGAAAAAGTTGTTCGTATTGATGACCTGAGTCACCGCTTTAAGGGTCCAAACTGTTCCTGAGGGATGGACACTAACGGCGGCGGCGTAGCCGCGGGCAAATGGCAAACCAACCGGAACTGCTGCGCCTTGAAACTTGAAATTTGGTACAGGGGTTCTTTTAATGATGTGAGTGAGCGCTAAGAAAGGATATTAAGAAATTAACTTCTAAAGGGGTAAAATTTATATGGAATTTTCTCATTTCTGGACTTAGAAGTATGTAGGTATATAAGTTCTCGATTAAAATTAAAAAAGATGTGTGTAGGTAGATGAAATTTGCAAAATTCCCCCCTTAAGGCGTAAAAGGGGGTGGGTGGGTGGTATAAACTTTGTATGGAAATTTTCTCATTTTTGGACTTAGACGTATGAAAATAAGTGTATAAGTTCTAGGTTACAATTAAAAATATCTGTGTAGGTAAAATGGACGATATTTTCCCCTGGAGGGGTAAAATAGCGGGGTAAAGATTGTATAGGAATTTACTTATTTCTAGACTTAGAAGTATGAAAATAGGTAAATAAATTCACGATTACAATTGAAAAAGATCTGTGTAGGTCAACTGGAAAAAAATCCCCCAGAAAGGAGTTTGTTTGATAATTTTCTCATTTCTGGACTATGAAGTATAAAAATAAATAGGTATGTAAGTTCTCGATTACAATTAAAAAACATATATATGGGTGAAATGGACAAAATTCACTCCTAAAGGGGTAAAATGGGAGGGTAAAGGTTTTATGGAAATTTTCTCATTTCTGGACTTAGAAGTAAAAATAATATTCATACTTCCATACTAATACTAATATTATAAATGCGAAAGTAACTCTGACTGTTGTTTTTTTACGCTTCAACCATTGAACTGATTTGGATGAAATTTGGTATGAGGCCCGAGGAAGGACATAGGGTATGTTTGATTCCGGGAAATTCTACTGTTCCCGAGGGATCGACACTAACGCGGGCGGAGCCGCGGGCAACAGCTAGTAAGAAATATGTGAAATTTATGGTTTATAAGATACGATGGTAATGAGAGCTACAAAAAGACAATATTTATCAATCAATTCAATGGTCCTTCTTTCCTAGATCCTAGTAGATGCTCGAGTCTGTTTTGAAAAAAATATCCTTTATTTTTCTTGTCGCAACGTAGCCGTGTTTTATTATATAAAACAATCAATGGTGTATAAAACAAAAATGGTAAAACTCACAATTTTTTAAATAAAATTAGTATTATAATAAAAAAAAAAACAGATTCTAGCCTAATTTTATTCATTCATTATGTGCCCCTATTTGTTATTTTTCATTTAACACCATGAGCCTAAGATTCTATATCTTCCCTACACACATCATTATTCAGTATGCACAAAACCTCGGAAGGCAAAACCATCACGTCAGTTCCGGAGATCCTCGCCGAAGTTGAAGACTTTTATCAGAACTGTACTCCTAGCATGCTCCAAAGCCTCCACCTGACGCGAACGACCCACGAGCCACACTGACGCGCCACTTTACCGACGATCTCCCAGAAGTGGATGAAGACGAAATCGGGAGGGCTCTCAAACAGCTTCAAAATGGGAAGGCTCCCGGCAAAGACGGAATTACCTCAGAGCTTCTCAAAGCAGGAGGAACTGCAGTGCTGAAAAAGCTAAAGTAGCTATTTAATTCCGTCATAGCCAATGGGACTACCCCAAGGGCGTGGAGTGAGAGCGTGGTGGCTATGTTTTTCAAGAAAGGAGACAAAACCCTCCTCAAAAACTATAGACCAATCGCGCTCTTAAGCCACATCTATAAGCTGTTTTCGAGAGTTCTCTCGAATCGCCTTGCCGCAAGATTTGACGCCTTCCAGCCACCGGAACAGGCTGGGTTTCGAAAAGGCTTTAGCACCGTAGACCACATTCACACAGTAAGGCAGATTATACAGAAGTCGCAGGAGTATAATCAGCCGCTGTGCCTAGCATTTGTGGACTACGAGAAAGCCTTCGACTCCGTAGAAACCTGGGCTGTTCTGGAATCCTTGCAGCGATGCCAAGTCGATTGGAGATATGTGGAGTACTGAGAAGTTTATACAGATCAGCGTCGATGTCCGTCCAAGTACAGAACTACCAGACGAAACCCATCCAGTTGCTCAGAGGGGTGAGACAGGGAGATGTCATCTCTCCGAAACTGTTCTCCAACGCACTGGAAGATGTCTTCAAAACTCTGGATTGGAACGGGCTGGGCATCAACATCAATGGCGTATATCTCAGTCACCTTCGCTTTGCCGACGACATAGTATTGATGGCACAATCGTTGCAGGATTTGCAGAAGATGCTGCACAGCCTTGATGCTGCTTCAATGTCGGTCGGTCTCCGGATGAACTTGGACAAGACCAAGGTCATGTTCAACAACTTTATCACGCCGGAGCCGATCTTGATCAATGATAATGCGCTTAAAGTTGTCCAAGAATATGTCAACCTCGGGCAGACATTGCAGCTAGGTAGAGACAACTTCGAGCGCGAAATCACAAGAAGAGTGCAGCTGGGCGGGGCAGCATTTGGGAAGCTACGTCATATCTTCTCGTCAACACTACCGCAGTGCCTAAAGAGCAGGGTGTTCAATCTGTGCGTCCTACCCGTCATGACATATGGAGCCGAGACGTGGAACATGACAGTCAGGCTGGCCCACCGACTACATGTCGCTCAGCGAGCTATGGAAAGATCAATGCTCGGTATTTCGTTGCGGGATAAAATCCGTAACGAAATCATCCGCCAGAGGACCAAAGTTTTAGACATTGTCCAAAAGTGTAGCAAGCTGAAGTGGCAGTGGGCTGGCCACATTTGTCGCAGAACCGACGAGCGTTGGAGTAGACGGGTTCTCGAATGGAGACCACGTCTCGGCAAACGTAGTGTTGGACGCCCCCCTGCCAGATGGACCGATGACCTGAGGAAGGTCGCTGGTAGTGGCTGGATGAGGAAAGCGGGAGATTATGCACTGTGGCGTGCCCTTTGGGAGGCCTACGTCCAGCAGTGGACTGCAATAGGCTGATTGATGAATTACTTCAATGTTCAAATCTACATATGGCTATTTCTCCAAAAAAACGTTATTCTGTTGATCGCTTTGGTGCTTTTTATTTACCAGTAGTAAATAAGTTTTATATGTTAATTTACACCGAGAACTATAAGAGAATTATTTTTTTCTTATTGGCCCTCTTTTTTAACAAATGGTTTTTGAGATATTTATTGTTGAAATTTTTGATACCAGAGCGATCAATATAGACGCCAGATCGATCAAAGAATACCATTAATTATAGGCAAATAATAATATAATGATATTTTTTTGTTTTTAACGTGGCAATAAATAAATTCATTAAAATATAACACTCAACTTACTATAGAAATATCATCGTAAAACCACAATGAAGTGAACATGAACATAAAAGCCCGTCACTTTGACAAGGAAACAACGTTTAAAACACGCTCCGTTTTTATATTTAAAATCTATTGTTATAGTTTGTCTTTACATCTAAAAGTTATATCTGTGTGAAGATAGTGCAACACATGTTTTAAGTTCGAAAACCGAATTTGGATTGCAGTGTTAATCTTGAAGAAATCTTGAGTTTAAAATCTCATCATTATCGGTCATAGACGCTCCTACGGCGTAGCTCGGCAAACGACCTTCATTGCAGACACCTATCGGCGGTCTCACTCTGACGCGCGCGAAACACTGCGCTGCGTCTCTGTCTACGGTTGCTTTCGTAGTAACTACCTGCTTGCTACGTGGGAATTAAACTGATAACCGGAGCTTGGATTATTCATTGAGTGAACTTACGAAATTTGTTACAATGATATGTAATGCGTGCAAAACAGTTATCGACGCTAAGGAGAAATTAAAATGCGTACTATGCAATATTGAATATCACTATATGTGCCTCAATTTTTCTGCGAGGGATTTTAATACCAATGCTTCGGAACTGCGGCGTAGCTGGCGTTGCGATACTTGTAATAATGTAACCCGCCGTAATAGACGTAACGACACACCTGTGGGGTCGCCGTGCACTCGGAAAACGATCAACCCGGCCACATTGACATCGCTCGACACTAATATTGCTCATGACCAGCTTGCTAACATGTCATGCGATGATTCACTCGCGAACACCTCAGCCCTGTCCGGCGATTTACCTCTCGACCGCGGAATTTTATTGAACGAGGAAGCTTCTATAAACATGAAGCAATTTAGCTACCTATTTGACATGAAATTAAACAGCTTAAGGGAAACGCTCACCATGGAAATTAAAAAAAACATAAAAACTGAAATGTCTAAAGTAACTGAACAACTCAGGACCGAATTTTCGGGCACGACTGATTTTTTAGCCACAAGACAATCTGATGCAGATAAAAATATTAAGGAAATGGGGAAAATGATATCCCAACTGGAGGCAGACAAGACGGAGTTGCGAATGCAGGTTGCGAAACTGGAACAACGTATCACTTTAGCCGAAAGGTCCTCAAGGAGCCTTAACCTTGAAATACAGGCTGTGCCCAACGAGAATGTTGTCACTTTATTTAGGAAAATGTGTGAAACAATTAAATGCCCCATCGTGGACGGAGATATACGATCATGCCGACGTATTGCTAAGATCAACCCCTCAACAAGCCGCCCCCGCACTATACTTGTGACATTGCCGTCGGAACGACACCAGGATGTGATTATATCAGCTGTAAGAAGATTTAACCGAACCAATCAGCAGGACCAACTTAACTCGCTCCACCTGGGCGTCCCGGGAGACAGGTATCCAGTGTTTGTTTCCGAGCATCTGTCACCGGAGTGCAAGGACTTGCATGCTGCCGCTCGTAAAGCTGCTAAAGAAAAGTCGTATAAATTTGTCTGGGTAAAATACGGCCGACTGTATGTGAGAAAAGACGATACATCGCTGCAATCCACATAAAAGATAAAAATTCATTAAATAATATTTGCTAACTTTGTAGTATATTTTCTCTTTGTATTTTTTTTCTCTTTAAAGTAATTTAGTGTTAACATTCTTTAAATTTATTTTACTTTTATTTAAATATGCGTATTTTTTATCAAAATGTTAACAGAATAAAGAGTAAATTAAAGGAACTTTATGTAAACATTTTAAATGACGAATACGACATTTTATGTATGTGTGAAACTAATTTAGATAGTTCTATCTCTAGCAGTGAATTCATTGATGGCAGATACACGGTTTTTCGTAAAGATCGAGACTTAAATCGTTCATCAAAATGTTGTGGCGGAGGGGTGTTGATTGCAATAAAAAGAAATATTCATGCAGTCAGGCGTGTCGACTTGGAAACAAGCCTTGAAGATATTTGGATTGATATTAAAAACGAACATGGCAAGCGTTTCTACATTGGTCTTGTATATTTGCCTCCTGACAGTACTGTTTCAGACTATCAAATTATTGTAGACTAGCTGTTGCCCGCGGCTCCGCCCGCGTTAGTGTCGATCCCTCGGGAACAGTAGAATTTCCCGGAATCAAACATACCCTATGTCCTTCCTCGGGCCTCATACCAAATTTCATCCAAATCAGTTCAATGGTTGAAGCGTAAAAAAACAACAGTCAGAGTTACTTTCGCATTTATAATATTAGTATTAGTATGGAAGTATGAATATTATTTTTACTTCTAAGTCCAGAAATGAGAAAATTTCCATAAAACCTTTACCCTCCCATTTTACCCCTTTAGGAGTGAATTTTGTCCATTTCACCCATATATATGTTTTTTAATTGTAATCGAGAACTTACATACCTATTTATTTTTATACTTCATAGTCCAGAAATGAGAAAATTATCAAACAAACTCCTTTCTGGGGGATTTTTTTCCAGTTGACCTACACAGATCTTTTTCAATTGTAATCGTGAATTTATTTACCTATTTTCATACTTCTAAGTCTAGAAATAAGTAAATTCCTATACAATCTTTACCCCGCTATTTTACCCCTCCAGGGGAAAATATCGTCCATTTTACCTACACAGATATTTTTAATTGTAACCTAGAACTTATACACTTATTTTCATACGTCTAAGTCCAAAAATGAGAAAATTTCCATACAAAGTTTATACCACCCACCCACCCCCTTTTACGCCTTAAGGGGGGAATTTTGCAAATTTCATCTACCTACACACATCTTTTTTAATTTTAATCGAGAACTTATATACCTACATACTTCTAAGTCCAGAAATGAGAAAATTCCATATAAATTTTACCCCTTTAGAAGTTAATTTCTTAATATCCTTTCTTAGCGCTCACTCACATCATTGAAAGAACCCCTGTACCAAATTTCAAGTTTCTAGGCGCAGCAGTTCCGGTTGGTTTGCCATTTGCCCGCGGCTACGCCGCCGCCGTTAGTGTCCATCCCTCAGGAACAGTTTGGACCCTTAAAGCGGTGACTCAGGTCATCAATACGAACAACTTTTTCTATGGGACCAATGCTGGGCAACTCAAAAAAAATTCGTCATTTCCATAAAAAAAGAGTCCCGTCGCCCGGCCAGTTTGTATGGGAATGTCGAATTTTTTTTTGAGTTCCCAGCATTGTTCCCGTAGAAAAAGTTGTTCATTTAGATGGTCTGAGTCACCCCTTTAAGGGTCCAAAACGATAAAAAATTCATCGTGTATATTTGCAGGCAAACTAATGCCTTGAGTTCATTCAAATGACGATAACTTTTTTTTTAATGAACCGATTTTGATGAAACAAACTTTAGATGTTTTGCTGAGTTAAAACAAAGCAATTGGTGAAAGTTTGAAGTAAATCGGTTCAGTATTTTCGGAGATAATCGTGATCATACATACAGACAGACAGACAGACAGACAGACAAGAAATTCGAAAAAATTTTTTTTTCTTTCTATTATTCTTTTTAAGTGTCCCTCTATCCATTTCAGTCAAAAATTCTAAATGTACAGACAAAATATTTTTACTGTTTTATTATATGTATAGATAAATGTTCTGACAATATCTTACACAACTTTGATGATGAAGCTGTAACAGTGTTGTTAGGGGACTTTAATATTCCACTTCTTAGTTGGACGCCACACCCAGCATTTCCTTCAACTTCTCGTTTAAAACCTAGTGCTCCGTATGATTCGAAATCATCCTTGCTTATTGATTTTCTTCATTTATGTGATTTGTTTCAATTTAATAATATACCTAATTCAAATAATAGAATGTTGGATCTGGTAATGTCAGGCGTAAACTCTTTGAGTCTTTCAGAATGCAGTCCTTTGTCTACTCCTGATCGTCATCATCCTGCAATTGACATAGATCTGGCGTTAACTTTTACATTTGAAAAAATTAAGTACAAATCCAAAGCCATTTCAAATTTTCGTAAATGCGACTACAGCAAATGTTCACAAAGTCTATTTATGATCGATTGGCAGGGAATTCTTATTAATGACGACGTAAACTTAGATGTGGACTGCTTTTATAATATACTAAATAAAACAATACATGAATACACTCCCATGAAGCGAGTTTGCCAGTCCGTTTACCCTGTGTGGTATTCCGAACCCCTAAAAGCTTGCATAGCAGAAACAAAAAGAGTTCACGCAAGATTTAAGAAGTTTAAAAACCCCAGGGACTATGTTGAGTTCCAATTACTTCGTACTAGATCTAAAAAGCTAATAAAAAAATGCCATAGTAACTTTATCAGTAGCGTAGAAGATTCACTTCCAAATAGTACTAAATTATTTTTTTCTTGCGTTAATAGTAAAAAGTCTAGCAATTCAGTACCTGACACAATGACCTATAGAGACAAAATAGCTTCAGGCGGTGCAGCAATTTCAGAACTCTTTTCCGAATATTTCGCGTCAGTTTTTGCAGCAAACGATGGCTCTCAAAATTTAAATATTGACAATGCCGATTCTAATGATTGCTCTTATACATTATCTCAAGTTTATATATCGCAGAAAGACGTTTTTAAAAGGCTTATGGAGCTGGATGTGAATAAAGGCGCTGGTCCAGATGGCATCCCGCCTTACTTTATCAAAAACTGTGCAAAGGCCTTGTTAACTCCTTTACTTATAATTTTCAATAAATCACTAGCTTTTGGGGTGTTTCCAAGCATCTGGAAGAGGGCACACGTAGTTCCAATATTTAAGTCTGGTGATCCTAATGACTGCTCTAACTATAGACCTATTAGTATTTTGTCGGCTTTTCCTAGAATATTTGAAACCTTGGTGTATGATCATATTTACTCACAAGTTAAACCACACATTAATCAAGCTCAACATGGTTTCGTAAAGGGAAAATCAACAGTGAGTAACCTAATAGAATACACCGATTACATTTGCAGAGTTTTCAATGAGCATGGTCAGGTGGATTCTGTCTATACCGACTTTCAGAAAGCGTTTGACAGGGTCAACCATCTTATTCTTTCAAGTAAAATACAAGCGCTAGGAATTCATGGTAATCTCTTTAGATGGGTATGTTCATATATAGAATCACGCAGTCAACTAGTCGCTCTGAAAGGTTATTGCTCCGAGGCTGTACTGGTGCCATCGGGTGTGCCTCAAGGCTCGCACCTGGGACCACTATTTTTCGTCATTTACATTAATGATCTCATCCCTAAATTACGTACTTGTTCGCTTTTATTCGCTGATGACCTAAAAATATTCTCATGCATCAAATCAGTCGAGGATTGCGTCGCAGTACAAAGTGATATCAATGAGTTAGTCAGTTGGTGTACTAAAAATAAAATGAGCCTTAGTGCTAGTAAATGTTCGGTCATTATCTTCACTCGTAAAAAACATCCTATTAATTTTGATTACACTATAGCTGGTGAAGCTCTTGCTCGAACGTCTGAAGTAAAGGATCTGGGAGTCATTTTCGATAGTAGTCTTAGCTTTAACGGACACTATGCTATGCTATCCAAAAATGTTAACGATTGCTAGGGTTTATTCTCCGGATTTCGAGAGACTTTAAGAGGTCTGATAGTCTGATCCATCTATATCGATCCTTCGTATTAAGTAATATCGAGTATGCTTCAGTCATCTGGACCCCTCAATATGCAGTCTCAATAGATCTCCTAGAATCTGTTCAACGACGTTTTCTTCGTGTATTAGCAAGTCGTCAAAGCTTAAAGAGACAGTTGTGCAACTACGAAGAAAGACTTAAATTCTTTAAATTTGAGAGCTTGGAGAGGAGACGTTCTTTGCAAAATTTCATTTATTTATACAAAATAATACATGGCCAACTCAATACAATTTTAATTTCGAGTATTAGGCTTAGGGTCCCTAATAGGTCGGTGCGAAATATAATACCATTTTTCATATCTCCGTGCAATAATAATGTGTCCTACCATAACCCCATTCTGAGAATATGTCGTGAATATAACCAGCTACATCAAACGCACGACAACGATCTAGTGCCTGACATCTATTGTTTATCATTGAATAGCTTTAAATTTAGAATCCGGCAATTGCTTTCAACACATACATAACTTGTTAAAATTCTTTACTCTTTCTCTATTTCTTTCTATTTTTTAAATTTAATTACCGTTTTGTTTTTTTTGGTCTTTGAGTTATTTTTTCCTAGTAACTGTTTTTTTTTTCTCTACACGATGTTTTCTTGTCATATTATCACAAGCATGCTAAGTGTACAAATTATTTGGCTTTACAACCAGATCATGTACCCATAATTATCACAATTGTAGCATTAGTTGTTGTAAACTGTATTGTGCACTATTAAATAAAAAAAAAAAGAAGAAGAAAGCAGAACTTTTTTTAAAGGAAATACCATTCAAATATATACTTTAATTCTCTTACTTTTTATGTTCGTACAGGTATTATTTTTCTATCAAAATTATATGTAACAAAAAAACTATTAAAATAAAAGAGAAGTAGTGCCAATTAAATTATTTGACTCCTAAATAACAGAAATAAAAATAAGAACCTACATTATATAATAAAAAAATCTAAACAATTATAATCGACTCTTTACTTAAATGTTGGGCACATTAAAATAGAGAGTCGCTCATAGTTTCATACATTATAGCAAGTATGCTTTGTGTTTCATTCATTTTTGTCGACCGTTGGCCTAAAGCAGAACAAACATCCAAAAATAATTTTAAATTTATAATTATTAATTATCTGTTAGTGGCATATATATCTTAATATAACTTATCTATACTAATATTATAAACGGGAAAGATTTAATTGTTTGTTTATTTGTTTGTTACCATTTAAACCTAATACTAACAGATAGTAAAATTCGAATGTTTGTTTGTTGTGTCTTCAAGTCCTCATTAATAAACCGATCTTCATGAAATTTAAAATCGGAACCACGCACGAAACCTAGAATTTGACACTTAAAAATAACTATTAGAGTTAAGCGTTATTGCTATATTAGATAAATAGTTTAAAAGTGACTTAACAGAAACAAAACATTTTGTTTCAATTCAAAACAATTTATTTTTATACTGTTCTAGTCATATATTCGTAAAACATAGCCAGTTGGTGCTATTTACAAAAATATATCAGATAAATACACTTGCAGCAACCTTTTTACAAAAAATTAGTTTAATATTACTCCAATACCTCACTAATTTTATAACATTATTGATGCGCCATGGTCTTTTTCCAGAGCGACCAATGCCACAGCAGTCAAAAAAAGTTACATTTTCATCCATTTTGGCAAAAGTAATAACATTAAGAATTTCACTCTTTTACATTATTTTTATATTTTCAATATAAACACTCTAGGCCAAACAATTAGCATGAGATATAACGTGTCATTAAAAAAATCGAAACATAGCAATCAATAATTTTGGAAACCAAAACCAGAGTGATCAGTTTCCTTCGTAAATCGCCAATGCGTGAACGCAGTGCACCACAACTCCCTACAAATGTTGAAACGCGACTGGGAATAGCTAGCTTATGGGAAAATGGGGCAATGCGTTCAAAAACTAGGGAGGTGCAGACGATTTTATATCGTCCCAGAGTAATCAACGAAAACCGTCGGACACATCTTTCTTTTTGCATTGACGCAAAACTAAGTAAAATTTGCATGAAATTTATTTTATTTATTAAAACCACATTGTTTTTTAATATTATGAACATTTATGCTGGTCAAAATAAGGCGGCAGAAAAATGATATAATACATTTTTGTAATAAATCTGGAGTAAGGACATACCAGATCGAGCAAATTTTGATGGTTCGCGATTTTTTTAAATTAACTTCTAATTAAGTTAGAAACCATTAAGTAAATGTCCAAGATAGCCTGCATGCCAAACTACAATAAACAATATTTTAAATAGCAAATTTATCTTCAGAAAACTGGATTCTCCACTAAGACGCTATTTTTTTTTCGTTTGGAGAAGATGCCCGATTTAATAAGCAGGTAATTATTTCTACCTGCCCATAGCTGCATAATAAACCTAGAACTACATCATTCTATTGTGATTACCTGCTTAATTAAATATTTAATTTTACTTGTGCTGTTTAGGTTCCAAAGAGATGTCGGCCACGGAAGGAGTCGCGAGTAAAAGTTGGTAGTTAATAACCGAATATAAGTTCCATTTAAATAAAGCGCAAATATTTTAAGGCCCCTTAGGCAAGAAAATGCTTTAGTAGCAGATTTTATAAATTCGACACGCTAGTTATTTTTCACTTTTTCAAATAAAATAATATAATTTCTGTAAAGTTTCCAATATGTAAAAATCTATAAATCAGCCGTTTTGATTGTTGATGTCAGCGAATTAGTATCCATAATAGGTAACAATAAAAAAGTTGAACGCCAAGAAAGTTGCTTTTTTTTGTACACCTGGTATTTTATGAATCTATTATGCTAAATGTTTAAGTCAAAATGACGATATTTAAGAATTTGCTTCTAAAGCATTGCTTCAGCTTAAACAATAATGAAGCAAGCCCTTAAAATATTTGCGCTTAATTTAAATGGACATCATATGAACTGTTGTCAAGGGATCAAATTAGATGCAACATCGCGAGATCGGGTCTAGGAAGACACTGCCACCTAGCTGCTATCAGGTCTGTTGTTAAATTTCATTTGTCAGTGCATTACGTAAATTAGGACCTATCTGGGAAGATGAGATCAGAGGGATCGTTTGGCCGTTGGTCCCGGCTGCCATCTGGTAGTCGTTAAAGGACCACGTCAGAGGCCGTGAGGCGGTTCCGAAGAACTCTGACACCAGGGTGTGCATGATCGATTGACCATCATGGTCAAAACCAACACGAAATGATGATGAGAGGGATCGAAAATTTATAATAATTCTTGCTAAAAATGTTAAATAAATACACATTTGACTCAACCTTATCTAGAAAATTTGTATAGTGACTGATGGATGTAGAAGTGAGGAACCATGCCCACCAATATCTCCTGATAAAAAACAACTAAATCGAGCTAATCAAAAACATAGGTCAAGGTACATAGCATAGCACAACATAGCATTTACTCTACCGTTGATGCCGGTTGGATAAGTCCCCACCTCCGTGGTCCCCACTCACCCTGGCATTACGTTCTAGAAGTCATTCTTCCGACTACGATCAGTTGCGCTTAAGAATTGCAGAAACGCGTAAACTCTGTTCACTGCCTACGTAATCTATTTACAATGCGTGCGATATTTACAACGAGTCTTAAAATAAAACTGACGAATTTAAATATAAACAAGTTGAAGAGGTACGTCAGTATTTTTTTCTACTGTTTACTGCCGGGTGGATCAGCTATTTTCATTGCAAAATTATTTTGCCCCATTGTATGATTTAAGTTATATCGATGGATAGACCAGTATATAATATAGTTTTAATCTATTCCATGTGTTACATGTGAACTTTTGGCCAAAATATATGTATGTAATAAATAAATTTATTTATTCAATACTAGCTTGGGTACAGAAGTTTTTCTGGGATAAAAGGTACCTACCATATATCAAGAATCAACACTGGCTTAAGTTAAATTAGATGACTGGTCTAACGTGCGATAACCGAATTCCGTGTAAATTGAAAGACAAGACATATGTATCAGACTGTCATATCATCATCATCAGGTCTTTTAAGTCTCCACTGCAGAAACATAACTCTCGCTTTACTACCGATGCCATACTTGGCTATAGCAGACAGAGGATTTGGCCTACACACTCCTCGCTGGCCAGAGGGGTTGGAGAGGTCTCTTTCATGTTTATGAGCTTTGTTTAGCTTGTATTTCCTAAGTTGCCTCTTACGACCTCCATGGGAAGACTAGGAGTAATCCTATTCTACTCTGCCGGAAACCACATGGTTAAGACCGTCATAAGACCAGCCTTATTGTATAGAGCGTAGTGTTGCAACCAAAAGAAGGAGGAACATAAGTAGCATGTGGCTAAAATGAGGATGCTGCGGTGGATGTGTGGAGTAACCAGAATGGACAAGATCTAAAATGACTATGTAAGAGTAATCCTAAAAATCGCACCAACAGTGGACAATATAAAGAGGCATTGTTTCACCTGGTATGGCCATGTCGAGAGGAGGGATGCGTTCACCTGGCAAAAAAGATGATTCGTTTTAAATGTGACAGGATATAGAGTAAAATTAAGTCCGAGAAAGTCGCGGAGGGAATGTGCGAGCAATGATATGCATAAACGGAGAGCTAGTGCCGATATGGTTGAAAATAGAAAATTTGGAAGAGATAAAGAGCCGACCCCAAATAGGGAAAAGACGAGGAAGAAAAGAGTGAGAGAGAAAGGTACCCTCTATCCTACTTACGGATCTAGATAACGTTTACACCTACAAGATTTTATGATGATAGGTTAAAGCGTGATAGCCTACCAAACTCACTTTCGTATTTATAAAATTAAATAATATCTATTAAATATTATTAAAGACGTATTATATAATATCCAGGCTACGATACACATATGTACCAGTGAACGTGCTAAAAAAGTTTTATTTACAAACGTTGCGCCGACGCATAAATTAGTTTCAGTGCACTAGAATAATAACCTACTTGGCATGCGAAGTACGAACGAGAATGTTTTCAAGATCAATCTCTCAATAAACATGTGAAAAAATGTTTTTAAGATTGTTCGCCACGTTTAAAACTATTACATTATTAATAGCTGATAAATGATTCTTTCGGCTCTACTTTGTCTGGTAGGTCTATAGCATTTGCTCTAATTAGCATATTTACTATTAATGCTAAGTTGTCAGAATAAGTATTACATTTCACAGATAATAAGAAAAGTACGTAATATTTGTACGTAGTTTATGTTTTGTGATATGCTGAATTATCACAGAGGAAAAAATACGTAGTTTCTATCTATACCGTAATTTATAATACGTAATATCTGACCATAATTTATTGCTTTATTAACATTTAATATACATATTTATATGGAATGCTAATAAAGTTTGTTTATTATATATAAGCTCATAGTCTGATTTTTGGCAACGCTTTCTTCCTCGAGTTATACTCCAAAACAGTTGGTATGAAAATCATGCGTGATGACAGACACGTGAATCACAGAACATGAAACATCTTCTTAAATAATCATGTTTGTCTGAGAAGGACGTTGCTATGCGGCGATGGTGAAATTTTCAAGAAATGAAACCAGATATTTTTAGACTACCAGAATAGAACGTTCAACATAAACGATTTCCTGCTAACAATCTTTGATATACAGCACCATTGTTAACGGACAGCTGCTCAATTGTCCATAGCGAGGATAATAAGCGGGGTGTTAAGCTGCCTAATACTATATAAATAAATAAAGATAATGAGTAACAGAATATATAAAATTTGATATGAGCTTTTGGGTACCAATTCTTTTACGTATGTTTAGTAAAAATACCAAATCTAAGCTATATATTTTTACAGATATACAAGAAGACAATTTGAAGAAAGTTTTCTTGCGTGGAAACCATTGGAAACGGACGCACATAACAGCCGTGCTATTTGTGTCCGCAGAATGCGCGCGCAGCCACATGTGCGTGATGCACTCTGATCGTTTCTCCAGATAATATGTGTATATATACTACGTATACCGAGTGTGTATATATACCAAGTATACCGAGAATTAAAACCTTTCGTGGCGCAGTGGTTACCTCTGGGTTCGATTCTCAGCGCGGCCAAATACTTAAGTTTTACAGGTACTTCATTTTTTACAGATATTATATTTCTACGATTCTGGCGCTATCTACGGTGGGTTGGCATTAGACAAGCTGGCGGAAATAAAAATAATATGAAACAGTTTTATGCTATCATAATTGTTGACATTGGGAACATGCTCAAATGAGGAAAGAATGAAAGACTTCTTAGTATCTTCTTTCCAAGAACTAATATATTTTCTAGGAGAGTTTTATTTTATTACACGGTTTGTGTAATACACAAAAGCAAAAAAGCTATGTACCTTAAGAACAAAAGATTTTCAGACTACATAATAGAGGTAACCTTATTGTGAAATTGCTGATATACTTATTACATACTTGGTGAATTTTCATTCGTTTTAGACCTTTAAAGGGATAATCCAGCCTGTCGATATGGACAACTTTTCCTATGGGACCAATGCTGGGAACTCAAAAAAATTTATAACTCCATACAAAAATGTTCCGTAGCCCGTTCAATTTTTATGGCAATTAAAAAAGAATAATTTCCTAGCACAATTGTCGCTACTAATTCATTTCGATGAGTCCTTTCCTCTTTTCCTCTACGCCTCCCTCCAACCATGTAAGTACCTATTTCTTAGTAGACCTTTCCTCTTTCTATTTTTGTCTTTAATAGGTACGGTACAATATGGCCCTTATAAGGTAGCTCAAGGTCGCCCAAAGAGCTATGGAGAGGACTATGCTCGGTGTTTCTCTACAAATCAGCATAACCGATTGCCGATGGGGCAGAAAGATATGGCGACCACGTACAAGCGCTACATTGAACAGACCCACGGATCGGTCGGATGACCTGATTAAGGCTTCAGGGAAACGCTGGATACAGACAGTTTTCAACCAGTCATTTTGAAAATCCTTAGGGGAGGCCTATGTCTAGCAGTGATGGCCTTTTTGCGGCTGAGACTATAATGATGATGTATAACGTTACAACACGTGGAAGTATAGGTAACATTTCCATTACAATATTTCAAAGTTCAATCTGCTCATACAATTTATGGAAAATTTCGTAGCCAGTCTACGAAGAGGTTCGTTGACAGGCGGTAGATGACGCATGAGGCTGCCGGTAAGATGCGTCATCACTCCAACTATACACCATTGCATGAATTCCCTACCCGGTGGCTCACCAAAGCTCATGCCAACGGCTAGCACAAAAACAAGTTCGTCAAATCTATGTGCACATTGTCATTGCAATTTTGTTTGTCGACACCAGCAATGAATAATAATGGCTGTAAATAGAAATACCTATAATTAGACGTGGCAGGTACCTTCTTGGAATGACATCTATGTCTATTTATTATTGTATGAAAGTCGCTCTAAGCTTCAACAGGTGACCGCTGGCTGAATTAAAAATAACGGCGGCGAAACGATATGCAAGCCGCATATCGTTTTGCCGCCGAAATATGTTTTATATAATATGTATTTTCCTCAGTTTATTTCATATTAAAAATATCACACACACCCCTTTTCGTATGTGGCAGACCTGTCTAATGCGCCAGGTCTAGGTGCTAGGTCTAGGTGCAGCTGTAATGTGCAATTTTTTTTTATGATATAGGACGGCAAGGTAGCAAGCGAGTCAACTGATGGTAAGTGATCACAGCTGCCCATGGACAACTGCAACACCAGGATGTGACAGGAGCATTGCCGCCTTTCAAGGAGTTGGAAGGGAGGAAATGGGGAAGGGGAGGGTTGGAGAGATGGGCGTTCGGCTCTCTCACTCACCGAACGAAACACAGAAGCGATAACGCTTCTACTCAAACGTCGATTTACTGAGAGAGTGTGGTACTAGCAAAAATGAAATTTGCCGGTAGCGTCGCTCTACCACTCCAAAAAGGCAAATTACACGAAGTCAATAGCTTAATCTACAAACATGTGAGATAATTGCTAAAAAACACAAATCACACAGATTGAGCTAGCCCCAAGGTAAGTTCGAGACTTGTGTTATGGGATACTAACTCAACGATACTATATTTTATAACAAATACATATATACATACACATCCAAGACCCAGGCCAATCTAAAAAAGATTATTTTCCATCTTGACCTGGCCGGGGATCGAACCCGGTCACTCCGTGTCGCAGGCTGGCGTGTTGACCGCTGCGCCACGGAGCTAGTCATATGAAAGATAGAGACAGTGAGAGACCTATAAATATTTTTTAATGTGCCTGCATCTGGTGCTGAATATCTGGATATTGTTCATGCTGCACTCTGGTTCTACAGCAAAAATAATGCATTCATAAAAGTATGAAATATAAGATGGGCTGCTGGGGCGCTGATTCTAAGTACCATCGGCGAGATAGGGCACAAAATATCGGAGAGGACTAGTGATTCCCGCTTCGGTTCGTTTCTCATGCAAAGGATGGCCATTGCGATCCAACGTGGCAATGGTGCCAGCGTTTTAAGCTCCTTTGCACGGGAAACTATTGGAGGTGGTTTATAAATACAACTTTTTATGTAAAAATTAAATGAATAAAAATGAATTTATCTTATATTTACATACCTACATATTGTCAAGGTTTTTTTCCCTTGCGGGGTAGACAGAGCCCAGGTCTTAAAGACCTAAAAGCTACGATTAGTATTTTGGTGGGCATTAAGTAGAAAGCAGAATTCAAATAATGATAGTTTGCTAACCGCATCGCCTACTAATAGGAATCCAAGGATTTTCGCCCATTCCCTCGATCGGCTTTTACGATCTGCGCGGGAAGAGAAAAGAAACATAGAATGTATCAACATTAAGCAGCGCAGCGTCGGACATCCACCAACCAGATGGTCGGATGACCTGACTAAGGTCGCAGGAAGACGCTGGATGCAGGCCGCACTTCCAACTGGCTGTATTGGAAATCCTTGGGGGAGGCCCTTAACCAGCAGTGGACTTCTTGCGGCTGATATAATGATGAGATATGTGTACCAACATTCTACATTTTTTCTATTCTTCCAAACCAGCATGGAAAACTATATAAAAGATTTCTTGCTGGCCATTTTAAAACATTACTGATTATTAAAACAAAATGTATGTGTGGCAGCCCAGTAGTTTAAGCGATAATTAAGAAATCATTTTTACTACCAAGAACAAAAATATCCTATGAAATCAAAAGTAATGATTAATCTGTACTTTGTTATTATGCGTAGGTACATTTCATAAAAAGTATACAACAATAATTAATTAATAGCGTAAACCAGAGTTTGGGCGGCCCGCCCGCGCGGCTCGCTCCGTTATAAATAGCGCGGGCAATTACTACTTGCCTACAGCTATTTCTAAGAAATTCTCATTTCCACCAACCAAAATCTTTGTGGAATGGTGCATGAAACATGTATGAATTAATATTGTTTTAAGTGACATAAAGTAAATAAAAATACTTATTACAAAATAATGGCGTTTGATTTTATTTCCACTAATTTATAAAAAGACATTCCCCATTTCCTCAGTTGCCTGTGCAAGGAATAAAATCGATTATTTTCTAGATAACTTACTTATAGTAGGAAAGACAGTCAATGATTACCATAATTTTTACTTTCCACGTTAAGGTAAGATAATTACTATTGCAGTATTGGCAATAAAATAGGTACTTAAAGTTTTCCGTCTTCAATACTTAAGACGGTACTGCACAAAATTATGAAAATTGACGTATTTTATAATCACTAGTACTATGCGCTGAATTAATAAAATACATCAAAAGTTTTTGTATTATTTAGGACAATCTTTGAGCAAGATGACCCCCTTATTGGAATTTAAAACAGATACATATGAAATTTAAAAATGATATATATGTTTGGATGTCTAAAAACATTTTTCTTTGAATACTTTGTATATTTTACGTCTAAAGCAATAATTCTCACATGACAATATTGATATTCACATCTCGGAGGTTCGCCCCCTTTCTTCTCTTTTTATAAAAATATACATATGAAAATATTAAGACTTTTCATCTTTTTTCCTCATCGCCTAATGGTGTTGGAAAACACTTTACACTGTGGATTCGTTTATAGTAAAAGGTTGTCACAAAAATGTAATTTTTGCAAAAAAGCTTGTTAATTTATTACACGAGATAAGAAGAGTTTAATTTTAGGCCATATTGTTGGAATAAAAATATATCAGACATGGCTACTGGCAAAACATTTTTTAGCTGAATTAGGTGATAGCTTGTGTAATGAAAATCAAAAACAAGACAATACCAATGAAAGTTCGTAGAGTTCGTAGAGATTATATAGCGAACAATGAAAAATTATTTGGACGTGTACTGGAAACTGACCGAACACAAAATCAAATTCATATGAAGGATTGTGCATTGTGAATGCATTTTCGTAGATTATCTCGCTATTAGAAATATTCTTAACGGAAAGTCGTTATATAATAATTAGTACCTAGGTATCTTATACTGATTTATGAGTGGAGATAAATAACTAAGTATTAGGTAGGTATTTTTACAGTATACAAATAATTAGTAAATTAAATAGGTATGGTGGCTGTTAGGTGGGTACTTACTTGTATATCACATAAACGTTGAAATCTTCTAAATGGAATATCTGCATGTACGTAGGTCAATCCATTGCATGCAGGTAGCTGTCTACCTGCCTTTTTGTAGAACTAGACAAATATAAATTCAATTTAATGGCTTCAATTAAAAAATATATATGAAAAACAAAGCATTGTTTCCTTTGAAGCAGTTTAATACTGGGAAAAGTTCATTTGTTTTAGTATAGAAAGTAGATATAGGCAATGCTCAATATCGGCCTAGGTACAATTCAAACTAATTTTAAAAGATATTTATGCGGACTAAAGATTATCAATTGAAAACAGGTTTTTATATTACAATTAAAAATTATAAAGAAAATGTCTCCACTCACCTCTAAAATTAATCAGTCTTTTCGTTACAAGTGGCTCCATCTCTCAAAACTACTGGTAAGCAGGTCGTATTCGAGTAGCCCCATCTATCGGGGTCGTTCTGACTTAAATCTAAAATAAAAATAAACGCACGCCATCTGACTTAAACCTAGGCGCAGTGGTGCAGAAGGCTCCACTGCTTTCATCGGACTGAGGCTTCGCCGATGTACGATTCTACGAGAAAGTAGAGATTATTTTGAGGTTTGACGCAGTAACGGCAGGCTATTTTGAGCCACAACGGCGTTCGAGAATCCGTTGCCGTGCGTTGGTTGGTCGTTATTCTCGCTAGCCGTTGGTCGTTAGCCGTTGGCCGGGCCTTGTTTGGCGTCGCCTTATCTTACGGTTGCGTCCAGCAGATGGCGACAGCTTATTATATTTCGTTACGACGTGTAGTTTGCCAAGTCGTAAATCAGATTTGTTTAATTGTATATTGCTGTGTTCGAAATACAGCGTGTTGTAAGACTTGTAAGATTACGAATGAAGTACCAAATAGACCTAGCATTTTACTGAGACGAATTTACTTCGTTTTTTTAATGAGCTGTTTTATATTAAATACTAGGTACTTATTTAGTTACATGCCCCATTATTTCATTTGTAGTTTAAAATGTCAGATATACCTACAATGGATATTTTTCTCAGAACAATAACTAAAGCTAATATATTTTTATAATCTGTGATGTCTTATGAAATTGATAAGGACATCACAAAATTTTTATAGAAATGCGTTGTAAATAAATAATAATTACTTGTAATTATTACTTAAATAAAAATAAAATACTTACCTAAACTAAAATGAAAATCACCTGAACCTATTTCTTTATTTTTTTTAATGGTCTTTTTTCATTAAAAATCATTTTGTTTAGAAATATTAAACCATAGAAATTCATGAGATATTTTTTCAAGGCCCTAGAAAAAACCGGCCAAGTGCGAGTCGCGCACGAACGGTTCCGTACCATTATCTATAAAACACTTCGATAAAACAGTAACAAAATCATGTCTCTTGTATGGGAGCCCACCCTAAATATTTATTTTGCTCCGTTTTTATTAATTGTTGTTGTTATAGCGGCAACAGAAATACTATCTAATCTAGTCTAACTATGAGCTGCTAGTTCATAAGAGCCTGGTGACAGACGGACAGCGGAGCCGTATCAATAGGGTCCCGTTTGTACGCTTTGGGTTCCCTTAATAAAAATGAGGCTAAATTGCAATCGTGCTGGGTATTAAATTCAACTAACATAGATTTTATAAGAACCTAAAAATTTTGGATTTACTACCTTACTTATTATGGACGGTATTAAATAAAAAAATATATAAATATAGGGACAATCACAAATTGAGCTAGCCCCACAGTAAGTTCTGAACTTGTGTCGTAGGATACTATCTCAACGATACTACCTATATTTTATAATAGATACTTATATAGGTAAACATCCAAGACCCAGGTCAATCTGAAAAATATCGTTTTCCATCATGACCTGACCGGAGATCGAACCCAGACACCCTCGTGTCACAGGCTGGCATGTTAACCACTGCGCCACGGAGCTCGCCAAATATTAATCAAGGAGTAAACAAATTGTCAGTTTCAAAAAAAAATTGGTAGGATATCTACTAATTTTATAAAATCTTTTTTTAACTCATTTTCATTAGAAACAAACATCCTTACTAATATTATGAATGCGAAAGTGAGTTTGTTTGTTTGTTTATTTGTTTGTTTGTTGATGATCGGTTCAGTAGTTACGGCGTGAAAGCGTCACGCCGTAACTACTGAACCGATCATCATGAAATTTTGCATATAAGTTTTCTGGAGTACAGAGAAGGACATAGGCTACCATCCCGGGAAAAAGTACTATTCCCAAAGGGTTCGACATTGACGCGGGCGACAGCTAGTTGTTTCATAAATTGGTAGAAAATACAGTACCTACTATATACTACTACTATATATATACAATATAATTTATAAAAAATGTGCTTGAGTAGTATCTACTAATATGTCTAGCCTTTTTTTACCAACTCATCCCTAAAATCTTTATTTTTACCCTAAAATTAGTAGCTATACAAGCTACTTAAATAATATTTGAAAAAAAATATATATATCATAATATATCATAAATATCAAGATTTATAACACTTATTTGAATACAAGCTTAACGCTACTAAATACCAGAATGAGTC
Source organism: Elegia similella (assembly GCA_947532085.1). NCBI lineage: Eukaryota > Metazoa > Arthropoda > Insecta > Lepidoptera > Pyralidae > Elegia > Elegia similella. Next base: position 15,378,534 of record OX383929.1, read on the forward strand.
CCATTTTTGTACCTTTGCAAAAGTTAGTATCATGCTAGAATTCTTGTTTTGTTTGAAATGGTTGCTTTCATCATCATACTCATCATATCAGCCGCAAGAAATCAACATAGGCCAATTTCCAATACGACCGGTTAGAAGCAGCCTGCATCCAGCGTCTTCCTGCGACCTTAGTCAGGTCATCCGACCATCTGGCTTGCTGGTACGTGGTCGCCATTCGAGAACCCTTCTGCCCCATCGGCCATCGGTTCTACGCACTATGTATGCTTTCAAATTGGTGCCTTTTAAGTTTTATCTCAATCGGTTCAGTACTTTGACTAAAGTCGGTTTTTTTTAATATGAAAGATTATCAGCAAATGTCAAGATTCGACACATATATAAAATTTCTCAGAAGTCAACATGCATAGGTACGTGTTAATCGGAATAATTGTGTCAATGAATTGGTACGGCAATGGAGATCCCAACACTTAACAGTTCGTTCATCTGCAGTATTAATTCGCTCACAATAAAAGTTTATACATGATCAGGGCTGTCATTATCAACTGCCTGCCAGGTGATTGCAGGCATGACATCGAATGTGCACACCCGGCCTCCCAAGCTGCTAGTTGCTTTTCCGTTTCTTCCAACTGAGTATTATCCCAATACCTTCATTCCCAAATCCAATCAAATTCCTATCCTTCCCCAGCTTAAAAATGCTTCCGATGGGCAGCAACATCGAAAGCACAAGAAAAAGAAACTGAGTTCGCCAACCCGACTACCAAGAGTATGGCAATATCCTCTGATGGAACGAATAATCCTTGGGAGAGGCCTATATCCAGTAGTGGACTTGCGCCTAGAATGATGACGGTGATGAAAAGTTTATTACAATAGTTATATTTTCTTTTAAATATTGTGTTTATATTGATAGTAATTGAGGATAATTATTTCCTAAATTACTATCATTATTTACAATTTTTTCTTACAATTTTTTAGCTTCCATGCCATTTTGTTGGCAAAAACATCGGATGACAATACACTATTAAGCAGTCATTTAAATGACCTGATTTTAAAAAAAAAATATTTTGGCCTAAAATAGTCAATAAAACAAAATTGCACATATATACTTACTAGCTTTCGCCTGCGGCTCTACTCGCGTCGTTGTCGATCCCTCGGGAACAGTATTTTTTCCCGGACAAAATATACCCTATGTCCTTCTCCGTACCCCAGACAACGGGTATGCAAAATTTATGATGATCGGTTCCGTAATTACGGCGTGAAAGCGTAACAAATAAACTCGCTTTCGCATTTGTAATATTACTTAGTATGGATTTAGGTAGTAGCCTAAACGTGCCGAAATTAGGTAAATGAACAGCTATGATGAGGGACTCCTCACCGTGGAATAGCTCCGTCACAAAATTTTAGAGAATGAATTAGCTCATATTTTGTGTGTATTTCATGTGTTAGTAGGTAGTCTACAATAGTTCATAATACCTCTATTAAGATTGTGACAAAACAACTGAGCATTGTTTTTATTTCAACATTTCATTTCTGTTATAAACTTTTATCAGGCCTATGGTACCATAATATCGAATTGTCATCAGACTTACATAAGTACACAACATTTCAGCTCAACTTTCGGTTATGGATAAGTGCTTCAAATTATGAGTTGCAAGATTTAACCCAAACGAACAAGATACATAAATGTATACTTACATAGCAAATTAAATAAAATCATGTAAAAATCAAGGTGTTCGTTTGGCCACATTTCCACTGCAATACAGTGGGTATTGCAGTGGAAATTTGGCCAAATGATTTTTTTCAGGTAAGGTAACGTAACCCATAAGTACTATAGCGTCCAGTCCATACTCGCTATTTCTCGGTGACCCGTAATGCACGAGAAAATATTTGTACTTCATCTTCACAGGTCTGCTCTTCTAGAGTTGCCCAAGGAAGTTCACCGCTCCATTTGGACCTCATCACAGATTTGACAAAGGATGGCTTTAGAGCTGGGGTGAATCTGTTCGTAAACTTAAATTTAGTATTTTATCAGATCATGGCACAAATTTCGTTGGGGTCAATAATTATTTAAACGGTATTTATTCTAGTCTAGTCACACATTGCATACACAATATCTTAAAAAAGCCTCCAATTTAACTTTGCGCCTCCAGTCAGGCAGGCGCGATTATAAAAACTTTTGCATATCATATAACAGCAAGAATAGTGTAGGGTAACATGCTATCACATACATGGTATGTAGTATATATTCTTAATTAGCAACCCGCCCGGCTTCGCACAGGTGCAATATAAATACATATAAACCTGCCTCTTGAATTACTCTATCTATTAAAAAAGCCGCATCAAAATCCGTTGCTTAATTTTAAAGATCTAAGCAGGTACATAGGGACAGACAGACAGCGGGAAGAGACTTTGTTTTACCCATGTAGTGATAGTACAGTGACACCGGGAACGCTTGGATCAAAATGCATCAGATCGTTTTCTGGTACCGAAGTCGTTTAGAATATTAACTAAGTAATAACAAAATACAAGGTAAACATGACTCGTACTCATGCACCGGTTCAGTACAAAAAGGTAAGGTATTATTTTCTTTTACTTGTGCTAGACCTTGTTCCTCGCTAAATTTCATGATAATGGCCAATAGACAGTATCTGATAAGATTTGATTCTCTTGGGAAAAATCACCCTTGTTTGCCTAAAACACTTTTATTACCTACTGTTTGATTGTCCTGCAAAATAATCATAACTTTCCTGTTTGTTGCCCGTGGTACTACCAATTGACCTACAACTCCTACAAGTAGCACCACGGGGAAAAATAGCGGTGGTCGATACTGCAACTAAATATAATGAATTCACCCTATTCGGAAATTGAGATAATAGGTACACCATAGATTAAAAAAAAATTTGCGTCTCTCTGAGGTATACGGACAATCGATAAACCAATTGAGAATCAAAAAAACAAAAGAGAAGCGCGTATAAGATAAAGAAAATCTTGAAAAGGATGTTCTTAGTTTCGTATTTATTTTTAGGATAATTTAAGGTTTTCCTTTTTTTTAAACGAGAATGGTTCTTTATCTTAGTAATAATACTGAACAATTAAAAAAAACTAAACTATATACATAAAAAGTTATAGAATACTAAATTAAATTAGCTGATCGTTCATTTGCATAATGATTTGTATAGTCTGTGCAACCCCATGTGATCCAGGGTTGGATAAAAGGCCAGGTCATCATCGAGGAATGCACTAATTGAAAAAATTGTTGCTTCATGAAAGCTGCTCTTGAATAAATATCAAACAAAGCAATATACAAAATATGTATAGTAGTATAGTATGCCTAAATAATAAATAATTATTTAAATACCTAGGTAGGTATCATAATAAAATCTTTAGCCAGCTGCAAGTACTCTCCTTTTTGGTAGATTTAATGCAAAAACAAAATATTACTTACAATATTATTTTATTATAAAAGTTATAAATGGAAATAAATATATTTACTTATCCTAAACACTTATGTACAAAATTATTTTGGCGCTACATCGTACAAGTTAATATTACGAGGTACCTACTCGACAACTAGACTCCATGTCTTACGGGATTGGAACAAGGAAGCTTCACGCTCGACTTTCCCAGGGAGTTGCGGTTTCACAATAGCGTCCACACACATTTTTGTACAGAAATATCTTATAAATTAATATCACTTTAAGTAGTGTTGAAGCGAGCTGTTCACTTGCCGAGGAGGATCTTGCGGCCAGCGCCCATGTTCTGGCCAGCCTGGGTGGCGCCCTTGTTGGATCCCGCCTGCAGACCAATCACAGTCTTGCCGGCATTCAGGACTTCATCGGAGAAATCACGCTTGCACTCGTCAGAGGGCTTGGGGCCAAGGTAGGGACCGCTCCATTCAGAGTGCCTGTAGGTCTGTAACAACATACAAATTAAAAGTTATTTAATTGAAATTGTCACTGAAGACCTAAAGTACCACTGTTTGGCTTCTACGTAACCGCATGGCCTTGGATATTTATGAAAACTGAGGTAATGTTGCTCCAAACTCGTTAATCTTACTGAACTTGGCACGCTTCCAAGTGCTCAAATCCGAAACATCAAACCAAACAGTCTGTAAACGCCTTATTTTGCGAAACGATTTGAGTCTATTCTCGTACTTGTTTATCAAACAAATAGGCTGTTGGAAAATTTTATACCTACATTTAATGTTCTTAAAACTGGATATTACCTAAATGTTTGTAATACCATAAAATTTGCAGGAGTCTGGCATTACTAATTCGTTCAAAAATATCGACGATGACGTTTGCTCTTTAGTTAGAGATAACGTAGATTTGTTCGCTCACTACTTCGTCTCAAGAGTTTCTTTATCTCTAATTTTCAGCTTTATATTCAGCTTCTTTAGCTTTATCATAACTGCGCTATCGGCCTATTAGTTTGAGAATGGATCAGATTCAATATATAATTAGACGCTTACCTCACGGCCCAGGGCGTAGAGTGTGCTCACGACCTGTGCGATGTCCTTCTTCTCCCAGAGGTCGACGGTCTGGAACACGTCGATGTCAGGGACGCCGTAAGCTTTGATGGCGGCCTGGAAGCTGTTGACAGAAATAACTTGTAACAAACGAGTTCTATGTATAAATAAGAGTATACAAGATATAATATCATAAAACTAAGTGACAGAGGATGGCAGTATACTAATAATATAAATATATAACGACAAATCACATACATTGAGCTAGCACCTCAGTAAGTTGTAAACTTGTGTCGTGGGATACTAACTCGTTGTCCATCTTGACCTGACCTGGGATTGAACTCGGGATTCTGCGATTCTAAGGCGCAAGTGCCACTTAGCCACAGAAGTCGTCGTAAACAAAGCATATAAATAAAATAGAACCAAAGATAAAGATAGGTTTTTAAAATTATTCAATAACCTTTTATAAAGGTACACATGTGTAACACCTTTCGGCCAATATAGGATCATATAATTATTCGATTCGTATGAATTGAATTGTTAAAAACGTATTTTTGTGACTTACTTATACAAGTTAGTTAATTAAACTTTAAACGAAATATTGTGTGATTATGTAGGTTTTGCTGATTATGATGATGTAGGTTCTCAGTACTTAAGGTCACTTTACTTTTTAACTCTTATACAAATTATACTCACTTTGTGATGTTCTCCATCATCTTGAACTGTCCACCAGAGGTGTTGATCTTGGAGACGGAGCCTGGCTTCAGCTTGTTAACGAGCTGGCAGAGAACGGTGCCGTCCTTGAGGACATCTTCGAAAGCTTCACCAGGGGGGAATTTGGCGCCTAGGATGGTCTCAATCCATTCCTGGCATTCCTTCTCCTGCTCAGGGTTGCGCTTGGAAGCGAGCTGTAAATGTGCAAGATATACATTTAGGACACTTTTTAAACTATAGAAAATCAGAACACGGCACGGCCAAGTGACAAAAGTCAGTGTACCTGAATTCTAATCGGAATTAAATTAAATTTGACAATTGAAATTTGCACAATATTTAATATAAAATATTAGTTTGTAAAAATATATCATTTTTAACACCGAAAATATATATGCAAAATAATAATAACTATTATTAAAATTGCATAATTCAATTTGAAATTCATTATTCCTTCAAATAAAATCATAACAATTATAATTATAAATCAAACCAATAGTTTGTATTGCTAACGTATTTTATGTAATGTGAATAAAAATTAAGTAGGTTAAAGTTTTCTGAAGAAAAAAAATATGAATTTATATTTATAGCGCAGCTTACCTTGGCGCGGACTTGGCGTTCCAGAGACATATTGTGTGTATGTGTTTGTGCGAGTTGGGAGGAGGTAGAGCTTTCGGGCACTCCGCTAGACTGAACTTCTGAAAACTGAGTCCACGTATTTATAGAGAGAGCGCCAGGCTGCCCTTCTGGAAAACTCGTGCGCAACGCCGCTTCCAAATTACAATTCTGACTCAACAGCCTTTATATGAAGCTGTTTCTTAAAATTGAATCATATTTTTATTCTGTCGTTTCCGTAATGTTAGCAACTTTTGTACATTTTAACTACCGTATAATTTGATTTATTTTAGTTTCATTTGTACTGAATCTTTCAAAGAAATATTAAAGTCAGAACCATTGTCTGGTATTCATAACAGACGTAAACTGAGACTTCCTATATCTCTAGTGAAATGGTCCTTTGCTAAAAGATTCAGTATTTTCTCATTCAAATGTATATTTAACAGAGTATCCAAAAACTTTAACTTAAAAAGAGCTTCTTTAAGAGGTGCAAAATCTGTAATCACTAAATATTTGTTAAGCCTTAACTATGAGAAAACAGAATCAATTTTCACTGGCTTCAATGCATTAAGTAACTAAATTTCCTTCGCAATGTTAATTGACACATGCATCATAAAATATATTATTTCTTGTTAAATTTGTAATTTACTTGGTGTCTTAAGACACAAGTGTATGCTTAGTTTAAGAACCCCTGTGATATCCAGATATTATACATCACAAATATCATTTAATATTCCTTTTAAAATATTCTGTAACATAATTAAAATTTATCGAAAACTGGTTTTCCAAGTTACAAGCTCTGCTTGGTTTGGTAACTCCTGGTTTTTCTTTTAGGATAATTAATATCATATATAATAAGACACATATATAATGTACACGCTATGGTAAACTTAATCTAGATATGTTAAAAGTGTAAAGTAGGTAATTGTAATCTTCTCTACTTCACATCAATATATTTATGGATTTGATATGTTAAAACATAATCCAAGACCCAGGGCTAACTGAAAAATATAGTTTTTCATCATTACCTGGCCGGGGATTGTACCCTGGACCCTGCGGTTCAAAGAGAGTTGCGGTATCTCTGAGCCACAGAGACCGAGGTCAATATTCTCACCGACTGAGTTTGATTTAAAAACAATACACTTCGGCGTAATAATTGCTTATGAAATAACCTTCTCTGATATATACTTGTATAAGCAGAATTACTGTCTACCCCGCAAGGGAAAAAGACGTAATACTATGTATGTATAAGCAGAACTAACTATCTTTTATAGATTTTACGAGCAGTACCCCTCCACCAACAGGTTTTTGCGATCCTCGACTTTTCTCATTATCATCAGAGTATATTCCGGTTTGCATCCACAGTTGTAATGCAACAGGGCCGGGGTCCGTCATTATCACAGTTTCATGCTGGGATATGATTTGGCGAAAGTTTTTACGGCTGGCTGTCCGCCTGACGCCAACCCTCCTTGGATATCTCCAGAACCGCACATAAATACCTATAGTGAAAGAATCGATGACAGTTTCGTCCGAACGGTATCATGTGTGTGTGCTTTTTTGGGTTTTGTTGATTTTGTCTTATAGCACTAGATGCATTCATTTCCTTTAAATTAACATAGCAAAAAAAGTTAGCAAGCAAATAATCAAAATCATAATTGCCCGTGTAATCCCTTGTATGGGGACTGTGATAAAGTCAACAAAAAAATCACACAGATTGAACTAGCACGACACAAGTCCCAACTTAATGTGGGGCTAGCTCAATCTGTGTGATTTGACCCTACATATTTATTTATTTATTGGTGATGTACTCGTATAGGTACGCTTAAAACCTTTTCCAAGCGACCTTTCTTATGAGGTTAAGTTAAAGAGTCTAGCTCTTTCGAGCCCTAACACTATTTTTCTTAATTATTTGTATGACGTTTGAGTAATAATAAGCAGCAACTTTGATAGAATCGAGAAAAAACCACAAAAAAACACGTTACTCGGATGAAACAAAATATCAATTGGACCGTAATAGGTAGAGGCTTCAAATTTCGCATAATGTGTAATATTTAATTCTAGCAGAATTAAATATTAAAACCTATTACGGTTCAATAGATAAAGGCTGGTGGGTGACAGAAGGATGAATGGACGGACGGACATCGGAAGCTTAGTAATGGTTTCTTTTGGCACTCTTTAGGTAAGGAACCATAAAACCTAGGTGCCTGCCCTGGTCTTCGAGATAGAAAATCGATCTTTTCAAATACGAATGCTAGTTTGTTTGTTAGTTACACTTTAACGCGCTTACTACGATGATCATAGAATTTTACATATAGATACGTTGTCTGGGCTGCAGAAAAGGAAATAGGCTACCTTTTATTCCTGAAAAATGTAATGTTCTCGACTAGTGCTGTATCGAAGAGAAATTCTCTGTTCTCATGAATTCCTTCACACGGAAATTTGCGGGAAATATCCAATAATATATATAAACTAGCTTTTTGCGGCTCCGCCCGCGTCAATGTCGATCCCCCGGGAATAGTACTTTTTTTCCGGGTAGCCTATGTCCTTAATCGCACTCAACAAACAAACAAACAAACTCACTTACGCATTTATAATACTAGTAAGGATTCTCGAGAAAATTTCTAATAATTCCCGCACATGAGAGAAAGAACAAGAAATTCTCGGGAAATTTTCGACCCAATCTCTTCGTCCTCGAAAATTTGATCACGGCACAACACTATTCGCGACGTTAATCTGAACTGTGGATGAAAGCTAGTTCAATACCCATACTTATATTATACAGGTAAGTAATATAACATATAAGCACAAAATATATGTATTTTAAGATAAATATCAACGAAATATATAATTTTGGTCAGTATAACTATCAATTAAGATAAAAAACGAAATAATTTTAATAAAACTAAAATCTTTTATTATAACAATTATTTAACATATCAACCTTTATTATACCCTTTTATTTTTATAAAATTTAACAAATAGGTTAGTTTAATGTATAATAAACGTTCTATATATAAAATTAAGGATAATAATCATTGGTTATACGAATAAATTAGTAGAAGATTCTCAATACACACCTAATAATTAAATTTTTAACAAAAAAAAATATAGTTTCTTCCATATATCCAAAGTTCTTCATCATATCTTCACCAAATTAAAATGGTAATCTGAAATCGAAAATCTGAATATTCTGAGTGAATTAAATATAAATATATACGGACAAATCACACAGATTGAGCTAGCCCCATGGTAAGTTCGAGACTTGTGTTATGGGATACTAACTTAACGATACTATATTTTAAAACAAATACATATATAGATAAACATCCAAGACCCAGGCCAATCTGAAAAAGATCATTTTCCATCTTGACCTGGCCGGGGATCGAACCCGGGCACTCCGTGTCGCAGGCTGGCGTGTTGACCACTGCGCCACGGAGCTGTCAATTCTTCAAACTATAGCCTCTAATACAGGTTGAAAAAACAAATCAGATAAAAATAGGTATAATTAAAATTTTTCTTAATTTGTTTCAAACTTTGTCTACTTTTTAAAAGTGCATTATCGTCGTAGCACGCGCTACGAACGCTACATGCCTTAATATAAGTTTCGAAAAAAAATTAACCGTGAACCGTATCTTTATCTTGTAAACAAATGGACAGATTTTAATAAAATATATTAAACAATTATCGCTAGACTACCTGCTTTCTAAAAAAAACTGCATCAAAATTCGTTCACCCGTTTCTGAGAACACATTCTATTTAAAATAGCCAACTTTGGCTTTTATACAGCTTTGCAGCTAGCACATTGGCTGAAGTTTTCACAAAAATGTAGCTTTATGACGCCTTGATAAGACATTTACCACAAACCATCACTGACGCAGGATGTGATGACCACGTTGTTTACAACCTTTCCGACCACTTGAGCAGCTTTTTTAGAACTGTACGCTCACAGTTCTAAAGTTTCTCATTTTGCTTAATGTAAGTAGTGCTCTTCACTCGTGGATTTTTTTTCATCGGTAAAGAGGATATTTCTTTGCCGTTCTCCGTGCGTATTGCTACAGAAAGTGTTTTGATCGATCCACTCTCTTTAATTGTAAAGCTTTATTTAGTGCATGTATTGTACATATCGACGATAAGCATCGATCTTCAGATTTAGTTTTATATTAAGCGATAGAGTCCTAGCGGGAATCTTCATTTCTCGCGACAAGAGTTTTTGCTTCCGAATGGGATTTCGACGAGTTTTGGCTTTAACAGCCTTTGTAGTTCTAACAGCACGCAGCTGCCCCGATCTTTTATGGTCTTCGACAGAGGAAGTGTTGCTGTATTTGTTGATAGTACGATATAGGAACATACGGCTGATACCAAGTTTTTGAAGTGTCTGGAATATGACCAACGGCTCCATGCCCGCTTTGTGCAAGACGATCACCGCAATCCTATTTTCTTTAACACCCCATTCCATATTGTAATTTGATGATAACCACGAAAAAATATATAGTATAGCGCAAAATCGTAAGAACTTTAAAAACATCAACGCGTTCCAAATTTAAAATTTAAAAAAAAAGGAAAGTTTTTGTGTAACAGTATTTATGGCCAGACTATTTATTTAAACGGGACTACGCAAACCTTTTTTATTGTTTCCGTTGCGAACACGATGGATTGGTTGGATATTGAAACGTCAACGGAAACAAATAGTTAAAAAGTTTTGTCCCGTTTATAACATAATAATGTTTATAAAAGATATAAAATAAATAACCTAATAGAATTTAATATATATAGGTTAGTTAGTATACAACATTTATACAGTTATTTATGATTAAACGCACGAGTACTTTTTAATAGCAAGTTTAAAAATACAAGGTGAATGACCAGGCGTTAGAAGGGTTTTCATTTATTTTTAAATAAAGCGCTCAGACACAAAATACTTTTTTAATAAGTAACTATCTGTCCATCTCATAAATCACTTTCATTACACAGTTAACATAATATGTTTGATGTATAGGATGCGGACAAATCCTTTGTATGCGGTCAAGAAAGCCAAGTACACATATATTTTATCGGGCATTACTCACAGGTGACAGAGCTGCTAATATTAAGTGTCCGAGCACATCAAAGGCCGTTAGCAATGATAGGTCACGCGAAAGTAACCTTGTTTCTTATTTAGAAAATCTAAGGACACTAACGACCGAAATATATAAATAAAAAAGTTGTTTTTAGCTGGAATCTTTTTTCAGTGCCAATATTAGTACATTAATGAACAAAATCAAAGTATAGGTGATTATAGTGATTGTATTTTAGTGATTTAAAGAGCAAACGCAACAATACATAACAAACACTAGAAGTTGCAGTAATGTAAATAATTGGAACATCGAGATAATTTTTACAAATATGTCTCCGATAAATAATTTTTATGCCAGCCTATGTCCAGCAGTGGACTTCTTGCGGCTGATATGATGATGGAGTCAATATTGATCGATCTTAGAAAAAAATATTTCTATTTATGTAGTACATATACTTTTATTTTTTTTAGATGCAAAGAATAACAGGTAAGGCAATAATGGAAAGTCTTATTATAATAAAGTATACACAAATTTCACAGGCAGGACAAATAATCATTTCTCTATAACACTTTCGCCAGCCCTTCGAAGAGGCTTTACAATATTTAGTGCCATAAACAAGACGTTATGTAACAAGCAGTCTTAAAATTGTCTCAATATCCATATCCGGTTAAAGTTGGGCAGGCGCGTCGCCCACGGCCACGCGTGACTGAGTCCCGCTGAGTTGTCACTGTCAGCGCCCGGGGCCACGCCATTCCAACACTCGCAGATAAACAAAATCACATTCTTACTGGTACAAACTGTTCGATGATTCATAAACAACAGTTTAATCTTAGCTGTGCATCATCGACTGTAAACGTAAACATGTAAACTAGTATACACAGTTACTAACTTTATTTTTCCTTCATGTCGATATTTTAATTAAAGTCTTTAAACGCTGGATAAGTACTTATCCATTGTTAAAAATACTTTCTTTAAATGTTAACATAAAGGAATAATAATCATTTATATTTATTTTCAATCAAACTACTGACGATTTTGATGAAATTTAAATGTAACCAATATTAAAGCATACGCTTTATAAAAAAAATCAAGTCTGTTCATAAATGACGGAGTTCTGAGGTAAAAAACATATAACCCAATTGATAACCTCCTCCTTTTTAATAAGTCTGTTAAAAAGGTAATTAATTAGCGTGTTAATTATGAGAAAAGAAAATCAGAGGATACAGTTGTTACATACTAAAGTAAATATTCTAATCTTCTTTAATGATATAAGTAATCGTCAATTGTAATAAAAATTGCGGTCGATTACTACGTCGCAATTAATGTCAGCTTTATAGCCGACATAATCTCGCAGCGTAACAAACGTTTACAAATGTTTTAAGAAGTAAAAGTACCATTGATAAATAATTATCTACTTCATTACCTTTTATCTCTCTGCTCTCTGACTTAGACATGATGAGGCCACAATTCTTTCGTCGTTCGTTGCAATTTAATAAATATAAAAGGACATATGACACGTATTGAGCTAGCCCCACAGAAAGTTGTGAACTTGTGTCGTAGGATACTAACTCAACGATACTATATTTTATAATAGATACTTATATAGATATACATCCAAGACCCAGGTCAATCTGAAAAAGCTCGTTTCCATCATGATCTGACCTCGCAGGCTGGCGTATTAACTACTGCGCCAAGGAGCTCGCCAAATTGAAATTGTTCACCAGAACTTATACTTCTTTATGTATTTTTTCTTGTAATTGATTATTATTAATATTAAGACCATTATTATTCTGAAAAAAACTCTGTTGTATGTCTGTTCATCTGTACTCCTCTACAGGTCACATTTCTCAGCCGAAGTTCGAAAACAGAATTGTTGACGATTATTTTTTCGTTTTATTTTATCAAAATGGCGAATACCTGTCATAAGGTCTTCGGTTTCACAGAGTTGCCAGTTATTTATCTACAGATGTTGTTCAGCTTACAACAATAGCTTTGCGTTGTTGATCAGCTTACAATAATACTTAGGTAATGTGTATGTACATACATATATATCAAAATATATATTCATACTTAAGTACTAATATAGCGTCGGGACCGAGATAAGCCAAACTAACTGCGCTCGCCAACCCGTCTGCCAAGCGTCGTGAGTATGGCAAAAAAAAATTGTGTTTCTAAGCTTTACGGAATTATCGCTAGTAGTATTTCGATTTTGCATAAATTAAACAAATATAACAAATACAAATATGACGTTCAAAAAGAGATACATGTATCCAATTTTGAATAAAAATCTTTGACTTTTGACTTTATCGTAAGAGGAATTGCTTACGATTCATTTTCTTCGTTTCTATCCAACTAACAACAGCACGTAGAGGTAGAAAGTGTGAATTTTGTGCCGTAGCATTTAATCGCTCCATTATATGCCAAACTCGATTCCTCAAGGCAGTGTACTCGGTTGCATTCTCTTCTTGATATATACATGGTGAAATTTTGATCGTTCTGGACCCTTAAAGGGGTGATTCAGCCCGTCAATATGAACAACTTTTCCTACGGGAACAATGCTGGGAACTCAAAAAAATATGGGCAGTTCCATACAAAAAATTTCGGCCGCCCGTTCAATTTGTATGGGAAATTTGTAGGGGATTTTTAGATTTTTTCTCAGCATTGGTCCCATAGAAAAAGTTGTTTATATCAACAGGCTGAATCATCCCTTTAAAAGTCCAGAACGATCAAAATGTCACCGTGTATAGGTGACCTGCCCAAAACACTGGAAGAACACTGTGTAATTTTCTCTGACATCTCTATTTTATTCCCGACACGTTGTATACTTAATAATCAACATTCCCAATTTTTTACTGACATAATAGATTAGCACAATTTGGTAAGGTTAAAAACTACTTGTATATTATTAAAAATTAAATATGAAATCGTACCTACAATATCATCTGAACGGGAGCCAAAGGGATTACGAATTCTATAAACCTATTAGACACAATGTCATTCGTTACAATGATCAAAAGTCTACTTTACATTAGTATCTAAACTTTATTGCTATCATGTGTTCAGTAGGTATTAATATTGTACATATCTGAAGATTCAACACATTCGCACATGTATTTGTGTCATTTTCATGGTACATACTCGTACTACAGATTATACTTACTATGTATGATTATAGCATAAAATATAATTTTCATTTTTTCCAATTTCACACAATAAAACTGACAGATGTTATTTTATACATTCATTTGTACAATTTCTATTCGTATTTTTAATGAAATGTACTAATTAGAGATTTTTTAACTTTCGTGCTTTAAGGACATAATTATGTTATATTATGTTAAAACGGGAAACAAGTAATAAAGGGTTCGTGCTAAGTCTCGTTTACTTGCATAATTATGTACCTACTTGGAGAATATTATTTTTAGGGCTCGTTGATATCTGCGATTTATTTAAAGATAAAGGTCTACCCTGGATACCCAATTGAATATTAAGTGTGATGTTGAAATAAGCAGTAGGTACATACCCACGCAAGGTATCTTTTTTCAAATCGGGTGGTTAAGGTAAGTCACCTTTAACTTTATTGACAATATCAGTCTTCTTTTTTCATATGTCAAAACATATGCAAAGGAAGTAATATTAATGTAAAATTTTCCAAATTGCTTAAAGTCATCATCACGCGTTAGTAGTATTTTTCGTAATAAAAAATAACTAATTTATATTATATACAGTTGATATTATTTTGAATTTAATTCAAATAGTAAAAAGGATACGAGGAAATAAAAATGCTCAAATTCATTATTCTCTTTATTAAAACACCCTCCACAAATTTCATCAGTTTGTTACATACACTCGGATACATTAGGTACTATGCCTTTATTTACATTATAGGTATTAAATTACATATGTACAACATTGTTCGACGCCAGTCTGCATTGTTCATTAATACCTAATTATATAAGAATCCAGTTAATACGTCTATGGAATATAATAAATAAAAATTAAGTAACACAGAGCATTGACTAGAATCACAAATCCATCGAAATAATAATTCAAACTTAGGAATATAAAAAAATACTAAGTAGAAGCGATTAAAATCTTTTTAGTTTGTTCATTTACATTAAATAGATAGAAGGTATACTTGATAAACGTATACGACGGTTTGGAGTTTATTTACAAACATTATCACACATAGTTTTTAATTTATTTATATTCATCTAATATTTCAATACTAACCTATCATTGGAAACCATGACAATACAACTTCATTCAAATTGAACATCCTCATACAACATCTCCTGTACACTGAACCGGTCGATTAGGTACATTAATACATTACTTTCTAAAACTCATTCAAAAGTACATTATTGCATCTTTACATTAATTAATGGACACGTTTTGGCACTTTAAATGTTTGTTTCAACAATAACTTCAGTCACATTGTTTGTTCACACATATTCACTCGGAATGGAAAGTCGGGAATGTAAAAGGCGCCAGAGGCGCGCGTCGAGCCCGCGGCGTGGACTCCCAGCGTACTCTACCCGTCGAGTCGGCAGGGCTCGGTTATGCCCATTAGAAAAGATGGTTGTTCGTTTTGGCGAGCGTGCCGAGGTGATCGGAGAGTAGATAGTTGGGCGGTGCGACGCCCAGCAGCGGAAACCCGGAAGGCTGGCGTAGCAGGCCGCAGCCGCCGGCCCACTTGCCGCCGCCGCCGCTGCTCACGGGAGGCAGACCCGCGCCTCCACCGCCGACGCCATTCAGCTCCTCGCACAACTTGTTGGCTAAAACCAAAGAAAAAACCAAGTTTGAAAAACAAATCTTCAACTAATTGAACTGAGACCGTCCAATTAAAATGCATGCTCCAAGTAAGTACCACGTACCATTATGCCAAATAACTGAAAATCGTGCATACAAATCTGCTCGAATATGAAATCAGACTGCAGCCCGACGGGCGAATATGAAATAATCGTGGTAACGCAATTAAGCGCTAATCACCTAATCCTTGCCGCGCGGCTCCGTTGTTTATTCAAGCCTGAGTGACAATCGCGCGCACAATTAGCGCAAATGAGCCGAAGTGAAAATCTGGCGGTGCGGCGCGGTGGCGGTGGCGGTGGCGGCAGCTAATGTGATTAAGCCCGCAAGTCCGCCATTAGCCGAAACCATGCTCTACCATAGCGTCCACAAAGCCTGCCAGCATCAAGTCGTTGAAATAATTCAGATTTTTTAAATTTTAATAAGTTGTAATCTGTAATTTGCATCGGACTCTAAGGTATTAATAACATTTTATAAGGTAGGGACAAGAATAATATGATGATGAATAATATGATATGATGAATTCAATTAATTAAAAAGCAAAATGCTCTCCACAGTACCATCTTTCTGTAAGTAGTTATAACATCATACATTAGATCCTACCACTTAAACCTACACACGATCAACCGAACAAAATAATATTTTTGACTATATATTTATATTAATGAAATTACCGAACTCTGTTATTTATCCTTATCCTTACTTTCTAATTCTAATATCCTTACTAATATTATAAATGCGAAAGTGAGTTTGTTTGTTTATTTGTTTGTTTGTTACGCTTTCACGCCGTAACTACTGAACCGATAATCATGAAATTTTGCATGCAAGTTCTCTGGAGTACGGAGAAGGACATAGGCTACCTTTTATCCCGGGAAAAAGAACTGTTCCCGAGGGAACGACTTTAACGCGAGCGAAGCTGCGGGCGAAAGCTAATGAAATTATATTTTACTGGTACCAACCTGGTACAAAATTCATAAAAATCTCGAAATAACTATTGAATCAAGGCAATAACACTAGGTGTAGGTCAAAATGACTATTTCGAACTTGACCTAAATTCTTTATCCTATAAATATTTCAAACGACAATGGTCAACCGAGGGCACAACCTCCTATGCTATTTTTTAATGCCACTTATTGAAGAGACGGATTTATTGTGACGAAAGTCTTGGTGTGTACGTGTGCGCCCACGCAAATCGGAGGCTAAAATAGAGCGATCCCAAATACTATTGGTGGAAATTTCTGAACGCATGACTCACTCTGTTATAATTTCAGCAATCAGTATAGCATTGGTAAGATTTCGGTGATATGGCGGCTAAAAATATTTCATGACATCGCGCGGCAAGAGAGTTAAAGTGGATCGGAATGTCGATAAAGAGAATATAAACATATTATTTCTTTTTATTAATATCACGCAAGAAAAACATAATTAGATAAATTGTCTAACAAAATAACCTGTTATCAGTTGATCTTACGTTAAAGTAGAATTGATAAATACACGTAGCTTTATATTTTCCGTAATCATATATTTTTAAATTTTGTTTTATTAAATTTTTTTAATTTTGCTTGTGCGATCCGATTTTCTTAAAAGCCAATTTATTTTTCTAGATTGAAATTTATTCTATAAAAATTACATTTATTTTGCTGTTTTTAAGAGTCCGTAATTGATTAACGAGCTGTCAGCAATTAGCTAAAATACGCCTTCATAGTCTACACACGAGGCAAGCCACGCGGGGCTTCACAAAAAACATATAATTTTTCATTGTCCGCGTCACAGCGACGCCAAAATACACCTCTAAAAATAAATATCACGGCATAATATAATAGTCAAGTCAAGAATAATCAACACGTTCTAAAGCCAACAAATACTTCGGTCTGTAAGTATTCGGGGTATTAAACTCTCAGCACATCTTTCAAATGTCAAATCCTTAATTAAATTGAATCGTACTGTGCTACCTGAGAAGAAAATTTATTGTCATGTAGGTAATTTATATTTCTTAAGCTTTTTTGAGGCACGATTTTTCTTATGACCGATAAAATGTTACAAACTCATTATGTTTATAGAGTCTTCAATCAATATCGTTACTAAAATGAATGAAATCAGTGGATATGAATTAAATGTATAGGCTGAGTGGTAGAGGGCGCCACCTGTATGTTCGTAACGCCCTCGTAGCGCAGAGCCTACAGGTAGCGCCGTGCCGAGTTCCAGCCGATCACGGCCTCCCGCCGCCGTTATTTTAATCGTAAAATTAGAGATGCGCTTAGAATACTTTATCACGCACTTACTGCTATTTATGGCAGCGCGCCCTGATTTTATTGTGACCGCTTATTTATACGTTTACCTGAAATTGGTTACTTCTACGTACTAAAGTTCTACGTTAATTTCCATAAGTGAAATTGGTTTCTAGTATTGTTAAAGTGTTGATTATCTCAGAAATATAAATTTATATAAGCTTCCAACTAGTCATATTGGATATCCTCGGGGAAGGCTTATGTTTAGCAGTGGACTTTCTTCTGGTTGATATGATGATGATGAATATATGTATATTTAATCAATTACGAGGCCTCTAGTGATAATTCCTACAAACCTGGAAGATATATACATTGTCAACCACTGGGCACGGGAAGAGGTACAAAAAATATTATATGTAAAAACTGTTACCTTAACGACAGTTTTTACATAAAATATTTAGTAGTTTTATAATGAGTAAGCCTCAGGGGCGGGTTACAGTGACGTGAAAACCATTTACTATATCCTGTGTTAATTGCACTTTTCATGTTGAACAGAATTACCTTGTGAAGTGATAGGCTTCAAGTCGGGCGGAGACAGGTGAGGCAAGGCATGGTGAGCAGGCTGCGGGGCCGCGGGCGCGGGGTGCGGGGACGTCGCCGGCGATGTCGGCTTGTCGCGCTTACCCTCAGCCTTCACAGGAGTCTCTCCCGCTTTCTGCTGCGCGAGTCGCTCTTGCTTCCGGAACTTAGCTCGCCGGTTTTGGAACCATACCTGAAATCAGACATTTCGGGTAAGTAATATAACATATAAACACAAAATATATATAATTTAAGATAAATATCAACGAAACATATAATTTTGGTTAGTATAATTATCAGGTAAGATAAAAATCGAAAGAAATAACTTTAAAAAAACTAAAATCTTTAATTATAACAATCATTCAACATATCAAACTATTATTATACCGTTTTATTATTATAAACTTTAAAACATCGATTAGTTGTTATGTATAATAAACTTAATATATACATATTAGTACGGATAATAATCATTGGTTATACGAATTAATTGGTAGAAGATTCTCAATATATACCTAATAATTAAATTTAAAAATAAACCTAGCATGTCAATCCCATTATATCTTCACCAAATTAAAATGGGATCAACTTGGTAGTAAAAGCTTTTAAATAAAAAAGAAATATCAAAATCGGTTCACAATTGGCGAAGATATCGTGTAGCAAACACACATAAAAAAGACATACCGTCGAATTGATAACCTCCTCTTTTTTTGAAACCGTTTAATAAATTATCTTAATTATTTTTATAGAACGCCTAGCCGAAAATAGCAACCTGACGATCTCGTAAACGCAAAAAAATATTAATAAGACAAGAAAAAGATAACAATATATTAAAACGAAAATCTGAATATTACGAGTGTGAATTTCTTAGAGCTATAGTCTCTATTATAAGTTAAAAAAAATAAGAAAAATAGGTATACTAAAAAAATACTTAGAAAAATTGTGATACATACAAAATTCGCGCGCATTTTGTATGTATCACAATTTTTTAAATTTATTTCTAACTTTGTCCTAATATTAATATATAACAAAATATTGTAAAAGTTATATTTGTACTTTAAAAAAAAATTGTGATACATACAAAATGCGCGCGCATTTTGTATGTATCACAATTTTTTAAATTTATTTCTAACTTTGTCCTAGTATTTACATACAAGAAAATATTGTAAAAAATATCTTTCTACTTAAAAAAAATTGTGATACATACAAAATGCGCGCGCATTTTGTATGTATCACATTTTTTTTTTATTTATTTCATACTTTGTCCTAATATTTACATGCAATAAAATATTGTAATAAGTTCTTTTGTTTGTTATAGATTTTTGTAATCCTATGAAGTTAGTGACTTCTTGTGTTACTTTCCGTTTGCTTTACTGATGAAATCGATTACCTATTATTAGTTATTCGATAGTCTGTTTGAATGATGCACCTTTTGCTGTCTACTCCGATTCTTTTACAAGAAAATGAAGTTTATGAGTTTGCGCGAATTTGACTTATTTCGTAGGTGTTACTGAAATAATTCAAATTCGCAAAATAGACATGGGTCTATACTAATTAGCTGGTATATTTTCTCTGTTATATATTTTTAATACATATACATTTTATAGATTTTGATTCATATTTATTTTAAATACTATACTTTTTGAATGGTATACATTTTGGAAGGTATACTGCATGAGTTGTATAACAGGTGATATTTAGTATTCATAAACGTTATAAAAAATGAGTTTATGCTTTTCGAATTGAAAATTTTATGAGTGTTATAGCTTTTAAGAATATAATCAGTAATGATTATGTCAAGTTAACATTATATCTTATGAACTTTATTGAAATGAAAATATATAATTTGTTATTATATCAATCAATACGCACCCAGACATTTCATATTCGTTATTAATTGTCCTATCACAAAATAACTATTTATAAAATTTACCAAATTAAAAAATAAACTGACACCGGTTATTTTTTACAAGCTTTTATTTAACTTGCAATGTATGTATGTATATAACTATGTTTGTTCGGGTCAACACTTGCAACTCAATTTTGTAGCAGATATCTTTCACCGATTAACTGAAATTTTGTATACTCGTTTAGTTTGGATGACAATGCATGGTAAGCTGTATGACGTCATTCTAAATCGAACATGGCGGATTAGCTATTTTTGATGCACTTCGACAATATAGATATCAAATTAAAGGGCACGCTGAAAATAACTCGAAACATAAAGTGATGTACAGTCAGGTACAGAGATACCTGACCAGACCCTCAACCTATATCTTGAATATTCTCTTAAACTATAAATAACAATAACATGAAAATGTAAATACAGGAAGATTTTAATAAAGTCTTACATAATATACATTTTCATGTTAATATTATTTATAGTTAATATAGGTAGAGGGCCTGGTCATGTATCTCTGTCCCTGGCTGTAGGTACATATAGAGCCGACCCCAAATAAGAAAAAGGGGAGGAAGAAGAAGAAAGTGATGTACATAAAAGCTAGTTATTAAAAAGTTTTGTACTTATAACTTATTATTTGCTATTTTTTAAAAGATGAAATATTTTTTACGAATAAATATTATAATATCCAATAGTCATTTCGTTACAAACATCTTGACAACCTCTATGGCTCAGTGATACCGCAAGTGCCTTTGAATCGCAGTGTTCTGGCTTCGATCCCCAGTCGGGTCAGAATGAAAAACGATGTTTTTCAGATTGGCCTATGTGTTGGATTTTATGACTATTATAAAATATAAGTATCTTTTAGGTAGTATCCCACGACACACGTTCAAAACTTATAGAGGAGCTAGTTCAATCTGTGTGATTTATCCTTAATCAAGTACTACTACAGCTACCAGTAGCTAGTGGAAATAATCAAAAGCACACCTATCAGAATTAAAATTCGAATGCCGATGGCACAAAAAGCATCGTAAACAAAAGCGGAAACAACAAAAAGATAATGAAAACGTCAGGAGCGGACGTGGGCTCCAATGAACAAATAAAGTTAGCGTTCCACCCGACTAATGGGAACGCATCCCATGCATCGCGCGCCAAATTTTAATGCAAACCGTTTTATATTCGTTCGAATGCGTGCAAATCCGAATTGATCATAATTCGATTTGGTGCGAGAGATAATTGCAACTGCCACTGGCGCTGATTGGGCAGTGTTACGAGTAAAAAATGCGACGCGGGCGAGCGCGGCTCGGTTCCGGTCCACAATCATACGCACGCCCTATTTGTTCATCGCAATGTGCTGATGATGTTTGTTCACCTTTATACTCTGAAATTTCACTGAAATGCTGTGACCCAGAAAATTTGATGTTGTCTTTAGCTCATACATAGTACTGTACTGGGGTACGATTTTTGAAATTATCCGTTAGCAAACGAGCGGTTTTCCATACAAAAATCGTTCGAAGACGAGTGGACATACTTTCAAAGATAGTACCCCAGAATATGCTTTTAAGTATCAAAGACTCTCATTAATTTGAAGAAAAAAAAAGTAAGATGATTGCCAAACACCAACTGACAATTTGTACAAGACCTACGTTATTTCGCGACGCCTACGAAAAGTCTGCTTTAATTCGCCTTGACAGTGATCGTGAGAAACGATAATGACCTACTAGTGTTCTATTAGGATCAAGTACATTTTATTAATATTCAACACTGGACTTCTGTCGACATGCGGTCCGATCTAAAGTTGGTAGTTGTTATTTTATATTGATTTTAAAATATCAATGACTTCATTCTTGCCAGTGATTACCTACGCAAAAGAAAATGACAAATGACACGCAGCAACTAATTTTTAAAAAATGGACTGATTTATCTGAGCGAAGGTAAACAAAACACCTACCTGAAAAATCATAGATTTAAAAAAAAAATTTCGTCTCTCTGTGAAAAATGTTTTTACAAGCTTTTATTGAAGTTGCGATCGGGATGTATATATGTAACTATGTTTGTTCGGGTGGAATCCTGCAACTCAATTTTGAAGCTGATATCTTCCAGCGTTTGAGCTGAAATTTTGTATACTCGTTTAGTTTGGATGACAATTTATTTTGTACGATTTGGATCCATTCAATTTGGTATCAAGTTGTGATGCCCATTTTGTGACATTTGGCAACAGTACAATTTGGTACCAAACGGTAATAAATAGTACTGGTACCAAATGGTGCTAGAACCAAATCGTACGAAATGGTACCAACGTTAAAACCTAACGGAACCGAAGGGATCTGATGGGACCTAATGGGTCCCAATGGGATCAGATGGGTCGCAATGATATCCAATTGGGACACAATGGACCCCTTAGGTACTAATATGACCTAATGGGATACGATGGGAAGCCTTGGTACCCGATTGTATCGGAGGGCACCCGATGGGTACGCGTCTCGCGATTTCCTAGTGGCCTCGTGAGACCACTTGGAAAACCCGATGAATAGTTCAAAAATAGAAGATTCACCATGCGGAAGCTTGATAAATTATTGCAGTTTTACTTATTTTCATAGCCAAAGCTTACCATATCATTTGATTTCTGCTAGAATTATTTTTGGGTCATCTACCTGTCGTTAGCACGTTTATATATATATTTTTTTTATCTAAAACTTTATTGAGCCTTAAAAGTGTTGTAAAATAGGAAGAATTAATACTAAAAGCATTTTCTCCCAGTCAACCTTAGGGAAAAAATAAACCTAAAATAAATAGGTGTCACTATTAACAAATAGGTATATGTAACTAATAAGATATAAATCTTTCTGATTAGTGACGCACCTATTTAAAAGGAAACATACAGCAAATGTATATAATATTTTTATTGCGCGCGCCTGCATCAAACATAATTTCCGCAATGTTTCAAAATATCACAAGACTGACTAAATTACCGTGCAGTCATTTGTGCTATGACTATGACTAACATAAAGCTGGCCGACATTGAAGCCGAAGATATATTGTTGTACTTCAGTCGCGGCCGCGCGCGATGCCAACGCTTGTCGGTGGCTCACAGCTGCAATACATCCGACAGTTCATCATCTCATCACGACACAGTTCATATTATGTATTTATTATTAATCTGACGGACAGCCGCGGCCTTGATCCGTGCATAGATCATCTTGTGAGAACTGAGACGGGCTAGAACGACCCACTCGCGATATGTCTCGTAATTATATATTATAATGATTTTATTACCCATTAGCACCAACGCGTTTTGATAATTAGTTATATGAATTATGATGTGTATTCGGAAATAATTTATTATTACACGTTATTTGTTAATATCACCACAGAAATCCTTCATTTGACAACACTATAATTACTGGATTTGACAAAACACCATTTCCAGAAGAACAATTCCTAGCCATACCATTTTTGCAACTAAATTGTTTTGCTAATAAAAATCTATACATAACACGTATGTTAACACAAAAAAGTAATATTTTATGATAATTATATTTTTATGATTTATTATTAACATAACTTTATTGTTATTGAAGTTATATAAATAGACGAGATTTGCCGTGCCCGCTAATCTCGTTTTAAGGTAGAAGGAATAACTGTACTTATACATTTTTTTTTTCATAACATAAAATAAAGTTTTGTTTTGGACATAGGCACCGTGTCTCCATCTTTGTTGTTCATTTTATGTATGTAGGTACATACACGACATACACAAACACGAGTGGATTTATCAAAAATCCACTCGTATTACTATTATATTTTTTTAGATACCTACAATTTTACATAATGTACTAATATGTAACTAGTTATATCATTTCCCAATAGACTTATTGAATAGTATTTTTCAAATAAAAGGTTTTTCAGAAGTTTATCTGCCAAGGACAAGAACTGGACTATATTCTGTTGCACCAAATAAATAATTTATAAGTAAAATTAAATTTTGCAATGTGTTAAAGGCAACTATATCTTTCTGTACGCATACAGGTGATTTTTTAATTTATAGCGAGATAGAGAAAAGTAGTCAAAGGAACTATAACACTGATTTTAGAGTAAATAAAATTTTCAATTTAAAATGACTAAGTACCTATTTCAGTAAAGACCCGTGAATGTACCTTGTCGGTTAATAAACAAAAAATCGTTTGTATAAGGTAATTTTGCAGGATTCAAAGTGAAGGGCCTGAGAATTAAATGTTTGCATGACACCATATATGAACTTGATGTACTTATATTATAGTTTATGTAAGTTTATCAAGAATGTATAAAAGTATAAGTTTACATTAGTTTTGTGCCTATATTTGTTATTTATACGACGACCTCGACGTCTTTCAATGTGGTTGGTCTGAAACTGCATTGGACAGAGACAAGTGGAAGGAAATGGGGGAGACCTTTGCCCAGTAGTGGGACAATATAGGTTAGTTAAAAAAAATGTTATTTATAGTTTGTTTTGGTTAGATTTAATAATTTCGTGTGGTACCAAGTTACCCATTGTTTTCTCCAAATAAAGCATTCATTCATTCATGTATGAAAAATTAATTAACATATATTTTTTTTCATACTAAAATGAGACTCGTAAGCACTAATACCGTTTTTGTATCCAAATAGCTTATGTGACTATGACTAAGGTCTGCAAACATGCTGCGGCTAGTTAATCAACCTTTAAAATGTTATCGCTAGAAACCCCAAAGAATAATCTATGATGATAAAAGTAGCTAGTGTTACTTGTAATTAAACAACATATTTTATTGTAAACAAATTTCAGAGACATTGTTTCATGGAAACATTGAATCATCACATACTGCCATGGTTCCTTCTCAAATAGCTTCACAAATTTCCCCATTGACTCATTTCGATGAGACACGCGAAATATCGTCCTGCGTTGTAACTACAATATGTATTTCTACAGTGTATATAGTCAAAGGCTACGAGTATTAAACTCCACACAATGCCTTCTGATAAGATACTCGTACATCTTTAAAACAAGAATGTACTAAGAGCAAATTGGTATATGTTTGTGCAAGTAATCAATTGTAAGATTGCTGAAGTTCATCATTTCGTTGGATCTAACAGAAAATCAGTGCCTCCGAGTGGAAAGGTCGCACGTACGTGCTTGGCTTAACCAAGCGGCGAGTCGCGGGCACGAGCGGAGGCGCCAGCGACTAACGAACACAGCAATCCGCTTGATTGGCGCTGCGACTCGCGATCTGCCTCCGCAGCCTCGATCGCCCCGGGCTCCGCGCCTTCCGCATTATTTCCGAATTGGAAAAATCAAAGCTCACAACGTATGCGGCATCCGCATCCGCAAACAAACAAATAATAAAAGAACCGCCGCCAATACAAATGAGTACCGATACGACGGCGAGCGGAATGCGAAGTCGAAGTGAAGCCGAGCGTGGGCCCGAGGCAAATAAACGTCCGCCGATGTGTTTGCGGGAATTTGTTGCGATGTTTATCGAATGCGATGCGTGCCGAGCTTCTACAGTAAATATTTTGTCAAAATTTAGATGCGCCCATTTGACGTTTACTGCCAATATAACTATTTTTGCGGAAACAATCATTGTTCGCATACGATACAATCTATTTTTGTCATATCGTAAATTAACTACAACCGATAAATACAAGCAAATGTCAATAATAAATAACGGGCGGCCAATTAAGCGTGGGGTCGGAACAATCGAGCAGGGCATCGAAATGCACTTTGCAAATGAACCGAGTGGACCCGAGCGGGGCGTGTGCGGGCCGCGGGGCGGGCACATTGACAAATGTAATTAAACGCGAGATGCACACGGTCCACAAATGACATCTCCGTGAAATCCATTAAAAGATTGATATGCAATAGATAGGACGATTAACTGGGACATTCCCAGTGGCAATTAATATTTTTAACCATGTCTTAACCAACTTTAATATCATAGGTTTTTAGCGCACTAAACTAAGTTATCAAAATAAATAACCCATATGAACGATCTAAAGTATTCAGAAACTTAGGCCTTCGCTAGTATTCTTTCTTACATTTAATAGCTAACCAATATAACGAAAAAATGAGTTTAGAAGCTCCTAAATTTGGCCACTTAAACAATCATGTAAAATAGCTAGTTGAGCAGCAACTTATGGTCAGCAAAACTTCTTTTCTGCCCTCAGTCGTATCGGGTGGTCATAAAAAAAAGAACCTGAACCTAACATTTTTTCTGCTTTCAGTCGTTCCAGGTGGAAAGCCTTTTTTAAATGTTTTCTCTGCTGCCCCAATTGTAAAATCTCCTGCCCAAATAATTATTTAGCGGCCCAACTAATTACTTTCCATTTTGAAATGTCTGCAAAATTAACCATGGTCACAACCGCCGCTCCGTTAATTCTTGTTTACTTCTAACACAGCTACTTTATACAAATGTACAAGGGGTAGTTAATACAGTTCCCTCGGCAAACAGTGGCAAGCAACAATGGCTGAGTATTAAAATAAACAAAGCGCTGTGTCGCCATGTGGCACCGTAGGGCGTCGGGCGGCGGGCGGGCAAACACCAAACACGGCTAATGTATTCAGCGCATTGTGCCGCCGCAGCTTCCAACTGTTACGACTTCAAGCCCGACCCTGCCTGCTCGGCTACTCCATAACTTCGTCTTCCTCCTCTGTTTACACTTGTGCATATCTCAAAATATAAGTACATTTTGTCTCTTTTAAACTAAATAACCATTCGTTTCATCCTAAAATTAAAAGGATCATCACAATTATATTAACAGAAGGTGTCTTTTATTATTTAATTAAGCTCATTACGAAGATCAAACTATAAAAATTAGAAGTTAAGAATCATTGCACTAAGACCATTTCTCATCGAATAAGCTGAGGGAGCGTCATGTGTTCAGCCTATTATTTAGCACTTCAATGTAAAAAACATTAAGTGCGCAGCTAACGTAGCGGAAACTAGGGGATTTCTGCGCTATTACTGTGGACTACATAATCAACTTGGCTCATAAATATCTGTTCAGTAAAAATATATTTATCTATGATGCAAAGATTTTTATTTAACACTTTCCGGGACGTCCCGCCTGTAGACGTAGACTTCTATTGATAGATCTATTGTGTCTGGTCCAGTGTCCGTGAATGAGTTAAAAATGTAATTAGTTTATATTGTTTTGACGTGATAACGTATTGAAAATCAATTAACGCCGGATGCACGCGCGAAAAAGTGTCACGTTCCGTGTGCAATCGAGACCTAGAAACAAGCGATAGAGAGGCACGATCGGCTTAAGCGTTCGGCTTGTGACGCATCTATCTCTCTTCCCTCTTCCATCCTTATCACGTTACTTGGTATATTATCGTAGATGCAAATTCTTTTTGGAACCAATTACCTACATTTGCGTTTTATACTTATTTTAGACGGGCAATCATAGAAGTATGAAGTCTCAATTTTTTTTTTAAATCTATGCGGGCAATGGACAACTTTGATGTCTATTAGGTAGTTTGCACGTGAAGATTTAACCTAATATAAAACGTGTAACGGTGGCATATATTTGCGCTGTCAACTAGCGTTATGTACACAGGCTCGGGTCGCGTCTTTATTTGACACGTTGTCAGAGGGCGGTCCCCGAGGCGTATGAAAAACGTGAGGCCGCGCGGAATGATCTAATTGTATTCATTAGCCGGGCCAGGCGCGCAAATATTGACTGTAGCCGGCACCGACTCGCCTCGGGCTCCAGCGGCGCCCCGCCGTCGCCTTGCTGCGCCGCCTGCTCTTGATAATCATACCATTCCTACACCTACATGTTACAAACATTTTATGGTTTTATTCTTACTACGGAATGATGCAAAAGGTAACTGTAAATTCACATTTTTTATTACATTCATAAACAGGGCCTCAACCAAAATTTGAAAACTAATTAATGAAAATTGTGAACAGTGATGCGACCACAACGAAGTGGTTTACTAAGAATGGCGTATTTTTGTAAAACAAAAAAAAATACATTCATCAACTCAGCCACAAGAAGTCCACGGCTGCTGCACATAGGCCTCCCCCAAGGATTTCCAATACGACCGGTTGGAAGCATACATCAGCGTCTTCCTCATATGATGATAAGTAATGATGATTAGCTATCGTTTATTTAATACTAGGGTATACATATGTAGATAAAATGAGGAAAATATTGTACCATTTTTTTATAAACGATATTTCCACTTAAGCTATATCTTTTGACTAATTAATTATATGAATAATGTTTTACATAAAGCTCGATCAGTCCTAATTAAAATGTAATGAAAGAAAACCCGCTTACCTATTGTTTGCCAATAACAAGTATAAAATTGATCAATCTTTTTTGCAGCGGTCGAGTTGATCAAACTTCGCGAACACACCCCCCTATTTATACTTAGCGGATGAAAAGGCAACACCAAACGCCCCGGAATAATATTAGCTACCCCGATAATCCATCCAATTCTATCACCTCATCGCCCTACTTCTTAAATAAAAGCTTTTTCTATATCAGTAAAGTTGATTTTAGATTGTGATATAATCGTTTATTGCTTCGTTTTAATTCGGCGATATTTTTTTACTAACTGGTAACATGTGTTAACATTTGCTGATAATCCTGGCTTAACACATCATAATAAAGAGATGAATGCATCGTTTATTCAGGCCGTATGTCGGCACGTTCGATGTTTAGCGACGACAGGTGTGCTGACGCAACTCATCTTATTTGATTGGGCCTCAAATACAATTATATGTCTAATTCGACGAGTTAATAGTGAATGTATGTTATCAAGATATCCGAAAAATATATTATATAATATATTATATAAAATATATTATATATATATTATAAAAATATATAAAATATATATATAAAAATATGTTATCAAGATTATCAAGATATCCGAAATAAATTATTATTATTAACAAGCCTTAATGGTTAATGGCTTTTTACTAACTTGGCCATTAGGTATTATGACACTAGGTTTTGTCTACCCCGTTAAAATAAAACACGTGATGAGTATTTATGTATTTAGCTATTCAAAAGCCCTATAACTCTTATTTAAATATATTTTAAATTTTTACATTCTTACTACCATTCTTAATGGCCAGGTATATTTCAAAATAAGTAGGCGTACGTAAGTTTTACCAACTACAGTTAGATTTATCAATCGATTACATTTGCAGTTAGTAATAAAAAGGATAAATTGTCTAACTAATATTTTAACTAAATACTTACGCTTCTCATCATCATCAGTTTTATTTTAGTCTCCACTCTGTACTGTCGAATATACCATACTTGGCCAGCTACATACTATCCATCTGTACTTGCGTCGGCCGTAAATCTTAATAATAACACTATGATGATTTGATACAAAATTCATTATTGTGCTGTAACATTGTGATGTGAAATAATGAGTGATACTAGAGACCGTTTCAGTTATAGTGCTATAGAGGTACTAGTAGCTAGTTCAAAGCTGCAACATCATCGCAACAAGTGTACCGATTCTTTATTTAATTGTCAAAAAGTACGAGCGAATGAATGTTTAATGGCAAGCGTGTCATAAAGCGAGGCGCAAGCCCTTGACAGATGCGTCCATGGCTCCCGCGCACGCTCCATTGCCCGCGACAGCCCCTATTATCTCCGCGATTCATAAATAAACACGGAATGAGCTGCACTAGCTAGTTTAGATCATTAAATAACGTTCTGATTTATGAAGTTCTTAGCATTATTTGACGGTTTGACGGACGCATTATTTTTTAATTAGTAAACGTAGTTTTGTAAGAAAAAAAATATATACCTATCGTAAAAAAATTAAAACATTTATACGCTGGTAGAGTTTTTTTTTTTATAATAAACTGCACCTTTGTGTATCTACCCCGTAAAGGATAAATATATGTTATGTATTCTAAACAATACAACCGTACACTAAATATGCATTGATTAGCATCAGCTGTTGCTATTCCAGATTCCTATTTCCATCCATAGATCCACAGTCTATCTAAATGTGTTTTTGGTTTGCGGGCCTTGGCTCTATTTTACTTAAAACATTAACAAATGTTGGGCAAACCCCTTTTACTCTCTTTTATCTTTTAAAATTTTTAATTACGTAATAATATCACAAACATGAATATCACAAAATTTGCGATACATTCTACTTTTAAACCCAACAATGATACGATTAATCATCCAAAAACCGTTTGGCACTTCCCTGCCGACTATGAGCTTCCCTATAAATCGTTCAATTAAAAATATAACAGATTTGAATCGATATTGACGAATCACCGTGATCTGCGCGATGCTTCCGCGAAACAATGAGCCGTAATCAGTAGATCGTGGCACGCGACACGACAAATTGGTGATAGCGATCGACAGATGTCCCTAAATGTAACTTTGAACTTCATGATTTGATCCATTAAAGATAACATTTGAAACCGGATGTACTTATGTCGCGTATCCCTATATGCTTTTAGTCGCATAAAGTCCACTACACAAGTACACAAGTAACTGCTTTATTCAGCTAAGCTATCTCTTGGCATGTTCTTAAAATAATTGATCTCTCTTTACATAGCGATACTTCTTTCTTACTCTTGTTTGTTTCATCTTATAGTAACGGCGACAAGTAACATAAATGATGGTAAATAAATCATAAACAAATCAAGTGCGCCAATTCCCACCAAGCGAGGCAGTATGGCCCTGTTATGATATCCATATATTGTGCGGCATCTGATCGGCAGTGACGGCCCGCCTATGCTCCCCCACGGCGGGACATCTACAAAACGACAATAGAAAGATGAACTTGCTATTTTGGTTAGTAATGGACAAACTTTTTGCAACAGCCGATGGGATATTGAAACCTATTGTTACATTTCTGTGCTGATGTGAATCATTTTTAAGTCAAAAGTATAACCACTTGTAAGTTAAGCGTACTATTTTTCATTTGATTTAAACTATATAAATAATGTTGCATATAATAATTAATATCGTAGGAACTAGACAATTTCACAAATTTTTAGTAGTTTAGTTAAATTTATACCAATAGGTATGTAGTATTCCAAAATATTGTCAATATTTTTTATTTTCTTTTTACTCAATATACTCTCACTATGGTATACTAAAATAATAAAAATCTCCCTCTAAAAAGCTCCCCATTCTTAGAGCATGAGAAAATCCAAATTACAATTCCCAAGACACCGACATACCACGAAACAATTTTCTCACATTTGAATTGTAGTTTCATTTCACGGGGACGATACACTTGATCCCATGGTGTCCCTCGGGACCTCACAACAAGTACCCAGCTAAATGAAAAATAATTGCATGAGAATCTACAAAGCAAAGGGTGGCCCGATAGTGACAATAATATAAAAATCACTGAGAGGGAATGAGAAAGATTTATAACTATTGCAAATATTTTTTTCATTATACTTACTGGCGTAATGTCAGGAGACATTATATTGGTGAATATGTTGGCAGAGGGCATACTTGGTTGCCTTTGGGACCTGCTAATATGAGAACAATAACGTCACAGTTTCCCACGATTAAAGATATTACTTATTACTTTAAATAAGCTAAACTTCCAAATTATATTTAATAATTAAAATAATAATAAATAAATCGTTCAAAAATAATCAATAATATAATTATATAATTTAATTTATTTATCTATTCTTCTTCTTTTCCCGATTTAAGGTCGGCTATAACATTTATTTATTATATAACATTTATCTATGATTCCAAAATACGTACATATAGTTTACGCCCACTGTCACGAACATTATTGAAATAAGAAATGTATGTGTATGAAACATAAAGGAATTAAAATATTAATAGTATTCATTTAATGTAATACATATTGTATGTACATTAAATTTGATATCACCTCTCTGTAAAACGTACTCAAATTGCTCAATTAATAAAGTAATGTCGGATATACTCATATAAATAAACTTTTAGAAATATTACTTCGTAGGAAGAATAACTATAATTTCGACCACCCGTTCATTTAAGAAGGTTCCTGCAAGATTGTAGAGTCTTTGTTAATAGTACGTATTTAGTAAAAAAGAAAGTATCTTTGAGAAATAATGTCTACTTTTTACTTACTCATTATTTTCATTCTATTTGAGACAGACTATTCCGTAATTACACGAAATAACTAATAGTTATAATTGTATCAATGATCTAACTAAAAAAGCTAAGATATTAGACGAACGACCCCGTAGAACACATTTCGTAGCTCGTCTCGTAGCCCCTCTACGCGCAACCTCGCTCTACTTTTAATCACTTAAGTGCTTGCTACGATTTGCACTTCTTTATCGTGAATAACTAAAGAAGAGCGATGGCGTTTCATGCAAAAATACTGCTTTATTAGATTATATTTCTCACAAATGCAATTTCAATTCCGATTATATATCATTTTTACCTTCATATTATTTAACTTTTGCTTATTTCTATTCAATTTCAGTGATTTATGTTTTATTAAATATATATTACGATGAAAAATTAACAGTAAGGTAAATGTTCTGTTTTTTTTTTATAAGTCGTTATAAATAGTTTTATTAGTATGAAGTACTCAGCTTCAAATTGCATTTTTTTATTCGCGTTATAGGAGACGTTAAACAAACAAGGTCCAATAAATAGCCAATGCCTTGCAGGTATTGCAAATTTAACATAAATAGTATTTTAGAAGTTTTTATCTCGAAACAAAATATATAAATAAATTTCCGCTTTGATGTATTTAATTCTACATTGACAAAGTAGTCGCGTGAGAATACCTATCCGGTATAATTCGATACACTAGGGCTAGTGACATCCATATCAGTGGCAAAATAATATTTAGATGTTAATCGGTTAATCGAGTAGAATCATCAGCGCGCCTCCGTGGGAGCGGCGCGGGCGCACGCTCGGCGCGTTCTCACGACGCGTTGATCGGACATGCCTGTCCGGTGATATGGACCTTATTAGTGCCGTGGCGAATACACGCCCTTCAGTCCTTGTTGATGCGTGAAACACACTGTATTAATGTGGTGTTTATACATTAATCGTAACTAAACTCATAAGTGCAAATATTAAAGCGTGTTGGTGTCCCGGGTGACAAAATAAAAATAATATATAAATATTACCAAAACTAATTCTCTTGGTATTTCTACGAGTAATATTATATTAGTTTGATTGTCATTTCATTTTCAAATATTTATTTTTGTTGTTCAGTTAAAAAAGAAATAACGAGATTTTAATGCTTTGAAAAATCTTTGTTTTAACAGACAATATAGATTGCTTAGAATATAAAACGTAGGTTACATTTGTTATCAATTAACTTTTCAGTAAATTTTATTATTTTATTATTTATGTACACAATATACAGTAAACGGCGAGAACAGTATCTTAAATTGCGATCAGTGTGTTTCCTAAATGAAAAGGTTATCTGATCATGTCTTTATTAATCATTCACTCGCATTAATTATTTAGAACGCTTATCTGATCTCGGACCAGTGTCCGTCTCCCTCATGGTCATTGTACGGAAAATAATTGTCTATGGGCACCCAGTGACATTCGGCTGGAGCGCCGTTAAGTGATTACTTGATCCACTCGCGCCATAACCGCCGGCAATCAACGCGATTAACTAAGGGTTAACATTAAACCTTTCCATTACAGCGCCTTTATTGTTTCGATTGCACACTTCGGTGGTTTAGAAGTTAGTGTATGCTGCCAATGATGCTAAGAATAGTACTCATTTCAGCAAATTTGTGTAAGGTAAGCGAGCACTCAAACAAAATAAAGTTTAGGTTTATTTTGCCTCTGTAGATATACTTGGACTAAAATTAGTATGTTACTGCATGTTTTCGATTGCGAATCATTATTATTATTATAATACACTACTATTAAATTTTTTCCAGCATTAAAATTAATCCTGCGTATTTTTTGCTAAATGTATTACTGTATATTCTGATGTTAGAATCGTAATCTCTCTAAGTATATCTTTAATTACACGACCCTCTCTGAATTACGTAATAAATTGACTAATTTACGGATAACGTAAGTATTATTTGTTCCCATTGCCAATTATAAAACTGACACAAGATCTTAGAAATGATGCGATCGTACAAATAGCTATCAGTAATGGTGCTAGAACAGAAACCAGCGTGACGGTTCCAAAACCGTTACGAAGTAAGGGTTCGGTGTTCCCCAATTACATAACCTGAGACATACTCGTACTAACCCACAACCCATAGTTAACTATGAAGTCTTTAAAATCTTAAAAGTTTTGAATTATATTACGAAACCCACCAGCAATAAATTGATGCTATAATATCCCAACAATAACAATATAACGGTTTTCTAACGACCCGGCGCTGCAATTCAAACACACAATTACTGTTTTCATTCCCCATTTGTTGTGCGGAGTGACAAACACTCACAGCAAGTGCGTGTAATCAGACGAATGACTTGTGAGCGCGTGCGGGCCGCGTGCGGGCCGCGTGCCGGACACCTGCGCCGGACCGTGCGCGGGGGATGATCTACTAAATACATATCCAACATCCCAATCTTGCATTGTTTGTTTTTATTTGGCAATCAGCCCAATCCTAAGAAGTATCTATCTTATCTATCAATCCTATCTTTGATGTTATTATTTCTATTACAAATAATTTATATATTATTCAATTATCTGCTCTTAAATTCTGTTTTGGTGCAAATAATTTATTCATGTCTGGTTCTACGGACCCAGGGGGGGAGTCATAGGGGTCATGACCCCCCCCCCCCCCCCTGGGATGGGTCCAAGACCAAGGTGGACCAGTAATTAAAATTTTTAAACATAATGTTTTTAAATATTCATCCTTCACTACAAATAAACGAATTTTATAAATATACATGCATGGGACGGTTATAATATATATAATTTATCGGATACTTAAACTTTACTAAATACAAACTTTACATGTATATCATGTATATAGATCTGAAAAAATGATTTTGATTAATTTTCTCATAACGGCGTTCCCCACTCCACAAATAATTATGGTATTTTTATATTACTTTAAGATTAAAAATTAAAACCATATAGGCACTTTCATTGCTTCAACTAAACTTTATTATTAGATAAATATCTATTGTATTTCAGTACCGTTTATGTACGAAAATATGTGAGAGTAAAACATAATGATGCTCTCTAGGGCTCGCTCGCTGCACGCAATAATGACGTTTTATGACTTCACGTGGAGCTTCAGGCGGCTCATTGTTATTGCAAGCCAGCGGTCACCTGCCACGTGACGCCGGTCAGCCTGCTCCGCTGCAATAAAGATTGACACGCCGACCGCCGGGAGACGCCGGCAAAATGTCAATCCAGCTCTCGATCCTACGTCTTGAACCTGCTACCCGTGGGAATACACAGCGCCTGCCCTGAATTCAGCTTTCCAATCATATCTCCAATTCAATTAGATCATATATTTATATGATTTATGAGTACACCCTACAAACTAAGGCAAGAAGCTTGTAAGTTTATAATAAACATTTTATTCCGATAACCCTATTTATCGAATACTAGCTTTCGCCAGAGGCTCTGCGCGCGTTAATTTCG
The DNA here is from genome assembly GCA_947532085.1 of Elegia similella. Classification (NCBI taxonomy): domain Eukaryota; kingdom Metazoa; phylum Arthropoda; class Insecta; order Lepidoptera; family Pyralidae; genus Elegia; species Elegia similella. The sequence goes on from OX383929.1 coordinate 15,414,469, forward strand.
TTCCTTTGGAAACCGTATTTTTTTTTCAAAATGAAATCCTATGTAGCCTATTTACTTTTCCGTATCCCAGACAACTGGTTTGCAATATTTAATGCTGATCGGCTCCGTAATTAAAGCGTGAAAGCGTTACAAATAAATAAACAAATTCCCTTTAGCATTTATTAAATTAGTCAGGATAAAATACTTTCTTACATTTTGGTGTGGTTCTAGGGATTATTCAAAGCTACTCAACATGATTAAGATGTTAGTGATTTTCTTCCATGTAGGGAAAATATGTTACACAGGCGTATCACGTCCATGATCGGCAAGTACCACGGGTGAATTAACTATATTTTAGTGCATAGCATAGCTAGTTTAATATAGCAACGTCAAAAAATGATCTTATTTTTTAACATAATTGCGTAGAAAAGTTCGTAGCAAGACTGTAGCTGCTACACAACTTCGTAGAAGTGCTACAGAGGAGCGCGTCTACGCGGTAATAATGTTACCTCATATTCGTTACGAGTTGAAAACTATAAATGATTCCTAAACCAATTGTTACACAGTATAGCAAGAACTAATCTCCACGCGGGGATAACAATAAAACCAGAACGTTGTGATAATACAGAATTTATCGAGTGGGATAGCGCCGTGCAGCATCGCTTGATGGATTAAATTGCCCTATCCCTATGACAACGTGGGCACAGAAAAAATACGCTGCGTATTAAAAAGCAGCTGGTCATTTTTCAAGTGATTCCTTTTGCTCGTAGCGGCAGGTGGCGGTGGGAGACTTTTTGCCAACCGCCGGACATCGCGACAATTGTGCGTTTATTCGCTTGATGCGGACATGTTTGCGCCCGTCTCGCGTGGATACCAGCTAGATTTGTATTAAATTAGTACATTGCATTCTTTTTTTATTTGGAATTTAAAATTTTGTTACAAACAGCCATGTTTTTATTTAAAATATCAAATCGATTTTGGGTTGCTGTATGAGTCAGTGCTTTTATTTGTTTATTAATAAAGGATAAACCTTGCTCTCTATCTCTCCCCTCTATCTCATCCACCCCCTCCCCCATCTTTCTATTCTCTCTCTCCTCTACCTTTCTCTATCTATCTCTCTCTGCCAACGGAATAAAAATATAGTGTACTTAGCAATGGGGCTAGCTCAATCTGTGTGATAATCTCTAATCTCAATCTGAATGATATATCCGCAAGAAAAAAAGGTAATATAAAAAAAGTTAGACTTCCAGTAGAGACTTTAGCAGCTCGTCAGTGTTTTGTATGGTCTTTTTTAATGATGTTTTTCCTTTTGTTCTCGCAAGTCTATTTTCTGATTCCGATATTATAATATTGTAAGGAAGTTACAAATCACCCGATACGTAGATTTAGCTAATCCAAAAAGCAACATAGGTACAGTCACGACAAAAAATAAACAATAACAAAGCTGTGAAACATTGTGGCCGTCGTCACAGGAAAATTCACCATCCGAATGTAAAGTGAAATTTGGGGAATGAATATTAATAATTGAAAGGCGAGTGTGGTCGTACCCACCCCTCGCCGCTTCTAACAGTAGATATTTTCACTCAATTAGGTATATTTACGTAGAATGATTTTTAAACGCTTTTTGTTACATTATTAATAATAAAAACCAGCCAAGTGCGAGTCGGAATCGCATACGAAGGGTTCCGTGCCACCGTGCAATTTTAAACAACGAAAACGCTCAAATATGTGTTATGGCCCTTAATTTATTTATCTTATTTAATAGCGGCACACATTAAACACACAATGAAAATTGCAAGTCTTTACCTACATATTACAGACCTGTGGCTGACAGACGAATGGACAGCGAAGGCTTCGTATTAGGTTTCCCTTTTTATCCTTACATACAATTGTATTGTCTATGATACGAATTCAACCATAAATACAAAGTACGTTAAAATCAAATGATGACTGCCTTCATAATGTTTATCTTTCATATGTATGTCAAATATATAATCTAGCACAAAAATAAATCATATCAAATGCACATTTGTTTCATCAGCTAGCCATATATCAGCAAACACGTTGAACAACGCCATTCTATGCATTCGAGTTTTAATCGTACGTTTGTTTCGCTGAGTTTTAATTATCAGGAGTCGCGCGCGCTGAGTTACGCGACCGCCCGCAGTATTTATGGCCCCGCCATTCCGATACACTTTTTAACGTAATGAGCAGGAGGGTCTGGCTATGTAATGTCGCTATTGTTTTCCCGTACATAATGTATTTACGTTAGTGAAGCAGTTGTAATAACATAGTTTTATTTTGATATAGGTAATTCTAGTAGTACAGAGAGTGTCGTGCTCCTGTAGTGGAGACTAAAAAGGACCTGATGATGATGATGATAGGTAATTCAATATTAATGGCTATTTTTTAACGGTAGGGTGCCGTTTGTATAAATGTTGCGAGTGTGTTCCCGTCCATAACGTATTTACTTTAATAGAGCAATTATAATCTATACTAATATTATAAAGCTGAAGAGTTTGTTTGATTGTTTGAACGCGCTATCTCAGGAAGTACTGGTTCAAATTGGAAAGTTCTTTTTGTGTTGCATAGTCCATTTATTGGGAAAGGCTTTAGGCTTTAAACCATCACGCTGCAACTAATAGGAGCGAAGCATCAATATAAAATGTTTTGAAAACGGGGGAAAATTATTATTCACTATACCAGAACTATAACAAACCTAATTAATCATAATAACAGAAATTGCCGTGGGCGAAGTCGCGGGCAACAGATAGTCATAGATATTTTTATTATGAATTGGTTTAGAATTCATGGCACCACTATAATGATCATAGAGAGAACATCATATAGCGATACACTTACTAGAGTGCTTTCCTTTACAAAACATTAATGGATTTATTCCAGTTATAAGCCTAAATATTATTAATATTAGGTAAAAGGAAAACCATTTCAGATAGACAGTTGATTTTGATGTTGATAATTGATATCAAAATCAGTATATAAAATTTGTATTAAAGTTTCTGTACATTAATAGGAATCATCAAACAACAAAGTAACAAATACTGCCAAAAGTATCAATAACAATCAACGAAGCGTACAAAATACGATGCTAAGATATGAAAAAGTAAGATAATAGAATCGTGAGGTTGTTTCATTCGAAACAATAAGACGCTGGTCGCGTCGGGGGCGTCGTCTCCCAGAATATGAGATAAGTCTCAGAGTCACTTCGGGTCGCCTGCAGGTTTTATACGTGATCAGATAACTATGGGGAGCGGGAGATTCTGGATTACATTAAACATTCAACAGGAGCACACGTCGCAACCCGGCTCACATAAAAATGAGCGCTTATTATGAAATTAACTAGAGCTAACCGCGGAATGTTTGCTTTTTTACGTAGCCGGCCGTCAGCCACAGCCGAATTACTGGACACTAATTGGACTCTGGAAATGTGACGGACGGCGCGGGAAAACAACGCTTTTTTTCGGAACAATTCTGCCTCTAAATAATTCAGCCGAATCATTCTTCTTATTGGTTTCGTGTAAAATTAAGTGGAATTGATTATGTTATGAACGGTCTTTTTAGAACTCGACTACATAGTAGCTATTCAAATAAGTTTGAATATATAGTTTAAATATTAAATTAACATACTTTTTTAAGTTTAGTTCCAAAGTCGAATTGTATTCTTAAATGTTGCATTGACTGTTTTTTACTTTATTTAACTTTCTAGGAATTCAAAATCTTGGATAAAATTTGAAAGATAAAAATAAATTACTTATAAATGACAAGCCTAACAAGCCTCTAGTAATGAAAGGTACACTTTTTGCAAGTAATTTTTTAATTTATATGGCGCATAAATTCTGCTGTTACAAATGTTTACATGTGTAACATTATTATAATGAGTCCAGTGTAGATGTAACGATTACGATTTAATTATTTTAGGCAATTACTTCATTTTATATCCATTCTATATATTTTTTTTATTTTGTGTTCTAGCATTTGATAAGTTATTTTAAATTTACATCTATATCTATACATATAATAAAACAGTAAAAATATTTTGTCTGTACAATTAGAATTTTTGACTGAAATGGATAGAGGGACACTTAAAAAGAATCGAATTTCTTGTCTGTCTGTCTGTCTGTCTGTCTGTCTGTCTGTATGTATGATCACGATTATCTTCGAAAATACTGAACCGATTTACTTCAAACTTTCACCGATTGCTTTGTTTTAACTCAGCAAAACATTTAAAGTTGTTTCATCAAAATTGGTTCATTAAAAAAAAAGTTATCGTCATATGTATGAACTCAAGGCATGAGTTTGCCTGCAAGTATACAGCAAAAATAAAATAAAATAATATAATAATAATAATAATAATAATAATCGTTTATTTCAGGCAACGAGTAAAACATTACATAGGCCCATAAATATATATACCTTACAGACTAACATACATACGAAAATATATCTTAAAAAACTAGTTTTCACGTAGAGTCGGCGACGTGAGGCGCGGGGTATCAGCAGGCAGCCTTCCTCGGAACTTCCGATAAACGACTCCCTGCGGCCAGAAGTCCTCCTTCATGAAGGTCTCTAGATGGTGGGTCGGCACTCTCACCACAAATGAGTTAAAGCTCACTTTATGGCGAGAAGCCAACTGTTCGACCCTCAATGTGAATTTGGACTTCTTCAGCACGTAGTCTATGACGTCCTCTACCCTCGTAGACCAATGCAAGCGGGACACATACAGCTGCGTCGTCTTCACTTCGGGACGCAACAGCAGGGTCGGTTCGTGCGGTGCATTGCCGTGGTGGTTACGGCTGGTGGGCTTCTTTTTTCTCCGCTCTACTTTAACGAAGCCCTCTTTGTCGCACTGGTCCCTTCGAGAACCCGATTCAACAGGCATGCGAGAGCTTGCCTGTTTCTTCCCCTTTGTGACGGGTCGCTGTGACGCAGCAGCCGGGGCGGCGGCTACGGCTGCGTAGGCACGTGTCGGGGTTGACGTGCTCGGCAGTGACGTCGACTCCTCGCGGAGGGAAGAGCGGGGGGCGGGGCGCGGGGCATCTTGAACGATGTCGACAGCTGGCGGTGAGTTCTCAAATTTCGCCGACTCAAAACTGCCGATGGATGCATTTTGCGCTCCGCGACGAGTGTTGACGTTAGTAGCCACGGGTGACCTACATACCGATTTACTACTTTTTAATGATAATAACTCGGTACGCAGCTCGGTGATGGTATTTTCCGAGGCTTCTAACCTAAACTGCATCTGTGCCAGGCTGGTCTTCAGGGCCATGATGTCCTTGAGAAGCCTGGTAACGTCCACATGGTCAAAAGAGACTGGTGGAAGTCTTGACAGGTTGGCAGCGCATAGCGCTGGCATGTCGTCAGGGTCGGTCTCCTTCATCAAGGTGATGATATCCTGGAGACTTCTTTCGCCTTTCTCATCTCTCCTGCGAGATGGCATCTGTGCGGTCCTGCCGAGCACATCGTAGAGCAGCACCTTGCCGCTGCAAATCTCCTCCACGGTGAAACTTGATTTGCAGATCTGCATGATGCTGACCTCATCCATCGTATCCTTGGCATGATCGATAAATGCCAGCAACTCGTTGACTATGACTTGCTTAGAAGTCATAGTGGCTAGTTCGAGCAGCGGCTAAAGCCGCGCGAAACGCGAATTAAAAATTCGTATGCAGTGTTGTACCGAGGCGCGTGTGTCACAGAGCGCGCATCGCACTGCACTCATAATAATAAGTGACTTAAGAAAATTAAAATCCAAAGTCAATTTATAATCATTATACGACAGCATTATACCTATCCATCTATCCATAGTAATCCATACTAATAAAAAAGGTGAAGCTGACTGACTGACTGACATATCAACGCAGGGCCTAAACTATAAGGGTTAGGAACTTAAAATTTTGCACAGGGGTTCCTTTTATAACGTAGGGGAGCACTGAGAAAGGATTTTTAGAAATTCATCTCCTAAGGGGGAAAAACGGGTTGCAAAGTTAGTACGGAACTTTGTAGTTTTTGAAGTTATTCGAATGAAATTCAGCATGAAGGTTTTTTACTGAAAGGTATGAAACACGAGTAAAATATTTTACTCAAAAATTATCCTTTAAGGGGGTAAAATAGGGGTGCAAAGTAAGCATGAAACTTTGCCATTTTTGAAGTTAGTCGAATGAAATTCAGCATGAAGATTCTTTACTGAAAGTTAAGTTTGTATGGACATTTTCTCATTTCTGGACGTTTATTTTTTATTTATTTATTTAAACTTTATTGCACAAATTAACAATAGTGAACAAATGGTGGACTTAATGCCATATGGCATTCTCGTACGTTCTGGATTACAAATAAAAATATGTATATAAGTAAAACCGAAGAAATTTTCGCTTGAAGGGATAAAATAGGGGAGTAAAGTTAGTATGGATTTTTTTTTCATTTCTAGACTTAGAAGTATGAAAATAAGTAGGTGAAATGTACAAAATTCCCCCTTAAGGGATAAAGGGGAGGGAGGATTGTATGGAAATTTTCTCATTTCTGGACATAGAAGTATAAAAATAAGTATATATGTTTACATTACAATTATAAAGATCTGTGTAGTTAAAATGGACGAAATTTCCCCTTGAAGGGGTAAAATAGGCGGGGTAAAGTTTGTATGGATTTTTTTTATTTACTTAGAAATATAACAATAAGAAGTTTTCCATTACAATAAAAAATATCTGTGTAGGTGAAATGGGCAAAAAAAGATCTATGCAGGTGAAATGTATTAAATTCCCCCTTAAGGGGAAAAAGCAGAGGGGGAGGGTTTGTATGGAATTTTTATCATTTCTACTGTTCCCAAGGGAACGACATTAACGCGGGCGGAGCCGCGGGCAATAGCTAGTTGTATATATATATTTAAATAAATCAATATTTTAGTACCATTCTTTATGATATTATATGAATAAATTTAAGTAATACTCACTTAAGCAGATATAGGTTAAGAGGAGGATTAGGTTCAATTGTAGCACCTGAGCCTGACCTAATGAATAAAAAAAAATACAAAATAAGTCACCTGAACCCTCGCCTCCGTGAGGTCTATCTTCATGGCGATCTCCTCCCTGGTGTAGATGTCGGGGTAGTGCGTCTCCTGGAAGGCCCGCTCTAGCTCCTTGAGCTGTGCTGACGTGAAGGTGGTCCGGATCCGCCGCTGCTTGCGCTTCTCCGTCAGCGAGCCTTCGTGGCTACCGTACACTTTGTAGGGCAGCCCAGCTGGAAAATAAAAAACTTTTAAAAGAATCCTTCTAAATCGGTGAAAACATTGATAAAAGCCTAATTTAAGTTCTTTGAAAAACACAAGTTTAGTAGCTATTTTAATTGTTGTCTTAGTGCCACGGATCCGTATGCTTATTGCTAGTACAATAAATTATCTCAGCATAATGTATATTACTTTTTTAAAAACCATATTAAATTGGTTGACCGAGGATTTAATGAGTATTTTGGCGTTTGTAAAATTAACTAGAATTCCTATTTCTCAAAATGATACTTTGTTTCCGTCTTGAGGGACAACATCTGAGTTCAGCCACAACTTTTATAGCTTGTGTATGTATTTTTAATGAGAAATATTTATTAACTAACTCTTGTTGACTTTATAAAAATAATACAGTTTGTGACTGACTGTATTTAATTTATACTTTTGCTTTAAAAATACAGTACGGACCCGAAAATTAATTCCTGTTAAACATTTTAATTAAGTACCTTTTTTATAACTGTGCCGGCATTTATATCCAAAGTAAAACAAACCATTCACGGACGGTGCAAGCTCTGCGTACACAAGCCGCCATTTTTGTCTCCCCTCTCTAGACGCGCCCTCGCCTTGTAGGTACCTACCATATAAATAACCGCCATATTGTACCTACTTCTCATTTACGTTACATTCTTGACAATTTTATAACGAGACTATTTACATTTGTTCCGGTTTTGTTAAGATCTTTAATTGTTTCATAATATTTTAGTCAAAGGTGAGAATCATTCCCACAATTGTTGTCCAAATCACATCCACTGTTATTTGGAAGTACCAGTGTTATCGAGCTCCGTCCGATGTGTCTCGAGAAATAAGACCTAGTAGATCGATTTTTAAATATACTTAATTTCGTCGAAATCGTAAACCATTCCCGAGATTCTTATTATATTATAAAAAGAAGTATTAGATTAACGTAAAAAGATACAAAGAGAGAGCAATTGAAAGAAGAAATTGATCATACAAGTTTAATCTATTAAGAGTATATCAAAATAGCATTGCGAATGCAAAATAATACACTTATAATAAGATTAAATCATAATAAAATTTAAAGTAAAAAACTTTGTAAAAGCAAGCTTTTATGTACATCACTTAATGTTTCGAGTTATTTTTAGCAAGCCCTTAAATTTGATATCCATATTGTCGGAGTGCATCAAATATAGCTAGTCTGTCATTTTGAGTGTACCGCCATGTTGGATTTAGAATAACGTCACACAGTTAGCCTTGCATTGTCATCCATACTAAAGAAGTAGATACTATACAACATTTCAGAACAATTGGTGGTAGATATCTGCTCCAAAATTGAATTGCGGGATTTCAACCTAACAAAAAAATATGAAGCCTTATATTTAAAATAAAATATAAAAGAAAGTTGCGTATTTGATATCTCCGTAGCTTCAATTTCTCTTCATAAAATTAGCAGTCAAGACAAACCGAGAGAACCTCTTTCTATGTAACAAGTACAAGCGTACATGCAACTGAGAGCTTACAGAAAGTGCCGCAAAAACTCGTAACTTTAGCGTGTCGCGTGGCTTATGTATCGATCGTAGCGGTGCTACGGCGTAGCCAGTGCTACGTAAAGTTCTTTTTATTTCTCTCGACTCAAAAAAATATGGTGATTATTCTTCAAACTATCTCTCCATTAAAATTACTTTCACAATTTTGTGAAAACAGCTAGTTAGGCCTATTGATGCTTTCTTTTTTGCACGACTGCCTAAAAATAAGTTGTGTATGTATCTGACCTTCTTTATTCCATAACTTCCAAATGCCCCAACGAATTTGAATGTATAGGGTATCGTTAAAATCGATAAATCTTCCCAAGTGACAGGGTATAAATTTAAAGAAAAGACTATCGTATTTTTCTTATAAAAACCCTGTTTAATTGAAAAATAAAACATGTTCATAATAGGGGATATTGAACATGTTTTATTTTTCAAATAAACAAACTTATGAGTTTTCTTAGGGATTTCTATTAGCATCCAGAATTTTAACACATACTGATCGCATCTTTATCCCCCATGGGTGAAACCGAGCACCACTAACCGAGGTAACCCGAGGTAATGTAATGGGGGAGGTCTGACCACAATAGAAACCTGTTTTTTTTTTTGCTGTTTTATCTCAATCCTGTCAAAGTTGCAGCCTTTAAGTTATTGTTCTGAGGTTGCTGCTAATTTATTACTGAGACGTAAAAAATTACAGATAATTCAGAACGTTAAATTGTATAAGTCAATAAAGAGTTTGCTTACCCTCACAAGCGTGGTATCATGAAAGAGGTTCCATGCGTTATACACGACCCGTAAAAGAAACGTGTTTTTGTAATAAATGGTGGTATGGAACCCTTAGTGAGCGAAACTGACTCGCACTTGGCCAGTTTTATTTTAACCGAAAATTTTGGAATAGGAATTATTTAAATTAATAATTATATATATTAACATTAACAACAGTAAGGTTAACTTCGACATAAGTACTAACATTAGATGACAATCATTGCCAATACGTTCTGGGTTAATCACTCTACTACGACTTAAAAAGATTTAGATCGTAGCAGGCTCTACGGTGTAGCTAACTCTACGTTGTAGCAGATTTGTAGCTTCCAATTTAATTATTTTTATAAAGATTACTCTTCATTATTCTTCCATAAAAAATAGAAATTAATTTTGATTTTTACTAGCTGTTTCCCTCGAGTGCGTCCGGGTTCCGTAGAATTTCAGGGAAAATATTTAGATGACAGGGACATCAATTTATTACACAGTCCATTCAGTCACCAAGCCGTCTCCTGGCCTTCAGATCCCCAGTCCCGACATACCTCAGGTGACGTGACGATGTGACCGGAAACACGCTAAGATAACATAAATATCGATTTATCACAAAGTCTATCCCCCCCCCCCCCCCCTCTCCTTATCTCCAACCCCCGGTTTCCGGGTCATGAAGCATGAATCATGAAGCTCAATTTGACCGAAAACACTTAGGTGTCAGAAAAATTCGTAGGTTTCGCAACACTGGCCCAAAAATGACTTTTATAGGCAAATTATTGATAGTTTGAATTACATTAATACAATTTTTGGAAAGTTTCGCCAGTTAAAAAAAATATATTCATTATTACTCGCTTATAACATAGCTTTCTATTGGGGAAAGAATTTAAAAAATGAAAACACAAATGTTTTATATTTATATTATTAATCTAATTTCTTGTACGTAATTAGTTAATTTCATAGCCATTTCTAATCCTTACTAATATTACTAGTGGTTCTGCGAGAACAGTAGACCTCGCGAGCCCTTCAACCAACATCCACATGTGATATGCTAATTGACTAAAGGATGATTTCCTCCAGTTACTATTTCCCAATCCCCGCTGCTCTTAATTAGGTACCAGAGGAAACAGAAATTTAAACCTACATTCCCCTTACCAGAAGACCCGACCAGACCCTTTTTTAAGAGGAAACACTAAGCTCGAGAGAATTGAAAAATAGATATTTACAATATCTACGAGTATTGCTGTCGCGCCGCGTGAACAAACAAACCCCGCAGAGTGCGATAGAGATAACTGCAGCTCGGCCGGAAAATACTTATAAAAATTACACAAGATTAGTCCTCTGATTTCTTCTCCAAAACTTAACCGATTTAATTTCTTCTTACATTAAAAATTTAAAATAAGCTATGGATGTGTTTCTGCGTTTCTTTTTCTTATATAATTGCCTAAATTTGTTTTCTTGATGTTTTAACACAACGGAAATTCGTATCAATTTTTCATGTTTTTGAAGGTTCATATCTCATTAAATAATTCAATTATAAAAAAAAATAACATACGGATTTTTTTAGTAAAAAATTTTTACTCTATTGGTACTATCCGGCGAGGAATCAGGGGACTGCTCTTGTATGGAAACACGGCCCTTGAGCACCATGTTTAGTATGATTTTGTACACATTAACTAAGTTGGAGTGATCCTCTTCGAGATCGGAAATATCGGAATAGCGAACTTGGCATGGGTGAATAGGATACAAAGTTTAAGTACTCGGTTTCATAGTTGTTATGTTACCAATTAGTCAAAATTTTAATAGGACGCTAATTTTCAACTATTATGGCAGACAAACATGCGAACTTTACGTTAAGAAGTGGCCGGCATCTATAAGCCCCGGGTTCAAGTCACGGGATAGCATGTGAATCTTTTTTATTTAATTTTAATTTTTCTTTCAGGATTCTAAGTTTATTCAGTGTGTTCAATTATAAAAGTAATACGCAGTATCATGTTTAAGCCAAAAACTATTTTTCATATTTTGATTTTTGTTCCTTAGGGAAAGTTGTTCAATTTCACTCCCTCTCCCACTTCACGTACTTCAACTTCTTTCATATTTATTAAAGAAGTTGAAGTACGTGAGATTTTCAGTATATTTATACAGAAAATCGATTTTAGACAACTTTTGGGCAAATTGCCGACTATAAACACGTTCAAGTTTATCGTATAAAAAAGTTGTTCAGACAAAAAAGTTGCGTATTAATGAGAACAACAAAAAACTCTAATGACATTTTTGATTTTTTTTCCAAATAGCTGTGCTATGAGTTTTTTTAAGTTTCGGACCCCCATATATCCGCCATTTTTTAAAATTTCGAAAAACTGGCAAATGACAAACAAAAATTTATATAATTACCGAACCTGCTCACAAAATTTCATGAGAATCGGTTGAGAAATGCGACCTGTAGGCGAGAACAGACAGACAGACAGACAGCCGGACAAAAGAATTTTGAGCCAGTGGAAACTGAGACGCTTCGCTCGCTTCGCTCGCTCGGTCAATAATCAATGCAATAAATGCAAAAGTGAGTTTGTTTCTTTGTAACGCTTTCACGCTGTAACTACTAAACCAACCATCATGAAATTTTGCAAAATTTCATATAGGTAGACATAGGCTACCTTTCATCCAAAAAATACTGTTCCCTAGGGAACAACGTTAACGTGAGCGAAGCTGCGGGCGAAAGCTAGTTAAACAATAAATACTGTATACTTATAAAAAAAAACACAGTAATATCTACACAAATTGGAAAGATTTGATTGTTAGTTTGTTTGCTTTGAATATGCTCTGTAACTACTAGACTGACTTGAAAAAATATTTTACCATTAGATCTATATATCGTACATTATCCCTGACAAATATAGGCTATAGATAAAATACCCATATCTACCCGTAAGAAGCTAGGATGCGCAGCTAGATGACTAATAAAGTGAAATCTTAGGTGGACATGCAACAAAATTAATTTTGCAAAAATATGTAATTTGTCTAGCGTTTGAACTATTAATTTCCCCGAAACTTAACTAATAAAGACCATGTCCATTACAAAACAAATCCCATAACAGTAATGTGCCCGGCATTAGAGGCGTGGACGTGCGACAGACCGCGCCACCCCGCAACAGACCACAGACCGCACGCGCAGCGACAATTACCTCAAATGAACCGGAATTAATCGAGACTCGCTTCTTGGCCGAGCTGCGGTCTCATTTGCATTATTAATAGAGGCTGCGGGGCGCGAGGGGCGCGGTGCGGCCTCGTGTCACTGTCCCCGCACCTCGCCTCACCCCCGCAATTTGCGGGACCTAATGAAGAGGATCTTGCCAAGATGTTTCTGTTCATAAGATGTTTAATTTGGGTTTGCAGTTCGTGGGTCAGGCCACCGCTCATTGTTATTGCAGGCCTTATGTTTTATAGCTCGGGCGCGAACTTTTCCTTTTAAAGCCAATGGGATCCGTTCTTTTATGGTCTGAAGGTAAACGAAGTTAAATTTATTTCGTTTTACGAAATTGAAATGTTCTTACTTTTTGTAATGCAGGAAGGTACATTTTTATACTGCACAAAGATATTTTCATTCCGACTATTCAGTTTTGGTTATTACCAAAATTGAATACCTAGTAGGCAATTTTGTAGAATGAAATGTAAGAACATTCGCAGATAAAATTAAACAAAAATATGGAAACTCTAATCAAGTTTCCGATCGTTTATGGATGTTTATTTATGCAATATAAGTATGTATCATAAAATATAGTACCGGTGAGTTCGTATCCTAAACCACAAGTTACAACTTTGACCTCTCAACCACCAAGTGGGCCAATCAGACCGCATAATAATATAAAATCCATTGTGTTTGCGTTTCTCGCGCTTGACGGGTTAATGTCTAGCTCAATCTGTGTGATTTGTTTCAGTATATATAATGTTTATTATTCTTATCAGTAGAAAGAGATATTCCTGGTACACAGTCCATACTACTGTTACGTACACCTTGCACACATCACTACGTAAATCTAAATAGGCTGCGAGTCACGTGCTTACATAAGCCGTTACGCGAACACGTGGCACTAATTAATCGTCAGAGAGCGATTAATTCACAGGTGATATGATCCGTGGCCTCCACACCCTTTCCCGCGTCTCTACCCACCCCCCTCATCCTCGGAGGCTCCGGTTAATTACTAGACGGCGAGACTGCTTGAAGGGCGCTAAGGACTTATTCCAAATACAACCATTTGAACATTCTTTAAACTTCACGTGAAAATCAAAATTACATTTAGGTATAATTTGTCCTTCGCAGATTTCTTTTAGGATAATCCCTTACAGTTGGCGAACTAAAAAACTGGCATACCTAATCTGTATACTTATTATAAACAAAATATATGAAAGTAAGTTCGTAATTATATATAGGTTGATTTTGGACTCCCCGGCAATATTTAAATTTCAGAATAATGATGGATCAGGATGACTAAATTATTTTACGGGAATATATATTTTTTTAGAGCTTTTCCTTTATTTTTACCATTTCAAAAAATGGTAAAACCATGTCACTGTATGTTACCATCTAAAATTAAGGAAGAAATTCCTTAATTTTGGGTTTAAATATCAACATGTGTATGTTTTATTATCACAATTACATTTACAATCTAAGTCGGGACACAGAAAAGCAATTAGGTATTATTGTTTATTTTTTACTGTTTATCGATTCATTTTTAAGTATTTCGATTGTCTATAAAGTAGGAATCCAACTATATATTTTTCAAATCAAATGATCCTTACATACTTCGATCACAGAAAAGCCGAAGCATACAAAACTGACAAACGATGCGTTTCGCATAAATAAAGAATCTATGCAAAGATCCGGCTTTCAGCGGCGAAGTTCCCAGTGAATTGTATCGCAATCCATCTGGCGCGCGCTGGTGGTTCATTTTTCTCGCGTCACGCGGGAACTTTTCCGGCATCCATAATGCAGGGTACGTCGGCGCGTCATCGCGGCATATTGCGAACCTCGCGACCGCGGAAGGGTTTAATGGAGCGAGGATTATTGAAGCCAGCAATGACATATTGTTTGTTTATAATCTTCTAAGATTTACAAAGAGTATTAAATATATTTTTTGAAATAAATATATTCGGAAGTTATTGAAATTTTAACGAGGTCATTCTTTAAAATTTTATGTTAGGCTGTTTCGCGTTTAGAAGTTCTTTATCATCAGATCAACAAAATAAATCTATCATATTTTATTGCCCTCCGGCTACCTACATAAGTATGCAAATTCTGCTCAATTGGAGTAAGTATAACTATATTAGAACTCAATAAATGTTACCTGAACTACATATGTATAGACGGCTGAAGAGAAAACTGACCCCCTTACTAAGTGTCACTATTGAGAGGTGGTCATATTTCTGTGCAGCCGTTCGAAAAAATAAAATCTTGTAAAATTACAATGCTCGGTATTATGATATGACCATCGTTAACTTTGCCAGCATATTTTATCCCCTGATATAATAATAATAATATCACTTTATTGCACCAGAAAAACATATAACATTACATAATGGAATAAAAGATGCACAATAGGCGGCCTTATCGCTAATGCAATCTCTTACAGGCAACCATAGGATTTGGATAATAAATATTGAAAGAAGATAGTGGTGCTAATAATAGGAAATTAATTAACAGATCAAAAATACGATATAACAGTAAAATCTAAAAATAAAGAAGAGAATGAAAGACAGGGACTAATAAATAATAATAAATACATACACATATAAATACATATAACTATATATACACAAATTACATACACATTAATGTGGAGAGCGTAATGTCCGAGGGACGAATAAAGGAGGACAATTTTGAGGAAACATTATAATGAAAGGAAATGTGATTTCACCTGATTTTTGAAACTTCCAAGAGTCTGGCACATCGAATAGAAATAGGGAGTGCATTCCAAAGTCGAGCAGCTTTTACTGTAAAAGATATTTACAAATCGATCGCTCAGATCTACTCTGTATCGAATACTGTTGTTTCTTCATATTCTTTCCTGACAGAGTGGTGACCTATCGATAGTAAGAGCATTTCTCTGTTATATCACTCAAGCATAGGCCACGCTTCACTTCCATATAAGAACAGGTCTAATGATAGACTTATAACCCTGACCAGCGTTTTCATGCCACTTTGCCCACGCTGCCGTTGTGCGAACTTTAATTTCGCAGTCGATGTACCATAGACGCGTAAAGTACAAATCCCAGGTATTAAAACTGGCCAATATGATTGACTACATTTTCCTTCACCTATGCATACTAGTACGGAATCTATAACTTTTCAAGCCATATATTCTGTCTCCGCGAAATTTAGTTTCAGACCGCCGTTCTCAAGCCACTCCTACGTGTTACCATGTCCGCACCGCACCGGTGCGATATGAATAAAAAGAGCCTGAGGACTGTTTGGTGTCACCAACGGCAGCCCTAACCAATGAATCAGAATTAAGGCACATGTCGTGGATAATGTCATTACAGACCTTATATGAACCCCTTTGCTTATGGCAATCCTGACAGGCTATGCCTAAGTTGGAGGATGTAGATGAATCGTCAATTTCGCTTTTGCTATATGTTAATGAGTATCATCACCGTTTGTATAACAGCCTCCGTGGTCCAGTGGTTAAGGCGTTTGCTTGTTGACCCGGGGTCGTGGATTCGATTCCCACCGGAAGCATACTTTGTTTAGTTGTTTCCAGTTTGGTTAGGACATTGCAGGCGTTAATCACCTGATTGTCTGATAATAAAGATGATTCCGTGCTTCGGAAGGCACGTTAAGCCGGTGGTCCCGGCTGCCATCTGGTAGTCGTTAAAGGAACCACGTCAGAGGCCGAGAGGCGGTTCCGAAGAACTCTGCCACCAGGGTGTGCATGGTCGATTGACCGTGACACCTACTCGAAATGATGATGACCGTTTATATGAAAGATTTCACTTGTATGACGTAGAAAAGGCTAAACCTAATATATACCGTATATTTTTTCGTTCCGATATGGAAAGACCTCCTGAAAATAGGCACATAGTGAAAAAAAACCTTTCTAGTCCAAAGCTCTTTAAAATATATAGATTCATCATCATGCCAAAAACAAGAGCTGCTTTAAATTTAGAGGGATCCTTTTGAAATGGACTTGCCCAAACAACTTTAAATAAACTTAACGTACTAATATCAGATTATAAGTGAGCTTAAAATAGTTTTTTAGATATATGCTTAAGTCATCAGATTTTTTTTCGAAAACTATACCTCGTGCATTTGCTAAAGTAAATATTATTAGGTACTCAATATTTAATATTACTTATAGAAAACATAAAAGTCCTAGAGTATGTAATGTATACCAGCAATATATTTTATATTGCAAATAAACATGTGGGTAAATTTGCGTAATGGTGGCAGTAAAACGAACACGGCGAATTCCGACTCAATCATAAAAATAATAGGACAACGGGATGCTGCTCGTAGCCGAACGCCAAATTAAGATTTTACGCATATGGCATGAATTTGAAGGTTTCAATTTAAGCTATTTTTAATAAGGAATATAATATATAATAACAACACAAAAACAACCCATCTACATTATAAAACTATTGATTTGTAGGTATATTTGCATCAGTTAATATTACTGGACCTTTTGATGGAACTTTCATTACGTATCCTTATTTATTTTAAATGAAGAGAAGTACGTTAACGTTTATATTATGTTATATTTGATAAAAGTACACGCAAATAAAGACATGAGCAAATGTAAAAAAAATATAGAAGACTTTTCAAACACAACTTACATTTTTTTTTTGTAACGGAAATAAACCATGTACCTACTACAACGTTTTTACTATTCTCGTACGAAGGTACTATTTGATTCAACCTTGAGAATCCTCAAAAAGTATCAAATTGACTTCCCAAAGGATCCTATCAACGCCGTCATGTATCATGGCGGCTGAAACAGTAAAAACCGTCTAGACGACCCGCAGAGGCATGTTCGTCTTACATTGTTCACCTTTGTAGGAAAACAATAATTTCTTTCCTAAAAATAAAAGTCGGTTCCCTTGTCGAGTGTGCCGCAGTAACATTGTGGAAGTTACGATCGCGGCTCCCGGCGCAGCTCAACTGTGAGATATTGCCTTTTTTATGGCCCACTCTACTATACTATACTGGGACAGAATAGATCACATGATGCGATAAAATATTGCCCTCGTCCTCGAACCAAATCGAATTAACCCGTCCACTTGCATACAAAGGCGATATGAGAATAGGAATGGCGATATCGGGTAAGGATACCAAACTGTTTTCTCTCCATGTAATGCGCAAATCTTGTGTATTTTGGGGAGACAAACAATATTCGAGATAGGAAAATATGACACTTCTATTCGAACACGATATATTTTCTAGGCTACGTTGTAAATTGAGGTTGGGTTATGAAACATTTAATCCATCGCGTTAGGTAACGACTAAGTTTATAATAATCGAGTAGGAACTTCTTTCGTACATTAAGGTACATAATGAATGAATGAATGATTTATTTGATAAACATACACAGTAAGAGTTAAAAAAGATATAGGATATCTATCACTTATTTCGTCCAATATACCACTATAAATTTTTATTTAACATATTAAATGAATAAATAAATATATATGCACATATTACACAGATTGAGTCAGCCCCACGCAGTAAGTTGTAAACTTGCGTCGTGAGATAATGACTTAATGATATTTATAAATAGATATAAATAAACATCCATTATTATTATTAATGTGGTAACATTTTGCTTCCAATCGGGTGAAACTAGCTAACTCATGTTGTGGCACAAAAAAAAAGTAATAATTTCAGGAATTTGATATATTTAGGTATTATTGGAGTCTGTCGAACGTCCTATTACGTATATGCTAGCTTTCACCTGCAGCTTTATAGAAATATTTTTTTTTAATCTGGTAGCCAATTATGAGACTAGGCAATGTTTCTAAGATTATATAACTTTTTTTGTTTAGGTAAGATACTTGGTACGGTAAAGTTACAATTTTGAAAACAAACTTTTGCACATCAACCCGAATCATCTCAATGTTAACCAGTAATTCTCGTAATTGTACTACAATTAATACGCAAACTTGTAATTAATTTCCGCATGATTAACGGGCATAATCCGGTCTTACTCGAGATTACGTGAGCGTTGCCGCCCTAGGTGAGTTATTGTGTTGCGTGGGCGCGGAGGGTAGCTGCTGCGGGAGAGGGGAGGTCCAAGCAAGGCGAGAGCCGCAAGACGCGAAGAAGGCTCGAGCTCCGTTGTCCTCCCCTTAAGATTCTCGCGGACGCCGCTGCCAATTAGGGGCGCAATCGCTCACGCGGCAAGCAGTCCCCACCGCCCGGCCCCCGGCCCCCGCCCCGCCCAGAGCACTACTCTTTGTTTCGTGATCGTCGTCACAACCTCCCGTCCCGTTTGTTCACCAAATGAAAACGGTTTCACTTTGGTGTTACGAACAGAAGCAATAAAGATAAAGTTTAAGAGAGGTATTTCACCTTTTTGTTTTGGTTTCAAAAGTTTGATTTCATTATTTTTATGGGTCCTGTTAACTGTTTCATTAGGTATCTGTATTTTCTGGAACAGGAAGTTCTCTAGTAACTTAATAGATACATCTGCAAGATACTCTAACTTAATCAGTATGAGAATGGTTAGGTATGCTATGATGCATACACAAATAAACAGGGTGGCTTACCGAAATGGGTTGAGACGGGGTTTTTGGGACTTAAAGTCTATGTAATCAAAGGAATTATGACTCCAAGTTATACAAGACTGCTAAAAAAGGAGTGTATTGTTTTTTGAATTCTTTTTTCTCCTACCATAACTTCTAAATGCCTCAACGTATTTAAATGTAGATATGCATGCATTTTTTTTTAAATCTATGTAGCTATGTGATATCTTTTAAATCCCGAGATTTTTTGATAAAGATTCATTTTTTTTTTCATCATATATTTTAAACACGGGAACCGAATCTTATCAATTATAAGAAAAAGCTTGACGGCTAAATTAGCAACGGAAGTTTGTCTGGCTTTAAATATAAAGAGACGCTGTCTAGCACCTAGTACCTACAAACAAACGTGTGTACACTGTAAATTTAAATGCCGGTTTTATATTAAAATAGTTAATTCAACTTCTGCTTTCATCAATTTTGGATCTCTTATAAAAATCTTCTAATTTTATTATGCATCCCCAGGGAATAATCCGACACAGTAAATAATAGACATGATACCTTTGTACCAGATCAAAACATTTTTGTTTCGAATAAATTCGTATAACTAATTTCCATATTTTTTTAGTAGATGTAATATGTGGCTTCGTAGAGACATTTACTTCTCTCTACATACATATTATCACGTCTTCTTCAAAAAAGTTAAAGATTTTTATTCAAAATTAGATTGATGTATCTCTTTTTGAACGGCATATTTTTATATATTTTTTAATATATGCAAAATCAAAATACTACTACCGTTTCGGAACGACCACTGGTCAAATGAATACCAAAGAAACTCAATCCAGACTTGGTCCGTACGTACTGAATACATTGTTTTCCCTTCTCTCTACTCTCCACAAAAGTTTATTTATAAGCTAGTAACTAGCTTAACATACTTAACAACTACCAAGTACAGTTGTTAAGTACGAGTAGGTACTCTCTACAATTTAACACTCTCTATATATTTTTTTTTAATATACAAATTATATCTCGAATCGGGTATGTCTTGTTTTCAAAATCGATGAATGTACTCGTAGGTAAGTAGTCTCTACGAGGATCATAATCAGCTTATTGTAGCCCATTTTTGGACAAAGGGCTCTCCCAGTTCCTTCCATTTCTTCTTGTCTTGTGTGTTTCTTCTCTAAAACTTGCCAGCCACCTTTGAGATGTCATCCTCCCAGCGCGTCCTCGTCCCCATTCTTGGACGCCAAGCAGAAATTTGCTGACTCCATCTGTTATTTGCACACCTCATAAGGTGTCCAGCCTATTGCAACTTAAGCCTGGCAATCCTCTCTCCAACGTCTACTACTCCAGATCGTCTCCTGATCTCTACGTTTCGTATGCGGTCTCGGAGCGACACTCGCAGCATTGATCTCTCCATAGCCCTTTAAGCCACTTTCAGATTCAAAAATGTTCAGTCAGAAAAAAAATCTATTTGAGATACCTTGCTAAGAAAAATCTCTAAGATAAAAAAGCTCGGATTGGATTAAACTTTCCTTTACAAATGCTACCGTCGTGACGTACAATGATGTTGTTTGTTTGGCAGCTATGTTACCAATATTGCATTTATGTATCTATTTTATATTTTTAGAATATTTTCATAGGTATATAAACTTAAATGTTTGTGTGTGTGTGTGTGTGTAAAAACACTATTATCAGCTAGTAAAGGGATGATATACAACCAATATCACAAACAGGTAATTATTGATATTAAGGTTCTTAGCATTCCCAATGAGGGTTGACGTTAGGCAGCCGGTCAGTCGTAAAAATAAGCCGAAGCTTTTCACAGCATTGAAAGTATAAAAAACTTCCGTGCTGTCCCAACCCCACATAAGTAGGATGAGGAAGAAGAAGAAGATTAATTTTATTTATTTATTGTGGGTAATGTTTATTTGTCTGGCTACTACGATCATATATAGATATGATATTTATATTTGCTGAAAAACATGATATTACAAGGTGTAACAAATATACAAAGAACAGACGTGTTTTGCTAAAAATCATAGCATGAAAATATTAGTGGTCCAAGAAATCTCTAAGGCTATACAAGTTTTTGTCAACAAGCCATTTAATACAGATATATAATTATATACACATGTTTTTAAAGAACACAACATTTAATATCTTTAATTCTTTTAACAATTTATTAAATATTTGTGTACACATATATAAAGAACTATCGTTATATTTTTAAAATTTAGGAGCGACGGGGCAACACCTTATTACTATAATATAAATAAAAGGTTTGTAATAGATTGATTACGAACCTTTTATTTTTAGATTCCCTGAATATATATTGCGATCAAGATCAAGTCACCAAAAATAATTAATAAGGAAATCAGCATGTTCAAGTCAAACTCCAACACGGAGTGTTTTGCATTAAAAAAGTATTTTTTAGCTACAAATCCAAACTTCTTCTATATACCTATATATTTTTTTTTTATTTAAATTGCCTTGCACTTTGGAAAAAGAAAAGAAACCATACAAAGTAGAAACCATAAAAATTTTGAATCCCTTACGAGAATGCAAATTACATAATATTTTTATCGTTTTGAAATAAATGAAAATTGACTTTTCCAGTCCGTTTTCAATTGTATAAGAATCTATATTCTAATGTTAAACTTTAATAATCGATATCTAGATTTTTTCTTTATTCTAAGCTAAAACTTTTCAAAATAAACACATTGGTAAAAATACATAAAAAGTTACATAATATAAAAGACATAAAAGTTATACAGTCACATATTTCAGACGTTTTGAAAACGCTCCACTGAAATAGCTATAGATTAGTACCGACACACATTATCATGTTGTTCGGTAGCTCTATTAAATATTTAAATCATTGACATTTTAATCTAAGTCAATTTATATATATTAATATAATTATATATATATATATTGGAATATTATTGTATTCTGCGGACAACCATTGATGGTTGTCCGCACAAATCATATATCAACGAATTCGACAGAAAAAATATTTACCTATTTTATCAATGTTTTATCTCCAAAAACTGATAGATTAATAAATTTTTTTATTATATAAAATACTTACACTTGTGTCTAGTTATGTAATTTCTATGACACTCACATGTAACGTTAAAAAGAGTATTAAAATTTAAATATTGCATTTATTTTAAGACTTATTATTGTTATATTCGATTAACTATTGTTATACCATTTAATTATAACATCTTAAGTAAGCTTATATTCTCTTAGGCTTGTTTAAAATATTAGATACGTATTTTTTATCTTTTCAATCAAACCAAAGATTATAAAGCGCATCAAATTTCAAGAGTGGGGGCTCAAGACGCAAAAGGCCGCCAAAAAATACACCGGTCAGTGACGTCACGAGGAATCTTTATCAATTTCTGTTTGATTGACAAAACAAAAATTATGTGTCCAATATTTGACAATAATCTACCAGACGAACCAATTATTTTAAAACTTTTTTTTTTAACATGCCTTTTAGCTGGTGTACAGTCACATTGAGTGTACACCAGTATTAACGATCCCCGAATTACACTCGTATTTTATATTAATTATAACGGACATAATCACATATATTACACAACGTATCCTAAAATAACTTCAATTTCCATAATATTCCACTTTTACACTAACGCTTAATTTTAGCCGGTGAGGGATTTTATTTGTGAAAAAAAATTACCCACTCTCATAAATACCTTGTAGGACTGTATCTTAAAAAAATTTAATAGGAACATTCCTCAATGCGTATTTTGTTACAGCAGCAAATATATTATAATGTCCCTGTATTACGATGCCCTGTTAGACGGATGGAATTACAAACAATGAAGGCTTAGTAATAGGGTCCTGTAGGTATTCTTTGGGTGACGGAATTTTTATTGTGCTAATCGTATAACCTATGTTGACCATTAATCTTTGTAGAGAGGCTAGTTCCCGAAATAGGTTCATAAGAACCTGTGCTACAGGTAACAGGCCCCCCACCCCTCAGATATTATGTCTAGGTAATAATAAATTATTTAGATGATGATAATTTTCAAACGATGTACAACCTTAATGAAACACTTAATTGTATAGATAATGATAATTTTCAATTCCTTCTGAACATTTCAATGTCTAACCGTAGTAAGTAGTCGCAAGTATTTGTTTTGCTAATGATAGCTGTTTTCCTTTTATGAACTACTAGCTGTTGCCCGCGGCTCCGCCCGCGTTAGTGTCGATCCCTTGGGAACAGTAAAATTTCCCGAAATTAAACATACCCTATGTCCTTCCCCGGGCCTCAAACTACCTCCATACCAAATTTCATCCAAATCAGTTCAATGGTTGAGCGTAAAAAAACGACAGACAGAGTTACTTTCGCATTTATAATATTAGTATTAGTATGGAAGTATGGATATTATTTATACTTCTAAGTCCAGAAATGAGAAAATTTCCATAAAACCTTTACCCTCCCATTTTACCCCTTTAGGAGTGAATTTTGTCCATTTCACTCACATATATGTTTTTTAATTGTAATCGAGAACTTACATACCTATTTATTTTCATACTTCATAGTCCAGAAATGAGAAAATTTCCAAACAAACTTTACCCCCCTTCTGGGGGATTTTTTCCAGTTGACCTACACAGATCTTTTTCAATTGTAATCGTGAATTTATTTACCTATTTTCATACTTCTAAGTCTACAAATAAGTAAATTCCTATACAATCTTTACCCCGCTATTTTACCCCTTCAGGGGAAAAGGTCGTCTATTTTACCTACACACATCTTTTTTAATTTTAATCGAGAACTTATATGCCTACTTTCATACTTCTGAGTCCAGAAATGAAAAAATTCCATATAAATTTTACCCCTTTAGAAGTCAAATTTCTTAAAAATCCTTTCTTAGCGCTCACTCACATCATTAAAAGAACCCCTGTACCAAATTTCAAGTTTCTAGGCGCAGCAGTTTCGGTTGGTTTGCCGTTTGCCTGCGGCTACGCCGCCGCCGTTAGTGTCCATCCCTCAGGAACAGTTTGGACCCTTAAAGGGGTGACTCAGGTCATCAATATGAACAACTTTTTCTATGGGACCAATGCTGGGAACTCAAAAAACAAATTCGTCATTTCCATAAAAAAGAGTCCCGCCGCCCGGCCAGTTTGTATGGGAATGGTCTGAGTCACTCCTTTAAGGGTCCAAAACGATAAAAAAATTCACTGTGTATATTTGCAGGCAAACTAATGCCTTGAGTTCATTCAAATGACGATAACTTTTTATTTAATGAACCGATTTTGATGAAACAAACTTTAGATGTTTTGCTGAGTTAAAACAAAGCAATTGGTGAAAATTTGAAGTAAATCGGTTGAGTATTTTCGGAGATAATCGTGATCATAACCCTTAAAGGGATGACTCAGGTCATCAATATGAACAACTTTTTCCATGGGACCAATGCTGGGAACTCAAAAAAAACATTCGTCATTTCAATAAAAAAGAGTCCCGCCGCCCGGCCAGTTTGTATGGGAATGTCGAATTTTTTTTGAGTTCCCAGCATTGTTCCCATAGGAAAAGTTGTTCATTTTGATGGTCTGAGTCACTCCTTTAAGGGTCCAAAACGATAAAAAAATTCACTGTGTATATTTGCAGGCAAACTAATGCCTTGAGTTCATTCAAATGACGATAACTTTTTTTTTTAATGAACCGATTTTGATGAAACAAACTTTAGATGTTTTGCTGAGTTAAAACAAAGCAATTGGTGAAAGTTTTAAGTAAATCGGTTGAGTATTTTCGGAGATAATCGTGATCATACATACAGACAGACAGACAGACAGACAAAAAAATCGAAAAAATTTTTTTTGCTTTCTTTTATTCTTTTTAAGTGTCCCTCTATCCATTTCAGTCAAAAATTCTAAATGTACAGACAAAATATTTTTACTGTTTTATTATATGTATTTCTTTTTAAGTGTCCCTCTATCCATTTCAGTCAAAAATTCTAAATGTACAGACAAAATATTTTTACTGTTTTATTATATGTATAGATGATGAAGACTTAAAAAAGTTAGATTTTCATATATTTCCCAATTAAAATTCCTAATTCTATTTCTCTTGATATGTTTTGGAAATTATTGTACAACTTACTTAAAATAGATATCCAGCCTTCTAGACGTAGTAGTAAACACGCCAGACTCTTACACTAGGGACACCGGGTTCGATTCCCGACGCGGGAAATTACTCATACTCCATTTTTATAGAGATTTGTCTGGAAGTTCTAGAGCTACACGAAATGTAGCGTTAGTTAGCGTTAGCCAGGCGGCTTGCCATAACAACTATGACCAAATCATATTATATCATGAATACTGTTATGATACCCCGGGATGCAACCGAAAATAAAGCGGTCAGATGAGAAAGGAATTTTTGATTTCATTGTGACTCAATTCAACAGTTCATGAACTCTCATACAATTTTCACCGCTGATGATGAGAGACAACTATATATTTCTTATGTGCGAAAAGGTTATTTTATAGTTATATCCTAGATTAATATTTGTAGCACGAACCAAAAAATAAAACTTTTTTTAATGGTTTCTGATATTTAAACTTTTTTTAGTCTAAGAAAAATAACTGATTGTGACAATTTTTTTCACTATTAGTGATCACATCATCTTGATCAAGATATTGATGGACATCCGAGACTTTTTAGATACTACTTTTTGACAAATTGTAATTTTTTTGTTGGCATAATTTTAGTTATTTTCAAATAAGCCTTTGAAAGTGTCTATTAATCCAATCCCAATTAAATTACCGTTACAAAAACTATACATATTTATGCATTTGCTTAATTTAAATTGTCACATCTATCAGTACCAAGCTGGGACGAATAACACAAGTTCTAGATAAGAAGTTCTACAAGCGGCTACGACATATTGATCTTCGTAGCCTTCCGTAGGGTTGAGCGCGGTTTCGTAGCAATACGAGCGACGTGACTCGTAGCCGTAGATCCCGTAGTTGTTCGTAGATCCACTCGTAGACAAATGTCTACAAATGGTTTTTATTCTTTTTTTGTTCGATAAGCTTTCTATAATTTATTTTAATGAGAACTCGATAACATAATAACTTTGTTATAAGGGTAACTTAAAAATAATATATATATATATATTGCTATAGTTATTTGAAACATTGATTGGTGTTTTACACACGAAATACACAATTAAAAATTATTTACAGATTTATAATGCTGTTATAATATTACTAAGTCCGTGTCCAATAAATCTTTTTATATTAGGGAAACTGCAAATATGAATATCATAGGAAGAAGACTTCTATATGATTAATATTTGCAGTTTTAGGATATAAATTGCCGTCGAACAAACAAGAACTTCAGAAAATTAACTTACGTTGTAAATTCATCGATGGTGGGAAAATGTGGTGGTTTCTCATAGCAGCATCCTGAGGACGAGCACATTGTGGTGGCGGAGGCTGGTATCTCATACCCTGGTAGCGGTAGGCGGCCTGAGACATCTGCCCACATGACGCCAGCTCACCCCAAGACAGCTCGCCGCCGCCGGAGCCAAGGCAGCCTCCTTCAAAGCCTCCGCCGGCACCGCTTAAGTACCCGTACTCCATGGCTGCTGACTGCCCGGCTATCTAACCAGCTCACTCCCTAACATGTGCTCCAAAAAACGGCGGGTAATTTGAAAATAAAAAGGCCGCGAGAGCGGCGCGCCGCGCGGGGCGCGTGCGTCTTGTGTCGGAAGCCGCGCCGCGAAGGCTCACAGCCGCATAATTGGATGAGCCGCGACTATATCGAATTATGCCGATTACAGATGGTATCGGATCCGAGCGATAGTTTTTGCCGACGCGGAGGACCGTGCGCTCGCCCCACTCGAAATCGAATGATAAGCCTAATTCAATAAGGGCGAGCTTCGAGGACGGGGCGGGGCGCGCACCCCCGGGGCCAGGCCAATGGCCGCGGCCGCCGGCTCGCCCTGCACTTCTTATTGGTCGGCCGGCACCCCGCTCCGCACCCCTCTCGCGGGGTGCGTGTCACGACACTTGTCTACTTTTCTTTTCGCCGACAGTTCCTTTGTCATTGAGGAAAATAAAAAAGTCGTAATTAACGATCCAGGTACCCACCTAATGAATGGGTGTAGATATGTACTTATACCTACAGCCTTAGGCTTTGACAACTTCGTGTAGTTCTATATAGTTAATTAGTAGATAATTATAAGTATGAAAACTTTAATTGTTTTGATAATTGTTTTTTTGGAAGTAAAATAATTACGGAGCAGTGTAAAGAAAGTAATTTTTTAATAAATAAATAAGTACAGAGTAAATGATATAGATGACCATGTGACAAAAAAGTATGTTGCTGAAACAAAAAAAACCGTTTCTAGATTTGCCCTTATATAGTTCGAGAAAAATAGTTTTACATTTTTTAAATCTACATTTAAGGAGAAAATAAATAAAATATACGAAAACCTTTCGTGACGTCACAGATTAACCATACTTAAGCGTATGCCTTTGCTCGCGACAGCTCTTACAAAAAAAAACTAAAAGGGCAAGCATGTCACTTTGTTTGACAGCTAGATGACAGTGGCAGGTACTCGGTTTTGTCGGTACTGGTATTATTTTGTTTTGTTGTTTGTTTGGTTGGATCATTGGTTTGGATAATGCTTGCTTGAATTTCAAGGTAAGCACGGACTATCTGATAATTATTATTGAATGTAAATAGTCGTAAAGTCGTATATTTTTTTGTTTGGCACACATTGGCGATGGCATTGACATTTACATTAACATTTTTTTAAATAAAACCGGATATGTGAAGTTCAAGCATCACTGTACATACAGCCTTATGGGTACGTCACTTCCGGCAAATGAATTATTCTTTTTAAACATTTTTATTTTAATATTTACGCAATATTTAAAAATCTAAATTATAAGGGTCCTCCCTTTTTTCGCCGTCTATTTGAAAAATAAATAAAAAAGATCATCAAAATTTTTGTCATATGGTCAGTTATACATGTTTTAGAATTAATTTAGCCACATATGTCTTTTAAGGAATTAAAGTAGTTTTTGAGTCAACTTCATTACTTTCGATAAAAAAGAAATGGCCATTTCAATAATATTTTAAGTCTATCTTACTTACTAACTATTATTTATTATCTTACTTACTTATTAAAAGAAACAACTAGCTATTTACTTAGTTGATATTTCCAAATAAAGAGATATACCTGGCATGTTCTTGAAAGGTTGAATAGGTCATTTAATTATTTTTATTGGCCTCAAAAACCTATAAATATGTATATTACCAGACCTAAATATAACACATAAACAATTTTCTCAAACTTTCAAAAGAAAGAATATACTTATGGAAGTGTGGAAGTTTATTATAAGCCTTTCTCCATTAGACATAAAGTTTATTTTATTGGAAAAACCAACTCTGTATTAAATTTGAGAAAAAATAAATTAAGAATGCATTTATCTTGATTATTTCCAATTAAATATATCATAATCCTATACATAAAACAACAATTGATGCGACTCCTGGCTCCTGGCTCAAATACTGACAAAAATCGATGATATTTAACTCGAAAATAAATATTTTGAGTACCTAACTTAACTTTTCACCCTCTTCGCTTGTACCATACCCACTTATTCAACAAGGTATTTATTTAACTAGTGACTATTGGTCATATAATAATCATATACATGTATTTGCCTAAAATAAACGAAGCGACGTTAAAGTAATAGAAATTAATTTTGATTGTGTCCTAGCAAGTATCCATTTCATACATATCAGAAGTTGGGACTCAACGGGGGGCAAATGCACCAGGGAGAAATGTTCATGAGAAAATTACACGTAAAATATTCTCAATATTGCACCCGCGGCGGGTCGCGCGTCGCGTGTCTCGCGGGAAAACGCGACTACGCTGCGCCGCGCTGCTTCAGCCGACATCCCACGCTGAGCGCTTCGTCGCGACCTTATTTATTATTTATAGTAATTACAGCGATATTTTTTTTGTTTGATTAATTGTAAAGATGTGAAACATTATCTGACGTTCTAAATACCTAAACACCTTTAGAAGAAATCTATAGAGATAATTGAAAAAAAAACTAAGCATGTACCAGCTGCTTCTCTTCCCGCGCAAATCGTAAAAGCCAATCAAGGGAATGGGTGAAAATCTGAGAAATAATATTAGAAGGCGCTGCGGCTAGCAACCTATTACTATTTTTCCACCTACGCACCCACCAACATGCTAAACGTGGCCTTTAGGTCTTTAGACTTAGACCTAAGCTCTCTCTATCCCGCAAGGGAAAAAGACGTGATAGTATGTATGTATCTACTATAGTGACACTGAACTGGAACCCACAGTAAGTAGTGATTTTGTTTGGAGGTTAATAACTCAACAATACTAAGTATTTAATAATAGATACGTATATAGATAATATCCCAAACCCAGGGCAATCTGAAAAATATAGTTTTCCACATTTTCCATCTTGACCTGGCCGGATTTTGAACTCGGGACCATGTGATTCAAAGACTAAAATACACATTTCTAATAACTTGTGTAAGCCAAAACTCGTGAGTGGAAAAAATCGCCGCTCACGTTACGAACATTTATTTACCCTGTTTCATCCCCTGGCACAAACATCCTTGTACAGTTCACGAGTTCTCTTAATGTAAATAGTACGTATTTACTGTTTATTTGGCGGCTCCCTGGATGAAAAACAAAAGTCGCCGTGGTAAAATATGTGATCACTTAGCGACCTGCAATCAAACAACTGCCTGCTAGTTTTTCACTCTCGCAGATACTACGGGCCTTTCGGTGATATTTGCGACTTACTTTTTTCCTTGCTTGATGAAAACCACTCCGTAGTTTCTACCAAAATAATCAATTTATGCGTTTCTTTTCACACAATCATACAGACTAGAGCCTAGCTCTTTCATACGATAATGGATGTATTAGATATTTCAAAAACATAGTTTTTTTATTTCAGTGAAATAAATAAATATATACCTACGGACGAATCAAAATAAGTATCGAGACTTGTGTTATAGGTACCAACTCAACGATACTAGATATTTTATAACAAATACATATATAGATAAACATCCTTGGTGAGCTCCGTGGCGAAGTGGTTAACACGCCAGCCTGTGACACGAGGGCTCCCGGTTTCGATCCTCGGCCAGGTCAAGATGGAAAACGATATTTTTCAGATTGAACTGGATCTTGGATATTTATCTATATAAGAATCTAATAAAAAATATTGTATCGTTGAGTTGATATCCCATAACAAGTCTCGAACTTACTTTGGGGGTAGCTTAATTTGTGTGATTTGTCCCTATATATTTATTTATTATCCAAACCCAGGCCAATCTGAAAAAGATCATTTTCCATCTTGACCTGACCCGGGATCGAACCCGGGAACTCTGGAGTAATGACCATTAGCCCACAGAGCTCATCAAGTCGGAGTTGAAGGGAATTATTTTCAACACTAAGTTAAACTCGTCATAAACCTGTATCAAATAATGTTAAATCAGCATAGATTCGACCTTGACCAAATCAGAATAGGGTAGGACTAGGGTAGGAGCAGGCCGCAGGCAGCATCGACGTCTCCTGCCGCGCGAGCGGTGTCTAATCTGATAATGCGTCGGTTATGGCGGCGTGCGTACTTCCACCTACCCTTCTAATTTGATTTGGACCCTCGCACAGCCACATGCCACTGCATCCGAGTGTCCCCGACATTTGCTGTTTTTAATTAACGGATAACAGCTTAAACAGTTCTAATGATGCGTTCTGATTATATTTTTATCAAATTTAAAAGAGTATCAAGACTTTTGTTGCTTAAATTCTTCTTAAAGATTACCTTTACAGATTGTGATTTAATTGTACCCACTCAGAAATCTTAATAAGCGTTAAAACTTATTTGAAATTCAGAAAGTAAAAAATACATTTTTATAAATACATTGCTGTGCCATGCTGGTTTGCGACACGGGTTTGGGAGTAAAGAAAAAATATAGAATGTACCAGCTGCTTCTCTTACCGCGCAGACCGTAGAAGCAGACCAAGGGAATGGGTGTCTAATGAATCAAATCTAAGGAATCATGTCAATAGGCGATGCAGCTAACATCCCATCACTATTTTGATTCCTCTTTCTATCTATACGCCCACCATCACGCTAAACGTGGCCTTTGGTTCTTATGACCTTAGGCTCTATCTACCCCGCAAGGGATAAAGACATGATAATATGTATGTAGGTATGTAAAAATACATTTAAATTAAAAGAATAAACAGTTTGTGTGCCGACAAATAAAATAAATACAATCTTAATATATATAAATCTAGTGTCACAATGTTTGTCCTCAATGGACTCCTAAACCACTTAACCGATTATAATAAAATTCGCACACCATGTGCAGTTCGATCCAACTTGAGAGATAGGATAGTTTTTAACTTATGGCGAAACGAAGTTCGCCGGGGCAGCTAGTAGTTTTGTATGTTTGTAACTCTATTACGGTAAAATAGCTGAACTAATTTATAGGTCTTCATCATTATCAACTTTCTACGACCCACTACTACTGGATATTGTCTGCACCATTCCTCTCTATCTCCAACCAATGCAATCCACTTCTTTTCAGCAATTTTATATATATATATTTCTTAGCGTATATCGTTAACCCACCTAGTGATCGTCGGGTAGTACCGAGTGGTCGTACCCGACGATCACTAGGTGGTGACAGCCTTACTCTACCTACGATCGTTCGTTCTCATCAAGTGTCCTGCCCCATTTTAGAGTTGCAATCCTAGAAAGCACGTTGTAAAATTTCGTCCGATGCCGGATCTCAGAGTTGCGAATTTGCGTACAGTTATTGCCTACATGTTTAAGACATAGGCTTATTCTATCCCGAAAAAAATTAAGTGTCCTGCGGGATTTAAATGTATGTTTGTGAACTTACATACACATGTTTGTTCCTTAACAAGACAAAAAGCGCTATACGGACTTGAATAAAATTTTATACATACTAGGGTACGCATAGGTCATTAAAGGTATCTGGACATAAAAACCCTGGAAATGAAGTTAGATTTCTGCCCTGTTGCATTGTTTTGATTCTCTCTGCATACAGTTCTAATGTACTACGCTCGTGACTGCGCCCCCGTTTAGGAAGTGTAGTCACGAGTAAGAGCTAGTTAACAATATAACAACATTTTTGGTGTGTCAAGCTCCTTCAAGGTTTCATGTGTCAAATACAGCAAGTAACTTTTCGATAGTTTAACACATTCAGGTGCAGTCTCTACGTAATTCATCACCAGCACTACAGGGTTTGACTTTGGCAGCGCGGTGCAGACGAGGCCAGGCCGGAGGACGCGGGCGGGGAGCGAGCACCTGCGCCATGATTGATGACACAACCATCGCCATGATTGCTGACGCCATTAGCTGAGATCTTGCTGACGTCCCTGTCTCCTGCGTAGGTGCAAACAATGATTAAGAAACTTTTAAATGGGCCTCGTGTAATGAAAGGGCTATAAACTATGGACCTGTCAATATTTCTTATTTGAAATAATACGAGTACCTACCCCGGTGGTATTTTTCCCCAATTCCCAAGGTACATGACCTAACGAGAACGAATTTTTGCTCCTGAAACTTTAAGTACTAGGTTTCAATCGGAATCGTTAGAACCATTTCTGAGATCCTTATTTTGTGTAAGTACATGTGCTATTTATTCGTAGTGTGTATTATATAACAAAATATGTTGTAAGTAGACATTTTCTATCTTTCTTACCATTTTCCTATCCGTATTATCTTTATTTCACTAAACTAAACTAAGACAATCCTATTGGATTGTTTTAATTTATTGAGGATTTGAAATGTTGTGAATATAAACCTGAAATTATACATACCTACCTAAGGCTTTGTCTATTTTATCATAATCGTTATTTTTAAGATTACGGTACCTTTATTGTACACAAAACTCAAATACGTGTAAGTCTGAATATTTGGACAACTACCTAATATTTAGCAGCCATAGATTTCCTGTAACAATTTTACATACAAAATGTTCAATTTCAAGACTACTACAGTCTCTTAGAAAATGCATACAAACACATCCATACATCCATCAAAAGAGAACTTGTCCTAAAGGTACAAAAAATTTCACATGTAAAAAACTGGCTACTATTAATAATTTTAAATGAACACGGACAAGTCCGATACGACACCGATTGGCGAGTAAACAGAGGACGCGAGTGCTGTGAGGCGGAGGAGGGATGTCGGCGAACCCAGGCGTTTGCTCGAAAAAGCCAAGCGAGCTCGGGGCGGTCGCTACACAATATAGAGTGAGGAAAAGTTAAGCTTCCTAGTGTCCGAAAAAACAAAAATATTTCACTCACTCAATAATCCCGCCCCGGCTTTGCACGCGTAGATATAGGTATTTACCTAATTCTATAGCCTATGTTCAACAAGGATAATGTAGGATTCAAAATAAATCGGTCCAATAGTTTCGGAGCCTATTCAATACAAGCAAATAAATAATCAAATCTTTTCTGTTTATAATACCTATTAGAAGATAGAAGAAGTACCTAAGCGACCGAGTTTCGCTCAGAGAGTACACCAGTGATGAAACCTAGCTTAATAGATTTTGCGCCCTCGAAACTCTCTACATATTCATCATCATCATTTCGAGTTAGGTAACACGGGCAATCGACCATGCACACCCTGGTGTCAGAGTTTTTCGGAACCGTCTCTCGGCCTCTGACGTGGTTCCTTTAACGACTACCAGATGGCAGCCGGGACCAACGACTTAACGTGCGTTCCGAAGCACGAAATCATCTTAATTATTACATATTAAATTTTATCAAAATCGTTTAAAGTGCGGGTTCAATCGATCATTGCTTCGAAAATAAAGAAGTTGGTCCCAGCTCTTATAAATAATAGTCGTCAATTACGACATATATGTCCTAACTGCAGCTAAGAGAACTTCGTCACACACATTCGTCATTTGAACATATATTATATTTGACGGAGAGGGTGGTCCGAGCTCAGCTATCTTTATCGTTCAGGAGCGGGCGTTATACCGGGAAGTGTTGGTAATTGAAACAAACGTTGAAAGTATTTACTTCACGAACACTATGAATAATTTCAATAAAACACAAATCAACAAACAATACGATACGCGACAGTTTCTACACGTGTTCACTTGGCGGCGGACGCAATCGAACTCAACGGCACTTGTCCGCCCATTACGTCGTAGACTCTGTCAACGCCGGGTGGGGCGCTGGCGTCTCGCATTAATAGGAAAATATGACGACAGATGGCGCTGTCGTCCGTCCGTTTCCGACATATTCAATATTATTGATTATATAGATACCGAATGCACAGACATGCCCAAAACAGAGACGAATAGTCCATGACTAGTTCAATGCTAAAGTTTGTTTATCTCACTCTGATTCATACTTCATACTGAATGTCACCGACACTTACTCTTTGACGAGCTCTGTGGCCTAGTGATCATCATGCCAGGCTATCACACCGGAGTTCCCGGGTTCGATCCCCGGTCAGGTCAAGATGGTGATATCCAGATAATCAGGTGTCCACAAACTCTGTTACAGCTTTATCATGAAAGATTTGGACATCAAATAAGAGCCATGTGAGGAAGTTGATTGAAAAGGAGTTCGGCAAAAAAGTACCAGCAACCAAGGAACTCTGTGAAGGATGCATCTGTGGAAAATCCCACAAGCTAAAGTTTGGGACCAGAGAGAAAGCAAAAAGACCTGGATAACTGGTATTGCTGTTGTTTGTAGACCCGTTTCCATATTCTATCTCAAAATTGCGATATTTTATCCTCTTCAAAGACGATTATACGAGGTACAGATTTGTATCGAGAGAAAGCTAAAGTACACGCGAAGCCACTTATGCTCGCTATAGTCAAAGCATCTGAAGTTGTCATCTAAAAACTGCTTAGCGACAATGGCAACGAGTTTGTCAACAGATAGGGAAGGTATTGCGCAAAGATTGACGATAGCCTATACGCCACAACAGGACCCAAATGAAAGAGACGACAGGACCGTTGTGGAAATGGTGCGAAGTCTAATGTATGCACATGCCAGAATTCCTCCTGCACTGTGGGCTGAAATATCTGTAGATGAGAAATCACCGTGTGATGTCACCAGAAAAAGCCTGGTAGTTGTTTGTAAACGCAAAAATTATTGACTTCGATGATTTTAAAAAATCTTTCACTTATAGTAAGCACCATTATTAACGCATTGATAACATCACTTGAGAGGAGGAAGTTGCAGGAAGGCAGCTAGTGTAATTTATACTAATATTATAAAGCTGAAGAGTTTGTTTGTTTGTTTGTTTGAACGCGCTAATCTCAGGAACTACTAGTTCAAATTGGAAAATTCTTTTTGTGCTAGATAGTCTATTTATTGAGGAAGGCTTTAGGCTATAAAACATCATGCTGCGGCCAATAGGAGCAAAGCATCAATAAAAATTGTTTTGAAATCGGGGAAAAATTATTCATTTAATCTAAATACAGGAGAAGACATTTAAGACACTAATAAATCATAAAACAGAAATTGCCGCGGACGAAGTCGCGGGCAACAGCTAGTAAATAAATATACACGGGCAAATCTCACAGATTGAGCTAGCACCAAAGTAAGTTCTTGACTTGTGTTACTCAACGATGCTCTTGATCTTTTATAGTACATACATATATAGATAAACATCCAAGACTTAGGTAAATCTGAATAAGATCATTTTTCCCGTCTGGACCTGACTGGGGATCGAACCCGGGACCTACGCTGTGGCAGCCTGGTGATGAGCACTAGGCTCAGAGATCATCAGTGTAAGTATATAAATACGCATTACGCATCATTATAAAAAACCCGGCAATGTGCAAGTCGGACTCGCGTACGAAGGTTTTCGTTTACCTACGTCGGTATGTTTAACAAAGATACAATATTTTCCATATAAGACACTTATTTAGATCATTTATGTCTCATCCAGAATCAAGAAATTCTGTATAGGTATAACGTGTAAATAATGGCGGTAACAATACTTAACATTAGCATAATGAGCCCATGATATTGAACACCTTTCTCCTGTGGACCAAACAAGAAATACGCAAAAAGGAATTTATTAATTGTACATGCTTCTGCCCCATAATTGAGTAAATTTCCTCTAACTTATTCGCCGGTTGACTGGAAGAGATCCCATCTTGGGATAAGTCCGCCCTTGTAGACTGATCTTTCTTAACTGTATTTATTATAGCTTATTTCTTGTACAATAAAGATATCACAAACAAACAAACAAAGGAAAAGCAATGGGCTGATTATTCATTTTGTATTAAGGATCGACTTTTTATCGTATTCCAATTCAATGTATGTTCCCTGGGGAAAGTTGTTCAACATCCCGTGATGTTACTATTCATGCCCCGTAAGTATTGTTACCCCCATTTTGTTACACGTGGTATAGTAAAGGCGTAAATTTTAAAAGCGACTAGATTGATTTCTGCACCGACTTTATTGTACGGTCGGGCGGTCGGGGCAAACACGCCGTCTCCGGGGATCCGCTCATTAGTTGTTCAAACACGCCGGCGGCCACTTTGACAAGCGTCAGGACTCTCCGGCCGGCAATCTTCCCCTTCAATGATCTAACGCTAACTATAAGAGCGATCGGCGGATAGTAAATACGGCGGTTATTTACTCAACTCTAAGGTCCAAAAGCTAATCCTTAATCAACTAAGTATATAAGTTGATATTGTGGTTCGCATTCGATTTCTACACATAGTATAAATAACTCGTAATACAGGTTTTTGCCCGCTACTCCCTCCGCTTTCATCCCCCAGAGATAAAATCTTTAAGTCAAGACGAGCTTTACCTAAGTACTTAAATACGTAGTACCAAGTTTCTTCTACATGTTCACCCGTTTAAAGTTTAAATGTTTCCACCGCAAGCTCGTCGCTTGTAATCGTCACTGCACAACTTTAACCAAACCTACCTTCTGTGACCAAATCTGGGTAATAACCAAGTCAAATTTGTCACTAAGAAATTAAGGCGTGGTAACGTGGTAACTAAGAAATTAAGGTAAGGTAAAATTATTCGTACAGTATAATATAATAATGGCTTCTAATTTAACGCTTGTAAAACCAAAAATCTAATCGGACCCTACGATTCAGTGCTACCATCTGGTGAAACATTTCAGAAAACCCTCATTGTATGTACTTGACATTGACTAACTTAAGCCTTTGAATCATAGATTTAAAAAAAAAATTGCGAGACTTCATACTATATGCTTTGAATGATATTTGATCGCCACAGCAGAAAAGAAAGATTTAGATATCTAATATTGTCAAAATTGCACAGTTCTTGTCAAAATTTGACAAAATTTGGCAAAATTTGGGACTCTCTAATAACACTATAATATTCAAATTCAAAACGTATATTTAATAGAGGTCATTTGGACACATAATGTCATATATTTTCAACTGAGAATGTTGACGTCAGGAATTTAGTGCCGCTTCCAAAGCGGAGTGCAGAAGAAGCGGCAACAAATTTTCTTCAATGACGCAACTTACAATTTTAGTATACTTATCTTAAAAAACTAGATATGCGGACTAAGTATACATTGTCCTTATTAAAGTCATAAATTGAATTTTAAGAATGATGATTTAGAAATTAAAATGATGATGAAATAAAAAAAAACAAAATATTGAAATTTTATAAATAAAATGTCGTCTTTAAAAATATTTTGTACCGAATATACCAAACATAATAGTCATTAATACAGATGACACCATCTTAAGATATGCTCTCTCTCACGCACACACTATCCATATTATCCATATAATAATAAAAATAGAAAGTAAAGATATTTTAATTGAATAATTTCTTTTGCTTTTATACTTTGCTGTGTTCAGTTACGAAATACTGATTTTCTTTTACTTTTGATCACAGTTATAGTGAAGCTAAAAAGCTTTCCCTCGTGTCGGTGCTTTTGAACAATAAGTACTTATTAAAAATATTACTTAATTCCTTACTTTTCAATGTGATTTGTGTGTGAAGAAAAAGAAGAAGAAGTGTTTTTTTTTTCGATAACTAACTCTCAAAGATCTTTTTCTCTTCTAAAACTAGATTTCTCCTCTACCGAACTAAAAATAAGTACTTATTACCACTTTCCATTCATGCATAGCATATTTATAGTACCATAAAATTGGCTCTACCAAAATTAACCGAGAATAAACTTTTAACGTACTTTTAGTCGTACTTGTGTCCTAGTATCAACCAAGGGGAAAATAAAATATTTCAGCTCTACTCCATATCTTCTTACTAGTGACATCTAGCGGTGTTGGTGCGTAGCGCTTCGTACTTTTGGGAGCGTAGGGAGCACTCCCGCATCCCTTGGCAAACATTGCACTAGGGATGCGGAAACAAAACACGCGCGCCCTCTATAGCTTGTTCCTTACTACACTTTGAACTTACTTATATTTGAACCCTGATCCTACTACCGTGCAAGGCAGGAAGTCATAACTAAACCATTAGTAAAATAAAAGATGGCATCACAATATAAACTTTGTAGTGATGAAATGAATTTTAAAATTATCACAAATCAAACATCTAGTGAGGAAAAGGTGTTAAGTATGACTTATATCTGGTTCTTTATAGTAGATGTACCTAGTGTTTAAAAATCATGGATTTCGTTTAGAGTGGTAGTTCTTGTGCACAAGTTCATGTTTTTTTGACTTTATAAAGTTTTGTAAAACATCCAGAGCTTCACCTAAATTTGGTAAATTTACAGTACTTACTAGCTTTTTTCCCGCGCCTTCGTCGGTGTAAATTATGGCTTATTTTCCCGCTGATAAATAATAATAAGAAAGTTAAAGAACTATTTAGATCGATTTCAGTAGTTTTGAGTTCACCCATTACAAACAAACACAACATCGAATAAATCTTCGTGATTTATTGGTAAAGATAACTACAACAGTTAATTGAATATTAATTTACCTACATATACCTACAACCTGTCAGTAAAGTTTAAGGCTACCATCAAGCACGTTAAGTGCAAAAATCCGGTAAAATTCCACAAAATACGTAATTAAAGGGAAGATAACATATTTGTTTTTTATTTTTCTTAATTAGGTACGGTTAGGTACCGCTGCTAAGAAACATTATGAGTTTATGTACCTAACGTAAGCTTTTCTTGATCGAACAAGGTCTTCAAATGGAGTTAGAGCTTTGATTATATACTGGTATGTATGTAATTTGAGGAATAACAAGCAGTTACATAATATGGCTAATTAATTAGTTAACAATTCTGCAAACAACCGCGTTATTCACAGGTTATGTAGGTAAGTACAACAATTTGCAAATAGATGATATGAGATATATGGAAATAACCAAGGGAAATAGCAAATATAATACACTAGCTGTTGCCCGCGGCTCCGCCCGCGTTGATGTCGTTCCCTTGGGAACAGTAGAAATGATAAAAATTCCATACAAACCCCTGCCCCTTTGCTTTTTCCCTGTAAGGGGGAATTTAATATATTTCACCTGCATAGATCTTTAGCCCTTAAGGAGGGAATTTTGCCCATTTCACCTACACAGATATTTTTTTATTGTAAACTAGCTGTTGCCCGCGGCTCCGCCCGCGTTGATGTCGTTCCCTTGGGAACAGTAGAAATGATAAAAATTCCATACAAACCCCTGCCCCTTTGCTTTTTCCCTGTAAGGGGGAATTTAATATATTTCACCTGCATAGATCTTTAGCCCTTAAGGAGGGAATTTTGCCCATTTCACCTACACAGATATTTTTTTATTGTAAAAGAGAACTTCATATTGTCATATTTCTAAGTAAATAAAAAAAATCCATACAAACTTTACCCCACCTATTCTACCCCTTCAAGGGGAAATTTCGACCATTTTAACTACACAGATCTTTTTAATTTCAACGTAAACATATATACTTATTTTTATACTTATATGTCCAGAAATGAGAAAATTTCCATACAATCCCCCCCCCCCCCCCCCTTATCCCATAAAGGGGAAATTTTGTACATTTCACCTACACAGATCTTTTTTAATTGTAACCTAGAACGTATATACTTATTTTTATACCTCTAAGTCTGGAAATGGAAAAATTCCATACAAACTTTACCCCCTATTTACCCCTTCAAGGGAGAATGTTGTCTGGTTCACCTAAACAGATCTTTTTTAATTTTAATTGAGAACTTGCGTACCTACTTTCAAACTTCTAAGTCCAGAAATGAAAAAATTGCATAAAACTTCAACCCCTGTGATTTTCTTAAAATCCTTTCTTAGTGCTCATTTACATCATAAAAAGAATCCCTGTGCCAAATTTCAAGTTTCTGCGCACAGTAGTTTCGGCTGTGCGTTGATATATAAGTCAGGTTTGCCTTTGGCCCGCAGCTCCGCCCGCATAAGTGTCGATTTCTCAGGAACAGTAGAATTATTAGTTGAATCCGGAATACATTAGTTCATGACTTTCAATGAAACACCTTAATATTGAATTTCAATTGAATAAATTCAAAAACGGAAAGTTTCATACTAACTTTGCATCCCCGTTATATCCCCTTAAGGGATGATTTTTGAGAATAATATTTTACTCGTGTTTCATGCCTTTTAGTAAAGAACCTTCATGCTGAATTTCATTCGACTAACTTCAAAAATGGCAAAGTTTCATGCTTACTTTGCACCCCTATTTTACCCCCTTAAGGGATGATTTTTGAGTAAAATATTTTACTCGTGTTTCATACCTTTCAGAAAAGAACCTTCATGCTGAATTTCATTCGAATAACTTCAAAAACAACAAAGTTTCATACCAACTTTGCAACCCGTTTTTCCCCCTAAGGAGATGAATTTCCAAAAATCCTTTCTTAGTGCTTCCCTGCGTTATAAAAGGAACCCCTGTGCAAAATTTCAAGTTCCTAACCCTTATAGTTTAGGCCCTGCGTTGATATGTCAGTCAGTCAGTCAGCTTCTCCTTTTTTTTAGTATGGATTACTATGGATAGTATGGATAGGTATAATGCTGTCGTATAATGATGATGAATTGACTTTGGATTTTAATTTTCTTATGTCACTTATTATTTTATTTTTGCTATATGTTTGCAGGCAAACTCATGCCTTGAGTTCATTCAAATGACGATAACTTTTTTTTTAATTAACCGATTTTGATGAAACAAACTTTAAATGTTAAACTGAGTTAAAACAAAGCAATTGGTGAAAGTTTGAAGTAAATCGGTTCAGTATTTTCGGAGATAATCGTGATCATACATACAGACAGACAGACAGACAGACAGACAGACAGACAGACAGACAAGAAATTCCAAAAAATTTTTTTTGCTTTCTATTATTCTTTTTAAGTGTCCCTCTATCCATTTCAGTCAAAAATTCGAAATGTACAGACAAAATAATTTTACTGTTTTATTATATGTATAGATAAATAAATGAATACATACGGACAA
The DNA here is from genome assembly GCA_947532085.1 of Elegia similella. NCBI lineage: Eukaryota > Metazoa > Arthropoda > Insecta > Lepidoptera > Pyralidae > Elegia > Elegia similella. Next base: position 15,456,190 of record OX383929.1, read on the forward strand.
ATCATACATATTGAGCTAGCCCCAAATTAAGTTCAAGACTTGTGTTGGGATAGGTACTAACTCAACGATACAATATTTGCCAACTTTATGCCAACGCGATAAGGTTCAAACATGACCATGCACTTATGACCTCGATGGTACAAAAAATTAGACATCCAAGACCCAGGTCAATCTGAAAAGATTGTTTTCCATCTTGACCTGACCGGGGTTCGAACCCGGGCACCCTCGTGTCGCAGGCTGGCGTGTTAACCACTGCGCCACGGAGAGCTCGCCTCATGATAATGGAGGAATGGGTAGCAATTACAAAGTGCGAATAGATACCTAAGTACGTAACTTATATTGTAAATTGCGTCAATTAAACGTAGAGGTTCTCAGGTAGGAATAAGAGTACCTATGTCCCAATTAAGATGAAATTTAAAAAGTGGGGAGGCGAAATATACCTATAAAATTTTCAAATTCGTTGGGGAAATCGAAGCAGAAATCGAATCGGTTAAAAATCAGTGAGTAATTATCGGTGATTATGTGTGAAGCCGACAAGGAACAAGTTGGAATCGCATCGCCACAATGGCTCCGTACCACTATTCAATATTTAACTACAAAAAACCGGCCAAGTGCGAGTCGCGCACGAAGGGTTCATGTCTGTTGTATGGAAGCCCTCTTACCTATTATTTTTTTAGTGTAATTATTTCTTTTAAAAGTGAATATACAATTAAATATTCTGTTAATATTTGAAGCGTCTACCTGTTGCCGTTATTCTATTTTTTAGTATTTGTTGTAATAGCGGCAACAGAACTACATATTGTGTGAAAATTACAACTTTCTAACTATTACGGTTAATGAGATACATCCTGGTGATAGACTGACGGACAGACAGACAGACGGACACCTGAGCCATATTAATAGGGTTCCGTTATATCAGCAATAGATATATATTATGATATTTCTATATTGTCTCTAATTACGGTTCAATATAGGTTCAATAGAATATGCTCTGTGATAGACGGACGGACGGACAGCGAAGGCTTAAATATGTTCCTGTTTATACTCTTAGGTACCGAACCCTAAAAAGTTTATTGGGCTATGTTATAGTTAAAGGCTTTGTAATACGAGTACGAAATATTCGCCAATAATTTTGGAAAGTATTTTGGAATAAAAGTATCAAATGCCGTGGTTTAATCATTTTTATTTTTATTTTTATTTTACAGCATACATCATCTGTACATTCAATTGAACCAATAGGTTGTTATCTATACAGTCTTAACAATAACTATAACTAGGTAAACGAAATCTACCACGGCGCTCATTAATTAAAAACAAAACATTTATTAAATAAACCATTCACAACTTTTGGCCTTATAATTGAGAAAAGCGAGCTCCGCTTACAACACATGACGTATGTAAAAGATACGTTACACGCTGTATGCGTTTCATGAGAGCTCATTATAAAGAAGCTTACACTTATGTGAAAGTTGCGTTTTTAATAGAATTAAGAGAGAAACTTGAAAGCTCGCCCATTAATTTATTCTAATTAGTTTAATTAACATCGCGTAACGCCGTCGACGCGGCTCGCTACCTTGTACAGGCGCACGCACACAATATCTACGTGCCCGTTTCTCTCCTAGCTCTATGCTCGGACGTTACCTTCTTATAATAAGGGGAGATTTTTTATTTACTTTAGATTCCCTATCTACACACTAATGAGTATTCTGCTCTTTTATGAAAAACTACTACTAGTCTTATTGTCAATCGGCACGCGGGGAATCTAAAGTATTCTAAAGTAATTTTCTCCATTACCGAATAAAGAACTACATTTAGTCTTACTATAAAAAATATTCTTAAAAATCAAAGTTTGGTCGAAAACAGGAATGTGTAAACATTTGACTAGAATTTACTAAAACTTAACATCGACCTAAATAAATATTACATACTTAACATTTTCACTCGATATCAGTTAGATCTAACACCTAAGTGCTGGCGTTTCATTTGGAATTTGCTACAACTGAGATCTTATACATTAAATTACATACAATGACACACAAAACGTACTCAAAAAACATTCACAAACATGTTATACAGAATCAAAAAATATATATAGTATCTACATGTTATTATCTTTTTCGTAACAGGTGAGCTGCCACGTGGGAGCGCAGAACGGAGCCTCGCCTGAGAATTTATAAGAACTGGACATTTTTTATTTTACGATTTCCGAAACATATTCAGTCATAAAACTGGTTAGCTCTTTATACGCAGACAGCCCACTGTTACATAATATGTTTAATTGTTTACTAACATCCAGTAGTGTAGTTGCAACTTGTATCATCTTTTTACATAGTAGGATAGGACTTATAGTTAAATTATTTATTTTACAGAATCTATGTGTACATAATTTATATTTTCTTCCGTATGAGGCTACGATAATTCTGCTAGACAAAAAAATGTTTGTAATTCGTAAAAATAATGAATTGAATAACTAATTGTGCATAGGCATCCACTGTGTTAACGCGAGTCAATAGTTCATCTTAAATTTCAGTCTTACATTAGATTTTGGACTTTATGGAGATCAAATCTATAAAACTAACCTAAACTGTCGATCGTATTCAGAGTATAATACAGTGTAACAAATCTTAATAAATAACATAAATCTACTCTACAGCTGTATTTTATAAATAATTTGAGATCAATGGACAATTCTTCTATGTAATTTTAAAGCGAGACTATACAATGTGAACTTTTTGCTTCGCGAGCTTCTTATACGCCCAGGTGTGCAACAAAAAAAAGTTTTAACTATAAATTCGAGCGGATTCATAACATTAGATCAATATGTATCTAAAAGACCTTTGACTGTGTTTGATGAGTGTCCTTTAACAGGTTTTTTTCTCCATTTGTTATGACTTTGGGTGCCTAGGTATATCAAAAATGTACGTCTTGCACATCTGTTGGCGTGTCGGGCAATTGTGTCTGGTCTGTGGCGGTCTGTTTGTGCGGCTGAGCGTTCCTGGCTCTGGGTTCCTGAGGCTGCGTCTCCCGGGCGAGCACTCTCTCGACATGCCGAGCGACGAGCTCGGCCGCGGCTGCTGGCGTCCTTGTCAAGGCACAGAGGTCGCCGATGGACATCCTGACGCGAAGACCTCGAGCGGCCGCCGTGATGCAAGCTACGGCGATTAATGATGGTGGCACTAAGAGGAACTCCGTTTCTGTAGACAAAGATATTCTTCGATAAGAAAAAATAATAGCACGGACAGGCATATTGCATATATTTTGTCGTGTTACTATGGATAGAACTGTCCAAAATAAACACATTAGTGAAAATATGTAATACATTTCTAAACAAAACACTCTTTTAAATTAAAAACTTATATAACCTAATAAATTTGTGACATCACGAGCAAGCTCTTTGAACGGGTGGCGTGAGAACTTTGTTTGGTAGTTATATTAAATACCTATTTACATTATTATACAATAAATAAATACAATAATACCTATTTAGCATAAGGCCTTTATAATAAAAGTTACTATACATTTTGTGGATTCTCTTATGCTGCAATTGTATTTTAAGATATTACTTTTAAAAATTGTCTTGCCCACCCAACTGAAAGTGATCATTAAGATGACTTAATTGAATTGCAGTCTCACCATGAATACCTAGGTATTCAAATCATGGTAAACTGCAGATTAGGGGAACACTATTTTCACGATGAGATGAAAATAAAGTTTTACGAACATTTTGTATATTGCTAAATCTGTTTTCAATTAATAAAAAGGCGATCACCGTAGCTAAATACTGGTCAAAAGATATGTAATGAAATTCTTATTTTCAAGTCGAAATGGTTCCACTATTTCGACTTCAAAAGAAGAATTAATCAAGCAAGGATATCAACTTTCACTATATGTAAATTTGATTAACTCAACTTTATATACCTATGCATTCGTCTTGATTGGTATAATGAGAATGTATTGTTGAGATCTTGAAAAACGGATAGTTCTTCGACTACAACGACCTTTAATTGCAATAGTGTCAGTTGTTTGTACAAATTATTCTCGAAATAAGTCGATTGCTTACATTTAAATTTTACAATCGTGCCTCGGGCAGGTAGGTAGGTTACTGTCGCGAGCACCACGCGGCGCAGGTAGGACGCATCTGTTGCGAGATAATTGGAATACGGACAGGTGGCTCGGACACCTTGCATCTTTGCCTCCTTGCATCCAGAAATACACACGTCGCGTCCTCTTAGGATAACTCATCGGTCTTAAAATAACTAAGAAAACCTGAAGACAGCTTTGGATAAATACCTACGTTTAAAAGTCGAATTCAAGATTTATTGTCTGACATCGACTTGAAGGCTCGAAAAAATTGTCGTGTTACATTTTGCACAATACATGACGGCTATTGTTGTTTAGACGAACAAGGAAGGAGAACCGAACAGCTGCCAGATTTGTGCATTCCGTCCCCGTCTGCATCTTTGTGTACCTACCCGGGACAATAGCGCGAGAATAATGGTAATTTACATCTTAAGTCGTCTAGCGTAGGGCGCAGCTGCGATTTTGCCACGGCCTTAGACCCTCCTTCGATTATTGTTCAGCAAAGTAGAATTCGATCGCGACTCCCAATCAATAACTCTCAAAGTACCGTTAAATTTTGCACAAATCTGCCCATTGATTGGGTCAGTAACTACACCCTAGTGAACCATTAATAATACGTAAAATGTGTAAAGATTTGTACTGTAATAATGTATATCTCTTAATAAATATGGAAATATATTATTACGTACTTAGATTGGAAGTTGGAGGACTTGGAGAGGTTCTACAATTACCAGTTAATAATTTATAATTGATTAAATAACATTTGCGTATAACGGTGTGGAGGTATTGAACCAAAACATATTAAGTTGTGTTGGGTGTATCGCCAAAGCAGGCTAAGACGCGGCAGATGTGGCGGCACCTGGCGCGACCCTTCCGCTCGCTACCTCCACAACAGCATAGGGTCACTGCCCACCTACACCCTTCGCTCTACTATATTCTTATAAGTCGTTTACCCTATTCGCTCAAGAAAAACACGATTGCAACACGCGAGTGCATCATAATTTTAATCAGAAAAACAGACCAAGAACCTTTATACATTAATTAATGCTCAAGCTTAACACTAGAGTAGGCGCGCTAATTATTACTCCTTAAACGGGCGCGCGGGCGACATGTGAAGCCCATTTTCATTTTAAAAATTTTCGACATAATGAACATAAAACAAAAAAACACTAAATATATTTTCAAAATAGACCTTTATTTTAAAATAATAATAGAAACAAACAGGTTTTATCATTTGTACTAGAGATTGTAACTAAAATAAAAATCTTATGAAAAATCAACTTAATTAACACAGTCTCAGATCAATCAGTCTTAAAAGTAGGTAAATCTTTAGGAACTTTAACATTTTTGTTCTGAACTTAATTTTTACTGACGAAATAACAAAATAAAAGCTTTAACATCAGTTTTCCTCAAAACATTCAGGACATAGAAGCAACTGATGGTCGGTACTTTTGCACATTTCCTGCATCATTTGCGTGTGCTTCGGTCTCGAGTTCTAGCACAAAAATAACAACGACTTACACCAGTTCTAATAGGCATAGGCATATTAGAAAATGTATCTTCTGTCAGTCCAAGCAGTAACCTTCCTTTCAACTTTATGGTTTTGGGTAAATTGGTTTGAGCTAAGCGACGTTCAATACAAGGCCTTGCAAGCTCAAATGCAACTTCTTGTAAGTATTCGCTTCGTATGATTTTTTTGCCAAGGTGGTTCATTTTGTATATTACCAGGCCGTTGATACCAGACATATTAACAAAATTGTAAAACAGTGTAACGGGCCATCGACGTGTTGTACGTGTCTACCATTACGAGACGTGTAACTTGCCAAAAGAGATAGAGGCAAATCATCACTATCATCTGCCTCTTGTTCACTCTCCGAGTTGTGTGGTGGATCGTCGACTAAGTAGTTACAGCTTTGTACCTCTTCATCCTCACTTTCAGTTAAATTGTCATCGATTTCTTCATCTTCCTGCAACCAACATTGAATTTGTTCCTCTGATGCGTTTGCCGCCATGATTTAACCTACAAATATTAATAAAATTGCTGAAATTTGTTTACACGAAGTAAAAATTACCAAAAACTAATTATATTTACTAATTAAAGACCATAATATTAATCTTTAAATAGAAATAAATGCACTATTTATTTTTTTACTATGAAAAAAATCTTACCTTGAATGGTCGCGCGGGGTACAGGTGTAGCCCAGCAACTTTGAAACCTTTTTTCTCAAACGTCCGTTGTCAACTGCTGCCAACATGCTACTGAGGGACGCGGGGGTTCATAGTCGAGGAATACACGCGGTCGCAGCACAGTGGCTTGACGCATAAGTGAAAGAAACAACAATATTACACCCTGGGCTACCACTGTAGCCCACGCGCCCATTCTAGTGTTAACTAACTACTACATCCGGAGGTCGTTGAAACGAGGAAAGTAAGGGTTATCCTCAATACCATAATGAACACCAAAATGAGCATTATGTACAACCTCAGGCTGCACAAATACATTTCGTGACAGCGAACATTATTATAGTGAATTCGAGCTGATTATAAAATCAAAAACGATCGTGGGTCCGCGTATCAGCGCTGATCTCCATAGTATGGGCAGCGAAGCGACGCGACCCGTTGCGCGACAGGTTGCTTGTCAGTTGGTGCTGGCTGCAACATCTGCTAACCTAACACGCGCCAAGGGGCCTCTGACCCAAGACATCCACCCCCGCGTCTTACCCTACTAATTGCCATAGTAGACATGACGTTTGTCCAACAGACATTGAAGACCGTTAATTTCCGTTTGGGAAACCTGTCTGCCCTAGCAGCGGATTCTAATGCAAACATAGATGCCAAAGTGCAAGGGTTGCAAATAGTTAATGTCTAATCGTGCGAAAAGGGTTGCAGTATTACCCCTGTTTAGTTTTTATGACTTATTTAAGAAACTAGTTCTATAAAAAGTTTACGACTATGGGTTGTGATTGCGACCATCAAATATTATACGAGTAACTATCACAGAAATTACAATTTAATATAAGTGTTATTCAATTCTGAACAATTTAATTCATGACCGTTATAATTTTTTATGCGAACGAATAAAGCATGTTTGCATTTGAAGGTAGTAGTTTCGTATTAAAAAAATCATAAAAAGTACAAAAAACAAAACAATGATCGCGAGGGCTGTCTCGGAAGTTGGGTAGGGTTAACGGAAGCGCGAGATCCCGTATCTTTGGGTTTGAGCTTGAGGTTTTAAGAAGACACATACAGCTAGCGGGTTAGATAGGGTCGGTGGGGACGCCAGGTGCGCGCCGAGACGCTCTTTGTCGGGAGCCTTTGTCGCGGCTCAGGTCGGACGGGCTGGGAGTCGGGAGCGGCACAATGGCCGCGGGACGTCTTCAGGTATTGTCGCGAGTCAGCTGTCGCGGATCCCCTGCCCGTTCGCCGTCGCATAAGTCACCGAGGCCGTGACACGATTCCTTGCATTTTGTAGCATGAGCATGATTCATTACAAATACAAACCATAGCCAATAGATATCGGTTGCATACATTTATTTTAGGGAGTGTCCGAAATTTAGTACAAACAGCTGTCAGGTTCCGTTGGGCAAACTGGCATACTTTTGGATATGATTTTATTACGATCTGTCGATTCATAAATCTATCCATCCATACAAACTTTTACATCATATTTTAAAATTAGGAGTAAGATATGTGTAGGGCGTAGATAGGTACTTCGTAATTATGGACTAAGTGCAAACTACCTATACATATCTATGAAAAATACTAGATTTAACAAAAAACAGATGCTGTTAAAAGTAAGAAGCAAGGAAGTTTAGGGGTCAAGCGGTGTTATTAACCCTTTCACACCTCTAGTAATGCACGATCAGTTACCGGCAATTATGCCGCTTCCGGTGCACAACTCCAACAAGAACTTGACACCCGCCTGTACTTCGAAATTATTAGGTTGTTCCAATGTCGTGGCTTTAAGTAATGTGGCGGTTAACTAAATATTTCATTAAAAGTGCCTATAGTATAATATAAAGAAATTTCTTAAGGGCCCGTACTACCTCACACTGCTTTGCGTGATTGACTGTTATATCAATAATAATTAAATACTCAAGTTGAAATAAAAATGCAGCAAAAGTCAGGACTAACTCTGGTAACTATCTGACTCAAAAACACGATTGCGTTAAATTTTCTCGATAGAAAAAAATTGCAAAGTTGCCTCCAAATCACGTCTAATTTACTCGGTATATAGCATTATTCACCAAATACATTAAAGTTAACCTTGAAACTTTTGATTATTATTGCATTACAGATAAGGCAGCCATCATATGTTTTTCTTTTTCGAATAACCCTTGAATATTCCTAAAATACGAAAATATCCAAAGTAGCCAACGCGTTTAGACCATCCGCGTTTGTACCGCCACGCCGCCTGGCATATGGCGGGCTCTTAATATATGAACCACATTTAAGGACTAAGTAGGTATATGGGACAAATTATGAAATTAATTACACTAAGTATTTAAGTTTGAGCTTTGAAAAGACTTCCTAGATAGACGCTGGTATGATCTCCTTATCTTACTTCCTACTAATATCAAAAACTTGTAACTACGAGAGTTACAAATTTGTTGCTGTAAAATCACAACTCAGCCGTTGACGGGTATGAATGAAACTTGGTCACACCATATTCTGACTATAGAATACGTTTTATCCTGGAATTACTTTCCCAGAGGATGCATGTGACCAGAGACACCGACAAAAGCTTGTTTATTTACTTTATTCAAATAAGATGGTATCATAAATACAACATCTTGCAAATTAAATTATACTCCGCCCGCGTCAATGTCGATCCCTCGGAATCGGAAACATTTTCCTAGAATAAAATATACACTATGTCCTTCTCCATACCCCAGAAAACGGATATGCAAAATTTCATAACGATCGGTTCAGTAGTTAGGGCATGAAGGCGTATCAAACAAACTCACTTTGGCATTTATAACATTAATAAGGTTAAAACTATCGACACAACAAAGTCATACTTATCTCATGTTCTAAAAACTAGTCTCATAAAATGTATAATGATCTCGTTTAATGTGTTTGTATCGGAATCCAATGTCAGTGCGCAAGGGTAACATCTGACAGCCATAAATTACTGTTATCAGGCTCCGATGGACCATACGGGTGATATGAAAAAATCCTGGTTTGTTGGTTAAGGAAAATTAAATTACGTTAGCGCACGAAGTACTAATTTTAGATCATTGTTGGCGTTAACATTTTAATTGAGAATAACTGTATTTTTTTTAGATGCGCTTGCATATTGTTTACTGCAAGTATTTATAGGTAGGTATTGAAAATTCAATCACGAATTTATAGTTGTTTCTAATTATTATTATATATAATTATGCTTAATAATTGTTTATTTTTTTAAGTCGTCATTAGAATATAATTTAAAAACTCTTAGTAGGTATATTTTTGTAACATAAGCAACTTGCATATATACTCTACACGAATAAATATTTCAAAGTTACAACCATGGTCAGCGACCAGGCAAGCGCAACCCTTATCCAGAGTCAACACGTTAGGGTCACTGTTGGTCAATGGCAATTACTCCATTACCGTACGTTAGCCGAGGTGCTAAGCTCTGTTATTTTTTAATTCTATGTGTGTTAGGAAAATGCATCCGTTGAAATATCAACCGCACGTTTCTAACAATTTTATGACTTTTTGCTTTATATACAGCCTTACCAACTTTAGACAGCTACATTGTACAACGTTTTATTACAAAATATATTACGGCTTTCGTATGAGAGACTATTTTCATAATTACCGGTCAACTACCAAGCGCCCCAATCGGGAAACATAACAATAAATAATCAACTGTGTCTGCGTTTCTCGCGATTGATGAGTTAAGATATATTATTATAAATCGTATTGGATGTTGAAGTGGCCATCAAAACATTGTACGCCAGCCATGATTGTGAAAAGTAAGCCAGTGGGCCTGCTGGTAACAAAAAATATTGAATTTAGGTATATACCTAATTTAGGTGCCCTTATCAAAGGTAAGTATGAATGTCAAAGCTTTTTAAATGATCAGATAAGCTCGTTAAAAACATACGCAGTCCACACACATGGCGTGCCGTGGGGCAGCGGAACGTACTATGTCAAATTCAGGTAAAAATGATCTAAATATTAAATATGCCATTACAAATTCAATCGCTTCATATACACAACCAGTCACTCATACAAAATAAAAATTTAATCACCTAATATTTTAACCAAGAAAGGATTGAACTGCTAACGATTCAGATTATATCAGGTTTAACTAGACACACGTGCTCGCAAGCATTAAGATTTGCATATTTAAATTCAACGTCCAACTGGTTTTAAAATCTCCCTCTGTACATAGCCATGAATTAAAATTTGTTAAAATTTTCAGCGGCTGCAGTGCGTAGCTATTTCTATGTGTTATCTAAAAGCATTTCGTGTAATTTGACAATGGGAGTGGTTGAGGGTCAGTGGCTGAGGGGTGCCGGCGCGGGCGCAAGGTGTGCGCGATATCAGTGCGAGCGGCATGTGCGCGTTCCGATACACGCGTCCACCCCTAACACGCCATGTCCTGCGCCCATTATAAACAAAGGGAGGCGACGCATTAAAAACACGTATTGGACGAGTGACCCTACACCTATCAAGTAATTCACGTGCAAAAAAAATAACACGATCAATAATTAACGAAAATAATTATTTTGGTACAAAAGATTTAAACGAGTAGCATCAAAAGTACGTTCGCTTCAATCAATTCATATGTACTACAAAAAGATTGATTGATTAAACAACAAGTAAAATAATAGTAAAAAAACCAGCCAAGTGCGAGTCAACTTGCGCACGAAGGGTTCCGTACCATTATCTAAAAAATACAGCAAAAAAATTATACCTGTTGTATGGAGCCCCCTTAAATATTAATTTTATTTTAATTAAATTATTTATTGTTAAAGTGAATAACAACTTAGTAATCCGTGAATATTTCAAGCGTCTAGCTGTTGCCGTTGTCAATATCGAAATAAAAAAATCAAGTTTGTTGTATGGGATTTTGTTCTATTTTTTTTGTATTTTATCTGTGAAAATTTCAACTATCACGGTTTATGAGATACAGCCTGGTAACAGACAGATGGACAGCGAAACCATGCTAATAGGGTCCTGTTTTTACACTTTGGATACGGAACCCTAAATAGTAGGTAATTTAATCTTAAAGACTTACCAGTATAACAGACGGAGGTAAGGGTGAGTGCGTGAGTGCGGACGAGAGGATTTGCACGGCCCCACGGCACTCGCGCCAGGAACGGATCCACGAAATCAAAAGCAGTCGCTATCGACAGTTGCCAGTTCAGCCGTTGTAAGAGCATCACTTCCCATTGCTATAACAAATAACACTCTGTTTTAATTATTCAATAGACATAGTTACACAAAGGTCTACGAAAGTTGTAGCACTGTATATGCAATTAGATCCTACTCCATTTCGCTTAACTCAAGGGCGCAACCCCGTGTGAATATTTAAATCGCTTTCAAAGAAGATTCGTAGTTCTATTCATTGATTGCTTTAATTTATATGCGACGCAATTACAGTACGCTTGTTAGCTGTATTAAAGAAAGGACAACATACGTATTCTTAACAGTTGAGTCGTAACCGTCATACTTGATGAATCTGGCGGAAACCGCAAAAGTAACAAATCGCGTAACACAAATAGTAAGAAAGGGAGAGACCATGGGACCGAAGATATCAAATTTTTTGCGAAGGGAACTCCTATGAAAATTTAAAATAATAAGGGTCGATTTACCACCGCTTACACTAAGGCTGCCGGGATCGGGAAGCTCCACAGAATAGTTTGGCTTCTTTTATTTACAGTGATAAGCGGTAGTTCGATAAACTAGGGTGAATGGCATCATCTAAATTAATACAATAATCATTGTCTTCAAGTTCATTACACTAACCTCAGATAAATTTTATTCTATTGAGTGATGTGATAACAATATTTTGACTGTCTTTGTGTGTGCTGTATATAATGCTTGCTACTTGATATCAACGAAAATGTAGTTCAAAACATTAATTTATTTCTTATCTTAATATCTCTCAAATGAATTTAATCGATTCATTCATGTATGACCCAACGAATTAGGACACAAATGAAGGTATGTATGGGAAAGTAAGTAGGAGTACGAGTCCAGCACCATATGACGTCATTAAGAATGCGTGATGTCGACCTATCGCGATCATCGCTCGAATTAATTGCAAGGAAGTGTGTGACTACGATGCCATACGGGGTCTCAAACTAACAACAGCGGGCTTTCTCACGATGTACTAAATTATCATATTATCCATTTTTGTATCTTGTGGAATGTAAGTAGTTCCGTATTGGTACTTAGGAGAAACAAATTACTATACAATGGTGTCACCTGTAGGGGTGGCTATAGCAGAAGCGTGAGAATTGGGCAACATAAGTCATATTCACGAGTGCCATACCAAACTAATTGATTCAGTCACACCTGCCCATACGCGTAACATAATGACGATTATGACAATTTTGTTTGCAACGCAACCACATTGTGGGAACTGGTAACTTTACCTACGTCAATTTTACTTTTTGAATTTCCGGAAAGTTACTTTAGGCATTAGTGGCGATGTTATCTCTGCTATCGCGGCCCGTGCCCACATTTCCGTCGGAAGCATGTAAGCAAGCAATTCAATATCGTCACAGGCTGTAGCTTACTTAAGAAGGGCGACAATAAGTGCCTTGGCCACTCACTACAGTGCGTCAAGGAAGAAGTAATTGCCGGAAACTAACATGCGACTTTAAGGAAACGGGCAATATAAAGACCTCTAAGGGGTGAAGGAGTGACATTTGACTCAACTAATCGAGTTCATTCACAGTAAAATCAAAACAAAGAATAACCTGCGGTTGTGGCAGGATGTAAGGTGCATGGCTTCATCGGAATCACTTGACCTTTTTGTACCTTTCTCATTAGGTATTGTGTACCTTATAAATTCTTTAGCGAAGATAATTTACCAGCACGTAATTATAATACAAATTTGTGACAGAAATTAGAGTATTGTAAATTATTCAGCGTTGACATTCCAATAACGCATTGGGAAAGAAAGCTTTAATGCGGGAAGTATAGGGACTGTGTTTGATGGAAGCCATACGACCACGTGATACCTTACTTGTAGTCACGTGTTGTCTGATGATACAATTAACTTGCTCGAGTATAAGGCTACATATTTGTCTTACATCATTATTATTCAAACTCATTAATATTTAAAGTTACGCGGCAACTAGATTTTGTAAAGGAAGTGCATAATTTATAAAGTCGTAAAACAGATATCTGTTGAATAAACGCAGAATTACAGATTGCAGCCCATGGATGTATGAAGGCGCTGTTATACCTATGAAAGTAATTTGACTTGAACTTACCCTAACTTCGTGAGGATGAACTGAATTGTCCGTGTATGCGCAGAGCAAGTCCACGGACAGCGGATGACACTGGCGGAACTTGGAGGCGAGGAGCATCGCGGTGACCGCCAGGAGTTGCAGCTGCTGCCGCGAGATGGCGCGCTGGGCCAGGAACCGGTCCATATAGCTCACGGCCAGGGGAAACACCTGCTCTTCGCACTGCTGCTCTTCGCAAACCTGATTGCCAATAAATGCCATGAATACGTGAGCATTTTGTTTGTTTTTGTAAACATGTTTAAGATGCACTCGGAGCTCAGACATGATCTGATAAGAGTATAGTGAATGAGTATAACGTGTATCGTGAAATCGTGAGCAAAGGTACAAAATATTATGGTTCTCTCGATATAGGTATGTAAAATAAGGAAACTATTTTAAGATATTTATTAATAAGATCAATGTCGAGTGATCAATACTCCTTGATACAGCATAAAATTAACTAAGATTTACAAAAAAAATCCCATAGATCGCCGTCGACTATCCACAATTTATGCACCCATAATACTGTCGTTGTGATAGTGAAGTTTCTACCTGGCGCGAGTACGAGTACACTTTCAGTTAACCATTAAGATTCCCGTGTGCATTCAAGAGGTAAGCCCAGCAAAAAATCTAGTAAAAAAGGTTTCCGTTGATGGGCGTTTCTAAGGGCTCGTAGCTAGTATTACTTGGATGCAAGTTTCACAATCCCTTTTGCCTGAGCATTGACAATTACTTATATAGCTGAGTATTGATCTATGTTGTAATTATAGCCTAGAACAGTAACTTAGCAGTACCTAATTGATTCTCGACTAATTATCAACACAATTGCTTGCAAATGAATAATAGTACAAAATGCTATCTACCTATCAATATCTTCGAAATTAGATATGTTCACATATTATATTCACATGCCTGCTGAAAAACATCGTCCAAGCAATGAATCCATTGAGCTTGACTGAAGTGTGTAATGTAAAGTATAAACACTGTCACATTAGCATTATTTGCACACCGCATGTCAGCAGGTATTTATTAGATGTTGATGTACAATTTTGTATTGTCCTAAGTTCTAAGTAGATCCTTGTTAATATATACATGGGTAGGTATAGACAATAAAAAGAAATAAAACATCTTGAGAATCTGCAGGTAGTATTATAAATAATGTGTCATCTCCTTATCTCTAGCACAATCTCATTCAACATTAATAAATATATTCAATTTGGTCAATGACATAGATAAAATCAGTTGAAGAAAGAAGCTTAATCTACCATTGTTTTGGTATCCGATAAATCCACAAATGCATAATGAATATTTTATATCTATCATCGATCATACTATTGCAAAATAACCAAATCAAAATGCATAGAATCCTCACCTCCAACATCCAAGTTGTGACGACCTTCCGCATAAAGGGCTGGATGTCGATTTGCACATTTTGGAAGTAGTCCGTGTGCAAGGCATGCAGCCTCTCCAAATCCAACAGGTTGAGCAGGATACGAGGGTCGCGGTCCAAAACTCTGTCTGGACCTGCGACGCACATGTCCACCGCCCTTCTGTTGCTACTCTGCCCTGAATTCTCCAAGTTTTCGCCACAGGACAAATCCATTTTGATCACTATTCAAACACTTATAAATAAGTACACAATAGTCTCACGGAGCAATCAGTTCAATCAATTTCAATGATAAATTTGGAAACTCGCGCAATATATCTTTCGTTTGTTTACAAAAGTTCTCGAGCTAGGAGCGCCACTGAAGACCGCACAACCGCCCAGCGAGCGGCTTACGTCGAGTGTAAGTTGTACGAGTGTGTCGGAACGCGCGTACTCCACAGCTCGCCCCACCAAATTCCCTTACCTTATTGGAGAACCCTTTTAGAAAATAATGGTCAAGAGCGAGACGAGCCCTGAGATGTTTGAATTGGCAGTATTATTTTTAAATTATTTGACGATACTTCAATACTTTGCCATAGTACTTATTATGACCAATTTACTGAGAGAATATATTCTGCAAATATTTTATTTAGATGTAAAAGTGCCTTACAAACCACATTCCAACATGAAATAGATAGTAGGAATAAGTTTGCAGATTAGGTTACACCTGAGTTGAATCCTTATCCTTATCCTTACTTCCTTATCCTTACTAATATTATAAATGCGAAAGTGAGTTTGTTTGTTTGTTTGTTTGTTACGCTTTCACGCCGTAACTACTGAACCGATCATCATGAAATTTTGCATACAAGTTCTCTGGAGTACGGAGAAGGACATAGGCTACCTTTTATCCCGGGAAAAAGTACTATTCCCGAGGAATCGACAATAACGCGGGCGGAGCCGTGGGCGAAAGCTAGTTATCAATATATTTGGAAAATCCAAAAGTGAACCCCTCATTCCTATTTGTCCAAAACGATCTATTCATTTATTACTCAGAACTGCCTTCGTGGTCCAGTGGTTAAGGCGTTTGCCTGTAAACCGTCGTGGGTTCAATTCCCACGGGAAGCATACTTTGTTTCGTTGTTTCCAGTTTGGTTAGGACATTGCAGGCTTAAAACACCTGATTGTCTGATAATGAAGATCTTTCCGTGCTTCGGAAGGCACGTTAAGCCGTTGGTCCCGGCTGCCATCTGGAAGTCGTTAAAGGAACCACGTCAGAGGCCGAGAGGCAATTCCGAAGAACTCTGACACCAAGGTGTCCTTGGTCGATTGACCGTGACACCTACTCGAAATGATGATGATGATGATTACTCAGAGAGGAAAATAAGCCTTATATTTTTCGATTTTTAGTATAAATAATTGCAGGTACATAGTAACTATGTTGGAATTCTTCATATAACTTGGGAAAAATGATTCTGTGATACTGATAACCTATGTATGCCGATGCTCTTGATTAAGATTTCCAAGCGACAATAATGGGCACTGATAGGATAGGACCGAAAGAAGGTAGTGGTCGATTGTTTGTTGTTCATCGTGTCTGTAAGTGGTCAATACTAGCCGAGTGCGAGGGTTCAGTACCACCCAATATTTAAATACATAAAAACGCTTAAAAATACGTTTTTTGTATGGGCATTTAATGTTATTGATATTTTGTTTTATTTTTTATTAAAATAATAAGTGAAACAAAATATGGTAACTCAACAGATATACATAAAGTCTTTGTCTGTCAAAAAAAATGTATTCGAGCTTTGGTTAGTGTGGGACCACTTGTATCATGAAGGCCCTTATTTAAGAAACCTGACTGGTTTATACATATATCAGTGCTGTTGTTTTGTTAAGACACATTCAGATTTCTTCGATATCAAACTCGTAAATCAGAGACTAAGACCAAGAGATCCTACGCTACTGTTGCACCCTATCTGTAAAGACACTATATTTGATAAAAATTGTTACCTTATGTCGAAAAAATTTATAATAAACTGCCAGTCGACCTAAAGATGCTTAGTTTTAAACAATTTAAACATAAATCGCATAAATAATTAATTGATAAATGCTATTATGACATACACGAATATTTGACATGAATTGTATTTAGTAAGATAGTGAATTTTATGTATGCTAATTAAATCTGTATTAACTAATAATATTTAACTTCCTTCTAATATAATTTATGCATGCCTACTGTAAAAGGCGGGAATTTATATGTATTTTTTCATTTCATTTCATCAATAAACTACAGAGAAACAGTAATATGAATGTACTAAGAGTCGGTAAGTGTGAAAACTGTGGCCTCACACACCAAATGGTGTACGAGGGCTTTCAATCGTTTAAAATCTTTCCGCGTTATTTAAAACGTAATTTGTACATATTCAAAGTTTTTAAATGTAGAAGCCGATGATGATAAAAGAACTAATTTTCATTGACCAAATTGTTTTATCGGAGCGCTTGGTCAAAGTAAACTAGTCAGCTATGGATATAAAAACTCAACGGAAAATTTCGTGCGATACCTAATTTTCTATAACTTTAAAACTTTCGAAGAAGATTAACTTCAATGCTTTGGGGAGCTTACTTCTGTTTTTAAAAAGAAAGCACCGTGCCCGAGGACTATACACGGTGAAATTTTGATCGTTCTGGACCCTTAAAGGGGTGATTCAGCCCGTCGATATGAACAACTTTTCCTATGGGACCAATGGGAACTCAAAAAAAATTGGTCGTTCCATACAAAAAGTTTCGGCCACCCGGGCAATTTGGGAACGTCAAATAATTTTTTGAGTTCCCAGCATTGCTCCCATAGGAAAAGTTATTTATATCAACGGGCTGAATCATCCCTTTAAGGGTCCAGAACGATCAAAATTTCACCGTGCATAACGCTGGTATTTCAACATAGGCCCGCCATGAGAACAGCCACGCTGTGCGACAACTGATTGTCGAAGAGCACCACCATATCATGAAATCGAGGCATCTGTAGGCATTCAGGTACAACAATTCAAAACATCTTGCATGAAGACCTTAGAGCAAAGAAGATCGTAATACCTACAGTTAACGACTGACTAGTATACCACAAGCTATTGGTCTAGGAAAATAACTCACAGCACCGTAGGGTACTGCATCATGACAATACAAGCTGACACACGTCCCGAGTTCCCGACTAACAATTGCGTTTTGTCTGGGCAAAACGATGAAATTGTACCCCGTCTATCAGGTACAGCCCTAACTCTAGCTAATGATTTATACGCCTTCAAAAATCAAGCTGCCTACGTTATCAACGTTCCTGCACACCCGAAGAAGCGGTTGACTCATACACCTAAATCGGCTTTTTTGGCAACACCAACTTTGGAGTGGAATCAGTGTGTCCAAAACTAGTTGGAACGAATGGAAAAGGGCGAATTCATCAAAAAATGTAAATGGTGATACAAAATTGAATTATCTGTGGTTATTTCAAACGACATGATAAGGCAGCCCTAGTACTTATAAAGCATAGAGCTTGCCAAGTAATCGGTCCTTTGCACCAAGTTTGCAGACTTATTGTTTTTACTGGATAATTAAGTCAAGTTTTAACCACCTTTTTTTTACTTATTTGTAAATGGAATTGAATACTGAGTATTCTCTATCAATATTTCAAGTGCCTTACCACTTACCCTGTAGGTATAATTATTTTTGAAGGACATCTAATGATTTTTAACTGACTTCCGATTATTTTATATGTAATTCAATATTTGTATATTAGAAATGATTTTATTACCACGAGTTTATTATCCGTTATTTACCATGATCAGCAGGTCTAAACTGTAAGATTTAAGTGTCCTTCGAGAAATCAACCCAACTGCTACCCAAAACTTAGACCTACTTCGGTCAACCGGCAACCGAACTACTGCTAAAAGATGAGAATATTTATACAAGTTTTTATACCGTTAGAAGAACCTACTCAAATTTTGTATCAGCTCTCCAGCTACAACAAAAAGTTTTTAGCTAAAATAATACACATTAGTGACATTTTCTACGATCTTTTTATATCATCAACTTGTTTAATTTACGTAATAAAAATAGAAACATAACGAGTTAAATTTACGTAATAATAATAGAAAAAACGAATTACTACATAAAATAAATATGACAATAGCACAATGAGGTCCTGTTGATTCGGAGGGCGCGTGACTGCGGAGGCCAGGGAGGGCTGAGGGCAGCTGCGCGTGCGCCGGCTGCGCAGAAGCCGGTTGACATTTTATTACAAATCCGGGCACACCTGATCTTGAGACCAGTTGTAATTCCATTCTCTTTCCAAACTCTGATTGTATAGTTTTCAAACGCGTGGACCTTTTATTTCAAAGTTACTTGCTCGAATTTTAATATGACCACCTCGAATCTGTTCTACGATATGTTGTAATTGCATATTACTTGCGTGTTAATCACAGGCTTCTTTATTATCCTTACTCATATCGAACTGGCCGTTGTAGTAGGGCAAATACTTGACTACGACTTTCCAGTCGGTGACATAGACCATGCCGATAAACGCGGCTAGCCCATAACACACAGCTGTCGCGGTGAATCCGCTAAGCTGATCGAGCTGCTTTTTGCCAATCATTTCTGTTTTGAGTATTTGTTTGAGAAAAAAATACAGAAAAGGTGTTTGATCGCACAAGCCTTTAAATCTTAAAGTCAAAAAATATGTCATAAAAAGAAAATTGATTTATGACAATTCAGTCAGATTTATATTTATAAATTATGCAAAGAAGTATTTAGTATAATCGACAGATAATAAAAAATAGGTTCACTAATTTTTATTTCGGTGAAACGCTATGATATTGTTCGACTGATTTGAAAACAGTGGATGAGCCCAAAAAAATTGTGAAATAAAAAAAGCACATAAAATTTAAAAAAAACGGGTTTTTTTTAATTTTACCCTACGCATAAGTACTTATAGTTTAAGGAATAACCCTTAAAGAGTAAAAGAACCAGGTCAACGTGACCGTATTGCAAGATCAACCTATAACCTGCAAGAAATTTACTCATTACAAAACTAATATATTGAATCCAAATACGATGTCTGCTGTAAGTTTTCGAGGAGTAAGGTTTTCTGGAGACCATTCTGGTTGCAGCATCAGGTCAAATAATTGTTATTTTACGATTATACTGGCACGCGTGAAGCACTTAATCGAGTAATCATTCGCCATTACATAATTTTACCATCAAAGTATTAACCAAACATGTTAAGAACCACCGCAAGGAAACTGGCTTACAAATGAAAAAAACACATTGAAATTGGTCCATCCATTAAATAGTTACGATGCCACCAGACACACACACACACACACACACACATATACGTCGACGTCAAACTTTTAACACACCTCTCTTTTTGCGTTGGGGGTTAAAAAATTTTTACACCATTTTAGGGCTATGCTCAGCAGTGGGTTGACGTGGGCTGAAAATGATGAAAATGAACTAATTTTTATTAGCAGAAACTTAGATTGTTCTAGAAGTTAAGTAAGTACTTAAGACTTAAAATTATATTTTATAATGATAATTATTCAGATAACTCTAGTTATTGCATAATAAATTGATGCTACTTATAAATAAACTTACAAATAATGCTAAAAATCCATACTTCCAATGCGAAAGTAGGTAACTCTGTCTGTCATTTTTTCACGCTTCAACCATTGAACCAATTTGGATGAAATTTGGTATGGAGGTAGTTTGAGGCCCGGGGAAGGACAAAGGGTACCTTTCATTCCGGAAATAGGTACTCCTGTTCCCGTTAGTGTGTGTTGGTTTCGTACGAATAACAACGTTGACATAATACAGGATACCTAGAGGATAGAATTAGGTGCCGGTGAAGACTACCTACCAGCCGTCTGAATGCGCACAGAAAGTGTGGCTCGGAACATTTCACCTTGTTCACTAGCTCAGTTGGAAAAGGTTGGCTGTACCATCGGCCTGAGGAAACGCGGAATAGATGCGCCTCAGGCAGACCACCTTGTTCGCAACCAGAGTTCGGCGATACAAGCAGACTGAGAAAGTGATGTAAAGATGCGGATCGGGCCACACTCCACCTTTTTGCAATGAGTTCAATTGGAAAAGGTCAGCTGATGCCAACGGTCTTAACTTATTTGAGATCGGTTGGATATATACTTAAATTACATGTAGATAATCTGATACAAAAGTGTATAAGATCCGGCTTAGTTTAAAATATATGTTACAGAATAGATCGATTGGCTCAGTTTGATTAAGCTCGCTTCGCTCGGAATTAGTTAGCTCAGGATTTGTTCCACTGGAGCAAGTTCAGATAGGTCGGTCCTTTCAGGATCATTGGATTGGATGGTTTGTTCAGGATTGGTCCCATTGAAATTTCTGATTGAACTGATTCCGTCAATATTGATATGTTCGATTTCAAAATTTCTGGTCTGATACGTACCGCAACGGGAGATCGTTGTGGTATACTTAGTACGAAATATTTTCAGTTCATACGAGTGACTGTTAAGTTCTCTTTCAGTGCGAGCACGAGGCAGCACGATGGAAAAGAACAACTCTTTCTGCGCCGAGGCCAGCCATAGGAGTCACGCCACGGAAATATAATTTGTGTGAGTCACGCGTTAAAATATCAACATATTATGTGGATTGAAAGTATTGAAACCTACCTATGTTAATTATGCATATTTTTTATGTATTTCGCGCTTGTCATTTCTAAGTTTCCTAATAGTATGATATTACATTTGCCATCCATATTGTAACAGATGCCTAATGATAGATGTATTGTACCTAGGTCTTTTCTACCCGATTTAAATGTTTTTGAACCTTAGACGAGGACGAAGTACTTGATGTAAAGTATTTCAAGGTACGCAAAATGTGTTTTTGTAGCAAAATAGACAACTAAAGTTATTAAGTAGGTGTAGGTGAACCCGCAGCTCGTATTCGTATCTTGTAAATTTAAATATCCGTGCCCACGGCCGGAACTAAAAACATTTGGTATTCGTCTGGGATTCTCCGAGTGGACAGTTCCCGCGGTCCCATCGCCGTCCAGACCACGCCACATGCCGTGGTCAAATTACGCGGCCGCAATGGAACCACTAATTATAAAGTTATCAATTTGTCAACCCGTCTCATCTAACACTCGTTATGAATGGCACATAAATAGATTAGAAAGGACCATTATTGTCATAGTATCTAAGTATGTTAGGTTTGCATATTAATAGGTGCCTAATCTAATAAAACAGTAAAAATATTTTGTCTGTACATTTAGAATTTTTAACTGAAATGGATAGAGGGACACTTAAAAAGAATAATGGAAAGCAAAAATATTTTTTTCGAATTTCTTGTCTGTCTGTCTGTCTGTCTGTCTGTATGTATGTATGATCACGATTATCTCCGAAAATACTGAACCGATTTACTTCAAACTTTCACCAATGGCTTTGTTTTAACCCAGCAAAACATTTAAAGTTTGTTTCATCAAAATCGGTTCATTAAAAAAAAAGTTATAGTCATTTGAATGAACTCAAGGCATTCGTTTGCCTGCAAATATACACGGTGAATTTTTTATCATTTTGGGCCCTAAGGGGTGACTCAGACCATCAAAATGAACAACTTTTCCTATGGGAACAATGGTGGGAACTCAAAATAAAATTCGACATTCCCATACAAACTGGCCGGGCGGCGGGACTCTTTTGTATGGAACTGACAAAAATTTTTTTGAGTTCCCGGCATTGGTCCCATAGAAAAACTTGTTCATATTGATGACCTGAGTCACCCCTTAAAGGGTCCAAGCTGTCCCTGAGGGATGGACACTAACGGCGGCGGCGTAGCCGCGGGCAAACGGCACCTAAACTGCTGCGCTTAGAAACTTGGGTACAGGGGTTCTTTTAATGATGTAAGTGAGCCCTAAGAAAGTATTTTTAAGAAATTTAACTTCTAAAGGGGTAAAATTTATATGGAATTTTCCCATTTCTCGACTTAGAAGTATGAAAGTAGGTATATAAAAGTTCTAGATTAAAATTAAAAAAGATGTGTGTAGGTAGATGAAATTTGATAAATTCCCCCCTTAAGGGGTAAAATGGGGATGGATGGGTGATATAAACTTTGTATGGAAATTTTCTTTTTTCTGGACTTAAATGTATGAAAATAAGTATATAAGTTCTAGGTTACAATTAAAAATATCTGTGTACGTAAAATGGACGATATTTTCCCCTGTAGGGGTAAAATAGCGGGGTAAAGATTGTATAGGAATTTACTCATTTCTAGACTTTGAAGTATGAAAATAGGTAAATAAATTCACGATTACAATTGAAAAAGATCTGTGTAGGTTAACTGGAAAAAATCCCCCAGAAGGGGGGTAAAGTTTGTTTGGAAATTTTCTCATTTCTGGACTATGAAGTATGAAAATAAATAGGTATGTAAGTTCTCGATTACAATTAAAAAAGATATATGTGGATGAAATGGACTGAATTCACTCCTAAAGGGGTAAAATGGGAGGGTAAAGGTTTTATGGAAATTTTCTCATTTCTGGACTTAGAAGTATAAATAATATCCATACTTCCATACTAATACTAATATTATAAATGCGAAAGTAATTCTATTTGTCGTTTTTTTACGCTAAATTTGGTATGGAGGTGTGAGGCCCGGGGAAGGACATAGGGTATGTTTGATTCCGGGAAATTCTACTGTTCCCGAGGGATCGACACGAACGCGGGCGGAGCCGCGGGCAACAGCTAGTAACTTTATAATTTTCACAATAGTGATTAGGATATTCAGAAATAAATCGCTTAAAAGTAGGTAGGTACTTTATATGTGCTGTACAAACAGATCTACACACTATCTCAGAGTTGTCGTCGCTAAAAATAATACGCTCCCGCATCGCCAAACAAGATCATTTTAGGACCTTACACATCGTAGGTCCTAATTAATTGATCTTTTTTGCCGATGAGAAACATATCAATGCTCCTTATTGAACTTAAATCTAATGCCAGGATTTATCAACAACAAAACACTGCGCCCGTTTGGTTAGGTACGTTGGGTTTAGATAGGTACCTACACACCACAATTTTCTTTTCATGCGTTGTGCAAAATAGGTGAGGTTCAAGTCGCTGATCGGACCAACTGTGTTTATTAGTTGTTAATTCTTTGTATTCTGAGATCATTTCAATTATTATTCTTCAATTATTATTTTAAAAATTTGGTAAGTATGCCTCAAGTAGGCTCAGCCTTTCATGGCAATGCACGGTTTTGCTATACCAACTACGATAATCTCGTCTAACCTAGACATAGCATACATCCGATGAGGGTTTCATATACAAATAACCTGTGCAAAATACAACAGTTGGAGACCAACCAACTTCAATAGGCACGCAAAAATATTTTTAAATACATTTTTACCACATTTTTAATTAATTTACCATTCATTTATTGCGAACAATATTTTTGTTAATATGCTTTATCAATTAGTTCTCTGGCAAATAATAGGCGCACATGGTAAAATACTCTACGAGTACCTACTTATGAAATAAAAATTGTTGATAACTTACATTTTATTTTTAATTATAGCGAAGGAAAATACTGGGTGTTAATGTAACCTCGACATTCCCTAGAAGGGACGACTCGACCCGAACAAGCTTATCTATGGGACCAATACTGGAATAATGTAATTTTAATACAAATTGCTCGGCCAACTGAACACTTATAAAACAGTCGAGGGTAAATTTACATCCGATAAATACTTACTAGAAAATATAAAAAACCGACTTCAAACAAAAATTAAATGGGAGCAATTTGTAATTAGCAAAAAATAGATGAAATGACGGAGTTAGTGAGGTAGCATACATTAAAAAAAGAATACAACCGAATTGAGAAACTCCTTCTTTTTTAGAAGTCGGTTAAAATAGAAAATATTTAAACAGTTAAGTCTTCTCGTAGTTCATACTCTACTCACCTACCTTTTTTGATAATTGACAAAATCATAGATTTAAAAAAAAAAATATACTTCTATGGACAAAATAGATATTTAGATTAAAGATTATATTTTTAACCCCAGACGCAAATAGAGCGTGTCAGGTCTGTGTAGGTATCTGTCGCACCCGTCGCACCATAACCGGGTTTTTGAAGTAAAAACTTCTTTAGCGGCGTTGTGCACATTTTGGGATGGGTAAATAATATTAAACTCGCGTCAGGACACGTGACCTGATCGAAAATTCGTAAGACAGACATGTGACCTGAGATCGCCGCAAAGACGAGTATTCACTTTTGCCGGCAAACCCGAAGTGCCACCCGTTGTTTTCTTTTTATTTAAAAGCAGGTTTTTGATGCGATTGTTCTTAGACATGTTTTATCAAAATCGGCCCAGCCGTTAACAAGACAAAGGGTATTCGTGTCGGGGGTTACGTAAAGGAGTTACTCACCAAGTGGTTATTGCTTATTCTAAAATGCAAGGATGAGGTATTTTCGTCCGAACTATTCATTATCTTATCTCTATGGAACTATTTTTATGAATACTGAGATAATTATGGCTACTTTTTTAAAATAATTTAAGACAAAGAATCATTTTTTATGTACCTTATTATTTAAGATACTTAGTACCTTATAGGTATATTATTTAAGATAGTCATTTAGCTTTATTTACATTAGACTGTTCATGATTAGTATTTACTGTAAACTTAGTACCCACGATTTGAGTAAGCTTACCTTATAACTTTGGCTACTTTGGCTGTGTTGTATGTTCCCCAGGTCCACACCCACAGCACAGACAGTGGGCTTAGGTATGGACATTTACTATTTCAAGTCCATGTAGGTTAATCATACGTAAATGCTCACTCTTGTTCTGCTTCTTATCGTTTCCACATTCGGAAGCGGCTGAACTTATCACCACCTGTGTACTCGTAATTAGAAAATAATGTTTTAAAAGGTAATTGATTTACTACTCATGCATGTATAATGTACTCGTATATGAATGTGTGGTCATAATGGTGAGATATGGATATGGTATTTCAGACATAAAAAAGTACTTACTGCACCCAGTATTATTATCAGAGCGTTAAAAAATCAAACAAAAAAATCACAACATCCACAACACAACACAAACTATAACGAAGTTATATAAATGTACAATTAAATTTACCGCGTTCGTTACACGTAGGTACCTACGTACAATTCTCTTTTATCTGGCCATCAAACTTCATTCAGTAGCTTATTTTAGCCAGTGTCTAGTTATTGTTGTTTAATCTCGTGTGTGTTTGTGTAACGAAATGATGGTGTTATTCATTTGGCTGATTCTACAGAGCCCTTGGTGACAATTTCCACGAATCCACTGATTTGATCATAAACGACGGAGCAAGGCGAGCAAACACCAGCCCGCTAAGTAAATCTCACAACAGCTGCACCATGACATTTTATTTTAGTTATTCCACACATTGTTCATAAACATGGACATCTATAACACCAAATTACACCGATTTCACATTTTAAACTCCACTAGAAACAATTTGCAAAAGAATCCAAAACAAAAACCGTGCAGTCCGTCGAAATTCCCGCCAAGAACTCCTGCCTGCTTGCAGTTCGCGCTAAAATTTTATCTTTTTTTTCATCATGTTCATGTTGGCAAAAGTATTTAATATTTTTCTAACGACCTATATTTTTTCACGACTACCAAAAAAAGAGTGTATCGTTTTTCAAGTGCCTGTACTTATATAAATTCTATATTAAGTATATGTATACAATATGTAAGAAAACCCTCAAAGCTGGGACCTCAAAAAAATATATATTTCCAAACAAAAATGTTCGGCTGCCCGTTCAATTTGTATGGGAATGACAAAATTTCGTTTTCTAACGTCGAGATTATAAAAATGTGGGAAATGTTGTGCCTCCGGTTCTCAACATACGAAAGAAATATCAAAATGATTTTATCGGTAAATAAAATATAGAGGATAAACTATGATACACGCATGAATTATTATTAAAAAATAAATTTTGGAAATTTACT
This sequence comes from Elegia similella, assembly GCA_947532085.1. Classification (NCBI taxonomy): domain Eukaryota; kingdom Metazoa; phylum Arthropoda; class Insecta; order Lepidoptera; family Pyralidae; genus Elegia; species Elegia similella. The sequence continues at coordinate 15,483,113 of OX383929.1, forward strand.
TTAATATCATAAATTGTATTTTTAAAATGCCAATGTCCAAAAAAACTGTGAAATGTATGTCAAAATGAGATTTTGACACGCCATAAATCTCTTAAATTCAATCTGCTAACATACCTATCATATATCTGTAGGAATAACTAAAATAAGCTGTCGTGGTGCGGTTGTTGTAAGCTTTACTTAGCGGGCTGGTGATTGTCTCCGGCTTGCTTGCTTCGCCGTCTATGATCGAACCAGTATATCCGTGAAGAATTGTCCTCAGCGGCTCCGTCGAATCAACGAAATGAATAACATCATTATTTCTCATTTCGTTGATTGATACAAACGTCTAACTCGACGAATGAATAATTGGCATTAGACACTGGCTAAAATAAGCTTCTGAATGAAGTTTATTTGAAACATAGAAGAAAAAAGTAAGTTGTCAAACTTATCAACTTGACAGAGTTCTTGGCGGGAATTTCGACGGACTGCACGGTTTTTGTTTTGGATTGTTTTGCAAATTGCTTCTAGTGGACTTTATAATGTGAAATCGGTGTAATTTGGTGTTATAAATGTCCATGTTTATGAACAATGTGTGGAATAACTAAAATGAAGTGTCATGGTGCGGCTGTAGTGAGATTTACATAGCGGGCTGGTGGTCGCTCGCCTTACTGCTACTGCGTCTATGATCAAACCAGTGGATTCGTGGGAATTGTCGCCACGGGCTCCATTGAATCACCGAAATGAATTACACCACCATTTCGTTGATAACACATAGAAAATATGAAGGGCACAGAAAGCCAAATGCCGTAAAACAAATATGAAAAAAAAAAATATCAACTTGACAGTGACACTCAAGTGTCATTTTTCGTTTGAAATTACGTACATATTCGCTATGCGTTCGACATCGAAGTAACTGCAAGACAAAAATAAACGGATGATAATTTGGTTTTGTGAAATCGTATCATAACTAAAACTTTAAAAACGAAATCTTCTAAATATGGCATCGGAAAAAGACCCCTTAGTAAGTGAAAGGTCAGGTTCAGTGCGCGAAGTAGGAAATCATGCTATTTGGAGTTTATCTTCATGTAAACCAGGTCGGTAAAACAAACAAAAAATACAACCACACAACTAGTATTACTTCCTTATTTTCAATTATAAATTACAATTCCAGGTTTTGGAATCGATCAGTTACGAGATGACTGCATGGATACATATTGGCAGTCTGATGGTCAACTCCCTCACTTAGTAAATATTCAATTTCAAAGAAAGACGATGGTTTCGCATATATACATTTACACAGATTATAAGCTCGATGAAAGCTACACTCCTAGCAGGATTTCAATCAGAGCAGGCACCCATTTCAATGATTTGCAAGAGATTGAAGTCATTGAATTGATCGAACCAAGTGGTGAGTAAACAAGTGATAAGACTTTTATTTCACAACCAGAGCTAAAGTTCAAATTCAAATTTAGTTTTAAAATTATATTTTCATATTATTTTCAGGATGGGAAATGATTCCAATAAAAGATATGCATGATCGGCCAATAAGAACCTACATGATACAAATTGCAGTGTTGAGTAACCATCAAAATGGTAGAGACACACACATGAGGCAGATCAAGGTCCATTCGCCTTGTGAGCCAACTTCATTTGACATAAACAAATTCAGGAATTTTTCAACTGTGCAATTTCAGCAATATGCTACTATTAGATAAAGTGATATTTCTATTTACCATATTTCTGTTTCTAAAATGTAACTGTAATGTATTTTATATAATGTGCTAATATGCCAAATCAAATAAAAGTAATCAAGTATGTGTAAACACATTTATTTACATGTTATAATATGTATAAGCATTTATTCGGATTCACTTTCCTCACTAGCTTGTTGAAGCCATTCAAAGAACTTGACTAATGATGTTTGTGTCACTAGCGGGCTTTCATTTTCTTTCAAATCCTCAAACCATTCATTCAGAGAATCTTCATCCACAACATCAGCTTCATAGAGAAGATGTATCACTTGGCCAGCCTTTTCATGAAGCCACTCGCACTTTATGCAGCTTTCCTGAAATAATGATTTTAAGTTATTACCTAAATTCACCATAAAACATGTTAAACTTTTAGAATTAATCAATACTTACTTCAACAGCTTTCAAGCAATCTAGTATTGAAGATTTTGTTTTAATATAATTTGCCAAGACTGGTCGGAAGTACTTCAGAATATCTTTCACAGTACTAAGCACACTCTTACTCTCAGTCAGAATGGGAATACTGAGCAATGCTCTCACAACAAAGAAGTTCACCTCATGTAGTTGAATATTATAAGCATATCTAGACGAATTGATTTCTAATATAAGATAATCACATTTCAGTTTCTCTTCATATCCTCTTGCTAAACTGTCAATTACTTCCTGAAGGAAAACTGAAACAAGTAAAATATACTTAACTACCTTTTGCCTTCAGCTCCCCTCATGTAATTTTGACATCTATCGAACAGTAACTTTTTTTATTATTATAAGTTTAGCTAAATGCCTTATAAGCTTTTAAGCAATAGCTAAAAAAAAAGCTACTTATAAGCTTAATAAGCTCCTGCAGCGGAGACAAAAGACCTGATGATGATGATGAAATACGGCTTGTGAAACCATGTTTTACCCCGTATAATAAAGGCATATTTTCAAATTTAATACGTAAATTCATCCTCTTTCAACACCCAAAATTATTCGAGAATTTTGGCATAATTTTGTGGTCTTTGTTACTTAATTTGCTTGGTAATAAGGTTCATAATAAAAACTGCTCACAATACACTACTACTCACATTCTAAAAGTATATTTACATATCTGTCTATTTCATCGGGAAAGATTGCACATAAGGCGTTCAAAGTTTTATTCTTGAGAGATCTACAATATTGCAAACTTAGCCGCAGTTGCTTGCTATAAATAAAAATCAAATAGCTGTCAAATTTTTAAAGGGTTGTTACAAGGTCATTACTTAAAAAGACTCGATTCGTTACTGTACTAGATTTTTTTTTGTAATTGTACCAGTTCAAGCATCAATTATCACAAGAATAATCTTTGGCAATCCTATTTTTCAAGTGAACTTTTTATTTTCCTTTAAAATACGACCTAACACCCAAATTCAAAAAGGGTACAATTTTTTTTTATTTGTTCTGTTATTGTATGGAAAGCACAATGGCGTGACAGCATGACGGCCTCCGTGGCACAATGGGTAACATGCTAACTTGAAGGGCTCTGGGTTCCCGGCGCAGGCAAAAACTTTTACTCAATTTTCACAGGTATTTGTCGGTTATTCTGGAACTACTCAAGGAGGGTTGGAGTCGGGCAGGCGCGCGCAGCCTGCCCGACTCCAACTATGCCATTTCATATTACAGAATTGATGCTTAGATGAAATATGATATGAATATGGATAGTATGATAAGTAGTTCTGAAGTTAACGGTATCCAGCCAAGTAAAACACCAAACACAATATCTGATGATATTAACTTGGTGGATAACTAAAATCTGAATGCAGTCACCGACAAGAAAGACGCCTCAGTATGTTAGACACAAATGGAAATATCTCCAATCGTGTCTAACGTATTACGGCGTCCCTCTTGCCAGTGACTGAATTCAGTAGTGTGATTGGGCTTTTAGAAATAATGATAAGCTGACTAGCCCTCAACTGTTTGAGAAAAAATCATAATAAGAGCTGCAGCTAGGACTTAGGACGTCATCTACATTGTATCTCAGGATTGTAGTTTCCTCAAAGTTTAGGGATGGTTTTCTTACTATTAGTATCTTCAGGTAGAGGTGAGTCTGGCAGCGAAGATTCTGCACTGCTGTCAGATGAGTAACAAGATTCACTGTCACTCCACGACTTCTCGAAACCTATAAACTCATCGTCACTTGTACCAGATGAATCATTTTCCCATTCCCCTTCGGATGTGGATTTCAACAAAGTTTTCTCTGAAATAGGAAGAGATATTAATTGCTATTTAATCTGAGTTAATGTAATGGGCATCTTTATTACTGCATTTATACTAGGAGACAAATTATGCAACACAATTAGTAAGATTTTACATTGTTTAGTCACACATTCAAAAATGATGTGTGTAAAAGTTGTAATCAATATTAATGTAAGTAGGTTTATGGAGTTTATGCTTAATATATTTTCAAAACATACCACTGCCTTTTTCTGCTTCTGAAGACTCGAGACTTCCTTTTAGTGTGCTACCTGCAGTTATAGTGACATTAGAACCAATTATACTCCCTCCTTCTATGGTACAATCCTCCTCTACTATACAGTTCTCATCAATAAAACTATTTTTGATGGTGCAGCTAGTTTTTATAACCACATTGTTCATGATATGACTCCCAGAAATATTTACGTTATTTCCAATGTTGCAGTTTTTGCCAATTATGGATTTAGTGACTACAGTATTGTCACCTATGTAAGAGTTGGATCCTATTAGTACATCTTCAGTTAACGTACAAGATCTGAAAGAAATATATATTTCAACCTAGGAAATGTTTCAATTATATAAATAGTTAATATTTTTTCTTCATTAAAAACTACCTGTTCAAAACAGAAGTGACCTCGCGGAAGTTATGATTACCCATAAAGAGATAATTGTTTTGATAAAGAGAGCCACTCTCAATAGACAAAGGATGAGCCCAGTAGTGCAGGATGTCACGACTGAAATAAAAGAAAATTGTAATCCATTATCGAGACTACCAGAAGAAAGAACTATCACATGTTGAAATGACTTTTTAAGTACCACTAGCTTATTACCGTGATTCTTCTGTATAAATTATGGTCCATATTACCCTTATCAGTGGGTAATTTGGACTATAATTTATGTGAAGAAACATTTAATATTTCAGTCAATAGTTTTTTATTTAATCCATTCAAACAACAAATCAATTCTTTCCCTTTAGTAATATAGATTGCATGAAATATAATAATAATTTATTTTTCTACACACAACTGTAATTATAATATAAAATCTCACCAAATACTTTGATAAGTTTTCCAGTTTGTCACAGCAGCTGCATATTGGTTTTCTTTCAGCAGTGCATAGTACAGTGAACTATCCAAGATTTCTTCATTTATAAGGAGCCCATGTATAAAATCGTCCCGGGTTTGAAAATCAAAATTATCAGAAAACAGTGGTGGCACAGATGGAGAGCAAAGAGCAATATTGGGATCAGCCAAATTGTGGTGCAACTTCAATTCTGAGATTTTTAATGTCACCTCCTAAAATAAATAAAATAGAATATGTTATAAGTATAGCAAGCTTGGCACATGATACCAAGTTTAACTCAAATTAAAAACAGCTCATACTAAGGGTATGTTGATAGACTTTTCATGTGATTTTGGTTTATACTTCTGATGAACCAAAATTTTGTTACTCTTGCCATCAGCTGCAACAAATGTTGGTTTATCACAACTTATCAAAGGATGTTCCCATGAGACTTTCTTGTACAATAATGTCATTGCTGCTCCTTTTTCTTTTTTACTTAAAATCCTGAAAATTAATTAACAAATAAATACCTTTTCTGTTCTAATGTTATACTTATTTTTTTTTTCTCTTTATAACTAACCTGCTACTAATTAAAGGAAACAATACTGACCACAATAATAAAATTTCTAAACTGTTTCCAATCAAGATTTAGAATAGTAATAATACTTTTACAAGAACAAAAAATAATTCATACTTATGTTGTTCCAATAAAGAGGCAAAATTAACATTGGTGACTGTATTCACACCCATCAGGATAAAGCACCCTCGAATGAGACCAGCTGCATCAATTTCTCGCATGACATCTCCCATCGTCTGACATGTCTCAGACATGATCACATTTACTTCCATAGTTATACTCCATGGTGCCTTCTTTTCACTTCCTATCCTAAATAAAAAACACATTTTTTTATATAATCTGTGAGATTTGTGCCTGTATTAGTATTTATATTTATTTATTTAAATTATTATGAGAAGGATAATTTGTATTAAAACTGTAGACTTCAGGATAGTCTATTTAAAATGTATTATTATAAATAAAAGTAATACCAGTAACCAAATGAAGGAGTTAGTAACTGAATATTCACCTTAAATGTTCTTTCACTTTTGATCCATCTTGGCAACAAAATAGTATTGTTTCACCAACCCCTCCTAATGCTAGTGATTCTAGGACGTAGTCCATTAAAGGCACTCCAGCTATTGGCAAAAAAGCCTGCAATATTTTATTAAAAAAAAAGTATTTACAAGTATTTCACAACATAAAATGAAGCAATTTTGAGATAATAATATATCCTTACCATAGATCTGTGCTTACAAATGGGATCAAAATTATTATTGAAATTGTCCATAATGACGACCGCTTGAACGACATTTTCTTTATCTATATCCATCGTTTTATTTTATACAATATATGATAGAAATAATATTTTTGTATTAAATTGTTGTAATTGCAATCTCAAGACTGTTTTCTTTTCTTAATCTATTGGAGGTTAGGTTACTTTTTGTTTGACGTTTTTCGGTTTGTGACGTGTATATGACGTTTAAAATGAATGCATTCTGAATTATAAAAATACAATTCATGCATTCTTTTATTAATAAATATTTTTTTATCTTTGGCTGATAACGTGTTCTATATTAGAGAGCCAGCCAAGCAAAGACCGCCCGACCTCACGAAATAAATGGTATATATATATATATATATATAGGAAGGCGACAAAAGCTAACGTTAGTTAGATAATGTACCTATGTCCCTACAATATTATTAGCACACTCTGTTCAATTTTGCGAATTCCCTACCTAAAGGCATATACATAGCTTCACGACTGCCATTCAACGAAGACAGCCGGGACCAACGGCTTAACATGCCTTTCGAAGCACGGAGGAACTCAAGATATATTTTAATGCCACTTGCGGTCACCCATCCAAGTGGGAACTGCGCCCGGGATTGATGAACATGCGTAAGCGCTGATTATGCTCACGCCCACTGGGGGGCATCGGGCTCCTCATCGTCCTCGGACGGAGAGCGGCTACAGCACCGCAGCGGTAGAAACTAAGGCATTACCGTACCGTAACTAAGGTGTTATCGATTTGTAAACAATGAAAAAGTAGGTACCATACTTACTGTTACCAAACAGAAGTAGTACCTACCTAGGTACAGTTATTTTAGGATTTTAGACACATATTCAAGTAGGTACCCCTTATAACATTAATTGTAAGTCAACATCATTTACAAAAACATGGATTATGATTTATCAAGAGTTGACTACACTATTTGTGGTGTGACTTACCCAGAAACATTGAAGATATTACCAGCACCTGGACCTAAAATGCAGCAAAAGGTACATATTTACATATAAGATTTTATCTCTTTCGTACAAGATAGAGAACCTATAGTATAGGGCTGCAAGACCTAATTGTGCCTTTTTGCGTATCTATGTTATGGTAGGCGTGTTAGTATTTAACGAAATCACTATAGTCGGGCTATTCTGGCCACATTACCTACTAACGAAGATTTCTCAAATTTTCGTTCATTCCTTCGAACGGCTTTTACGATCTGCGCGGGAAGAACAGTAGAAAAGAAGTACCTAAACTATTAAATCGGCGCTGGGAGGATAGTTACAGTAGAAAAAACCTCCCGATAGGTCTACGAATAGCTGAAATCGCTGGGCCTAGAAGTAGGTAAGTATAATAAATTACATGCACACGTTCCTTGAATGACGTAATTGTGCACTAAGAGCGGATTTTCGGATTTATCTTCAACGGGGTTAAAATGAGGGGAATGATTTCAAAGTTAGAAATATAAGAAATATATACTTATGACTCATCGTTCAAAACGAAAGTTTACTGATTTAATAATGTATATGAAATATTTTTTACGAGTTAGGGTAGGTAATTAGGGGATGAAAGTTTGTATGAAATTACGTCATTCTCCGAAAACGAATTGAAAATATTTAATCTCTCTGTCTTTCGATGTTGGGTCCAGGCAGGACCTAGGTAGACCACTAATTAAGATTTTTAAACCTAATGTTTTTAAATATTCATCCATAAAAATATACCCATTCATATAGATGAAGTGATAACGCGTTTAGGAAGAAGACGTGCAAAAAAAATGATTTTTTCATTTAAATATATGTATTTTTAAGTACAGTTAGTACTTACATACATAAAATACCTTTTTACTTGTATCTATGATTATAAAAATTAAATTATAACTTCTTGTGACTTGATCGCGACTCCGTGACCAAAGCTGGATCCGCCCTTGTCCCGAGGTTGACTTGGGTTGGGAGTCGGAATAAAATGCATGATAAAAAGCCGAAACCCACGCGGTCGATGTCGCGGGAAACAGCTAGTTAATTAACAACCTAAATTTGTTTTAATATTTGTTACAGTTTACGGTTGGCGACAAAAATGGAGTATTACAGTGTATGAGCATAAAAGATGAGGAGCCGACTGTACAATTTAAAACGCTTCCCGGCAAATCAATCACGTCTGTTCAACTGGCTTCTACTGCTGGTAAAGACCTTTCTCGTGGTGTTACTCAAATGAATATAATTTTTTTCTAATTTCCCTTGTGAAGTGGGACTTTATAAAGCTTTCTTCAGTTACCACAGTCTTATGTTGACTCGTTTTTAGACGTTAGATAATGGTACGGAAACCTTCGTGCGCGAGTCCGACTCGCATTTGGCCGGTTTTTTTTTTGGAATTGTTGGACTTCCAAGAGTAGGTACTATACCTGCGCAATATGGCTTTTCAATAGGCTCGCTAAATCGGCAGCAACTCAGTTAATTTAACACGTTAGGTGAGTAATTTTTATAATTGTAATGATTACCTACCTCTCATGCTCATAATTTGCAGGTTCTCAAGCTGATAAAATATTCGCTGCATCAGGCAATGAAGTCAAAGGCTATACAAGAAAAGGAAAAGTGTTTCTTACTATCGAAACTTCGCTATCGGAAACTATCACAGCAATGTAAGTAAGATTTTCATAAACAAAATGTAAGTCATGACTTCATGAATTGGTCCTACTCCGTGGGTCCAACAATGCTCCAATGCTAGGAACTCGAAAAAAATCGACACACTGCCCTGCGTCTTCTGCTTTATTTCATAACGGCCCTTCTTTCATTAAATGCGCAACCATCTCAGACCCTTCTAGGTACTCGTACTGGGCGGTGGCCCCCCAGCCCTGCAATAAAACTACAGGTCCCTCGTGTAGCAAACTAGTGTGTTAATAACTGACATGGAGATCGCTAACACCAAGTAGATACATTTAAAGTCAAATAAAAATATCATCATCAAATCAGCTGCGAGAGGATAGGACATAGGACTTCTCCAAGGAAAACCGGTTGGAAGCGGCCTGCATCCAGCGTTTCCGTGACCTTGGCCAGGTCGTCCTACAACCTGGTCAAATGGTATCGTCAAAAGCCGAGGTGCTGGGTGAGATCGAGAGGTTTTATGGACAGCTGTTTACCTCAGTAGCCAAACCCATTATAAGTTTGGCCAAAGATCCTAGAGCCAAACTTACCCGACATTATACCGAAGATATCCCGGACATCAGCCTGTACGAGATTAGGATTGCTCTCAAACAGCTCAAGAATAACAAGGCACCGGGCGAGGACGAAATCACAGCAGAGCTTCTGAAAGCGGGCGGAACGCCGGTACTGAAAGTCCTTCAGAGGCTCTTCAATTCCGTTCTGCTCGAGGGCGTGATGCCAGAGACGTGGAACAGGGGCGTGGTGGTGCTGTTCTTCAAGAAGGGCGACAATATCCTACTGAAGAACTATAGACCCATCACGCTCCTGAGCCACGTCTATAAGCTGTTTTCGAGAGTAGGTAATCACGAATCGTCTCACGAACAGGCTCGATGCCTTCCAGCCTCCCGAACAAGCCGGTTTCCGAAAAAGCTATAGTACCATAGACCACATCCACACGCTACGGCAGGTTATACAGAAGACCAGAGAGTATAACCGGCCACTATGCTTAGCGTTTGTGGACTATGAGAAGGCCTTTGATTCGATCGAAACATGGGCCGTACTTCGATCTCACCAGCGATGCCGCATCGATCATCGGTATATCGAAGTGTTGAAGTGCATATACAGCAACGCCACAATGTAAGTCCGAGTACAGGAGCAGAGTACGAGGGCTATCCGACTACAGAGAGGTGTGAGACAGGGAGATGTGATATCTCCAAAACTGTTCACCGCTGCTCTGGAGGATGCCTTCAAGCTGCTGGAATGGAAAGGACTTGGCATTAATATAAACGGCGAGTATATCACTCACCTTCGATTTGCCGATGACATTGTTATAATGGCGGAGTCGCTGGGGGATCTGAGTGCCATGCTCAATGACCTCAATGAAGTTTCCCAACAAGTGGGCCTTAAAATGAACATGGACAAGACGAAAAGAATGTCGAATGTCCATGTTGCGCCTTCTCCAGTGCTTGTTGGGAGCTCCATACTTGAATCTGTTGACCAATATATCTATCTGGGTCAATTGATCCAGGTTGGAAGTTCCAGCTTCAAGGATGAGGTCTTTCGACGAATCCGACTCGGCTGGGCAGCGTTCGGGAAGCTCCGAAGTGTCTTCTCGTCCAAAATACCTCAGTGCCTCAAGTCGAAAGTATTCGACCAATGTGTGTTGCCAGTGATGACTTACGGGTCCTTTCGGACCCGTAAGTCATCACTGTCGTGGTCGTTTACTATGGGCCTCATAAGAAAGCTCAAGGTCGCTCAAAGAGCTATGGAGAGGGCTATGCTCGGTGTTTCTCTGCGAGATCAAATCAGAAACGAGGAGATCCGTAGAAGAACAAAGGTCACCGACATAGCTCAGCGGATTAGCTCTTTGAAGTGGCAGTGGGCGGGGCACATAGCTCGAAGAACCGATGGGGCAGAAAGGTGCTCGAATGGCGACCACGTACCGGCAAGCGCAGCGTTGGACACCCACCGACAAGGTGGTCGGACGACCTAACCAAGGTCGCAGGAAGACGCTGGATGCAGGCCGCTTCTAACCGGTCATATTGGAAATCCTTGGGGGAGGCCTATGTCCAGCAGTGGACTTCTTGCGGCTGAGATGATGATGATGATGATGATGAAAAAAATATAATAAAGCACAATTTATTTTATACTAACTGATATTTTAGGTGTGTGCTTGGTGGGGATTTAATTTTGTGCAGTGGACGAACTGTTACCTGCTACCGAGACTTAAGAGAACTCCACTCTTACGTTTGTGAAGACAGAGTATTGGACGTTGCCGCCTTTGCTGCCCCAAATGTTAGTACTAATTGCATATATTTACATACAAATTTATCACGTCTTTTTCTCTAACGGAATAGTTAGAGCCCAATGTCATAAGACCCAAAGAGCTCGTTTAGGTAGTTGGTGGGCGTAGATGCAAAACTGAATCAAAAGAGTTGCTATCCGAATCGCCTATTAACACGATTCCTTATTAATTTTTTTTATTTTCCAGTCTGCGTGGGAAGAGAAGGAGCTAATACATTTTACGTTTTTTTTTCTTTTATCCTAAACCAGCCTGGAAATACAATACATTTCACAATCATTATTTCAGCCATAAGAAGTCCACAGTTGGACAAGGATTCTTAATTCCATGGGAGGATATTGCCATACTCACCACGCTCGGCAGCCTGGTTGATGAGCACAGTTTCTCCGGCTTCTTAGCCTTCCGACGCTGTTATCCATCGCGAATAAAGAATTTTTAAGCTAGGGAAGGCTACGAATAAGTAATAAGTTATTCGTAGGGGGAAGGATACGAATTAGTTGGATTTGGGCTTGCGGTACCTCTGAGCCCCGAAATTGACTGACCAACTGATAGAATTTCACGTTTTTCTATTTTATCTAAATAAGTACTTAAAATTTCTTTGTATCATTCGTAGATCCCTCAAATACTGAAACTATTGAAATAAAAGCGTTTCTAGATGCGTAAATAGAAAAGGGTAATATTATTTTCTACAGAGCACAAGAATACGACTGCTAGTACTAGTCGCCAACAAAGGAGTGGAAATATTGGATAATGGGCAACTGGTGGCACACGTTGTAATATCAGCCGGTCCTTCTCGCCTCGCTGTACCGCCACCACTACATATCTCCAACATCCATGCCTTCTATGGAGCGGCTGATGGTTCTATCGGATATATCATATACGAAGAGTAAGTTTGGTCCTCCTTTCTTTTTAAGAAAGAATGAAAGAAAATGGTTTATTTGGTACAGTGTAACAACATACAATTGACACCATGTAATAATAAAATTGTATACCAAAATGGTCTCCACTTTAAGAAGAAACGGATTGATATGCATTTTAAATTTATTTTTACACAATAGTAACTAAAATACTCCCTTGTTGTTACATTGCTTTCAATAAACATAAACGTTCACAATAAGATATACTTATCTTGTAGGTAAGTAGGTTCCTAGACAAATCTAGGAACGAAGAAAAGTATTTCAAAAGTCAACTTCTCTTCTCTATGCTTTTATTATTTACAGATCTACACTAATAAACAAATGCTTGATGGAAGGTCGAGGGCTAGGTAATGTGGTGTGCATGGGATGGTTCTACAATAATGCAGGGAGCCACCTAGCTGTCGGTCGCCACGATGGCTCTATTCAGCTCTATCTCGTTGACATGGAAAATTTAACCGAGAAACCTCGACTAAAATTTACTTATGTCAGTACTTTCATATCATAGAATTTATTCGGTATATGATTACAAAATACAGGATGTAAATGATGTGTTAATTTGAAAGGCATGCTCAGTCTTTGGTAACTAGGTACATACCCACTTTTGCCAGGGGATGTATATTTTGTACTGTATGTGTGTCAGTTGGTAGGTTAAAAAATATGCTTTTTGGGATGGAAAAAACGAAAACCTTATAGGATCACTTGGTTGTCCATCTGTACGGAACTCTTCGTGCGCGAGTCCGACTCGCACATGGCCGGTTTTTTTTAAATCCTCCACGGCCAGAAAATTACTTCCTGGGAAGTATTTTTTAATAGTAATTGTACTGTAGTATTATTGTCGTAATCCCTTCAAACCTTTCACATCATTGCGTTTACATTCTGTATTTTTATTTCTTTAACGTTAATAAATACGTAATAAATAATGAATCGCATTATATAACGCAGCTTGGTGTTTTAGTTTTCTGGTGAGCCAGTTACATCAGTTTGTGGTGGATGTGTGGGGTCGGAAGAGAGCGAATTACTGGTGGCTACTTTTTCTGGCAGAATATTCGCTTTGCGGTCACAACAGCTCTTAACAGGAATGTCCAGTTTAGCTAATGTTCCTGCAGATGCGCTCACTGCACGACGTGCCAAACTTGAGTGCGTATTTCAAAATAATATATTACCTACTAACAAAACTCGATAGCTATCAGTTTTAAAAGTATTTTTTTATAAAATTATTCCTATTACATATGAATAACTCTGTACATATATGTGTAATAGATATAAGTATAATACAAGTAGCGACACTTATTTTGTCGTTGTTTGCACCTGGAAAACATACTACCTACATAGTTTTCTTCCCGTACCTATAAGTCGGGCAAAAATAGTGACTGCATGCATGTATAATCAAACAGACAGTTGTGCACAAAAGCTGCGAAAATTCGAAAACCCTTACTCACTGACACTATATATATCACACTGAGTCCGTGTAATATATTTTTAAAAATCTATGTATGTATGAAGCAAATCCGGGAACTTAAAAAGTTAATCCTTAATGTATTTTACTCATATAGAACAGAAGTGGTTCGATTAGAGAAGCAAGTAGCCAATGAAAGAGAAAAGTACCAAAAAAATACACGATCTCTACATGCTGGGCTATCAACACCTCCCCTATTGGATATACAATACGAGGTACGTAATAAGTATATCTACAGAAAATAGTTGGCTGTCGGTAAAAGAAGCTCATTAAATATTTTTAAAAAGTTCAGGATATCCATATGTATTATTAAAATACTTTTTAAATCTCAAAACTGACGTCTACTAAAGCCTGACGCTGTGGGACCACACAAAACTATTATAAAATTAGATATAATTATGAGATTGCTTGATTATAGCTTTCTGGAGCTACCTACGATGGTTGGCAAGAAGCTCAGTTGACGTCTGCCGTACCTTTGGATATGCTATTCATCTACTGCAACAAAGAGCTGGATTTACTCACAGACAGTGCAGCAGTACTTAGTATATGTTCTTCGCAGGTACGTAAAGAATGCAGAATTAAAACAGAAACAGGGCACAATTTGTCCAAAACCGTGATAGCTTATTTTTTGGGTTTTAACGCACATCTAATCTAACGTAATAACGTAGTATGTACCAGCTGCTTCTCTTCCCGCGCAGATCGTAAAAGCCGATCGAGGGATTGGGTAAAATCTGAGGAATCATGTAAATAGGCGATGCGGCTAGTAACCGATCACTATTTTGATTTCGTTTTCCACCTAATGCCCACCAACATGCTAGACCACGGAGCATATATAGAGAGGAGTTGCCCTAAGGAATATTTTCTATGAAACAATGCGTGGCACTTACAGGGGGTGAGGGGAGTATTATCTGTCTCACTCTACTTGCTCTGTGTCTCACTCCCTCCTTTATATCCATCTAGCGGCGAATAGCCCAACTACTTAATAAGTTCGATGTTGATCATTCTTTTTAGTTTATCTATCCGTCACTAGATGTCCCTAACACCTACTGACATCTAGTGTCGGATAGCTGAGTAATTAGGGTTGCCAACCAGACTGTTAAAAACAGTATAATACTGTTTTTGCTAGTTAATGCTTTTTACTATTCTATTATAAGAGAGTTTGCAAAACACTGTTTTCACGACCGCTGGTAAAACTAAGGTTAGAAACTAAAATAATTTTAATAACATAATATTGTAGTATATAATATAGTTCTTTACCTGTTCAAAGCAATCGTTTATTTGGAGACTACACCTTAACAGCCACAAAAACAAAGAATCAATATGTTTTATGTAAATTATTTCCTTTTTGTTTTTTGTCATAGATAATTAATGGGTGCTAATTAAACAGGATTCTTTTTAATAGCATTATCCGCCTCTAAAAATGTATGTTGCCTTCTAAATTACTAAGTCAGCCACAATTAACGAGCATCTAAATAATACCATCTTAGCCACTAGTTATCTTCTATGTAAGCCACTCTAAATACAATTCAGCATGATGGTTATTATTTAGCATCTAAATTTGTAACTTGCATTCTAACAGTAAACTTCTAAAATACTAATATTTGACATCAAAAAATATATTTATTTAGCTTCTATTTTTTTAACTTAGCATGTTTAAAATGTAACTTACCCCAAAATAATTGATCGTCAATATTTAGCTAAAATTGTCATCAAATAGTATATTATGGACACTAATATTACCAGTAGCTATTGAGGAGAGACAAAATAAGACTTAATTTTTGAAAAAAAAAAAATGTTTATTTATTCACCATATAATTTTACTAATAGTAATAGTAGGAGAGCTGGTACAAATTTTTGGGCAAGTATTTGAAGCAAGCTGACACTTGTCACATACCTCTCCTATTATACCCCAACACGGAACTGCAGACCTGACTGGTTAGTGGTAAATAGCGGGGCTAAATCAACCCCTAATTTTTTGGCAGCGTGGCAGGTAGAAAGTCCCACCAAAATAGTACCCTATTAAAATTTCAACCTGCCTCAAATTGATTTTTTATATTTTCTTGCAAATTTTTTTGCACCCATCTGGTAATGTTAAAACCCCGACTAAATCGTCTGGCTTATAATTTTTATACACAAAACATAAAAAAATTGCATATTGCCACAAATATCTATATTTTTGGTAATGAAAAAAGAATATTAAAAAAATAGGGGTTGATTTAGTCCCGCTACTCACCAGGCAGGTCTGTAGTTCCGTGTTGAGGTAGAGGTATGTGACAATTTTTCAACTTGCTTCAAATATATACCTTCCCAAAAATTGGTATCAGCTCTCCTGCCTATCGATACATGAATCACGCCATATCATGTAGTGGCTATTTTTACGATAAAAGAATATGATGTATTATTTTACATGCTAAGTTATAATAAATGATGCTGACTGTAGGAGCTTGAATTATATTTTTTTGAGGACATAGTTTAGATGCTGTAAAAAGGAAAATGGTGACGAAATATAAAATCCGTGGCCGAGTTAGTAAATTAGGTGGCAACGTATAAATAAGAAGGACAAGTCATAATAATTGATGATCTTTATTTGACGCTTTCTATAGAATATTTAGTTGGCGGTGTAAAAAAGACGAATAAGTTTATTAGAGGCTAGGTCATTTTCCCGTTGCTTAGTTATGAAATTAAAAGCTTGCTCACGTGGCCAATAAATAATTTTGTGGCTTGATTTATTATCTCCCATAATTAATCAAATTCCATAATAAAACGATAGTGTCAGTGACCATATCATGTAAAACAGTAGTCATAATCCAGGCAGCATACAAGTTGACGCACGGGCCACCCAAAACTTAGCCATACTAGAGGTGACTTGAGCCTGCTTTCGACGCCGCCACCAGTTTGTATATTTTTTGACCCACATGCTCGACCCACATGTCAAAAAATATACAAACTGTTAAAATGGGAAGAACAGATCTTTGTATATTTAGTCGTAGTCCAGTTATTTCTATTGACTTTTGAAATCCACTGTTTCCTAAGAATAAAGTTGGATGGAAATCTTTATTTATTATATGTGTTCTACATATAATTTACAGTTTTATTATACATTTAAATGCAATAAGTTTACTGAAAGTAGTTTTCTTTGATGAAAAATGCTCTCGGGGTGCTCAGAAACATAATTATTCTCTCATCTTACATGTAACTTTTTATAAAATTTCAACATCCTATCGTAGTTTTACCAGCGGTTGAGAAAACAGTATTTTGTATACTGTCTTTTGATAAAACAGTAAAAAGTATTAACTAGGGAAAACTAGGTGGTTGGCAACCCTAGACATTTTGCCATGTTTATGGCTATTATTCAACGTTGACGACAGAGAATGATGAAACTACATAAACATAATCTTTTTGTCAAGGTAAAAGTCTTTAGGTATAAATTTAGACCAAATTTCAGTACTTATGGTTATTAGTTATTAACTTATTACGATAATTAGCTTTAATATATTTTTATAGTTCTTACGTCCTATTACGCAAAGTGGTGCCATCTAACGATGAGTAGCACAGAACGTCGCCAAAAGATTTTTCTAGAATAATTTAAGTTAATTACGAATTAAATGTGATTCCTTCAATAGCATCTGAACGTTTATCGGAGTAGTTTTCACATGATATAATACAACACTTCATGATTTTCTTCGTAAAAAAAAACAAGAAAAGACCGAAAATCTAACTGTGTGCACAGAACGAACCACGTACGAACATTGACAGCTACAACAGCAGACTAATAGGCCACGCCTACTCTCGATGTTAACGTGATGACGTCAGGACCTAGTTGTAATCACAGTGCACAGTAGCTAACGCCGTCTCCACTCTATATCTGCTCCGTGTGCTAGACGTAGCCTTCAGGTTTTATAGACCTAAGCTCTGTCTACCCCGCAAGGGAAAAAGACGTGATACTTGTATGTATGTAACGAACATCTAATTATGTATTGATTTCAGTACCTACCTAAATTAGTTGTCAGTTGATGTTAACGATCGGTCATTATTTTTCGCGTGTGTCGCGAATACTGGTGTCGGATTTTTCAAACTGCCTAAATAGAATCTGAGATAACGACTGACCTTATTATCTTATCTCAATGCGCCTGATCTTACCTCTGTGCGATTGACACAATATTCTCTAAAGTTCACAGAAACTGTCCTTTTGAACTTTATTCTCTTTCTTTGCTTGTTAGGAATCGGCAATGGATCTTCTGGCTACAGTGAGATGCCAAGCAGGTACAAGGCGTTTGTGGGTCCGCTTGCGCTACGTCTTACAAATGGGTAATCTTTTGAGCAGAGCTCAATCGGTGCGTGTATTGATATATGTTTTACCAGCTGGAGCGCCAAGAGTCGCCCGTCTGATAACAGTAAAATTGCCGGTATTGCCGTATTACTCTCAACATGAACATGTGCCAAGGGAAAATGAGGAAAGGTAAGAAAATATAGAAGCTTTGTATAATTATACTGCTTACTTTTCGTGTTTCTAAGACGCCACTGACTGATTTTTCAAGCTGTCTATATAGATATCTGATACAGATAAACGGCTACCATCTAATAATGATAGCAAGCACCGACGAAATAATAATAATAGGGTGCAATACAGAAAAATAATTATTTAAATTCCAGGTCATGGTGTGAACTACGAGTATCCGGAAGTTTCTCGGTAGCAGAGATAACTTCGTGGCTAACCGACGCATTGCCGAATGATCTTCCGAGGCCTTCGACAAATGTAGCTTTTGCGCGATCACACACCCTGCTGAAGGACTTGCTTATCGCCAAATACCAGTAAATAACAATTTATAAAACGAGAAACGTATTTTAAAATACCAGTATAAATACAAAGTGCATCAGCGCTACATTACTGTCTTTCGAGTTCGACACATAAATGTATTGTAATATCATAATTATTATCTAACATTTAAATCTTCCCTTTTTTGATTCTCAGTACTTTAGACACATTCATTCATCTCATACGATTCGAGTTCATCTTCCTTCGTTATGTCGTATACATATTGTGATTTGTGACGATATTGAAGTTCGCAAAAGCACTATGACAGCAACGTAGTGCTAATTATATTTATCAATACAAGGTTTTTTTTGCAGACGAGGTACTGCGGTATTTAAATCTGATAATGTTTCAACTATTGCCGTGTTGAGGGATGTCATATCGAATTGCTCTGTAGAGAAAACGATTCGTGTGGAGATTTCCTTTGGTATGTTAACATCACCAACGTAGGATCTACGCAAAAAGTGGGGCGTTATAAGTTTGACCGCTTTGTGTGGCACTTGATTAAGAATGAATATGATGGTTCTGTTTCAGATGTACCAGATGATAACTGTGTGAAGTCATTTTTACGGATCAAAGATCAGATTGAGTCAGAATATCAAGTGTACCGAGATATTGCATTGAAGAAAGCTCTTAGGTACTTCTACAGATCATTAATATTTGAACTAAATTTGAACACATAACTCAGTCTAGGCCTTATAGGTCTAGGGTATGAGCATGAGAACAAATGAAAAACGTAGACTATACGCCAATCTCAAATCCTCGACACAGGCAAAAATAAGTTTTTTTTCTATAGGATATGCGGATATGCTATCGCTTTACTTATAGCAATGTGTCAATAATTCTGATTTCCGTTTCTGTACGAGATACATTATTTCGGAAGATCAGTGACGGATTTACCAGTAGGCTTCACCTATGGCAACCGATTTTAGAGGTCAGTGGCAAGCGACGAATAGGGATGACAAAATATTAAAACCTGTAGCGTGTCAACCTCCACGGCAGTATTGGGCGGTCTATATATAAAAAAACTGAGATTGACTGACAGATGTCGGAATACGAAAATCTTCTCTTCGGTGAAAGCTTATATTAATTATTATTTTGTGATAAAGGAAAAACGTTCGTTAAATTGGCGCTCCAACGTTTTGGCCGAAGAACTCACTAAGGTAAATCGTGCGACTTGAAAGTCTTTCACAATTAATATGCCGCCGAAGAAAAACAAAGTCGACAAGGAGGTGTATTTCAGTGACGAATCGACAAAATCGGTCTTAGCTACGCCTGCGACAGCTCCTGTGTGTATGTACGGAGAGCAATTCTCTGCGCTTGTTGCCTCCATACGCGCATCGCTTTCGTCGCCGAGCGGGAGCTCCGCCGCTGTCACGTCGTCACCGTCACAGAAATTAGGGAATCTGTCAAAATGCACCGCTCGATTCGATGGTTCGTCGCAGCACCCTGAAGCTGTAGAAGCCTTTATAGATGCTGTTGAGATTTATAAGGAGTGTACATGTGTGAGCGATGACATGGCTCTACGTGGTCTTCCAATGTTATTACATGGAGAAGCAGCTGTATTTTGGAGAGGGGTCCGAAGTGAAATTCTGTCATGGTCGGACGCTCTTAAACGCTTAAGAGCTATGTATGGTGTACCTCGTCCTGCGTATAAACTCTACAGAGATATATTCGCATCTGAACGAGGAGATGAACGCGCCGATGTATTCATAGTACAGAAAAGAGCACTGTTGTCAAAGTTGCCTTATGGATTGCCAGAGGAGGCTCGTTTGGACATGATATATGGTTTGTTACATCGGAGGATAAGGAAAAGGCTACCGAGGGATCAAGTAGTTGATGGAGAAGCCCTCATAGAGAGATGCAGAACTATAGAAGAATCTCTTATGGAAGGACACTCAATGACGTCAGCTACTGGAAACGCCGTTACGCCGTCCCAGCCGCTTAATGTGAAACCGGTGCCGCTTTGTGAAGGGAGTCCTGAAGCTGCCGTCCCGTCTACTTCAGCGCACACCGTTAACACTGTGCAGCCGTCTCGGTCTCGCGTGCCCCCACCGTGTAGTAATTTTAATAAAAAGTTGTTCTGCGTGTATTGTAAGACACGGGGTCACACTCGTGAGTCCTGTGATAGGATTAATAGGAAATCGTCGTCAACTGAAACAATCTGTTATGGTTGTGGCATTAAGGGACATACTAGATCTAATTGCCCGGGTAATGTTAAGCAGGAAAATGTTGCGCCAGCCAACTCATTTTCTACTATTAATTGTAAAGGCGATCAGGGTCGCCCAATACTGCCGGTAAGGATTCAGGGGTACAATGGTACAGCATTACTGGACACAGCCGCGCGTCGGAGTATCGCTAGTTACACACTCTTTCTCTTGTTGAAACGTAGTGGTTTGACTTTTCGCACCGAGACTATGTCGATAAAACTTGCGGATGGTACTGTTAGGAATACTAGGGTACTGTTAACTGTGGTTGACGTTCAAGTAGCTTCCTTATCTATACCGGTAGAATTTATTATATTACCCGATGCAGTTAACAACGAAACTTTGTTGGGTATTGATTTCATCAAAAAGGCTAAGATGATTATTGATTTTGATAACTTAACTTGGTATACTGCTGATCAGCCCCGGACAGTGTACCCTATTTCGTGGGAATCTTTAAGTAGTCCTGTCGAGTGTGCTACTGTAAACGTATTGCGTGAAGATGAGGGTGCCACGCTGTCCCAGTCTGAAAGGTCTAAGTTAG
The DNA here is from genome assembly GCA_947532085.1 of Elegia similella. Taxonomy (NCBI): domain Eukaryota; kingdom Metazoa; phylum Arthropoda; class Insecta; order Lepidoptera; family Pyralidae; genus Elegia; species Elegia similella. The sequence continues at coordinate 15,504,317 of OX383929.1, forward strand.
AGGATCTATTGTGTGAATATTCTGATGTTTTTAATGAACACGGAGAGCCGACACCGTTTGCCGAGCACCGCATAGACACCGGCGAGCACCCACCTATTGCTGTGCCGCCATACCGTGTTACACCTGCGAAGAAGGAAATCATACGTGCCGAGTTGGACAACATGCTAGCAGCAGGTGTGATTGAGGAATGCGAATCTGCTTGGGCAGCCCCATGTGTTTTGGTGCCAAAGCCTAACGGTAAGTATAGGTTTTGTGTAGATTACCGGAAACTTAATGCGGTTACTAAAGGAGATGCATACCCCATGCCACGCATCGACGACCTATTGCAGTCGACCAAGAAAGGATGTGTCATGAGTTCCCTCGACCTTCGCAGTGGTACAAGCTGATCAGGATAAAACATCCTTCGTAACATCTGTTGGGAGTTTTCGTTTTAAAGTCATGCCGTTTGGGTTGAAGAACGCGCCGGCGACGTTTCAAAGACTAATGGACCGATTCAGATCAGGCCCTACGCTCGCAGATAAGACTGTATTAGCGTACCTTGATGATTTGTTAGTTATTTCAGACAACTTTGAAGCTCATATTACCGATTTACGCGCGGTATTCGACCGGCTCCGTGTTTTCAAACTTCGAGCCAATCGAGAAAAATGTTCTTTTGCCCGTGAGCGACTAAAGTATCTTGGACACATTATATCAAAAGATGGTATATCACCTGATGAAGGTAAAGTGCGTGCCATTCTTGATATGAAGGCACCAACAAACCTGCAACAACTTCGTACCTTCCTTCAAACATGTTCCTGGTTCCGGAAGTTCATACCCGATTTTGCAAAGGTGTCAGAGCCCCTTACACGTCTTACTAGAAAGTCGCAGACCTGGAAGTGGGCAGAGGAGCAAGTCACTGCTTTTACGCAGCTTAAGACTCTTTTAGCGTCACCACCGATCCTTGTTCAAGCTGATTATTCGAAAGCTTTCATTCTTAGGACCGACGCAAGCGACTTTGCTTTAGGTGCAGCCTTACTCCAGGGGGAGTCACCTCAAGATGAGCATCCAATCGAATACGCCAGCCGACTACTTACTCCAGCTGAGCGCAACTACTCCACCACGGAAAGAGAGGCATTGGCTGTTGTCTGGGCAGTGGGAAAATTCCGTGGGTACATCGACGGTCATCAGGTATGGGTTAAGAGTGATCACCAACCACTTAAGTGGATCTTTTCACTCAAGTCGCCGACGGGAAGGCTTGCTCGTTGGGCTCTAAAATTACAATCTTTTGATTTGAACATAGAATACACTCCGGGAAAGGCTAATGTAGTAGCGGATACCCTCAGTCGTCCCGTCTCGGACGATCCACAGGTCGAATGTACAGTTTGCCCTGTGAGCATAGATGTTCCTCATTGGGATGCTACATCTACCCGTGAAGCCCAATTGGCTGATCCGGAAGTGGCTAAGATTCTTAATGATTTGGAGAGTGACAATGAATTGTCAGTTCATCGATGGTCAGAGAGAGGATATCTCCTCAGCCAAGGGGTTTTATACAGATTTGTAGAAGATTCGGATTCTAAGGAGCCTCAGTTAGTCATACCGGAGAGCTTGCGTGGTAAGGTCATGTATGAGTGTCATGATTCGGCAACTGCTGCTCACGGAGGTATTCAACGGACTATACATCGCATATCTCAACAGTTTTATTTTCCCGGTATGAGGCGTTATATTACTGAATATCTCAAGACCTGCACTGAATGTCAACGGTATAAATCTTCTAATCTGAAACCCTCAGGATTGCTTCAGACCCCAACGCCTGCTCAACGTTTCGAGGTTATCGCTGTTGATCTCTTTGGGCCTTTGCCTAAGGGACCACAAGGTGAAAGGTGGATCTTGATTGTGGAGGATACTGCTAGTAAGTGGGTCGAACTCTTTGCACTCGTAGAAGCTACAGCGGAGACTTGCGCTAAAACCTTAGTTAGTGAAGTTTTTATGAGGTTCGGTCTTCCGAGGCGTATGATCTCTGATAACGGTGTCCAATTCGTCGCAGATGTCATGCAGAAAGCTTTATTTGTTTTAGGTGTCAAACAGAATCTGATACCGTATTATCATCCAGAGGCAAACCCAGTAGAGAGAAAGAATCGTGACCTGAAAGCTCAACTCGCCATTCTTGTTCAGGGAAACCATAAACAGTGGCCGGAGGTACTGCCGTTTGTCAGATTCGCTTTTAACAGTTCTCTCACTGCTCCTACGGAACATACCCCAGCATTTCTGACGTTCGGGCGAGAACTTCGATCTCCCTTGTCCGCTCAAGCTGATTTACGGGCTGTCATCGAATCTGAGAACTATATCCCTCAGATAACGCCTTACCTTGCTAAGCTCGTTGACTCTCTTTCTAGTGCTAAGGAGAGCATCGAACATCATCAAGATGTCAGAAAGGCACAGGCTGATAATAAACGCCGTGAATCAGAAGTTTTCGAGGAAGGTGATTTAGTTCTGATGAAGTCCCATGTCCTCAGTAATGCTTCGAAAGGGATCACGTCAAAATTTATCCCAAAGCAGGATGGGCCGTATGTGATTTCTAAGAAGGTAAGTCCAAAAACCTTCTTCTTATCATCGTGTAAGACTGGGCAGTCTCTCGGTAAGTACCATGTCTCTGATTTGGTTAGGTATCACGAAAGAGATGGTCACTGTCCGGAGCCTGTTGCTCCCAAGCGACATAGGGGTCGGCCGCGGATAGTGAGTGCTTCCAGTGATGTTTAATCATTCGGGGTTACCCTCTTGATCAAAAGGGGGAGTGTGTAGCGTGTCAACCTCCACGGCAGTATTGGGCGGTCTATATATAAAAAAACTGAGATTGACTGACAGATGTCGGGATACGAAAATCTTCTCTTCGGTGAAAGCTTATATTAATTATTATTTTGTGATAAAGGAAAAACATTCGTTAATTAAAAACCCTCAAAATCACGTCACAAGAAAGACTGCACAAATGATGATACAAAATATACTAAAACGATTAATTTCAGTGCCTTGGATTTGGACAGTAATTCTAATGAAGAAGATATGACATTGTGTGAAGATTATTTGCGTGTTTTGGGAAACAAAGAGAACGCTGATAAGCAAACACGATTTGAAGAGCTTGTGGGTATGTATCTTATCTTAGGGAACGTACCCATACTATGTGATCCATTTTTACCCCCCTCCCCCGCCTCTGAATTTGAAGAGGTGACTGTTATTTACAAAATGGCCAGTCGGAGCTTCCATTAGAATTCTTATCTGTTTTTCTGCTATATTTGCAGATTCTTTTGAGCATACACTCTAAGGAGACACTTGGTACGTACCGGACAATGTCAGGGGACGTAATTACTAGTACGTATTCCGTGCCAGGGGGCTCGCTGGCAATGTCCGTAAGTCGCAAGTATCTCCTAAGAGTGTATGTGTCCACTCAGATGTTTTCATTCAGCTTGGTGTCTACTGTCGACGTAAGTACGCATTTATTGCAGTAATTACCAAGCTATATGATGAGCCTAAGAATGGTTCGCGTCCTATTAATGGCATACTTGATCCATTCCTTGCCAGCTCATTGGCACTCTCATTAGCCTCAACCCTGACATACCTGGCACCCAAACCAGTCGCAGTCTGTTGGGTTGGGCCTGCCTAGTTGATTTAAGGCATTCACACAATCCTAAACCAATCTGAAATCAATTCTGTCTGACTTAATTGCTGTGAGAGTTCCCTGGGAGCACTTAGATTATAGATAGTGGGTATCTCTGTAAATAAGAGGAGTTACTAAAAACGACGTGGTAAATATATTTGCGTAATAATCACGCCACCGGTTATATTAATTACAGTGAAATTATAAATAACAATCAAGAATATACAATTCATTGAAATTTAATTTTTGTATGGAGTAATAAAACCACATTTCCTATCATTTATTAAAACAAAACTTCCTATCATTTATTAAAACAAAACTATCTACTTATTCATTTTTGTATATTGCAGGAACTATAGAGCAATGGTATATAGACTGGCATTCACTAGCTCTTCAAGGTCATGATTACAACAATGGAAGGATGAGGTTGAGAAAAGCTCTACATGAAAATCGTCTTGATGAAGCAATAGAGATTCTTACCAACAAATAAGTAAACTTTCAGTGATCAATAAAAGATTGATTTAAAAACTCAAAGGCCTTATTATTTAAAGATTTAGTTATAATGTTGCATATTTATAAGGATACTTGATGAAGCAATAGAGATTCTTACCAACAAATAAGTAAACTTTCAGTGATCAATAAAAGATTGATTTAAAAACTTGAAGGCCTTATTATTTAAAGATTTAGTTATAATGTTGCATATTTATAAGGATACCTTTTACCTAGATGAAGATCATAGAGATACAAAGCATGTTCAGTATCTGAAATTTTGCATAGATTGATGATATGTTGTGCTATTTCATCAATTGAGCTCATTTAATTTGATAGAAATTTTGAACTACACACCCTTTAACATCAACATCTAAACCTGGCCTTGAACTATGGGATTTGCTCATTCATGTCAATCATTTGAACCCAAAGCAATATTTTAGCACAATATTTAATCAAATAAATATTGTATCCTGGCCGCCCTGGGTGGTGTAATTTCCACCAAACTTAGCTAACAACCTTACTTGAGCATGAATTCCATTGTATATGGGTATATAGAATGGAATTAATGCTCAAGTAAGACATTAGGGTTAATGCCACAGACACATATTCCACTCTTTTAGCCAATAAAATTTATGCCAATAATAACTTATTTAACCAAAAATATGATATTATAATCCTCACCTCAGTCACAATTTTTTCCATGTCAAGTGCTTTTCGGAAGGCATCCAGCAATGAAAGTTGTGGCATTACTGCTGGTTCTTTGAGAGAACTAATAATAGGTTTCCCCCCTCTTCTTAGTTGATAAAGAATGAATTGGTGCATGTGCTTCATCTCTTCTTCAAACATCCTCATAAAAAACCCTCCTGCTCCAGGCCATAATTGGCAAGGGTGTAAAAACTTTATGGCTATGTTCAGAAAATCTTGAGCTGCTTGTTGCTCTATTTGTATTTGTTTATTTACTGCTACTTCAATTTCAGAAGGATACTTAAAATGGAGAAAGGCCTTAGTCATAATATTGTAAATGAATATTTCTATAAATCTTGAATGATTTTGGCAAACAACATAGTTCTTTTTGGAAATGTTTAACTAATAAATTAGTCATAGTAGATCCACTCATCATTGTTTTTAATAATTTCAAGAGATTATTATAATAATTTTTATCTTCTTCAAAAACATAAAAATTGTTTATCAAAAAATGACAGCCCTGACAAATATTGAATAATTTCAGATGGCTATGTTTACTTTGAAGCTTAGCCCCTATCAGACAGCACTGTATTGCTGAACATACTTCAACAAACTTCATGAAAGAATATTTTTTAGTGTACCAAATCCCAAAAATGAAACTAACATTTATTTTGAGAAATCTATGTTTATTATACAACTAGAGAAAGAATATCTACAAATTATGTAACTAAGTAATATTTAAAAATTGAATACCTCATTTCTGGAATGGATAGTAATCCAACCCTGAATTATATTTAAACTTATGGGTGAAGCGATTCACTTGAGTTTTGCCCACTTCGATCATCTTCTGTACTTCTTTTCGATATGCAGGTGGCAACATCTCTTTTTCTAAAGTGCAGGAATGATCACTGTCTTCTTGAACTCGAAATACGCGCTGCCTGATGATGTCCACATCTCTGCTGTATTCTTCTTTTAGGTCGGCTACAATTTGCGTAGCTGTATCAATTTTAAATACAATGTAGTTAGCTTCACGGTGAACTAAGCCGTGAGCACTTGTTTTGTATGGCATTGTTCTAAAGCCTAAATTTTCAATATTTTTTATAATACCACCACGATTAAAAATGGCATGTGAGATCCGTGTTAGAGTAGTTTTGAGTTCGGGTTTTGGCATTGAACGTAACATTAAAGCCAATTCGTAGGCTGGCATCTTGGCACAAAATATGTACTAAATTTTACCAATGACCACTAAAATATTTTTCAAAACATGGAAACGAAGCAAACCGAGCAAAATATTTTCATTTGATTTGTTGGGTAGGGTTGAGAATTTTTTAGAGGTTAGTTACCTCCGATTATCTTGTTTACAATATGACAATGACAATGACACTCACAGACTTTGTTCTCTTGGGAATGCAAAGTGATATATAACTCATACAGCCAAGTCTTCAATGAAATAACTGGTGGTGCATTGAGATGGTTAAAACCATGAAGCTATAGTATACCTAAAAAGGATTAAAACAACGCTAGATCCCGCGCAAAATTCAGTGCCGCCATGCCAAATCTTCCCCTTGTTATTTTTGCCCGACTGACCCATCCAGAAGGAGGGTAATGTTTTTCGTGCTTATGTATGTATGTAAGTATGTCTGTTTCATTGTCCACTCCTGTAGCCTAAACGGCTTGACTGATTTTAAAGTGTAAGGTGTCATATGATTTGTATTCTTCCCTGGAGTGTCATAGGCTATGTGACGTCAGTAAAATATCAATATGGTGAACGTAAACTGGCAAAAACTTGCAAAGAGTTGTAACTTCCTGTAGCCCCAATGGCTTAACCAATTTTGAAGAATGAGGCGTCATTAGATTGGTATTTTTTTTTCTTTTTTTTTCTCTTTATTAACAAACAATTTTACATTATCTTTAAACTTAAATGTAGTACATATCAAGATATTTAAATGCAAAATCAACAACGTTAACCACAGTTTACTATTGGTATAAGCTGAGAGAGTACATCAAACTAAATTCAAAAATGGAGAAACAAACAAGAAGAAAGAAAATTTAGCTATGAAATCCATGTATATACACATATAGTAACTAGTAGTTCTGCGAGAACAGTAGACCTCGCGAGCCCTCACAACCAACATCCACATTTGCCCTCCAGTGCTCTAAAATATATCTGTTACTGATATGCTAATTGACTAAAGGATGATTTCCTTCAGTTACTATTTCCCAATCCCCGCTGCTCTTAATTAGGTACCAGAGGAAACGGAAATTTAAACCTACATTCCCCTTAGCAGAAGACCCGACCAGACCCTTTTTTTAAGAGGAAATACTAAGCTCGAGAGAATTGAAAAATATATATTTATAATATCTATTGCTGTCGCGCCGCGTGCCCAAACAAACCTCGCAGAGTGCGATAGAGATAACTGCAGCTCGGCCGGATAATACCTATAAAAAGTACACAAAATTAACGCTTCGTAGTCCTCTGATTTCTTCTCCAAAACTCAACCGATTTAATTTCTTTTTAAATTACAATTTAATATAAGCTATGGCTGTTTTTCTGCGTTTCTTTTTCTTATATAATTGCCCAAATTTGTTTTCTTGATGTTTGAACACAACGAAAATTCGTACAAATTTTTCATGTTTTTGAAGTTCATATCTCTTTATATAATTCAATTATGAAAAAATTTTAACATACGGATTTTTTTAGTAAAAAATCATTACTTTATTGGTACTATCCGGTGAGGAATCAGGGGACTACTCTTGTATGGAAACACGGCCCTTGAGCACCATGTTTAGTATGCTTTTGTACCTACACATTAACTAAGTTGGAGTGATCCTCTTTAAGATCGGAAATATCGGAATAGCGAACTTGGCATGGGTGAATGGGAGGCAAAGTTTAAGTACCCGGTTTCATAGTTGTTATGTTATCAATTGGTCAAAATTTTAATAGGACGCTAATTTTCAACTATTATGGCAGACAAACATGCGAACTTTAAGTTAAGAAGTGGCCATGGCTCCGGGTTCAAGTCACAGGATAGCATGTGAATCTTTTTTATTTATTTTTAATTTTTATTATAGGGTTCTAAGTTTTCAATTATAAAAGTAATACGCAGTATCATGCTTTAAGCCAAAAAATATTTTTCATATTTTGATTTTTGTTCCTTAGGGAAAGTTGTTCAATTTCACTCCCTCTCCCACTTCACGTAGTTCAACTTCTTTCATAAATATACAGAAAATCGATTTCAGACAACTTTTGGGCCGACTATAAACACGTCAAGTTTATCGTATAAAAAAGTTGTTCAGACAAAAAAGTTGCGTCTTAATGAGAATAACAAAAAAGTCTAATGACATTTTTGTTTTTTTTTTTCAAATAGCTGTGCTATGAGTTTTTTTAAGTTTCGGACCCCCATATATCCGCCATTTTTTAAAATTTCGAAAAACTGGCACGACAGAAAAATTCTATATAATTACCGAACCTGCTCACAAAATTTCATGAGAATCGGTTGAGAAATGCGACCTGTAGGCGAGAACAGACAGACAGACAGACAGACAGACAGACGGACAAAAGAATTTTGGGCCAGTGGAAACTGAGACGCTTCGCTCGCTTCGCTCGCTCGGTCAATTATATAAACACAATAGCACACACATTAAACAAGTTCTCTGTCCCATGAATCATACATGAAAATATCAATAGTATATTACTATTGTGTCTCAATTTTAGACAGAGAAAAATTACAAATTGCTCTTGGAATAGCACAAAAATTAAGGCACAGTATCAGTTTCCTGTATTTTATCTCGGATTGATCGCTTGAAGGCACCGATGCATGTTGAAAATACATCTATATGATTAAAAGACCTATTAAATATGTCGAATAGACGGGTCATAGGAGCACGTTTACCTGCATTCGTTCGAGATCTAGGAATAGCAAACAAGGAAAAAGGACGACAGGTTCGCCTATGCGATCTGGTTGGAACACTAAAACTTATGTTGCTAGTAATATCTATACTATCGTATTTATTGTTACATAAGTCGTACAACAATATGGCTTGCAGCGCTAGCCTTCGTGACTTAAGAGAAGTTAAATTGTAGATTTTTAATAAATTTTCATAAGGTAAAATACAGTGGTAACACCTGTAATGTATACATCGCAAAAACTTCTTCTGAACCCTTTCTATTGCATCAGAATAAGTATGGTAGAAGGGGTCCCGTATAGCGACGGCGTATTCCAATTGGGACCTGATTAACGATTTGTATAAATGTAGGTATGTAGCTGGTCGTCTAAAATCGCTACTGGCACGGGTCACAAAACCAAACATCTTAAAGGCTTTATTACATATTGTATTAATATGTGTATCTAAAGTTAATTTATTATCGAGAATAACTCCAAGATCTCTTATTGATTGTACCTTATCTAGTATAGTACCGCACAATATGTAATCATAGTTGCTTACTTTCTTTTTCTTAGTAAAAGTGATACTTTTACATTTATTTATATTAAGTTTTAATTTATTAACGTCACAATAGTCTGCAAATCTATCCAAATCATTTTGAAATAGCTGATGATCAAAGGGACTATTTATTTTCCGATAAATTTTTAGATCATCAGCATAGCATAAGAAATTACTGTATCTAAAACAGTTCTTAGTGGCATTTATGAATAGTATAAACAGAAATGGACCTAATATTGATCCCTGAGAAACCCCAGAAGTCACTGTTACCGTCTCAGATATGAATCTGAGACGCCAAGGGATATGAATCCCTTTATCACAATTTTTTGTGTTCGGTTTGACACATAGGACTTGAACCATCTCCAGAGATTGCTACGTATTCCGTTATATGCAATTTTATCTAGTAAGATTTTATGGTCTACTCTGGCGAATGCTTTAGAAAAATCAGTATAAACAGTGTCAGTCTGTTCATTGTCATCCATATTACGAAATAATTCAGTAGTATATACCATGACAGCCGTGTGGTATCCGGCAGAGTAGAATAGGACCACTCCAAGTCTTCCCGTGGATGTCGTAGAAGGCGACTTAGGAAATACAAGCTAAATAAAGCTTATAAACATCTAAGAGACCTCTCCAACCCGTCTGGCCAGCGTGGAGAGTGTAGGCCAAGTCCTCTGGCTGCTCTGGCCAAGTATGGCCCTAGTAGTACAGAGAGGGTCGTGCTCCTGTAGTGGAGACTAAAAAGGACCTGATGATGATGATGATGATATACCATGAGGTTACTTATAGTAGACCGTCCGCGAACAAAACCATGCTGCTGAGGTATTATAGAACCGTGAAGAAAAGGATACAATAGATCACGTATCAACCTTTAAAAATTTTTTACTATAACATTCGATATAGAGATTGGCCTAAAGTTTTCTACATTAGACTTTGATCCACCTTTATGTATAGGGATAATATTCTAGCTGCTTTCCACTGGGTGGGACAAACACCCTCACTTAAGCATTTATTATATAACACATAATTTGGTTTACAAATAGACGCAGCAGTATTTTTATAAAAAAGTGGTGGAATATTATCCAAGCCAGGCCCTTTTGTGAGATCAAGATTTTTTAATTCGTTACGCACGCTCTCGAGGGATATGCATATATCACATATAGTATTGGGAGAATCGGTGTTTGTATCTAAATCTACAATTTGATCCAAGGTATAACTGTTACTTCAATTGCTAGGTTGAAAAACGGAGTTAAAGTATGCAGAAAATATATTACAGACATCTTCAGGTTTGTTAGCTTCACAGTCATTATAATACACAGCAACAGGAATGTCAGATTGCTTTTTACGATTTTTTATGTATGACCAGAAGTATTTTGTGTTATCTTTGATACTTTCTTCTACTCTGTTCATGTAATTGGTATAGGCAATACATGACTCTAATTTAAATCTATTGCGATACATAGAAAATACTTAGCACGTACCTTTTTATTATTAGTTTCCGTTGACTTTATATTCCGTTTGAATTTTGAATATATATACATAACTACCTTTCGCTCGCGTCAACGTCTTTCCCTCGGGAACTGTACTTTTTCCGGGATGAAAGGTAGCCTATATACCTTCTCCGTACTCCAGAGAACTTTGTGTGCAAAATTTTATGATGATCGGTTCAGTAGTTACGGCGTGAAAGCGTAACAAACAAACTCACTTTCGCATCCTAATCCTAATCCTTCCTCCTTCCTAACTTATAAATGCGAAAGTGAATTTGTTTGTAACGCTTTCACGTTGTAACTACCGAACCGATCATAATGAAAATTTGCATACACGTTATCTGGGGTATGGAGAAGGACATAGGGTACATTTTATTCAGATAAAAGGACTGTTCCCGAGGGATCGACATTGACGCGGGCGGAGCCGCGGGCGAAAGATAGTTTATAATAATATTAAGGATTATAATTTATGTAGGTATTTATAGTTTTGAAGACAAATTTGTAAAAATTTCATGGCAAATAAACTAATAGTATGTTACATCAAGTATCTATCTAGAACTAGCCCGCGACTTCGTCCGCGGCAATATCTGTTATTATGATTAATTCGTTTTTTTATTAGTATAGATGAATAATTTTCCCCCGTTTTCAAAACATTTTTTATTGATGCTTCGCTCCTATTAGTCACAGCGTGATGTTTTATAGCCTAAAGCCTTCCTCGATAAATGGACTATCCAACACAAAAAGAATTTTTCAATTTGAACCAGTAGTTCCTGAGATTAGCGCGTTCAAACAAACAAACAAACAAACTCTTCAGCTTTATAATATTAGTTAGTATATATAGATAATTATCTTTATTTCCTCACACAGATTCCTCACACAGACAATATTTGTCTGGTGTTTCCTCCTCAGAAGGTTTCCTCCCAAGTTCACTCAGCCATGGTTTCTTCATCCTAAATGGCCTCTTCTACACGTTGGCCAAATGTTCGCTAGAATAACACTGTGGCCTACCCACATCTTGATATTAGTTTTAAAGTTTATAGCGAACTAGCTTTCGCCCGCGGCTCCGCCCGCGTTAATGTCGATCCCTCGGGAACAGTACTTTTTCCCGGGATAAAATGTACCCTATGTCCTTCTCCGTACCCCAGATAACGTGTATGCAAAATTTCATGATAATCGGTTCAGTAGATAAAAAACGTAATGTATTTTGAAATGACTATCAAAACGTTGTACACTGAGTTAGCAAATAGGCTGGACATAGGCATTTTCTTTGGTTGGTAGGCGTCCAAATGATTTTTTTTCTCAGAACAATAAATATTATTCTTCTGAGTTTTTTTTCCGGTGTTGTGTTGGCAACATTGATAATATAATCATGGCCGCAGCGTTTGTCTGAGGTGAAATTTTCTTACTTTGTAGATCCTGTACAAATATGGGATCTTTTGCCAGATTTATTTCAGAATATTGTAAATCTTGGGATAAATCAGGAAAAGACCAATTGTAAGTAACAGATTTTTATACTCTTATGTTATTTGGCCCTACGTCATGTTTTTAACAAACAACACATGTTGACGATATGTAGAGTGAAGTGGTTATTTTAATTTATTTACATTTATAAGCACAAATTACTTATTTATCATTAAATTATTGATATAATATTAATATTAGCTTCAAAAAATTAGAAACGTATAGTAGTATTACACCTCGTATCCATCGTATCGAATCAACTACCTGCCTACCCTATCCTGAAATGAATTTACACAGCTGTGGTGAAACAATTCTAGTTAAATGGTTTCCTATAATTTATAATGAGTGTCCTTTGGTTACACGGCGACATCGGAATCTCATACTAGCGGCATCGTGTGATATAGTCTGTTTTGCGACATAATGAAATTCAAACTTCTAACATATTTTTTTATATTTGCTGGTCATTCATCAACTTGTGCTATTAAGTAGTTGCAATTAGAATCTTTAGAACTAATGTTATACTTGTGTGTTAATGATATAACTACTTCTATCTGTGTTACTCAGGTGTGTTATTTTAAATACATTCAAATATTTTTCTTTTAGTATTAAAAATGTGACTCAGTCTATCAAAGATGAAGAAAAAAGTCCTCTTTTTACTAAATCTGGGAAACTCTCTGGTGTTTCCCAGAGTATATATGATTTACTTCTTTGTGGGCTAAGAGGAAATCTAAAGAAAGATGTGGTTCTATCCACTCTCCGAGAAATATCTGTAAGTATTATTTATTGAAATTACATGCACCTGTTATGATACGACAAATGTTGTGCATTTATAATTTTACATATATTTGCAGACTTTGCATGCAGACATACCATCCATAATCCTTGATGTTGTGTGTGTACTTGATGCGGAAACCTGCTCTGATGTACAAAGTGAAGAACGTTATAATTTCTGCCATATTGTCAGAGAACTGGAATCTTTTATGTCTGACAAACTCTTGAAAGAGAGATTAGAAATTGACACACTACAGGATGTAGGAACATTGAAAAATAAAAACTTTTATACCAAATTCATAAAAATTAAGACTAAGTTATAGTAAGTATCTTGTTAGTATTTTAGTTATATTGAAAATCATTTTGGCTGTGTATGGCAGTTTTGTAAAAATACAGTAACATTATATTAACATGCAATTTATCATCATATCAGCCACAAGAAGTCCACTGCTGGGCTCCCCCACGGAATTCAAATATGACTGGTTGGATTTAAATTTATTTATTTGCTACTAATATCTGTTTATAAACATCTGGAAAATTTTCAGCTACAAACAACGTAAGTTTAATCTATTTCGTGAAGAGAGTGAAGGTTATGCAAAATTAATTGTGGAGTTAAATCAAGAAATAAGTGAAGATACAGAATGGAAAACTTTATTAGAAATCATTCAATCACTGATAGGTATGTGTTACAAGAACATATATAGTACAAATTTTAATATAATAACTTGTTATCCAATCAATTCAATTTATCAGCCGCAAGAAATCCACTGCTGTAAATAGGCCTCTCCCAAAGATGTCCAAAATTACCGATTGGAACCAGCTTGAATCCAGCATTTCCCTGCGACCTTAGTCAGGTTGTCCTACCACATGGTTGATGGGTGTCAGACACTGCGCTTGGCATTATGTGGTCGCCATTCATGAACCTTTTTGGCCCATTGGCCATTGGTTCTACGTGCTATGTCCATCCAATCAATTATTGTTACCAAATTTTTATAGACCCAAACAAAAAAAATCATTTTGATAACCTACCTATTTGGAAGTTGATTGCTAACAGCCTCATTAAGAGACTTTCATGACTTAACTAAACATTTTTATTTCACAGGATGCTTCAATTTAGACCCAAATAGAGTATTAGATATTATACTGGAGTCCTTTGAAGCCAGACCTCATCTAGATAAGCTTTTCATCACACTCATAAAAAATTACATGGGTGATCCTCAAGTAATATCTGAAGTATTAGGATTTAAGTTAGGAAATATGGAAGTATTAGATACATACAAGGAGCCCCCACCATTGATGACTGTGATAGCTTTGCTTTTACAACATCAAGTTATTTCTTTAGATGACATATATCCTTGGGTATGTACAGCTCTCATAGATTATTTTTCTTTAATATATATTAAAATTATTCAATCATTTTTTATGTATAATATGCTCATTTTAGTTACGTCCAGATGACCTTATAATGGCAAAGGAATCTGACAAAGAAATTAAAACAGTCCAAGATTACATCCGGAAATTAAATATTGTATCAACTAAAGGACCGCAAGCCAATGGACCAACTGAGTTTGTTGAAGAAAAGGCTGATCCACAGGTAGGAAAAATAATATTTGGAGCTGAATGTAAGATGAAAATAATAATCTATCAGATGGTCCACCTGTTTATAACTTCCAGAAATTCTAAAGATGCTACCATATTTTACTGACTGCTAGCTTGTTCCCGCCACTTCATCCACTTCAATTATAGCATTTATTCTATTTTGATGTAAAGAAAAATAAATTTCAAAACTCTCATATCTCTGGAGTAGAAGTAAACATCCATACAGTTTCCATTTATCACTGAAATGATGGAACTAAGCATAATAACATCCTGTAGATAAATTTATGATTGAAGTCAGCAACCCAACACTATTAGATCCTGCTTCCACAAACATGGGATCCAGGACCTTATGTAGCTTATATGTATACTTTGTAGGAGTATTGGAACAACCAGAAGCTGGTGCTGAGCGAGGCGCTGTTAAAAGTAACGGCTTGGCGCGAGTTCGCTGCTCTGTCTGCTCGCCTGCCAGTGACAACAATGTTTGCCAGACCGGCCATTGCTTTGTGCAACATGTTGCACGCTCTGGTAGAACCATTGTATAGAACGTAAGTAATATTATTTTTTGTGTTATCAGGACATCTAACACGATTAATTAACTATTAGCTATTGTCCGCGCGTTTATATGCGTGAGTTCAGTTAATCACCTTACTTAGACACCTTAGGCCTTATGCAAATGTTTGATGTAGCAATATTTTTTTTAAACATATGTTACTTGATGGAAGTGCGTTGTGTATTTTTTTTTTATTTGTTGAAGTTCAGATTATTTATGACAAACCGACATTCAAATGCTTCCTTTGTATAATAAGTAAGTTACTAAGGAACAAAACTGTGTCTGAATATACCATGCTTCGAATAATTACGCAATGTATATTAAAGCCAATATTATATACATGCATAATTTTGTAGGAATTTAATATTGATAGCCCTTTTCTTTTGACAGACAGTGCCGCGTAGCACCGAAGATAATAGGCAAACCGGTGCCACCTCTAAAATCCAGTTTAGCACCGTCTGCATGCAAAACTTTTGAAGACATGAAAGAGACTGTCATTCCTGCCCTTATATTGCTGGGACCTGCTCTTCATCACGATCCTGTGTTAATGTATAAGGTATGAATGCAACAGTTTGAATGCCAGAGTACAATATTTTTTAATTAGTTATTTTTTTTTTAAATCTCTCTTCCTAAAATTCACATTTAATTAGACCATCCTTTTCATCTGAGTGTTTCGCTGGTGGCATCCCAAGCTGTTATGCTTAGGAGGTTACCACTATTGAGAATGTTGTCTAATTTATCCTAATGAGGGTTTTCGTTCTGTCAGCTGTCTATATCCACAATCATTAAAATTATAGTTATATATGATTAGTGGATTTTGACAGTTGCCAAAATACCTCTCGTGACAGTGCCGCCATCTGGAGGAAAAATCGATTCCGAAAACCCTCATTTGAGAATGATCAATTGATCATGAATTTATATATTAATTTATTTTACAGATAATTCGTATACTGAGAACAGCCCGCTCAAAACTCAATGACCCTCTGCATTACGAGGCCCTTACAGTACTTGATGCTGCCATATTGCCATCCCTGACCTTGATGGAAGGCAACTGCTGCATGGCCGAGGAAATTTACACCTTGTTGAAGTTATATCCATATCAATGCAGGTAGGAACATTATTGATTTTGATTTAGTTAAGTCATAATAACATAATTTAACAAATTCACTATGACAAAAAAAAACTTTATTTTACTGAAATAACTTTAGGATCCTATCAAATAAAACTTATGTCTATAGTTACTGCTGTAATCATACCAGAAAGAAAATAAAATACAAATACATATAATTCATTATTGGGATTTTTTAGATACTGTTTGTATTCCCGTTGGAAGAATGAAGCTGGCGAAAAGATACCTTCATTGATGCGCGTGCGCGGGAACGCGCTGCAGCGAATCAAACACATCATGAAGCGTGTATCGAAGGAGAATATCAAGCCTCAAGGCCGTCTCATCGGCAAACTGTCTCATGCTGCGCCGGCTTTCTTGTTTGACTACATGCTTTTGCAGGTAAAATGCTGATTTCCAAAATATTTTAGAGTTATGTTCTCTCCGTCTAATTGCTTAATCAATACTAATAATAAACCTGTAAGGGTTGGTCATGGAGTAAATAACCTACTTCATTTTCAAAGATATCGTGTTTGTATACATACATGATATTGACACTAAGTAGAGAATATTTGGAGTTTTTTCTGTATGTCTGTCCATATGTATTTATGGATGTTCCTCTATAACTCTTATATGATCTAAATGAATTTTTTGAAACTTGGTTAATAAACATTTAGATTTACGGGACAGGGATAGGCTACTTACATTTTTTCTCCAGTTACGATAAGACGTGGCCCCCATACAAATGTACGCGAACGGAGTCGCGGTCATAGATAGTGTAGAATAAAGTTAGTTCTTGGTTGAAAATTGGCTGAACGTAACAATGTGATAGTGACAACTCAGAAAACGTAAAAGGGTGATAAGTGTTCACTGACTTTGGACAGATAATGGTTTATAGCAACCCAGGGGTTGCTTTACGGGTCTAAAAACGGTTTCGCTCGAGTCTCAGGGGTAAAAATACGCGAATTAAAAATTTGCATAAAATATAATAAAAAGCATTTTAGACTTATTTCATTACTAGCTTTCGCCCGCGGCTCCGCCTACGTCAATGCCGATCCCTCGGGAATAGTTCCCGGGATAAAAGATGGCCTATGTCCTTCTCCATACTCCAGAGAACTTGTATGCAAAATGTCATGATGATCGGTTCAGTACTTACGGCGTGAAAGCGTAACAAACAAACTAACTCACTTTCGCATTTATATATAATATTAGTATTAGTAAGTATAAGTATATTGTGTGACAAAATTGAAAAAAATCGTCTGCCTGATATGTCAGTTATTTAATTGACTGCTGATCAGACCAGTGCTTAAGCTGAAAAGTTAAAATAGCAACTATAATAAGTCCTCATTATATAATCAGTCTGGACGGTATTTGTTTTTTTTTCACATATCTTAGTCGAATTGTGTTGTCTCGCTAAGTTTGTGTTCGGCTAATGGTCACAGGCCGCTGTCTACACATGAAGGCATAGAGTGGGCCTGCAGGCGATGCGGGTGCGAACGCTTTATGTGCAAACTGCTTATATTTCTCTATAACGTGACCGCGTTTTATGTGCATATGCGTTTGCATTTTTTAAACGCCATGTTGTGCAGTGATTATGTGCAAAATTTAAGCTCTGTTATGTGTAAAACATCATAGCATCACCTACGACAAGTAAGCGTCATAATATTTATAAGGCATTTTGGAACAAAACCTTGTAAGAAATTTAACTGGAGACATCGCTCCTCTAACTAATTTCGACAGGAATCGATTTAACCTAATAATATTGTGATATCTATGCCGCTGCGTGTAGATCCAGATGTACGACAACCTGATCGGGCCGGTGGTGGAGTCGCTGAAGTACTTGACAGCGCTATCGCTGGACGTGCTGGGGTATTGCCTGGTGGAGGCGCTGTCGGCGCGGCGTGCGGGCGCCGGCGCGGCGCACCCGGCGTGGCTGCAGGCACTGGCCGCCTTCGCCGGCGCCGCCTTCAAGAAGCACAACATCGAGCTCACCGCGCTGTTGCAGTTCGTTGCCAACAGGCTGAAGGCGCAGCAAAGGTAATTCTTCTTTGTCTTTTTGTTGTAGCTAAATTCAATTTTCACTATCACAACTAAAAATGTTGACCTCTCAACCACAAGCGGTCCAATGAGTACGCATAACAATAGAAAATCCATTGTGCCTGCGTTTCTCGCACTTGAAGCAAAAAAAAATACTTGGTTGTCTGTAAAGTCGGTTTACAGACGATTAATTTTACGTGATAATGGTGGAAAAGACATAGATGCGCCACAAGCCGAATGTTTAGACCGATCATGCCTCTCTCTATCACTTGTTTAATTATCAAATTATTATTTCAATTGCAAATTGGTAAATTGTTTACATCCTTATTGAAAAAAAAATGTTTCAGTCACGATCTATTGATCCTGAAAGAAATCGTCCAGAAAATGGCTGGTATCGAAGCTGCTGAAGAAATGACTTCTGAACAATTGGATGCTATGGCTGGTGGAGAGCTATTGAAGGGAGAGGTAAAAATTGCTCTATAACTATTTAAATAAAAATACATATTTCACCATATTTACTTATTTTTATGAATTTATATTGCATCTGAGACTTTTTTATAAACAGGCGGGGTACTTCTCTCAAGTACGAAATACAAGGAGATCGTCTGCCAGATTGAAGGAGGCAATTGTCGGAAATAATTTGGATATATCACTGTGCATTTTATCAGCACAACAACGCCATTGCTGTGTCTGGAAAGGTAAATGTATTGATTTTCACAGCGTTATTGAATACCTACTACAAGGTCGTGTTATCTTTGCCGATGGCAACCCTTCCTTTCTCTGCAGACCGTAACCGGCACTCGCCTGGTTACTATGCGATCGCTCGTTCGATTGGTCATGAGCAAAGTTGATGCGACCGCGCAGTACTCATAGGTTTGTCTTCATACAGAAAGTCATTATAAGGCCCAACACAGACAACGGATAGTGGCAGACAAAAAGTCTGCGGTACGCTCTTATTACTGTTAGAATAAGGTTGCACTTTGTACGCGTATATCCGCCAAACGAAATGAAATATTGCTCGGACAAAGTGCAACCTTATTCTAATACTAATAAGACCGCGCCACGGATTTTTCGTTCCACCACTGTCCAACGTCTGCGTTGGACCTAATAGTATTCAATCATTATATAAAACAGAAGCTGTTTTTATAATCTGTTTCCCATACATTTACTTATTTAGAGATTTCTCGTGTCTAATTATTGATATCGTTATAGATGAAGAAGAAGTACAAGTTAGTGGTGAACCACCAGGATCGCAGCTAAAGGTGGTTGGCAGACTAGCTGATCAATGCCAAGACGCGCTGGTGCAGCTGGGCACATTCCTCGCGTCGTCGCATGCTCCCGACGAGTACGCCGCTCGACTCCCACCGCTACAGGTTTGTAGAAACACAATTTAAATTGAATATTCTGTTGCTTGCTACATGCCTAAAGTAATTTCTATAAAATATTACATCGTGATTTTATACAAACACCACATTACTTGCTTGTGTTGAGACGTTTTTATTGTTCCGTACCTCAAAAGGAAAAAACGGAACCCTTATATGATTAGATGTATGTCTGTCTGTCTGTCTGTCTGTCAAAACCCTTTTCTTCAGGATCACGTGGTGGTATCAAGCTGAAATTCATATCAAATACTCAGGTCTGCTGTCCCTTGGAGCTGTGAAAAAATCTAACTTTTAAGCCAACGCAATTAAAAGATAGAGCCGTTTATGCCGCAAATTTTCGACATTCGCAAAGGAAACCTCCAGGGTACCTCACGTAAACTTAGGATCTTGAAATTTGGTACGAAGCAATATCATACAAAACGGAAAAATTGCGAAAAGTATAAAGTTTTTGTTTCATCATATAAAAAAAAATTTTTTTTCATAATTTTTAAACTCATCTATACTAATATTATAAAGCTGAAGAGTTTGTTTGTTTGTTTGATCGCGCTAATCTCAAGAACTACTGGTTCAAAATGGAAAATTATTTTTGTGTTGGATAGTCCAGTTATTGAGGAAGGCTTTAGGCTATAAAATATCACGCTGCGACCAATACAGAAATTGCTGCGGACGAAGTCGCAGGCAACAGCTAGTTATAGATAAAGGAACTACTGGTTCAAATTGGAAAATTCTTTTTGTGTTGGATAGTCCAGTTATTGAGGAAGGCTTTAGGCTATAAAATATCACGCTGCGACCAATACAGAAATTGCTGCGGACCAAGTCGCAGGCAACAGCTAGTTATAGATAATGGTACGAAACCCTTCGTGCGCGAGTCCGACTCGCACTTTGCCTGTTTATTTTTTTGTTATGTTATATTAATATCTTCCAGGAACTGCTCCGTGATTATCACGTAGACGCCGATGTGGCGTTCTTTCTACACCGCCCAGTATTGGCTCAAAAAATAGCAGCACGAGTCGAAGCCCTAAGGAAAAGTTCAGATAATCCGAAGTCTGACTCGCTGGACAAAAGTATCGAGCGATACACTATTGCTTCAAAGGAAACGCTGGAGCCGGTATTGTTGTCGGTGACACCGATGCTTCCAGCCAGAGTATGGGAGGACATTTCCCCTGAGTTCTATGTCACATTTTGGTGAGAACTTTTACATGTCTATTATCATACAAACTTGTATTTTTACCGGTATGGTTCTCTTTTTATGTTGCTGTACAATGGGAGTGAATTTCCAACATAACACATAGTGCCTAACATTTAGTCAATTTATTTAAAAAGTGTTTGCTATTTTAGGTCACTGTCAATGTATGATCTTCGAGTCCCAGTGGAAAGCTACGAGCGGGAGATCGATCGTTTAAAGACTGCTGCAGCAAATGCAGGGAAAGACACCTCCCAAGGGACAAAGGGAAAGAAAGAACAAGAGAGATTCAACACCCTTATCGACAAGTTACAGGTTAGTGTACTGCTATCATCCTTTTTTTTTCAAGTACTATACTATGTACATATATAATACTAATAGATTTTGAATTTCGGGGAAGGATACAATTTTAAATAAACTATTTTCATTCCCGATTTTACCTGTCCAACAAAGTTTTCTAATTTATTTTATTCAGAAGATTTACAGCAGTATTCTATTGATTTATAGTTTGATATGATTCTACGAAAGATTCTACATTATCTATCCCTGATGAACTTGATGAAATTGGTTATTAAATAAATACTAGTAGATATGAATACTGGTAGTAGATAGCGGCGCGGGCCGCTGGTTGGTATATAAGATTAAGTTTAACGAATAGAGGGAAAGCATAGCCACAAGGACAGCCGCGCTCCGCTGTTCGTACCAAAGTTTCGTTCCACGTCGCTCCCGGCCCCCACTCCGGGCGTCGCTACACAGTGTTGCCAACAGAAGTTGTTAATAATGTCGCATGGACTTGTCTGAAGGAGGAGCGGCGGCGGCAAGCGGAGCACGTGGCGCGCGTGGGCGCGCGGCTGGCCCGCGAGTGCGCGGGCTGGTTCCCCGCGCGCGCCGCCAAGTCCGCCAAGAACGAGACCGTCACGCGCCTCATGCAGCTGTGTCTGTTCCCGCGCTGCGTCTTCACCAACGTGGACGCTCTCTACTGCGCCGAGTTCGTGCACACCGTGCACTCGCTCAAGACGCCCAACTTCTCCACGCTGCTGTGCTACGACCGGGTGAGTCGTGGAACGTTTGTTCGACCGATTTTAGTTCATAATCTTCAGTTTAGGAAAATGTTCTTTGTGACAAGCTTTATTATGAATGTTAGGACTTTCTGACGAAGATAACGATTAAGGGTTGTTTTGTAAGTCCTTAGGAAGTCAGTTATTAGAAATTGTCTCAACGCACGCACGGTGTTTTCTACGTATCAATCGCCATTTTTTGCAGACTCAGGGCGACCAATCACAGAGCGTCATGTGACGAAAAGTACGTAATTGTGGGAAGCAAGAATTTGATAGTTTATATTTTATAGTGACGGAAGCAAGGTTTTGAAGTTAAGGCTTACACAATGAACGTATTCACACTATAAAATCGAGTTGAATATGATGGGTTTATAGGTCTGGAGTTTCGCGGAAGGACCGCATTTGAAACTCCCACATTCGCGGCAACCACCATGTCCGTAACATAGCAGATAAGCTGCAGGCGAGCCTACGCTGGTACGGTGACGTTTGCAAAAACCGGGAAGTACAAAGGGAACAATTCTCTGGCCATGCCGTCTCAACCCGGCTCCGGCACAAAGGGGGAAACCTAAGCGGTGCTGGGTTGATGTCATTAGGGAGTATATGCGTGCCAATGGTCTCATAACATGCAGTGTCTTGCGTAGTTGATTTTGTAGAGATTTTTTTTTTATAATCGAGATTATTCGTGATTTATGCACATGAAAACTCATCAGCAGTTTGAACAACAATATGAACCATAGAAATCGAACGTTCTTCAGTCTTTAAATACTCAAGCAAAAATAGATCGCTTATTTCGAAATACCGAAAGAACGGTATTTTCTTCCTCAAATACCGGTATCTAAATACCGATTTTTTTATAGGTATACTGGAATACCCGTATCCATGCCCTAGTTACAGTTCATGTAGTGAAGGCATTAAATTGTTTCCACGCGTGTAATAAAAAGCTTCTTTGAAACCTTACTCAACAGTGGCGCCAACTACTGAGCTAAAAAACGGTAGTCCTCATTGGTTTAGTACTAGTATTTTTAACATGGAAAAAATAATCCCTTATCTCTCCCATAGAAACAATCGTGTGAGATTCTTTCCACTTAATAATAGTCTAACGGGCCTCAGCATACGGCGTATCACGACGCGCGTTTCAGGAACGCGCGTTTACGGCGCCGTCGATTTTTGCGTTTGTCCGATTCAAGCGCTTAAAACGCGATAAAAACGTGCGCATGAATCGCGTTTGGCGCGTATTCGAGCATTTGAATCGATGTAAAAGTAGTACTAAAGCCAGCGTAAGTAGTGTCGTCTCTAACTACGCCATTGTACTCGTACAACTGTCGAAAGTCAAATGCGGCAGCTACAAGCGACTACAGCGCGTCTGTATCGCAGTGTCCGCGCGTATACGCGCAGTAGACGCCGTGTTTCACGATGGCTCCGAGTGCTTAGGTTACAAGGTTGCGTTCGAATCTCGTTTGAAGCGCGTATACGCGCGTCATCTGCGCGTCGCTCGACGACGCGTTAAAAATACGCCGTGTGCTGAGGCCCGTTAGACTCTTATTAAGTGGAATGAATCTCACACGATTGTTACTTATGGCAGAGATAAGGGATGATATTTTCCATGTTAAAAATACTAGAACTAAACCAATGAGGGCTACTGTTTTTAGCTCACTAGTTGGCGCCACTGTTGAGTAAGGTTAGCTTAATAGCCTTAGCTCTAATGAGCTATTTTATTATATATTATATTATTAGCTAAATATTAGAGAAAGCAATAAAAGTTTGGTATGAAATGTGGCAGCTGTTCTGCGACATCACGTACTCGGTGATGTCGTGCACGGAGGGCGAGGCGGCGCGCTACGGCACGTTCCTGTGCCGCGTGCTGGGCACGGCCATGCGCTGGCACGCCGACAAGGCGGCCTTCCACCGCGAGTGCGCGCACTACCCCGGCTTCGTCACCAAGTACCGCGTGTCCAACCAGTTCACCGAGGCCAACGACCACGTCGGCTACGAGAACTACAGGTACCTGACAGCTGCCGCTGTCGATGTCGGCTGGAAACACTTATTCGTAACTTTAAATAATCCCAAATAATATAGGAAATATAAGCAGCAAGAGACCTCTCCAACCCGTCTGGCTAGCGAGGAGAGTGTAGGCCAAAACTTCTCTGTGCTCTGGCCAAGTATGACTCTGGTAGTACAGAGAGGGTCATGCTACTGCAGTGGAGACTAAAAAGACACAATAATGATGATGATGAATATTATAAATGCGAAAGTAAGTTTGTTTGTTAGCTTTCACGCTGACTGAACCGATCATCATGAAATTATATATCATAGAAGTTCTCTTGAGTATGGGGAAGGACATAGGCTACCTTTCATCCCGGAAAAGTGTTCTGTTCCCGAGGGAACGACGTTGACGCGAGCGAAGCTGCGAGCGAAATGTCTTTCATATAAAAATACCGACTTCAATCAAACTACTGAACCGATTTCATGAAATTTAAATGGGCGCAATATGAAAGCATAATTGTTGTGGGATTGGAAGAAGTAACAGCGTTCCGAATTGATAATCATTTATCGTCGTCTTTAATAATTATTGCGTCTTACATTATCTGACATCTTCTGTCACAATCGAACCATAGACTAAAACTAAATATTAAAACCTCTTCCCACACCCTTTCAAAAAAATATTTATTGATTTATTTTTTTTATATGGTTTTATAAATGATGCAGTTATGCGGTAACAAACATTTTAATACAACCAAATTGATAACCTCCTCCTTTTTTGAAGTCGGTGAATAGATACCGCATGATATATCCTACACCACCGTTTGTTTGTTTCTCGTGTGTGTAAGTTGCCAACACTGGTGTTATGTTATTTATCAAGCTGCATAAAGACATCTTACATAGCTCAACAACTACCATCAATTATGACAGCCGGAACCAATGATTTAACGTGCCCTTCGAAGCACGGAGGAGCTGGAGATATTTTATGCCACTTGCGGTCACCCATCACAGTGTGGACTGCGCCAAGGGTTGCTTTACATGCGTAAGCACTTTTAATGCTCACGACCACTGGGTTATTGGGCTTCTCAAACTCAAACAAGACCACTAAAATGATGTCAAATTAGCAGATCCTGAGACGCTCAGCCTAAACTATATACTTATCCTAAACTATACACTTAAGTCTAGTTTCAATAATTAATATGAATCCTTGTTAATTTCCAGACATGTGTGTCATAAGTGGCACTACAAAATCACGAAAGCGATGGTGGTATGCTTGGACTCTGGGGACTATGTCCAAATTCGCAACGCTCTGATTGTGCTCATACGCGTGCTACCTCACTTCCCAGTGCTTGAGAAACTGGCGCAAATCATTGAACGAAAAGTAGATAAGGTAACGATAGCTGTTCCGAACCTGTGAAGCACTTTTGAGATCTATCACTTGTAATTTAGGTAAATATCTAAATTACAAGTGATAGATCTCAAAAGTGAATAATACCACCTATGAAAACCGCGCATCCTTGAAGTTAAGGTAAATTGACTCCGATTGTTGCATCAGCATTGTTGTATGCATAAAATGAAATTGTATGTTATACTATATGTATAGTATAACATACAGACAAAGTCATTGTATAATATGTAGTTGGCTTAATAAAATAACTCTTTCTTATATAAAAGTTATTAATTAGGTATTTCTTGTTATATTAGGTAAAAGAAGAAGAGAAAACTCAACGACCGGATTTGTACGTACTAGCAACTGGATACAGTGGACAGTTGCGCAACAAAGTTCCTAATATGATGAGAGAAAGTGACTTCCATCAGGTTAGTGTTATAATATAAATTATCTCGTTCATAATTTTTAGGGTTTCGTACCCAAGGGGTAAAAACGGGACCCTATTAATTTCGCTCCGCTGTCCGTCTGTCACCAGGCTGTATCTCATGAACCGTGATAGCTAGACAGTTGAAATTTTCATAGATGATGTATTTCTGTTGCAGCTATAATAACAAATACAAAAAAATAGAATTAAATAAACATTTAAGGGGGCCCATACAACAGACATGTTTTTTTTTTTGCCGTTTTTATATATAATGGTACGGAACCCTTCGTGCACGAGTCCGAACTCGCACTTGGCCGGCTTTTTTAAAGTTACAGTATTAATTAAAAATTAGTTCTGAAAAAATTGAAATATTAATAGTTGTTTTATCATGCAAACAATTTCTTGGCTTCCTGCATTGCTGCACAAAGAATGTTTACCTTGTATTTTTGAATGTTTACGTCCTTATTTACCTCAGCGCGAATATATTTAGTCAGTGTATGACGTTGTCCCGTGCGTGTTGCAGGTGGGTGACAAGCACA
Source organism: Elegia similella (assembly GCA_947532085.1). Classification (NCBI taxonomy): domain Eukaryota; kingdom Metazoa; phylum Arthropoda; class Insecta; order Lepidoptera; family Pyralidae; genus Elegia; species Elegia similella. Next base: position 15,530,530 of record OX383929.1, read on the forward strand.
AAGCGGCGGGTGGGGCGGGCGCGGGGGGCGCGTCCGTGAAGGACGAGCCGGCGCCGCGGCCCGACGAGCCGCGCGCCGAGCCCGCGCCAGCAGGTGGGACTCTGCACCTAGTATACACCAACATACTAATAAACTCACTCCACATCTTACTAATCAATTTGAAACCATTCTGCCTGATATATTGGGTCCTATGAAATTGGCGTTTTCTAATAGACTATTTTTTTCATACTCACGTTTTAGTAATTCGGGTTTGATAAATTCAAGCAAAGTTATATTCTCCTAATTAAATGCTTTATTTTATTTCGTATGTTTTTTTTTAAATAAACCAGTATTCCGAACATTCCAATAATCCGGCTCCCTCTGGTTTTTAATAATGCTGGATTCTTCTGTAAATAATATATAGTCAAATCACACAGATTGAGCTAGCCTTGAAGTAAGTTATATAGGTACTAACTCAATCTTAATATATATAAATCTCGTGTCACAATGTTTGTCCTCAATGGACTCCTAAACCACTTAACCGATTATAATAAAATTCGCACACCATGTGCAGTTCGATCCAACTTGAGAGATAGGATAGTTTTTAACTTATGGCGAAACGAAGTTCGCCGGGGCAGCTAGTAATACTATATCCAAGACTCAGGCTAAGTGAAAAAGATCATTTTTCACCTTGACTTGTCCGGGGATCGAACCCGGGACCTCCGGTGTGGCAGCCTGCCATGATGACCAGACAATAGGTTTAAAGACAAAATTGAGAAATAAAATACCTAATTAAATGGAGTATGTAGCGCAACTTATTTTTTCTTTTCTGTATGTACTTTATAAATAGTAATAGAAATTATATTTAGATTTGTTTCTGTGCAGATCACGACAAGCGGGAGTCACGGAACAGTGACAGACGACGCGATGAATCGGATCGAGAAAAAGAGGTCAAAAGAGAATCACGGATGTATGTATATATATGTCATATACATCCAATTTTATAATTTCTTTTATTTCATAGTTTAATATAAACGTTTTTGCAGATCACTCAAGGAAAGAACTAAGGAGGAAACTAAAAGCAAAGATAAATCTCCAAGGGAAAGATCGCATAGGGTAAGTTATTTTCTCTTCTTATATAAATCGTCATTATTAATTATCGACTTATACTATTTCTAATTCAATCTTTTGCCATACTGATTATAATAGTTTGAATTTACAGGAGGAACGCTATTTGGAAACTGTATCCCCACCGCACGAACATCGTCATCCTCCCGATGACATTGACCGTGGTACGTTTTGTAGTTATTGTAGTAGCTTTTATGTAATGTTGAAATAGTTGATTGGTTTATTATAAAGCATGCTAGAATACATTCCAGAAGAATACTTATTCCTATTTTAAATGGCTGTCATTGAGCAGGCTATATGTTTAGACCAGTGGCATGCCAGAACCAAGACATTTTTATGGGTAAATTGCTAACCCCTCTGCAGGGAATGGTTACTAATTTTTAGCACTAATCCAAGCGCGTGTTGCAATAAAATATTCGTAGTACATACATAAAAGTCATGGATACACAGTTATAAAAAAAAAATATATTATTAAACAATGAGTTTTATTACAGACGTGAAGCGCCGTAAAGTAGAAACCGCCGCCAATGGCAAGGTGAGTATCGTTGTGATAAACCTACCTTGCATTGCGCTTGCGCCGGACTGAGGATTGGGCTGGAACGCGACTACTGCGCCAGCGGCTGCCAGCGACGCCCGGGACCGCCACGTTACAGTGAAACAGACAATGGACTATATATAAGTGCTAAATAAAATAGTAAAAAATCTCCAATCAGCAAAAAAAATAATAAGCGTAAATAAACAAACGTGTTGCAAACACCTTCAAACATAAAAAATACATCACTTTGGAACAACTGGATGGAGATATATTTCTACATAGATAATCGAAAGTCAAGAATTGAATAAACAACGGGAAGAAGAATCAAAAACGAATGAATTGAAAGCGAAGAATAACAACTATGCGTCAATATAATAGAATTAATACAAGAAAATATACACTGCAAAATCAACATAAACCATGCGACACCTCACAAAACTCTTCAGTAACTTAAAATGCAGAATCTAGAATCGGAAGGACTAACAGCATTCAACTCGCGGCTACATGTGAACCCCATGTAAAGGAACAAATAATAATAGCCTCTTGAGCGCATTAATAAGTCTGGCTCCAGAGGACAAAGAAGATGAAATTACACATCAGCCATGTGGAAGTGTTGCAGAATTATCCATTCATTGTAACCAAGATTGGAAGAAAATGTGAAAAAACAAGACAATTTCAGAGAGCCTAAAATAACTATTTATCAACTCTTAGTGCAATTATTACAAAATGAAGCGTGTGTGTCGTAAGTCCGTTCAGCCCAGTCCAATCGCAAACTGGTAAGGTTTACTTTTTACATTGAAATGCAATACAAAAGGAGTCAAAAGGTCCATTGGATTAAATGTAACTTACTTGGTTGGAGCCCTTGAAGATTTTATACTGTTAGAAGAAGCAGTTGCAAGACAGGATAGCGTGAGAAATAATTAGAAGAACAAGTCTGCAAAAACAACAATTTGAAATTCATCAAGCTTAATGTTATCAATGACCATATATTGATTAAAGTATTGTGTCGAAGCCTATGGAAAGTTCAACTACATAAAGGAATGGATACAAATATCGCCTCCGGATGTAAACGCCAAGAAGTAAAGGATGTTATGATGATAATACCAGAGTAGTTGTATTAAGCCTTTGTCCCTTTTGACTCTACACTTTTTATAATGTAAATATAACTAGTTCGATAATTATGAGGTGTACATAATATAAAATATTTAAGTTTAGTAAGTTGTGTGTAGCAATGATATAACTTATATTTTTTGAATAAGCAGGGTAGCAAAGAAATAGAGGAACGCTCACCTGAGAAGGAAAAGCGAAAAGCTAAAGTCAGAGGTGACGAACGTAAAGAGCGTAAGATGAGCCGTAAGAGGGTAAGTAGTGATTGCTACTTTGTTTTTACCTTTACAGCATCTTCAAATTACATTACGGATGCTAATTATGTAATAAAATAAAATATTTCCTCACAAACATCATATTACTACATATAACGTACAATATATTCACTGATTGAACAGTCGAATGGAAATAAATTATCAAGAAAAAAGACAAACTTAAGTCATGTGAAATTTTTAAGAGCTTCTTTTAAGATTGTTTCCCGTTTTAGGATAGAGCTGAAGATTCTTTATTGCTGGAACAAAAACGACGACGCGACGAGCAAAAAGGTAGATAATATTCTTTTTTTTAAAGGTTGCTACAACCCACCATTCGTGTCGATACGTATGTTTTAACACGAAATAACTACTGGCACTACTTCATTGGGATATTACATAATATATTGTATTTTTGTTTTCTTTATCATTTAAAGCCCCTGTTCATTGCATTATGTTCCCATTGAGTCACACCGCGATGAGTAACACTGATACTCAATGGGAAAAAAATCCCATTGTGTAGCAGTGTTACACATTGCAACTATCTTTATCCCAATGAGTAACACTGTTACTGTATCCCCCGTTCAGTAACAGTAACGAGGAAATTTTGTAACACAAGCATTTCCAATGCTTGTTTTATAAGTAGTAATTGTAAAAGAATATGTAACAAATGAGCTTAGAATTTAATGAAACAACATTAATATTCATGTGGAAAAAAAAATCGTGAACAGATTTTAAACATTTTTTAATGACCTAATAACTATGAATATTACCTTTGTGTTACTGAACCGGAATACAGAGTGCCAATGAGTAACACTGTTGCTCATTGGGAAAAAGATAGTTGCACTGTGTAACTCTGCTATGCAACGAGTTTTTTTTTCCATTGATAATTGTGTTACTCATCGCGGTGTGACTTAATGGGAACAAACCGGTAAAGCCGGCTTTTGACTGGTGCGTAGACTGCTCATGCATGCTTATCCGAACGTGTTACTGGTTGTAGCTTTAGCTTTGTGTTGGAGCCCAGGGTCCGCACTGTTGACAGCATGTTAGTTTGTGATTTAGTAAAGTTTTTACGCATTCGCTGTAAAAGAGAACCACGTTGATTCATTGGTCTAGCAGTCTAGCTTCGTTTTTGAACGTTTCCACAGTGACCCACGGCCACGCTGCGAGCTTTCACTTCCCAGCTTCGCCCTGGCTATACCCGTGGTGGTACGGTGGGTCTTTTACAATACCAATGACTAATAATGATGTCGACATCTATATCTGAAATTATTAAAAACTCATACATGTTTGTAACGGTAGGTAGGTAATTTCTTCTGATAAATTAGTTAAAAAAAGAAGTATTTTTTCGTGTAAAAAATTACAAATAAAGCATGGGTGGAAAATATAACAAAACACAAAACATAGTCTAGTTCAGAAAAAAATACTAAATCAATATTTCATCAGCATCCATCATCATCAACCTACACTCGTGCACTGCTAGACATAGGTCTCTTCCATGACACGCCACTGAACTCTTTTTCTTCTCAACCTAACGCATATCGTCGCTCCATCTAGCTCAAGGGCGTCCTTCACTACGTTTGCCAAAAAATCTAAGGTTCTCTGCCGGATCACTTCATTCCTGATTCGATCCTTTAGAACTAGCATAGTCCGCTCCATAGCTCGATAAGCGACTTTGAATTTATGTACTTGTGGCACCGTGAGTGTCCACGTCTCGGATACGTCATCATAACATAACAGGCAGGGCAGGACGCATTGATTAAAGACGTAGTCTTCAGGCTTTAGATGGGCGACAAAAAGACCCGACAAAGTTTAGCAAATGCTGCCCATCCCAGCTGTATTCTTCTACTGGCTTCCCTCTCAAAATTGTTTTTACTCAACTGAACTGTTTGCCCAAGGTAAACATTAACGATGTTGAGAAGCAATCCATTATCAGCAATCGGTTCCGGAGCGACCCGCTCGTTGAACATAACTTTGGTCTTGTCCAAGTTCATCCGTAAACCGATGCGTTGAGAGGAATCGGCTATGCTGGTCAGCATTTGTTGCAGGTCTTGCAGAGTTTCCGCCACGATGACGATGTAATCCGCAAATCTCAAGTGTAAGATGTATTCGCCGTTTATGTAAATACCATGACCCCTCCAGTCGAGTGTCTTGAACATATCCTCCAGAGCATTCGAGAACAATTTAGGGGAAATAACGTGCCCTTGTCTCACTCCACGTCTTAGAGAAATAAATCTAGTCTGCTGTTTCTGGACTAAAAAGGTTATTGTGGCGGTGTCGTATAGACATCTCAGAACTTGAATGTACCGCCAGTCGACTTGGCATCGCTGCAAAGACTCCAGAATCGACCAGGTCTCGATAGAGCCAAATGGCTCAAAAGCGAGATTGGCCGATAGATTTTCAGCAAGGTTTTGTCACCTTTTTTGATAAACAGCACCACCACGCCTTCGCTCCACGCCCTTGGAGTTCTCCGTGAGAAAAGAGCAGAATATAAAATTCGCTGGACCTCTTTAAGAACAGGAGTGCCTCCTGCTTTTAAAAGCTCTGTGGTAATTCCGTCCTCTCCAGGGGTTTTTCCATTTTAAAGCTGTTTAAGACCATCACAATCTCTTCTAGGCTAATATCCGGCAGGTCTTTCGTGTGGTGGCGGATCAGAGTGGCTCTTGGGTCGTGTAGTGGCAGATCTGAGTGGCTCTTGGGTATCCGAATGGAGTGTTTTGAACACAGATTTTTATTTCTGTCTTAAAAGTAAAACAAAGGAAATGTAACACAATCTGTTTTCAAAAGTACCGGTTCATAAGTGTTAATAACTGTTACAGCCAATAGGTTTACATTGGCATAACTATGCGACAGCTCACATACAGTTGCCTGAGAAATGCCTATATGGCTACGAACTGTGTAAACTCGTACATAGAAAAATGGTTACAGAAAACATTGTAGTCGCTCGCCAATAGTCCGACGTTTCGCAGCTCCCGCGCCCCACGCCTCCTTCGCAGTTCATCTCGACATTATATTTGTTACACTTTTATACGTGTTAAGGGCATAAAAGGTTTAAAACACCCAAATAAGTGTTACAGGAATAATTATGTAACAGATTTAATGTGTAACCCTTATGTGTATCTTATAATGGTGTTTTTATATCCCTGGTTGTACAAACTGATTGGTCTGTGTTGGGTTTTTGGTATCGATGGACAGACGGTTTTCAATGAATTTTGGCCAATATTAGAGCTCACAAATACTACGTCTCGGTTGGAGCCTCGGTTTAACCTACGACCGTTAAAACGATGCGGGCAATTAGTTGTGTATTAGCATAAGGTCATGTAATTCAGTCCAGCTTTCTACTGCGTCACCACTATTATTAGATGTGGGTATTATACCCCAGCTTGAGTCTGGGTCTGGGGACGTAGTAGGGTTGTCTGAAGTCTGATGAGAGGGAGGGGGCACGACATCCCTTAAATCAGGTAACCTACTCTATCACCGGGAGGGTGACATAAAAAAGTCACAGCATGGTGTCGGGTTTGCTGGCTGACTTTTTGGAGAAAGAGGAACTCTTTGCGATGAACTCTTTTTCAAATAGCTTCCTCAAAGGAAATGGACCTGGATGGGTCCCACTAAAAGGGGCAAGCTCCAGTGAAACAGGAGATAGACTTCATCATGTTGACAAAAAGAGATATTCAATGATGTCTCAGTGATCAGCAAGATAAAAATAGATAGCGATCACCGAATAGTAAGAGGCATCTTGAATATCGATCTCAAGCGTGAAACCACGTCCAAAATCCAAAACCACGAAATCTTCCAGCTTGAACTCTGTAATCGTTTCAAATGCCTAGACGATTGCGTCTCTGTGAACGAGTTAAACAACGGGTTCGTAGAAGCTGTCCAGACGGTGGGATCTAAGATTTTTAAGTCCCGCCCCAAATAAAAACCTCAAAAAAATCCTCAGACCCTAGAAATGATGGCTGAGCGGTGATCCATGGCGCTGCAAACCTCCGAAGATGCTGACGCATATCAGCGGCTCAATAGACGAATCCAGAAGTCGCTGCGGCACGACATTCGCTTCTTTAATACCGAGCGTATAAAGGAGACGATTGAGCAGAACAAAGGCTCCAAAGTGTTCGTAAGAGCGGCGTCGACGAAGACCGAGGTACTGAGAGAAATCGAGAGGTTTAACGGGCAGCTCTACACCTCACCTGTCAAACCCAACGAAGGCCTGGCTAAAGACCCTAGAGCCAAGCTGGTAACGTCACTATACCGAAGACAACCTGGACATCAGCCTGTACGAGATTAGGATTGCCCTCAAACAGCTCTGCTCAAAAACAACACGGCACCGGGTGAGAATGGAATCACAGCAGAAAGTCCTTCAGAGGCTCTTTAATTCCGTTCTGCTCGAGGGCGTGACGCCAGAGGCGTGGAATAGGGGTGTGGTAGTTTTGTTTTTAAAAAAGGGTGACAATACCCTACTGAAGAACTATAGGTCTATCACGCTGTTTCGAGGGTGATCACAAATCGTCTCTCGAACAGGCTTGATGCCTTTCAGCCTCCCGAACAAGCCGGTTCCCGAAAAGGCTAGAGCACCATAGACCACATCCATACGCTGCGGCAGGTTAAACAGAAGACCAAAGAGTATAACCGGCCACTATGCTTAGCGTTTGTGGACCATGAGAAAGCCTTTAATTCGATCGAATCATGGGCCGTGCTTCAGTCTCTCCAGCGGTGCCGCATTGACCATCGGTATGTCGAAGTGTTCAAGTGTTTATACAAGAATGCCACTATGTCAGTCCGAGTACAGGAGCAGAGGACGAGGGCTATTCCACTGCAAAGAGGGGTGAGACAGGGAGACGTAATTTCTCCGAAACCGTTCACCACCGCTCTGGAAGATGCCTTCAAACTCCTGGAATGGAAAGGATTTTGCATCAACGTCAATGGCGAGTATATCATTCACCTTTGATTTGGCGCTGATATCGTTGTCATGGCGGAATCGCTGGAGGATTTAAGCACCATGCTCAATGACCTCAATGGAGTTTCACAGCAAGTGGACCTAAAAATTATGAATATGGACAAAACAAAGGTTTTGTCAAATCCATGTTGCGTCGTCACCGGTCGACGTTGGAAACTCCACCCTTGAAGTTGTAGACCAATATATCTACCTGGGACAGTTCCAGCTTCAAGGATGAGGTTTTTCGGCGAATCAGACTCGGCTGGGCAGCGTTCGGGAAGCTACGCACTGTATTTTCGTCCAAAATACCTCAGTGCCTAAAGACAAAAGTCTTCAATCAATGTGTGTTACCAGTGAAGACTTACGGGTCAGAAACGTGGCCTCATAATAAGGCTCAAGGTCGCTCACAGAGCAATGGAGAGGGCTATGCTCGGTGTTTCTCTACGAGACCGAATCAGAAATGAGGAGATCCGTAGAAGAACGAAAGTTACCGACATAGCTCCGCGGATTAGCTCTTTGAAGTGGCAGTGGGCGGGGCATATAGCGCGTAGAACCGATGGCCGATGGAGCAAAAAGTTTCTCGAATGGCGACCACGTACCGGCAAGCGAAACGTCGGACACCCACCTATCAGGTAGTCGGATATGCTGGATGCAGGCCGCGTCCAACCGGTCATTTTGGAAATCTTTGGGAGAGGCCTAAGTCCAGCAGTGGACTTATTGCGGCTGATATGATGATGATCCCCAGCTAGTACCGTCCGCGACTATTGAGGTCGTAAAGAACTACTTGTGGTATTTTTATCTAACTTCATGTATAATCGAAATCAAAATTCTAGTGGGCGATGCAGAAATAGCAGAACAAAATCCGAGGTCAAGGCTGATGAATTCCCGTGACTATTGTTGATGAAATCTTTACTGAGATATCTGGCCCACCGAAAATCATATCAGGTATTTTGCGATGCAGGCTGTTTTGATACCTTTGCTCTTGTACGCATAATACGTGGCATTTTGTTTGTTGACATAGCTTTGCGAGTGTCTGCTTTATCTCTTGAGAAATCTTCTATATTGGTAGTAACTGTAAATCAGTAACCGTTGGAGGAAATTTTTGTGGGTGTCATTTTGGTGTTAGGATTGGCCTCGACACTGCGTTAACGTATCTGGTATTATTGAATGAACCTTTTTAATCTTTTTATTGATTTTATGGCGTCCCCCAATTACTAAATATTATATCTTTAAACATTCATTACAGGGGCATGAATCTTAAACTGAAATGTTTGTAGTACGCCATCAGCTTCAGATTACATATGCATACCATGTTGTGTCTCGTCCTCGGAAACAAACGAGCAACAATTCTTCGTCAAAAAACATGGCCTTGGTTTGCTTGCCTGCTTCTTTACAGTTATAATCCGCTCAAATGAAGTCATGATGTTAAATGAGCACTTCGATTATTCTCAAATCTCGAAATACAGTTTTTAAAACTTTCATGCATTTTGAAAAAGTGTTTCACGCTTTCATATCGAGGATATTTCCCAATTACCAAATTCATTCTCGAGTTTCTAAACTCTTTCTTTTTTTTGTGGTATAGTTGTTCAATGAATTTATCAGATGAAACAAATATTTCTCGTAGATTTTTCTGTATCTTTAATATTTAATCACTCAATGGACATTTAATCACAACAAAGGTCTACAATCTCAAAGAAATGAAACATCGCATCGATAGATAATGGAATCTATATGATATTTCATACCTTTACCTATGAGTTAACATGGGAGAAATAGGTAGTAGGTAATCACATCACTAGGATCACTTAAACTTTAAAATAAGTGTGAAGGTAGGGTTTTAGCTCAACTTTTTTTTTAAATTATGTATATGTTGACCTTATTCGTCTATGGTGACTGACTATCAATAATGGCATATTTATTGAAGAAATATTTGAACACACTCACGAAGCCTTGGCTCGGCAGGCTACTGATCTGAAATATTCCGAAACGTAACAAATGCAAAATATTTTCAAAAACATTCGATCGCGAAACATACCATTTATGCTATTTATTTTGATATAAAAAAAGAGACAGTGGCGTTGTTTTGGTAACTATAGTTAAATTTAAAGTTTATAGTTGTCTAGAACTATTATACTATATATTTTACATTGCCCCCGTAAATTTCCGCTGAACTATTCTATTGTTTCGCAAAACGGTACATCGCTAATTCTCTCCATATGGTACATTTGTTGATAACGTAGCTTGCGACACAATGCAAAGGTTGCATCGCATGGGCACTTCGGAGCAGGCTACGCGTGTCCGTGATATGCTTAGCGTCGTCATGGGCTACTGTGAACGTATCTTCCTACATTTTTAACTGATTTCGTTTATTACAATTAAAAATATGTGATTATAAAGAAATGTCCACAGAGATTCGAATTGGGTCACCACCGTGACCGAATCGAATCACCGCGTTGAATCCTCTAATCACACATTACCCCGCTACTAAAGTAATATTTAGATGTATGCATGCTTGAAATGCGTATACCCTACGGGGTAACATGTGATGAGAGAATTCGACGCGGTGATTCTAAGTCACGGTGGTGTAGCTAGTAGCACACTTAGGGCGTAAACCTAAGGGACCACGTTCCTTAGATTGGAAGAGAGGTTCAAATCCTACCTGTGGCGAGTTCTTTTTCATCACATATTTTAAACTTTAATATTATACCGAGCCCTTATATTCGAAGAGAGGTTCAAGTCCTACCTGTGGCGAGTTCTTTTTCATCACATATTTTAAACAATATTATACCGAGCATAGTAATGCTATATGAAAACAATTTGACTTAGTTTATCTATTTGCAGCCATTATCAAGATGAGTAGTCACCAAAATGGATCTCAAGAAGACCACCATTACGAAAAGTATCATAAAAGAGTAAGTATTACCCTAATACTTAAGAGGGCACGGATGCGAAACTTGTCAATGAACATTCGTCTAGATGTCTATATCTATAACGACTACATGCCTGTTATTTATTATATATAAAACTTCAACATATTTTCTTAAAACTGTCCAACCTGAAAACACGATTAATAACAAAAGCCTCGATACTTTTATTTTGCAAACATAGCCCCTTTATTTGATGTTTGTGGTCAGAACGGCGAAACCCTAAGGTCTTTAGAAATGATTTTTAGTTTCCTAGCTTAGCAATAACTAGTTCTAAAATCTGGCCAAAGTTTTTTTACTCATTAACCTCGTACTTTTATTTTAAATAACAATTAAGTGATTTGGCGCTTACGCCCGTTAATTCTAGGACACCCGCTTGTGCCTACCTACTATCTTCTTCTCATTTTTTACGCGTTACGGTCATTAGATCTATCCTGCTTTCGCGCGGGGTGCGGGGTGCGAAATGGCTTTAGCCGGGTCGCATTGGTGCGCTCTTAAACATTTACTAAAGTCCATTTTTTTTTAATTTTATGCCAATTTTATAAATACCTTTCTTTAAGGATTTGGGTGACATTCTTGGACGGTAGCCAGGATTGATGCAATCCAATATGTTAAATTAAATGTTGAAAAGATAGGTATATTAAGTCCACATGCAAAATCCGAAAGTTTGATGATTCCATTGAATCAGAAAAAATATGGAAGCTCATACGATGCGATAAATGCGATGGCACGATGAGCTTGATAAATTTAAGAATGAATGGAAGGAAATACAGTAGGACCGAACTGAATAGAAAAGTAGGAAGGAGGCTTTTGCCCAGCTATGGGACTCATGATGACTCGAAATAATAATACGCTCATACAAGTAACGATCAAATTTTAGTTCTATTTACGCAAAGAAGCTTACTATCACAACGAAAAACTTACACACTCATAGATGGAGCTAGTATGCGATTGAGCGCATCAAGGTCACAGGGCGGTGTCAACAATAATGTACTCTCTAGGCTAGCTCGCTTGTGAGCTAGCCTACCTACTATTTTATATTCATATTATTGATTTTATTATGCCCAACCTTATAAGTAATCATTAAGTTAGGTACTGCATACTTATTAGCAAATTACTTTATACATCATTTTAAATATCAATTTAATTTCCACATTTTGAGTGCGTTACCCCAGCCGACTAAGTGCTCCTTTTAAGAATTGATAAATGCAAATAATTAGATCATTACTTCATGTAAATGTCCCCGAAAGTAAATAATTTGACACCCCGCCGTTTCAGAGATAATGAGGAAAATAAAATTCGGCTGGCGTAACGTTACCCCAGCCGACTTTTTTTGATTCCGTCGGTTTATCTGGATAAAAAGTATACACAAAGATAGATTGAATTTGCTCTCAAATGTCCCCGATAAAATTAAATTTGACACCTTTATGGATTTCGAGTTATTTCATTTTCTGCTGCGGTAACGTTTGGTCAATCTCTGTATCTCTGAAACCGTAAGACGCAGAATCATGACTTTTTTTATACGTATAGAACGGAATTTGTCACCATTTGACACCTAGTTATCTTAAATATTAATAATATGGTTCGCGAGTAATAAATATTATTCTGAAAACCATATTTTCGGTTCTAGTTATTAAACGAGGGAACCCTGAAAATTCAAACTAGTCCTAATAGATGCCTCTTATAGAGACATACAAAACATCAAAACTTTCATCAGCCTAATCCATAGATGTGGCAAGTTATAATGATATTACTGGTTCCAGAAAGCCAGATTCTGAGCTCTCGATTTAAACGAGGAAAATAATAGTTTCCTTCCACTTGGCTGATTCCATATTTAAACAATAATTAGACACTTTAACCAAAAATATACGTACAAATTTTCAGCTTGATATACTATCGTTTATAAGAAATAATAAATAAAAACTAAACCTAGATAATTTTTCCCGATTACCCGACCAAGTTCGAATGTGCATCTAAAAGCGGCCGTACGATACATAACGTATACCTTCTAAAATCTGCACAATAATAATAAGTGGTTGGGTATATTCAAGTAGAAAAATTGTTAGGATTAATTTTAATATTATAAAGACTCGTATTTAATAAATGAAACCTTAGGGTCAACAGCAGAAACAGCCTCCGTGGTCCAGTAGTTAAGGCGTTTGCCTATTGACCCGGGGGTCGTGGGTTCAATTTCCACCGGAAGCATACTTAGTTTAGTTGTTTCCAGTTTGGTAGGACATTGCAGACGTGAATCACCTGATTGTCCGATAATAAAGATGATTCCGTGCTTCGGAAGGCACGTTAAGCCGGTGGTCCAGGCTGCCATCTGGTAGTCGTTAAAGGAACCACGTCAGAGGCCGAGAGGCGGTTCCGAAGAACTCTGACACCAGGATGTGCATGGTCGATTGACCGTGACACCTATTCAAAATGATGACGATGATGATGAATGAAACCTTAGGGTGACTTACAGATTTTCTCTTTCAGCAAAACTATTACTTAAATGGCAATGTCTACATACTAATAATGTAAATAAAATATCTTTTTATATTTTTTTTGTTTGATTGATTTTAAGGCAGACCTCTTAAATAGAGGTCTGCCGTCTGCATAATAGTTCAATCCAACTGTCACCAGTGACGTGCAGTCCATATAGACTGTTAGACACTGTCTACCCTGCAGTCGCTAAATAAATACAATTTTTTTTTTTTTCTTACAAAAAAATAATTATATTAGGTGCGGCGCCTGCAAAATTCTGCTAGCAAATACTTTATAGTCGATTTTGTTCAAGTACGGCGCTGTGCCCGCGGCCCGCGCTTGCCCGCGCGAAGCAGTATCTATACGCGTAAGCCGCGTAAGACAAAATTTCAAAGGTCTGACTTTTCACGCACACATAGAAAATTTTTATACACCGATAGGAAATCACTTTTGTAGTAGTACAAGTAATCATCTTTCATCGACTCACACATGCAAATCAAATTTGCGCTGTGTGTGTGAATTGAAGACACTGTCTCCGAGATTTCTATTGGCTGCCGCGCGCAATGTAAATGTCATCGTCACTTGTCATGTCAATGTCATTGATTTACGTGTTTACAAACAATCCAAGAGGAAAGTTTTATTTTAAAATTAATTGCTTTATCAGTTAAATTTCATTTGTGACAAAAATATTTTCATGTGAACGTTGTGTCGCTTAGTGTTTGCATGCCAAAACCGAAATATAAAGTGTTTTGTGAACAAATCAAGTAACCGGTTAGTTATGGTTAGTTATTCTAAAGTTTAATCTTAAACCGTATGATACGTGTACGTGGCTCACAGGTTGTAATCATATATCTTATTTTTTGCTTGTTTTGAATACTTTTGCGGTCGAAGATCGAAAGACTATTATAATATTAAACGAGTTGTAGATAACTAGCCGTATAGTAAGGTAAGGTATATAGGTGGTATGTTTGTAAGTAAATTTTATAATTATGTCTACCCTATGATAAATGTCTGTGCACGTCACTGACTGTCACCGCAGTTAGTAATCAAAAACCAACGCAAACAAGGTTATATTCTATAAGGTAAGACTATCAAGAGATAAATAAAAAAAAATCTTGAGTGTTATTTATTTTTGCTGCTCTCGCGTAGAAAGTGTCAGTTTTACAAATTGGGAGTAAAATGTGTATCCATCAACTAGGAAAACGCGTCGTTATTAGCTAAACAAATGAACTAGAAGTCCATATTTCTTTTTCTATATTATGTACTGCTTTTTTTATTCTGCATTGCTTTATGCGAACATGTAGGGGACATCTTACAAAGATTTGTTCGAAATCAAAAGTAGTCGGTACCACAGTACAGAGTATCAACACTTTTTTGTGTCCTTCTTTGAAAATAAAAAATATATATATATACTAGCTTTTGCCCGCGGCTCCGCCCGCGTCAATGTCGATCCCTCGGGAATAGTACTTTTTCCCGGTATAAAAGGTAGCCTATGTCCTTCTCCGCACTCCAGAGAACTTGTATGCAAAATTTCATGATGATCGGTCCAGTAGTTACGGCGTGAAAGCGTAACAAACAAACAAACTCACTTTCGCATTTATAATATTAGTTAGGATTTGTTATTATGCGCGAGCAAAACTAGGGACTATCGCTGCGCTGTCCCGCTCGCGCACATTAGCCAATGAAATTGCAGTTCCGAGCAACTGCAGTTGTATTTTTTTCTAATTCTATCTAACAAAGCAAGTATTACATACGCGTATTTCCAATATTACCTATAGCTGCCTTTGGTCTTGCAATAATAGTCTTGGTCAATCCCGTTAGGAATCAATACATTATAAAGTATAAGTATGGAGGAAATAAGTAATTCCATTATATAAGGCATATATTTTTTTATTAAAAAAATTTCCACTCGCCTGTACCATCCAATTTAGAATACAATGCCGTTGAATATGGAAGTATATCTAGTAGTATGCCGCAGCCGCTTTCAGATGCACATCAGAACTTGGTCGGGTAATCGGAAAAAAATATCTAGGTTTAGTTTTTAATTATTATTTCTTATATCCGAAAGTATATCAAGCTAAAAATTGGTATGTATGGTTTTCGATAAAGTGTCTAATTATTGTTTAAATATGGATTCAGCCAGGTAAAAGGAAAGTATTATTTTCCTCGTTTAAATCGAGAGCTCAGAATCTGGCTTTCTGGAACCAGTAATATCATTATAACTTGCCAATGCTTTGGATTAGGCTGATGAAAGTTTTGATGTTTTGTATGTCTCTATAAGAGGCATCTATTAGGACTAGTTTGAATTTTCAGGGTTTCCTCGTTTAATAACTAGAACCGAAAATATGGTTTTCAGAATAATATTTATTACTCGCAAACCATATTATTAATATTTAAGATAACTAGGTGTCAAATGGTGACAAATTCCGTTCTATACGTATAAAAAAAATCACGATTCTGCGTCTTACGGTTTCAGAGATACAGAGATTGGCCAAACGTTACCGCAGCAGAAAATGAAATAACTCGAAATCCATAAAGGTGTCAAATTTAATTTTATCGGGGACATTTGAGAGCAAATTCAATCTATCTTTGTGTATACTTTTTATCCAGATAAACCGACGAGATCAAAAAAAGTCGGCTGGGGTAACGTTACGTCAGCCGAATTTTATTTTCGTCATTATCTCTGAAACGGCGGGGTGTCAAATTATTTACTTTCGGGGACATTTACACGAAGTAATGATCTAATTATTTGCATTTATCAATTCGTAAAAGGAGCACTTAGTCGGCTGGGGTAACACACTCACATTTTAGTTATACATTAAGTATGAAAAACCCCATTGAAGTCGCCAACTTGGCCATACTTATAATTTTAAATTGTGACCAGTCATATTTTTAAGTCAAGGAATAAGGAAGTCCCATAGAAACTTCCCCCTAAAAAGTAAAAAACTATTTTTTCTTTCTTTATGTTTGCCTATGCAGATCATTATTATCTTATTACCCGGGTGTGCATGGCCGATTGACCGTGACACCTACTCGAAATGATGATGATCTTATTACCAATTTGCATACAGCTAAGTCCAGAAATGAGAAAATTTCCATACAAAATTCTGGAAATATAAAAACTCGTACTATTTACAACGAGTGCACTCGAAAAAACATCCACTTCGAAATTGGTGCATTTCTCAAATTTTAATTTATATTTAAAAAAATAAGATTTAATAATTAAAAAAAAAAACATTCCATATGTTTAAACGAAATTGTTTGTTGCACTGCTTGTTTCTATAATAAACTCGCGAGGTTTTGCTAATTTTATTGTCTTTTGTTCTAGGAAAAATCGCCATTCCGAGATCGTTCTCACGAGGAACCAAGGGACAAACAATATCCTTTTCACTGATATTAAATTATAATTATTTTATGTAATCAAGTATATTTAAACTTTTCTCTATGGACCTAATAAAAATAATCTATTTCTGTCTGTCACCGCTTCACGCTTCAAGTATGGAACCGCTTTATATAACATTTGGTATGGAGGTTGCCTGTGGCCCGAGGAAGGACAAATACATTCAAGCGAGCGAAGCCACGGGCGAAAGCTAGTGTTTCGTAATTTATATGTTGTGTTTAACAATTTTGCTATAAGTATATAATGAAAATTAAGAGCTAATATTAAAATTATTTTGCGTTCAATATTATTATGAAGAAAACTACATCACCATCGGTAACGGTGGGTAACCTTGCCGTAAGTTAGAGTATATTTTTTGTAAATTTTCCTTAACCTTACAACACCAGGCGGTCGAATGAATCAAAAATGCGCAGGTAAATTGGAACACGTGCATGCAGTCCAGAAGATAAACCTATGTATTTGTAAATGCATTATGAATGTGACATTTAAAATAAGAATATGGGAATAATAAAATCCATGTGGTATTAATAATGTTTTTATAATACGAACGTCACTTTAATAGTTAGCCTACAACGCTGACCCAAACGAACGCATTTATGCAAGTCTCGTAAAATGTGTTTCTAGCAATATTATACATCAAGGTTACTATTTTTGAACTTTAATAGTCGAGCGATTTTTCCATATAAAAATAGTACTCGACATAAAATTTGTGTTCGTGTGCATATCAACCTACCGCCTTTCTAGCTTGCATCGCTCGCATTTTGTCATCTTTTTTCGAATCAAATTTAGAATTTCTAACTAATTCTAGTGAAAATAAAATTGAGAAATGTATTTAATGATTATGCATACACCTCAGGCATACACACCAGGGATGTTGCGGATGCCGATTTTTTCACATCCGCGGATGTGAATGCGGATGCGGATTTTTGAAGGCTGACATCCGCGGATGCGGATGCGGATGCGGATTTTTGAAGGCTGACATCCGCGGATACGGATGCGGATGCGGATGTTTAAGATCTTTTATAGATATAATAGTATATGAATGAAGAAAACAATGATAATCATTTTTAACATTTTTATTAATGACTAGCCTTCGTCCGCAGTTCCCTCAGGAAAAGTTATTTTTTCCGGGAGGAAAGGTAACCTATATCCTTCTCCGTACTCCAGAGAACATGTATGAAAAATTTAATGATTATCGGTTCAGTAGTTACGGCGTGAAGGCGTAACAAACAATAACAAACGAAAATCACTTTCGCATTTATAAATATATATAGTAATAGTAATAAAGAAGTAAAGATAAGGGTAAGGAAAATGAGTAATAAGTAATAAGGCGTACATTTTTATGTGTTTACTTACCTACTAATTTCATATTAGTAACCGAAGTTAAAAATAGAAGTATTATACTGAATACTAATTTTCATAAGTAAAAATGTAAAAATAATTTTATATATTACTTTGTGTAGGTGGTGACATTGTTAATTAACTTGTTAGATAATCTATCAATAACTGGAACCTCGCTGGAAAAATAAAGAATATTGTGATAAAACGATAAACTTTACCTACAGTAAAACCGGTGTAACATAATGGCATTTACCTGTCGATTTTAATTTAATACCTAAGCTGAGCTAAGACTATTATAAAGATTTCCCAATAAATAATTATTTACACACAGTGTTCACTGTATCACAAAAACATTCAAAACTATATATACGATGAGTTCTTGTCACCAAATTTTTCGCTCCCGTTGGTCATTGTCACGTGCGAACGACACGCGCAATTCGTTTTTTTTCGACTTTTTCTTTCTTGTCACAACTTGTATTACATCCGCATCCGCATGAAAATCCGCTTTTGATTATTGCGGATGCGGACGCGGATGCAGATGTCCAAATTTATGCGGAAGCTCCGCATTTGCGGATGCGGATGCGAATATTCGCAACATCCCTGATACACACAATGAGATAACCTAAAAACAGTGAAAAATATAACGACACGACACGACTTAGCACGTTTAAATGAACAACTTTTTGTATGGGAGCAATGCTGAGATTTTGATTGATACAGAGACATTTCCATACAAAGGTGTTCTGCCGGCGCGGCGAATTGTATAGAAAATAAAAAAAAATAGTATAAACTATGTGAAAACAAATAACGCATGTAATAGCGGAACCACCGGGCTCAGACGTGTCACAGCTGAGGTTGCAACCGGGAAAACGCTCAGATGAGAAAAACGGGGTGTAGGTATGGCCATATTTTTAAGTGTTGTATTTTTGCATTCACAATGCTATTTTGATATACTCTTATTAAGAAATAAAATACGGTGAAAAATTTTAAGTCGTGCATAGAGGTCACAGGTTAAAATACCGCCCGCTTGAAAATTTTTCACCATATTTTATTTCTTAATTTAATAGGGGTATGGCCATGTTGAGTGGAGATAAGCCGGCATCTGGTGCGGCTAAAAGGATGCTCAACATAAATGTATCAGGAAGGGGAAGGCCGAGAACGTCGTGGAGAGAATGTGTAAGGTTTGATATGAAGAAACGGAGAGCTAGCGTCAGTATGTTGGGAAAATTAACTTTGGAGTTAGCTAATCCCACCCGTCACGAACAGCGTGTCCACTGGTGACGAATGGGATTTCACTTGGGAAACATCCCAGTCGTCACCCCTAATAAAAATAAAATTTAAAACTATTACTTTACACTTGAAATGGAGGTGTATTTCTTTTTGGAATATAAAAAAATAAATAATATTAAAAAATTATCCTACCACAACTTTTTTTTAAATTTCGGTCGTTTAACTTTTAGCTTTATCCACGGGCACGAGATACCTTAATCGACAGTCTCTTTGACAGGAGAGTCGATTAGCTGATAAAACCACGGACCTATATGTTCTACCCTATACCTAAGGCTTATGTAGTAATCTCCAATACTTAACATACTTGTGCCCTTTGAAGCTTTCTCCTACACCTGCTGCCGTGCTCGCGCTTGTCTTGGTGGTGACCTGAACACGAGTATTTTGGGTACGGAACACTAAAAACAAATGTGGTGGTCTTGTGGAGAACGCCTCTGTTGAAAATGTTTGCACAGAGAGGTAAAACTGTCGTTTAGTCATTACTATTTTATCACACATGAACATGATTCATACTTAATATTATAGATGCGAAAGTAACTATGGCCGTTTGTCTTTTACCTTTTTACGTTTTAACAACTGAACCGATTTAGATGAAAATTGACATTAGAGATAGTTTGGGGCCCGAGGGATGAAAAGTATCTATACTCTTTGTACTCCACAAAGAGAGACTACCTTTCATTCCGTAAAAATTTACTGTCCGGTCTACAGCTGCTAAGGAGCTGCGGGCAAAAGCCAGTAGTACATAGCATATAAATAAACATCTGATACATTTTCTATATCAAAAATGGAATTACTGGAATGTTTGTGGTGGTCCCACACATGCTGACGAAGGTATTCTTATTTTATTATTAATTCCCCCACCACTTAATAGAGCGACTTCTTTGTTTGTTATGTGGGTAAGCCATTTCTTGATATAAAAATGTGTTTGGGCCCCTACCGCTGCTAAATTCACCGACGGAATAGCAGTTGATATTCGCGGAGCTAGATACCGGAGTATACGATATGACTGATCCATATCACAAATTATCGCCCGGGCGGTTATTGGTCTTGGTCTGTATAGGTCTACTATGTATGTAGTAGGTACGTAAATACCTATTTGTATTGCTTTTATTGCCTTGAGTAGCTGAGCAGCTGAATAGTTTCTCTTTGGTAAGTGGTAAAAACTTCAAATAGAATCATGCACATTTTTTTTAGGTGTGGTACATATGAAAAGACCTACTAAATAGGCACTTCAGTGAATATTAAAACTGGCCAGGGTGCGAGTCGGAATCTTACTAACGGTAAAGGTGCCATCAATCAACTTCAAAAATCCACGTTTTAAATGGGGACGATGTACCTACGCGAGGTCGAAACAGGTTTCATGCGACCTCGCCTATGTTTAACCAAACTTGCACGGACACTATTCATAATATGTACAATGGGTCTTTGCTCTGTACCGATGAACTTGGCGTCTTTTTTCCGCTTGTCATTTTGGTTGTTCCTAATGATGATTTTTAATTTAACACATTTTTTAAAATTTCAATTTGAAAGGATCATATTTTGTTTTTATAAATTGAATTATTGAAAAATGCTCATGAAAAGGACTTACTTAATTCAGATGTTGTCCGTTTTGATCAAAAGTGTCGTCATTTTTAGGGTTCTGTAGCCAAATGGCAAAAACGGAACCCATGGATTCATCATGTCTATCTGTCGTCCGTCCGTATGTCACAGCCGCTTTTTTCCGAAACTATAAGAACTATACTGTTAAAACGAAACCATGGATTATCTCTATGCGCGAGAGACTTCCAAGTGGTAAAATGTGTGTGTAACTTCTAAATAGAATATTAAAACTAAAAAATATATATGATGTATTACCATGCAATCTTCCCCCGAAAATTGGTTTGAACGAGATCTAGGTAGTAAGTAGTTTTTTATGCTAAGTACCTATTCGAAATTTTCAATGGGGATGTTTACGATTGTTCTGAAACAACTGTCAAATGTATAGACTTAAGACTACTTGATATTTTTCATCAAGAACTGACTAAATTTCGTGAAATAAACTATTGAAATGCTTAGGTTACCCAGTTTTCGACACATTGACAAGTACTAATTGTATAAAAATAAAACGAAAATATAATTTTATAGGTTATGTTTGCAAAATACTCAAAAATCTATTGTTATAAGAACAAATATGAGTTTATAATCATGTTAACGAGAGCTCAAATAATTTATCACTATTCAGCATATATTACTTGCTAGAAAGCTAGAAATAAATATAGGTACATATTATTATTTTTGTTATGAACAATCGTACCGCACGTAAGTAGGCATGGTATGCAGTAGGTCACAAACTATTAAGAGATACTACGTAGGTTAACAGTGGTTAACAGCTATATTCTATTTGTATTGTGTTGCCACCCTTTCAGTCTTATTCAAAGTGAAAATGAAATCACATTTATTTACCTTTACCACATTGGTAATTAAAAGTATTTACCTATAAAGTACCCTTGACCATGAATCTTTCGAAATGGAAACCTGGAGCAATGGGGCCGTACATTATAAACAAAAATGAATTGAAAACAACACGACACTTCAGTAGATTTAACTTAAAATAAACTTAAGGTCCTAATCGGTAATAAGCAACCCGAATCGAACGTTCTGTCCGCCTTAGGGCATACCAGTGAATAAATCGAATATGCATTTTAGTATTTACGTCAAAATAGTTGTCGTTACAATTCATTAACTTGTCGTTTACTGAAAAATAGTAACAATAATATTTTATTTGGTAAGTATGTTAAACTGAAAGTTTGAAGAAATAATTTGTTATATTTTTAGTTTTACAGCCAAATAGTAGCTATAGTGACTTTTTTATCGATTTTCTACCAAAATCGAATCTACCGCAACGCAAATGTCAAGCGGCGATTACATTACCCAATTTATCGGGCCCGATCTCAGTTAGGGACCCTAAATCGGGAAGTCTAATCGCAGTTAGTGAGTTAGTGTCCCGATTTAGGGCAATCGTGGCTACTTGATCGCACTAAAGCGGCGATTACATTACCCAATTTATCGGGCCGATCCGTCGGGACACTAACTGCCGATATTTAGGGCGTTGCGTTTACACTTGCACTAGATCGCCTCCCTAACTCAGTTGGCAGCCGCACGTGTAGCTGTAAGGATGGCTCCTGCCTGTGACTTCCAAGTACCAAAAATTGGAAAATTCGACTATCTTATAAATTTAGTGACATCATATCAGAAACAAGACACATTATTTAGAGAAAGTGTCAGTGCTAAACAACGATTAGCTGTAACGGTCAGATTTTTAGCGACGGGAAATTCATATCATGACTGTGTAAGCATTAACTTTAAAAACCCAAATAAAATTACCTATCTGTGGTCCTGCTTCCGTTCCCCCCTATATCTACTCCCTTTTCGCCGAGACGGCCTGTGACTGGCCGAAAACAACCCTAAATCTCATCGCGCGTGTGTGATGGTGTACCACTAGTGTAGGCAGTAGGAGGATAATACAGTTCAAGCCGGAAAGGTTCCCAGCCAGCCGCCACGAGGCCTGTCGCAGGTGAATCCTTCAAAATCCTGTTCAACATTGAATCCAGGTTAGTGTTTACTGAATTTTCCCTTGCTGTGATTCTGGGGTTGATCGGAGAATGCAGTGACCCTTCCAGAAAGTCGCAACAATGACCTTAAATACAACATGCTGGGCTATCTATAGATGTCTAAAACACTATATGTATGTAATATAAGTAAAATATGTATGTAATGTAAGTAAAAGACAAATTGTCTTTTTTATACCCATATACGAAGCATACATACATACCGGTAACATACATACATACCGGTCAAAATCATAACCCTCCTTGGGTTATGATTTTGGCCGGTATGTATGTATGTTCATCTGTTGCTCATAACGTCTCTCACAAATAAATATCAGAATTTGAAGATTGAGTTATCGTTAGTAGTCAGCTGGTCATAGGCTCTGTATGGTCATGAAAAATTTAATGTGACGCCTTGTAGTGTAGGCACATTCCAAAAATATATAATAATATATACATTTTTCATGACTTTACAGAACCTATGACCAGCTGACAACTAACGAAATACGTTCAAGCAGTCATTTTAAATATGAGGGGTTGTCAAAACTGGGAAATTGATGTGGTATGCAAACACCGCTGTGCCGCATGGCGTGATAAAAGCATAGAGATAAGATTATTCTAAAAGCCACTTTTAACGCTTTAACAGTTGTTTTAAAATGAAAGCGGCAGCAGTTTACCTGACAAAGAGATAAAAATATTGTATAATAACCCGCGAATATTCAAAAAATGTAACTAATGACATTTTCTCTTAAAATTGCTAGGAAGAATCGGAAATAAAATTGAGTGTTTTAGTGACACTGAATAAGCTATTCTATTATTTTATGTATAAAATCACACGTATTGACACTGCACAGTCATATCATATATCTTACCAAGATAAGTCTTAGATGTCTCATGTTATGTGTTGGCTGGTCTGTAAGGTGACATGATCATATGAAATTATTTATATAAATGACTGTGTAACTTATCCTACCAAGGACATCCTATTTAGGTCCATGATTCTACCTAACCAATGAATGACATTTCTGTCAGATGTGTATGTATGACTTTTTTCAGCCAGCAGAGAAGACGAGAAGACAGAACTCCATAAACAGTTCATTCGTTTTTATAGTCGGACCAAGCAAGGGCGTTATCTCCTTGTATCGGGCTCACAGACTATGTAAGTAGGTATGTAGTATTTTATTGTACGTTCAGATAGGTACCGACATACCTGATCGGGGCCTCGACATAAGTATGTCTTGAATTTCTTTTAAACAAATAATAATATGAAAATGTATTTAAATGATTTTCATGAAGTCTTTCTCAATATAAGTACACTTTCATATTATTATTTATTGTAATATCAACATTCAAATGTATATTTAGTAAGATTTTAATGAAGTCTTTATCAATATACATTTTTATTAAGATTATTTACAGTTTAAAAGACAATTCAATTTATGGGTGGAGACTCCAGGTATCTCTGCACCTGCTGTACATAAATAGCAAAAATTTGTTGTAGCGATGAACAATGCACGAAAAATGTCACGTTCCAAACCAACAGCAGCCGCAGCTGTAGTATTTATCACGCATCTATCTCTACATGTAAATTATCTTCAGTAATCCGACTTTACAAACAATCTTTTTTATTGATTTTGACGCAACGCAACCGAAGAAGTCAACCAATTACAACTTATATATCTGGTAACACTGTTGTTATTATCTATGGTGGTAACGCACGGTTAATTTTGTGAACAATAATTTAATATAACTTACAGACGAAAATACTGTTGTTTTCTGAAAGCTCAAATTGAATATTAGTGAGTCACAAACAAAACTAATCGTTTAAACTTGCAATATAACTTGATGATCGCCGATACTTCGCCAACTATGGCTATGACCTGTTCACGTGTCTTGTTGGCGGCCATTTTGTTTGTTCCATTTTCTTAACTGGAATCAATTTTCCGTTCAGGTAAGGTAGGTACTTTTATTGTAATAATTATCTTGAACCTTTTTGTCTCTTGTCATCTTTGAAAAAAAATTAAATTTAAAATAGGTAGTTAAAGTACATAATTGTGCGTGTTTAACATCACTGAATCACTGTTATAAAAAACGTTCCGCCATGTTTAATTTTCCGAATGCAAATGTCAGATATTCTTGGTCTTGCATGACAGCTGCAGGTAGGAACAGTTACCTATGAACAGTCGCTACGTTTTTTATTGGACTACAATTTATCTTTTCGACTTGTGATCAGAAACTTTTAAAATAGGTATGTATCCGTAGAATTTAACTCTTTAGATAATATCAATTGGGGTAGCAAGTTTTTTGCCAGAAAATAGAAATATTATAAATAGTATGTAACGGATATTCGTTTGAAGTCTTTAAGATTTAGCACCATTCATTTTAATTGAACATCTTTTAGATTAAATCGGATTGAAATACTGGTTGCATCCATCTGCGTCATGAGGCGGCCATTTTATCGTAACTCCAGTGCTACCAACTTGTTTAAACAAAAACACGCTGTCAGCGCTATAAAAAAGCGCTTTTCTCGTTACACCTAGAGTACTATTTTTGAAAGTATGACACTCGTATTCGAGCGAATTTTTAATGGAAATATCGCTCGTTTATGAACGGCGAAATTTAAAAAAATAGCACTGTTTAGAAACGTTTGTAGTGAAGTTCAGTTCATCACTACTACTGAGGAATACAAAATAATACGCGGGGAATCCCAGAGAAATAATCGTTCTCATAGATTGTGACTCTATGATAGAAACTTAAACATTTTTTTAGTTGTCAATGTTGGCAGTAGGTAGAAATAGTTTTAGTGGGTGGGTACTACCTACTATTTTATTATGTTTTATGCTGCATTAAGCTGCGCGTTCACGGATTTGTTGCTTTGTATGGATTTGTATGGCACTGCGTGCACTGCATCAACATTTCCGTGCTTGAGACCGGTATTTCTGAAAATGACGTCTTCGGCATCGGCAGTCGTCAGTGTTGCCGTTCATAATAAGAGCGGGATCTACCCCTTATGGAAAAAAAAAATATTAGAATATTATTATGAATAACAGCGGATATTAGAAACCACATTTCGTAGGAATTCGATTTGGATATACTAATTTACCATACATTTAAAATCCATAATTTTTAAATTCATATCTAATCATCCCATGACATAGGTAAACTTAATAGCGAAAAGGCGCATCATTTTATCTCAAAAAACCATATATGACACAGCTCAAAAACTTACAAATACTTTATTATCAAGGCATCAGCTGAAATTAACAGTGTATAATCAGATCAGTGTTTGAGAAATGATTCTAAAGTATTTCCTTAAATTGACTTATTTTTAGCTGCCATTATATTGTTTAGGTAATTAATGATTATTGCTTTTGTTTATTTTTATATTGTACTAGCTTTCGTCCGCGGCTCCGCCCGCGTCAATGTCGATCCCTCGGGAATAGTACTTTTTCCCGGGATAAAATGTAGCCTATGTCCTTCTCCGAACTCCAGAGAACTTATACGCAAAATATCATGATGTTCGGTTCAGTAGTAACGGCGTGAAAGCGTAACAAACAAACAAACTCATTTTCGTATTTATAATATTAGTAAGGATGTGCATATAAATATTGACGTGAAAGGACCGTTGCGTCATTATTTCAGCTAGATTTTAAATGATGTGATATCTACTATTAGTACCAAAAAATTATGAAAACCTAAAAGATGACATGTATGTCTTCTATTGGTGTTACACCGAATTGAATTCATCAGCTTATTTTTTTGCAAATATAGTCTTTGGGTTTTGTGTAAATAAAATGTATATCTAGATTTCGTTCGTTTATCTTTATCTATCCAACTAGCTGTCGCCCGCGACTTCGTCCGCGACCATTTCTGTTATTATAAACATATGCTATCCGGACATTTTTTAGTTCGTTTAAAGAGGAATAATTCTTTAATATACATTTTTTTGGTAACTTGAACCGTTTACGCATCGCATGCGTCAGATATCCTCAACTATGAATAATTTCCCCCTTTTTCAAAACATTTTTTATTGATGCTTCGCTCCTAAAGCCTTCCTCAATAAATGGACTATCCAACACAAAAAGAATTTTACAATTTGAACCAGTATTTTTATGAACTTCGTTGGAAAATGCGAAATCGATCTTATACTGTTTCTACCTTATTTATCAAATGAATCAATGAAAACCTACTTAGTTAAGGTGCATAAATGTAAAATGTGAAAAGCAAAATACCTATACTTTTAAATGTTACACTGATCGGGAATAACGCTCGCCGAAATCTTATCGACGGTATGTCACAGTGGCGCGAAAGAAAAACATACCGGTACTTAAACAGAAGAGGTTGCCACCATAAATTCTATTCGTTACACGCCCGCTGATGACAGATTAGACTAGATACTTCCAATGTAACTTATTTTATTCATGCAACCCTAAATATTCAATCCGATGTTTTGTATCGTAACTATGTACCTATGTGTTAAAATATGATCAAATCTTTTCGATATACCTATATAATGGTTAAAAAAAACTTTATGGATATGTATTTTATATATTGTTTGTTTAATTTCAGGCATCATCACAATGGAGCAAGATGTCAAAGTATTTTCTTCTGAAATAACGAGGGGAGTTAGAGGTGAAAAAAATAATCTGTATGAACTTTTAAATGTTGAACCAGCAAAACCAATAAGTCTAAATGAAGTTCCCAAGTCCTTGTGTACATTCCAGCCAAAAAGTGATAAACATTTTGAGTCTAAGAAAAAAAGTAAACTAAAAGTAAAGTCTGTAAGAGATATAAGGAATTCATTTGAGAATGACATTAATAATTATTTACATGTGAATTTAGAAAAACAGCGAAATACATTAATGAAAAGAATCCGAGATGGGTGTTCAAATGATGAGGAAACAAAGAAATTAGCAACAAATATTTTAAAGTCTGATAATCCTATTTCAAGAACTGCATGGCAAATGGTTACCAATATTAATCCAGAAGGACATGCTCATCCCAAACAGTATATTCTGTGGAATGGTAAAAATATTCGGGTATGTGGAAGCAAAGGCGGGCGTGATAAATATATTACCAAAAATGAAATACGCAAGGGCAGAGAGCTGAAGCACAGAAAGTCTATGAGAAAAAATATCGTAAATAAAAAGAAATGTCTTTTACAAAATTCGCTATCTATCAAAATGAAACCTGGCCCATTGACACAAAAGAAATATATTGACGATTCATATCAAAAATACCACGTTGGAAATCTAGAACTAATGAATCTTCCGAAGCCTGTTTTAGATGTGATGCCTAGTTATGGGTCTCCCATGGAATCTACCATTAGAAATTTTGTCAGTAGCTTACGAGATTTTGATGGATTGATATCACAGAAATGGGCTGAATTTGCAGTGTCAATGTTAGGAACAGTGAAAAACGCAAATATTATCCAAGTTGACCCGTTTGCTTGTACCACGTTTGATCTTAGCTATAAATATGATCAGAAAAAAATGCTTATGCGGCGAGATATTGATAAAGTTACTAGAATTTCAACTTTCAATAACCAAGAAAGGATTAAAAAATCATTGTTTCAAGAAAAAGACGTCATGGAAGAAGTAACAAAAATTATGTTTGAAATCATTGATTCGGTGGAAATAAGTTTAAATCAAGATAATATGTATACTGGTGAAGATGAAGAAAGAGCTATTATAGATAATGTTTGCAGCAGTATAAATACTAACAATAATTGTCCTAAAGAAAAGCATAAAAAAAAGTTTGGTGAGTTAGACAGACTTCATGTGACCGTGATAAGACTTCCCGAGAATACAGAAAGTACTGATTCTAAATCAAAAATATGTAATAACTCGTTTTGTGTCTTAGGTTGCATTTGTGAATCGTTAAATTGTTCCGTCATTGTAAAAGGCCATTGTGGACGTTTAGAATGTATGTTTCAATGTCAATGCGATTTCTCGAGATACATGGAATTAGACAATTATGATAATGTTTGCCCGGATTTTATGCCAGGTTTATTAAAACTAGATAAAGAAATGAATTTAAAGCTTGCCAAAGAGGAACAGAAATTTCATCAAACTGTGGTACTTTCTGGTGATAAAAGTATTTTATTGAAACCACATAGGAGAAGTTGGAAAGCCACAACTAAATATTCCGATTTCTATAAAACTATGAATTTGAAAACGAACAACATAATTGACCGTGATTTGGTTGTAATCGATACAAAAATTTGTTGTTATAATATTGAACCATGGTGTATGGTGCATAATTTATATAAATGTTTTTGTAAAGGACGTTTTGTAAACAATGTTGGAGAAACAGAAGTTAAACATTTTGAAGCGCCGATGACCGCAGAAATTGAATGTGACAAGGTGCTTAATTCTGAGCCCAATGTAAACTCCGACAAGCCTCATGTGCAGACTCGTCTGCAACAGGAACAAACTGTAACAGTTGAGCTTAGAAAAAAAGAAAGAAAAAGGTCATATAAATCCGATAACATATCTGCAAATTGCTCAGTTATAATTGATTTAGATGATCCGATGACATCTGCGCAGAGCAGAAAAACATGTGCAAGGATAGAACCGTATGTTGGTAGGAAGTACAGCAGACGATATTATGACCTCATGAATAAAAAAATACGTGAAATGGAAAAGGATGACTTAAGTTTGATAAAAAAATTGAAACATTTAGTTTACACTAAGGAGACTAATGCAAATGAAATATCTAACAATGTCACAATTATCGCCGATGAGTCACCATCGAAAAAAGAAGACTGTGGTAACAAGAGTGTTAAAGATACGGATGACCCCATTTTATTTAGTAAAAAAGAGGTGAGTACTAAGGCGATTCACAAGAAAAATAACAATGTGTCAACAACTTCTGAAGAAATAGATCTAACGTCAAGGGAAGAAGCTCCTGAATTGAGCGCAGATCATATTCGTGAAAACATATTATCAGGTGGATTCGCGACATCTGGTGCAGAAGGTTCAAACAAAGGCAAATTGGTGGCTTGGCTTGAATACAGCTATAAACAGTACAAAGAGAGATGTAAATTGGGCTTAACAAAATTAACTCTGCAAGCTCCTCAGCCAAAAAAAATGTCACTTTTGCCTTGGAATTTTATTTTGGAGCGATATAAAGAAAGAAAAAATCTGTTTTTGGTTACTAAACAAAAACCTTTTCGTATGTACATGGCAGTAAACCGTGACCATCTATTTTTACAAGATTGTTTAAATATCGATGACATTCGATTTGCTGATTTGTACAAATATCCTATTACGTTGAAAAAGTTGTTAACTAATGCATCGGACTTAAAAGATAGCTTTTGTATATTATGTGGTCACGCCTATTGTTGGGAATTGATAGGATCTGTAACCAAAGTAGATGAACCCAATAATAAGGACAACTTACAGTATGATGAATTTGCATCTATTGACAAATCCTTGGAATACAATGAAAATTCATGCACTGAATCTGAATCAACTTCAACGGAGGGAGATGAAGAGACTGCAAAAGAAACGGAAATAAGCACAGAAGAAAATATTCATCCGTCAGATTCTTCGAAATGGTTCATTATGACAATAGAAAATGATTTTAGCGAAATGCAATTTTTCAATAGAGGATTTTTTGTCAAATATGATAGCATTATTAAGGCAATAAACATAGCACGATATTCTCACAAAACAGTGCGCTTGTCTTCTCAAAAATGCACGGAGAATAGCTCTAATTCACAATTCGGTATTTACGCTATACCAAATGCTAATGAAGATTGTGTATTTATTGGACCGTACGAATGTAATGAACCGTTAGGTATAAAAACAGTTAAGTCGATCACATTTACAAGACAGCTCAAAAGGACTAGAGGTTATTGGATTACAACAAATAAAGTTGATAATATAAAGGTTATCGAAAGTCCAATGTTATTTATGCCTGATAAAAATATTAAGCCCAATGAAATACTATCTTTGAAAAGCAATCCAAATGAGAAAAGCGACAGTTTTTCTTCCTTTGAACATATTCCTGAAGAAACTAATAAAACCTCTACTACTAAAAATACACTGAAATTGCCGAAACCCATTAAAGTATTCAAGTGTAATAGTTTTTTCTCCTTGTCATCAAATAGTTTATTGAATTTACAACAAGATAGTGATCAATCTAAAGAAAAAACTTATACTATGGCTAATGTATCTGTAACAGATTTACTTTCTAAATTAAGTGCCAGCACTACTAATAACGAAAAAGATTCTTCTGTGACTAAACCCGAACTTGGACCTGATTCTACGAAAGCCGATTGTGTCCATATACCCGATCGAAGAAACGGTGAATCCAAAACAGAAGTAAGTACGTTTGCGATACTTAAACCAGAGGAAATTAATAAGAGAATAATGAATACAAAAATATTTTCAAAAACCGATGGTGGTTTACCAAACGACATTAAAGAAATACAATTGGAAAATCTAAACAATCCAGATCCGAAAATTGAAACAGATATAAATAAATTCCTTTCCACATCCGTGGTTGAAAATTCGCTGTCACCTGTTGAAGATCCTGTTCAAAATATGGATGTGTTTGTTATATCAGACGAGGAAGAAGAATGTTCAAATAGCTCAGCAGACGCGGGTGCTTACAATGTTTGGATAGAATCTAAAAATATTGAAAATTTTGGTTGGATACTAGGAAAACGGAAGATATTAAATGAAAATTGTTTAAGTTTTCAGTTTCCTGGATTTAATTTTTCAGAGTTTTATCCAATTAAGACAGCTTTTAATAAATTAAACCAGTGAGTATCAGATACTAATTATTATATAAGATTGCTTTTTGTTAAAATTATAGCGATTACAGCAATAAATATGAATAAATAGCCAAGTCGCTTTTCTTGGCTAAGACGAGGCTCCATTATTTATTTAACTGTATATCCTGTCATCAACATGACAATAAATATACAATTACTCTGTGAAAATCACAATAGAACAACATGCACAAAGGTAGACATCGAAAGCTGAGAAATAATTAGAAAACGCGGTTGCTGCTACCCTACCGCCTGTTTGAACTTTCACGACTAGCCGTATAATATACCTTATTAGATTTATTTTATGTTTCAGAGTTTTATCTCGGAAGATTTGTATTCCATCAAATATGAAACTAGAATGGCGTGTAGTTTCAAGTAAATATGAACTTAAGACGTTTAAACAGCTACAGTCTGATGATCTGGGGTCTCACCTCGTAAGTAATTATTCACAATATTATGCATCGTTATATAAGCTTATCTAATAAATATAATCCAATAGCTGAAATGTATTATTGAAAAGTTGGAATGACGAATGAATCAATCTTTATTTGCAATAAATAGCGATGTAAAACTGCATTTGATTTATCTTGCACAGATTCTTACAAAAAAGGGTCCTCGCCTTAAAGAGGAATTTTTGAAGACCCTCTCTTCTGTAAAAACTTACTCGAGGAAACCTAAGGCTGCAGAGATTGCAAGTAATTGTGAAAAGGTAACTTTATAAATTTTAATATTAGTATAAGGCAGTGCCGGAATAAGCCAGCAAAGAATACATACACTACGCGAAAAGAAAAGAAACGACACTTAAGCATGTGTGCACGTAAAATTGCTTGCGGCTATGTGTGTCGGATGTCGGATGTGCGCGGGAGCATCGAGGCGCTCGGGGCGTGGAACAGGCCGTCGCCAACTGTCTTGGTCAAGGGCTGGGTGTGTTGTGTTAGCGTCTCTTGTACGACTCACAACGGCAGGCATTAAGTGAGCAGTGAGTGGTATCAATCCTAGCGCTTACAAGCCCCGGCTCAAGGTCACCGGTGCCCGAACTCTCACTTACAGGGAGTGTCACCGCTGTGGTCAGGGCCTAATCCGGAACCGACGCAGCTAACAACCAAATGAGAGTTCTGCGTTGTGTTCTATCTATCCCTTTAGTACGTGGATACCCTAAGCAGTTGCTTAATTTGCATTAGGGCTGATCCGACACTTTAAATACGTACGCGTATGTAAACTTTGTTCCAATAGAAAAAACCATAGGTTTTCAAAAAAGATATAACACATTTCTTCTAAAACAAGACAATTTTTAAATTGATTTCACTTAATTTTCCCCATAAACTTTTATAAAAGAGGAGTCCTTTTTTTTTGGAACAAAATGTAGTTAGATGCTTCCTGCTATTTAAAATGAGCATTACATGCACATTCTTACCCCTTTGGCAGATTATCCCTAATGCAAACTAGGCACGTGCCTAGGCGCAACGTCACTGCCGCAAAAAGATATCCTTCCTGTCGTTGCACGTCAAATGGGAGGCAACAAAAATTCAATTCCCTATAGGCGAACTAGATCCGCCTCGGGCTTACCCACGTTTAGATGAATTTACGCACAATTAATCAAATAAAAGAAATTGTAAAGGAGTGGAATACGAAGTAGTTTTATTCCGAAACGATAGCCAAGCCGGCCCCGGCACGGCGGAAATATTTGGCTTGGAATCTTCTCGTGTCAGAACTCTTGACTCAGAGAACTCTCAGTCTCAGTATCAAAGTTGGGTTTTACGTAGTTTTTACAGACAAAATTGCGTTCAAATATTGAGTTGATACTTACGTTACCTATGTATCACTTTCAGGTCGAGAAAAATATCGAAGAATTGGAGTGATTGTATCAAAAAATATACTAAAATAATTTTGAAGAAACGATCTCATAATGGTTGCCGATTTTTATGGTCAAGTGACGCAGGAACTGTAACAAGACTGATTTGATGTTAAGTTTTTATTTTAATATGTAATTTTGTGGATTACGAGAAACGTTTCCGTGTGAATATCGATTTCATTACATGTGTATGATTATATTTAGTTTTGAAAAGTCTGTGATACTACTTTTTATCTTCTTAGCTAAGAAAAAGTGTAAAGTATTATGAAACTTAGCAATTGTGTAGTGTAAATATAAGTAGATTTAGTTGTTTTAGAATAGTTCTGAGTACTTCTGACACCAATGACAAGTTTCCATGTTCTATTTACATACATGGTAGTTAGTGTATTGAATCTACTAAAGATCAGACACATATTTTATTGAGATTTGTATATTTTAGGTAGGTAGGTATACCGTAGCCAAAATTATCGTTAGTACCTACATGTTTTAATAGGGACAACTGCATCATCGGTTATATATGCATATTTGTTGCTCCTTAAGGGTCAAAATCGATCAAAATTTCACCACGTATAAATGTATAGACTACTGTGCCACTTTTTAGGGCTCTGTACTTTAAAAAGCAAAAACAACACCTATAGGATCACTCGGTTGTCTGTCTAAGTCTCTGTCGAGAAATAAAATTTGGTTTTTAACTCTGCCTTCCAACAGATTGTAAGATCTATTACGTAAGTAAGTTACGACAGCTCCGTGTTGCAGTGGTTAATAAACGGCATTAAACAGAAACTAACTGGTTTGAAATCTCTCGATACTTTATGGCCTAATTCAGTCTATAAATAAATAATAATAAATAAATATATACGGACAAATCACACAGATTAAGGAATAAACATCAAACTACCTACCTTAATGCATCTGACAGTAGATGTTAATACAGACAACATTGGACTTTAGAAGGTTAACGCGTAAACAAAAAATGATATAAAGAAGCGCTGAATCGGGATTGTCAATTAGTAATTTTCTTCGTAAGACCCCGTCAAAAATCCGCCAATGGTGCCACTAGTCGGAGGTAATAACACAAGACATTAAATATTATTATTTATTATAAATACACTAGCAGCTTAAAGCTGATGTTTTTAAAGTTTTCAAATGTTTATCTTACCAATTTTAGAAACAGTTTACATTTGGAGCATTTGTCACAGATTCAGGCATATTTGGTTATGCAAAGTGTCTTTCGGGGTTGCGGGATCGAGGTACCTATACTAAGTTTCATGAAGCCCCCTCTGAGTTGTTTGTTCTGGTTTATTGTATATATCTCCTCTACGCTTTTTATATTATAATGGTACTTTAAGGCTATATATATTTCAATGAGATCTCCTGTTCTCCCCCTCTGTTCAAGTGTCATTAAATTCCGTTTCCAAAGTCGTTCTTCGTTTGGTTTATGTTTCAAGCAAGGAACCTTTTTTGTTTCCCTTTGTACTTTTTCTAAAATTTCAATATCTTTCTTGAAATATGGGCATCAATAAAAAGCATATTCTAGGACAGGTCTTATACATATTATATGTTTTATAGATATTGATAAACAGTTTATGGTGGTGGGTGATAAAAAGGAATGCCTTTCTAATTATGTAAAGCATAGAGTTTGCTTTCTTCCGAGTATACTAGTAATAAGCTCGTCTCATTTGAGATTGTTCCACATAATAACGCCCAGATCCCTTTGTGAATCGACAGCTTGTACGGTCACAGAGTCAATTTTATACTGGTGTTACTTCGGATTATTACTTCATATACCTATGTAAAACAGTACACTTGGTTTCATTAAGTGAAATCAGACATTCTCTCTTCCATTGTACAATTCTGTTTAGGACTTGTTAAATAATGCTGTGGGAGATAATTGGATTTGCCATACAGAATCAAAATAGTGATGGGTTGCTAGCCACATCGCCTATTGTCATGATTCGTTAGATTTTCGCCCATTCTCTTGTTGTGTATTACTTGTGTTTTAATTTTAGTTGTGTTTTACTCAATCAAACGTGGGAAATGTTGTGCCCCGTCCCTCAACATAGGATAAATAAATATAAAAATGAAATATAATAATAAAATCTTCATTTAAGACAACATAGGCCCAGGGATTACTAACAATGGTACTTATTCTATGTTAGTAATGAAACCTAAGTATAAAACATAACTTAATCCGCATTTAACATGGTTTGCAAGAATAAAACAGCACTCTGTATTATACTACTACTGTATTATTAAAAGCGACCGAGTTCGATCTATGACCGCCCTCATGAGTAGACTGTCGAACCGATCGGCTATCACACTCTGAATACTATTGCGACTGATGCGAACCATGCGCAGCAGTGCTACAGATTTCTTGCGCAAAGTTGCGTAAAATCCGTCAGTATGGGCAACGATGAACATAGTTGACGCGCTACAGAAAATTAAATATGCTATGGCATTAGGAAAAACTAAACCTTTAACCCGTTTTGTACGAGAGCGTGCCGCGCGAACGAAGAACGACGAGTTCTGCGCAAGCCATTAGGCTGCGCAAAACCATTAGGCGTTTATGTAAAAATTTAAGTCTTAATATTTTCATATTTATATTTTTATAAAAAATAAAAAGTAGGTACTTTCTTAAAAAAACAAAAAAATGAGAATTTGACATTCTTGCACGCCATTCATTTTTAAAATTAACTAGTTTTTCACTTTTATCTCAGGAATCTGTACAAATTTTGGCATAAGATGACAAATGTACCTAACAGTTTTTAAGCCTGTTTGTATTGAATAGTACGTAAATAATTGTTTGTTTTTTGGTTAAATTTTGCTATATTATAATGCCCATACATCTAAAAAAAATAGTTTTTGTAATACTGTCGTCGATATCTTGTGCCGTGTGGTTTTCTGCTTATATAAGAACCACTCCGTCTCATAAATGGATATCGTTGTAGGAGACTAAACTTTAACCGCTGTATCCCCTCTAGTCGCGTCACTAGCAGATTTTCCATGAAGATCCAAGAGATTTCCGAGAAGATCAATCAAAAATCAATCATTGGCATTCAATGACACCGTCAATCGCGTCGTCTATTCAAAATGTATCATTTCTATCAATTGACAACATACTACAGACCGGAAGTGATGGTTTTTGTTTACGCAATCGAAAGTACCTTAAATGTAAATACATCCAGAATTTTTTCAATTTTCTTTAGCCAAAAATCAATTTTTTATGATTTTTTGAAAAAAACCCAAATGTAGGATTTATAAAGCAATATTCCCATGCTTAACCACATGACAATGTCAATGTCATTGTCAATCTGTCAAATAATGATAACGTTGACAGCCAAGTCTTATGAGTTGTCAGGTTGGGGAATATATTTCCCGAAATTCGTACAGCGTACAAGGACCGTCTTTTTTTTGATACTGCACTATAATAAATTCACTTGGTGTGTTTGTTGAAGTGAGATTTACTTAGCGGGCTGGTGGTTGCCCGCCGAATGAATAAATTACGCCAATTGCTTCTGAACGAAGTTTGAGATCCTCTGACTGCTCTGCAGCTAAGTATAGCTCTAGTAGTACAGCGAGGGTCGTGCTCCTGTAGTGGAGACTAAATAAGACCTAATGATGATGATGAAGTTTGAGGGCCTAATAGTTTATGCTACCAATAATAGCCAAATATATACCTAAATGTTAATGAATGATAGTCAA
The DNA here is from genome assembly GCA_947532085.1 of Elegia similella. Classification (NCBI taxonomy): domain Eukaryota; kingdom Metazoa; phylum Arthropoda; class Insecta; order Lepidoptera; family Pyralidae; genus Elegia; species Elegia similella. The sequence goes on from OX383929.1 coordinate 15,567,813, forward strand.
AGAATATATATAGAAAGCAAACCAGATGGAAGGGAAATAAAAACTTTTATTCGAATTTATGCTGCTTTTATTTTATTAAACTGTATATTTTCAACTTCGATCAATTTTCCATTAAAATGTTCTTGCTATAGCATTGATGGTTGTTACTTTCACATTCACATAAGTAACATTGAACTTCAATGTTCCTGTAATCTATTTGGCACTGCATTTTTGACGTGATATTTCATTTCGAGTTGGTGTCACGGTCAATCGACCATGCATACCCTGGTGTCAGAGTTTTTCGGAACCGCCTTACGGCCTCTGACGTGGTTCCTTTAACGACTACCAGCTGGCAGCCAGGACCAACGGCTTAACGTGCCTTCTGAAGCACGGGATCATCTTTAGTATCAGACAATCAGGAAACAACTAAACAAAGTATGCTTCCCGTGGGAATCGAACCCACGACCCCCGGTTTTTTTTATATTTTATTAATTATTGCTATAGGCAAACGCCTTAACCTTCTGGACCTCGGAGGCAGTGATATGATTCACATACGTACATCATATCACATACGTGATATGATAACGTCTTATAAATTGATGAACACCGGCAGCTTGAACAGAAATGAACAGCAGCAGCAGCAGCTACCGGTGCTGCTGCTGCAGCTGGAGCTGGAGGCCGTTATGTGTTGTATGTGTGGAGCTTTATATGACAGTTTTGACAGTTGTCTGAACTGAACCTCTCAATGCTGCAGCCTGGTTAGCGACATTTTTAAAAACCCCCAATATGGCAAATAGTAAAGGTAGGTATTCAATAGTAAAATAAAAAATATTTTTTCAACAATAGAAGCTAAGCAGTATCACAAAAAAAACAGTCCATGTACACTTCCAAATTTCGGGGAAAATATTCCCCAACCTGGCAACTCATAAGACTTATTTGACAGATTGGCAATGACATTGACATTGTCATGTGATGAAGCATGGGAATATTGCATATAAATCATACATTTGGATTATTTCAAAAATTCATCAAAAATTGAATTATGTATAAAAAAATTGAAAAAATTCTGGTATTTAAATTAAAGGTACTTTCGATTGCGTTAATAAAAACCACCACTTCCGGTCTGCAGTATGTTGTCAATTGCATCTTCGTGATTCATCCATCACGCAGATACAATTGACAATCAGCTTTTAATCGTTTCGGGCCTTTCTATACTAATATTATAAAGCTGAAGAGTTTGTTTGTTTGAACGCGCTAATCTCAGGAACTACTGGTTCAAATTGAAAAATTATTTTTGTGTTGGATAGTCCATTTATTGAGGAAGGCTTTAGGCTATAAAACATCACGCTGCGACCAATAGGAGCGAAGCATCAATAAAAAATGTTTTGAAAACGGGGGAAAATTATTCATCTATACTAAGAAATAAACGAATTAATGATAATAACAGAAATTGGACGAAGTCGTGGGCAACAGCTAGTTAATGGATAATTGTGACAGAGAGCCAGCACAGTTTCTGTTGACGATTTAATCAAATAAATCTGTCTATTTAATAGCATGTCTTTTAACATTACACTGTTTTTATGATATGACAGATATAGGTTTAAATACTTACTGAATGCTTCCTGTTTCTGTGGCAATAATTGTAAATGTTAATAAACTACTGCATTAAATGTCTCTGTTTTTAATTTTACCGATGACATTTTTAGGATTCTATACTTAATGGTTAAAAACGGGACCCTATTACAAAGCCACCGCTATCCGTCAGTCCGACTGTCACAGGGTTGAATCTATTACACCGTAATCGGTTTGATTTTTTTTACGGAATGTGCATATCTATTGCAGCTTTAACAACCATTAATAAAGTTCCGACAGAAATAAGTTGTAGTATTGAGAAATTAATTTATAACAAAGAACGTGTTTTGTGACGCTTTTTGTACTTAGGCTGATTTCAGACTGACGCGTTTGAACAGCGCCGTCCAGACGCACGCGTGTGCAATTACACTAGATTTTAAACACACCGCTCGATAACATGCGCCAGCGCTGCCGAAGCGCGCAGGTAATCAATTTACAATAAGGTTTACGACGTCGCTGTTGCACTATTTTTAATAGAAAATAATTCCTTCCTGGCCCCGCCACAATTTTAATACAAAAATTTCTCCTTTCAAAATTTTAATATTACGTTATGATTTTGGCAGCATTTCTAATATTGGTAGAACAGATAATAACTATACATTTGTATTAATAAATTAGTAATAATTTATCCCATTTTATTTCAATTTGCGAGGTGGCGTGGCGGCCAGGAAGTATAACATGTTGGAACCATACTGTTTAAAAATATAATTATAAATAAGTTTTATACAATATTTAATATATAATTTTATACCTACCTACACCTTTGCTACCTGTTACCTGCCAAAGCCACCACTAGCCTAAATCATTTCCTTTCTCAGTAACATTTCTCTCTATCCAAAATTAAATGTGTCTCCTTTAATTAAGATGTGTGTATGTAATTATATGTATGTATGTATTTTTATATATTTTATTTATTGTATGTATATATTTATTATTCATACTTATTTTTCTCAAACCAGTCAGTTGCGTCACCCATTAATTTCGTCAATTTATTCCTTTCACCCAAAGGTAGCCTGGAAGAGATTGCCTTGGCGATAAGGCCGCCTATTGTGCCATTTTATTTATTGTTTATTTTTCTTTAAATCAAATGTACCTATCTTTGTGGTGCAATAAAGTACTTTTACTTACTTACTACTCAGGTTTCATGGGTGGGGATCGTTCTTAACTGTATTGGGGATACGATACACATGGAAGAACTTTCGTCTTTTATTAATATACGAACGTCTAAATTTCTTGCAGCCTTCTGTTTGACGCCAACTCTACTTGGTAAGGTATAATAATTCAAACACAAAGTAATTGTAACTAATGATTATATTTTTGTTGTTGCAATAATATAACTCTTTTGATCTTTACATTTAGATAACCCTGACACTTGTTGAACAAAATTTTATACATAAGGGGTTAGTAGGATATCGACTTGAACGCAAAATATCCACTCTATATACGAAGTGGTTCTCAACTTTTAAGTAATTTCAAAGCGGTTATAATGTTATGCGGTTTAAATTCAATTGCTATTTTATGTTCAAGGGAGGAGATAGCGATATGATCACAAATTCATTATTAGAACTGAATAAATCATAATATGATACAGTCACATAGAATTTTCTTTGCCTGTTAAAATATTTATTTATCACACATTACTTAGGACCAGCTTAACTAACCTAAAATTAAGAAAAGTAAAATAAAATGCATAGCTAATACATCAAATTAATGAAATAGAAGATAAAGACGTAAAAGTTGTGACTAATATAAGACTTTGAGATTAAATAGTTATATACAAGTGTAGGAGGGGCAGCAGGGTGCAGTATCAGAGACCTGAACTTCTCTCTTGATAGGCTCTTTCTAAGGCATCTCTTTTAAGCAAGAGTCGGGCAAACAATAGGAAAACATGAAAACAAACGTGGCTTATTCGTTAAGTGAATTAGCCTTGTAATTTTGAATTAAGCAGTCCATCTGCATGACATTTTGAAATGAACCTGTTTGAGTTTGCCGGGAAAATTCTTATAATTACAATTGCAAACCTGGACCAGTTGGACGATGAGATTTTCACTCATGTACACATAGCACTCTGTACTACTAAGCATTTCCAGAGTGGGTTCTCGTGACTAATAAAGTCTCAAGCTCTTGGTAGGTACCAAGAGCTACTAATGATCTTAGGTAAAAAAAAACAGAATGCAATCAAACAACTGAACCAATATTGATGAAATTTAAAAGGTCCAATTCCAATTCAACAAATTGTGAACTTCCTTGAAGTCGGTTTCAAAGCATACTAAGAGTTACAGACTGGTTCTTCGCCCCCCACGCCCCACACCACTCCCCGTATAATGCATCTGTGCTTATTACATAAGTAAATTATTTTAATCATTTAAATATTCATATTGAATTTGAATAAACTCAAAGAAATGAGATTAACGGGGCTTGGTGTATAATAATGAAATTAATAATACTCATTAGAATTAAATAGAATAAAGTGCTAATTACAATATAAAATCTGAATATACATGGCGCCTGGCCTGTATATAAAATAAAAAAATATTTCTATACATCAATTTACTATTCTCCTGATACTTATTTTTTTTACAATTAGTTACTTTTCTGGAACGAACAATCTATAAATGAACAATTTAAGTAGTTACAATAGGATAGGCAAATTAGCTACAATTACGATCACAGAATAAAAACATTTATACACATTGCTTCAAACGATTGTCGCAGTTAAGCATCCTTGTTTTATTAGGGTGGACTGCTCAACATAACTAACGACTCTAGAATAGGTGCAGGTACAGCGCGGGCCATTGTTATTTATTCGGTTACGAACTGCGGCCAAAAATATCACATTCTCTGATGAGGAGTACAAAATACAGGGACAGAAGCGATCTACTTCATATTTTCAGAAACGACCGAATACGTAAACATAAGTACATAATGTTATCTAACGTTTTCGCGATTGTTACATATTAAATTAAATCACTTAATACGGTTTCATTGCATTTATTATACATTATATTTTTACACATACAATTTTTGCAAGCAGGTGTAAAAATAATTGTAATAAACACGATAAACCGTTTTAATTGAAATAAGTACATAATATTTTTAAATGATGCTTAGTGTTAAGTATTTTATTTTAAAACAATATGGCACCATTGTTTATGAAACGCTGGGGTCATTAAAATATTACGTAAGCACCTAAGGGGGAGATGGAGGCATGGATCACCATGCCTCCATCAGGATGACGTCAATGGTATTTCCCAAAATAAATATACATATACATATTTTGAGAACATTAATGTTTACGTAAGCTCGGAGGGGAGAGGAGAGATATATAACTCCTGCGTTTGCGCATTCACCTGCCATTCAGGCAGGTGACTGCTAGTCAAATCTAACGACTGACTACGAGATGATGCTAATAAGACTGCCAACGACTTAGTTTGCCTGTAGTTAGAACTTCGTATATATTGTCCAATCTAAATCTGAACGACCCTCCAGTGCATTTTCTCTCACATAAAAATTAGGACGATATATGAATTACACATTACATTGTTATTCGCTATTGGTTTACCAAAAAGTAATTTCAAATTTCCAAACTAGGAACCGTTGGCGTCTCATTATTATTGTCACTACGGGACAAACGCGATTAGTTTTGAGATTTAACGATACAGATAAACTTGAAGGCGTCTTAAAAGTCTGATTAAAATTAGGAAGCATCCTAATTTCGTTCCTTTACAGCCGGGGTATAAGTGGCTTTTAGTCGCAAGTATTTTCGGTGATTTTAGTGGTTGCTTTCCGTTTGAGAAAGATGATCAGTGCTATGGCCGACTTACATCTCGATACTCAAAGATGCTCAGTAAAACCGCTGCTCTCTACCAATAATAATTATTTTTGTCTCTACCAATTATTTCAATGTTTGAGAGGAGAAAAACGAATGCCTTCTTGGCGTTCATTTCGAGAATAGGCGGTCTCTAACTAAGTAGATATGTCATGGAAAATCAATAGCTCAATGGAACGCACGTGACTTATGTTTACATAGTAGGTCATTTTAAAAAATGGAATTTAGTTTCTATCGGTAGTAGAGGAGCGTCGCGAGTTATTCCTCTGCGGAATGACAAACTCTGCGTGTCGCGGGGAGGTGAAGGGGTTGGTGGGCGCGAAGGGAGCGCCGCCGGCCGCGCCAGCCGGCCCCGCGCCACCCATCAGACCCACGCCACTCACGCGTCTCGAGTTAGACGCAGTTGCTCCGACTACAGTGGTCCCAGTTGTTCTGTAAAATACATAAGTCGAGATACAAATTATACACGATTTGATGAGGGAAATAAATCCATACTTACTAATATTATAAATGCGAAAGTGAGTTTGTTACGGTTTCACGCCGTAACTACTGAGCCAATCATCATGAAATTTTATATACAGTTCTCTGGAGTACGAAGAAGGACATATAGGCTACCTTTCATCCTGGTAAAAAGTAATGTTCCCGAGGGAACGACGTTGACGCGAGCGAAGCTGCGGGCGAAAGCTAGTGTATCATAAATGCGGAAGTAACTCTGTATGTCTGTGTATTACCTCTCCACGCTTTAACTACTGAACCGATTTAATTAAATTTGGTATGGAGGTAGTTTGAGGACTAGGAAAGCCCATATGAATCATATGGGCTTTCCTAGTCCTCAAACTACTTTTTTACTTTAACTTGGAAAATCAGTACTTTTTCCAAGTTAAAGGTATCATATGATATGATACCTTTAACTTGGAAAAAGTACTGATCCCGAGGGAACGACATTCACGGGAACGGAGTCGCGGGCAAAAGCATTTTATAAATACCTGGGTATAGCCGTGAGATCGGCGGCGGCCGACATCTGCCGCGGCGGCAGCGCTGGCGGCGGCCCCACCGGCCGCGCGCCTACGCTGCGGGGCGGGATCTGCAGCACAAACACCCGACAATACTTTATTATTGACATATTCGTCGAGAAAACATTTGTATCAAGTCAAAGAATATACACTACGTGAAAAGAAACGAAGCATGTGTGCATGCAAAAACGCTTGCGGCTGTGTGTCTGGATGTGCGTGGGGCATCAAGAGGCGCGCGGGGCTGTGTTTGCATTTCTCGCACGGCTCGCACCGGCAGGCACGAAGTGAGTAGTGAGTGGTATCAACCCTAGCGCTTACACGCCCCGGCTCGACGTCACCGGTGCCTGTACTCTCAAGCCACATTTACTCAGCCTCGTTTGGCAGGGAAGTGGGCAGCGCGAGTACGTAAATTAGGCCCGGCGCTCCCTTGATTGTCGGTTTATGGCGCGGAAGTCAAAGGAGCGGGCAGCGCGAGCGCGACATCACTTACCGCCGGCGTTCTATCGAAAAAGTACTGCTACGAGTTGTTACTCTATTACGGTTACTCTATTACGATGTATAATTTTTTTTATTCATCACCTTCATTGACCGCGGCGTCTTTTGTTTATTTTTGTATATAAAACATAAATAGTTACTTAAACCGACCAGAAATAATCCTGTCGCACCAACAGATTCGCATCTATTTAGTAAGCGGTTCCTTAGTACCCTGATAGAACTGTTTCAGATTTGATATACGATATTAACCCTTAACGCTTCAAGAATAGAGAGCATAATGCTGTGCAAAAAATTCTAGGGTAAAGAGAGACGGAAATACCTCGGCATTTTTTCCCTCTCGCACCCTTGCCATTGCATAAAAATGTAAATAATGGAAGAAAATGGTAGTAAAGCAAAACAGCAATATTTAATTAATAATGAAATAATTCCTGTTTTATTTTACATGGAATAATTAATTTATTAACTAAACTGTATGTTTACAGTTAATTTTGATTTTTTTCTTATCGAAAATAAAAGAGCAATCTTAATATAGTATTAAATTTAAATTTACTCTAGCAACCCTAGTACGATCTCAACATTGCCGCCATATTATTAATAAAAAATCCCGCAGCCTTCGAATTTTTTAAGCAGACTGAAAGAGTAAAATAATATAACTTGTTGTTTCAAGAGATCTCGTAGCGACAGTGCAGTGCATTGTGCATTATCCTTTCTCAGGTAAATAACATAACCGTTTTCAGTTAGTAAATGTTGTGCCTTGGCTAGGGTGTCCATCTTATCTGCCGAGTTTGTTGAATCTGATTTATCAGTAATGTGTACTTATAGGTACTTCGTACATAAAATCCATATTTCCATACTAATATTATAAATGCGAGAGTAACTCTGTCTGTCTGTCTGTCTGTCCCCTTTTCACGCTTCAACCATTAAACCTATTTGGAAGAATTTTGGTATGGAGGTAGTTGCAGGCCAGGGGAAGAAATTCTACTGTTCCCGAGGGATCGTGACTAAACTCCCCTTGAAAGGGTAAAATAAGGGGGGTAAAGTTTGTATGGAATTTTTCTCATTTCTAGACTTAGAAGTATAAAAATAGATACATAAGTTCACGATTACATGAAAAAAAAGATCTGTGTAGGTGAACTCTGTCTGTCTTTCGCATTTTCACGCTTCAACCATAGAACCGATTTGGATGAAATTTGATATGGAAGTAATTTGGGGCCCGAGGAAGAACACAGGTTACCTTTCATTCCGGGAAATTCGACTGTTCCCGAGGGATCGACATTAATGCTGGTGGCGCCGCGGGTAACAGCTAGTTATAGAATAAAGTTTCAAAGGCGTACTACGAACATCTCTACTGTTGCTTTTCCCTTGTACAGTTGCTATTTGTCAATAAATGATCATAGCATAGGGTCTTATCAATGACACCGACATAGGTACCTACCACAGAAATATATCAGGATAGAATGGCTACGCGTGGACTTTGCAAAGGGAACGCGTTTGTCAGTTTTTGCATAAACTACGCCACCACCATTACGTCATTACTAGCGAAGTGTGTAGTAACTGCCTTCGTGGTCCAGTGGTTAAGGCGTTTGCCTGTAGACCCGGAGGTCATGGGTTTGATTCCTACGGGAAGCATACTTTGTTTAGTTATTTCTAGTTTGGTTAGGACATTGCAGGCTTGAATCACCGGATTGTCTGATAATAAAGATGATTCCGTGCTTCGGAAGGCACGTTAAGTCGTTGGTTCCGGCTGCCATCTGGTAATCGTTAAAGAAACCACGTTAGATGCTTAGAGGCGGTTTCGAAGAACTCTGACACCAGGGTGGGTGGGACACATGGTCGATTGACCGTGACACCTACTCGAAATTATGATGATGATGAGCAAAATAGTAATGTGAAATCCACAGAAATAAATCGCGTCATTTCGATAAACAGTCATTTGTATTTGTCGATTGGCTTTCCTTTCATTCATGTACATCAAAACGCGACTTTTGATGTATTTTAACTTTTTGTATGCCAAAGTTCGAATTATTTTAGTAACATGCATTCCATAATACTTACTGATAGATATTTTAATCAACACATGGGAGCAACCTAAAAAATCTGAGATAATAATGTTAACTTTTAAATATTATCATCGATAATATCAGTTCGAGTGCAACAACGCAATGCTAATGCAGCTTTCGTGTTGCTATCACACAATTGAATTTACATTGCGCGTTCTCCTTGGAACGAGCTTTATAAAATGTTTTTAGAACGCGTATTGGATGTGAATTAGTTGTATTGTCGTTTTATATTGAAAATCGTGATAGGACTTTTATTTTATCTTTTTTTGTTGTTAATCACGATTTTAGTTAAAAAAAAAGTATTGATCCATGAAAAAAATACCTTGTTTCGACCTATTTACTTTCATACTTTTGTTTTTATAATTATATACCGCTTAATAAAGCATATGTTCAAGTTGGGACGTGCGCGCTGACTGAATGAACGTTTAACGAATCTCGTACGATCGTACAAGATTGAGAAACGCGTATGCCACCCACTTAGCCGTTCTATCCTGATATATTTCTGTGGTACCTACCTAAGTACTTCATGTCCGAGAAATCTATTCTATAGTTGGTCACCCTACTTTAGAGCGAGATAGAATTCCGAAGTTTGTCTTCGTTTCTGCTCCAATTCTTACTATGAGAGCTCAGTCCTTCTACTATAACGTCCTTGCAGATTCGACGTCAGCCATTGTTGCGAGTCGTTCAGTAAAGAAGTATGAAGGTCGAATGTGAACACTCACTCGTGTTTATTGCCACAGAAGTATTTGGAGTAATATTTCCGGCAGCGGCAGGAGCAGTGGCAGTGATGAGTGTGACACTGTGATGAAGTATAATAGAACCGCTTACAACAGGTGGGTCGGTGGGGCGCGGCGGCGCGGCGTGTGAGAGCGAGCGCGCGATGCGGGGCGGCGCGCGCGCCGGCGGCGGGGACGCGCCGGCGCCGCTCAAGCTCGGCGACGGCGGCGGCGGCCGGCGCGGGGGCGCGCTGCCCGCGCGGACCAGCCCGCCCGGACCCTGCACATGCACAACACGCAGCTCAGACCAAAGTCACCAACGATAAACAAAATCCTTACTAATATTATAAATGCGAAAGTAAGTTTGTTTGTTTGACGCAGGCGGAGCCGCGGGCGAAAGCTAGTACTTAAATAAAATAAACAAAAACTTATTTATTTCTCTCCACAACAATACTCTTATAACTAGAACAAAATTAAGTATTGTACAGTGTGCACACATTACATTATAATCCGTTGTGGAGAACTGGAGCCTGGACTGTGAGAGGAACCTGTCTTACAGGACTTCTGGCCTTCCCACAGAAGGAATAAGTACATATAATATAGAGTAGCAGAAAAAACTTAGTATAGGACATTGACTTGTATATAGCCACCTCTCGGCCTCTGACGTGGTTCCTTTTACGACTACCAGATGGCAGTCGGGACCAACTGCTTACCGTGCCTTTCGAAGCAAGAATCATCTTTATTATCAGACAATCAGATGATTCAAGCCTGCAATATCCTAACCAAACTGGAAACAATTAAAGTATGCCGTGTTTCCGTGAGTGTTACCCCCACGACCCCCGGGTCTACAGGCTAACGCCTTAACCACTGGCCCACGTTTGTTAATAAGTGTGGTGACGATGAGTAGTAGAAATATTAAAACGTAAGAATGAAAGAAGTGTGAAAGCTTAGAATGATGCAATATAGTAATACATAAGAATGTAAGATGATGAGTGAGAGAAATAGAAGGATGGGTGAATGTAAATGTGTGGAAACTTCAAAAGTGGACATAGTCTCCAAACCATATGGGGGAAAAAGTATTCATAAAAAAAAACAAGAAAAAAAAACCACTGGCCCACGGAGGCAGTCGAGAAGACCAAGGAGGTTGTCACATACTTATAGCAAGCCTACCTGGGGAATAGCACCATCGCCGGCCTGTCGCTCGAGCTCGCGCGGCCGTTCGGGCAGCCCGCGCTGCTGTCGCTCCGCGTCCCTACTGTCCGAGAGCGCCGCGCCCTCCGCCTTCGCGAAACTCGCCCGCGCCTCCTCCGCGCGATTCACTGGTGACCGCTTCTCAGCCTGCTGCATCCATTTCAAAGTTTTACTAACCACCAGTATTTGGACACTGTCTTCACAGCAGTTGAGACTACAAGGACAGATTACTTTATAATGTTCCACATAGATGACTTTGGGCAAGCAGCTTAACAAACATGGACTTTAACCCACAATATTTAGGTTTATAACTTCCTCCCTTCCCAGAAAATGTATATCTAAGAGTAATTAAAATTATATAACACACACGCGAAATCGTAGAAACCTCGTACTCTAACGTTGATGCGTCCTGGAAACGCATTGCAGTAGGAGGAAATGGTCCTGCCTAGTCAGGACCAGCAGCTTTGAATCAAGAGATAGGTAGGTACCTAGACTTTAACGTATGCCAATCTTTTTCATTTCGGGAAAACAAAGTAGGTTCATATGTAAATATAAATAAAAACACAATAAAACAACTTTTGCGTAAAACGTAACAGCGCAAGCGGTGACGCGTGTCTAGCGCGGTGAGAGGCTGACAACCTTGGGTTGTTTTAGATTTTTGCGCCGAGTGAGCCACCTTTTCTTCAAGTTTCTCTAGTTTACTTACTAATGGGCTAGTCCTGGCTTTCGGCGACGTCTCAGAGTCCGAGAGCGCGGCGCGGCCGGGCGAGCCCGGCGCGGGAGCGGGCGGCGCGGCGACGGGCGGGGCGGCGGGCGGCAGCGCGGGGGTGGGGGGCGGCGCGGGGCAGGCGGGGGACGCGGGGGGCACTCGCGCCGCCTGCTCCAGGATCGCCTTCTTTTGCTCTTGCCCCGCCGCGAAGTAAGAGAACACGCACAAAACAGCGTAGCATATCTGATCCGCCTGGAGGGTAAATCCATTAATAGAAAGTACGTTTACTTATCACCATTTAATTTTGGGATTGATTTAAATTTAAAAACTTGTAACGTACCTATAATATGACATATATTTATGATTTAACATTTTAAAAGTTTATAAAAGTCAAAAATAAATCTACTCGTGTACGATTTAAAAATTTAATATGTTTAAACTCACCTCATCGTTATTATTTTCCACAATAAAATTAATAAGAGGTTTTAAAGTTTAAGACATACCTATAGCTAATACATTTTGGAAGCGTAAGAATATAAATTGCAAGCTCCATATGGTCCAATGTCGAAGCTATGAATAACTTAATTTAAATATTATATAGTGTTAAAATTATGTAAAAATTTATGCATTCGAAAAATTCGAAGATATTACTTTTAAAGACATTATAATTTTAATATGCTTAAGAGAAAGTATTGGAGATTAAAAAACGACACAGGAAGAAAAAGAAAAAAGATCAAAATATGATGGATGAGTGAAAGAGCATCCGAAGCTGTAGATAAAAGCATGCAAAATTAAAAACAAAAACAGTGGTACATACATCTGTAGGGGTCATGAAACGTAAGGTGCATAATGCAGTTCAATTCCATTGCTCTCGACAAAGTACCGAGAAAGCCATATGGAGAAGAAACGGTGAAGATCAAGCACTACTTTCTCAGCCTACAACATAAGACACGGGAGAATGAATAAAACAAAAAGGAACAACACAACTAACATTATTTAACGTGAAATATACTTGCCATTATAGATTTGTACCTCCTTTGTATTATTTGTCTGGTTTTTGGATCTGGAATGGTCAAATTACAAATATTAATAATTAGATACAGTTTTTTTTGTCTGAATATATCTATGGACATATTGATTTAAGGTTTAGGTTTACTTGTAAAACACTAATAATCTCGCAGGTCTTGATAGCTAACTTCGTGAACGAATAGCAACGTTTGTTCCACCAGTTCTGATATACTTAAAAATCGGTGCTTTATTAATGTCATGTTGTGACATTTGTAAGTCTATGTTACTTTGATAAGCGAAAGGACGACGCCACGTACGCGCGCGGTATAGGTATTCATTCAACCTGAAAATTAAATTAATATTTATTTTTGTATGAAAGTAAAATCTGACAAATTATTAAACGTCGCATAACAAACGTTGATGTTTATGATGTGAGTAATCTAAACCTACGAGGTTAGTAGTGTGCTTTACTGGAAGCAACCTGTATACCATTTTCTTAAAATGTTAGTATAAGTATTTTACTGACTTGTCAAGAAGACAGTGGCGGAGAGTTTGTTTTTCTACAGCAAAGTTGTATATAATACCATCTTATGTTTCGTAGTAATTGAATAATTTTCAAGCTCCTTTTTGCATATTATCTATTCAAGTGATTTAAGTATTTCGCACTTGCACTTACTAAATTCTTCTAAAACGAAGATACCGCCGTTCTGTGTGAAGCATTTTCGAATATGATCCAGCCGCACAAAGAACTGAAAAGTGAATAAAACATAGTTAAGTATTTATATTACTTCACAAAATATTATTATTATAATACTTAATTGTGTGGCGTGTATGTACAACTGTACATACCTATTTATAATCAGTCTAACGTATATTTTACATTATAGTAGTACCTACCTATCTAGCTTTTGTTTAGTACCCATTACACGTATGTATGTATTGTGTTTTTTATTTAGGTGCCTACAGGTAAATATAACCTTGTAACAAATGGTCGGACGGACACACATTGGAAGATTAGTAATACGGTCCCTGTCTAGTGTGTGATTGAAGCTACTATTCAAAGTCACAAATTTACAATATATCTCAACATTCCACTATTGTTTATGAACAAATTTGTACCTAATTAATCCCACTGACGTCACTCACTAGAAAAGTTGGAGTTTGGCGTTTTAGGTCACGTGATAGATAATGAAACTTCGATTTAAATTAAAGATAAATGCTATGATTTTAAAACAAAATAAAGTTTTATTCGTATTTAGACGAAAGTGGCCTATTACTAATCGATCTGGCCATAATTATGCCTCAATGCATGCAAGTTATAAATGTCTATGATATGCCATTGAATAATGACTATTGCAAGGACCTTTTCCGTAATATCACCTCTTTCTTATTAATTTTATCTACACAGTATGTTGTTTACAGCACTATATAACAACATTGTTAATTATTACCTAATATAGTGAAATATATCATAATAGTTTTACACACGCATGCGGACACTACTGTTAATTTAATCAAGTACGATTAATTAGAAGATTGCCTAATCTAAAACTAAACGCCCCTCTAGTGTATTTACGCACATGAAGGAAAAGTATGTTGACATGTGTAAAACACTAAAATTGATCCTCGCCATTGGTTATCCAAAAAACTTGATTTTTTTAATCGTGCATTGCACAAATAAACGACAGCATGCATCCATATGGCAATATGATTGATAGCTAGATTAGTTGACATTACAGTTTGTCGACTAATCATCATCATCATCATCATCAGGTCCTTTTTAGTCTCCACTACAGGAGCACGACCCTAAGTCGACCAGTTTGTCGACTAATCCGAATTCACAATAAAATCGCTTTACAGATTCAAGCAAATATTTGTAATAAGATAAGTAATTATCTTGTCACAAATTGAAATGATTATAATGGGTGGTCAGGAGGGTCGTTCAGTTTTAAATTAGAAAATCCCTACTATAGGAAGATTGCATGCATAACATGTATATAAAAGCATTGCTCTACAATTACTAAGTATAGTTAGCGTCATTCTTCATGCGTTCATGCAGAGTGGCAACGACGATATAACATTTTCGTTACACCAGTCAACTTTTTAAGTTTTCTTTGGCAATACTGGTGTAATAAAAAAAAATAAAGTTAGGACGAAAATTCAACATTTTCGGTATTTTTTGTTGTTTTTGAACTTTTGTCCTTTTTAACTGAAAACTGTATGAGCCGGGCGGGCAAAGGAGCTCAGGCGGGCGGCGAGGCGGGTGACTTGGAAGTATGACGAACCAAGACTTACTGACACGATTTTCCTGTAAACTGTTCATTAATGTATGCTAGATTTTCGCAGCGTCCTATGAACATGGGTACAGTTGAAACCATACATATTATTTGACTTTTACTCAGAAAACGCGGGATATTAAATAGGTCGAAGTCGGTGGTGGTGCGAGGTGCACTGTGCGAAGCGAGGTGCGGTGCGGATGTACGGGTTGGTGGGGGACGGGTACGGTCGCGGGTGCGGTGCGGGTGCGGGGAGGGGCGTGCGCGACCGGCCGGGGCCGCACCAGAACTTGTGAGATGGCGAATGCTCTACGACTGACCTCGTGACTCGCGTCCGTTACGACGCTCGCTCGGGTTCCGGGTGATAGGGGACGTACGAACTAAACCTCGGCACAACGTGCGAGAGCGAAATATCGAGACCGCTCGCCGGACGATCCACGATTACGAATGCAAGCTGTCGGGTGCGTAATATAAACAGATAATAAACAAAGGGCGTCTATGCATGCACGACCGCGCGCTTCGGCGCTCGCCGCACTCGGGAGAACTAATACAACGCTAACAACGGCTAAAAACAATCGGTAAGCCTCAAAACTACAAGTAAAGCCCTACGACCTCGAACGATCATCTCTAACAGCGTGCGCCACGTGGCCGTGACAGAGATCATAAAGGTCGTAAAGGTCGCCATTACTAGTGAATGAACCACTGTGTACCTCGAAATCCTTTAGCGCAGCGGGTTCGGCGTGTCCGGAAAGAGTAGAACAGACAAAAAGATGAGATTAGTAGAGGGCGGCCGAGCGCGGGCCAAGGACCATCTCAAAAGTTCCTAGCGGAGCGCTGGGCGCCGCCAGCCGGCGCGGGGTGGCAGACAAGTAGCACATGCACATTGTATGGACTAGGTATACGTAAATCAGATGGACAACGGTCAACCTTAAATGTAAAAATCTAAGCTATTACATCGAGTTAGTAATAGAAAGATATCGAAGGGCAAAATACTATATTTATTCGACATATTAAGCTATACTTTATAATATAATGCAAAATCGCTCGAAGACGATAATATAAATGAAATAAAATGTATAGAGATATAGGTACGTATAATATTAAACAAATATTAAGATACAACTTTAAAGATACTGAAGATAAATCGAAATAGGAAAGTTTGAGTGGTCCTTGCATCCGGGATTGAACATCAGTAATAAGTAAATGAGTAATAGACCATCTAGTAATGAGTCTGAGTCGCGGGGATCGGACTGATAGATGCGACTCGTGCCGCGGCGGCGGCAGATTGAGTTGGAGGCTGTGTGAGCCCGCGTGAAGGTATCAGTAGGTATCATGTCTTCGTCGGATGAAGAAGCTTCGTTAATGTATAACAATGCGCTACCGGCACCGATACAATATTGAGACAATGAAGCATTGCCCAGCGCGGACGCGCCCGGTAGACTGGCGTACAGCTCACGTACGGCACTCTACGCGCCCTTCATCATGTTGACACTTTCAAATAAGCGAGGACACTGACAGACATCTTACCTGGCTCACTTCGTCAGATGCCTATACCAAAACTTCAAGTCAACAGTTTTATGACTAATTTTATAAATGTTTAGTATTTTTCTATCTAGTCAGTTTTGGTATAAGATCACTGTAATACAACAAAGCTGACAAAATACTAACAATAAAAGCATGGGACATACCTTGCTGTGGTGAAACAGAAGACCGACGCCTTCCATGCACACCTGAAATTTAATGAAATGCATTATTCAACTATGAAACCGTTGAAATGACAACACAATTATAGTTGTAAAAATTTATGCAAGCCGCTATTATTTTAAGTATGTACAAATTATTTTATTCAGTCTCTAACCATGATTGCCATAACAATTGATTTTCAATCATTTTTTACTGACTTCGTATATCATAGTTTTTAAAGTACTATCGAAATAAAAACCTAAGTTGCGAGTAGCTGATCTCCACAAAGACTGATTATTTAGTTTATAATTGGTTTTATAGGACTAACTTTGCGCGTGAACGTGATGACGATACATTTTTTTAATGTTTAGACTCATGTATGTATAAAGTTCTCAGGATACTGACTAGCTCCGTGGCGCAGCGGTCAACACGCCTGCCTGCGACATGGAGTGACCGGGTTCGATCCCCGGCCAGGTCAAGATGGAAAATGATCTTTTTCAGATTGGCCTGGGTCTTGGATGTGTATCTATATATATATATATATATATATATATATATATATATATATATATATATATTTGTTATAAAATATAGTATCGTTGAGTTAGTATCCCATAACACAAGTCTAGAACTTACTTTGGGGCCAGCTCAATCTGTGTGATTCGTCCGTATATATATATATATATATATATATACCTTTGACCACAGAGTTAATGTATTAACAAAAGTGGTCAAAGGTGAGATCCTTGGGACACACCAGACAAAACTGGTGCTGGTGCTGACAAAACCCGTTCAAAGCCACAAGTTGACCTCAATTAGAAACGTAAGGTTCAACCGAACAAAGTAGGAACAACCAAGCATTCCAAGGGATGGAAGATTGCAAGTTAGTAAATTATGGTTTACCTTATCAAACGGTTTACGGTAATCTGTATAAGCTGTATCAACTTTTCCCTGTTTATCAAAGGATTTGCTAAGAAAGTTTTGTGTTCAAGCAGATATGATACGGTTGGTTTTTTCTTTATAAAGCCATGTTGTTCATCAACAAGAAATGGTTGGACTTAGGAGTAGATACTATCATATATGTTAGATTTGTCTGGCAAGTATGGACCGAATACTTATAGGTCGAAAGTTGTTGCATTGACTTTGGTCTCCCGATTTGGGAGGTTATCGGGAAAAACGCCATTCGACAAAGATTTATTAAATATTATAGTTAATGGTACAACCAGAGCACTAGACTAGATGGGATCCCGCCTTATTTTATCATGTCATGTACTGACACGATAAAATAAGGCGGGATTCCATCTAGTCTAGCACCTTTTTGTTAAAGTCAAGTGATATATTAACTTTAACAGCACCTCATTCTCAGTTACAACAATGTTAGAAAGTGTAGAAGTAATCATGATTGTATTGCAAGGGCTTACCATCATCAGCTTCAAATATGGACGCAAAGGATTTAAAAAATAGGTTACGAACCTGTCGATGCTGATTTCGAATCCAACTTCATTGTTAGTGGTTAATTGTTACTAACTTTATTAGCTGGAACACACCCTTTTTACAACTGACCTGAGTCTTAGATGTTATCCATTATATATAGAGTCAGTTATAAAATATATAGTATCGTTGAGTTCCCACGACACAAGTTCAAACTTACTGTGAGACTAGCTCTTTACAATTCCTTATGTACACATGTTTTTGATATATTCAAAATATAAGGTCAATTTAAAGTGATGATTATCTTTAAATTTCGCAACTAAAAAAGGAGATCTTGCATCAATAGCATGGTGTGGTGTGGGTACCTGTATGAGGCCGCCCTCGCCCGAGGCGCAGTCCTGCACCGGGAACTCGCCGCCGAGCTCAGCCGCGTCCTGCCGCCGCCCGCTCTTCTCCATCGCCTCCTTGATGCAGTAGTACAGTGCTTTGCACTGCAACATCCGTCAAATGCCTTCTAAATGCCACACACACAGTTAAGCGAGTTTGTAAATTGTCGTGCGCAGAAATTAATAATAAATTTATTTTTTATAGTATCTGGAAACTAAATCTACGAATCACGAATTATATAAGTTGCTTTTTTAGTTGGTCTATAGGTGAGGACATTGACCTGTACACTTATGTGTCTTAACTTCTTAAGTGCTACTGGGTTTGCTATATTTAACTTTATGTACAAACAGCACCTATATTTGGAGGTCCCATGATGTTGAGATTTTGATTTCTAAACCATCTATTAAGTACTCTTTTAATTTGATATCGATACGTTGAAAGCTCAATTTTAATGAGTGGCGTGGCTGTCGCAACCTACTGGAGGGACAAAATTTAAAATATTTTTAAGATTTTTTGAGCCACCGACACGATAAGAAGAAGAAGAATGAGTGAAAAATTATAAATAATAATCTTACCATAAGATATCATCTTTTTTTTATACTAACTTTTGTTATAGCCTTATAACAACAATAGCCTTATTGCTATCTATAAACGAAATATTTAGTATAGCTGTCGTACAAAGTTCTAATATCAACATAGACAAGAAAAAAATATCATGATGTACAATTTGTGTGATTTATACTATGTATATATTTATTTGTAACATAATGTAAGACCAAAATACCTTCTTAGTATAATATTTGTGTAACTGCGTCTGGCCGCCATTCTTCCTCCAAAGGCACAAAACTCGTATCTTCGGACTGTATGTCATGTTCACAAGCCGCTCATACCACCATCGCTCCACAATTGTACCTGCAAATGTACAACGCAATTCTAGCAAGGTATTTAGTAAGATTTTAGACAACCCCGACACATCGATACCTCGGGAAATCCCTCTCCTTTTTGCCGGGATGAAATTATTCCTGTCGTTCACAATTTCAAGATGATCGGTTTAGAAGTAAAGGCGTTAAAGCGTAACAAACAAATAAGAATAACCAGCTGCTTCTCTTCCTGCGCAAGCCGTAAAAGCCGGCTGAAGGAATGGGTGAAAATAAGGAATCATGTTAAAAGGCGATGCGACTAGCAACCCATCACTATTTTGATTTCGTTTTCCACCTATACACCCACTAATAGGTACGCTAAATGTCGCTCTTGGGTCTTATGGCCGTACGTACAAAACTACCACTTTTATAAGTTACACGTGCACGGAAATCTAATTTTTGCATGGCGCCAAAATATCCGTCTGCTATTGGCTGATGTTTTTGCGCCATGTCTGGAGTTCGCTGGGCGCTTCTCCGTACGAGTATTATAAGCGAGACAGCACGAGTCCTGTTGTTTTTGGATTTCAAATATTTATGTGATAGCTATAAATTCCTTATTTCACTGTTATTTTTTTTTCGGTTTGATTCGGCGGTAGGTTGTGCTATTCGACGCCGCGAACAAAGCCGACGCGTCTTATAAAAGTAGTAATGTATTATTATATATTCTTTTTTTATAACATAGGGCGGCAAACGAGCAAGCGGGTCACCTGATGGTAAGCGATCACCGCTGCCCATAGTCTACTGCAACATTGTATTAGTAGTACGGTAGTACTGTAATAATAGTATGTATGTATGTATGAGCGAGACCTTGCGTGCTGCGTAGGATGAGGCCGTCGTCGCGCACTTCCATGAAGCGCAGCTCGCCCGCGGCGTCGCCCTCGTGCACCGTGAAAGACGCGCGCCGCAGCAGCCGCGAGCCCAGCGGCTTCAGCTCGATGTCGTTGCCGTGCTGCACACGAATATTCACTAAGAGCTTAGGGCCTCAGCACACAGCAAATTTTTAACGCACCGACGACGCGCACATGACGCGCCTATACGCGCTTCACACGTGATTCTAAGGCAACCTTGTAACCTAAGCACACGGAGCCATCGTGAAACATGCGTCTACTGTATTGTATATATTGCTTCGCGTTTTAGGTGCGCTTGAATCGGATAAACGCAAAAATTTACATTAAAGGCGCCGTAGACGCGCGTTCCTGAAACGCGCATCGTCGGCGCGTTTAAAATACCAGCAATGCCGCTCGTCTGTATGAGCTCTGAGGCGATTCACACACTGCACTACGTAGCACGAGAATGCGTGTTCTCACGTTGCTTTTAAGCTCTTTGTAAGACAAGTCTCGAACTTTGGGGCTAGCTCAATATGTGTTTTCACTATATATTTACTAATTAATTTATTGAAAACGCGTAGTGCAATACGCATTCATGCGCAGTGTTACAGACCACTCGCCTACATGCAGAGAAACACGCGCTTCCGCGCGTGGGCACACCTAGTAGTAGTGCAGTATCTATCGTTATCATGCGTGGTTTTGGCAGAACCAGGCGTTAAGCAACATTTTGTAATAGATCTTGATATCGATCGATTCACATTTTTA
The DNA here is from genome assembly GCA_947532085.1 of Elegia similella. Lineage (NCBI taxonomy): Eukaryota > Metazoa > Arthropoda > Insecta > Lepidoptera > Pyralidae > Elegia > Elegia similella. Next base: position 15,588,734 of record OX383929.1, read on the forward strand.
CAGTATATTATAGCGATAGAGTTCAGAAAATGATGCATCCTGAATGACTTCTGCATTAATGCATTATTAATACCAATTTTTATATAGAAATCCGTGCTTTGCACTGTACTACCTAATCACCACAGTAAGCTGCTGTGAGAGCCACCGCATACTATACTGCAGCCCAACACGTTTCTGCGAAGAAATCTGCATGATGATGTCATCAGGTACATCATACATCATTAAGTCGTAGTACAGCCACGGTACCGGCGAAATTAATTTTTGCCAGTAGTATGAATAGGCTCCGGCCGGGAAGTACCATACTCGTACAGAAAACAGACGTTTGAGTAAGCTTCTATGCTTCTTGATGACTGTGGTGTATATGGTGAGTGACTTGATATGCAGTGCAAACACGTGTCGCGAGCACGACAGCTGACGATGACGAAAATCTTGTGTTTACCTACCCCTTGTTTTTCACAATGTCATAAACTGTGACAGTTATCGTATGTCTAACGGGGTCGAATGAATACTACTTTACATACTCGAGTAATATCAGTCTGGATTCCGGCGGCTAAGCTGTAATAACCTTCCAAGACCAGTCAGAACTGTGACGACCTTGAGATAAAAACTATTGTAAACTCTCTCACTGTCGTAAACTTTACACGGAGTGTTGCTGATTGCATTTTCATCTGTAGCGCTTTGGTACGATCATCTGCAAAAGTCCATGTAGAAGTTGCGTAAAAAGTCGTGTGTAGCTACGGATACTATTTAAGAATAACAGCAGTTTCAATATTATATATGTGGCATAAGGTTCATGATATTGCTCAATATGTATGCCTCCCTAATCAGTGCAATCAATATGTATAGACTATTGCAGGTGACCGTACATACGTACAACAAGATGTAAAGAAAAAATATGTTTGTGTATTTAAAACAACTTACCAAAGTATGGACGACGTCGAGTAGATGATTGACTTCCTGACTGTACACAAGCCCGATGTGACTCTTAGCGAGTAATCGCCGCACTTTATTTCTAATGATATCCGCCTCCACGCCGAAGAGCACCATGGCCGCCGTCAAATTGTACAGGGCGGTGGACAGCAGTCTGTCCTCTTCGTGCTCCAGGCGTTTCCGCTCCGTCTCGCTCAGACACTTGTAGCGCTCCATCATCTCGTTGGCCCCCTGGTCCATGCCTATCATGTCGCGCTCTTGACTTACGGCATCAAGGAAAGCGTCTTCCCAGAATTGCATTTGGTCCCATAGGTTCGACCTCTCTTTGCCTTGAAGACGTTAAACAAATAAGCAACATAAAATTATCATAATAAAATGTGTAATATGACATTAATAACATCGTATATATAACTGATAGATGTTTAGGAGTCACAGCAAAGCAAATTTATCAACGTACAAGAAAACAAGACCACGCCGGATGACTGTATCCGACAAAAACCAAGGTTGACGAACACGCGGCGGTTTTTAAGCGTAAGTAATCAGTTTGTTTTAATTTAAAACCTGTAGCTCTTATTGAGTATACTTGAACAGTCCGCGATGATTTATTAATATGTAACTTATAAAAAAATTTTTGCTTCGTACATAAACACAACCAACTTCAGTCAAAACTATTTAGGAACTCAACGTTACCAATAAGTCCTTGATAAAGGTATGTCCTCGCAGTGTCAGGCGAGGTGAGCGGCGAGGTGGCGGGCACGCCGACCGGCGCCGGCGGCCGGTACCCGCTGAGCGACGACTTGGAGGAGAACACACTGGCGGCCCGCGGCTTGCCCGCCCCGCCGCGACCCACCTGAAACACCGCCTCGGTGAGACTTCGCACGGCTAGCCCGCAACAATCAAAGTGCGAGAATTTACCATCTTTTAAGACCACGATCTATTGTACTAGCTACCATTTAGTCAGTCAATAGGGGACATTGCACATACATATTTTAATGTTCGAGTTCTTTATACTGTCATCTCGCTTACACAGTTTGTCCAGCAGTAGGTACTCTAGCTACATACAATATACTTAATCGCACTATAACAAATCATTAAAGATAAATTCAGGTAAATTGTTAAGTATATATAATTGACTAAATGGCAGCTATTGAACTTTGTGAATGAATTCCTAAGTTACGTAAAATAATTCTGCACTTTCAATGTCGACAGGCTTTTATTCTGTTAATCGTATTAACCTAGTGCTTGCATCTAAAGCCAATTCAGGACGAAATTATGTGATTGATGGCATGTTTCATAGCTTTCCAGGTTTTGTTCAAACAGAAACAATGTATGACACATTTATTAGATTTAAATGTTACGTTACCTTGGAATTTTATCACCAAACTTACTTATAACAGCCATGGAACAAGCTGTCTCAAGTATAACATCCAGCAAAAAATTTGGAAAAAGTTCTAATTTGCACTATTAAGTTTATTCACTTTTTGATTTCATTGACAAAATAAAGTATTTATTCTTAAATATACTTTATTATAAAAACAAGTATTACCTGACGCGATATCGCGTATATTTTAGATGTATTTTCGTCAAATTAAATATATTTATTTGGTTGGATTAGGTACTATGCCACAACCATGCATTAGTCTACAAGAGACAAATGGCCTCAGGTAAATTTTGAAAGAAAGTTATTCCAATTCCAAGACGTGGCGATTTGTCAAACCACTAAAGCAGACAGTTACTACATGAGGCCGGTGGCCCTCGGAGTCAGCAGACATTCAACAAAAATGTTTTCTTATTATAATTTGAAATTCAGATGGGGGTGTACCGATATGTCGTTCGACAAAATATTAAACATTAATTAAACGCCATTGTTATCCCAAATACAGGTTGATTCTAAACTCCCTGGCAATATTTTATTACGGAATCAGAATCCCTAATAGACCCATCATATATTATCGCATATTATCGCGCAAATTCGTCTTATTGATTATATTTTCTTACAATTATGTTACTAGTGATTGCAAAACAAAAATAATGACTCAGAAACGGGTTCGGTATCAGCCGGTATATTAAAAATTGAAAAATAAGGTGATCGAAATATATTATCACCTCAAATGTTTTATTCATATTGCACTATATTTGCACCGTTGTGCGTTCAAGTTAAGGGTCAACAGATGTCCTAATGAACAAAGTGTAAAGATTTGTTGAAGGGCTGGGCTCCGAGGTGCGGCCGAAGCTAATACGACACGCACTAAGACTTACATTGAGGAACATGACGTCAGTGTCAGAGAGGTTGGACTTAAAGGAGGCGCGGTGGTCGAAGAGATTGGCTCGGTTGGTGGTGATCGAGCCGCTCTCGTCGGCCGAGCAGTCTGACGACGGCGCCGCCTGCCGCGCACACAAAACACGCGAGGTGTGGCTCAGAATGCCTGGTACACGGCCGGCCGGCATGCCAACCTTGCATCGCGGCTCACACACCATGACATACACAAAGTAAATGGGGGGTTGCGAGTCTTTGGATATAACATTATTGCTTCTAGAATTTTATGTTAGTTTATACGGTGAATGTAAAATAAATATTAGATTGTACTTGCAATCTCCCATTACTCATTATATGATTATGATCACTTCTTTAATCATCATTCAAATCAAAACCTCTCTTTCAATGCATTCACCCACATTATTCCATGCTTTCTGTTTGTTTTTCTTTGGACATACTAGCATTCAGATCAGTTCACGTCTCTAACAAATTTGCGTTCTTAATTGTGTATGTATTTGGGAAAAATAATAATGTGTTGTTTAAAATGGAAGGTAAAACCAATTTTTCAATCAAGAATTTTCACCATTTAAGCAAAGTTTTACCTACGTTTATTACATAGCAGATTAAGCAAAAGCAATGTTTTAAAGATATTTCACCAGTTCAGTTGCGCACATTTTAGCAAACGTGTTCTCTCAAAAGTACCATCGAGTCAAGCATTTTAAATCACTCGTCTAATTACAACACAAATACAACACTTCAAGTTTAAAGTAGAAATGAGGAATGAGGAGCAATAGAATTTGAGCTAATAAATATTTCTCATTTAATAAGAATATACAAAAATTTAAAGAGGCAACATGTAAACGAGCAACCGAACTACAATTATCAGACTATAAAGGAAATTTACTTGAAATGTCGTCTACATGTAAACATATTAAGTAGCATATTACATGGAGAATCTGTTTATACACAACATGGCGGCCCGCCCCAGCCTTGCCTTAGTGTATACTAATAAATAATTATGCATCTTCCAAATTGTGGTAATAACGTAATATAAAAGGCGTTAAAACAGTAATCATATTGTTGAATAAAATACCTTCCTTAGTTTGTTTTCATATAGGAATCATTGAAATGTGAAAGTATAAACAGGGTCTCAAATAGTAAAGATTTCTCAAAGATAATATTAAAGTTAGTTATTCATGCTCAAGAGTTACCAGATACAAGTTTATGGTTATAGACACTTATTCTCAAGAGAAACATAAATTCTCCACCATGCAACATTGTTAACAACATGTATACACCCAACCGGACAATGTTATGTAATACTTACGTCCGAGTCGAAGGAAGTGAGCTTGCTGAAGAGAAGGTTTCTCTTCTGGTTGAGCATGTCCTTGAACATCTCCGTCGTACTTTGTACTTCGGCCGAGTCCATGTCCGGATAGTTTACAATCGGTACGTCTGGAGGAGAGAGGAAGTAAGTATCTTGTTTTTTATCGACGTAATATACGATCACTAATAAAACTTTTCCTGCCACTTAAATAATTGCAATTTACTTATGAAGGTTCAGTAGTTTCTCTTTGGAACAGTATTTTTAATACTTGATCGAGGTTCCCGGGTTCCAATTCGCAAAAGCATTCTAATTGGCAGTCGTGATAGAGCCACGCTACCGGCAAAATTAATCTTTGCTATTAGCATGAATGAGCCGGCTAGTCCAGGGAAGTACCACACTCTCACAGAAAATCGACGTTTGAGTAGAAGCTTTACTGCTTCTATGCTTCTTTCGGTGAGTGAGAGAGCTGGGGGAGGGGGGGGGGGGGGCATTTCTTCCTCCCTTGTCTGTAAAGTTTACGGACTCTAATTTTACCTGATAACGGTTAGAGATAGATGCGTGATAGATACAACTGCTACTGCTGCTGTGCTGCTGATACAGCCGGTGTTCATCGATTTATAAAACGTTATGACGTCAAAAAAAGCTGAGGATGTAACAGTTACCACGCGAGTATGTCTGAACAAAAGGAGTACGCACCAGTCTGCGAGCTCTTCCTGGAGGAAGGCTCGGAGGGCGTGTCGAGGTCGTGGCGGTAGTCTGCCAACCCGCCCGCCAGGCCCGGCTCTAGCGCCGCCAGCTCCTTGCTCCAATAGTGCGTGTGCGCCATCTCCGCCAGCTGGAACACCGACGCCATGCCGCCCAGCCCGAAGTTGGAGTACGTGTGCTCCAGACCGTGCACCACCGCTTGCAGCACCTTCAGCATGCCCTTCCACACCGGCTTGCTCACGAACTGCAATGTTGTGAGTCATTTAATATCATCATCATCATCATGTCTTTTTTAGTCTCCATTCTGTAGTGCTCCTGTGAGCACGACCCTCTCTGTACTACTGGAGCCATACTTGGCCATGTCATTTTAGTATCCCAAATCCCAACTAATATTATAAACGCAAAAGTGAGTTTGTTTATTTGTTGCGCTTTCACGCCGTAACTACTTAACCTCATCATGCAATTATGCATACAAGTTCTCTGGAGTACGGATTAAACAGTACTGTTCCCGAGGGAAATACGTTGACGCAAGCGAAGCTGCGGGCGAAAGTTAGTTAATTTGCAAACAAAAATGATAAATACTGGTATTACTTCAACTGTGTGTACCTATGTGGTTTCTTTTAATTGGCGTTTTATTTGACAGCTCTACTTTATGAATTTGGTCAATAACAGGTTAAAAAAATCTTTCATAGTTCCTTATCGTCCACTTTACCGTTAGGCGTTGGCTTGCGGTTGAAGTTTCTGTTCAGCTTGCTGAGCACCGTGTTGTAGTACGATTCGAAATTAATTAGGTACATACCACATCATCCACATTGCCGTTAGGCGTTATCTTGCGGTTTAAGTTTCTGTTGAGCTTGTTGAGCACAATGTTGCGATAAAACTCGAGTAGCTAATTAGGTACTTACCACATCATCCACTTTATCGTTAGGCGTGGACTTGCGGTTGAAGTTCCTATTGAGCTTGCTGAGCACCATGTTGCGATAGGATTCGTCCTCCATCAGCTTCTTCAGCCGGTTCAGCTTTAGCCAGCCTACGCCTTCGCCCTCCAAAACGTGTTGGACCAGCTGAACAAAATAATAAACTCATACCGTCTTATTATAAAACGCGGACTAACTTTAGTACCTGGTTTAAACCATTATCCGACCAAAACAAATTGACAATGACAGTTGACCAAACGTCAAAGTGACAAGCGTCGACTTATTTTGGTCTGGTAATGGTTTAAACCAGGTACTAAAGTTAGTCTTAGTTTTATAATAAGACGGTTATTGTTTAAATGGAGATTTCTCACTTTGCGCGAAAATATATAAAGCTGTGATTTACAATAGTCAAAGGCAACTAATTGTGTTGGAGCTACAGTAATCTAAGCAGGCAGTGAAAAGGTTCTAGCTGTTTGTGGACAGATCCTAAGCCTCGGATGTAAGATTCGTTATAAAATGTGTTTGTATTATTGTTGTGTATTGCTTCTTGATTAATCGAAATCGAGTCTTAGATATTTATTTTGTGCCAATATTGAGATGAATTTTGTCATAACTCGTTCCAGAGACAGAACTCGGTAGTGACTCCATAGAGGAAACTTATTTCAAGTGTTCAGTACTAACGTCATTGAGGAAGGCCTGGTTCTCGGAGTTGGCGGAGGGCCGGGCGTGCGGCGGCGAGGGCTGCGGGGCGGGCGGCGCGTGGCGGATGAGCGGCGAGCGCTGCACCAGGCCGCGCGCGCCCTGCGAGAACGGCCCGAACGTGGCCGCCAGCGCGCCCGCGCCGCCCGCCGCCCCGCTCGCCGCCCCGCCCGCCGCGCCGCGCGGGGACTCCGCCGGCTTGGCCTGTTTGCCTGTATAAACCAATTGTTATTTTAAAACGCAGTTTTAACTATTGACTCATCTTACATAATGTACGCAACTTATGGAAACGAGCGCGCGTGAAGCGCGGGCAAAGAGTCTGTATTAGCTTGGGCAAAAAATCATTTGTATGTCTCGCTGTATGGTTGTTCTACACTATAGGTCGCATTTCTTAACCGCTTACAAAATTTCATGGGTACCGAAATGTTCAATAATTACATAGAATTTTTAGTCGAGTCGGACTCCGCCGGCTTGCCTGCATGAACCAATTGTTATTTTAATACGCAGTTTTAATTATTGACTTCTCTTACATTGTAAGAGTCTGTTTCAGCTTGGGCAAAGAATCTTTCGTAAGTCCCGCTGTCCGGTTGTTCTACTCTAAAGTTCGCATTTCTTAACCGATACCCATGAAATTTCGTGAGCAGGTTCAATAATTACATAGAAATTTTTGTCGAGTCGTCGATTAAAACAGATTCAGAATTCAAACGACGGGTTTGGCATAAAGAACTTAAGCGCCATTGCGAGTCTTTACACCTCTAACTCACAATAGTCCTAAGCGCCATCGGCCGCAATGGCGCCTGGCGCTTAGGACTATCGTGAGTTAGACGTGTAAAGACTCGCGAGACGCGAGGTCTACAGCTCACTGGGCCACTAGTATTTCAGAACTAATAGGTATATATATTCGTTCCATGTTCTTCCTCGTATATAGCTATGATTTAAAGTTAGATTTTTCTATTGATCCATGACCAAACATGAAACCTTATGATTCAAATGCAAAGCTTTGAAGAATAGCATACAAATATGAACCTTTGGAGCCGAAGAAGTCACTGAACATGCTAGAAGTGGAAGCTGCAAGGCCGTTGAGATCCGAGCTGATGTTGGAGAAGAAGTCTCGGTGCGTGGTCGCCAACAGATTCGTGGTTTGTAAGGCTGTGGAGTCCCGCCGCCCGCCGCTGCCGCTCGAATCTTGACTCTCGCCCTAATAGACCATTAGTGAAATATGTAGCGAAAAAAAAAACGCCAATTTCATAGGATACCTATATATTAAAATTGGTGTTTTTTTTCTGTTAATATTTTGTAATGTAGGACATTACAAAATATTTTTTTTATTGGGTAAAGTGGCTTGGTAAAAATATAGGGCATTGTGAGTGAACAAATTAAACCGGTAAAATAAATGTCCTTCTCGTCCTCCTCCTCGGCCCTCATACGAATCTTATACGAAATTACATCTAAACTCGTGGTTCAAACGTGAACCAGATAGACAGAGAAATGGATTTGTTAATATACCTTAATGAGTAGTCCTTTTTTAGCAGCGGCCTCTTTGGCGCTCTTGGTGAGATCTCCGAAGGTAGACTTGCTGACGTACGTGAGATCCTCGAAGGTGTTCTTGCTAACCGCAGTCGCCGTCTTGCTGGCTTCTAAAGCAGATTTCGACGCTTCTTGCATGCTTTTAGACGCTTCCTCTGCCGCTTTTTTGGCATGAAGTGTTAACTACGGATAAATACATTTATTTTTATCCGAATCGTCCCAAATACATGTCGTCAGTCTTCGTGCAGAAATTCAATGGTCAAGCCAAAGTGAACTAACTGTATCTACATGCGCGTGTGAGGTTAATGCTCTTTGTGTAACATACAATGGAAAATTCAAAGTTAAATTCACTGTTGGAATATGATCCACGCCGTGGAGTAAATGATATTTAGTAAAATTATTAAAAAGAGGTACCTAGTTCTAAAAGGCCTTATATCTAATTAATTCTTCTAACAAAAGCAATGTTACTGGCAACATACAATATAATTACTGTTTTTAATGAAGTAGTTAGTAATAAGATTTATGATCAATATACGATTATGGTATCCACTTCCACCCTACAAGCTGGATCATGAAATCGAATGAAAAGTTAATTAGCGAGTAATTGGTTCTGCAAATAACTTCAAGTAAGTCTAAGAGATGTAGCTCTACGTCGTCAGCATGGCGCTACGGTGTCCGTGCATTGCTTGCATCACTCAGCACTCAGAGTATACCTGACCGAAGGGAGCAAACATTTTCTTCTCATCGCCGTCTGTCACTTTTCCTTTCTTTGATTTTCGTAAAATTAAGAGAAATACATAGTTTATACAACATAAAGAAGTTCGTATTTGTTTGAAATAAATATTTAGAAGCTTTAGTGCGAATCACAACTGACAAAATAATTCAGACATGTCCAGCAGCATCTAATGAATGGTGTCCATTATATCATCAACAATATACGTAATGGTCCAAAAAAAAAAAAACTCTTTTACAAGAGTTTCACCGCCATATTAAACGCCATTTTTATTAAGGATTGCCTGACATTCTCTTCTCTTGTAACTCGCACTAGGGGTTCATTCAAATACAACGTAAGGACAGAAGGGAGAATGGAGCCTTGACTTAATTTTGATGACATTGGGGCCGAGAGGGTTTGCATCGTGATGATACGCAAAAAAACACTTTTTTGTGAAAATAATACTTAACAATGTTTATGTAAGCTTAGGGAGAGATGGGAAGACTTTTTTTTATGACATTGGTCGGCAAACGAGCAAGCGGGTCACCTGATGGTAAACGATCACCGCTGCCCATAGACAACTGCAACACCTGGGGTGTGACAAGAGCGTTGCTGGCCTTTTAAGAAAACATAGACCCATTTTTTGAAGGTTGCAATGTCGTATCGATTCGGGAATACGGCCGCAGGCGTGCCTTTTGCTGACAATAGGAGGGACGGGATTATAAATAGCTGATGTCGTACTTACGTAATACTTGAATGGCACCAAGGCAATCAGTGAATACAATGAGGGTTTTCTTAAACTTTTACCACCATGTATCAGCACTGAACTGTCGGATTGTCAGTCTGATGAGCTGTTTTCTTTGAATAATAATTTAAAACAGCAACAATCGTCCAATAACGGCTAATTTGACATGACGTCTCAGTGCTGCCACCAATTGTTTCACAAAACGTTAATTATGAAAGTCACCTAGATGTATAAATGTAGAGACTAACCTTGTCCATATGCGCGAGTATGCCTTCTTGACTGCTCTGCCGCGTGGTCTCCCGGACGAGCTCCTTCGCTTGCGCCGCGAACTGCTCCAGTAGTGACGTTTGCGACTCTTGTCTGGACACGCCACTGCTGGCGCTCTAAAAATGTATTTAATGACTTGGTTTAAGAAATCGTTAAAATATCTATACAGCGTGAAATTTAACCAACGACATTCCTGTAAAGGGGTGACTAAGCTTGTCAAAATGAACAACTTTCCCTATAGGACTGGTAACTAAAAAAAATACATTTTCATACAAAGATGTTCGGCCGGCCCGAAAATTAGTATGGAAATGACAAAAAAAATGTTCCTAGCATTGGTCTCATAGGAAAAGTCCACGATTAGACCACAATCTTCGAATGAATGAAAATAATGCTGAGATTCGGAGAAGACCAGTTTATTATATCTACTAAGCCAAAAAGTAAAGATTGTCTAATTTAAAACTGAACGCCTCTTCACCAGAGAATAATACTTATTGTTGAGTTTTACTTGAATGCGTAAGGCGATTTTATTGTGAATCAAACTTAAATGTCAAGTAATCTAACTATCAATCCAGGTATTGTCAAGTATGGCGGCATTCGCGTGCGACACGTCGTCATTAATGCACACGTCTGTCGACAGGGCCAGTAGTTTGAGAATTAAACAAGACTTTTTGAAAAACCCAATGGCGAATATCAAAATATTTTTTAATAAGTAATCCTTTCATATAACACAAGTAAACATTCACAAGATCTTACCTTTTTAATTAACTGTTAAAACACAAGCATACGCCAGTGATGTGCAGTCTGTATAGACAAATAGACAGTGTATACCCTGCAATCTTATTTATTTTTTTCTTTAACAAAAGTGTTATGAGAGACCTAAGGTCGCAGGTTCAAACCCCGCCCGCGTGGATTATTTTCACCACATTTTATTTCGAAATTTAATAAGAAGAGTAGGTATATCAGAATAGCATTGTAAATAAAAAAAACTTATAAAAACACTCAGGTAGCATTAACTAATGAATCTAATTTGGCATTTAATTTTTAAAAATCAATTAGCGATGAAAAGTTTTTCTTGTAAAACTTGTATCAAGTTACCGTACCGTACGTTGTATACCATCTTTTGATGAAAAAGACAACAATAACAAATGGTCGATCTTAACCACTTGGAGCAAACGATTGATTAGTTAATTTAAAAAATAATATTTACAATATGATTTTTTTTCTATATTTGCTTTCGGTACGAGTGTACATTCTTTTGTTTATTTTGCATTTTTTTCCAATCATAAAAATGGTTAAACAGACTTCAGTCGCTGTGAATCTAGAAATAAGAACTTGTTTACCTGTGTTATTTATTAGGTGAGTTGTCATATTATGTCTCTGTATCATAAATGTATGTGCACGTCACTGGCGTATGTAATAGCCTCGCGGCAATATGTTGCATTTGCCGTAAACATATTTCATTTAGCGCGCCAGCGCCTCTGTCTCGGTTGCATTATAGAGAGTTCTCCGCGGTGTAAAGCTATGGTGGTGTCGCGGTGTGCTACCTTAGCATGCGAGTGCCTGTGCGAGGGAGTGAGCGCGCGCTCGGAGTCGCTGGTGCTGCCGCTATCAGGGGGCGCGCGCGCGCGCGACACCACGGTCTTCGGCGTGGTCGTGGAGTTCGAGTCCGACTCCCGCCCGAAGCTCCCACTGTCCGTGTCCTACACACATTCATTGGCTTTTGTCTAGCAACTACTTTGTCAAATGTGTTAGTGCTATTTACAAGCTAGCTTACGGTAAACGCGTACGCAATCTAGATATAACTAATTTTATCTAATTAAACTCAAATAGCAGTGATAACTAAAATGTTACGTAATGATAAGTCAATAAGAGCGTTGAGGATTTTAGCTATTAGGGCGGCGTAACTATTTTTAATTACTCATTTAGAAGGTAGACAACTTCAGCCCAATCCAATCGTCAGATGAAGCAACTATTATGAACAGTTGTGAAACTTACGCTCTTCTTTACGGGCGGGGCGTGGTCTTCAGCATGCCGGTTGTCGGCAGGCGCTTCATCGTCGGAGAGGTCGCTGTGGTCGGAGCTGGAGGCGGAGGGGGAGGGGGAGGTGGAGGCGCGGCCCGCGGGGGGCTCGCCGTCGCCGAACATCAGCGAGGAGGGCGGGCTGTACACCTGCGGAGATACTCTACTGGTTAATCAGCTCTATGTTGTTGTTTTGAAAAATCTTAATTGCAAGACAATATTTCTTTCCGCACCTCCTGATTTTTCAGATGATGTTGTGGAGATACTATCGGACAGTTAACGAGAATAAACCCGTCACTCTAAACCAGCAAGATGTAACATATCAACTCTGTATGTGTGTATATCATTGACTAACACTCACCGTCTTTGGATCCAGCGAAGATGACAGCGTCATTGGAACTTGTACAACGGCGCTATAAGTTTCCCCAATAACATGCTGCTGATGTGGCTTGCCACCTAAGAAAATAAGAATATGATACATTTTCTTCGAAAAAGTTATTATGGTTCGAGAATAATTTAGAAATAAAAGAAAAGCAGTTACCTGGTGATAAGTCAGACGAAACCATTTCCGAAACAAAGTCACTAAGTGATGAGTACGAGGAGCTCGTGCTTTCGGCGGCCTCGGAATCGGAACCGCTCTCATCTGCCATGAATAAAACATTACTTCTTTACACTTTTTCTATTGTTTTACGATTCCACAAAGCAAGCCTTACAACTCACGCAGATATGTAAAAGAAATAAATATTGATTAAGCGCCCTCATCTGAGATCTGGGGCTTTTTTATTTTGTCACAAGATATTACAAAATAGAAAAAACTTTATTACAAACAATAAGAAAAAAAGAATCGATTTTTATAATGACATAACTTGATGTGAAAGAACTAGATACTTTGAAGAATTGACCTACGACTAACCTGTAGGTTGGTTTTCTTGTCTTTGCAGTTGTCTCAAAGCGCCATTTAGAGAACTGCCATCATCCCAAACGGGAAAACGGATGGGTTGTAGCGTATCAGCAAACCACTTTGGTTTGTCGCCGATTTGGCGTGGGTCGAATACGCCCGTCTGCACCCGTAGGAACGCCACGTTGCAAGGTGTCAGAGACCATTCAGCAAGGAATTCTACCGCCTAAAACAAATAAGCATGTAATCACTATCGATTGAATCCATATAGAAATAACACATTTTGAGTAAATATATTTTAGTTTCATCAATAAGCGAAACACAGCGGGAACATTTGGTATTTTTTTCAAAATTACTGATAAAGTGATAATGAAATGTAAAGATGTAAATCAATAAATAAGAAATAAGATCTGGCCTTTACCTGTGTTCTCGCGAACTTATTAAGAAAAGACGTAGTTCTCGGTCGTGACCGGAGAAAACTGTTGATCTGGAAGGCCACTACTGGCCTCGGATAGAGCCGCAGCGTGCGCGTGTGCTCCATAAAGTTGGCCAAGATGTTTTGAGAGTTGAAGAAGCGGACCTGAAAGTATATATATATATATATATGGTGATAGAGGTACATTTTTTAGTACTGACATGTCTAAAACAAACATATCTCTCGTGGAAAATTCTAAATACCTTCGTATCTAAAGAAAAAATAGCATAAGATTTATACAGTGATTTTGAACATCTGCGATTTTCAGCTTATATTCTTGCAATTCTATATTTCATTAGGGGTTCTGATTCCAAGAGTTCAGAGTTTCAAAATTTAGCCGTGTGTTATCCGACAGAGTAGAATAGGACCACTCCAAGTCTTCCCGTGGATGTCGTAGAAGGCGACTTAGGAAATACAAGCTAACAAAGCTTATAAACATCTGTGAGACCTCTCCAACCCGTCTGGCCAGTGAGGAGAGTGTAGGCCAAGTCCTCTGTCTGCTCTGGCCAAGTATGGCTCTAGTAGTGCAGAGTGTCATGCTCCTGCAGTGGAGACTAAGAACGACCTGATGATGATGATGATGAGAGTTTCAAAATTACGCGGTATAGACCGTCGTCCCAACGCAATTTTCAGATGTATAAGATAGTGTTAGGGAACTATAATATATGGATGGGCACTTCTTTAGTGAACATAAATATTCAATTTCATACATCCGGTTAGGAAGGGTAGATATGGAAGTTACGGAAGTTTGAAAAGTTAAAAATTTGGTTATAAAAAAAACTTGGGGAGTGTTTGTGTTAAAATTCTTTATAAGCAAGATCGGCAGTATTGCTCTGAGTAGTTTAGACCGACCGACGCGTTGGGACGACGGTCTAATCTATATTTAATATAATTATAAAGCTGAAAGTTTGTTTGTTTGAACGCGGTAATCTCAGGACCTTCTGGTCCAAAAAAAAACACATTACGCTGCGTAGACCAGTAGGTCCTGAGATTAGCGCGAACAAAGAAACTTTCAGCTTTATAATATTACAAGCTGTTGCCAGCGACTTCGTCCGCGAAAGCTATCCTATCTTTCAAGTTGGATCGAACTGCACATGGTGTGCATTTTATTATAATCGGTTAAGTGGTTTAGGAGTCCATTGAGGACAAACATTGTGACACGAGATTTATATATATTAAGATTAAGTATATTATCATCAATGAAAACGGGGGAAAATTATTCATCTGTACTAATAAAACTGACTTAATGTACGAGCTATGCTCTAGATATAGCAATGCAGCTTGCATGCAATTTTTCACTATATTTTATATCTAAATTTATTAAGAGTAATTAAACATAATAACAGAAATTGCCGCGGACGAAGTCGCGGGCAACAGCTAGTATGAAATATGACCCAATGTAGATATGTTAGCGAAAGGAGCTACGTGTGAGCAGCTACGTAAACCAGTTGTCTAGGATTACTGATTTGGATCTTTTTAACTCTAGTGCAGCAACAATAAGACGGCAACTATCCAGGCAATTCTTTAATACTTTAAAGTCTTTACTTATTATTGCGTTTGTGATGTTATGGTGCCACTGTAATGCGGATTATGCTTATGTAGGCGTATGGTTAGTTTTAATTATTTTAGTGCTCTAAAATTGTTAATAATATTTTTTGTTGCTATTGGCGGGAACTTTTTATTGGCTTTCTTTTTTGTACTTAAGTTTATATATTATTGTATTATAGCTGTTAGTTCTCCTTAATAAATAAATAAATAAAAAGGAACTTTACCATAGCGACGCGGGTGGCGATGTCCACGGAATCCACGTCATTGCCGTAGATGAGCGGGTTGAACGGCTGCGGCTGGTGCGGCGACGCGAGCGACAGGCGCTGCGGCGTGTGGCCCGCGCTCACGGCGCCCGCGCCGATGGACACGCGGCGGCTCTCGGGCGTGCTGTGGGGGGCCGACTGCGCGCCCTCACTCGACGATCTGAATGATGCTGGTTGTACCCTTCAAAATAAATTAAGTTGTAGAGAAGCGAAAAAGAAAATAAATAAAGGAATAGACCATGCGTTTTCATAAGTTTACTACAGCAAATTTTCATATAAAATTTCATAATTTTGGATATGGGACTTTTTACTTAAATTATAAAAGTAATTATTTTATTGGTTGTTGTTTCTGTCAGATTAACAGCAACTGGTAGGACAATCGAATAAATAGGTAATATCCCGGGCTACAAAGACACTTAAGTTTAGATGACCATAGTATATGTCGATTGATTAGTAAGTATTTAACACGGAGTAAGAAGGAGTTGCCTTAATGCTCACTGCCTTAGAAACGTCTTGTGTTGAGTATATTATTTCTACCAAAAAAGTTCGGCTATTCAGTGATAGATGGCGGGGCTACGTCATTATATCAGGCGTGGACGTATTAAGGGAATTTAGAAAATATCAAATTTTATTAAGTGTAACATTACAACAACACAAGAAGCAAGGTCCCATATTGTGCTCGTGTTTGATGTTGTTAAAACTTTTCTCACAGAATAAGTACTAGTACTTACGTGCAGAAATCTTACTCTGCAAAGGTATTCAAAGAAATATCAACTCAATGTGGTTAGCTATATGCTGTAATTTAGTTCCCGCCGGAACGCAACATCTGTACGTTCAGATACCTACAGAAATCCATTGCAAGTCAGTTTTATTCTTAAAGCTCAGACAAACGATTAATTCATTGAAGTCGGTGAATACAGAGAACAAAACGCGAGTCGTCTCTATTGGATTTTCCCGATTTTACCGCTTCGACGTGGTCACCATGCGTAGGTATATTTTCGATACCGACACGGGGAGTGAGACAGGCCTGGTTTTTAGTATAAAATGCTCGGGGCCCGAGTTCGACTCGCACTTTTCACGGCTACTTCCCATTTGGTAAACTTCCCATTTCGTAAACCTCAAACTGTACCTACTAAAAAGTTGCGTTTGGTAAACATTTCGTTACTTCATACATTTAATCCCATTTGGTAAACTTTGTTAGTATTGTTATTTTTGTACGGTACAGTCAGTGTCAAATTAGTATTAAATTAGAGATGTATATATTTTTAAATGCTTCAGTCTTGAGATAGTATCTCGACCATCAAAAAGAATGGCTGATCAAGAAGAAGTAAAAAAAACGTATTAAAGTCTGTAAAAATACCACGATGCTACTAAAAATACCACGTGCTTTTCCCGCAAAAGAAGCACCGAGCGGGTTCTCAGGTAGGGATTTATTGTCCTTACCATCGTTTTAAACAAAAGGTAAACATTTTGCATGTATTTTTTATGTTATTGTACCAAATCTGTGATTATTATTGTTTTTATATTTTATAGTTGATTTAGTATGTATTTTTTTACGTTAACGTACCAAATCAGTGACTGTTTATTTTTATATTTTATAAGTAGTTGATTTCGTATGTATTTTTTTATGTTAATGTACATTAACATAAAAAGATAGTACCAAATCTGTGATTATTGTTTTTTTATATAAGTTGATTTCGCATCTAGATTGACTTATGTTATTAAAAAAATAAAACTTGTCATCGAAATAGTCAAATCGAACTGTGATTTTTCTTAAATTTTTTGAAAGTTATTTGTACACCCCACTTTTTATTTCTGTTTTTTAATATCAATATGTGTAAATGGCATACGTACACATAATCCGACTATTGTACCTGTGATTAAAAATATTTAACAAAATAAATGACAATGTTATCATTAGTTTCGTTTTTCTTTTTTTACTTGACTGTACCCATTTCATCTGAAAGTTTACCAAATGGGATATAACACAAAAAAATATTGAAATGTTTTCGAAATGGGACTAAATGTATGAAATGTATAATGTTTACCAAACGCAACTTTTTAGTAGGTACAGTTTGAGGTTTACGAAATGGGAAGTTTACCAAATGGGAAGTAGCCCTTTTCACTTGTTGTTTTATGAAATACTCGGCACAAACTGGAATATTTATTTGAATTCAGGCAAATTAATTAAGTTAGATAATCACGTCATCATCCCTTGAGCTGTAGATTGAGGACGACAAGATGTTAAAATATGTTATACATATATGTAAGAAACAATAAAGTGTCAGAAAATTAAATAAAATTATGTGTAAGTGTGAAGATAGGAAAAAAGGTTTTTGAAGTGGAGAGGACATCAATTACACTTTTTCTATACAAGTGTCAACGTCTTCTGGGAGACGAGTACACACGAGTATTCTCAAAAAATAAAATATTTGTCATCCTAGATACGGTCCTGAAATATGAGCGTGATGACGAATGACATAGAGTGACTAATACCAAATTTACTACCGCGAGTAAATTTACCCTCGATATTTCTAGATTCTAGATCTGCCCAAGAAAGGTTGGCATTAGGAAGGTGGCTGTAAGCGGTGGCTTCCACTATTACGGCAGCATTAATACTGTCACAATAGTGGACCCCGGGTTCTAAGGCACTACAGTTTAGGATACAACCGGGAAAACGTTCAAATGATGATGATGATGACAGTGTGAGAATGTTTAAGTAATAATTATTTTAGTGATATGTTTGTCAAAAACAAAGTTTGTACGAAATAAAGCAAAATGCCGATTAGAAAAAATTATATTTCTTTTTCTGTAATACTGTATTTAAAGTTTCCGTAGATTATCTCATTCATGAACGTTAACTTGGTGATAACCACTCTATATCATGTCTATATATAATAATTCTATTCACCACTAGATGGCGCTTTGTAAAAATTTCTTTACGTAAAGCGTAATAATGATGACATCGAGAATTATCGACATCATAATATTTAAAAATATATATACAAATTAAATAACGGCCTGTTTTCTTGCGAAGTATCTTTTTTACTATTTTTAATTTTGTGTATATAAGATATTTCATGATATAAGGTATTGGGGAAAAATTAGAAACGTATTTACAACCAAGCAGCGATCGTTCGACTTCAAAGTGAACGCTCGCAAACTGATGACAGCGCCTCTGGCGTTGAGTAACTGGAATTAATGTGGTGACGTCACAGGGCTACAACGTAATTCCGGTTCTATATTGGTAAAGGCATCTCCTTTTTACTCCGTGGTATTTAACTACACCAGGAGTTCCCAACCAGGGGTCGTGTACCCTAGGAGGACGAAGCGTGAACACAAGAGAGCGTAATTACTTTGCATATACCATATTTATTGATTTTGTAGGTATCTTTTAATAAAACATAAGTTTAAGATTCTAACTCAAAATGACTTTGATCCATCTCCAGACTTTGACAGTGGGTGAAAACCCTGATCTACATACTAAGAGACTTACTTGAGAGTAGCTCCTCCTACACTGTCCCTCCTAGACGGCATTAGCAATGCTGTTGCTTGTTCAGCAGTTGTGTTGGTCAAACTGTTTAGAGCCTGATGTACATTAAGACAAACACACAGGTATTAGTTATTTTATTTATTAAACTTACAAATTAAATGAGGTTGCTTATCGAAGCCAGCTTCTTTTTAACGCGTCTAGTTTGTGTGTTATAACGCTTGCTACTTAAAAGTGTCCACTACTAAAATTAAAATAAGAAACCAACTTGTCAAATCGAATTAGATTATCTATATTTACATATTATAAGGTATTCGTTAAAGTTCAATGTTATAAGTATTTCGGGCTAAAAGTCTTGGGTTTCGTAGCTAACATAAGTCTTGCCATAACATTGTCACAGATTGAAATTTCCACAAAACAACAACATTCTTGGAAAAGTAGATAAGATGTTTAGGGAACTAAACATGGACATTTAGAATATTCGTATGTCTGTTAGGAGCTCTTGTCGGTGTCATTGTGTGGAAAGAAACGCTCACAATGTCTCTTTTTACATTTTTCAGAAACAATGGAATAATTTGCCATTCCTTTACCATTTCAAACACTAGTGATTGATCTACGTCTTCTTTGGGAAATTACCTCCTCTTATTAAATCTTTTTTCAAAATTGAAAAATGTCGAATAGTTTTTGAGATATTTCGAAAAACTAAACCCCCATTTTCTGTTACATAATTGTTTATTACTTTTGCAATTTTTGCGAGTCTTGAACTTTCTCAAAAAATATCTACATGCCATTCCAAAAAATCAAATGACATTTCAATCATAATTTTCGGAGAATACGAAAAAGTTTTGACCTTAAACCTAAACCTAAAAGTACTTGTTATTTATAGGTATTTTTATCCAAATAATAAATTTAAAAATTATTTTTTTGTTAAATTAATAAAAAATTAATAATTTTTTAAAATATTATGTCAGTAAAAGTTTTTTTTTAATTTATTTCATTATCTTGTTGTACATTTGTCATGGTATTGCATTACATAAGTAGTAGTTATGAATAAACGCGTTTATGTTATACAACTTTGACAGTTAGCAAGACAAAAGTGTGAATAGGTTCCTCGTTAGACTACGAAACCCTAAAAATGCAAGCGGAGGGCTCTTCTTTTTTAAATAAATACTTTGTAGTGAAGCCTTTTTTTACTTTCACTTAAATGCTTTTTATTTAAAATCATTTACAATATAAAATGTAGCATAGTCACTAAATATAAATTAAAGCTTATGTAATATTTTTTTGGCATGTAGCCTCTACAGACAAACCCAACAATAATATATTTATGGAGCAATACATATCATAGCACAAATACAGTAAGTCAAACCATGCCAGCACAGCCACAACACTTCCAATGACTGAAATCGTGTCAATGCAATGTACCTACCTAAAGTATTCGAGGAAGGTATCTCTGCAAAGTTGAGTAGAGTCGAACATGTCATAATAGGTGTAAAGTGTTTACCGATTGAACACTTATTTCAGCCAATAGCACAACCTTTCAAAATGCGTAATTAATGATAATATGAAAAAATAATTATGTAAAATTAATTGATTCATATATAAGTTAATGCAATGAAAATTCTGAATAAAATGAACTGGAATATTATACAAGTAAACATTTTGGAAGGTAGAAATAATTACAAATATAATAATACTGGCAAAATATGTAGAGTGAACAGAGTCAAAGTGTGCAATGTAAAATGGTAGATATTTACACCAGCTCCGGCGTTTCCCATGAGATGCATGGCCTAGCGACGGAAGAAGTGAGGCGATTGTTAGTGAAAATAATAGTCGAGAACAGGTCCAGAAAAAGTGCGAGGACAAGATAAATGAGTATTTGTTGGGTATTGTTCGTCACTTTTTGTTTAAGTAGGTATATGTTTTGTGAAGAAAGTGGTTAAAAATGCAACATTTTCAGAATTTTTAATGATTGATTGATGGAATTTCTGAAAATGGGTATTGATAATTACAGATTGATGTAAGTAAGTATTAGATCTAATGAGTTTTACGGAATAGACCAATAGTGAAATAGACGAAAAAAAACAAATTGTAAATATTTTATATCGATAAATAGCCGCAAAGAAATCAATTTATCTTGCCCTAAAAAACCACAGGAACCGTTAAAAAAGTATACACTTAGATTGAAAATGCATACACTTGACATAGCGGCGTAGCGACATCGAGGACAATGCGCTCACGAGTGCATAAGATAGAGAAAGATTAAGTGATATTGTCAGAAAATATTGTTTGGAAGACACAACAAATGCATGTACGTACCTGTTTCAAATGGTTTTTAAGCACTGAGCCTTCCGGTTCCGGTAGCGGCGGTAAATCTTGATCGTTACCAGTAGGACTAATAAGTTTCGTTGCATCCAAGTCCACGAGCCATATGTCGTCGGGCAACCTATACAAATTAGACATCGACCGTTTAATAAACGTTTTCATGTGAAATTAAACCACATTAGAGTATCCTAACTAATATTATAAATGCGAAAGTGAGTTTGTGACGCCAATCTACTCAACCGATCGTCATGAAATTCTGCATACCCGCCCGTTGTCTGAGGTACGGAGAAGGACATTTTATCCCAGGAAAAAGTACTGTCCTCGAGAAGGGACAAGGATGCGGATGGTGGTAAAAACAAGTGTGGTATAAGTCAGAAATGGATACGTACCTAAAATTTTTCTTGTACGTGAGGAAAGTGGCGGGTATCCCGATCAAGAAGGGTGTAGGGGCCAGCAGCAGTTGCTCGGCACAGCTCATGCAGCTGGGCAGCAGCGGGATCGCCGGGAACATGTACTCGAGCGGGTACAGCATGGCAACGAGCGCCATCACCGACATGGACAGCGCGTTGTAGTCGCGCGACTGCACCACCACTTTGTTTTCCAGCAAGATGAGCGTTAGCACTTTAAGGCACGTGTCGACGCCTGCAACAGTATCGGGAGTTGTGGGCACGATGGAAGGAGGCAGAAGTATGAAATAAGCTACATAGGGACAAGCTATAAAGTGACAACAGTCTTTCCAAATCACGGGAATTTACGAATAGTATCATACATTAAAGACACTCTAACTAATTTGACTACGTTTTTGGTTGGGTCAATCCCTTAGTTTGCATGAACTAACTGGTGGCGGAAGCAAGCAACGTAAATTATCTCAAAGTGAATGTAGCTTTGACTTCCGCAAAGTAATACCTGAATCTATTAACTAACTGCCAATTAGATCAATTCTAGATTAATTCAGGCATTGTTAAATTAATTCTTGGACAAGAGATGGGAAAAATTTATGACAGTCGTGTAATAAGGAGAGACTCACCTAGAAGCTCCAAAGGCAAATGCAGAGGAAAATCCACAAGCGCAAACCGCGTGTGATCAGGCAGCGCGAACAACAGCGGCGCATGCGCAGTCGGCGACAGCACTTCTAGCTCTATCCTCGTCTTGCCCGGGACCGGCACCGGCGCGGACAGCAAGCGCAAGATCCAGGTCTCGATCTCCTTTACGTCGTGCAGAACTATCGTTGGTGTGTTGTCGTACGCCTGCCCGGTCAGTACTGACCACACTGTATCCCTGTACCGAAAAAATGATTATAAAATTTAGGTTATAAAATTTTCAATATATTTTAGTTGAACTATAAGTTATTTATTGAATAAACAAAGCAAAAAAATCTACTAAGTAATAACTAATACCTGACACTACAAGTAATACTTAAAAATGAAGTAAAAAAAAACATTATAAATTGTATGAAAAAATGGCATTCAAATCGCTTCGGTCAGTGGGCGGGTGCCTAAAAGGTAAGCGGCATTTCCCCGCTGGATAACCAAACTCATAAATGCGCACCAGCCCTTTGGTTACTAGAAATGTCGAATGGTAACGGAGATCTCTTTGAACATCACTCGGGCCTCCGCCTCCGCACACCAATGGCAAACAATCTCAAGTCCATGGCTAAGGGCTCAAATATGAAAGGTTACTACTTAGAACTGCTATTTCTTAGTAGCCTCCGCCATCACTGCAGCTCGTATGTGATATGCGGTCTCCGTTTTTCCAAGGAATGAGTGTCATACCATCAGGCTTCTTGCCATCGCCCTTAGTGATACTAGCGGGTGATATCATTTAGGGCGGCATGCTACAATATCCTGCACTGCGGCGGAAGTTCAGGATAGTTAGCCCGGGAGATGTAGATTCCTTAGACATCTCCCCCGCACCAACAGCGACAAGGTTAATGTGTCCTGGGCCCTAGACGAGAGTCACCGTTAAGCTTAATGAAGTCCTCTCCAGGAGAATCCCTACGCTCGCAGACGGGTTCGCATTAAACTAGTATCATCACTCTGGCTTGCAGTTACGTAAGAGACGAGAACGCTCTTCGTCACTGCTAGCAGTCTCGAGTAAGGTGTTTCGGGCTTTCACTGTGGCTCGTTCCATTGCCGCTGAGACGCCAGATTCAAAGGCCATTCGGTCCAGCTCCATTACACCAAGCATCTCTGGCCGCTAGGCCTTTAACTTTAAATGATATTATGTTTAATTCGTAAATCAATAACTGTCTCGTAAACAAGACGATGTCTGATGTCTAAGATTAATTACATTGTCGTTTCCAAGGCATTCTTAAGGCGCTCTCACAAAGACATCGAACGGAATATAAATGTGTTTACCTAAATATTTGTCTAGACGCCCCGACGCGCCGCGGACTGGAAGACTCGTTGCACGCATCTATTAACTTCTTTAGGATAAATAGGCACTCTCGGAATGTGGAGAAGAAGGGGTGATGAGACAGAAGGCATAATGATGTCAGGGAGTGGTTCCGAATTCGCTGTAACAAACAAATGGTTTTAATTTGGTTGTTAAATTTCGAATCAAGAATATAAATAGGTAGAAATCATGTATTAGTGTCACTATTAAACAGTGTCCCTACAAAAACAAGATAATATTAATAACGATATTCAGACTATAACTTTATATAAATATTACAATTATTCAGATGTGAACACGATAAGAAAATAGTGAAGATATAGTGAACATCCTTAAATATATTCTCCCTAGATTGAAATGATACCGATTCAAAGTTATACAAATACAATATTAAATGCATTAGAATCACTGATCACTCAAACTAATTCTTATAGTTTGGTACATACACGGGCAATTACCCTTGCGGGGTAGACCGAGCCTAGGTCCAAAATGCTAAATGACCACATTTAGCATTTTGGGTAAAATAGTGATGGGTTGTTAGCATCGCCTATTGACATAATTCCGCAGAATTTAGCCCAATCCCTCGATCGGCTTTTACGATCTGCGTGGGAAAAGAAGCAGCTGACACAATCAACGTTTTTTCTTTTCTCCTGGACCATTATGGAAGAGTTTGTATCCACAAAATTAAACTCCGACAGTGTCGCAGGTCTTAACATGACACCACAATATAAATACATAAACAAAATAATATTATTGTTGGTAAAACAATAATATATAGATAAATAAATATCTAACAGATAGTAACATTATTAGGTACGTATATCTAAAAGCTTGGTTTGGCATTACACTCACAAAAATACCCACTCACCTACCCCGTACGAGGCGCCTATTTCTATAATAAATCCAGTTATTCATGAACCTAAAATTGTTGTGGCCACCATGTGGCCACCTGATAAATTCGCTTTTTCTATACGCAACACGGCTTCTGAAAATACCCTAATGGCCCTCACAAACATAAATCATATCATCCTTACTTCCTTAATAATATTATAAATGCGAAAGTTTGTATGTATAGATGTACGGACTTTGTTACTCTTTACGCCAAAATGGCTGAACAGATTATGAAGAAATTTGGTCCACATAGGCTACCTTTCATCCCGGAAAAAAGTACTGTTCCCGCGGGATCAACACTAACGAGAATGGAGCCACGGGCGAAAGCTAGTAATATATATGTTACGGTAAATTTGATTAATCGAAAATTATTAATAATTTTATTACATTATTAATAATAACCTCGTGTTTTGGTAAATGTGAATAAAAAACTGAAATTAATTACGTTTGGTAGTTATTATTAATAATTCACTACACACATTGGTAAAAGTTATAAAAAAACCCAAAGTTATTAGTCCAGCAGGTATTTATTAAGAATATGATATGACGACGATACTACTTCTTCGTAAGATATGACACATATAACAGTGCTTGTCTCAGATCATACAAACAAGGGTAGGTACTTGTTTTAAAGAAACTGACAACAATAATCACCTCTTAATCTGTACTCTTAATAAACAAAGTTAAAAGAGTAAGAGAACAGCCTCTCGGCAGCGAAAGGGAGTCGCTATTGCTGCCCTATCTTGAGCTACTGGAACAGAGTCCACGTTGACTCGAGACTTGCTCGTGTCAATGTAAAATAACTTTAGTTTTTAATATTTTTATTTGGCTCACTTTACTAACCCTAGTTTATAAGCTTATTTTTGGTACTAACCTATGTAATAGAAATGTATTTCTAAAATAAAACGTTATTAGTATTTTTATTTGTATCTACTTTGGTTTCACGGGTGTTACCCCGGTCCTTTGGAGGCTTGCGTGGAGATATATATCCAACATGAAGAGGCCCTTTGGAGAAGTTGATGTAAAGTTGGTCTCCAGCCAGAACTTGTTTCTGGAAATACCAATGTATGATATGTCCTTGAACAGGTCTAGGCTGGAGCAGAAACTATTGCATTATGAAAGACAAATTTATGGGATTGAAATGTAGCTGGACTTGTGCTAGGTTTGCCTGGATTGGACACCTGCTATTATTATAAAATGGCAAAATTATAGAATCGTCATCACCATCAAAAAGGCCTCTTGTGATGAGGCCTTTTTAATACTTTGATTAAAAAGGCCTCGAGATTACCACCATGGGAACAGGCATGAAAATATGTAAGTGTCTATTTTAGGGTAGAGATCTTGAAAATGATGTAATTTTTGGAATCCAAGATGGCGGACGCGACTTTTCATGAAAAACCTGCAACCTGCAAAGGGGTCGTTTTTTGGGTTTTTACCTTAGTTATGTAATCCAAGATAGCGGGCGCGACTTTTCATGATAAACCAACATGAGTGTCGTTTTCTAGGTTCTTGGGGTGTAGAGGTGCATATCTCGAAAATGACGTCAGTTACCTATATAATCTAAGATGTCGGACGTGACTTTTCATTATAAATCGACGTGAGTGTCAATTTCTAGGTTTTATTCGGTGTAGTTTTGGAAAATTACATCAGTTTTAGTATCCAAGAAGGCAAATCTTCGCGTGGCCTTTCGCATATCCCGCACGCCGCCTTGCCACCCCTCTGTTGCCCGATCGAGAAAAAAATCGCCAGTGTACATTTATTTTTATCGATAGTTATAACATTTATCGGTACTAAGGTTACATTATTAATAATCACCGATAAATGTGATTAATTTCTCACTTTTACCTGTACTTTCGGTAATTATTAATAATGATAGACAATTATTAATAATTTTTAATTAATCACTCTAACCGTAACATATATATAAAAACTGAAGCGTGCTTCTGGAAAACGCCTCGTTAATTTAACTTATATATACTTTGGCCGTAGCAGGGATTGTATGGGATAATCCTTCGTTAATCTTCGTTTATTTGACATAAACGCTAAAGCACGTAGTTGGAGTTGTAGCGGCTATAAATTTTATGGGCTGTTTTACGCGTACTATGACCTCAATTTCGAACCCATCAGTAGATTGTCGTGGAAACAGGTGACAATGATACCATCACCAGGCTAAAGTACTCAACTCACTAAACGCTACTTCGTCCAAATAGTAAGTTAAGTGGGATATTGTTAAGAACAGTAGGTTGCGTTTGTGTTCGTACTGCAACTTTCAGTTTTATGGATTTATTTAAGTACGCTATGACCTCAATTTATAGCTCTGTATCTTGTTCATTATACAGGCGAGTTTTATTGCAATATGTATTGTACCTACCCACATAAATACGTGAGGCCGTGTTAGATCATATAGTCCTTATATTGTTAATATTATCAATGACTAGCTTTCACCCGCGGCTCCGCCAGCGTTAACGTCGATCCCACGGGAACAGTACTTTTTCCCGGGGTAAAATGTACCACATGTCTTATTCCATACCCCTGATAACGAGTATGCAAAATTTCATTATGATCGGTTTAGTAGTAAAGGCGTGAAAGATCGATTAAGTCACGTTGTTAGCAATTTCTCACAATAGCAGACTTCGTCGCATTTTTTTTTACTATGTAGCTAGCTCCAAGTGAGCTTTTGCTACTTCACCGGGCGTTTGAGACGAAGGACGCGGGAGCGGTGCGCTCGACCAATCAATCAGTCGCCTGTGCATGTGTGTAACTGTACACTGTGTATGTGTATGCCGTGTGTACCGGTCGCACCCACCGCCCACGCGTCTCGCGGATCATTGGGAGGGTTGACTCTAGGCCTGTCAAGCTATAGCTACCAGTAAAAGTTGTCAGCAGACCTGTCGCTTCCTGGTGGCGCGCGGGCTGGGCGAGTGCGAGCCGCCGCTCTCGGAGTCGGGCGCGGCCGCCAGGCGCGGCGCCAGCGTGGCGCTGCAGTCGCGCTCCGAGTCACTCGGCGCCACGTTGCTGCTCCTATAGTCACTGGAACATTCGCTACGTCTTAGTCTAAAGCCTATATGAACATATTTACAATATTTTGACCTCCCAACTGCCAAGCGTTCCAATGAGGACGCATAACAATAGAAAATCCATTGTGTCTGCGTTTCTCGCGCTTGAAGGGTTACAACACAGGGTAAACAAAACGGTTTAACTCACGTTTTTTAGTCGAAAAAATTTCATTTGTATTTTCCGACTAAAAATACGTTAAAATGATATAGCGCTTAAGTTTTTGCACGTAATAAGTTCACGCAGACGGCGTAATGCAAGTCACTGCTCCGATCCCTCTTCGGCTCCGATCCCCTCGCACTCGCCACTGGGACAGAGTGCGTAGGGTAGTATTAGCTCCGATTACCTTGCACCCAGTGACTTGCACCCAGGATAAGCCCTTCTGGCAACGTAGCTTTCGGCCCCTAAGGCAAAACATGAGAGTTACTGCTCTCCAAAGGCTTTTGCCATACTTTTTCAGATTGGCCCTTTGCAAGCAGGTTATCGCGGCCCATCAGGCAATACTATGAGCTGGCTCTCCAAGCCTTGCGCACACAGGCAACGCCCAAAGCCGAGTTCCGTCACTCCTGGGGGCTCCTTTGGTGATGTTGTCTATATAGGTTGAGGGCATTCTGCTCTCACCTCAAACGCCCGTACAAAAGCTCACTTGGAGCTAGCTACATAGTCTATTAAAAATAATAATAATGCATGTCAGTAGCAATAAATGTTCACCTGGAGAAAGCGGAGTCGGAGCTCTTCTCCATGGACTTGCGCCACGACTCGCGTCGCAGCATGCTGCGCTCGCGAGGCCCGGGCATCGGCGCGCGCTCCACCGCGCGGTAGAAGTTGACGCAGATGCCGTATCGGGTCTTGCCTACAACAAAGCATTCTACTTTAGAAAATAATTACATTCCTAATCGCTAAATGATCTTATCAAGAAAGCACATTAATTGCTGAGCTGTGCTCTGATTAATTGACGCGATATTTGCTTATGTCTAAAGAGAAGCCTATTTTGTGTAAAAATTACAAAATATACCATGCGTTCCCAACTGACGGAAGTTATACCTGGAACAATTTCAATAGCATCCCGTACGTAGGCATATCTTGTGTTCTCTAATGCCGAATGTTTGTGCCATTGTGAAATGCTCACCAGAGAAATACCAGAGTAGGTAAGGGAATAAGAAGAAGACCGAGCAGTCCCTCGAAACCGGAGAATCTTATCTGGGACGGAGAAAAAACATATTGAGCAACAGTGGGATTTGTCCGAATCTGATATAACAATAGGCTCACCGGAATCCTTGTCAGTGAGTGTAAAAACGAAGGATGAGGAGTCCCTTGAGGCGGAGTGTCCAGGAGCGCGACGCGGGCCCACGGACACGCAGCCTTCGGGCTGACAGAAGTACACCATGTCAAGCGGCAGGGGGAAGTCATCGTGGTTGGTCAGCGGGTAGCGACGGAGTAGTTCAGGCGCCTGTGAATTAGGAAGTACAATGTGAAGACTCCACAGATATATTTACATTTACAGCTCCATTGTTTGGTTAGGACATTGCAGGCGTGAATCACCTGATTGTCTGATAATAAAGATGATTCCGTGCTTCGGAAGGCACGTTAAACCGGTGGTCCCGGCTGCCATCTGGTAGTCGTTAAAGGAACCACGTTAGAGGCCGAGAGGCGATTCCGAAGAACTCTGACACCAGGGTGTGCATGGTCAATTGACCGTGACACCTACTCGAAATGATGATGATTACTTACACCAACTCAACCCCGACTCCACTCCAACTCAACTCACTAGGGCAGTAAAATGTAAGCCTTATGTTGTATTATTTAAGAGTGAATTTGTCAACTTTTTTGAAGATCAACGAGTGGACACGTGTCATTAACGCGTCGTACGCTTCTTTCAATTTAACGTTGAAAATCAGCTCTAAATATCACAATGCAAAGCTCTTATTTCAATGTCAAACTGTGACTTGAGTTTCAGTGGCGACGCCGTTGAGTCAGTGTGATGCGCGAAGACCTTTATCCTGTATCGAAAATACGCCAACAGTTCCCAAACAAACCCGAGCGTGTATTGTCGTCAGTGTTAAATTCTATAATATCTATACCAATATTATAAAGAGGAAAGATTTAAATGTATGTGTGTTTATTTGTAATTAATAAACTCAAAAACTGCAGAACCTATTTTGAAAATTCTTTCACCTAAAGAATGCTTTATTATCTGCGGGTAACATTTGCTAGAAAAATAGCTGGTAACAAATAAAAATGTAAGATAAACAACGTAACAGAAAATCTAGACTGTGCGAACGAAGTCGTGGGTTTTAAAAACTGAAAAAACACGCATTGCGGGTAAAGTCAAGCTCCAAGATTCCGTTACATATGTACATACATTACCCAAGATATTAAAAAAAGAACTTAGAAATAGAAATCTGTGAATTTTACGTCAATAGAACTTCTTTTAATTAATTTCAAATGATGCAAAGACGATTAATTTCTCTCTAACATGGTAGTCGATATAGCTTTAATTCCAAGGACATAAAACTTCGCGCAAGATTGGAAAGTCTAATGGATTTCTTCGAGCTTGTTTGATTTACATCGGAACATAAAAGGGGATTTGGGTATTTGTTTAAAACTTGCGCAGACAATCTCGCTGCAATATATGTATAAGCGGCAAGCTACTACATTGGTAAACATAGTTAAACAAAAACCGAATGAACATTATATTGCATAATATTTACCTGGAACTTTACGGGTAACAAGATAGAGTGTTTTGAACACTGTTTTTTTTCTGTTTTAAAAGTAAAATAGAAAGAAAATGGAACACTTACAAATCTGTTTTTTTTTTAAATACCGGTTCATAAGTGTTTATAACTGTTACAGCCAATAAGGTTTACATTGGCATAACTATGCGATAGCTCACGCACACTTGTCTGAGAAATGCCAATGTGAATACAGAATGTGTAATAACATACATAGAAAACTTTTAAAAGTTTTCTAACAGGTTGGTTTCAGAAGACATTATATATGTTACACTTTTAAAGTGTTAAGAGCATAACAGGCTTTTAACACCCAAATATATGAAAAGTCAATATTAATAAGTAATTACCTGAACCGGAGCGAGCCCCTTGCCCGAAGTGTAAGGCTTGGCGCCGACGATGGTCAGATAATCCACCAGGCGCGGACACAGGTGCTGTTTCTGGATATCCATCTCCCTGATATGCTTTTTATCACCAGCGTTCTAAGCACGCGCTGTCTCAGCCCCATTATAGATAAATAAAATATTGCTTGTCATAATTATCACTCTAAAGAATTATTTTCCTGAAACAATACAAAAATCTTAAAAAAATAATAGTTTATAAAATATGTTGTTACGAATTTAAAAAAACTTACTTTACAAATTGACATAAAAATATATAAATTGAAATTAAATAAAAATGTCATTAAAAATACTAGGTATGTACAGAATGAGCTTAACATAAAAGTCATATAATTGTAAACACAGAACAAGGAGGCGTCCTCGCCCAATAAAGGCCAAATATGTCGTATACCTTTTACATAACCTTTACATTTTCTATCCCGCATATCCAGGTCTTTGGAGAACTTTTTTCAGGACATCTTATTATTTTAACTTAGATATACTCTCCAAACGAAATCCCCGTGGACGTATCACTTATTCTGCTTAGACAATACCGCGGAAGAAATAATCTATGATTTTTACACGAGATGATTGTTATTTTTTTAACGTCTAAATGTCTTTCAACAAGTGAATGAGTTATTTGCCCAAGCCGTAGATGTGACGAATGGCTCTTTTTTGTAAAAAGAAAATAGTCTGAATGTCGGCTGCATCTCCCCTTAAAAGTATATAATATTAATATGACATAACATAATTAATATGAAATGAAGATATGAAAATAACTAAAGTATATCAGCCTAACGGTTGCATCCTCTGTCAATTGTCTAATCCTTTGAAAATCTAAACCATAGGGCGCCCCATAGTAGTTAGTAATAGAGTCGATTGTCTTCTCTAGGAAAGTAGTATAATTTACGAATCCAAATTCTTGACCACCTTCTTAAATGTCAACGTGGGTCTGCCTCACGTTCGGGAGAGTTAATTTATTTTGAACATATAGCATTAGATTAGATTGTTGGCTAAAAACAAGTTGGAAATTTCGGCCGAAATGCTACTTGCCGTCACAGCGTTTTCACTTTATCGATCCATCTTGAGTATTAGAGACACGTCATCGGCAATCAGCACTATACCAGCTTCAAATTTGATCATGTAAGGCAGGTCATTAACACAAGCTAGAAAAAGAAATGGGCCTAAGATAGATACTTGGGTCATGCCAATTAGAATACACACTGTATTCTTTTTTGTTCCAAAAGAATTTTTGAACATAGAATGTTTGGGACATAGAAAGGTAAGTTTTCACCAAATTTCGTAAAAAAGGTAAATTATTGTTAAAGATAATTATTTGAATTTTTTACATACATTTTGAGATTATGTGAAAAAAATGTAAATACAAAAGAACTTGTTATTACTTATATCATTGCCATATAACGTTTTTCCACAGGACTTTTAGTTTTGCCGGAAATCGAAATAAACCGTTTTTACCTTTAAAAGCTCACCCCCTCCCACTTCCCGACCTCAGATCGCCCGTAATTTATTTTCCTTTAATTTTTGATGTATTCTCTTCCATTTGTAGTGGGTTTCATCCTACTATAATTTAATTTTAATTTTTATCATTTTCAAAGGCTTCGGCACTGGTTTATACTGTGCATCCTCCCACGTATCTATACTAATATTATAAAGCTGAAGAGTTTGTTTGTTTGTTTGAACGCGTTAATCTCAGGAACTACTGGTTCAAATTGGAAAATTCTTTTTATGTTGGATAGTCCATTTATTGAGGAAGGCTTTAGGCTATAAAACATCCTTCTGCGACTAATAGGAGCGAAGCGTCATCAAAAAATGTTTTGAAAACGGGGGAAATTCGTTCATTTTTACTAATAAAAGAACTAATTAATCATAATAACAGAAATTTCCGCGCACGAAGTCGCGGGCAACAGCTAGTTATAAATATGAGTATTTAGTGACTCTCGTGACAGTTGTGATAATTCAGGGCTTTTACTTCTAAATTTAGGGGGCAAATGTGAAAAGGGGTAATTTTAAGGGCAGAAATTTTTACGGGTTTTTAAGGGGCCCTGACGAAAAGTTTTTTTATAATTTTACCGAGCCGGGCAGCCGAGCATACGAAACACAAGATGGTAACTGTCATCGCAGCCCATGGACATCTGTAATATCTATACTAATATTATCAAGCTGAAGAGTTTGTTTGTATGTTTGTTTGTTTGAACGCGCTAATTTCAGGAACTACTGGTTCAAATTGCAAAATTCTTTTTGTGTTAGATAGTCCATTTATTGAGGAAGGTTTTAGGCTATAAAACATCACGCTGCGGCCAATAGGAGCGAAGCATCAATAAAAAATGTTTTAAAAACGGGGGAAAATTATTCATTTATACTAATAAAAAAACTAATTAATTATAATAACAGAAATTGCCGCGGACGAAGTCGCGGGCAACAGCTAGTCAGAGATATTAATAGAGCGCACGTCTCGCTCGAGCGATGAACGGCCTTGGGCACTACAATTCATGAAATACAGTTCTATCGATATACTTATTTTCCGGTGGTAGAGCCTACTTACTCTTAGCTACAGCATCATCTTTAGCTCATAAATCGGGCTGGCTCGAACCGGCTAGCAACCACCCTCTCACAGAATACCGGCGTCAAATAGCAGCATGTAAATGCTGCTGTGTTTCGCCTGGTGAGTGAGAGTTCCGGTAGCCCAATACCCCTACAGATCTTCTCCAATATGATAGCGGCAATTAAAGAGAAAATTACCCCAGGAGGGTACCTGCGATCATGCGCAGGAGAATCCCTCCCTGGGCAACAATGCTCAGGCTGCCCTACGTATTCTGGGGAGGGCAAAATTCCGCTTTTGAAGGTTGAAAATCCAAATTACAACCAACATAGCAAGCGCTCTCCGGCCGAGCCCCCTAAGCTTTTAGTCGATTTCTGTAACATTAGGGGGATACATTCCAATCTTGATGCAGTCCATTACCACCTCGAGACTGCCAAGCCGGCCTTGCTATTTCTGACCGAGACGCAGATCAGTAATCCGTCAGACCTGTCATACCTGTATTACCCAGGCTATGTCCTGGAGGCCAAATTCCACCCCCACGCGGGCGTGTGCATGTATGTCAGGGATGAGATCTGTTGTCGGCGTCTCCATGACTTGGAAGTTCCGCATTTCTCCGTTTTGTGGGTTCATGTAGATACTGGCCTTGATCATATTGTTTACGCCAGTGTCTACCGTTCGCATAGCGGAGACTCTGAGACAACTCGGCTCATGGAATATCTCAGCGATGCTGCAGATAAGGTCCAGCAACGTTTTCCATCTGCGCAGTTGGTATTTCTGGGGGATTTTAACGCCCACCACGGAGAGTGGCTGTACCCGTACCAGGACACCGACCATGCTGGGAGAGAAACCTATAAGTTTGCATTAACTTACGGTCTCTCCCAACTTGTCAACGAGTCGACGCGCATTCCTGACGTTGCTGGCCACACTGCGTATTGCCTGGACCTTCTGCTGACAACCGATCCTGACAGGCATTCGGTGTCCGTATCACCACCGCTCGGGACATCGGATCACTGTGTGGTGAAATCTGTATCACACTACTCGCTTCCTGACACCAGCCCCAAAGGCACCAGGCGAGTATGGCGATACAAGTCGGCAGATTGGGATGAGATGCGACATTTTTTCGCATCTTATCCTTGGCGGCAGGTTTGCTTCTCTTCTAGGGATCCATCATGCTGCGCTGAAGCTGTCTCAAGTGTGATATGTAAGGCAATGGAGTATTTTATTCCTTTTGCTGACGTATCCCTTGAAACCAAAGCTCGCCCATGGTTCAATGCTCAGTGCCTCTTAGCCGAAAGGCGTAAGCGGGAAGCATACTTGTCCTGGGCTGATGCCCGCAGAATCAAAGCTGATGATCTCCAAGACAGGAAGAGAGTGTATAACGCTGCTGCCAAGTCCTGCAAAAAGGTGTTCAGAAGAGCTCGTTTCGACCACGTTGGCCGTATTGGAGACAAGATAGCTTCCTGTCCCTCAGGAAGTAAAGCCTTCTGGTCTCTAGCCAAGTCAGTGGAGATGAACTTCTGTCGCCCATCGCTGCCACCATTGCAGAAACCTGACGGTTCTCTGGCCCATGGTGCAAAAGAGAAAGCAGACTTGTTTGCCAATCTATTTGCAGACAATTCGCGTCTAGATAGTAGCAATAAAAGCCCACCCCAGTTACCTTCGTTCGGCCCCAAGATGCGGGCCGCTCAAATCCACCAAAAAGAGGTACTTAAATGCATGCTAAACCTAGACGTGAATAAGGCTAGTGGACCCGATGGTATTCCAGCAGTGGTTCTGAAGCGCTGCGCACCCGAGTTGTCCCCTGTACTGACACGCCTCTATAGACTTTCTCTAGAGACTGGCAAGGTCCCAAGATCCTGGAAGCTTGCCAATGTACAACCAGTACCTAAAAAGGGAAGTCGCTCCGACCCGGCCAATTATCGACCTGTTGCGATCACCTCCATATTATGCAAGATTATGGAGCGTGTATTGAACAATCGTCTCCTGGCATACCTGGAAACCAACGAGCTCCTTAGTGACAACCAATATGGTTTTCGCAAGGGTCGCTCAACCGGTGACCTACTGGTATATGCCACTCACTTATGGAGCGAAGCCTTGGAGGGTCACGGTGAGGCAATTGCCGTCTCACTAGATATATCCAAGGCTTTTGACCGGGTCTGGCACGAAGCTATCCTCAGTAAGCTTCCAGCGTATGGTTTACCTAAGGACCTTTGCAACTGGATATCCGATTTCCTGAGGGAACGGTCCATTCGAGTGGTTATGGATGGCTGCTCTTCCGACCTAATGGCCATTAATGCCGGGGTACCTCAGGGATCTGTTCTCTCTGCAACCTTGTTCCTGCTGCACATTAATGACCTCCTTATGTCTGGCATTATTGGTTATGCTGATGACAGCACCGTTGTAGAGAGTTATACGTCCAGTGCCAGTGCAAGTCCACAAGAAGTCCAGTCTCTGAGAGAGTCTATGATTGAACGGGTTAACTCGAAATTACAGAGGGTGTCCGATTGGGGAGACGCCAATCTTGTTAAGTTTAACCCGTCCAAAACACAGGCGTGTCTATTTTCTGCAAAAAAGAGTGCTTTCCCACTTGCACCCACTTTCCAGGGTGTTTCCTTACCGTTAGTTGACCACCTTGGGCTTTTAGGCATGACAGTCACGTCCAAACTAAGCTTCGGCCAACAGATTGAGTCAATGGCACTAACTGCTTCCAAGAAGTTGGGTATCATCTCAAAGGTTCGGCGGTACTTCAGCTCTGAACGGCTGCTCAATCTCTATACAGCCCAGGTTCGCTCTTGCATGGAGTACTGCAGTCACCTTTGGGATGGCTCAGCGAAATACCAGCTTGAAGCATTGGACTCTGTTGACCGAAGAGCCCGCAGGCTCATAAACAACGACGTGGTCTCAAATAGGAAATTGCAATCCCTGGAGCATCGCCGTAAAGTCGCTTGTCTATCGGTATTTTATAGGATCCATTTTGGAGAGTGTGCGAAGGAGCTCTTTGAGCTAGTTGAACCCTCACCATTCCTCCATCGGACTACAAGGCGCAGACAGAAATTTCACCCTTTTATCGTTGGAATACCAAAGAGTCGAACTAAACGCTTTGACAGTTCCTTTTTGGTTCGAGTAGCTAAGGTGTGGAATGAACTGCCTGCGTCTATATTCCCAAACAAGTACAGTCCCGGGACATTCAAAAGTAGAATAAATGGGTATCTCTTGGATAGGCATGTAACATCCCTGTCTTCATCGTCACTTACCATCAGGTGAGATGGGAGACAAATGCCTAATTCAATATTTAGTAAAAAAAAAAAAAAAAAAAAAAAAAAAAAAAAAAAAAAAAAAAAAAAAACTTTAAAAAAATGCCGATTCCGTTTTTAGGGCTCCGTACCTCAAAGGGAAAAAACGGAACCCTTATTGTCTGTCTGTCTGTCAAAACAGAATCTTTTCTCAGAAACGCGTGAAGGTATCAAGTTGAAATTTATGTCAAATACTCAGGTTTACTGTCCTCGAAGCTGTGAAAAAATCAACGTTCTAAACCAACGCAATCAAAAGATACAGCCGTTTATGCCGCAAATTTTCGACATTCGTAAGGGAATCAAAACCTACAGGATATTTAGAATCTTGAAATTTGGTACGAAGCAACGTCTTAAAGCACAGATAAAGGAAAATTGCGAAAAGCATAAATTTTTAGTTGCAACATATAATGAAAATATTTTTAATAATTTTAAACTTATTATAATGATACGGTGCCCTTCGTGCGCGAGTGCGACTCGCACTTGGCCGGTTGTTTATTTCAAAGTGGTGGTAATTAGCTTAAAACCCTAAGCGTCATTGGGATCTATGGCCCTTAAGACCATTATGAGTTCACTGTGATTAAGACTCGCGCAGTATACTGCTCATGGAGCTAGTAATAAATATGTATGATAGGATGAAACAGCCTAATGTATTCAATATTATTCTTTAACGCTCGACAGAAGACAAATAGACACTAGACTATAGTGATTATTCATTACTTATCTATACATATAATAAAACAGTAAAAATATTTTGTCTGTACATTAAGAATTTTTGACTGAAATGGATAGAGGAACACTTAAAAAGAATAATAGAAAGCAAAAAAAAAAACTATACGGGTTAGGAACTTGAAATTTTGCACAGGGGTTCCTTTTGTAACGTAGGGGAGCATTAAGAAAGGATTTTTGGAAATTCATCTCCTAAGGGGGTAAAACGAGTTGCAAAGTTAGTATGAAACTTTGCCATTTTTGAAGTTAGTGGAATGAAATTCAGCATGAAGGTTCTTTACTGAAAGGCATGAAACACGAGTAAAATATTTTTCTCAAAAATCATCCCTTAACGGGGTATAACGGGGATGCAAACGGAGTATGAAACTTTCCGTTTTTGAAGTAATTCTATTGAAATTCAATATTAAGGTGTGTCATTGAAAGTCATGAACTAATGTATTTTGTGTTTGTTAAGTTTGTATGGACATTTTCTCATTTCGGGACGTTCTGGATTACAATTAAAAAGATTTATGTAGGTTAAACCGACGAAATTTTCGCCTGAAGGGATAAAATTGGGGAGTAAAGTTAGTATGGATTTTTTTTCATTTCTAGACTTAGAAGTAAAGATCTGTGTAGGTGAAATGTACAAAATTCCCCCTTAAGGGTTTGTATGGAATTTTTATCATGTCTACTGTTCCCAAGGGAACGACATTAACGCGGGCGGAGCCGCGGGCAACAGCTAGTGAATAATAAAAGCGCAAAAAATTGTGGTTTAAGAAAACTGACAAAAAAAAAGTGTTAAAAATATGCGGAGCAACATGTATTGGTATATAATGTGAAAAAATATGAAGTTATGGTCTTAGGGGCCAATACGGAAGCAATTCCATCACTAAAGATCAATAAGTAAAAAATAAGTAAAAATACCGACCTGGGTCATATTTTACTTAAATATTAATTGAGTTCATTTTTGGTGATTAAAAGAAGGGAATTCTTTATAAAAATCTACATTTAAACAGAAAATAAATCTTCATAAATTTACTATTGTCTAGTAATTCTAGTATCTAATATATCATAATCACAACATTGTTAATTCATCACAGATTTGTTTTATATTTAAATAATATAAATAATAACACAGAACTATAAATAAGATTTTTAAATAATCAACTAACACTTACTGAGACTTTCTTTGCTGATTTAATAAAATAGGCTTTTAAAAAAAAATCAGAACGTAAACAGCTTTGTCTGACAATCGGTTTCTGATTTTTGTAATAATACCACCGGTCAAGGAGAACATTCTTATTTTCAACTTAGCGGGCTGGGCCATCTTGCTGCGACGTCTATGATCAAACCAGTAGATTCGTGAAGGATTGTCGCTAGGGGCTCCGTCGAATCAACGAAATAAATAACACCATAATTTTTTTCATAAACTAGAAGAACTCATATATTGAATAAATAATGCTATTGGCTAACTATACACTGGCTAAAAGCTTCTGAACGAAGTGTGATCGCCATAAAAAAAAAAGAAGAAAAAACGATAATTTGTCTCGTCTCGAGTTTCGACCCGAAAGTGCCAGGACTCGAGACAACTAAAATTACGAAAAGTCCCGGGACTTCGCGACACGAGACGTCTCGGGACCCAAACCCTAAGTACAATATAATAACGCATTCAGGGTGTTGTTGAGGTTGTCTCGCTTCTGTAGCGCACCAGGGATGTTCTTCGAAGCGAGAGTGATTTGTTTTTATACAACAATGCGAAGAGGCGCGCTTCTCTGGTGCGCAGAGTGCGGCGGCAGTAACAATATCCTGAACGTGATTGCGAGTCTACTGGACTGCGCTTATGTGATCCACTGTTATACCTTTGCAGGAATAGCTCACATAAATTAAAAATCGTATTAAATTAGTATGTACTAACATAGATATTAAGATTACTAACCAATTATGAGGCTTAGTTTCTTGAAATAAATAATATTCACCCATATATTCAATATCTATTATAACATCTCCAAGAATAAACAACTTTTTAATTAAGTTTGCAAAGACATTGAATTTCGGTAGTCTTTATTTACCAAACTCAGTATTGATTCGATCAACAAGTTGAGTCCATCCCAATTACAAAAGAGCCTTACTCAAACGGGATTCCTGATCCCCTTGACCCATTTATTGCCTTGACCTATATCTCTGCGGAGCGGATTATGCTTCCGTTGTCGGTATGTACGTACAAATACGCATGCAAAACAGGTAAAATCGTACTGCCAGCAGGTGGCGATCCAGCTTTTTACTGCTCGTAAAACCGCACGTTTAAGGAAACTCCATATTATATTAACCAGATAATAGAGCCTTTACAGGGTGATCCGCGAAAGAGCTGTTTAATTAGAAACGTATCTGGCCTGTGTCACCGGAGTTTAATCAAAACTATAGTATTTATGTATTTATATCTAGGAAGTACTCGTCGCACGATTACGTTTATAATGAACACTATATTCCTAAAAAATCTGTCCTATCTTAATTAGATTGTATTATCGTTCCAATGTATTTTTTAAATAATTTAATTGCATTCACAGCGCGCGTATTTAATTAAGCATAATAAATTTTAGAGAGATATAAAGATCTATTCTATGTAAAATTTAATTAATTTATTATTAAACATGTTTCCGCTTTTTCATGCCTAAAATTGTTATCTTATTATTTCCTCGTAAACGAATACTATGAGCCCCTTGTACTTAAGAATCTATAATATAAAGTATGCACACAGTAGGAATGCTTTATTCAGCGAGCTGCATCTCAACATGTTTTTTTGCAACTGACAGTACCACTGATTCAAAGGGTTTAAATATCTCATCCAAGTCTTTTATATCTAGTTTATCCTGCTTTTCTCTTCCTTTGTCCTACATTCATCAATCTTATAATGCCTACGCAAACGGGACGCTTGTAGGTATCTCCCGCTTGCCCTTTTCTCTTCGAGACACTTCTTTCTCGAACGATTTTTCTTGTATAAAAATTTACGCCAAGTAAACGAATAAACTTAGTCATAAAGGAAGCCAAAATTGCAATTGTGAGATTTTAAGGACATCACAACTCGTCTCATGGAGTCAACAGAAGACCCTAAAGCTGGCAGCTATTTCGCTCAGCGAAATAGTATTGCTGTTCAGCGCGGAAATGCTACCAGTATATTAGGCACGTTGCCTCGATGCGACGAGTTGGAAGATTTATTTTATTTAAGTTAAATTATTATATATTTATGGTTTCAAATTGTCTGGCATTTTTCGTAAACATTTTAATTTTTGTGATGAATAAAGATAATATTTGTGAGATCTATCATATTATTTCCAGTGGTGCGCGGGTTGATTGTAAACGATCGAGGAAGTGATAGAGAATATTATTTTGACAACATTTTTATTTATGCAATAATAATATTTAATGCAATTTTACATTCGATGGAACCAGTTACGTTATTGCATTTATTCAGTCAGAAGTCAAATACTTGAAGTACTTAAACCACGCAATTTATTTTAATTTTGGGTAAGATAAAATATCTTAATTGGGCCTTTGGTTAGGGCTGTACGATGAATGGTCCAACGATTCAATGTTTCGTTGCTCCAAAATCTCTTTTGATATTCGGACGGTGTGAGGACTTTCAGTGTCGTAGTGTAGGATTATACGCCGGCTGCAGTCCTCTTTTTGGAGTTCATTTCAGAAACCATACGATCGACATATTGTTTTTGTATTAATCCACTTCGGGTCACTTCAATTGAAATCATCCTCATCCTCATTAGGTACACCTACATGACAAAAAAATATGGCACAAAGTTGAGCAAGCGCATTCCAATACACTTACCTACTCATCTTTGTTTCCCGATATTACAGTGCACCCCTCGTACCACCAGTTGATATACCTACTCAGCCCGCCGCTATTAAAAGTTTTTGAAATGAACGTTGATGAAATGATGAAAAGCATTGTTGATGCATGCAACGATGCGAAAAGCATGAAACGCTGAAATCTTTGGCAACTCGTTTAGGGGTATCTAGTGGCCCTATATACGCTAAAGTAAATACGAGTATATTGCTTGGGATTAATGAATGTCGTCAGACTATCGACAGTTTGCGTTATTGGATGACGTCATAATCGTGGGTGGTAATCATTAAGCGAATTGTGGCCTAACCAGCAACATCATGGTGGGATGGCGAGCCGGTTGTAAGCGACGACGGCTGCGTGGGCGGCTATTATTTTTTTATTTTATTGAGTAAAAATAACGGACAATAACTAGTAGTCTACGCCTGCACCATTAAGCTCTAATGTATCCCTTAGTAAAATAAACGGAAATGTCGTAGCGGTTTCATTATGGACGACGAGGCGTGAGAGATTACGGACGAAAGGCGTCAGCTACAGAAAGTTTTGAAGTTATAAGTTTTCTACTTCATCTTAGCGTTACTTTAGGTTCGCGTATATATTCGAAGCTAAAAATTACGTACGATTGAACATTTTCGGAAAATAAGTTCATTTGAAACTTATGTTCCGAAAATTTTTCAATCGTACGTAACTTTGCTAATCATTTTTAGTACGAGTTTACCACCCAAATGTAAATACTTCCTTACCACTAGATCAGCCATTCTCAAAGTGAGGTCCGCAAGCGCAAACCATCAAAAGTGACCCCCAAAAAAGATTGAAAACGGCTGTACCAGAGTACCTATCTAACGTTTTTTTTGAGTATTTTTGAAAGGCTTCTTAATCTTCTATTCTTTTATTATATAAATGATTCGTAGTATAAACGTGCAATCAAGAAAATATATCGTTGAATTACTTCACTATTAGTTAGGTAAGATTTATTTAGTCCAATTTAGGCCATATTTCAGGCGGCGCCTGGTAATTGCAAATTGTAAAAGACTAACGAAGTAGGTACGTCGTAAGATGCTTGGCGAAGAGTAATAGGTCTCTGGGCTGGGCCACCGCTGGGCGTGTCGGTTCCGTCAGCGCTCATATAAATTACATACCGACCGACCTTGTTGTGTGCGTCGTAGGTAACCTTTGTGAATTTTTGAGAAATGAAGACAATATTTACAAAGAAAATATCCAGCAAATATAAGTAACTACAGGTTTCTTGCAATTTCATTGAACAAATATTAATTCTCTATATACATGTACTTATGTGTTTGTTATATTTAGTGTATATGTGTATATGTACAGTTTTTTACCGAGATAGGTCAGTAAAGTAGAGAGATTTAAAAGAGATCGAGTAATGTGTCCAAGGGAACTACGGCACCTTTACAGCATTAAGCATGACACCGATTTTTGAGAAATAAAAACGGCATTTATATATTTTTAAAAAGTGACATTTGAGTCTCGGGTATTAAGAAGTTCTTTTTTTGATAAGAATCGATTCTTGGTTCTTAGCACAGATCTGACATTGTGCGTCAACTAAAAATGCATTTTTTCTATTCTTTAAAGCTGTGCGTGCACTGGACCGGAATCGAAGCGGACGAAATGAGGTTTCTACCATTCTCTGTT
The DNA here is from genome assembly GCA_947532085.1 of Elegia similella. Lineage (NCBI taxonomy): Eukaryota > Metazoa > Arthropoda > Insecta > Lepidoptera > Pyralidae > Elegia > Elegia similella. The sequence goes on from OX383929.1 coordinate 15,631,350, forward strand.
ATTCATAATAATATTCCAATATAAAAAGTTCTACCATAAGGGGTAGATCTTCTTATGAACGGCAACACTGACGACTGCCGATGCCGGTGACGTCACCGGCATCGGCAGTCGTCAGTGTTGCCGTTGATAACCAAAGATTTCAGCGTTTCATGCTTTTCGCATCGTTGCATGCATCAACAATGCTTTTCATCATTTCATCAACGTTCATTTCAAAAACTTTTAATAGCGGCGGGCTGAGTAGGTATATCAACTGGTGGTACGAGGGGTGCACTGTAATATCGGGAAACAAAGATGAGTAGGTAAGTGTATTGGAATGCGCTTGCTCAACTTTGTGCCATATTTTTTTGTCATGTAGGTGTACCTAATGAGGATGAGGATGATTTCAATTGAAGTGACCCGAAGTGGATTAATACAAAAACAATATGTCGATCGTATGGTTTCTGAAATGAACTCCAAAAAGAGGACTGCAGCCGGCGTATAATCCTACACTACGACACTGAAAGTCCTCACACCGTCCGAATATCAAAAGAGATTTTGGAGCAACGAAACATTGAATCGTTGGACCATTCATCGTACAGCCCTAACCAAAGGCCCAATTAAGATATTTTATCTTACCCAAAATTAAAATAAATTGCGTGGTTTAAGTACTTCAAGTATTTGACTTCTGACTGAATAAATGCAATAACGTAACTGGTTCCATCGAATGTAAAATTGCATTAAATATTATTATTGCATAAATAAAAATGTTGTCAAAATAATATTCTCTATCACTTCCTCGATCGTTTACAATCAACCCGCGCACCACTGGAAATAATATGATAGATCTCACAAATATTATCTTTATTCATCACAAAAATTAAAATGTTTACGAAAAATGCCAGACAATTTGAAACCATAAATATATAATGTGCCGGTGACGTCACCGGCATCGGCAGTCGTCAGTGTTGCCGTTCATAAGAAGATCTACCCCTTATGGTAGAACTTTTTATATTGGAATATTATTATGAATAACAGAGAATGATAGAAACCTCATTTCGTAGGAATTCGATTTAGATCATCCATAACTTTTAAATTCATTAGCTAGTCATTCATTGTAGTCTTCCTCAATTACATATGTCGTGAATGAGTAGACGAAAATACAGAGTGATGAAAATACTGACATTAAAAACAAAGATATAAATCAATGAACATTGGCTGCACGCACGAAAAATGTCACGTTCCAGACCAGCAACAGCAGCAGCAGCAGGAGTAGTAGTAGTATCTATCACGCATCTATCTCTCCCCGTTATCACGTAAAATTATTGGCCGTAAACTGACTTTAGAGTCAACCAATTTTCAGAGTTCCGTAGTAAATAGTGAACCCTTACAGTTTCGCCATGTCTGTCCGTCCGTGGTTTTACTCATAGACTATAAGTACTAAAAAGCTGTAATTTGGTACGGATATGTATATTAATCATGCCGAAAAAGTAGTAAAATAAAATATAAGGTTCAAGAATATAGTGAAGTGCAAAAAAATTTTTCTTCAATTCCCAAAGAATCTATCTTCATCTTTTAATAAATCAGCATATAATGTATGAAACTCTCCATAGAGGAGTCTTTTAGAGTTCATATTATGCACCCATATCTTTCTCACTCCAGCCAGAGTAATGATTACCCAGTAAGGTATAGACATCGTGATGATCTAGATCTTAGAATATTTTTTTTTTGTGTTTTGGTAATGACAGACTTAAATATGACACAGACATAATAATGGGACAGGGCAGGTTGGTACAGGTTTAGGTGGTATCTTCTCTATCTCTATTATTATAAACAAAAGTCACCGCCGGTAAATAAAGCAAAGCGTTATGCTATATGTTAGTAACCACTTTATAGGATAGCGCTGTGTGGAGGGTTATACTCCGACATCAAAAACACGTAAATTAAAAAAATTACAATATTGTAACTTTTGCTGCAAAAATGTAACATTTCAGGAAACGAAACGTAATTTATGACTCAAGAGCCCTGGCAACACTGTAAAAATGCCGGTCCGGAATCCGAATGCAGTGAACGCACCCCACCGGCATTTTGAAAATCCGGCCGCTCCGGCCGCTCCGTCCGCTCCGATTCCGGTCCAGTGCACGCACAGCTTAAATCGATAACGTGCTTACTTTTGGTTCTACCTACATTAGCTTAAAAATAGCTTTATTGGCACTGTGGCACAGTTCACAGTGGTAGGTATGTAGGTAATTTTCATTCATATACCTAACTAGATTTAGGTACTTCATGTTATAAATTGCTCTTTTTAGGAATACATAGCAGCATAATGAATATGGCCTTTCTTGTTTACTAAAACTGGTATAAGTTTAAACGTAAAAACGATAAAACTATCAGATATAATGTTGTGTAAAGTAAGTATGTTTTCCTATTGACCGTGAAAGCAATGAGGGTGACAAGTGTTGATATGCAAATTGTGTTCCATTTAGGTAATCGCACATGGTGGCTTAGTAGGACCAATGCCGTCAGAGATAACACAAGATAAGCCAGGATGTTATGTTGCCTATATGTTGTATGTATGTTACGTACCTCTACATATGTTGTTCAGAAATATCATGCTTTATGCAGTTTGGTACTGAAGCTTGTCTTCTTAGTGATTGTATAACAATAAAAAATATTTCATTAACTAAAATATGTGATGAAAAAGAACTCATCACCGGTAGGATTTGAACCACGTCTCTTAGGCTTACGTGTGTTACCAAACTACTACTGTGTTATCAAATCCTACCTGTGGCGAGTTCTGTTTTCATCACATAGGTACTTTTTTTTTCAATTTCAATAATATACCGTGCAAAACAATTTTGAAATGTATTTTCATTTTAAAATTTATTTTCAATATCATTTCGCCATTATTTTATTAATCAACCATAATATAATAAACGAATGATTGCACTATAGTATTTTCAGTCCGCGATATCAAGTAAAAATACGAGATTGAAATCATTTATTTCAATAACTATTTTTCATAGCTTTGAAAAATATAAAACCTAGTATTTTTTATATTTAGAAGAAAATAAACTTAAAAATATACTTAGGAAGACTTGAAAATGTACTAGCTACAACATTATTTGTGTAGTCAAAAAGATATGATAACAGAGCCTACTATCAAATGAAAGTCAATGTTTTTTTTTCATCTCACAAAGAGTTAAGTTTAATGGGCTCAATTTTAACTATTATATCTATCATAATTTTCTCTAGCAAATTAAATCTAATAAACCGTAAACTATAGGTATAGATATAGTTAACGGTTTATTAGATATAGTGTTCGGCTATTAGTTATTATTACGGATATTAACAATCATGCAGTTTCACACACAAGATTGAAAGTTCAAGTACGAATTGCTGAAATCGAAGTCATGATTTCATGGGCGCGCTCGGGGAATCGAGTACACTATATCAAGAAGTTTTCAGTATGTAGTGTCAACAATGAGAGCTCGATATCTTCATTGAGTCTCAAAAACTGAATCGAATACGTGACTTGGAGACTTCACGTAATAAAGACACTTCACACAGAGATAGGCGTGGACGCTTTTTTACCCGACTGCCAAGAAGGGTTATTTGTTTTGCGAGTATGTTTGTAAATTTATTTATTACGGCTGGATGAATTTCGGCAATTAAGGTATCTTTAGGTTCGTATCAAAAACCATAAGTGTCGTTCGATAGGTGTTTAAAAAAAAAGGGAATTGTAATCGGGTGTTGTTTTAAATTATATTACTTGTTTCATAGTACAAGCACGTCATAGTCACGTTCTAAAACCAGAAAGTATAAAATACTAGGGACTAAGAGCTAGGTAATGAGATTCGTGTACTCATACGATGCAGTTAAATTTCACTCACCTTAATTATAAATGTAGGAGTCCGAGTAGGGTCTACATGGTAAGCAGGTGGCGCGCGGATATACTATAGAACAAGTAGAGTTTTAGCAGGAGATGTTACCGCGTAGTAGTGCATATCGCGGGATGGCGGAGGCCAGAGTAGTGGCATGCGCGGCGCCCACGCTCGATAACCGCGCCGCGCCGCCGCGCTCGCCCGCGGCGCCCGCCGGGGGCGCCACCCCGCCCACCCCACACCCAGCGCTGTCACTTCCATACGGAGGAGATCATTACTTTTTGAATGGTTATATATCGCTTTTAGGACTGTAATCTCATAACATTATATCCCATTTTACTACTCAATCCATACTAATCTATACTAATATTATAAATGCGAAAGAAACTCTGTCTGTCTGTCTGTCACCTTTTCACGCTACAACCATTGAACCAATTCGGATGAAATTTGGTATGAACGTAGTTTGAAGCCCGGAGAAAGGCATAGGATTCCTCTCATTTCGGGAAATCCTACTGTTCCCGAGGGATCGATATTAACGAGGGCGGAGTCGCGGGCAATAGCTAGTGTAAGATAAACATGAAATGTTAAGGCGCTGTATCCCTTAACCGTTTGTAGCGGACATCGCGCGATATATTATTTGCTCGTCATACGAGGGGGGCTCAAAAAGTTCGCGGAATGGAGGGGTTATAGGGGGGTGGGGGACCTGCCGCAGGTAGTAACTAATGAGCAACTCTTTGTGAGTATATATGCCAAGTTTGAACCCGATTGTGTCAAGCTGGTGATCCGCCGCTTGAAGCCCAGGAAAGCCCCGGGCGAGGACCGTATCACGAACGAGGCGCTCCGCCATCTGCCGCCGCGAGCCATCGCAGCGGCGACGCGCCTCTTCAACGGGATACTTCGCTCGGGACACTTTCCCTCAATCTGGAAGGACGCCCGGGTCATCATGCTGCCCAAGCCGGGCAAGGATGCGAGGCGACCCGAGAATCATCGGCCTATCGCGCTGCTGAGCAAGCTCTCGCAGTTGTTCGAACGGCTAGTGCTCCGGCACATTGCTCCGCACATCACACCCCGTGCGGAGCAATTTGGCTTCAGGCCGGAGCACTCGACGACGCTCCAGGTGGCAAGGATGCTGCACAGGATGTCGGAGAGCGCCAACAAGAAGAAGTGCGTGGCTGCCGTACTCCTCGACTTCGCCATGGCGTTCGATAGAGTGTGGCACGAGGGGCTAGTGCACAAGCTATCGACGACAAAAATGCCCAGAAGACTGGTCAGGACCGTGGCCTCCTTTCGGAGGCGCGACCCGTCGGAGCGGGAGTGCCGCAAGGAAGCTGCCTCTCGCCGGCCTGTTATGCCTGGTTCACTAACGACATCCCAGTCGTCGGTCGGGTAGAGCTGGCGCTGTATGCGGACGACGCGGCTTACTACGTGTCGTCCCTAAATCCGCTGCATGCCTGCAAAAAGCTGCAGCCAACCCTTGATGCTCTACCTGACTGGCACACCCGCCCGCCCGACCGCCGCACTAAGCCTTCGCCTCGACCGACGCGTCCGCGGCAGCGGCGACGTCGGTGATGGCGTTCATCACCGACGTCGCCGCTGCCGCGGACGCGTCGGTCGACCCCCCGTGACCCCCAAGGACACAACCGGAATACCGCAGGCCGCCACGGCCACCCCAACGACCTGCCCATAGCTATGGGCAGCGAAGAAAGTTACTGCAGAGGACCAAGTCCTGACCAGTCCCCTCACCGCCTCTACCAAGAGGTAGTAGAGAAGGCCCGCGAACGAACGATTGTGTCAATAACTTTTGACCTGTCGTCGATCAAACAAGTGAATCCGGAAGAAAAACTTGAACATGGAAAAAATCGAGTTTCGTGCCGTCATAAAGTTCCTCACTAAGCAAGGAAAACCACCTCAGAAAATTTTGGAAGAAATGTCATCAGTATACGGGGACTCTTGCCCTGGAAAAACCATGGTGTACAAGTGGAATAGCCTTTTCAAGCAAGGCAGAGAGTCTCTTGAAGACGACCCTCGCTCAGGACGGCCGATTGAGGCCACCACCTCAAACATCGTTGAAAAAGTGGAGAATCTTATACTGGAGGATACTCGTTTGAAGAAGAAACAACTTGCAGAAATGGTTGGAGTATCACCTACAACCATTTTAAATATTCTACACGACAATCTTGGGATGTTAAAAGTCAGCGCAAGATGGGTGCCAAGAATGCTCACACCACCACAGAATCAGCTGCGCGTCGAGTATTCAAAGGAGTTTTTAGACCTCTGTAGCGCCGACAAGGAAGGAATTTTTGCAAGACTTGTTACTGCAGATGAAACTTGGGTTCATCATTATGAGCCTGAGTCGAAGCAAGATTCTATGCAGTGGCATAAAAAGGGTCACAATCGGCTGGAAAAAATCATGGCAACTGTTTTTTGGGATACAGAGGGTATTTTACTAATAGATTATAAAGATAAGGGTGCTAATCTACTGAGACAATTAAAAGAAGCAATCAAGGAGAAAAGGCGGGGAAGGTTGACAAAAGGTGTGCTGCTTTTGCATGACAACGCACCGGTACACAAGAGCCGCGTTGCGATGGCTGCCCTTCATCACTGTGGCTTCGAAATGTTAAACCATCCTCCCTATAGTCCAGTCTTAGCCCCCTGTGATTATTTTTTATTTCCCAAATTAAAAAAAGAGCTTCGTGGGACGAAATTTTCCGACGATGAAGAAGTCAAGTCGGCGATTTCGGCCTATTTTGAGGACAAAGACAAATCTTTTTTCGACGTTATTAATAAGTTAATAGAGAGATCTGTAAAATGTATTCGACTTAAGGGGGAATATATTGAAAAAGAAAAATAGTACAGTATTTTATTTCACCTCCCTTCCCCTCCGTTCCGCGAACTTTTTGACCCCCCCTCGTACTTGTCATCAGTCTCAGTTCAAACCCGGGTCTGCCATTTCCGTGTTAATTTTCACTTTTAATTTATTAATTCAATAATTATAACCATATATTGTATTTTTTTAGGTATCCATCTGGCTCATCCAGTTATACTTTTTATAGATATAAAAAAGTTGGTAGTTGTCGCTGAAAATATCAAGTAATTCGCGACGAAACTTTTTCGGGATATAACTTTTTTGCTTTTTTATTTAGCTAAGTTTAAAATATATTTTTGAAAATATTTTAGTGTAACCGTTTATTTTGATCTTTGAACTGTACGTCATATTTTTTTCATGTTAGTATTCCATATAAAATTAGGCTAACTGCGCGACGAAAAAATACACGTTTTACGGTATTCTTCTGATGCACAGCGCCTTAAGACGATTAATTAAATTTTGACAGAAAATGAGAAACTGAAACTATGTCAACGCAGAAAAAAAAACTAGTAACCTCTCTCTCTCCTCTCTATTACAGGTTCAGATAGTAACACCCCCAGTGCTTTAGTTAGACCTCAAAAGTAAACTTTAGAAAATTAGCTTTTTGTAGCTGGAGTAAATATAATTAAATAAATGTTATTACAAATGCAGTGTGCTCAGATTGCGAATAATGATTTGTTTGGATTGCTGAAATTGATTGATTGTGTAATAATAAGACTTCGTTTCAAAATAATTATTAAAAAAATTTATTGTTACATATTATAAATATATAAAAACAAAAACACGTCGGTACATATTTTACTTTCCAGTATCTTCTTTGAGAGAAACAGTTCTGTTGAAAACCATCTGAAACAAACACAATGCGCTTATAACAACTAGTAGTATTATTTCAAAAATATAAATAAACCCGACTCCTTAAACTTTTATGATACGCGCAAAACACATAACCCTCCTTGACAGAAAATATAAATATACATATTAGAAGTTTATTATGTGTGCGTTCTGGTCGGACTTTAGCCGATTACAATTTTGCAAGAAGTCGACTGTAACAAATCTATTGATAAAATTGAAATACTGCAACGAATACAAAACATACATATAGAAGCTAGAATCCATATGGCTAATATAGCGATTGGTCATACGGCGAATATTACGACAGCCTATATACAAAATACTACGAATTCATTTGGTAATGGGTCAAGTTTATTTTGTGACAGTGGGGACATCACGGGTCTGGTCGATTAGGTATATAATTTGTCATATAAATACTAATAAATGGTTATGAAAAAATAATTTATTATAATAATTGCAAAAAATAGAATTGTTGCAAATAATTCACAATTGGCAACAGTGAAAATTCCTGACATGACATCACTCCTGTCGTTCCCCGTGAACTCAACAGTTCTCCAGGATCCCCTAAGTTGCAAAAACAAGTTTAAAGTAGTGTATGCATAACTTATATTCTAACCTAAGCTTTTCGCTCCAAAGGGAGGGTGGCCACAGTCTTCTTCTCTCATAATCACAAAAGTTAGCTCCAAGAAGATGCTCCAAGCTTTGTTGGACTCGCGATTAACCAACCGTCTAGTCATGTCATACAGCACCAAATATAAATCGGGGTGGATGGGCTGTCATTGCAGTTTGTCGAGGTGTATCTGCTTGAGCCAGATCTGATCCCTCGATAGCAGGCAGAATCGAGCGCTGCACTGGCAACGCCTATAGAGCTTCTGGTCCATAAAGAGGTTTATTAAGTACCCTCCCTCTACCCCTCAAACACCCTGACTTTTCTATCCTGTAGGTACATCTTGACCCATGATGCACAGACGTGGTTTTCACTAAAGCTCAAGGTCTAAGATGCAAATACTCACTTGACTCGTAGTGGTATCAGGATCAACAGAGAAGAATCCAATTCTCTCGAACTGGAACTTGTCGTACACCTTGGCGCCAGCGATAGACGCGTCGGCATAGGCTTGCACCACCTACAAATTATTTTGAAGTAGCTAATAGTTGAAAAAATGCTAATGTAAATGACAATCGTGACTTCTGTCAAATTATAGTCCAAAGTGCCATGATCCACCAGCACTTATTGAGAGCTGTTTAAATTACGTTCCATTGTTTTATTCATATAGTCTCATTTCTATTGGTCAATAATGACACAGAAAATATAAAAAAAAAACCATACCCAATTTCTTTTATCTATATCTATACATATAATAAAACAGTAAAAATATTTTGTCTGTACATTTAGAATTTTTGACTGAAATGGATAGAGGGACACTTAAAAAGAATAATAGAAAGCAAAAAAAATTTTTTCGAATTTTTTGTCTGTCTGTCTGTCTGTATGTATGATCACGATTATCTCCGAAAATGCTGAACCGATTTACTTCAAACTTTCACCAATTGCTTTGTTTTAACTCAGCAAAACATTTAAAGTTTGTTTCATCAAAATCGGTTCTTAAAAAAAAAAGTTATCGTCATTTCAATGAACTCATGGCATGAGTTTGCCTTGCCTGCAAATATATAGCAAAAAAAAATAAAAAATAAAGTGACATAGGAAAATTTAAATCCAAAATCAATTCATCATCATTATACGACAGCATTATACCTATCCATACTATACATAGTAATCCATACTAATAAAAAAAAAGAAGCTGACTGACTGACTGACATATCAACGCAAGGCTTAAACTATAAGGGTTAGAAACTTGAAATTTTGCACAGGGATTCCTTTTACAACGTAGGGGCGCACTAAGAAAGGATTTTTGGAAATTCATCTCCTAAGAGGGTAAAACGGATTGCAAAGTTAGTATGAAATTTGCCCTTTATGAAGATACTAGCTGTTGCCCGCGGCTTCGTGCGCGGAAATTTCTGTTATTATGATTAATTAGTTCTTTTCTTAGTAAAAATGAACGAATTTCCCCCGTTTCAAAACATTTTTTGATGATGCTTCGCTCCTATTAGTCGCAGAAGGATGTTTTATAGCCTAAAGCCTTCCTCAATAAATGGACTATCCAACACAAAAAGAATTTTCCAATTTGAACCAGTAGTTCCTGAGATTAGCGCGTTCAAACAAACAAACAAACTCTTCAGCTTTATAATATTAGTATAGATTCGACTGAAATTCAGCATGAAGGTTTTTTACTGAAAGGTATGAAACACGAGTAAATTATTTTACCCAAAAATCATTTCTTAAGGGGGTAAAATAGGGGTGCAAAGTAAGCATGAAACTTTGCCATTTTTAAAGTTAGTCGAATGAAATTCAGCATGAAGGTTCTTTACTGAAAGGCATGAAACACGAGTAAAATATTTTTCTCAAAAATCATCCCTTAAGGGGGTATAACGGGGATGCATAGTTGGTATTGTTGATCGAAGATAGTTAGTATGAAACTTTCCGTTTTTGAAGTTATAAATTTGAAATTCAAAATTAAGGTGTTTCATTGAAAGTCATGAACTAATGTATTCCGCTGGTGATTCTACTATTCATACTTAAATTTTTTATTTTTTTATTATTTAGATTCTACTATAAGGGCAAACCTGACTTATATATCAACGCACAGCCGAAACTACTGTGCCCAGAAACTTGAAATTTGGCACAGGGATTCTTTTTATGATGTAAATGAGCACTAAGAAAGGATTTTTAGAAAATCAAGGGGGGTGAATTTATATGGAATTTTCTCATTTCTGTACTTAGAAGTTTGAAAGTAGGTACACAAGTTCTCAATTAAAATTAAAAAAGATCTGTTTAGGTGAACCAGACAACATTCTCCCTTGAAGGGGTAAATAGGGAGTAAAGTTTGTATGGAATTTTTCCATTTCTAGACTTAGAATATAAAAATATTTCTCGATTACAATTAAAAAGATCTGTGTAGGTGAAATGTATAAAATCCCCTCCTTAAGGGGCAACATGGGGGGAAGGGGGGTTAAGTTTGTATGGTCTCTTGAAGGGGTAAATAGGGAGTAAAGTTTGTATGTAATTTTTCTCATTTCTGGACTTAGACGTATGAAAATAAGTATATACGTTCTAGATTACAAGATCTGTGTAGGTGAAATGTGGAGGGGCGATTGCATGGAAATTTTCTCATTTCTGTACATAGAAGTATAAAAATGAGTATAGTAATAAAAATAATATATGTTTACATTGCAATTAAAAAGATCTGTGTAGTTAAAATGGACCAAATTTCCCCTTGAGGGGTAAAATAGGTGGGGTAAAGTTTGTATGGATTTTTTTAAATTTTAGTCTTAGAAATATGACAACAAGTATATAAGTTCTCAAGAGGGCAAAATCCCCTCCTTAAGGGCTAAAGATCTATGCAGGTGAAATGTATTAAATTCCCCCTTAAGGGGAAAAAGCAGAGGGGGAGGGGTTTGTATGGAATTTTTATCATTTCTACTGTTCCCAAGGGAACGACATTAACGCGGGCGGAGCCGCGGGCAACAGCTAGTTACCAATATAACATTACTAAACATTCAATACATTTACATGCTCGCAACATTGGCGATGGACATATTTTCGGGTCATCAACATCATCATTTCGAGTAGGTATCACGGTCAAATCGACCATGCACACCCTGGTGTATTTCCGAGTTATTGCTGTTCTACATGCATGAAACGGAGGCGCTACGCGGCGACCGAGATGAGTTGGCGATTAAACTAATATCCGAAGCGTTATTCAACCCACCTTGTTTTATTAATTAGGAAGCCTACACTATTATTCAGCAATAAAATGTGAATACACTTATAAACAGAACTTTTTGTCGAAATCAATGACGTTCGATTCGAGTAAGATTTTCGTATCTTCTTGCAATATTGACCCATTTAGTTGAGACACTACTTATAATCAACACTGGCAACGTGTGGTAAAGTGTCAACTTGTAGCTTGTGTTTTGAAATATGTCAAGATATTTACCTTCAATGTGTCCTCACGGCAGTCCGAAAGAAACCCGCCCGGGACTTCGTTGGGGTCTTCGGGGTTCTTATGTTTGAACCTGTTGTAGGCAGGATTAAAATTATGTTAAAGTATCGGATCACCATTGATTTCAGTGTTTTATTTAAAACCAGTTCTAATTCAAAACTTTATTTGGTTTAAGCTGAATTTGACGTCTAAGGCTCAATTTACATTGATGCAGAGCCATTGCGAATTGAAATGGCGCGTCACTGTCTCCAACTAGAGTCAAACACTCGACTAGTCTTTACATACAGTCGCAAGTCTTTACATTGACAACTACGAAATATGAGCTATACTCACAGTGGCTCATACAGCCGAACTTCCACTGTCATCGGCTCTGACACCCAATGAATAAACGCCTTCGGTTTCTCCGCCGTGTCTGATGGCTCAGCTGTGCACTCCACCTCGGTCACATCGCCAGAGCTGCCTTTTACTACTTTTGCCACCTACGAAGAAACGTAACATTACTTAAATATCAAATAAAAATTTTAACTCTTATCCTTAGATACGTTTAATTTTATTAAATTTAAACATGTTTAAAATATAATTGACGATATTTTAACAGAATAATTAGTATTATTATAAAAGCAACCAATAAACTTATCTGTTAGTTTTAAAACGGCGGCTACGAATCTCTTCTCAAAATTTAAGTAGTAGTTTAGTAATAGTTTACTTTTTCTTTATTTTTGTCTAAATGTGAACACAGATAAAAATGGCACATAACGATGATGTTACAAAATCCTTGTTAGCAGTTAGTAAATCCGACCGTGATGTCAAAAGCCTGTTAGCGCTCTGACGGTTAAGTGACGTAACTATTATCAATAGAACCGAGTAATTAATATTTTTTGTTATAGTTACAATACATCTACCACACTAGATTTTTTTTGTGATTGATAAAATACCTATTTGTTTGTTGTTCGCAATAAAGTATAATCTGCTTTATTGTATGTTACTTCTAAGCCTGCGTCCATTCGTATCTTAAACGTACTAGCTACTTGAGCAGATCTTGGCCAGATCTGGCAATGCGGCGCGGTAGTAACTATTTCGATGTTTTTTATTCTGAATTTTTATATTAAGGTTCAAATTGTGCATTTCGGCCAAACAATGAATTCTTCTGCTGCTCAAGGGGCTAAAGTTGGCCTTAGCCTTAGCGTGTTTGGAAACGTAACATAACAAACAAAACGAAACAAAAATCACTGAACAAAGCTTCTAAAATGGTGAATTTTCGGGTCCGGTACTTACTTTCAAAACATATCCAGCGTGCCTCAAGCCTACAGACTGGTTAGGTGTCAGCCGTCTGTACCCTTTCTCCGGCTGTTCCTTGAAGTCGCTATATTCTATGTACACCACATTGTTGAGAACCACCTTATGCGAGCCCTTCTCTGGCTCGTTCGGAAAGTCAGGAACAGTCACTTCTATCGGCTTGCCACTCGGGAAGTTGGTGATTGTCAGTTTCAATGGTTCTATGACAACCATCACCCTAGGAACAAATTAACCAAACGAAGTGAACCAAGCGAATAAAAAAGTAATTTAATTGGTATATTAGTACACAATAAAGTACAATGTTGTCAGGATGTAACAAGAAAGTCATCCTACTTTTAATTTTCTTAGTTACTGAATTTGCGCGTCATGTTTAGGTTGTATTTTTTATGTGAGCAACGTTCAGAGAAATAGGCTCCCTCCCTATGGTTTGTATCGCCTCATCTTTCGGCGCCTTAGTGGCGCAGTTTTTGATGTGGTGAGACCTTAACACTACAATGAAAGTCCATACACCAAAATTAGCCACGTTATTTTAATAAAATGCAGGTGTTTAAATTCTCTTCGAGACTTTGTTGGTGCACACTCGATCGCTAGCATAACATGTCCCACAGAATTATGTATATTGAAATTGTATATAACAGTCAGAACAAAAAAGACAAGAGAAGAGAAGAGAAAAATATCATACAAAGCTCTTCAGGCGAGTAGGCGAACAATACTGTTAAAAAGAGTATCTTTCGTCGTCTTCGTTTCTGCAGTAGTCGGTCCCGAAATGCTAAGAGTTGTAGCTTTTAAGTAATAATTAGTTACTTTAATATGATTAAATGTGAATTGACGTGAAAAAGCCTGAAAAGGCCTTTTTTTCTGAATAAATCTATGAATCTTTGAGAATAATGGATCGGAAGGTACCTGGGAGCAGAGCCGTTGAGCTCGTCGCGGACCGCTGCGTCCAGCATAGAGGGGTCGACGGCGCCCACGGCGCCCGTGACGCCGAGCGCGGCGCAGAACGAGTTGACGGCGCCCGTCGGCACCCCGCGCCGCCGCAGTGCCGTCAGCGTGTACAGCCGGGGGTCGTCCCAATCTAATTGTCACCACAAACACTCAATTATCCACTTTATTTCAGGCAGGCCTGTCTCTTTCGATGTTAGTATCGAAAACATACCTACGCGCGACGACCCCTTTGAAGGGGAAAACCGAACCGGTAGGAAAGACGCGCGTTTGGCCACCTGTGTTCACCGACTACCAACGAATTAGGAATCGTTTGTTCGGAGCTATAAGTATCTAATTGACTTGCTGTAGGTATCTAAACTAAAAGGTGCTGCGTTCTTACGCGAGCTAAATAACAGTTGATATTTCTTTGAATACCTTTGCAGAGTGCGACTTCTGTACGTAAGTATATATACTTATTCTGTGGTTTAGGTATATTCTTCTCCAAAAAAAATAATATCGCTCCGTTTCATATGACCAGGTGAACAAACAGTGTGAAATGATGTTCGAATCCTAGAAATATTTATTTAAAATGGTATGAAATAAAATTATACCTTCTCATGATTATACACAAATGTGTATAAAAAGTGAAAAAAAAAAACAATTTTTGTGACAAGCTTTTATACTAAATGTGTATAATAATTTGTATTTTACAAAACACAAAAAAACAGATTTAGTGACAAACTTTAAGTATTAGCGCATTCATACTGAATCGTACTTTCCAAGGACTGAAAGGCTGTGGCTTACGATTAACTTATCTTGCCGTCTTTACCGCTCTCTATTGCTGTCTATGATCATCGTTATGTAATGGAGTGCTAGGTGCCTAATGTGTAAGATATTTGCATTGCACCAAGATCCGTACTGCTTACCTTTTACAATATTCTCATCAATCAGCTTGGCGATCTTTCTTTTAGAAACGACTGTATAATTTACATTCAATCGTCCATACTCCCACTGCACTGGACAGTAAATGCCTAAAGCATTGCAAAGCCAATAATATGAAGATCTGTAAAAGAGTTTTAAAATCTTTATTAATATGCCTCAAATCTACGGCCTCCAGGGCAGTGGCTATAACGAAAGCTTGCTACTCAAGGGGGTCTATGTTTGATTCCCGGATTTATTTATTATTATTTTATAACACACCTCAAAAATGTCATAAAATGTACCTAATGCTCTTCTATAAACTATCATTTATGTCTTTAACGATATAAGATTTAGACACATTTCATTTATTATACAAATATTGATTTCAACTTATCAGTGTATTGTCAGTCTGTTACTAGCAATCAAGACCCTGCTTTATCATTTAACAACAATTGAAATATTAAGATTGAACTGTAATACCAGGAGTTCTTGGTGGGAATTTCGGCGGACTGCACGGTTTTGTTTTGGATAGTTTTGCAAATTGTTCCTAGTGGACTTTATAACGTGAAATCGGTGTAATTTGGTGTTATAAATGTCCATGTATAAGGACAATATGTGGAATAACTAAAGTGAACTTTCATGATGCGGCTGTAGTAAGAATTACTTAGCGGGCTGGTGGTAACCACCCACATTAAACAAACCCACCTTATTGCGTGCGTCGTCTGTGATCAAACCAGTGCATTCATGGGAATTGTCGCCAGGGGCTCCATCGAATCAACGAAATGAATTACACCATCATATCGTGGATAGCACTTGTTGAAAAATATGAAGGGCAAAAAGGCATAGAAAGCCAAATGCCGTAAAACAAATAGAAAAAAATATTTTAAAATATATGGATTGGAGTCTGAATGTATAAAGATTTATACAAATAACAGTTTCTTTGGCATAAAAATAATTCTCTGATTGTTAGGCATTATTTTCCATAACAGTCCTCATGTGTAAAATTTTTAAACCAATGATATTTTATCTCAATCAAAATTAGGCATTAAGACCCCAAACCTCGAAACCATTCATTTCAGTTATATAAGAGGCTGCAATTTTATATTCCATACCTTCTCGACTGGAACTCCTTAGTACACAATGAGTGAGTGATATGCTCAATGCTGTCACACAAACAGTGCGTGTAGTCATAAGTAGGGTAGACACACCACTTGCTCCCCGTGCGATGGTGAGGTTTGAATTTAATCCTGTAAGCCACTGGATCTTGTTTGCCTTCCTCTAATGTTATTTTCATTCGAAGAGTTGCATCACCTTCATCGATTTTACCATTTTTCATATCCTAAAATCATTTAGTTGTGGCAGAGACATGCTACCGGCAAAATTCATTTTTGCTAGTAGCATTAATGATAAGACTATCTAATTTAAGTTTCGTGTGAAGGGTACTGAAAATTTACAATAAAGTACTTCGTCATAGCAATTTTCTAAGATTAGAGTACTTCCCGATAATGAGTTTTCTCAATTAGTATCTTCATAGTAAACTTTCGGAGTTCCGTACATCACGATGATAAACATTCTCATTTAAGTAATTCGCCAAAGCATACTTTCTAAGCCGTGTAAATCCATCTACCATACATTATGAATACAGATACACCAATATTTCAAATGTCGGGGTTCAGTATGACAGTTCTTCTATGCTTCGTTCGATGAGTGAGAGAGCCGGAAGCCCATCTTTCTTCTCCCCCATTTCCTCCCCTAAATCCTTGAAAGGCCGGCAACGCTCCTGTCACACTCTGGTGTTGCACTTGTCACTTCCAAAGCAATCACAGATCTATGATTCCATTTAATTTCAGAAGACAGATTTGTTAATCTTATATTGTAATAATATCAAAGAGAAAATGCTACTATCAGGTATAGACCTGAGTAGAAGTTTTGATGCATATTCTACAGTGGTCCCACCCATATTATAATGTAAATGCATATAGCTACAACCATATTTAGTATTTCTTACCTCAAACAGCTGTAAGCTCTCTTCAATAGGCCTATTTCTCCATGGTGACGGTGGTGGATTAAATCCTTTGATCTCCTCAGACTTCTGATGGCAAACATAGGCCATGTCCTTTTTAATGAGTTGCACAGCCCATTCATAAAGCTGATCGAAATAATCAGAGGAATGGGTTATCTTGTAAGGTTTGTATCCTGAAGTAAAAACAAAAAATACATGATTTGTGCAATAAATTGTCTACAGCCAGAAATTATTTAAGCAATTTTCACGCAACTGCTCAAAAAGGATTGTTAGGTTTTCCGATTTCACGTGCTTGTCAGGCAGATAAGAAAAAACATTGAATGTACCAGCTGTTTCTCTTTTTGCGCCACACGACGGAATGGGCGAAAATCTGAGGAATCATGCTATTAGCCGATGCGGCTAGCAACCCATCACTATTTTGTGATTCCATTTTCCACCTAACATCTTTATTCCACCATAATTATTATTACCTGAACAGATTCTAATGTTTAAGATTAAAATCTAGGCAATTGCTTTTTAGCACAGTGTGTGTGCTTGTGTTTTTAAACTTGTTATAGTTATTTAACTCACCTAGCCATTCAACCATATCCTTGATACCAACAAAAAATTTCTCTTCTTCTTTTTCAGGGTTAGTATCATCATACCTCAGGAAACACAATCCATCATGAGCTGCAGCATAACCAAAATTAATATTAATGGCTTTGGCATGTCCAATGTGCAGGATCCCATTAGGTTCTGGTGGAAACCTTGTGCGGACCTTCCCTGAAGTAATTTTCAGATGCTCTTCAAGTAGCCGCTTGGTATCAGGGGTAACTACATAGCCATCTGTCTTATAGTTTTCTCCTGGAGCATGAAATGGAAGCTTCTTCATCAATTCTGATATGGATGGTGCACCACCAACATCCGAAGAGTCAGACTTCTCAGATGTAACACCTGTAAAATAATATTGTGTTCAGAAAACCTGAATTGCCTCTGGAAGATTGCCCCATTTTGTCTTTTACTAAGGCAATAGGCTAGTTTCCTGGGTCGTAATAATAAAATAACAATTAGTCCGTCAGTTAGATAATCAAAAAATATTGGACACATATTTTTTCTTTTGTCTAATAAACAATAAATAATAAAGATAAAGCGCGTCAAAGTTCAGGAGTGGGGGCTCGTGACGTCACAGTTTGCTAAAAATTGTAGCAAACAATGACCTCACACGGAACTTCAAAGGGCTATATCTTTTTTTATTTAATAGATAAAAGAAAAAATACGTGTCCAATATTTTTTGAATATCTAACTGACGGACTAATTATATTTTATTAGGAAACTAGCCTATTAGACAAAACATTATACCTAGAGACAGACCACATGACTTTATGTCTATGGAACCTGGGCTCTGTCTAACCCGCAAGGGAAAAAGACTTAAGTGTGTGTATGTTTTCTGAGTTCATGTTCCTTGTTCCACCATAATTATTTAATATCTGCACAGATTTGGATGTTTGAGATTTAAATATTTCAGCCAAATCCATAACCAAAACTTAATTATGTGTAAATAAATGGTATGTACCAAAATTCACAACATTTTACACATATACACAATTATGTTAGTTAAATAAATTAACAAAGTAAACACTTTCATATAAATTATAGTACCTACTACACCAGGCTGACTATTGACGAATTTAAAAAGCCTATTTCTTCGGAACACTTGAGTTCGAATCGTCGTCAGGAAGGTTTGGTCGATTTATGCCGAAACCACACCCTCGGGCCGACTCTAATTATATGTATTGTAAAACAAGCATAAAAAATAAACCTAATTCAAAACTTGGTTCTGTTCTTCTATCGAGTCGTAAAATGGCTTTCCGTTTAACTAAATATATTTCGACTAGTGCTACTGTAATTGCCCGTTCGTTTGCCTCATTCAGATCTTGTTGAGAGCAAGAAGTTTATTTTTTCAGTTTATTAATTACATTACTTTTATGCATCAAGCACTCTCTTAATTAAAGTTATTCAGAATTATTTTCTGTGTTTTACTAATCTAAGTAACAACCTTTTTTGTCATCTTTCTTAGCTTTCTTAGTTGTATCGCCACCCTTTGGCTTTTTCTCAGCTTTTGGAGGAGGTACTAAGTCTGCTTCTGTTTTAGGACCCAAAAGATCTAAAATCTGAAAATAGAGAATCAACTTTTATTTAATATGCAAATAGATAAGACGTTTGTGCAAATATACATTTGCACTGGAAACTTTTAATACAAAAACATAACTTAACAATCTGCCACGGCTTTGCAACAATATTACTGGAAAAAATGTTCTAAGGATTTTCAGAGAAATTTTGATTTATGTAGGGTTTTTGAAAATTAGACCAAGTCCTTTTGCAGAGTGATGGGTTTTTTTCTGAAAAAATATTTTCTTCAAATATTTCAAAAATAGTTCCCTTTTGCATTATACAATACAGGATCAAAAAGTTGCAAATGGCCTCCCCTATCAACCCCTAAAAGGATCCAGTCTTTATTTCAAATAGTATCTATTCAAATCTAAACAAGACAAAGGAAAAAAAATATGACTAACATATTTTTTTTCCTTTGTCTTGTTTAGATAAAAAACCTGAGACTTTGAAAGTTAAAGACTTCTAGCTTTCGCCCGCGGCTCCGCCCGCGTTTATGTCGATCCCTCGGGAATAGTACTTTTTACGGGTATAAAAGGTAGCCTATGTCCTTCTCCATACTCTAGAGAACTTGTATGCAAAATTTCATGATGATGTTCAGTAGTTACGGTGTGAAAACGTAACAAACAAACAAACAAACTCACTTTCGCATTTATAATATTAGTAAGGATGATGGTTTTAACACCTGAGATCAGCGATTCCCAAAGTATGGGTCGCGGCCCACTGGTGGGTCCCGAGTGAATATTAAGGGAAACAAAATGACATTCGGAAAAATCAAGCTGACAGTCGATGGCCACAGACCGACACCGACCGACATTTCAGCAGTTCACGATAGAAATCTAGAGCTTATGTAAATAAAGTAAAAAATAAAACTATAAAAAATAAACTGCCCGTTTAGACCCGCGACTGTCTAGTAGACTCTACTAGGGAATCTTAGGGGTTACCAATATTTGATACCCCTTTTTAAGACGGTCATGCATGCATCAGATGGGTCCCGGTTTTGGCAGTTTTTGTTTGGTGGGTCGGAGCCCAGTCAACTTTGGGAACCACTGCCTTAGATGGTGTGTCGGCCAACTGGTGTCCAACAAACAATTGAAAAACTATTGTGTCTGTAATTCCAGCATTCAAAGTATTATTGTAATTTATATTATCCAATTATTCAATACCTACACAGAATGGTTTATACATACCAACTGTGTAAACACATTGTAATATGTACCTGTACATCTACTTCATTCTTGATAGCTTTACCATCAGCCCAGGGCAAGTCGGCTCTCACGGCTTGCATCACCATCCCAGAGTTAAACCGGTACCTTTTCTCCAGTAGCTCCGCCTTATACTTAGCCATATGCTTCTCCACAGCCTGTTCCACCTGTTCGGGCGTCACCACTACGCCGACGCCACATGCCTTCTCAAAAGCTTCAACCTTCACATTCACTTCATTGACATTACTAAGCAGATAATCTAAAGCTGCATCGACTCGAATAGTGGAATCCAACTTTTCATTTGCTATGTATTTACACACAAACGGTAGACGATTTAAAATTTGCGGCTTTATTTTTGTGGCCAAATGGTACACGAGCATGCCCGCACCAGCTGGTAAATTCGCCACATCTACCTGGAACATAACATAAAATTTTAGAAATATACAAATTGTACTAATACAAACCTAAATTTAATTTAAAAATGAGTTTATAATCTAACCTCGTCTAATGCGGCGTGAAGGTATTTAGTAACATTATTGTTTTTTAATGTTTCTTTAGCCTTTTGTTCACTTAAACCAAGTAATTTAAATCGTTCCAGAGTCTCTGCCGGAGACATCATTATTTATTTATCACTTTTTAGTAAATTCTTAAGATTACAATTTTGTGCCAACCAACAGGCTTTATTCAAGTGATTCAAGCCACAAAACTAGGGATGGCGATCTGAGATCGATTAATCGTAGAATCGATTTTTTGAGCCAAAAAGATCGATTTTTTAAATCGATATGTAGTACTGAATCGATTCAGTGAATCGATATTTCACTCTTGAACATCGACATTCGATTTTTTTTTTGTATAAACCAAAAAAAGTATTTACAATTAATTTAATGTACCCGTATAATAAGAGTGCTGCCGGTTAAAGGGTAAATTATTCAAAAACTCGCGAGATGGCTGTATGTTTGGATTCCTTCACCTCTCATTAAAAAGTAACGTTTGTTTTTTTATCTTTGACTTTTTGTATCTGTGGCTGACATTTCTTGTTGTACAATTGTAAACTTGTAAACTTTAAAAAAAAAAAATGTAGTTTTATACCTGATCTGATGTTTGATATGGTAATAAAAATATTTTTATCATCGATTCACCCGATTTTACTGATAAGAGATCGTTAAATTGTGTTAATAAACAAAAACTTAAAAAAAATATCGATTTATCGGAAATCGATCTTATGGGCCTCGATTTTTTTGTGGATCGATTCATGAGGTCACGATTCAAATCGATTTAAAAATCGATATTTTTAGGAAAGAATCGCCATCCCTACACAAAACGACACAACACATACTGGACTGGCTGGCAGTGACAGATTGATAACTGTCTTCAGCTGTCAATGTCAAAAGTTTTTTTTTTTTTATGTGGCGATCATACATACCTTCATCATTTAGCCAGTGTCTAGTTTGGCAAAAGGGTCATTGCATTTTTGATTTCCAATGTAATTATTTCGTTGATTCCACGGAGCCTCTTGTGCGACCATACATAGATGACGTAGCAATGCAGGCAACCACCAGCCTGCTAATGTTATGGTTTCTACTATTGCGGGGCGGTTTAATACCTACCTATTTGTGTAACAAAGTTTTTATTTTATAATTTTTTGTGGTACTAATTACCTACTACGTAGGGTTAATTTTTGGTTACTTTTAAAATAGCTGTTAGCTACCTTACTAACCACCTTACTTTAGTTATTAACTGTAAATATAATCCTTCCATACTTTTATTTGTTGTATATTAAAAATACTAAAAACCGGCCAAGTGCGAGTCGAACTCGCGCACGAAGGGTTCCGTACCGTCATCTAGAAAAACGGCAAAAAAATCATGTCGGTTGTATGGGAGCCCCCCTTTAATATTCATTTTATCTTTATTTAATTATTTATTTTTAAAGTAAATATATAACTACGTATTCTGTGAATATTTCAAGCGTCTACCCGTTACTGTTATTAATATTGGATAAAAACAAACAAGAAAATCACGTTGTTGTATAAGAGCCCTTCAATATTTATTTTATTCTATTTTTTTTGTATTTGTCTTGTGATACCAATACCTTGAGTAGCTCCAATACCGCAGCAAACTACCTTTCAAAATAAATAGTACAACGTAAGCTCTCTCGTGTAGCAGACTAATGTTATACTAGTACACACCGACAGTGTGTTTAGATTGCGGAGCGTTCTTATCCAGTACCACTCGGACCCGGCCGTGTTCTTAGACCGATGAAAGTAAATAAAAAGTCTACATGAAAGTATGATGACCCCCGTCGCCGTCAGTTTCGGTTGGATGGAAAACATCTTAGACCAACACACGCTACTTGTCATATCCCTTCCAGCCCTAGACCACGCATAGTGCATGCCGCCACATCTGACATTGAATTCAACTGCCTCATGGTAATGGTAGTACTTACATGCGAATGGTCGCACTTTACAGTTTTCATGGGAAAACTGTAAAGTTTCAATCTGAAAAGATTGTTTTCCGTCTTGACCTGGCCGGAGATCCTATCCGGGAACCCTCGTGTCGCGTTGACCACTAAGCCACGGAGCTCGCCATTTAGGTATCGCACGAAATTAGGTAGGTATATGTTCGTCGATAATTATTTTTCTATTATAATGTTTTCTTAAAAGCAGAAAAGGGCAGAAATCTGTTATCACATTCTGAGACTAAAAGGTACCTACAGGTACTTTATCAAGTTGTAATAATAAGAGAGTATCAATGTTATTTGCATAATAGCAGCACTAGAGAGATTTAGCGTGCAGGTGCTATAATCTCACCATTTTTACTCATATTCATATTTTATCACGCCATTCAACGGCGTCGATAACGAAAGTTTATTATTTTTGGCATCAAGTACCTAATCAATACTATCTGCCCACCTACATACGACATACTGGCTGACTGGTAAATCACTTTACGAATGCGTGGATTCTATACACAGCGGCGGCGACCTGAACTTCGCAATAGCGAAGCACTTGACCAGAGTAGCATTAGCTTGCTTAAAACCTAGGCAAAGGTTGTCTTTATACCTTACGGGGTAGACAGGTTGTTTAAAGCACGTATATTAATCATTGCTCCAGGCGGGCACACTGCGACGGAGAGCATCGTAATCATGGTTCAGGAGACGAATAGACAACCCATAACACTACACTACAACACCTTCATAGTGCAGGTGACAACGTAACGACGAGTGTACCTATATATTCTTTGACGACGACGAAATCAAATCTGAATCGGCAAAGCTTCAATAACTTTCGAAAAGTCATAGACTCGTGTTTGGAGAAACGAAAATCTTTGTGTACCAGACTTTCGTACTATACTAAACATCCTACAGTACACATTGGAGACGAGGACTTAGTACTGACTACTACTGACTGAAAGGAACGTCAACTAAACGCTTTTCATATGCGCTGTCTCAGGTCTATCGTAGGAGTCCCGTGAAAAGACAGAGTAACAAGAGTCTTTATTTTCACTGTCTTTTTTTTTGTCTGTAAATTTCCCTAGTATATTGTTATATTTTACTCTCATACTGCCTGATGGGCTGTGATTGCGTGCATGCATAGCGTGAAGGGCCAGTTTGAGAAACTATGGCATAAGCCTTTGGAGAGCAGCAACTCTCATGTTTTGCCTTATGGGCTGAAAGCTATGTTGCCAGAAGGGCCTATCCTGGGTGCAAGTCACCCAGAACCGCCGAGCGGTCACCAGTAATCCTTTATTATATATAATCAAAGCAGTACCTAATCCGAGCTAGCGATTTTACTAGGTTAGGTATGCTTATCCCTAGTACCTACCTACAGCATAATACTGAGCCGTCACCTTTTGTAGTACCTACTGATGGCACCGCCTTTATTTTAAATCCTTTTTGACGCGATAACGTGTTATAAATCAATGAACACCGGCTGTCTGCACGAAAAATATCACGTTCCGGAGCAGCAGAAATACAGTAAGAGCAGTATTTATCTATCACGCGTGTATCATAATTATCGTCCGTAAACCGACTTTCAAGACAACCAATTTTTTTTTCTAATACTTTCCTTTTATATTTATGTTGTGCTATCGTCAGGATTATCTTATCTCTATGTGCTACCGTGTGTTAAAATAATTAGGTAAGTAGTTTTAATTGCATTTTTCAACCGACGAAAAAAAACGACGGATGTTCTCAAGTCGACACCTAGGTACCTAGTTATATATTTTTTATGTATGGCCACGCATAACTTCTTACAATGTGTTCTGATTTTGATAATCATTTTTGAAGTGGAAATTTCTTTAGCGGCGTTATGCACTTTTTGGGATGGGTAAAAAATTTTAAACTCGTGTCAAGACACGTCACCTGATCGAAAATTCGTAAGACGTCACGTATCCGCGTGACCAGAGGCGACCGGCGCAGCGTAGAAGAGGAATATCTACTATCTTTCTACCGCGTGGCGAAAATGTAAGAAGTTTTCACTTCTGGCGGCACACCCGGAGTGCAACCCGTTGTTTTTAGGGTTCCGTACCCAAAGGGTAAAAACGGGACACTATTAATATGGCTCCGCTGTCTGTCTATATCTGTCTGTGTGTCCGTCTATCACCAGGTGTATCTCATGAACCGTGATAGCTAAGAGTTGAAATTTTCATAGATTATATATTTCTATTGCCGCTTTAAACGGCATGATTACTACAGGGCTACTACTACGGCATGAATTACTAATACAGGGTCTTAATAGCAAAACTCAGGCTGTTATTTAGCACAGTTGAGGATGCTACCGAGAAAGTACTCAGATGAGGACGAGTTAGTTTGTAGCTTTGAAATTGGAAAAAGGAAAAGGAACGGGAGTCCGAGATGTAACGTAACCTCATAGCACCAAATTCTGCATGTGTGTATTTTATTTGAAGATTTTACTAAATTTTTATCTTTCGATAGGTTTTGCATTGTAACTTGTCAATAAACTTTTTTATACATATAATTGAAACTAACGTGAGGCAAATACATCAAAATTGGGTCACTCACGTGCTATGTTGTTAGCATGTGTTTGCACATGCTATAGTTTTGGACTAGTCAGGAGTCCATTTTCAACACGAGTTCGTGATGCGCGACGTTGAGTCAAGGATTTTTTTTAAATATACAGTTATTTTATTCATTTCATCTAATAAAGGAATAGTACGAGAGATCGAAGCGCGTTAGATACAAGTCGTAGCGTAGCACACAATTTTTTATAACTTTGTGCTACGCTACGACTTGTATGAGCAAGAGATCGTAGCCCGTAGCAGATCGTAGCTTAATCAAAGGTTGTAGCGTATCTTGTAGCACAAAATTATAAAACAGAGCAAGAGATCATAGCGCGTAGCAGGTCGTTACTTAATCAAAGGTTGTATGTAGCGTATCTTGTAGCACAAAATTATAAAACAGAGCGAGAGATCATAGTGCGTAGTAGGTCGTAGCTTAATTTAGTTCGTAGTGTAGCTTGAAGCACAAAATTAAGAAACAGAGCGAGAGATGGTAGCGCGTAGCGGGCCGTAGCGTAGCTCGTAGTATAACCTAAACAACAGTCGTGACAGGCCAGAAATCGATACATGATTTGGTTATCACAATATTTATAAATATAAAAAATATACAGGGATCGAAACAACTTTACGGTTTGAAAAGTCTGATTTAACTTACTCTTTTTTTTTTATCTGACTTTATCTGACCATTTCAAATTAATAGGTTTGTAAGTGATAGGGATAAAAATAATAAACACCTACCGTTTAATAATTGGCCTCCAGCATCCCCATAGCCAACGAGCACCACCACCTCTTATTATAATGCAAAAAAAATTACACATATGTTTATTTAAAGATAACATGCAATTTCTATAAACAAAGTGCAAATTGGATTAGCAAAATCAAAAATAATATAAGGCAGGATTTAGGGTTTCTTAAAAAGACTTAGTTATTAATGATTTTTAGGGTTCCGTACCTCAAGAGGATCACTTTGTTGTCCGTCTGTCTTTCAGTCTGTCAAGAAGTCCTTTTTTTCTCAGAAACGCTTGGAGGTATCAAGCTGAAATTTATATCAAATACTCAAGTCTACTGTCCCTTGGAGCTGTCAAAAAATCAAACTTCAAAGCCAACGCAATCAAAAGATACAGCCGCTGTTTATGCTGCAAATTTTGAATCAAAACCTACTTGGTACTTCCCGTGAACTCAGAATTGAGAAATTTGGTACGAAGCAACGTCTTAAACAGATAAAGGAAAAATTTTTAAAATCATAAATTTTTAGTTACATCATATAATGAAAATATTTTTGATAATTTTAAACTTATTAAAGATAATGGTACGGAACTGGCAGTATCGATACCAAATTACAGCTTTCTAGTACCTACTTATAATCTCTGAGTAAATCCGCGGACGGACAGGTGGACAGACATGGCGAAACTATAAGGGTTCCTTGTTTACTACGGAACCCTAAAAACCAAGCATCTATTAAGTAATAGTATCCCCACGTGTAAATATAGACGCGTGTAATAGTATCTACCATCCTTAGCACATACATCCTACCTGTTTACCTCCGGCGCGATCAGTCGGATATGATTGAGCGTAAACAGTACCCGTCCTGGAAAACAAATCGATTTTAAACATGTTATGTATGGTGACAAGTGACTGGAAATGAGATGCGAACAAAACAACCCCATTGTTGCGCAGTAGGTAAACTTTGAGGTACATTCCTTACGGAGGCAGTCAGTACGTACGCTCCGGCGCGGGTGCTCTTGTTGCGTACCGTTTGATACACGTATCGTTTTACCGTATTCGGCTTCAATGAATGTTCTCGTGAAACTAGATCAAAAATATATAATTAATAATAAAATACGTGCATAAATATTACGTTTGCCCAGCAATTCACGTTATTAGCTTCGTAAGTATTTTAACTCTAATTTAATATAATGTTAACTTTCCTTAACGTAATTTTTTTTCAATGAAAGTAAGTCTATTTTTACAAAAATAATATATTAGAATATTTTACCTGTTTGGTTAGTGTTACAAAGTTTTTAACACTTATATAACTGTAATTTAGACATTTTTGCACTCAACAGCTGGTAGGTACCTGTCCGTGTTATCGTATTGTCTTATAAGACAAACAGAATCTCGACTTAGACGTCATAAAATATGTACTCGTATAACATAACGAAATGTTGTAAAAATATATATTTATAATCTAATATTTTCTGCATGATTATATAAGATTGCCGGATTCGTCACGCACATTAGACATGATCTTTCTTTTAGTGAATACAAAATATTTATTAAGCATCTTGATCTCATTAAAGGGAAAAATAACAAGAAGTGGGAGAGGCCTTTGTCCAGCACTAGGCTATACATATGTATTTCTCTGTATTACTGTTTTCTGAGACTAAACAAGTTTTCTTGCGAAAATTGCATTTTTGTGACAAGCTTTTATTATAAAATCCACACTGTAAAGTGCTGTCCAAGACAAATCAAATGACACCAAACATGATTGGTGTGTATCTTGTTTAGTTTACGAGTTTCTGTGGCCACCTTCTGACTCCCTCATCAGGCCAGCGCATCAACTCTATAATATTTATTGTTATCCGATTTACGTATGCATGCAAAATTTCAGCTCAATCGGTAACCGGGAAGTGAATCAAATTTAACTTGCAATATTTGATAGAAAAACATCGGGACAGGTGAAACTACTTAAATAAAAGCTTGTAATAAGGTAATACAATTTTAGTATAGTTACAGTAACAAATCCTTCAACAAACTAGAACTATGCTATTTTCCAATTCTAAACTGCGCCATTACAAACAATGACATACCTTAATAGAATAATTTCATAACATAAGCTTTCTATTTATTTACTAGTACCTACAGATGAAAAGCCTCTCAAAGCAGTAAAAACTTAAAGATAATTACTTACTCTTTTAATAAAGACAGAGATAAAAACAAAACACGAATACCTATTGACATCATCATCACATCATCCACCTCAGCCATAGATTTAAAAAAAAATTGCGTCGAGACTTCATACTTCTATGACCTCAGCGTTTTCTCGGTTGGATTCACAGCTGATGTGCGTCGAAGACCGGAGTCACAAATACCTATTGAAGTAATGTTTCGTGTCGTGTCTTTAATTTTTAAAATTGCTATCATAAATTAAATAATAATGTGATATTAATTTTGCCTATATGACCGAGTACCTATTACCCAAAGACACTACGCTACAAAATCTTTTTCTTTTGTTTATTTTTCATGGAATTCAATTTATACCCAAATTATTTATCTAATAAATAAATATTTACAATTTTATTAAAAAACTACTTTTTACTAAAAGTTGGTCTTCTAAAAATTAATTATTCCTGCCTAAAGTGGGAGACTGAGCTTTAACAAAAATGTGCACTATAAAACCAAAACTTTTAAAGAACCTTGTTTACTACGGAACCCTAAAAATTCCACGCAGTTCATTGCCCTGCGGTAATGTACCCAGAAGACTTTACTACGTTAAATGGAAATACTTATTCTTTAGGCAAGGTGAATTATCAGCCCTCTGGTCATTTGACACCTCGACCAGCCTTTTGCTTTTGCATTCAGCACATGCAATTAAAAAGTTTGTGACCTGTGGAATGTATATTGCACACAGAACAAGAACTAAAGATATTGCAAAACTAAATACATACTATTACTGATTCGACTCCCTTTGTACTCATATCTCAAGCTGTGTGAATATTTATTTAGCATAAATCTTTTCGAATCCGACAAGTAAAAGCTCATATAACATTTTATTGTAACATATAAGTAATAGCCGACAAATATAAACATACTATAGGGCGTGAATTTATAGACTATAAATATTTTTTGTGGCGTAATGTTCTGCGGTCTAATTCAGTAATGGCAGTGGATTGATTTGAACCGAAGAGCCCAAGATAGCCTATTTTTAACGATCGATTGCGTTCTCCAGTTTGATAGGCCAATTAATTGTTGAATGAGAGATGCTTTTCAATCACAGACATCGCGGTGGTCTATTGCAAAAGAATAAAATTCCACGAATTTCAATCACGAGATTGAATCGTCAAAATAGAACCAATTTCAATGTAATAAAATTACAAAGTAGGTACTTAATGAATTGGTAGATACCTATTTAACTCATTGAAACTTTTCGATTACCTGTTTGCGTTTTGAATTATCAGCGTCGAGAAATTTACGAAAGTAATAGGTATAAGCTGCGATGAAGGGGAATAAGGTAACGTAGGTTATATGGACGTTCTAAGGGTAAGGTACCTTATGGATACTGGCACTTACGACATTGTGTTTATAAGCTAAGTAAATTGAACTGTTTTTCTAAACGTCTTAAAACGGTACCTACTGCACCAAATTGAGGAAATTGACGTGTTTTCAAATCACTAGTACTATGCTCTGAATTAATCAAATACATCAAAAGTAATTGTATAATTTAGGTAGACCCTTGCAAAAGGTCGCCCCCTTGTTGGAATTTGAAATAGATACATATGAAATTTAAAACATGTGTTATGATATCTAAAAACATTTTTCTTCGAAA
Source organism: Elegia similella (assembly GCA_947532085.1). Taxonomy (NCBI): domain Eukaryota; kingdom Metazoa; phylum Arthropoda; class Insecta; order Lepidoptera; family Pyralidae; genus Elegia; species Elegia similella. The sequence goes on from OX383929.1 coordinate 15,661,065, forward strand.
AGTTTGTAAATTTTATGCCTAAAACAATAATTCTCACATATTTATACTTACATCTCCGAGGTCGCCCCCTTAATATTTTTTTTTATAAAATTATAAAAATTTAAATATTAAGGCGCTGTATCCCTTAACCCTTTGTAGCGGCTGAAAGTGGCGATACCGGTTGGCCTGTCCCTAGTCTCATTTCAAACCCGTGTCGGCCATTTCCGTGTTAATTTTCACTTTTAATTTAATAATTCAATAGTTATAGCCAAATATTGTATTTTTTTTAGGTATCCATCTGGCTCATTTAGTTATACTTGTTATAGTCGTAAAAAAGTCGGTAGTTGTCGCTGAAAATATCAAGAAATTCGCGACGAAACTTTTTCTGGGTTTAGCAATTTTGCTATTTTATTTCGCTAAATTTTAATTACTTTTTTGAAAATATTTTGATGTATCCATTTAATTTGATCTTTGAACTGTACTTCATATTTTTTTCATGCAAGTATTCCATGGAAAATAAGGCTAACTGCGCGACGAAAAAATAGACGTTTTACGGTATTCTTGTGATGCACAGCGCCTTAAGACTTCATATTTTTACACAATCGCCTAGTGGTTTTGCGCAGCCCCGACGTTTTTCGTTACCGCGGCACCCTTTACCCGTGGAACGTCACATATAAATATTCTTTCACAAGTCTAAATAAATGTGTGTTTATTGCACTTGAATTATTTGCAGTAGACAATGGCAACATTAGTGACGATGAGCACAACCACGTCCCCAAAGTCGTCGCTCGCTAAGCTGGTGCAGTACTCGAAGCCCAAGCCTTTTAAAGTGATGGTACTTGGCCAATCTGGAGTAGGAAAGTCGGGTATGTATTACAATTTTATAATACAATGACATTTTCCTTAGAAAGTCCTTTTAATATTTAACACCATACTGTATATAGAATAGAGTTATATAAAATAGTTAAATTAATTCCTCGGGAGCGAAATGAGGGCAGACGGAAATAAAATCGCAACAAAAACATTTTCATGTAAAATGATGCCAAGACAAGACGGACTCGCAAACTTGTCAAAAAGTTATCAGAATTCATGTAGAGCCAAGCTTCTGACTCTACAAGGCGCAACTTTAGAAACTCTACTACAAGAACTTATGAACTCGACAAGCGCGACAATAGTCACTTCAGTCTTGTAGTGGGTCTATGCTTTATATGAAAGTGAAGACTATGTTGATTTTTTCAAACATGATTAACTCTCTTTTATTCATTTATATTATTGTTACCTAAGTATATGTTTAAAATGTAGTGGATCTTAGCATATTAAAAATTCTCCTTTAGAATTCACGGCTATTACAACGGTCCTTTAAGAGGCTTGAGTGGGGATTTAGATCAAACACGTAGAAGCCCTTGGAGAAGTTGATCTAACATAGGTTTCCTGGAACTAAAAAAGTAAGATATGACCATCAACAGGTCTTGACCGGAAGAAGGATTATTGCATTGAAAAAAAAATTGCAGGTTAATGCAGGGCTTGAAATTTGGGTGGACTTGTAATACCATAACTTATTATTATTTAGACATTTGAAGGAAGTTTCTGTTTCGGATTCAGCTGAAATTAGGACCCAATCTGGGGGTTTGTTTTCGGTTCCGCAGAGTATCCTGTTTTATATATTATATACAGCGTGGTTTGGAACCCCCTAGCTATTTTGAAATTTGGACATCAGAATCCCTAATGGAATACAGAATTGTAAGAAAAAATATTGAATTAATTGAAATAAATAATAAATTTAACCTTTCATAGAAATTCGTCCAGCTGATTGGCGACTTTGTACGGGAACCTAATTTTCTTTTTCGTTTTTTACCTTTTTTTCTTGCAGTTCTGTGTTCCATTAGGATTCTGATTCCCAGATTTATAAATATAGCTAGGGGGTTCAAAATCACGTTGTATATCTCTAGAAATTCAAATCAAAATAACTTTCTTCATCATTATAATAACTATATAATATAAAAATAACACCTACATTTATACTTGATAGATAAGCTAATCACATTCGTATTCCAGCCTTAGTCGTAAGATTTATCACAAGACGTTTCATCGGGGACTACGACCCCAATTTAGAAAAAATCTACGCATTCCAGACTGTAATTGACAACGAGATGGTTTATTTTGAAATATTGGACACGGCGGGTGAAACACATGTGAGTATATTATTCTATAATCTCGTAAGACATATTTCTATAGTAACAAGCCAAGTGGCCAAGTGCGAGTCGCTTTAGCACACACACGCAGTGTTCCGTACCGTACAATATTTACACTACAAACTCCACGTTTGCCTGTATGAAGACTCTGATGTTTAAATACGCTTGCAACGTCTTCCAAGTTACCTCTATAAGGTTGACCAAACTTTTTTGTTGTTTGACGTATCAATAAACAAGCAGCTACATTGTCATCAGAATCAAGAAAAAGCGCCATAAAACACGTTTCTTGTATTATTATGAAATTATGACCCTTATTTAAGGGGCTAAATAATTATTTTAATTTTGTTTTCATTATTTTTGTAATATTCCCATTCTAAGAAAATTTCTGGTGTATCACAATTACGGTTCAGAAGATGCTGCCCTGTGACAGACGGTCAGACGGACATCGGAGGCATATTTAAGGTCCTCTACGTAACAAATGCACGAGTAAATTCTACTAGGTTCCGACTTATTCCCAGTCTACGGCCACATAACAGCTGCACTTTATTTTATACCTACCTATATGAAACATTATTTATTTAAAACAAAATATTAAAAAAGGAAACTAATAATATGTATATATTACTTTCAATATTACGTTCATATACAAAAAGTAATGAAATGATATTTGCAAACTACATAGTATTCAAGTTATATCGTAGCTTCGTAGCACATGTGGATAGCTTTTCAAATACGTCGAATACCACTTGTACCTATTGGAGATTAAGTGTACCGTGCGCTGCGTGTTTAGTGTTTTGTGTGTACAGTACACTAATAGAGGTGAATGTACAGCACTCGTAAGTGCTAGATATAATGTACATACATATATGTGGTTCTTTGTTGCTTTCGTTATTTGTATGTAAGTGGCCAACACCGGTGTCAGATTATTCAAGCTTCCCAAAGGCATCTGACATAGCTGAACGAGTACCACCAATGATGACAGCTTATTGTTTAATTAAGTAACTGTTGTTTTAGATAAGATACCTTGCGCCCACAAAACCTTTCAGACCCTAACTTTCTATACCTTTAACAATCTATGTAGTTAAAGGTATTGAGAAAGTAAGGGACACGGTATACGTACCGTTCACCCACAGTTATTAATAGTAGTGACAACAAACAGTTCAATGACAGAAAAATAACACTACAGTAAAGAATTTCCATTATGATCTCAGTTCCGTTGCCGGTAGCGTTTACATCTCTAAAAATCAAATAGCCGGATTTACTCGTCAAAAAAGCCAGACTTTCGGGTCATAGAGTCGGAGGTAGGGCCCCTAGAACGTGATAAAACAATCGATAGCTTTTGGCGGGAATAGATATTGTCATGACATTTCAACATGGAACTCTACAGGCTTCAATAAGGCGTAGAAGTTATCAAAACTTATTATCAATCAGACTTTGTTCGCCTAACATAGTGAGATTCATTTCTGGTTGAATGGCAAAATCCACGTAAGATTTGTACGTGTCTTACAATCCAAAAAAGTCACTGTTTGGTGTGGATTTTGACGCAGCGAAGATATTGGACGATTACGAGTATATATTTTTTTTGTGGTCTAGAATAAATAGTATGAAGCTTGTCAGCTTCATACTATTTATTCTAGAACTCGCGGCGCGAGTTGCCACATTGAGCTGGAAAGGAAACATTAAATTATTCGACTTAACAACTCTCAACTAACTTCTAAAGGGATATGTGAAATTACAGATAAGTCACAAACAATTGCTGCCCTAAAGGCATATTATATGTACTATATATAACTCGTGTTCTTTATGAAATTGAACCCATTTATGCAAAGTTGTTGTGCAAAATTAGTCCACCAGGATTAACCAGGATACACCACCAACAGCGGAGTCACGGCGGCGGCCATTTGACTGAAATTATATTTTAGCTAAAATGTCGTCAAATGTACTATAAAATAAAAGTTTTTTTTTCTTTTATTTATGGCTTTCACTTGTTACGTATTTAGCCAGTATCAATGAGATTTCCCGCGCTTTTCTGAGTCTTGTTAATCAATGAAACGACGGAGTTCATTTAATTGATTCTACGGAGCCCCTGGCGACATTTCCCACGAATCCACTGGCTAGATCACAGACGACGCAACGAGGCGAAGCGGACAACCGCTAAGTAAATCTCACTACAACCGCACTGTGACTGTTTATTTCAGTTATTTCACACATTGTTCATAAACGTGGGTATTTATAACACTAAATTACACCGATTTCACATTATAAAGTCTACTAGAAACAATTTACAAAACAATCCAAAACACAAGCCGTGCAGTCCGCCGAAATTCTCGCCAAGAACTCCTAAAATAAAAGTTGTGGTCATACAATATCACTTCAATTGGTTGTTTTTTATGTAATCTCAAATTTTGAGCGCTTATAAAGTCCTGTACGTCATGTACTAATTGAACGGATGTTATTGTGATTTGGTTGTTAGCATTTTAAATAAGTTTGACTTATTTTGTGACAGGAAAGTGAATATGTGAACTTGGAGAGCCACATTCGATGGGCCGAAGCTTTTATCCTCATGTATTCAGTAACCGACAAATGTTCCTTTGACGAATGCCATCGGCTCAAATTTCTCATTAACTACAATAAAAGAAGACGACGACTCTCCTCCTCAATGAAGGTTTGTTTATAAATAATTTTAGTAATACATTTATTCACATAGATTATTACAAAATAACATGTAAGTCATTGTATCCAATGTTTAAATAAATAAAAATATTAATAAAAAGGGAAATTATTTATCAACCTTGGATAGAATTACTATGGATAGAATCAAAATACGCTGGCAGAACAATACCTACTAGAAATTTTTCGATTTCTGAGTCCTCCTACTTTAAGTAATGATAGTTGTTCCCAATAATTAAGGTAACCAAATTGATTATTTAAAAGAGAACGGTGTTGTTAAAGACCGTAGGATCTTTGTCTAATTTTGTAAGAAGGTATTATATAGATATTTCCATGTGACTGCTGCATAAATTATATGTAAAAATTGGAACAAATGGAATAGACAATATTTAACACAAAACCCGGCCAAGTGCAAGTTGGTATCGCACACGAAGGGTACACCATACAATATTGAACTATAAAAACAATTAAAATTACACGCATCGATTAGTTGTTATAGAGGTCATGTAATGCACACTCCGTGAGAAGATCTAGTCTCTCTCTTCCTATTACGGGTTAGTAGATACAGCCCTGTGACAGACGAATGGAATTTTTAATTGGGCCAGGATAGTAGTAGATATATAAATATTGCGAAGAATAAAAGCGGCTCTACATCCACTGTTAAAACCGAAGTCCAAGTGATTCGGTCTAAGTTTGCCTGGGTGGCAGCAATTGCTCTACAACATAATGTGACTCTTAATCGGCGGTACGTTACACTTCAGCTATAGGGAATGCCATAAATCGAGTCTTCGCCAACCTACGCAATACAGTACGATGCAATATTGAACGCAATAAATACATCAATTACGCAAAACGTGCGCTGCATTTTTATAAATAGGAAATCTACTACTCGTGCTCCTGGCTAGACGTTTCGCAATGGAATTCAGAAAATGTAGTTGCCTTTCTTTATAAACTGGCAAAAAACCTTGTCATTAGGACACAAATGTTGTCCACTTCTTCTTCTTCTTCTTTCATGACGATTGACTCAAATAATTTAAATTAAAATCATATTTTCCCTCCCTCCAGTATGTGACGACTCTTATACCACACTCCGTCGCTAAGTATGGGTCGCGTTCGCGTATCGTGCAGGTGGTTAGGCACAGGCCATGAGAGAAGATGTAGTATGGTCTAATCGACTTCACCACACTGTCACGGAGCTTCGGTTTGATCCATAAAACCCCACCGCGCTTAGTTAGCCTACGTTACCTTATGACCACTAATATGAACAGAATAAAAAAAAACGGGTTGCACTCTGGGAGTGCCGGTAGAACACAGAACAACAAAGACATAAGAAATGGCAAGGGGGCGTTGGACAATGAGCTCGATCACTTGAATAAGTAGTTTGTCCTGCGATCGTCTAAAGAATAAAAGTGAGATTTACCTGAAAACAAAATCGAAAAATGCCGAAGTGGTGCTATTCCAACGTGTAAAGTGAGAAGTCCTAGTGAAACTTTGACCAAAGGAAGAGTTTCTACTCAATTGTGATTCGTTAGTAGTATGCTGGTTTTCACGCGTGATAATGTGTTTGTTGTGCTGAGCGGCAGAAGTGAAAACTCCGCGCGGTAGAAAGAGAGGGGATATTACTTCCTCTCCTACGCCGACGGTCTCAGGTCACTTGTCCGTCTTACAAATTTTCGATCAAGTCACGTGTCCTGGCGTGAGTTTAACATTTTTTACCCATCCCAAAAAGTGCACAACACCACTATAGACAAAGCGTAATTTACGATTACAGGAAGGCCTACCCGAGACGCCAGTAGTGCTGGTGGGTAACAAGACGGACCAGATCGGCGACCGCATGGTCACGACAGAAGATGGCCAGCGGCGCAGCAAGGAAATCGGCTGCGTTTGCTTCCACGAGATTTCCGTCAGGGAGAGCATTGACCAGGTACATCCATCTACTTTGTCAGCCTTTGAATGTGGATTTTCTTTGTGCTTGGTTATTACACGGTATAAAATTTCGTAATACCTATGTATTGATTAATTTCGTATTGGGGTTCCTATAGGTTTTATCTTACGTAGAGGTATTTTAATCCCGGAAAAATATACATTCCTGTAAGGTCATCAAACAGCGATGTAAATGATACCGCTACATCAATTACATCGTTGTTTGATGATCTTACAGGAATGTATATTTTTCCGGGTTAAGACTACACCCCCTCCCCTATGCGAAATTTATAGGTATATACTAAAGTTTATACTGTGTTGTAAAATAACCTTCAAATGACTTGAAATTCAATAAAAAAAATTAAGTACGTTTATAAACAGGTAATGTTTTTCTTAGCAAATTGTCCCAATAAAACGAACTTACAGCAACTTAATTTGTAACTCTAGGTAAATGTGTTTATAACTTCTTTCATAAAATATCTTAAAAAAGAAAGGGTCCCGCCCGTGAGTTCACCAAAACGAAATAAAACCTGCCAAGTGCGAGCAGGACTCGCGCATGAAGGGTTTCGTACCATCCTAACTAATATTATAAATGTGAAAGTGAGTTTGTTTGTTTGTTTGTTACGATTTCACGCCGTAACTACTGAACCGATCATCATGAAATTTTGCATACAAGTTCTCTGGAGAAGGACATAGGCTACCTTTTATCCCGGGAAAAAGTACTATTCCCGAGGGATCGACATTGACGCGGGCGGAGCCGCGGGCGAAAGCTAGTTATCTATAAAAACGGCAAAAAATCACGTTTGTTGATATGGGAACCCCTTTAAACATTTATTTCGTTCTGTCTTTTAGTTTACTTATTTTGTCTTTCAACGTACTACATACCTACATGGAAACTGAAGTAAACTATCAATGAAAATTGCACTTTAGACCGAAATCAATAAACATTTAAATGTTTTACCATACAACTGATTTCTCTTTGCGTGAAATTCGCTCAATTTGGTAGTAAAATTAAACAAAGCTACAGTTTAGCAACCACTTAGGAATTATAATGAAAAACGTCACCGTTTGCACGACCGGTATAATATGGTAGTGAGAGTAGGTTATGGTAGAAAGAATATGAAAGTAGAATGCAGAAACTTGCACACAATTTTTGTTGTGCTTTGGAGAAGATCTACCAAAAATTAGCACCATCGGTGAAAAAATACATTGTTAACCCAAAATCTTTATTTTATAAGTTATAGATGTTACACAGTCCTTTAAAATCACTACAGTATTTTATTACCTTAAAGTATTTCTAATGTATCTACTACTCCTTTGTTCCAATTAAATTGAGTGACACATTGGGCGCCAACGTGGCGCCAGCCTTAAAGCGACTATTATACCATCCTGAATCTAGGATGCGGAATTTAGCATCCGATAAGGACAAGAAATTCAGTCGTCAGAGCTCCTGATTACACCGTCCAGAACGTGTCCTGAACGGAGACTGCGCGTCCTGACAGAGCCATCCGTTGGCCATCCTGAATGCGTGACAGGGACGCCGCTATACGTGCGACGCGATTGGAGATATTATCGTTTCGTTTCTAACGTATAGCGGCGTCCCTGTCACGCATTCAGGATGGCCAACGGATGGCTCTGTCAGGACGCGCAGTCTCCGTTCAGGACACGTTCTGGACGGTGTAATCAGGAGCTCTGACGACTGAATTTCTTGTCCTTATCGGATGCTAAATTCCGCATCCTAGATTCAGGATGGTATAATAGTCGCTTAACCTGAAATATTGACGGTTCGGTAACTTTGTAACTACGTCATTGTAGATTTTCCGCGACGACACATTCTAATAATTATGAATAATTTAAATTATGCTAACATATTCTGTCGTGTATAATTATATCTCTCACCAAATTTATCGATAGCACGTTTATTTTCAATACAACCGCAATGACTGTACAATGCCATGCTTATTTAAAAGGATCTAGCTTTATTATATTTGAAATATTATAGATATATTACTTTTGAATTTTTTATTCTATTTTAGTTCAAAGTAAAAAAGGTTTGTTTACGAAGCAAGGGAAATTATAAATCAAGCCACAAAAACAAAAAGTCTTATTTTGTCTCTCCACAATAGCTCCTGGTAATATTAGTGGCCATAAGTAGTAGTAATATAGATGACAATTTTAGCTAAATTTTGACGATCAATTAATTTGGAATGAGTTACATTTTAAACATGCTGAGTTAAAAAATAAGAAGCTAAATAAATATACTTTTGATGCCAAATATTAGTATTTTAGAAGTTTACTGTTAGAATGCAAGTTACAAATTTAGATGCTAAGTAATAACCACCATGCTGAGTTGTATTTAGAGTGGTTTACATAGAAGATAACTAGTACTAAGATAATATTATTTAGATGCCCGTTAATTGTGGCTGACTTAGTATTTTAGAAGGCAAGTTACATTTTTAGAAGCTAATAATGCTATTAAAAAGAAGCCTGTATAATTAGCACCCCTTTATTTTTCGCTGAAAATTTATTTATGGGAAGTCCTTTATTATGGATTGAACTAAGTTATAACTGTTTGAAAAGGCAGGCCGTCAGGCAGGCTGTCGGCTGTAAAAATTCCTATATTATACCTACAGAATGAGTTACTGTCATCAAAACTGACTCCGGGTTCCTGCGCACAACACCTGATTTGCAATAACTAAAGTATTTATTCGACCGACAAGTACCGAAATGGACCTTTAATATTCTACAATTTTGAAAAAATATAAGCTTATTTGAGAACCTCGCAACAAATCCAAATTTAAACTGCAAAATTTTAAATAGGACTGATTTGCTACCACAGAAATGCCCCCAAACTCAAAATGTATTGTGTTTTATAACATACTTATAGGTGTTTGGGTCACATTATAAATCTATGATTGTAAAAAAACATTAATAAGAATGATGGACTAACCTCTCCTATTTATTCTTTATTCCTTTAGGCCATCTGTCGGTCCTGCAATACAAGCAATTATAATCCGATAAGTAATTTAACTTGGCAGTAACTTAATATTATCATCAGAACTGTTCATGACACATAAAATCTGACAAAGTTTCAACTGAATATCGCTTCAGAATTTAACTTAAACTATTTAAGCTCAAGGTACTATAGGTACAAAACAAGGAGAGAATATTTACGATTACTTTATCTGCCATATTTTTAAAACTAACAATAAATTCGCAGTTTCGCGTTTTTTCTTAATTTATGTACTAAATGTATGATATAAAAACCTTGCAAGGTTTTTATATCATACTACCATATGATATATATATATCATACTACTTACTTCCCGTTTAGAAGCATGCTTCTAAACGGGAAGTAAGTAGTAGTACATTGTAGGTTTTGATTGACTCGGGAGTGCGAACTAATTTGCTAAATTTGCGGCATAATAGTGCATAACTTTTGTTTGCATTGACTTCAAAGTTTGATTTTTTCAAAGCTTTAACGGACCGCGGACCGAAGACTTAGATACTAACAGTCATACGGACACACCGAGTGATCCTGTGGGTTTTATCTTTAGAGATACGAAACTCTAAAATCCGGCCAAGCGCAAGTCACATATACACACGAAGGGCTCCTTAACACCGTACATTATTAAAGTTTCAAGTTATATTAACACTACGTGACAGTAACAATAGGTAGTTTGACGGCCTGCCTGGCCTTGCGTCGATTGTCGCGAGCGTGACGCGCTATTGAACTACAAAATGTCTTAAAGACACATTTCTTGATGAGGGACACTCTTGTCATTTTGATTTTATTATTAGTTGTTATAGCGGCAATATAAATATATGGGGAAAATTTTAAATTACCTAAAAATATTCAAAAACCTCACTTCTTATCATAGATATTCAAAATACCTACATATTATACTGGATACAGAAAATATAAAAAACGTTTGCCACCGACACGAAAAGAAGAAGAAAATACCTACATAAGGTATGTTTGTCTTTTAGGTTTATCTCCGCATCAATATATGGTATAAATAGATGGTATGGTAATGTACAGTGACAAATGGCCAGACAATAGGTGAACACGCGTTGGGAATCTAAAAAGAGTTGAGAAGAATGTTTCTTGTCAAGCGAAATATAAAAAATACTTCCAATTTTTTAAAAGCAATTCTTATTGAATAAGGTTATGATCGAAACTAACACGAGGATGAGACGGACTGTGCATATCAGACTTAATGACTGTGTGTGACTTACTTACCTTACTTAGGTACTTAATGTAGGTATGGTTACACCGTAATTGGTCAATTAATTCGTTGAATAAGAAATGGATACGCTTGGCTTGTCTAATTTCGAAATAATGATAAAATATTTTGCAGAGGCAGATTCTTCTGACAGTCATCTTAGGTATTTCCCTAAAAATATATTTATTGGAGGCACCTACTTTTATGAAATTCGTAAAGTTTAATCAGAAGTTAGAAACTTATAATTGATTTGTTCAAGTTAAAATACCACGCATTCGTTTCCTTTAATCCGAAAGATGACGAACATTTGATGAAATGTAAACAGACGAGAAAAAGAAGGCATTTTTGATAATATTGTGGCAGTGGCAAATATTTGCAATTAGCTTTCGTGTCGATCCCTACTTTGGAACAGAACTTTTTCTGGGATGTAAGATGGCCTATCTCCTTCCCCGTACTTAAAAGAACTTGTATGCCAAATTTTATCATAATCAGTTCAGTAGTTGCGTCAAGGAAAATATGAACAAGAAAGGAGCGACAAAGACTGGTAGGCGAAAGATCAAAATAGAGAAAACTAACATACTGTGCCGACCCCTATGAAAAAGTGGGATAAATAAAGTAGAAGAAGTTACGATGAAAGTGTAATAAAAAAATAAGCAAAATCACTTTCGCAATTATAATATTAGTTAGGAAGGATTATATTTTTACTTTTTAGTTTTACCTGTCGACACGACCGGCGATACACTATAGATTTATACTTATCACACAGGAAAAAAGATTACGTACAAATTTGTATGTCTTAAATTCCCGCAAAAGGTGTCGCTGTTATTCTATACAAACTAGTGTCGTCGGTAGCCATGACATGTTGCCGTTCTACATACATACGTCTGTATTCTGTATTCCTTTCAGGGATAGAGCCTAAGGTCATAAGAACCAAATACTACGTTATACACGTTGCCGATTTACTTTAGATATAATCAATTAGATTTAATGGTTCCCTATCTATAAGCACAAAAATTTAAGCCATAATGTAACATGGCATACTGTTTTATGGCATAATGATTTTTAAGCATAACGTTCTTACGTATAACAGTGTACGCATGATTATTTTAAGCACAATGATACTTAAGCATACTATATTTATAGGCATAATATTTATATGCATACAAATTATACGCCGCATTTATTAACTGCTGTTAAAAACATTATTCTCAATTTTACTCGTTTCTGATGGCGATTCGTTTTCTGGTGTGGTCGCAGTTCAAACCTAACCTAACCTACTTTTCTGGTAGCCAGTCGTTTCTGACGGGGTCGCAGTTTTAACCCAACCTAAATAAATAGGTGCAAAATCAAAAGAACAAAAGAAAGATATAAAGGATGATACTAAGCAAAGTTACGGATAATATATACATAAATTGAATTTTTTTTCTTGAAGAGAAACCGGTTTGAGATCGTTTGATGTCTTTGGGGTAAGGTGTTCCAGGGTCGTATAGTTTACAAAGTGAAATAATTGGACATGAAACCAGAACGAAATAGTGGAGTGTTAAGTTTGAGAGTATCAGAAGAGCGAAATTGGCGTTCGTGATGCACGTGAGATACTAAAATTTACATTTCAAGTACTCAGGATTATAGGGATTTTTAAGTATCGAAAATAGAGAACATAGTAGTCTCTGTTGTCTTCGTAATCGAATGGGAAGCCAATTAAGTTTGGATCGGAAAACAGAAATGTGGTCAAATTTACGCAGATAGAAGATGAAACAATACAATTATTGAGAAGCCGGTCAAGTTTATTGAGAAGATCTTCATTTAGATCTAGATAGCACACATCAGCATAGTCAATAATGGGGAAGATTAAAGTTTGTATAAGTGTAACTTTTGTTTTCAAAGGGAGAAAATTCCTGAACAGGTTAAAATATTGAAAAGAATATGTAACCGTACGACTAATCTCAGTAATTTGTTTAGTCCAATTTAGAGACGCGTCAACATGGAGACCAAGATTTTTTATCACCGATTTATAAGCAATTACAGTACTATCAAACATGACCGGGGATTTAAATCAAATTTTGCTAGCTGTTTAGTGCTGCCCATTATCATAGCCTGACACTTAGATGCATTAACGGAAATACCGAAGTCTTGGGACCAGAAGACATTTTTTGATAAAGCAGCATTTATCTCAGAAACATCAGGATCAATATCTCTTGCAGGTGTCTGGAAGTAGATTTGGAGATCATCCGCGTAGAGATGATAAGAACAGTCAAGGGACGAAGACAGAAGATTAATAAACAAAGAAAACAATAAAGGCGAAAGAATCCCACCTTGTGGAACACTGGTAACGAGATAATTCCATGGTGACAGGTCACGGTCAATTCGAACCGCTTGCTGACGTCCACGGAGATAAGAAGAAAGCCATTCCAGTGCTGAGGATGAGAACTCAAGATGTTTAAGGATTACAAAGAGGATATCATGATCTACCATGTTAAATGACATCAGAAAAATCGATAAGAACTGTAATGGTGACCATTTTACGCTCCATTCCGTGACGCATATCTTCAGTGACTTTGAGAAGGCCAGTAGTACTACTGGGTCCAGGGCGAAAACCAGACTGAAGTGGGGTGAGTAAATTATTATGATAAATATGGGAGGAAATTTGATTATGCGCAACTGCTTCAAGGATTTTGGATAGGAAAGGTAGGATTAATATAGGACGGTAATTATTCTGAGGGTTGGATATTTTTGGTAAAGGAAGGACAAAAGCTTTTCGCCAAAGAGCAGGCAATTCACCTGATGAAAGAGGAAAATTGATGATGTGAGTAATGACAGGCACGAGAACATTAAGTACAGTAATTATCATTTGCCTACATACTCACATTATTACATCCTAAGGCTTTGGACTTAATTGAAAGGTTTGTTTTTCGTATTTCATCCTCAGAAACTGGAGAAAAAGAGAAAGAGATAATAAAAAGATTTGGAACATATTTTCGATATAGTACACGACTTAACAGAAGCATCAAGAATTTTTACAGAGGAAAAAATAGTATTGAGGTCATTAGGTGAAAAAAAAGAATGAAAATAACCTTTAGGTTGGCCTAAATCCAGAGATTTCAGGAACTTCCACATATCTGCCGAAGAAGAATCAGTTATTTGGGAATCAAAAAAGTCACGATAAGCTGTTGTTACCATCAGGTTGCAACGGTTACGCGCCTTCGTATATGCATTCCAAAGTTCATCCGACCTACCCCTTATATATGCTCGGAAAGCACGGTCGCGGCGTGTCATCGCCATCCGAACTCCTCTATTGATCCAAGGTGCTGGTGGCCGTTTTACCTTAACCGCATGTAAAGGGGCATGGGCATCCAATTTCAAAATGGAATCATTAAACAAGGAAACTTTTTCATTAGCTGTAGTAGCATTAAGTACTTTTAGACCGGCGGCCGGTGGCAGGACTTCCTACCTCATAAGATACCCGAATGAGAATTGTATGTAGTGAAAGTAGGTGCTTTGGAGGTGGGGGCCATGTAGGGTTGCCATGCCACTCCGTAACCTGGAAGAACCATAAAAAAAAAGGTGTCGAAATCGTCAATTTTGGCCAAAAATTATCTCATCATCATCAGATACTTGAACGGGAGTTTGACGTAGTGAAAGATATCCTTATGGAGACCTGTACAGCTAAGGTTGCCTGCGGCAACCCTGAAAGAAGTCCAAGTTCAGCCACCCTGAATGGGGCGATTTTTCATGGTTTTTTATCTCAAAAGATACCTAAATGAAACTAGTGCCCGATGTTAGTTCTGAGGGTCGGCACTGCGAATAAAATAGGTTGCCTGCGGCAACCCTGGATGAACCCATGTTCAGGCACATTTAAAACGTGGAATTTGAAAATTAAAGTAATAAAAAAAATCTCGGAACCATATCCAACAGCACTGCAGGATTACGATCGTAATGTTATTTTTAACCAACTTAAAAAAAATAGGTTTTCAATCCAATGTTCAATATATTCTCTAAAACTTTTAATTGCATTATAACTAATATTAATTGATGTTTCATATTACATCTGATATAGTGTAAGTTCCATCAAAATCGGTTCAGTTGTTTTCGAGATATAGGCTAATACATATAACAGTGCCATTTTTTTTAAATCTCATATAATAATACACGAATGAAACTAGTACCCGATGTTAGTTCTGAGGGTCCGAACTGCGAATAAAATAGGTTGCCGCAGGCAACCCTGGAAGAACCCATGTTCAGGAACATTTAAAACGTGGAATTTAAAAATTAAAGTAATAAATAAAATCTCTGAACCATATCCAAAAGCACTGCAGGATTACGATCCTAATGTTTTGTTTCATATTACTTTTGATTTAGTGTAAGTTTCATCAAAGTCGGTTCAGTAGTTCTCGAGATATAGGCTAATACGTATAACTGTGCCATTCTTTTTTTTTCATATAGGACATGAATGGAACTAGTGCGGGTTATTAGCACTAACGATCTTGTGTATGAATAAAATAGGCTGCCAATCCGTAACCTGGAAAACTTGTACCACAGTAACCTGGAAACTCCGTAACCTGGAAAACAGATGAACTTGGATTGTTCCAGGTTACGGATTTATACGTGGAATTTGAAAATTAATAATTTTAAAAAGAAGTTGGAACCATATTCACAAGCAATGCGAGATTACGATTGCGATGCTTTTTAACCGACTTCAAGAAAGTGAGGTTATCTTTTCCATAACCTGTTGGTTATGTAAATTTTTTAATTATTATATTAATTATTTATATATAAACATTAAATATTTTTCCCGGTTCACCGGGTCACACATCGTATAACTCGTCTTCAGTTGTCCAACAGCGTTTCCCTTAGTTGGTCGTCTGCAAATGCTCTCAATATATTTTCATGTGTCAACTCCATACCCACTCCCAATATTCTTCTTTTCGAGTCAAAATGGTTATGTTTGCCTTCTTTTATACAGTTTTTAGCCGTGTGGTTTCCAGCAGAGTAGAATAGGACCACTCCAACTCTTCCCATGGATGTCGTAAGATGCGACTTAGGAAATACAAGCTAAACAAAGCTCATAAACATCAATGAGACCTCTCCAACCCGCTGGCCAGACAGCGAGGCGAGTGTAGGCCAAATCCTCTATCTGCTCTGGCCCAAGTATGGCTCCGGTAGTACATAGAGGAGTCATGCTCCTGCAGTGGAGACTAAAAAAAACCTGACGATGATAATGATACAGTTTTTACCTTATTAAGGTCTTCGATTGAGCAGGTAGAGGGACAGTTGGGGCACATCATGAGGTGAGACATCGATTGCGAGTCCCAATTCGCAACCCAGTCTCAGGATCCTAAAGAGTGGACATTCAAGTATTAAATATTGAGTGTTCTCCTGGGACTGGTCATCACAAATACAGAATGGGGACGGAGACCGGCCTGTTTTAAAGAGATAAGCGCTGAATCCCCCATGGCCAGTGAACATTTGTGCTCAACGGATTTTCCGAGGAACTTGCTTCACGAACCTAGT
This sequence comes from Elegia similella, assembly GCA_947532085.1. Classification (NCBI taxonomy): domain Eukaryota; kingdom Metazoa; phylum Arthropoda; class Insecta; order Lepidoptera; family Pyralidae; genus Elegia; species Elegia similella. Next base: position 15,677,563 of record OX383929.1, read on the forward strand.
GAAGCAAGTTCCTCGGAAAATCCGTTGAGCCTGTTTGACATCTGTTACAAATAGCTTGAGGGATGCTCCGGTTGTTGTCTCTGTGTATCGAGTTTGTTATATGTCAAGTATAGAGCTTCTGATGAGGCGCTTCGTATAGGAAAGAGGCACTGAATCGTAAAATGGAGCTCTTTCATTACTACTTAGCTAAAACGTTACACTTAGACGTATTTGTCTATAACTCGAAAACTACTAACCTATTTAAATGCAACTGGCAACAAGTCAAACCAAATATAATATAAAATAAGTAAAATTAACATAACCAATAGGTTATGGAAAAATTATCCTCACTTTTCTGAAGTCGGTTAAAAATCATCGCAATTGTAATCTCGCATTGCTTTTGAATATGTATCCAACTTCTTTTAAAAATTATTAATTTTCAAATTCCACGTATAAATCCGTAGCCTGGTACAATCCAAGCTCATCCCCGAACTGGGATTGTTCCAGGTTACGGATTGGCAGCCTATTTTATTCATACACAAGATCGTTAGTGCTAACAACCTGCACTAGTTCCATTCATGTCCTATATGAAAAAAAAAGAATGGCACAGTTATACGTATTAGCCTATATCTTGAGAACTACTGAACAGATTTTGATGAAACTTACACTAAATCAAATGTAATATGAAACATCAATTAATATTAGTTACAATGCAATTAAAAGTTTTAGAGAATATATTGAACATTTGAATGAAAACCTATATTTTTTGAAGTCGGTTAAAAATAACATTACGATCGTAATCCTGCAGTGCTTTTGGATATGGTTCAGAGATTTTTTTTTATTACTTTAATTTTCAAATTCTACGTCTTAAATGTGCCTAAACATGGGTTCTTTCAGGGTTGCCTGCGGCAACCTATTTTATTCGCAGTTCGGACTCTCAGAACTAACATCGGGTACTAGTTTCATTCATGTATTATATGAGATTCAAAAAAAGGCACTGCTATACGTATTAGCCTATATCTCGAAAACTACTGAACCGATTTTGATGGAACTTACACTAAATCAGATGTAATATGAAACATCAATTAATATTAGTTACAATGCAATTAAAAGTTTTAAAGAATATATTGAACATTGGATTGAAAATCTATTTTTTTTAAAGTCGGTTAAAAATAATATTATGATCGTAATCCTGCAGTGCTTTTGGATATGGTTCCGAGATTTTTTTATTACTTTAATTTTCAAATTCCACGTTTTAAATGTGCCTGAACATGGGTTCTTCCAGGGTTGCCGCAGGCAACCTATTTTATTCGCAGTGCCGACCCTCAGAAGTAACATCGGGCACTAGTTTCATTGAGGTATCTTATGAGATAAAAACCACGAAAAATCGCCCCATTCAGGGTGGCTTAACTTGGACTTCTTCCAGGGTTGCCGCAGACAACCTTAGCTGGTTCGGGTCTCCATAAGGATATCTTTCACTACGTCAAACTCCCGTTCGAGTATCTGATGAGATAATTTTTGGCCCAAATTGACGTTTTCGACACCTTTTTTTTATGGTTCTTCCAGGTTACGGAGTGGTAACCCTACATGGCCCCCACCTCCAAAGCACCTACTTTCACTATATACTAGTCTCATTCGGGTATCTTATGAGGTAGGAAGTCCTGCCACCGGCCGCCGGTCTATTTAGAAAAATCTATGTTTACAGCATTCTGATTAATAGCATCTACATCAATTCTAGCAAAATTTCGCACTAAAATTGTCTTAGGCTTAGATTTAGCGGGCTTGAGCTTATATTGCAAGTAGATCAGGTCATGTTTGTGGAAGGTTGGTGCAGACAATTGTCCATACTTGATCACACTATCTGTCGATCACACTATGCAGAAACTTTAGAACCTGTTTATTCGAAAGAAACAACTTTAATTTTTGTAAAAAGAAATACAGTGTAATAATTGAGGTATCGTGGAAGTGAAAAAAAATACACTATACATCTTCGATCATATGTTCTTGCCTTACATTATACCTCATTACTTTGTTCCAAGCAGGTGTGGGGTGTATTTCGGGATGCCCGACGTTTCTGGCGCGTGGGCAGCAAGTGGAACCGCGGGCGCTCGGAAGCAGACGTGCACCCTGCGGCACTAGGGCGGCCTCTCTCCCGTGCCGCCTCGGACACTGCGTCTGAAACTGCCTCTACACCCTCAGTACCTTTAAGTAAGTGTTCTTTTACATGCAGAACAATATAACATTTTAGTCCATGTTCTTTTCATTTATCTCCTCTTCACTCACGATTCGACTGTAGGTACCCTCAATATTGTAAGTTATATAATATATCTGCTCATTCGTTTTTACATGCTATAATCTCAGAACATACCATTACCATTACCTATTGATGTCATTTTCTATTTGACTAGATTTTCGTATTACTTAAATAACTTTTTAATACTATAGATAAGCTATAATACTACATATATATTGTGTTATAAAGATGAAAAAATAAGTAGGTACCTACTTACCTGTTTGTACCCTTTTATTCTACGATAATATTCAGCTACAAATACCAGTAAATAGAAAAAGTAAACAGATTTAATTTGGTACAGCGAGCCTCTTAAAATATGAAAATACTCGCAGAGAAATAAGTAAATTGTTCGTCGAACGTACACTCACATAATGAGGTCGTATCATACTTTTCCATCCACTTTTCTCACAATATTCGTGAATATTCGCATACACATTTAAGTTCCATTAGTCAACCTTACATCACAAAGACAAAAATTAAAACGCCTTTTAAATTAACCTTTAGTATTTTCTATGTTTTTATGAAAATATGAAAAAAAATGAATGGTCACATTTTGAATTTATGGTCACTTTCGGGCGTTGCAAATCAAAACATTAAAAATAAGTACCTATTACAATCTGTACCGTGTGGTTATTCAAATGAAAGGAGGATCTCAAATATATTTTAATTAACCTATATTGTTCCACTGCTGGGCAAAGGTCTCCCTCATTTCCTTTCAGGTATCCTATCCAGAGCCAACTTAGACTATGCTTTATTAGCGCATATCTTCAATCCATCGCGTATGCGATGTTTTGCATATTTTTTTAAAGTCATTATTGTACAATATAATTTTAACAGAATAGATGAAAATTAACCTTTCCTCCTACCTTATCTCCACACCTCTGACCTAAAAGTAAATAAATAGTACGTTTGGATTTTTGAGACGAAACTAACGATAGTTAATTTAAATTAGGTAAATCACTTGAAACGGTTTTATCACGTTTATTACATTATTTTTACACCAAACTTTTCAAAAACTTAACAGTTTTCTTAAGTACCTTAATTGTCGAAATATATCCAGCCCGTTTAGAAGATACGAGATAATCAAATTTACACACATACATGATATGCGCGAAACACATAACCCTTCGGTAAAACCGTCGGGTAAAACTTGACCTCTCAACCACCAAGCGGGCCAATCGGTCCACGTAACAATAGAAAATCCATTGTGTCTGCGTTTCTCGCGCTTGACAGGTTAATATATGTAGGTTTCGGGCAGATTCAGGAAACCCTATAAAAAATAATAAATAAGAAATGCATTTGTTGTGTGGAACCCTTTACACGCGAGTACGTGTAGAGGATTCCGCACGACGACTCACATTTGACCGGTTATTAATTTCTTAAATCCCTGCTGTTTTCGTCCATCCAATTTCAAAACCTATTTATTGTAAAATCGAGAAAGTAGTAGGCGGTTAAGTAAACTGTGTTGGAGCGTATCAGAGAGGAATAATCCGAGCGTGTAATCTCGTAATCTAACTCGAAAAAAGCGTAGAAAAGGAATCGGAATTTGTCAAAGTCCAATAAGTTCTTGCTCTGTTTACATAATAACGTATGCGTGCCCTCCGCCCACGGGCCCCCGCCCGCCTAGCGTGGGCGTACGGATACCTACTCACTTTATTGTTTTTATAGTTTGTTGTTGGTCTTTTTTGTCAGAACTCAGAATATCTGGCAGTCGAGGCAGTTAAAAATTCTTATTTGAAATACTACTTAATGTAACATTTAGAGACCTCAAACTGGTCTACTTCTTTAAAAGCATCAGGTATACCTGCCTTTGAACAGAATCTCTATCAGAGTAATTTTCGTTCGTTTTTAGGGGGCTCGGTACCTCAAAAAAAAAAAATGAACCCTTATAGAATCACTAGGTCTGTCTATCAAACTCCTTTTTCTCAGGAACACGTGGAGGTATCAAGCTGAAATTTATATTACATAGTTAGGTCTACTGTCCTTTGGAGCTGTGGAAAAAACAAACTTCTAAGCCAAACCAAACAAAAGATACAGCTGGTTATGCCGCAAATTTTCAATACAGGGTACTTCTCATGAACTCAGAATCTTGAAATTTGGTACGAAGCAACGTCTTATAGCACAGATAAAAATTACGAAAGTATTATTTTTGAATTACCTACATCATATAATAAAAATATTTTTAATAATTTCAAACTAGTGCGTTTGAAATTATTAAAAATATTTTTCCTTCGTGCGCGAGTCCGACTCGCACTTGGCCGGTTTTTAATACTTATTCCATATGAATGTTCACTAAAGATACTATATACAATAAATATTACTATTTCTAGGCCGTCGCTGGACCGAAGTGGAATTAGAAGAAGGTGATGAGATCGGCATGGCTCATAGTGACTCAACGTCCTCGTCAGGAAAGTCGGAATGTCCTGAAGAATTCCGCGCCCGCGCCAGCACCGACTCCCGCTTGCCCCCGCGTCCTGCGAGGCCGAGGTACCCGCAGCCTGGCAGGCCACTGCCCACGCCAGTGCGACGGATGAGCGTCGCTATGAAAGGAAACAATCCTAGCACTAGCACGTATTGAATAAGCAGTATCCATGTTACGCACTAGCTCTAGTATTGCTTCCGCTGAATGAAACGTTTTACGTCTTAGTTTTTTAATATATTTATACTTACTCAAAAAGCCTTCATTACTTACTAAACTTTTAAGATTATCAAAAACCATTCATTTGTATGTACTTTCGGTTCCCGGGTGTTACCCCGATCCTTTACGGCTTGCATAATATAGACATGGATATAGACTTTGAGATTCAACACGTTAGGCCCTTTGGAGAAGTTGATGTCATGGAGGTCTCCTGCCAGAACCCGTTCCTGGAAATATGAATGTACGATATACGGGTTGAACAGGTCTTGGCCGGAGGAGGAACTATTGCATTTTAAAAGAGAAATTAGTAGATTATGTAATTGATATTTGTATGGACCTCCCCTCAAATTAGCTTACGGTTATTGCCGGCAAATCGACTCAGGGGCGTCAAGAGGTGCACAGCGCTTTCTCCAAAGTTACTCGCAGCGGGGTGGAATGTTAAAGGGTTATCCTTTAAAATTCCACCCCTGGAGCAACAGCTTTCACGACTCCGCTCTGGACGGCCAACTAATTCACGCCATAGCCGAGAGTCCTTCGAGCCCTCTTGGGTTTCCACCCCGACCACTGAAGACACGTCGAGGGCTGCTCGACCGACTCTCTGGAGCACTCGAGTCCGTTAAAGCCTAGCCTAGGCTCTTATCTCTGTCATTGTGTGGAAAGAAACGTACTATGGCTATTTTTAGGCGGAAAAAATGGAATAGTTTGCCATTGCCTTCTCTATTTTACACATTAGTGTGCAGTTTGCCTCACGATGATTTCTTACACCAGAAGGAGGTAGTGCTCATTAAAATTACAATACTTGGTGTACAAACTCAGAGGTAGAGGTTGGGCCAAGCGGGGTTCGAAACCGGGCCACACTGGATCTTTCGCTTACACATCGCAAAATTTCAAAATACCCACCATTTAAATAACTTTGCCCATATACTAAAAACATGCGTATAAGCTTTACAAGTAATTCTGCCTTACCACAGAAAAAATATACTAAGCTGAATCTTAAGAATGACCGGACTGACTATAAAGGATTATTGAAAAGGTATCAAACTTTGCTTATGCTGCTAGGAACAAAAATATTTAATCTAACAATAGGTACATAAGTAGGGTTGACGACTTTTGTGAATCAGTGAAATTGCAAGTGCCTTTAAATCGCTGGATCTTGGTTTCTATCCCCGATCAGGTCAAGATAGAATATCTTATTCAGATTGACGTTCTTCTTGTCTGGGTCTTGGATATATTTCTATATACGTAATTATTATTTATTACTTATATTAATTAATTATTATAAAATATAGCACGGGTCACCAATTACTTTCTACTGAGGTCAGTTTCTTGAAACTTGAGATTTCTGACTATCGCAGTCCATTCATATTTTTTTACAACCCCCTTCTTTAAAAGACATATATCTACACGTATATAAGCGGACCACCAAAATATATAAACATATATTATTTGCTTTAGCTCTACGAAGTTAAGGGTTAAGGTCCGCATATAATAACTCGGCGTTCTGGATCCGGACCGCGGTCCGCCATTTAACTCAACGATACTATATTTCAGGGGTCATCCCCTGAAATATAGTATCGTTGAGTTAGTATCCCACAACACAAGTTCAATACCTACTTCAATAATCTACGAAATTATTTTCAGTCAATATTGTGCGTTCAATTCTTATTGACCGAGAGCGCGCAAGGCGCGAGCGAAGCGTCTCTTGTTAATACTATGGATATTTTTCAAAATAGCTGTGATAAGACTCGCGAGACCTACAGCTCAGAGTCACTGGTATAAATATTTTCTTTCACTACCGTTAAAAACTAAGAAATTGTTGGCAGTAACCACTGTAAAGTTTTCGAAACGTTAGGTGTAAAAAAATAATATACGTGATAAAATTAAGTGATTTAATTTAAATTCATAGGAAAAGTTCTTCAAATTGACAGGCTGAGTTACCCCATAAATAAGTAGTTGACCGAGCAAGCGCGATGGCAGTCCATTTGTCCCTCTGTCTAACTGTTCTTCTTTAGAGGTCGCATTTCTCAACCAATTCTCGTGATTTTCTGTGGGCAGGTTCATGGAAATTTTACAAAATTACAGAAATTGGCGTATATTACCGCGTAGTGTATATATATTCTTTGCCTTAACGCCATTTTGGTGTATGGTGCGTAGCACCATTGTGAGTAGGTTGAGTTAAAGTTTACACTCTGTATACGAGCCAATTTAATACATACGTATGTTTTAAACGTTTGAACACATTTATGTCAAAACAATGCTCTTTGTATGTAGGTGATTCTCGTAATAAAATTTCAGAAGTATTAGCAAAGCTTTCATCTGTAATGATAAGAGTAGGAGCGAAGAATCGTAAAGTTAAAAATAATATAAATATTTTTACTGTGCTTTCGTAAATTATTGGATAAAATACAATTGTATGTGAGGTATGCGAGCTTTGTATTGTTGTGTTACGATGAGATAAGTCAGGCAGTGCTATAAAAATATGGAATAATCATTATTGATGTTTATTTATGTCTAATAAAATTGATCATATGTGTCAATCATTGTACCTATACCAACTAAACAATTATTAATAGTTAATTAAATAAAGATTCTAAATTCCACAAGTAGAGAAGAGTTGAATGTTTTCTCGCGGTTGACGGTGTCGTCAGAAATAGTGTGAAACGCCTTGTATTGTGTTTGAATTATGCTCCATAGGCCCCGCACCTTTCCTGCAGGCCAAGTTGTGACAAGAGGAAGAAACTGCTGATTGAGTCGGAAGGTGGCTACAGGCACTTTTAAACTAAGTAAGATAGACCCATCTTGTTTGGGATCATTTGATTTATGTTGGGAAGCACTTAGCAGTAGGTATGTATGAATCACCTGTCACTATAATGTTTCTTTATGCTCCATAGCCACCACACCTTGTTTGCAGGCCCTAACTTCTTCCCGATCATGCAGAGCGGATGTAGGCGCACAATCCCTTCTCACATACTTACTATCACGTCTTTTTCCCTTGCGGGGAACACAGAGCCCAGGTCTATAAGACCTAAAAGCCACGTTTAGCATGTTCGCGTGTAGGTGGGAAAAGGAACCAAAATAGTTCACTATTCTGTTAAGTGATTCATCACTTCTCACGCTATGAAAAACCGGCCAAGTGCGAGTCAAACTAGCGCACGAAGGGTTCCGTACCGTTATCAATAAAAATGGCAAAAAAAATCATGTCTGTTGTATGGGAGCCCCCCTTTAATATTAATTTTATTCTTATTTAATTACTTATTTTTAAAGTAAATATATAACTAAATATTCTGTGTATATTTTGGCGCCTACCTGTAGCCGTTAAAAATATCGAGCAAAAACAAGCAAAAAAAATCACGTTTGTTGTATGGGAGCCCCCTTAAATATTTATAGCGGCAACAAAAAATACATCATCAGTGAAAATTTCAACTGTCTAACTATCACGGTTCATGAGATACAGCCTGGTGACAGACGGACAGACAGACAGACAGACAGACGGACGGACAGCGGAGAGAAATTAATAGGGTCCCGTTTTTACCCTTTGGGTAGGTGTAAGGTAGGTAATCGGTACGTAAAGTGGATATTTACCTAAATTAGTTAATTTTAATCTCTTATCTATATTTGCCACTACTGAACACTTCATAGGCGAGTCCGACTTGCACATGGAAAATTTTTAACACAGTTATTTATATTTTAACATGCATTTATTACTTACATTAAAATAGTATACACTTGAGTAGCAGAATTACGTTTTCTCGAAAAGTTGATTTATTTTTACAAGCTTTTATTTAACTTGCAATGTAGGTACATGTGTATGTACCTACAAATCTTGTTTATTTGGGTCAAATATTGCACCAAGATTTTGAAGCTCTATTCCTTAAAGATTGAGCCGAAATTTTGTGTATTTATGTAGTTGGTTGACAATGCAATCTATTATGGTAACGTAGATCCGATGATGGAGTCAGAAGGTGGCTATAGATATAAATGTAAATTATGTAAGGTTGACCCACCTTTTAAAAAACCTTGATCACGGCGTGTTCGTCCTTGGTTGATAATGCCACGTTTCTCCATATTTTAATTTGGTAAGTATTGAATTTTGATTATTTTACATGACCGTACCTATAATGCAAATTTGCAATATATAACAAATCCAATAGATATTTTAGGTACGTGACGTTAGTTACTAACACTCCGTTTGTCCGTTGGTAAAGAAATCTTAGTGGATTCGTAAATAATAAAGTTGACTTGCCAAAACGATTTCCATGTTTTATCGCATAGCAAGATATCATCTTTTGTGAAATAGAAAAACTAATTACTATGTGATTTGAAGTATTTTGTTTTTATGAAAGCTAATTATTATTGTGAGACCTCGACCGTCCCGAGCGGCGCTCTAGTCGAGTTCCCACATATAAGGATGGAGAACAGAAGACTCGACACACAGAAGATTAAATTTATTTATCACAATAAGTACTCTCACTTATAACTTCTATATAACATTCTATTCAATATTCAACATATAGATCAGAGACTGTAACAGTCCGAGAGATGATCGAGGAATGGTAGAATGAGCGATGACCGAGAGAAAAAATGATCTAATAAAAATGGAATGGAAAAATTTCATTAAGTAATTTGAAATAAAATGAGGAATGAAAGTTGGACAGGATGAGAAACAAATGAGGTTGGAAGAGATGCAGCATGCAGGTGGCCTGCAGCAACGTTACAATATAATATGTGGATAGGTTTCGTAAATGATTTTGCCGTAAGTAAGTGTGTTATGTAGGTAGTAGTATTATGACTTATCTTACTCTACGTAAAATTTACATAAATAAATCTACGTTACCTATTTACTGATGTTTGTATTTGTTTGTATCAAATTTCATTATTGTATCACCTTTCAGTATAAGACATTCCACGAATCTTTAGTACATAATTTTGTGGAAAAAAGTTTATAAATATACTAACTAATCATTTATAATGACTGCTTAATTAAATTATAATTATTTTATTTGAATACAGGGTCATTATTAATGATGCCTATAAATAAGCATAGAAATAGAATTATGTGTACAAAGGTCGAATGCGATTCAGGGGCTCTATTAATTTTATCTTCATACGAGGAAGATCATTACAATAATGGCTATAACTATAGGTCACTTAATCTTATTAACTAATTATCTTCTTGGTAATAACCCATCTGTTGTTTGTAACTTACTTATACCTAAAGATAGCAATTAGAAATGCTGTGCCAATAAATTGATTAGCACATCATTTCGGAATAATTATAGATAACAATATCCTCCAGTGTGATTTCAGCTGATAAACATAATTATACTTTATTATAATTGAGTGAGAGTTATAAGTGAGAGACTGACTCAAATATCGTGCAAATAAGGATTGATAATTTAAGATTCAACAACTTTATTAATATTTTCTAGTAGTATGCAGATCATGGTAAATACTCTTTGGATGCTTTCCTTCCTGGTACGATTCAAACCATTCTTTGTAGGCACGTAGTATTTTAACCTCCGATCAAAAAGTCTGTATGTGTGTTTATCTGTGTCACCGTAGCCACCAAACTGGCTGGTTTTTCTTTATTCGAAATTAGATTAAGGTGGATTAAAAAATTCCATATTCCTTCCAAGTTTAATATTATAAATGAAAAGTTTGTTTCTTTGTGTGTTTTGTCTTATTTGTAATTTACACTTTATCCACTGAACAGATCATTATGAAATTTTGTTTAGGCGTTGTCTGGAATACTGAAAAGGCATAGCCTTTCATCTCGGAAAAAACTGAACTGCTATTCCCGAGATAAGAACATTGAGGCTTAATAAGGCTTAATTCTTCCGCTCGGACGAGCTTCCAAGGGGTTGAAATATCCTAGATTTACAGCCATGAGAAAACTTCAAGTGTCCGTGTCTTCTGTGTGATACCGGTGCACTTTTCACTTGTCGCATTTAGTTATAACAGTGACAGTACCAACTCACTTGTTTCTGTTTAGTACCACTTTGTTCTACATTTAAGGGTTGACTTTTGTAATATCTTTGATATACATATTTTTGTTAAAATTGTCTTTGGTGACTGAACCCTACCCTACTCTCTAATTTATGGCTTTTCGTCTAATGCGGTTGTTTTTTAAGAATATTGACTAATGTATGCATAAAGCCAATTTCAGACCAGAACACTCGTTTGGGGGCGGTTTGTGGATTAATTACTTAAAATACCCTAATAGTATTCAAACCACCGATTATTTAATTTAAACTTCAAAGGAGGAACCATCTAGCGTTTGTTAGCTACCTATGATAGTGAACTTCATCAGAAACAAATGTATTTGTTGAGCTTACACAAATACAATTGTATTTTTGTTACTTAGACCTTATAAGGTAGATAGGCATAATTACCCTAACCAACCTTAGTCGCTTTTTTCCGATAGCGAATCACATTCTAGAATTTATCGTTAGCAAATTACACACACGAAAAACAAACAAACAAGTGTGCCACTTAGGCCAGAATTTTCATCAACGATTACCATTGCCTGCCAAATGCGCGTAAGAGATCAAATGTGCCCAAGAGAGTATTTCCTGTTTACACATAATTTGTCTGCACGGGGACTTCTCGACACATACAAGTATGTCCCCATGCATGTGCCACCGAGTAGGTATGTAAGTACTTACTAATGTTTTGTTTTCAATCAACTGAGATGTTATAGAAAAAAACACACACATCATGCTTCTATTAAAAATACACAAATTATTATTAAAGCACGTTGAAGGGTGCGTGGCGAAGATATTAAAACTAGTAAGTAATTCAAAGCAGCTCTACAGTGTTGTTGCTGTTGAATGCAATTCGAACTGTTATAGCCGTCCAGCAACTCGTATAGAAGGCGGTCACGCACGTCACGCGTATGTGCACGCTGCCCGTGCACGCTCCTCGGTACACAGAGTGCGTGATATGCGTAGGGCAAAGTCCAGCGCCGCATTATGGCCTTATAGCCAAACAACTTTAGTCATTTGCTCCTGTGCAGACTGCAGATGAAGGTTCCTCTTTCACTGACACAATTGAAATCAAGGACGGATGTAAAAATTAAAGTTTGTGTGTTATTGTTGACCTTCGGCTAGGTATTTTTGGTTTGTTATCAGATATTATATCACAGACTAGTCAAACTGGAGGTGGCCAGTTAGAAATATTAACCCATAGTCGTCATTTTTTTTATTTATTTACATTTCTAAAGTTTTGACAAGCACTTATTGGAACACGTTTCTCATGATCATATCATCCATCATGCATCAATAAGCATACATATGGACACTTATTCAACTTCTCCTAATCCTGCAGACATTTTAAGCGGTTTTTATATTACAAGCTTTTATTTAACAATTTTGCCTTGTTCTTTTGTGGAATTTTGTGGACTTGTGTAAATCGGATGACAATGCAGTACTATGGCACCAAAGAGCCGGTTTGATGATGGAGTCAGAATGTGGCCATAGGCACTTCTTTACTAAAGAATTTTAGAAAATTCTATTTATCTTGGCAAGGACTTTATAATTTGAATCGCTCATACTAAAAGCTTGTGACAAAAATGGAATTTGAAAAAAAAACATACCTGTTACTTATTTACTTATATACTACTAGCTGTTGCCCGCGGCTCCGCCCGCGTTAGTGTCGATCCTTCGGGAATTGTAGAATTTTTCGGAATTAAACATACCATACCCTATGTCCTTTCCCGGGCCTCAAACTACCTCCATACCAAATTTCATCTAAATCAGTTCAATAGTTAAAGCTTAAAAAAACGACAGACAGAGTAATTTTCGCATTTATAATATTAGTATGGAAGTATGGATATTATTTCCATTAAAACTTTACTCTCCTATTTTGCCATTTAAGGGTCCATTTCACAGGTCTTTTTTAATTGTAATCAAGAACTTATAAACCTATTTTTATACTTCTAAGTGTAGAAATGAGAAAATTTCCGTACAAACTTTACCCCCCTATTTCACTCGTTCAGGGGAGAGTTTTGTCTAGTTCACCTACACAGATGTTTTTTTTATTTTAATTGATAACTTATATACCTACTTTCATACTTATAAGTCCAGAAATGAACTAATTCCATATTAATTTTACCCCTTTAGAAGTTGAATTTCTAAAAATCCTTTCTTAGCGCTCACTCACGTCATTAAAATTAAATAATAATCCCTGTATGTACTTACCAAAATTTAAGTTTCTAGGCGCAGCAGTTTCGGTTGCGTTGATATATAAGTCAGGTTTGCCGTTTGCCCGCGGCTACGCCGCCGCCGATAGTGTCCATCCCTCAGGAACAGTAGAATTTCCCGGAATAAAAGGTACCCTATGTCCTTGTCCTATGTACCCGGGTCTCAAACTACCTCCATACCACATTTCATTATTATTTAATCTTAATATATATAAATCACGTGTCACAATGTTTGTCCTTAAAGGACTCCTAAACCACTTAACCGATTATAATAAAATTCGCACACCATGTGCAGTTCGATCCAACTTGAGAGATAGGATAGTTTTTAACTTATGGCGAAACGAAGTTCGCCAGGGCAGCTAGTTAATGCTATATATTTGCAGGCAAACTCATGCCTTGAGTTCATTCAAATGACGATAACTTTTTTTTTAATAAACCGATTTTGATGAAACACACTTTAAATGTTTTGCTGGGTTAAAACAAAGCAATTGGTGAAAGTTTGAAGTAAATTGGTTCAGTATTTTCGGAGATAATCGTGATCATACATACAGACAGACAGACAGACAAACAATTCGAAAATTTTTTTTTTGCTTTCTATTATTCTTTTTAAGAGTCCCTCTATCCATTTCAGTCAAAAATTCGAAATGTACAGACAAAATATTTTTACTGTTTTATTATATGTATAGATAGTCGCTTTGACAATGCAATTACATAAGTTACCTAGTATGTTTTTTGCAATTTGCAAGATCAATTTGCAATATTATGGTACCATAGAAGACCTGATTTGATGAGGGATTCAAAAGGTAGCCATACATAGGCATTTCTTCTACTTTTTCAATAAGATTAAACACATCGTGTTTAGGCTTATGCGGTTTGTCCTGGCAAGCACTTTCAGTATGACACGCTCAGAAAAAAAAACTTACTGAAATATTTTATTTAATAAGTATTCTCAATAAAATACTTATTTATTGTTAATTCGTTAGTTAATGGATATCGGCCATCAAATGTTTAAATTGTGACCTAATATTGTGACATTGTATTCATATTACGAATTTTCTACTATAAAAATATATCGGACAATTTCATTTTTGTAACAAGCTTTATTATGATAATATACCATATTCATCAAAACCTCTGCCGAGATTTGCGAACCTTTGTTTATTTTGTTTAATAAATCTTATTGGAAAATTACGCACGTTTAATTCGGGCAATAAAACTCTTTATCAAAATGATCTTTTATCCAATAAGTTTATGCTGCCATCATGCATGTTTGACACATTGTCGACTTGTCAGGTTTTATGAAGTGGGAACATGTATTCCAAATTTCACCCTTTTTCGGCCGTTTCGCGTGACTAAGCGACAAATATCTGAATTTACTAGGTACCAACGACTATTACTTCATGCGAAATGTTAGTGCCGCTCTGATATGTACCACGACTAATACCTACATCCCTACGTAAGAGTAGCCAGGACCTCGGCGCTACTCGAGGATTAGAGTAACCGGGTCGCGGGTCAGCGCCCACGCCTCGCAATGGCTATTTATATGATCAACATTATAACGCATTTGGTTGCATCGCTGCTTCACGCGTTAATTATTGATACTCGACGTTACTAAATGTACTTACTCGTTTTTTTTGGCAAGTGAGGAAATCTGGTTTATTTATATGATTATATGGAACCGGGCAATGTTGATGGCATGGTTGGTACAACAGGCACGTATGTAGTTATTTCCATCTAGTAAAAACCGGCCAAGTGCGAATCGGACTCGCGCAAGAAGAGTTCCGTACCATTATCTTACGTCTAAAAATGAGTCCACGTAAAACGGTGGTAAGTACGGAGTAAGAGTGGTAACTGAAGAAAGATTTAGTTATAAAATCCTACTTCACAAGATAAATTAGAAATATATTATCCATTTAAGTACCACCACGAGTAGTAGCAAGCGCTGGTAACAAGATATTGACTACAAGCGGCCTCCTATCGATCCACCAAGTGTAAACACATTGCTATTATTTTAGGTATTATTATTATTAATTCGATTTGTATGAAATTTTACTTTTCCGACTACATTTATAAGTTGGTCGACTATAACTCTTTAATTTATAAACTCTACTTAGCTCTGATAGTTTTCCTTTAAATTTCGTTATATATACTACTGCGGTGAATTTTTTCACGTGTTTTTATACAACCATTTAGTAGATAGACGGGAGGGACACTAGACTCTAACAAAAATTTGGACTATAAAACTAAATATTTCCGAAACGGCTAAGTAAATCGAAAAATGATGTTCACAAGTTCACAATATTTTTAAAATACCTATTCAAAAACACCCCACACGTTAGATTAGCCGCGAAAAAAAAATTTACTCTCAATTTTTACTGGTATGGGAGCTACCATAAAATTTTTTTTTTTTAAGTTTTTATTTTACTATTTTTTCAGCTCTAGTAAATGATTAGTTAAAACCGCGACGGACAGACGGACAGACATGGCGAAACTATAAGGGTTCCTTGTTCGGAACCCTAAAAAGTTAGTAGTTTTCGAGAGATATTCATAACGAATCGCAAGGAAGTTAAGAGATACTTAACTCGAAAAATAGGAAACCTTGAGGAAGGAGCCGTTACCCAATGGTCAAGTGCAAATTGATCGAACCTGCTCAGAAAGAATTATTAATTTTATTTTTATTATTTATTAATTAAAGCAGAAACAGATAGGTATTCACACACTTTTTGTAAAAAGTCAAGTGTCTACCTGTACGGCGTAGGGCTGTATCTATACAACCCTGCGACAGACGGACGGGCGGACATCGAAAGCTTATTAATAAAGTTTCTTTCGACACCCTTGGTTACGGAACCCAAAAAATAAATACCTAAAAAGAGTAAAAATAATAGAAAGCTGTCCTTGTAATCGTACCCGTACCACTGTCATATAGAGTTTAATTACGAATATCGTCGTAATTACGTCCAACCAATAATTTAGGACAAGCAATAAACCTTCGAGAAATATTGATATTGCATGGGACTGGTACGCATAATAAATACCTCCTTAATTTATTTATTATGCTTAATTATTTATTAGTTAACTGTCCATAAATCGTACCTAAGTACCTGTATATCTAAATACTATTTTTCCGCGACTCCACGAAATTTATAGCCTATGGTAATGTGACTTCTAACGAATCAGCGTTATTTTAAAATTTTATAATTTTCAACGTATAGGTATGTACGATTTCTAAGGTTGATTTTTGCCCATCAGATGCAAAATGAAGTCGATCTTTATAATCACCTACCTGTGTGCAAAATTTTGTCAAATTCCGTTCAGCTGTTTTAGCGTGATAGAGTTACAAACATCCATACAAACTCACAAACCTTCGCGTTTATAATTTAATAAGGCAAGTAAGAGATTAGTGCGAACTTAGGTAGACTTCTGTAAGCAGTAAGTATTTATATGGCACTCAATATATTTACCATTACCGGTAATTAAATATTGTTATATGTACATGGTTTTCCCGTCGCCAATGCAAAGAATCGAAGATAATAATAAACTGTGATATAACCGCAGGTTACACAATGAATAAACAAACCGGCGCACACGGTCTTCGGTGCGGTTCTCATCGCGCAGGGTCCCACGTCAACGTTTGACAGATGAATATTTTATTGCCTGATGTTCTACCCACGACGAATTGCACTCGAGCTTCACTCCTGCAATTTGGTGCTACAATTACTTGGGCAATCGTAAAAGATCATCTCAAAAACAACAGTCGCCTACGTTACGAGTAACAACTATAGGCAGCCATAAAACGCTGCATTTACACCGCCGAGGCCAGCACAGCGCGCTAAATTTCCAGTCATAACATCGTAAAAGCTGTGGCTGATCGCAGACATTGATGAGTTGCTTATTAGTTCTTTGACTCGTGAACTCTGTGAAGTCTGTAATTTGCTATATGAAAGACCTGGCCGACATGCTACGTTTATAGTTACTGGAATAGTAAAAGGGCGCCACGAACTCTTTACGAGTTACTCGTACTAGCAATACTTACAATACTCGTTTTTCATTTGAAACATATAATGGAGCATTAACACTATACAATGTTTCATTTTCAAAAGAAACTTCAGTAAGTTTTGACATGAATAGTTGTCTTGTGTGAGAAACGGCAACCAGTAAATCTTGATATTTTAGTTCACTGATCTGGGGGCAGAGTAGTTCCTCGGCCAAAACGAGCCAAAAAGAAAGCAGGGCTGTATTTTCGAACCGGTCCGGATAAATACTAAATACTTGTCAAATCAAATATGATCCGCAAATGCTTAATTTCAAAAATAAGTGTTTGAATGTGTATAGTTTCAGACTTATTGCCCGCGACTTAATCCGCGTGGATTTCCATTTTATAAGGCAATTTCATCATTATTTCTGTTTTTAAACCAAGTACTGAAACGGTTTAAATCCTATGGCTTTTCTTTAAGAAAATAGGAAAGGGAGTTAAAAAGGAAACTCACATTACAAAAAAACATTCAGTATTTTTCAAGATAATGAAGAACGTACATATCAAGGCAACTGTCGCAAAGTACCATATGCGAAATATTCTGTGCCTAGTTCAAATGAAATGTGTGAATGTGTGAGCACAAAGAAATTTATAAAGGGATTAGCGCCCAGGCTTATCGACGCCGCTGGTGACAAGAGGGCTGGCTCTTTCCTCGCGCAAAGAATTGCGATTGCTATTCAGCGGGGGAATGCAGCTAGTGTTCTTGGCACTTTGCCACACGGGCAACATCTTAGTTTAGATTTTTAGTTTTTAATTATTTTATATTTAAGGTTTTTTTTTTTAGTATGAATATAGTTAGGTTTATTTATAAGTAGTTTTTAAATTAGTTTATATTAAGAAATTATAAATAGTATTGTTATTTATTAGTAGACAATAAAACCTTGGTTAGCAAAAAAAAAAAAAATGTGTGAGTGAGTAGCAGGCATGATGTTGCGTGACAGAATTATGAAACTGTGATATGAAATATTAACTAAACTTCTAGATTCATCACGGTCACACCATCTTCTTGAGGGAGTTACCGGAGGGACTTCTTGTCCCTAGAATGGCCTCCAACTCCGCCCCATACAGCCATCCCAGACCACCGCGACCATATGAATTGGCCGCCTTTCATTGTCCTTCATTTCATACTTCCTTTGTAATGCACAAAACACTTACCGAGATTACTTCTAGCGCTCGTTCATGAGTGTCTTACCGAACGATGTCCTTTGATAGAGCTTCTTCTAAGTTCTCTTTCATCTATTTCGCACAACAACAACCATTGTCATCTTTTCCAAACAGAGCCCTACTTATTCCTGCTTCCCACCCTCGCCTTTCCCCGTTCCCCCCTCCCTTCGTCTCCCGTGTCGTTCCATTTTACGCAGCACTTATTTCGCGTTCGCGACAGCAACATCAACAGATCTCAATTTTTTCAGCCTATAAATAATGACCTATGTCGATAAACTAAATAATATTTGTATACCTAGTTTAATCTATTTTGAATAATACATAATTTTGTCAGATTACGTAAGTGCTCCATAGCCTTATCGGTATAGCCGCTTTCTGCCACCTGAAAAGTCCACGTTCGACTCCCGGTTTATTAATTGGTTAGAATTACAATAGGGACGTCGGTAACAACAGTGAAGTGTCACAAGAACAACTCACTTTCAAAAATAAATTCTTTTATGATACGAACTGAAGTTCCGAGAAATCAAATAGTAGTGCCACCAAAAGCTACGATGCATTTTAGCACAAAAGAAATGCTTGCGAGCTATATGTAAATTAAAATCTTCAGCCGCATTTCCAGGAAATAAAAATACTGTAAAAAATATTATAAAACTAGCTTTCGCCCGGTGCTCCGCCCGCGTCAATGTCGTTCCCTCCGGAACAGTACTTTTGCCTGATCGGTACAGTAGTGAAGGCGTAAAAGCGTAACTAACAAACGAACTCACTTTGCAACCCCTAATGCACCCGCGGGGATGCAAATTTTTTTAAATCCAATAAATGGGCTATTGTTTGTTCTAACAACTAATTCAAAAATGTCATGTGTCTAGCTTAAAAAATGACCAAGATTCATACAAACTTGCAACCCCTATTATTATTTTCTGCTAACTACTAAAAAACATTTAAAAATTTTATGTGTCTCACTTTAAAAATTACGAAGTTTCTAACAAATTGGCCACCCCTTTAGGAATGGAATTTCCAAAAATCCCAGACGTCTCCTAGTCACAATCACAATCTCCTTCCTTCATCTTCATTGACTAAGTAGTTTTTGAGATTTTGTGATAAGTGAATGAGTGATTTTCGCTTTATATATACCTACAACAAGTAAAAGTACCTAAACGCCGCTAAGGTAAACTTTGTCTACTTCTAACAAAATCTATATGTCTGCACAAAAGAATAATACAAATACGCCTAAACTATAAAAAATACCTGATAATACAGCGTGTTTTGAACCCCCTAGCTATATTGAAATCTGGAAAAAAGAATCCCTAATGGAATTAAAATTCGCTTTTTACCTCTTTTTCTTGCAATTCTGTGATCCATTAGGGATTGTGATTCCCAGATTTCAATAAAGCTAGGGGGTTCAAAATCACGTTGTATTAGAAAATGAAAAGATTAAATAGATGAAAATTTTCTTATATCTAACTAAAGCATACTTCGGTCATTGAACTTATTTTAGTGACAAATTTTAATTGGTATATATTTTTCGACGTTCATATTAATTACAATTGACATAGAATTATCATTGAAGTTATTTTATGTGTATTCTATATTTAATTTAATATGCACGAATAATTAAATTTTCAATTGCAATGAATTTTATGGATGTAATTTACTAATTTTATTGATTTTGTACCCATGCCTTCTGGCGGGACAGTTGATCCCCCATATTTTGTTAACATCTTGTACAACCTATGTTTACAAAATAAATTAAATTGAATTGAATAGTAAGTTGACAACATCTTTAATATAAATAAGTATCGTTAATAAAGAAATTAAAAAAATTCTTTTCCAGCCCCCGTAATTAGGTACAGGGAGTGCATACAAATAAATACCTATATAATTGTTAATGCCAGAAATACTTCCCAAAACGTTTCATGTAAAGTTGGTTGCTAGATGCAGCTAAACCCTAGCTGACTGAAAATATCTTTGTCTAAAAACATGGCTTTGCCCATAGATTATGGTTGAAATGTTGTGTCCTATGAATTACACACGTTGATTTTTTTTTATTATTTCCTTAACTATCTGCCCGCTATATTAATAATTTAGCCAGCAAATTGTATCTAAGTACAAAGGATCAATCATTGTAAGGCAGGGGTCAGACACGGGTGTCTATTTCTGTCACTTAGATGCATTTAATGAGGCGTTGTTTATTCGTTGTTTATAGATGAACAAAACACGATCTGGCCTTGTCACGTTCTAGATTGTGCACATCAATCATATGCATTTTAGGTACCTACATTCTGTTCTGTAAATCACTTCGGCCCAATTTGGAACAACAGAATTAGGGCAGTGCTTTGATATGATAACAGACGCTGTGTCGCTTACGACGAAGGTTCAGCTCATCTAATGCAATGGGCGGATGTCACAAGGTTTGTTTTTGCTAGCAGGCGCGATGTACATAGACATAGGTGTTTGATGCTCAAGGCAAGATTACTCATTCAGCATATCTAAAAATATTATACTCAAGACAAAGGAACTATCGCGATAACTTTTAATCGGTTGGTTGTAAGTATACATTCTTGAAAACGATATAAAAATTAAATGGCATGTGTCCATTAATAGCCACACGATAAGAGGGAATCTATAAATAGGTCGAGAATCCCGATCATGTCTGGAGGCGCCATGCCGCTAGCGCCGGGCGTGCGAACTGACAGCTTTCAAGTTTATCGACACCAATTAAATTGTGGAACAGACAGGGTGATAACGAAAGCATGTGTAAACAAAGCTAGGCGAGCCTGACCCGATTTTCCGCGTCGCACTCATTTCACTGTCACAACGTTTTTGCATAATCCCACAAATCTATAACCCATTTAGTTTAACTAGTACAACATGAACAGTTTATATAAAAAACTTGTTATGCAGTAGATACCTATACCTTGTTATTCGTCTTAAAATAATTTGCAAACCGACGTCCCTGCGATATTATGAGACGAACGACACACTTATATTGCAATTAATTCTCATTAGCATGTAGAGAGCTTCATCTGTCAATAAATTGTCACCTTATTTATACATAGTGCTGCTTTATTAAGCTCTACAAACTATTGCAAAGAATGTGATATTTATAGCCCGGAGTCAGTGACTCGCGGCAGTCTGGTGGCTGCGCGCTGTCAGTGAACCCCCACGGGATATTCCATCCCCTGCTATGACACAACCGTTGCAGATAACCAGTTAATTCGACCCGTTTCAATGGCACCGACGTTCGATTACCGGGCTACAAGATGTTCCCACTCGCACTTTAATGCTTACGATTTATTTTAATAGCATAATAAAAGATAATTACCTACCCACCGTATCTATTTATAGTAAACTCTACGAAGTAAATTCCAACAAATGAGATTTCTTTTCCGTATCTCTGCAAAAATAAATTCACGAGTTTTTACTAGCAAGCTATCTTTTCTTTTTTAGTAAAATTTGTATGTAGAGCGACTCGTTTTGAAGATGTGATTAAAAATAAAAGAATCGTTATGTTAAACAGAAAATTAACATTTTATAGGTTGTTTGTTTAGCTACCATAAACCAGGAAATACTAGTAGTGACGGGAGGGTAACATAGTTAAGAAAATATAGGTATTGTTGAACATAGACAGAACGAACAGGTGCCTATGAGTATTACAATAGTAAAGAATGTATTCAAAGCCATTGATATTTTTGAATGAATAGTGAAAACTTACGATTTCGGTATTAATAAGTACTGGTAGGTACTTATTCTGTAGTATTAGATACTCTTTGGTTTGATTGACATTTAAAGAGATAATTTTATTACATATGTAGGTACATCATAACGTCCACCTGAGAGACCTGTGTTCGATTCCCGAGTTTGTTGAGATTGGTTTGGATCTAACTGGCTTATTAACTTTAATAAAAAATAACTTTAATAATCTTCCAGATAAAAAACCCGACTTCAATCAAACTACTGAATCAATTATGATGAAATTTAAATGGGACCAACTTGAAAGTATAACCATTCAAACAAAAAAGGATTTTTAAAATCGGTTCAACAAACATAAAAAAAATATTATATATTTTTTTTATGTTTGTTGAACCGATCCAACCCTGATTTCGACGTCAATTAAAATATTATAAAACTGATCATTAAGTATTTTGAAATGTATTAGTTTAAAAAGGATGTAAGGATGGATTTTAATTAGATATAACATATTTATGTACGTTTTCTACGCTTTTCTATGACCCTATATATATAAATTATAAAGTTAGTTCATTAGATTACGGCAAATAATTACGCAGTCGATTTCGCGGGAAAATTTAGTAGGTAGGTAGATGAAATGTGAAAGTCTAAGGTATCTGCTTTCTCTATATAATGCGATAAGTGTAGATAATTAGGCACTAGAAATAACTTCTTGATTACGCTATTAAAGTATGTTTAGGTACTAACTAAAAACTTACCTACTTACGTATATACGTTCATGGTTTTACAGTAAGGCCTACTCTACATGTAGATTAAGACTCTACTCATAAATAGAAGCGTTTTACCTGAAATAAAACGCATATTAAATACTTACCTTATTTGAAACTGTACATATTGGAGATAGGCCCTGTGTTTTCTGCTTTCTCTTTCTACCTATATAGTGCTGTCTCGCTCGCACGATCTCACCATCTCATCTCACCAGGCAGGGTGGGTTTATTGACGTGATACTTCATAAGTCTTTTTTTACTGTTTAGCCCAAAACAAGAAATTCTACCACAAAAGGCTCAGATATGATGTTACCTCTGATACATACATAATAACTCTTTTTGAGGGTTTCCTATCCTGCTGCAGCTGTCCCGGCTTCGACTAAGTGCTTGGAGATGGGATGGCATCAGTGTCGACGTAAGCTGTATCCCACACCAATTTGAATGACAACAGAATCATTCATTCTTTAGGGTCCAGACAGTGGGATAAAAGGGAAAGTTTATTAATAATTATTAAATTGGCCTTAGTTGTTTGAAGAGGTATATTCATAAACGAATTTAGATACATATTCATTATTCAGTTTTATTTTCTTACTTATATATTTTTCTTTTCATAAATTACTTAACCAAATGAAAAGAAAAGCTAACAAAAATAATAATAAAGGAAAGTAACGATAATTAATTCAGTAGCTCTAGCCGGTCAAGGTAATTTTAGGTCAAATAAGCTATTATTGACATAAAATTACCTTGACCGGCTAGAGCTACTGAATTATCTTTATATATTTCGTAGTACTATTAGTACTTAGTCCTTTTTCTGAGATTAATTAGTACTATAACTTATTCTGTGGTAGTACCAGTGTCTTTGTCCTCACGCACACAAATACAAGTAACGTTATATTACGTGAAAAAAGTTATGAAGTCGCACTAACTAGAAAAAAAAACCGGCCAAGTGCGAGTCCAAAAGCGCAGAAGGGTTCCATACCATTATCTATAATAAGTTTTAAATTATTAAAAATATATTTTTACTGTATGATGTAACAAAAAATGTATGCATTTCGCAATTTTTCCTTTATCTGTGCTAGAAGACGTTGCTTCGTAGCAAATTTCAAGATTCTGAGTTCACGGGAAGTACCCTCTAGGTTTTATTCACTTGCAAATATCGAAAATTTGCGGCATAAACGGCTGTATCTTTTGATTGCGTTAGCTTAGAAGTTTGATTTTTTTACAGCTCCAAGGGACTGTAGACTTGAGTATTTGATATGAATTTCAGGTTGATACCTTTACGCGTTCCTGAGAAAAAGGTCTTGACGGACAGACAGACAGACGGACAACAAAGTGATCCTTTATGGGCTCCGATTTTTTCCTTTTGAGGTACAGAATCTTAATATTACCAAATTGACAACCTCCTAATTTGATGTCTCTGTCATCTAAGCGTGTTCCCGGTTACATCCTCACCCGAGCGAGATGCTTCATAACCCGTGCTCCGGAGGCTGGGGTCGGCCCGGGTCCCCGGATAGACTGTGTGGTAAATTAATGTCTCTGTCATCTAAATGTGTTCCCGGTTACATCTAAGATACATCATAACCCGGGGTCCTGATTTCGGAGGCTGGGGTCGGCCCGGGGGCCCAGAGACTGTGTTATAAATTGAAGTCTCTGTCATCCCAGTGTGTTTCCAGTTACATCATCACGTGAGATGCTTCGCAAACCGGGGTCCGGAGGCTGGGGTCGGCCCGGGGGCCCAGATACACTGTGTTATAAATGTAAGTCTGTGTCATCCAAATGTGTTCCCGGTTACAGACCTGAGATGCTTCGAAACCTGGGGTCCGGGGCCCGGAGGTTAACACGTAGGCCCGGATAGACTGCGTGATAAAACCGAAAACCCAAGTCGCGGCAAACAGTTATTATCTCAGAGCTGCAAATCGACAGCCATTGCTGTAGGTCTATTTTAAACCCTTTTCACTCTAGCGATAATATCAACAACCGTTAAAAGTATAAAATATAAGACGTCCCGTCTGGGATTTTGATCTACTGCTCCACCCACCTCGCCGAGTTTTTATCCGCCTTTGACTCAAATGTTGGCGACTTTCTTTGTACAGGCCTATGGATTAAAAATCACCTAACCATATATAAATCACAAGAGGGTGACTTGTTTCGGTTTTATTTACAATATTAAAGTACTTGACCGTTATTTGAAACTGTACATATTGGAGATAGGCCCTGTGTTTTCTGCTTTCTCTTTCTACCTATATAGTGCTGTCTCGCTCGCACGATCCCACCATCTCATCTCACCAGGCAGGGTGGGGGGCCCTTGTTGGGGCCCGCCATCTTTTTAACACGGTCGTGCTAAGGACTGCGTAATATTTTGGTAAAATGAATTACATTTTAATTTAACCGTTTTTCTTTCTAATGGAAAATTACGGATAACATTTTATAAAATTATTACTTAATTTACAAAGTCATATAGTGACTAATATAGTAATAACGAAGTTTCCGTTCGAATTTATTATATATTTAACAATTTTCGTACCAATCAAAGTACGTGAAGCCGAAAGCATAATATGGCTGTGTGTCTACTTGCGGAAAATAAATCGTTTATGTCTAAGCTATATTTCAAGAGAAACGATAATATTCCATATTGTTTTTTAAGGTGTTTGCCTGTAGACCCGGGGTCCTGGTTTCGATTCCCACGGGAAGCATACTTTGTTTAGTTGCTTTCAGTTTGGTTAGGACATTGCAGGCAAGGAGTTCTTCTTGGTTGGAGTGCAATACCTGTTCTTGGTTGGTCCAATGACCCGAAAAAGACTGGTTGTCCAATTGGGCTCCACAACCTAAATCGGATGCATCCGTCACCATAAAGTGAGACAGCCCACAAGACTTTGTAAGCTTATCAGCTCGACTGCAATCTGATTGAAAATTTGCATTATTTTCGCAGAGAGAGTAATTCACTTCTCTTTGGGTAACGATTTCTTGTTGGTTCAAGTGTCCCAATCACACCCAGGAATACTAGATTCTGCTGAGGGGTTGTGATTGACTTCTCCATATTCACTTGCCAACCCAGATACTGCAGTCTCTCTAGGAGGATGCGGACATGTGAACTAGGACCTGTCGGTCTTGGTCTTGGACCAGCAGGAAATCGTCCAAATCCTAACTAATATCATAAACGCGAAAGTGAGTTTGTTTGTTACGCTTTCACGTTGTAACTAATGAACTGATCATCATGAAATTTTGCATACACGTTATCTGGGGTACGACATATGGTACATTCCATTGGTATGGACGTATGGTATCCCGGGAAAAAGTACTGTTTCCGAGGGATCGACATTGATGCGGGCGGAGCCGCGGGCGAAAGCTAGTAGACTGTAATTTGTAAACAGAGTTCACTTAGGCTTTGCGCCACCCAGTTTGTAAGGGAGGCAAAGACTTTCGGTGCCGTGCTGAGGCCAAATGGCAGGCACGTCATTTCTAGTAGCTGGTCTTTGTAAAGAAACTGCATAAACCTCATGTGAGAAGGTTGGACTCCAAGGTTAAGATAGGCTTGCGATAGATCGATTTTGCATAGCCAGTCTCTCGGTTGCAAAAAATCTGGGATGCGTTGTACTTTTATAAGACGAAACTTTTCAGTTATTACATAATCGTTCAGAGACGTAAGGTTGAAAATGGGACGGTGAGTGCCGTCGCCTTTCGGTATAAGGAACATACTCGAAATAAAGCTTGGAGACGGTTTGACTACTTCTAAGACATGTTGCTATTTCATTTGTGACAACACGGTTGTAATGGCTTCTGATACAGAAGTGTGGAGTCTTTTTTCGATCCGATGAGGCATCGAGAGTGGTGGTTTTGGTGAAGAGGATTACCCTCCTATGCTCCAGAGTTACCGTCTTATTATTTTTAAAATGAACGATGGAGCACCGAGCCGTTCCCACCTTTTGTGAAATAAAAGTAGTCGCCCCGCTCTGAATTGGTTGTCAATACTTACCTCGTTTCTTCCCACGCATCTTGAACAACAGTCATTTTGACAAGTGTTTACACAATTTTGGCTGTTTCCCTCATAAAAGGTGACTTGCGCCTGCGATATTTGCCCCCCCTGTTCTTTCGTTTATATCTATTAATATAGGAGGAACTAGGACTAGACGACGAACAATAACTACTAGTAGACGGTAATAAATTCGAACGGAAACTTCGTTATTACTATATTAGTCACTATATGACTTTGTAAATTAAGTAATAATTTTATAAAATGTTATCCGTAATTTTCCATTAGAAAGAAAAACGGTTAAATTAAAATGTAATTCATTTTACCAAAATATTACGCAGTCCTTAGCACGACCGTGTTAAAAAGATGGCGGGCCCCAACAAGGGCCCCCCACCCTGCCTGGTGAGATGAGATGGTGGGATCGTGCGAGCGAGACAGCACTATATAGGTAGAAAGAGAAAGCAGAAAACACAGGGCCTATCTCCAATATGTACAGTTTCAAATAACGGTCAAGTACTTTAATATTGTAAATAAAACCGAAACAAGTCACCCTCTTGTGATTTATATATGGTTAGGTGATTTTTAATCCATAGGCCTGTACAAAGAAAGTCGCCAACATTTGAGTCAAAGGCGGATAAAAACTCGGCGAGGTGGGTGGAGCAGTAGATCAAAATCCCAGACGGGACGTCTTATATTTTATACTTTTAACGGTTGTTGATATTATCGCTAGAGTGAAAAGGGTTTAAAATAGACCTACAGCAATGGCTGTCGATTTGCAGCTCTGAGATAATAACTGTTTGCCGCGACTTGGGTTTTCGGTTTTATCACGCAGTCTATCCGGGCCCACGTGTTAACCTCCGGGCCCCGGACCCCAGGTTTCGAAGCATCTCAGGTCTGTAACCGGGAACACATTTGGATGACACAGACTTACATTTATAACACAGTGTATCTGGGCCCCCGGGCCGACCCCAGCCTCCGGACCCCGGTTTGCGAAGCATCTCACGTGATGATGTAACTGGAAACACACTGGGATGACAGAGACTTCAATTTATAACACAGTCTCTGGGCCCCCGGGCCGACCCCAGCCTCCGAAATCAGGACCCCGGGTTATGATGTATCTTAGATGTAACCGGGAACACATTTAGATGACAGAGACATTAATTTACCACACAGTCTATCCGGGGACCCGGGCCGACCCCAGCCTCCGGAGCACGGGTTATGAAGCATCTCGCTCGGGTGAGGATGTAACCGGGAACACGCTTAGATGACAGAGACATCAAATTAGGAGGTTGTCAATTTGGTAATATTAAGATTCTGTACCTCAAAAGGAAAAAATCGGAGCCCATAAAGGATCACTTTGTTGTCCGTCTGTCTGTCTGTCCGTCAAGACCTTTTTCTCAGGAACGCGTAAAGGTATCAACCTGAAATTCATATCAAATACTCAAGTCTACAGTCCCTTGGAGCTGTAAAAAAATCAAACTTCTAAGCTAACGCAATCAAAAGATACAGCCGTTTATGCCGCAAATTTTCGATATTTGCAAGTGAATAAAACCTAGAGGGTACTTCCCGTGAACTCAGAATCTTGAAATTTGCTACGAAGCAACGTCTTCTAGCACAGATAAAGGAAAAATTGCGAAATGCATACATTTTTTGTTACATCATACAGTAAAAATATATTTTTAATAATTTAAAACTTATTATAGATAATGGTATGGAACCCTTCTGCGCTTTTGGACTCGCACTTGGCCGGTTTTTTTTTCTAGTTAGTGCGACTTCATAACTTGTTTCACGTAATATAACGTTACTTGTATTTGTGTGCGTGAGGACAAAGACACTGGTACTACCACAGAATAAGTTATAGTACTAATTAATCTCAGAACAAGGACTAAGTACTAATAGTACTACGAAATATATAAAGATAATTCAGTAGCTCTAGCCGGTCAAGGTAATTTTATGTCAATAATAGCTTATTTGACCTAAAATTACCTTGACCGGCTAGAGCTACTGAATTAATTATCGTTACTTTCCTTTATTATTATTTTTGTTAGCTTTTCTTTTCATTTGGTTAAGTAATTTATGAAAAGAAAAATATATAAGTAAGAAAATAAAACTGAATAATGAATATGTATCTAAATTCGTTTATGAATATACCTCTTCAAACAACTAAGGCCAATTTAATAATTATTAATAAACTTTCCCTTTTATCCCACTGTCTGGACCCTAAAGAATGAATGATTCTGTTGTCATTCAAATTGGTGTGGGATACAGCTTCCGTCGACACTGATGCCATCCCATCTCCAAGCACTTAGTCGAAGCCGGGACAGCTGCAGCAGGATAGGAAACCCTCAAAAAGAGTTATTATGTATGTATCAGAGGTAACATCATATCTGAGCCTTTTGTGGTAGAATTTCTTGTTTTGGGCTAAACAGTAAAAAAAGACTTATGAAGTATCACGTCAATAAAGGGCTGGAAGCTATATATACCTATAGCTAATGAAGAAATGATTTTTAATTGTTTGTTTGTCTGTATGTCAGATCATCAAAGTTTATTCATGCTTGTCTTGAGCGTGATATAAATTTTGTTTCATTAAAATCGTCACATAACCCCCTGGCTTGCTTTCCGGGTCAAAAAACTGTTTCCCTTAATTGCGGCTTGACGCCAAAAAATCGAAAAATACACTGCCTGCAAATTATTTAAGATCTTATTTCATGACATTTTTAACAACATTTTAAATAAATTGGCCGCCCTTCCGCGATTTCAGCATCTAAAAGGTTAAAGATAAGGACTCGCTGATCTGATAAGCACACTTAGCGAGCGCGCCTCAAAGAATTTAGACAGCAAACTTTTATAACAAAGACTGGAATCTTAGTGTCGTCGAGGCTTTTAAAGATCGTAAATCGTCGTTTATATTAGTTGTTCAAATCTTTAATACCGACCAGATGGTCTCTACCGACTAGACTCCATATTTAAATGCACGAAATCTTCCAGTTTGAACTGAACTCTCTAATCGTTTCGAATACCTATACGATTGCGTCTCTGTGGACTGTGGACAAGTGACACAATGGGATCGTAGAAGCTATCCAGGCCATGAGATCTAAGATTTTTACGCCCCGCCTCAAACAAAAACCTCGAAAAATCGCGGCCAGACAGGCCTATGGTGGGCGTTTGTACTTTTTACGTGCAAACGTAGAACCACAATTATGACGTCTCCCAAGCCGACGACTGTTGCCACTTTGGGAGCCCTTTGAGCTGTCACTAAACTTCGGCCGTGTGACAACTGGCAGAGTTGATCTTTGCCAAGCGCGCCCGGGCGCGTATATAGAAAAGCCCATTCAGTAGGTCCCCACCGGCTAAAACGAACTGAATTAACTCTTCTCACGATGAACACGCGTAAATGCTGCTCCAATACGTCCCAAAAGGTGACGTACTGCAGTAGGATTGCAAGTGTTACAACGCGCTTCAACGTAGGGGATATATACTAATTCGGTTCGTCAAATTAAAACTGATATTAAAAGAAGGTTACGAATTACTTTATAGGTGTGTATCTGGCGTAGGTGTCTGGTTAAAAAATAAAGTACGTACGAGTATGGTACATGATCAATCAAACAAACAGTACGAAAAAGGATTTATTTAGAAATAAAGTATTTATTACACTTATTATTTTATTAAATGTTTCTTTGCACACGATTGGTTATTATTGATATTAAAGGATTATTATTGCTAATTACGGACTCATCAAATCACACGTGCCATGTGTAGTGATGATCGGCGCGCGCAAGAGATAGCAACATGCATAGAAACAACCAGCGGAAGTACCTATGTAAATATAAGTTTACTTATCAACCGATTTCGATCGCTAAGAGGCCACATATTCACACCTACACCGAAACCGAAACGCTAGTAGTTTTTCGATTTTACAAACATAAAAGAAAGAAAAATAAACAACAGAAACATATGACGTTCAAAAAGCGATACATGTATTCTACTTTGAATAAAAATTATTCATTTTCATTTTCATATTACTAGCTGCCTAACAATATGCCGCTCGCTATTAATACGAAGACCTTTACGCGATGCCCGTATGTGTGAAAAGGCCGCCGACGTGTCAATTCACTTCGGATGAAAAACAGTCGAAAGTATCTGTCAACGTAGCGAATTTAATCGTTAATGATATATAGAAAATGTGAGTCCACGCTTCGCGGACGAATAACCTACAAAAAATTTACACATGTATATTTTAAGTAAACAGGGTTAATTGAACACAATTTTGTTGATTAAATGATTATATGTTACTGTGATTCCGTATGAAAGTACAATTCACGGTGGAAAGATTTTTATTTCACAATCGATACTGTTTTACGGACAAATTCGTTAAGTAGGTATACGGCTGATTTAGAAAGAGATTGGATTTTATATGTGCATTTCACTCTTACCACAGTATAATATGTATTGCGAAAAAGAGAAGTCATGCGTTAGTTTTTAATATGTCGTTTATCCGGTTAAATCGGTATCTTGACGATCGTTATAATATTACAGACTTCAGCTGGCATAGAGAGGTATCGCATCAGCTTTTCTAAAAAAAATATGTGATTCAAGCACTAGAAACCCTACGCCAATACGTCCCGCTAGATTGACGAACAAGATGAGGGTTTTGAGTATAATTTACCTAATGCGTATTAACTTAGAAATCTTATCCCAGTACCCTCACCCTCTGAGACATATTGGAGCAGCATTTACGCGTTTTTATCCTCAGAAAAGTTAGGAAATGCTAATTCAGTTCGACTTAGGCGGTGGGAACGTACTGAATGAGCTTTTCTATATACGCCGCCCGGGCTATCTAAAAAATCACTGGACAAGGTACAAGGTCAATTTTAAATTAAGTGCAAATACTTAAGGGCTTGCACACATAGGTCAAAGAAACGCTTTAGTAGGTATAAAATTTTAAGAAATTAACACGCTAGTTTTATTTTATTATAAAAGTTTTTTTTACGATATCTATACTAATATTATAAAGCTGAAGAGTTTGTTTGTTTGTTTGAACGCGCTAATCTCAGGAACTGCTGGTTCACATTGAAAAATTATTTTTGTGTTGGATAGTCCATTTATTGAGGAAGGCTTTAGGCTATAAAACATCACGCTACGACTAATAGGAGCGAAGCATCAATAAAAAATGTTTTGAAAACGGGGAAAAAAATTATACATCTATCTATACTAAGACAAAAACCTAATTATTCATAATAACAGAAATTGCCGCTGACGAAGTCGCGGGCAACAGCTAGTAATATTATAAAGCTGAAGAGCCTGTTTGTTTGAACGCGCTAATCTCAGAAACTAGTGGTTCAATTTGGAAAATTCTTTTTGTGTTGGATAGTCCATTTATTAAGGCTATAAAACATTACGCTGCGACTAATAGGAGCGAAGCATCAATAAAAAATGTTTTGAAAACGGGGGAAAAAACTAATTAATCATAATAACAGAGATTTCCGCGGACGAAGTCGCGGGTAACAGCTAGTTAATCGATAATTCACCTGTTTTGACTGTCGACATCAGTGACAGTTGTACGCCAACAAAGTGTTTTTTGTACACAGAGTGTTTCTTGCGTGTGGTCAAGATCTCGAAAATAAGCGTATTTTTTTTTATTTGCTTATAAAGCACTTTTCTAGCTTATGGGTGCCAGCACTTAAAATACTTACGCTTAATTTAGGTTTCCTTATATAACTCAGCATGTGTGAGAATTGATGGGGTTGAATCGGAGAAATTCAAGACGCAGGCCGGCGTACGACAGGGATGCATTCTTTCACCCCTCTTGTTCAACATATACACAGAATACATCATGCGGGTTGTTCTGGAGGGGTGGGATAAGGGCATATCTGTTGGAGGGAGAGTGATTTCAAACCTGAGATATGCTGATGACACTACTCTTCTTGCAACATCTGAAGAAGATATGAAGAACTTTCTCCAGCTATTGGAATCAACCAGTCTAAATTTTGGACTCGCAATCAACCGTGAAAAGACTAAATTAATGATAGTGGATCGTAAAAATAACAACAGACCAGAAATCACCAACGTTGCTAATTGCCAAGTGGTTAAAAATTACATCTATCTTGGTTCCACTGTGTCCAATGAGGGAAGTTGTGAGGGCGAAATAAAAAGACGCTGCGCTGTGACGAGATCAGCCGTTGAAAAGTTCACGAAAATTTGGAAGGATCGTAGAATTACCAAAAACACCAAAGTTCGTCTGATGTACTGCTTAGTCTTTCCAATTTTCTTATATGGAGCTGAAACATGGACATTAAGACTGAATGAGCGGAGGAAAATCGATGCCTTAGAAATGTGGTGCTGGCGACGACTTCTCAGAATAAGTTTGACTGCCCACCGCACTAATATCTCCATATTAAAGGAATTAAGGATCAAGAAAAGGCTCTCGTCGATTGTGCAGTCACGAATCCTTAAATTCTTCGGCCATGTCACCCGCAAAGAAAACTCTATAGAGCGATTGGTGATTCAGGGCCGCATTGAAGGCAAGCGTTCACGTGGTCGGTCTCCAACGAGGTGGCTAGATGTTGTCAAAGCTGTAACACAGTGCCCAGCAACAGAATGCTCCAAAAAAGCAGCAGACAGAGATACGTAGAGAAGGATCGCAACAGCAGCGGCCATAGACGAGCAACCCAATCCATAATCACGACCACTCTGTCAAG
This sequence comes from Elegia similella, assembly GCA_947532085.1. Taxonomy (NCBI): domain Eukaryota; kingdom Metazoa; phylum Arthropoda; class Insecta; order Lepidoptera; family Pyralidae; genus Elegia; species Elegia similella. Next base: position 15,710,992 of record OX383929.1, read on the forward strand.
AGTGTACGACTAAGAAGAATATAACTCAGCAAAAACATTCGTTGTCTCTGAGGCCATTCCAGAAGTCAATATTAACGGGTAAGAACCTTTAAGGGAAGAGCGTCACCACAGAAATAGATCAAGAAGCAGTATTTTAACTTAAATAATTTGACTAGAGTGGTAGAAGGAACTGAACAACAATACGAAGAAAGTGTTATATTGTTTAAAAAGAGCGTGAGTAGTCACTCAACAAAGGAGGTTCAGAGATCATAGCTCCACACCGTCCACGAAAATTTATTATGCTACAAGATTTTTGGAAAGGTGGTTAAGCAAAATAGAAAGGTGGGGTTCCAGAGCCTTATGGGAGTAGCCACTGGCAAAACAAGATCGTTTACAGAGACATGGAAGGCTAAACAATAAGGATATTTTTTTTATATGGCGAGGACTGAAATTAAGTATTTAAAAAAAAATACTACAGTAGCAAATGTTTAAGAAGAGTTACAAAAGCAATCGGACAAGGACATTCAAACAAAAATCTGAGTCACTACATAAGATCATTAAGAAGAGCCGCGATGTTCAACAAGGGGGATGCAGGGAGCATAACCCCTAGCCGTACCAAAACTTTAGTAACCTTATATACCAGATCCTGTAAGAATAGCAATAAAACTTGGGTAAAACGAACCGATTATGAGGTTTCGCGTAAGCAGCCTCTTAAGAGTTAGCAAAAAACTAGAATCTCTGTAAGATCATCAAGAAGCGCGTAAAAGGGCACCGACAATCTCGTCAAAATAGTAGGTACCTTCTTTGTGAAGTAAATATAATACTTTTATTATTATTATAACATGGGACTTCTTAAAAAATACTTAACCACCGAAATTACGCGAAACAAAAATCATTCGAATCTAATCCTGTTATGTTTAGGTCAGGTGTATGGTACCATAATATTGCATTGTTATCCGACATACATGAGCACAATCGGCTTCAGTTTAATCGATTAAGAAAAGTACTTCAAAATTGAGTCGCGAGATTGAACCCAAACAAGCAGGATGCATACATTGCAAGTTAAATAAAAGCTTGTAAAAAATGGTCAATTGACAGGACACACAAGACAACCTGGTTAGGATATTCTTATAAACAACGTGATTTTGAACCTCCTCTATATTGGAATCTCGGAATCAGAATCCCTACTGGTTACAGAATTGCAAGAAAAACAGCTAACTGCAAAAAAAATTAGGTTTCCCATACAGAGTCAGCTGGACGATTTTCTATGGAAGGTCAATGTTTTTTCCGTTTTTTACCTTTTTCTTGCAATTATGTATCCAGATTTCAATATAGTTATAAGGTTCAAATCACACTGTATATAGCGTCTGTTCATACAAATATGTTAAAGTCAAGATATCTCTGAGTGGCGAATTTTTTAAATTTGTTTCAGCATTTTTCTCACCACCTCATTGCAGACATAAAAAAAAGTACTTCACCTTTTCGAAATTATCTTGTTTGATTTTTCGACAAAATTTCTCCCTACGAATATACTGGAGGAAAAAAAATATGAAAATCCAGTCTGTACGCGCTGATGCAAAACAAATTTATATGTCATACATGTCATACATACGTGTTGAAGTTGGTCGTGTGATGTTTATGGTACTCAGTGGTACCCGATGGTATCCGACAGCACTTGATGGTAGTCGATATTACTTGATGAGTGCTGTATTGTGCTCGATCGATAGTGCTTCATTGTTCTTAATTATACTGTGTAAAAGATTATAATAAGGTGCATTAAATGCTTAGCTTTAAGCGTAGTATCTGATAAGGACTAAAACTCTCTAAATAGCTTTCGAATGACTGCATGGTACATTACCAATTTTTTAAAAGATCTAATGGTTTAATATGCTATCTTTAACATAAAGATTAAAGATATGTGCCAACGCAGACTTTTTGTAGACCTATATACTAATAGCGGAATTTATTTATTTAAACTTTATTGCACAGTTTAAAAAAAAATGTACAAAAGGTGGACTTAATGCCATTAAGGCATTCTCTCCCAGCCAAACCTTTGGACCAAAAAGAAAGTTAAAGTGGGTGGTGCGATAAAGTGCCAAATATGAATAAATGTGACGTAAAACATCAATACAAACATAAAATACATAAACGACATAATTATGAAATGGAATATATACATAAATAAATATATATATATATATCACATACATAAATACAGACTAGTAAATATATATGTAAATAAATAAATATAGGATGATTACTGATCAACGGGAAATGGAAGTAGAGGAAAGAGACTTCTTCAGAAATAATTTAAGAACAGCTTCCTTGAAAGCGTACCTGTTAGGAGACCTTCTGATGTTTTCGGGGAGAGCATTCCAAAGGCGTATGGCCTGTACCTGGAAAGAGTTGGACATAAATCCAGTTCGGTGAGAAGGGGTAGCGAGGATAAGACTATTAGAAGAACGAAGAGACAGAGAATGAGTAGAACTGAGAAGATGAAATTTGGATTTAAGATAATCAGGAGCGAAACGGTCATTGAGAATTGTGAAAAGCATGAAAAGAATTCTAGCATCACGACGTAAAGGGATAGGCAGCCAGCCAAGCTGATGACGATAAGATGAAACATGGTCATATTTCCGCAACCCATAATTCCGGAATCCCACCATGCATTTTTGTGTTAGGTACATATATATCTCACAGGGATGAAGCAGCGATTTTGATGAAAGCTCCCGGGCGGCTTGACTTTTTCTGTCACTTCCAGGAATAATCATTATATTTCAACCAATTTATATAAAACCTTGACAAATTATATATCAAAACCTTCCATATGAATCATTCTGTCTATTAGGGAAAACCACATGAAAATCCATGCAGTAGTTTTTACTTTGTCGCGAACAGACAGAAAGACTTGGTGGACTTCGTTTTTTTTTTGTTGTTTTATTATATTATACTAGCTTTTGCCCGCGGCTCCGCCCGCGTCAGTGTCGATCCCTCGGGAACAGTAGACTATAAACTTCTAAACTACAAACCAACAAAAAAACTAAAACAAACTAAACTTTTAATTTATATTAAAAATTGCTTACATGAATCTCTTTACCTTCCTCTCTTCTAACCTAAATCGCAGTAGGTCTATTTAACTTTATGCCTACTCCGCACTATTATATATTAGTCATAACGCGACTAAGTCCCTCTACGCATTAGACACACCGATTTGAAAAGCTAAAAATGCATCAGTTTTTGTTGTCAGAAACTTTTTTTTTATTATTTAAGTAGGTACCTATGTGTTTGGTTGTTTTTTCCTATTTCACTGACATTTAACATTTGATTATTTTAAAGACTAAGCTATTGAAATGAGGGTCTTCTGAAATGCTTATCATCAGATGGCAGCACTGATTTTTAAGGTCAGATGAGCCGCTGTCATTGAATAAGATTTGCCAAGCAGCAACATCTGACACATTGTTGACCAATTACAGTTTAGAGGACCCGACTGCCAAAACTTATATCAGAAAACCCTCATTAGGAATGGTTTCCAGAGCATCTCAGGTTGTTGTTGAGTAGCGGGGGGCGGAGCGCGGCGCGGGGCGTGTCGGGTCTGCCGTGCCGCCCATCAGCTTCGACTCATATATAGTGAGCGACGCACGCGCCGGCGGCAGCGTGAGCAAAGCCGGCGAACCTCGCCCTCGCACGCGCAGCTCGTGGGTCGACGCGCATCCTTGCGAGTCTACTTTCGGCGCCAGTGGCAGCCGACGAGTTGCGCTCCACGTCACACCTCGGCTTCAGTACCCATTTGGTAAGTTGATAACATATACCCTAGCAAGTGAAATTTTATAACCACTAAGATTGCGCTCATTTAAGTTAAGTTTGGTAGTTTGTTTTTCTTTACTATCATAAAAGCAAGGTTATTATTGTTGAACAATATATATTAATATTAACATTGAATAATAATTACAGCTAGACATTTTCTACGATAGAAACATAACGGACTTCCGTAATAGGTAGTAATATAGGTAGAACTGCTAAAAAGCAAAGGTTACGACCCTTTCAAATTTTTTTTTTTTTTATGAACTTGGAACTTAGTTCAAATTTACATTAAAATTCAAAACACTTCTTTAACTTCCTTATATTCATAAGGAACCTATAAACATTGTGGTACCAATATATTTTTCTTTTTGGCCAACAGTATCCTATTGTTAGGCAAAGGCCTCGTCATAGCTCTTTGTCCTTGGCGATAGTTTTCCAGCTTTTATCGTGTGCCGTCAAGTCGTCTGCCCATCTTGTTTTAGGGCGTTCTCATTTTCGATTTCGTTGGTGTGTACCTTCTAAATGAATATATGTTTTATACAGTCAGTTTGTCCAACAGAGTAGAATAATACTTATAATCCCATAGTTCAGATTAATATGCAGCTTCTTTTAATTATTCTGTCAAAAAGAGTAAGAGGTTATCAATGCCGTTGTATATATTTTTTTTAATGTTTGTTATTAAAAACTCTGACACCAGGGTGTGCATGGTCGATTGATCGTATCACCTACACGCAATGATGATGAATGTTCATTACCTTCGAACTCAGAACTCCGTCATATATGAACCGATTGAAAAAAAATATTTTAGAGGTGTGTTTACAAGTCGGTACCATTTAAACTTTATCGCAATCGGTTCATTATGATTAAACTTGCGCCTAAGCCTACACACACATATATAAGCAAATCCAGATCAGCGGATAAGTTGTAGTGTGTGATTGTGTGTGCATTGAAATATAAATAAACAACTTGTGTATTAAAATCTTAGGCTATACACGAGATCAACTTATGACTTTCAGAACGAATATTTAACATTAGCGTTACAGTGATATGATAACCCTGTACTTCTACTGATTAGAGATTATATTTTGCCCTTGAGATCATTCGATAGAGTAGTGATAGATTCCGCCAAACGCTGTGTAGCATAATGTGTACTTACTTACATAATCATATCTTAATTCCACTATTAAAGCCCAGGCTTTACTAACGCTTATTTCATCGAACTACCCTTACGATCTGTATTTATATGTAAGCATTTTAAATTTAAACTCTTTTAAGCTTTGCCCGTTTAGTCGAGTCAATTGGAAACAATGGGAAATCGTAGATTCTCTGTGCCGGGCTTCTTGGAAGCGGTAATTAATTACACGACACATCTTAATTGATTTCACAATGGCACTTTACTAATTAATCATAGCCAAGAAAATAATTTTGTAATTGACTCAGTTGATAAGGTTAATTTATCTCCAAACGCAAGTGAAAGCTCCAACGTACGTTCATCTTTCCAAGGTATCTACTATCTGTAAAAGCTAAGTATTTATGGTTATGGTAGCTACTTAGCGCATTCGGAGAGAGCTAACTTAAAATGTTCAAGTGGTGGATCCAGCATATTGGGCGCTATGGGCATACCCCCAACCTAACATCAAAATTAAAAAAAACAACGTAGGTCACTGAGGTCAAACCTGGTGTCTGTCGGAGAATCTAACGATACTCCTCCTGTTCCGCCTTCACCTCACCCACAACTGTGCACAAGTGGTCCATAACTTTCTTTTGAGCTGTTTCCTTTTGATCGCTTACATACCTAGTTATTACCACCACAGAGGGCAAACTCTACTACTAACAAGAAATTTCTAATTTCATAGCCAAATCTATATACTATAACTTGAAATGTACGTCTATCATTAGAGAAAACATAAGTACCACAACAAAAATTTGTTTAGGTATCTTAGCTCTCATACTCTATTTAAACTTTACAAATCTCTAAGAATTGTATACTTTTCAATTCCTTAGAAAATCTATCATAAAAATATCCTCATTTGATGTTGTGGAAAGTGGAAAGGAGTCATTTATTCTTCCCAAAATAAATATTCTGAATTTTTAAATAAGTACTTACACCTAGACCAATATTTTCTCCTGTGCAATATTAATAAATTATCTATAAATTAACGCATTTTATAGTTACCTAGATGATAAAATTTTAACAATACATACATAGATTGTAGATACACTGGTTAGACGGCAGATTCGAATCGCATTCGCAAAGGTACATCGTACGAGCATGATTATAGGTACTATTATAGAATAAGTCAGTTTTAACAAGAATTCTGAGAAAAGAGAACGAAACTGTGTTGAGCTCACTCGTAAATTTGTTTAATGACTATCCACATAAAAGCATGGACACCCATTCTGTTTGCCAACGTGAGAAAGGTTATTGAATATCTCGGCAGTGTTTACGAGTACGCGCGAGAATGTACTACAATCAATGAACATTTTTTCATAAACAAATCCTGGATCGTGTGCGGGTCACTTATGTGGGTGTTTGAACTTCGGTAGGTCAACTTTTAAATTGAGGTCGAAGGCGGTCTCTATTCGACTGAGGACGCAAACACCTGTGACCCCTGATCGTCGTTTGTGAGGGTCAATCCACCTGTCACCCGCGTCGTTCATCTGTTACGTGATCATTCCTAGTTTCTAGGAGATCTATTAGATACATAGAGTGTCTCGGTATCGATTCTGTTGATTTCTGATACACTTACGTGCTATAGATAGATTATGATGTATCAAGCAAGATATAAACAAGAGCATGATCTCGTCTCGTGTAACGTTTTACGTACGAGTGTCGGCGTAATCGGTAGGAGATTCTGGCTAATGTCTGGGTGTATCGTATGAATCATTAGATCACATCGCAACTTGTAAGACAAGATAAACCTTTCATTATATTTTTACTCTTTGTGTATTCGCTTGTTATAAGTTATAAACTAAAAGATAAAATTTTCAACGATTGTAAATACTAGAAGATAAATCAACGTATTTATGTACTCTCGAATCGTAACATTTTGAAACTCTGCAGGTATATGATTTACTAGTCTAAAACTAGTTATGTGTTTAAAAATCTCTTATGCGAACCTATGCCATGACAACCGTACCTTCTTAGACTTCTAAGTACTTAGTTTTAATTTCAATTTATTTATTTGCATTGTAAGTAGGTACAGTTTCTGTAAACGAATGTCATTAAAATAACTTAGGTCTAAATTTTGACCAGTTTATTTGACGGAATTGAACAGGGCTAAGTATACGTTATTTTTCACCCACATGGATGAAGTAGGTGAGTTTATAGTTTATAACGCGAATCATTTAATATCAAATAATAAACTCTAATATTTACTGATTGGATATTGACATATTGGTTCCCTGTTTCGTTTTCCGCAAAAAATGCCAAATTTAAAAAAAAAAGTCCGTTGCATTTAGGTTCTTGTACAAGCAAATCATTTTATAACTGTTTTTAACGCGTCTCTACATTATTAAAATCTGGTTAATACGAAACGCCACGGGCAACTAATTTATTATATAAATATTGTAATGTTATTATATTTTATTTTATTGCGCAATAAACTAAATTTATAAATTTGAGTTACAATTACAAAACACGACATATCCACCTTAAACCTTAGGTACATCAAGTGTACTTAAATAAGTATAAACAGTGTCTCATAGTTTATCTTTTAAGTCGCAAAGAGAAAATAGTAAAACCGAAGCTTGGTAGGTATAAAAAGTGTTGATTAAATTAGCTACTACAATATACATATTTACTTACTTCCCAAATGCCCCCTACATGTGCTCGTTTGTCAGTTGTAATGATTTAATGGGGTGTGTATTAAAATACAGATTTTTATTGACATCGATTTTTATTTCCCAAAAAACTACTTATTCCACGTTTTTTAATATATTTTTTTTTTCTTAACACTTCGGATAACTTATCATTGCAGTTTCATATTATCAAACAACATTAGTTAAAAATAATATTTCAGAATTATTGCTAGAAAAACGATATCTTGAACTTACATTTTACACACTTGTTTGTGTAAAATGTATGTAACACGTGTTACATGTGTAACATAGTAAAAATATCGTACCTATCGATAACATTTTTCAATATGTAACGGTTCGCATCATAACTTTAAACCGCAGTAACGTTTCATCGAACGCTGCATTCGTTTGTAGACGATAAAATGTGTTGCGGTCAGTTCTATATTAACATTTTTTGCTTTAACCATTACAGAGTAATAATTTACTTTGAGACAATTTACTTTGCGTGCTTCCGCCACCACCGGTGGCGGAAGCACGCAAAGTAAATTGTCTCAAAGTAAATGTAACTTTGACTTCCGCAAAGTAACACCTGAATCTATTAACTAGAGTAATAATTATAACGGTGTTACGTGTTGACAATATTAGTATCTAACAATGTCTGAATAGATATTAAATTATATAGTTTTAATCAGCAAAATCAGCTTAAAACATGCAAAGAACTATTCAGCATGCAACAAGCATATAAGCATGTAAACATGCAGCAAGCAAGAATTTCTGGGTGGCTCCACCAGAAGACTCGCTCCGTCGGCCTTTCGATTCATGCGGGCACGAGGTCGAAGTTCGCACTTTCTCAGGACCTCCTTAGCGAGCCTTTAGTTTCACGCGAAGGAATAACACTCTAGTGTGGATCAATAATAATGGGCTACCCATAATTATTGATCAATAAAATATCCGATATTTCCATATTGGTGTACATTATCTAACTCTATCTAATAACTTATTAATTGATGTATCTAATATTTTGCGAACTGAAACTTACATGGAAATAAAGACTTGGTGACTTGTTCCGCTTATAATTATTTCGAGATTTTTCATTTGTTTTAATCTGGTTTTGGTATTCATTCTATTCGAGGTAGAAACAAACCCAACAAATCATAAATCATAAACTTCGGCCCAGCCTTTCTTGAGTAATGATGGGGTAACTAACCCGACTATGTTTTATACCGTACAGACAATTACCGACATAAAACATTTTACCATAAAAATTCAATAATAAACGTACTATTAGATCTAAACACTACGGCACTATTGTAAGGTGTATTGCATTTGCGGCTGAAGCCAGTGACCGGCGGCGATCGGCAATTGGGCGAGCGAGCCGCCTGTACACTTGACCCCGCAAACTCTTAATTTATCTTTTGTTACCTTCGTCTGCTGCCATCGTCTATCGCGACTTGCTGTTGCCATGAGACTCGCGCGAAACACGAACCCCATTACCGCATCTTGAAAGGGTAGACTGATTTAAAATCTTTGATTTGTTGGATTTGTTCACCCCGAATAACATAATATTCGTAACTAAATAAACACGTTTTTTTGTTACTTATTTTTATTTCGTCGTTTATCATATGATCAAATTTATATTTATCAGTGGAATGAAGATCGACGGGTGACCTAATATATGTAATTAAATAAACTATATACGTAACTAGCTTTTGCCCGCGGCTTCGCTCGCGTTATGAAATATAGAAGTTTCATACAAACTTTCATCCCCTATTTTATCCCCTTGGGGGTAGAATTGGTCAAAATCCTTTTTTAGCGGATGCCTACGTCATAACATCAAATTACAGCCCGATCCGGCCAGTGGTTTGGGCTGTGCGTTGATAGATCACTATGTCAGTCAGTCAGTCACCTTTGAGTTATATATATTTAGAAGATAGAAGAATAAGATTAAACCATATTATTATGATCTCATGAAATTATGATTTTTTTCGTGTTGCTTACATTGATCGCATCACGCTTGAAAATTTTATTGAAGGAGTTAAGCCGTGGATGGTGACTATTTTAATACATGGTAGGTACTTGCGACATTCTACCACACCAACTTGCGACGGAGAAGTATAATTTATAGCGCGAAGAAAGTAGATATGAGGTTGTGTTTACGACATCGCATATAATATAAAGTTATTGTATGTACTTCGAACTGTGAACGAATACAACGTAAACCAACCAAGAAGTTTTAGAGAATTTGTTGCTTTCTTTAAATGTTACAACAATTTATGATGATACGTATGAATCAATTATTTTTGTGAACCGAAAACTAATTTTCATTATTATTTTTTTTATCTCTATTCCTATTAAGTTTGAGTATAGTAATTTCGAATGCTGGCAAAAACACAAATCAGCCAAATTAATATATAAGCGTTTTGATATCTTTATTAACCCGGCGAGAGTGTGGCAGGGTATGTCATACCCACCATGTTACGTTTTTGCGCGAATTTTTTTTTACTACCCTGAAATCGGTTGTTTTTCTCAGTAGCTGGAGTTAAAGGTAGGCGGGGCCGGATAGTGGCATGATATCAGTATCGCGGTAGCTTGTGCTCGAGTAATACAGTTGCAAACTGCGTTTGGGTACGTCATACCCTGCCACATAGTCGGTGTGTGTAAATCGTGACCAAAACTGAATTTTTTTGAAGTAGAAACTTCTTTAGTTTTGTACTTTTTGGGATGGATAAAAAATTCGTAAGACGGACACGTGACCTGAGACCGCCGGCGCGGCGTAGGAGATGAAGTAATATCCCTCTCTTTCTACCGAGCGGAGTTTTCACTTCTGCCGGCACTCCCGGAGTGCAACCTGTTGTTTTTTTTCTGCTAGTTTATTGCTCATTTGCACTTTGCAAAGTTATTTGTGAAAAAAATCGACTTCGGTCTCTTTTGGAAGAAGTTCTAGAAAATATTTTAGACGAGGCGAGCTCCGTAGAAGAATCTGACCATTTTAGTGAACACAATCTGCAATCTGATACCGAACAAGAGATTTTTAGTTTGCAATTCAGCTGATCTTTATGATAATAGAGCTGATTCCTATGATTCGGAGGACAATATCCCACTGTCTGTTTTCCGCCGTTCAACCCGTGAAGTCCGTGCACCATATTACAAGGCAAAGGATGGCCAAAAATTGCAAAAAGATCAAAAAAAATATTCCGATATATGTATATACGTTAAAGAATCTCTTCCCAGCTCAATGAACCACATACATCAATTTAAAATGTTCCTGGGCGTTAGTTAAGATGCGGAGATTGTCCAAATAAAAAAGATACAAAGACAAAATACTCAAGTGGCAAGCCTATTTGTATGGAGCATGCAACTTTTTATTGCAATAATTGTACGGAATTCAGCTCAAATTATTAAGATGTTGCAATGTTGATTTGTTAGTTTTTTCATAATTTTCTAGTTTTTTGTTTCATGTTCTTTTAAACCATTAAGATTATTTGTCATGAAGCTTTTCTTTTTTATTTTTTTTGAATTTTTTTCAGATGTCATAAGAATTCTGTTGAAAAATCGTGGTTAGTTTTTTCTGGTTGATTAAAATATAAAAATTCTTAAAAATTTAGTATTTTTTTATTTTGCCTGCTTTAATATTATATATTTACTATTATAAAATATAATTAGTATATTTATTTTTTCTAAGAATCAGGTTTTACACACAATTTTTTAAATGGGTATGTCATACCCTGCCACATAGTTCTCGTTACTTTTTTTCACCACACTCTCGCCGGGTTAATAACGTTTACTGAACCACAGTAATCTTTTTTGCGTAAAAATCACATGGAACCGTGTAAGAAATTTTAAAGGCACAATTTATGCAAAAAATATTAAATAATAAATGCCCTTTCGTAAGGTCAAATAAATGACCTGCCAATGGTGCCACCGCGACGAGACGGTCGTTTATACCAGCCTAAAATACATTCTAAGAACTTGCTGCCGTCCCAAAATAAAATAACCGTTATCCTATTGTGTTTCTTGGAGGGTCAAATACACTCAGGATAAATATTTTAAGATTCCTGTTCTCAACCAGAGACGAAATAAATTAATCGCATCAGAATCTCAATATTCAAGCATAGAGACGGCAAAATGTTTAACCGATATTTTGGAAAAAAAATACAAAACTTAAAAAAGAAAAAATAACACAAGGATTAATAAAAAATAATAATATTTCACTACTTGACTGACATTTTAAAGCTCGAAATATTTTTGTATTAGATTTATGCGATAAGAGGAGATTGTGAGTAAGAAGTTTTTAGGGTTCCGTACCCAAAGGGTAAAAACGGGACAGTATTAATATCGCTCAGATGATGTATTTCTATTGCCGCTATAACAACAAATACTAAAAAATAGAATAAAATAAATATGTAAGGGGGCCCCTTACGACGCTTGAAATATTCACAGAATATTAAGTTATATAAGCACTTTGAAAATAAATAATTAAATAAAAATAAAATTAATACTAAAGGGGGCTCCCATATAACAGACATGATTTTTTGCCGTTTTTATAGATAACGGTATGGAACCCTTAGTGCGCGAGTCCGACTCGCACTTGGCCGGTTTTTGTTTGTGAAGAAACTGAACTAATTCCTTTCTCAAGGATTTAACCGGCAACTGCAGGCTTCTGCAACTGCTACATTCATTAAAAAATGCGCGTTGAATCATATAACATGAGCCGTTAGAGGTCGGCAACTGCACGTGACAAACAAATTAGTAAGGTTTATTTATCAAGTACAAGTACTTATCTACTTATTGGATTTTTTCAAGTGTTATTTTATTATATAGCGACTCCGGGTTAGTGTTGGAAGTGTTGGGTGACTGCGGTGCTAATCAGTCTAAGGCTCATAAAACAGAAGTACCTATCCTTACTGCCCAACTTTGCAAGTAGAACAGTTAAGCATCTCAATAAGGCTTATGAGAAAGTGACAGGCGTGGACAAAACCGGTGAAAAAATATTTAAATGGGCATGGCACCATTTCGACTAGTATCTAGATAAAGACGTTTTGTTAAGATATTTAAAATTATCTAATACTTATACCATTTGTAAGATAATAATACAATTCTATCTTCAATAATCAGTTCATAAATATAAAAAATCACGGCTTAATATTCGTAAAAATACTGGTAAGATCTAGAACTACCACAACAAACATAAATATGAATACGCAGAGAAAACGTGAGCACGTTCTACAAATTAGTCTGTCGCTCGCAAACAAACCGAGCGTCAGACATGTGTGGTGTACCTAGCCGCAGCAGTAGCAAGGCTGCAGATCGAATCAGAGATTCATGTAATTATCCAATCGAGTGCACGAGTACTGGCTGCGGGGCGCGGGGCCGGGCCGCGGCGCGGGCGCTTCGCCGGCGCTCAGCGACCTGCCACTCAAACAGTAAAGTAATAATAAGGAGATGTGGCACTGCACACGCGCCCTGCGTGTGACCTACTCACTGCCGTTGCAGACACACTACCTACAAATGGCAATGCAAGCATCCTTATGCTATAAGACAACACTATTTTAGTAGCCTATTCGAAAAACCTCTCTTAAATTTTCGCAAAGAAAATTGATCTTTGTTCAATAGTCTCATTTAGATACTATATATAAACTGCTAGGTAGAAATAAATAACGACGTCTACCTCATACATTTATTGGATATTGCAGTAACTCGCATTAACCACTCCAGTATCCATTGCTTGATTATCTAAATAGACACATCAACCAACATGAACATTCAAGCAGAATAGCTCACAATATCGTATAGTGTGTAGTTCGCATATTCATTGGGCAACCCACCTAATGTAGGTACAAGACGCCGGTTGTATGCAACTGACAACGCGACGTTCATTCGTACATCTTACTCTACTCCACTTTACTCGCTCATTGTGCTCACGTTGCAAATGTGTGTTTGTGTCCCGGGCTATAAATAAACACCACCTCCGAGTATTACGTTGGTATAAGTATAGAGGCAGTCATTACGCCATGATGTTAACAAAACGATTTGATGTAGCACCCACCCTATACTATTCTTGGAATGGAACGGCACTTAACGAAAGGAAGAAGCTGATTTGCATTTTTATGAACAAGGAAGTTGATGTCATCTTCAAACAGTTCGGCTGTTTAAGCACTTGCAGTCACTAATTTCTTGGCTTGATGTTCAATGCCAACTAAGCCCTTTCAATTACTCGTTTGTGTTGTGGGTAAAAATAGAAATACAGAGCTATTTAATTAATACCTTCGAAGAATTATCATTTATTGAATTTTGTCTATATGCAATGTTATACTTCCTAAGGAACATACCTGAAACAATATGATATATACGGTATAAACCCTACCTATACACACAACCAGCCCTGGTTGTAAATGGTTTTCGATTATATAAATAATATAAAATAGAAAACAAAAATAAAATAGGTAAATGCTTATTTTTTACGTGGTTTGCGCTAGTTCATAAGTAACTCAGTCTCACTAAAGTAAACCAGAATATCAACGTAATTTTGTTTGCGAATTTCCTTCTGTATGTGCCACAGTGTCCTATGACTACGCTTTACTTTTATGATTAACTGCACTGATACAAAGCAAAAGGAGCAGCCACTTGTTTAGGTAGGTATACATCAACTTGTATTGCCTGGTCTAGATTAGGACCACTTCGTGTCTCACCATGGTTGTCGTCTTCGTGCCTTACAGTAACGACGACTCTACAAATTTCACTACAATCTAGTGTTCTAACGAGAGTTGGCATCAAGATGCCAGGCAGGCTGGAAAATCTTTGCATAATTGTCTACTACTTTGTAGTCTGCACCTACATTATTAACACTGTATAGAATCTTATTAAGTAGACTTAACAAGATTTTATATTAATTAACATGCTGTGTTAGCAGCGAACCTCTGAGCACAGCAGCTAAGGAACAAGCTTTCTTATTTATTCGAGGTAGAAACAATCTCTTGCAAAATTAAATTCAGAGCAACTATTGAATATATATATAACAAATGAATGTAAATTACTGATAAGATATTCATTTCACAAATATCTTCATGTGTAGACGCGAAATTTGAACCCTTGACTTTTGGCGTTTAATAAGCACAGATAAAATAAATAACTACGACACAATACAACAAATAAAACACAAATTTATCGTCAAAATAAACAAAAACAAATCGTTAGTCAAAATGCATTTCACTTATTGTAATGCATTTATAGGAAATTAAAGAGTATCGGAGTATCGCTTCAGTTGGGCGGAGGCGTATCGGGTTACACTTACCCTTCGTATAAAAGCAAGAATCTACTTGAATTACCGCGCATTCGCCTCTCACGTTACATAGAACATAGTAATAAACATTAACGATAAACTGGTGAACTTTACAGTTAATCATTATTCACTTCTACCTTGAATAAATTGATATCAATACTCAACACATGTCATACTCTGCGAGAGTTATCTATTCAAGTGGTAAGTAGATACAATGTAATCAGTAATCAAAGCAGAAGAGAACAAAATTTTCGTCATAGCAGGAAGTTCGTAGCATTCTAGAAATGTCGTAGCTGTCGTAGAAGTGTCGTAGCAGAGCGGCTACGACAATTGTTAGGCTATTTTTATGGGGCTGCGAAACCAGCGGCACCCATTTTTTTATTCTTTTACTCCCAAATCATATCAAAATTAAAATAATCAAATTTTGTACTGCAGTAGTAAATTACTTTTGCATTGATAAATTAAGAGAATTGTTGATTACCACCAAAACTGTGTCCAATTTTGGCGGTAATAGACAAATCGTGTTGTACTTCCTAGCGTGGCCATGGTCGAATTTATTAGAACTTCAGATACTTAGTAAAAATATTTTAATTTGTACTCTTTTATACCATTCATTTAAAATTTATTTCCTCTGTACTACTGGAGATATACTTGGTCATGATAGAGTGATTCCTACCCAGCACGACCACGTTGTAATTGTAGCAAGCGAAGGTTCATGAAGGCAATAAAAACCTTTTTATTTATTCTTTTTTATACCACTAACTTAATATTTAATATCTCTCAATTAGCGGAGATATACTGGTCGTAGAAAGACTCCTACCCAGCACGACCACGTTGTGATTGCAGCAATCAAATAAGTTCAAGACGGTAATAAAAAAACTTTTAATTTATACTATTTTATACCACTTATACCTATATATTTTGATATCTCTCAATTCGTGGAGATATACTGGTCGTGCTGGGAAGATTGCTTCCCCGCATGACCACGTTAAAATTGCAGCTGAGAGCTAAAAAGGAATCTATAGTACCTATAGCCTTAGAAAACCTACAGAGATAACGAGGCAATATTATATTTAAAATCCCAGAATGTAGTTAACATCTCGTCAAAAATCAAATCAGACAGACGTGGATACTATGTAATTTTTATTAAACATCATCTAACTAACCGTAAGAGCACTCCAAATTTTTACTAGACTTAAGTAGAAGTTTCTGTTAAACGAAAGAACCCGCTTTAATTATTTTATTTCTGACGCTACAGTACCTAATAATATTTTTTCTTCTTTTTTAACTCACTTTCTGGTTTACAGGGGGCCAGAAAAATGTTGATGAACTGTGCAGTGCAACTGGCGTTAGTGGCGCTGGCGTTGTTGTGGGATTCGCGTTGCGGCGCGGCGCCCTCGGCCGCCAAGTTCTGCGGCCGCCAGCTCGGCGACATCATGAGCAGAGTCTGCCACGCATACAATAGTCCCTCCTGGGACATGCCTACAGGTACGACTATAGCTCGGATGTTTTCTACGACGATTTGTTTTATTTTATACTAGCTTTCGCCCGCGGCTCCGGCCGCGTCAATGTCGATCCCTAGGGAATAGTACTTTTTCCCGGGATACAAGATAGCCTATGTCCTTCTCCGTACTTCAGAGAACTTGTATGCAAAATTTCATGATGATCGGTTCAGTAATTACGGCGTGAAAGCGTAACAAACAAACAAATAAACAAACTCACTTTCGCATTTATAATATTATTAGTAAGGATAAGGATTTTAGACACTTTGTTTATTTGTTACTAAGTGTGCCCGCGACTCCGTTCGGGTATGGGGCCCCGTCTTATCATAACTTGAGAAAAAAATTAAGTAGCCTATCATGTGTCCTGTACGTCTAAATGTTTATCTACCAAGTTTCATAAAATTCTACTAATTCGTTAAGACTGATGTAGGAACATCTTAATATATATAAATCTCGTGTCACAATGTTTGTCCTCAATGGACTCCTAAACCACTTAACCGATTATAATAAAATTCGCACACCATGTGCAGTTCGATCCAACTTGAGAGATAGGATAGTTTTTAACTTATGGCGAAACGAAGTTCGCCGGGGCAGCTAGTACATATATAAAGAAAAAGAATCTAAAAATCGACATAACTTGAGAGATAGGATAGTTTTTAACTTATGGCGAAACGAAGTTCGCCGGGGCAGCTAGTACATATATAAAGAAAAAGAATCTAAAAATCGACATTTTAGTTTCAGTAGTGTCGCAGTAGAGCTTATAAACACGATATCTCAAAGAACAAAGTAACTAACTCCATGTTGATTGATGATGATATAAAAATCTAATAAGAACTGTAAAAGCGATAGGTAGGTATATTGTTAGGTTATCGTAGTTACATAGATGTACAAGTCAAGTGTGTCAACACAGAGTATAAAAACACTTGTGTTGTGAACGGTCAGTGAACAACAGGTGAACGGCACCAAAATCGCTTTCTTGTAAACGGCTTGACCGATTTATATGAAACATCTCTAAGAAGAATCGCTAGAATACCAGCTTTAAAAATTTCAGTCACAATGTCACAGACAGAGTGACGCACACACCTAATGGCACACACAAGCGTCCCTTCTCCATAAGCGACTGCCGAAAATGTATTGGAGTGTATTGTTTTTGTATTTATGTGATTTTCTTTATTCGCACATATTTTCTAAATGACAACGAATATGGACATACGAGTATGCTATCGTTAGAATCCATAACCCTCCCGAGTTTGCTCCCGAGTGACATGTACTATATTTTTTTCCCAAGGCAGTCGTGTTTGTTATTGTTTTGAAAAAATTACTTTATGCATCGGGGGTTAAAAAAACAACTACTTACTGGATAACGTAGTGGTAAACAAGATATTGTACAAAGCTGTGTGTGTGCGAAACATCCACACACATAACGCGGTCGAACTTATTATACTTACACCCTGTTTTTAACTATCTATTTAGTTGAAAACACAAAAAATAATTAAATATCGGTCTGTTTTGGGTCACACATTGTTAAAAATTTTAGGAACCGCGTACGGAACCAAACTAATTGCCCAATGTTATTTGCTCTCAGCATCATTTTTAAAAGCTGCTACTATTGCTAAGTCTTAATTCAAATCAAACAACTACATCTGTGGACCACAGTAAACACGAGGTAGACCCTACCTATGAAGATTAAAACAACATCCGCGAGGCTACAGCCGCGTTATCTCTATAACTTAAAAGGTCGTCACGATTCGGCTGTGGCACTTTGTCAACAACATTATCACGCGACAAACAGTGCTGTGCTCAATGTTTGTATTTTTATATGTTTTTTTTATAAAACTAGGTATTTCATTACTTACTACATTCCATTCTTATCAAACAGAATTATTTATATCATCACAAATTGTCATTTAAATGACATCAAGAAACATTAATTACTTAATATTTATTACATAATCAGTATTTAATTAACTTTATTATGTTAAAGTTTAAGATGACTTAATGAATAAATTAATAAGAATAAAAACTAGGTATCCGAACTTATAATATAACAGTAGGTACTTACTTACCAAATTTTTTTTTACTGTGCAATACAACGTGATTTTGATTCACGCTGTATAGAGCAAAAGTAACAGCATCTTTGCTAATAATATCGTCACTTCCTATATTTTTAGGGTTCCTTACTAATTAATTAAACTGCTCCGTTCTTTGGTTATGTCCATTAAATCTCTTTGGCTATGTCAAGGACAATATACTAGGTTAGGTAAGCCAAGTTAATCAATATAAAATACGTATACGTTGTAGTAAATGTATTAAAAAACCGGCCAAATGCGAGTCCGGCCACGCGCAGGGTTCCATAGTTGCATACCATTTGTTGGTCAATACAACATTTTTCATTTTTCAACTATCCATAAACAACTATTTAGCTGGCAGGGAGAGACACTTGACTCCATCAGAAATTAGCATAGGTGTGATATATCAGAAAAAGATCCCTGAATCGAAAAATTAAGATCAGACACCGACAATATTTTTAGAAGGTTGAATTTTTCACTGCTATAAGGGAATGCAAAATTAGCAGTCAGCCTCCGTTGTCCGTCCAGTGGTCCAATTATGTGTATAAACGGTATTTCATTACCCAGTTACCGAAAAGAAAGCAAAAAAAGAACCCCGCTAGAAAAATCTGAAGCGTTCTTATGAGGGTTGCCTTTTATCTTTTGAGGTTGAGGTACGGGGGAGATACTTAGGTAACATACCTATAATATATAGTAGATTGTACTTATACATACCATTATTTCGCTGTACGTGCCATAGATATTATAATTATTTGCTTATATGTTACCTGTTTATGTATCGCTTTATTCGACAGTTTGATGATAGGAAACATGCAGATGACATTGAAAAATTACATGCCTTGGTAGGATATTTTAGCCCATTGAATTATATTTATTATATACTAGCAGTTTTCCTTCGACTTCATCTTCGTAAATTACAGTCTATGTCATCCGCAGATTGATATGTACTTATGTAGCTTTCTATATGAAAAATTATTTTTAAAGTCGTTTTAGTAATTTTTCAGTTAATGCATTACAAACAAACATAGAAATATTTTCTCTTTTAAATATTAGTACTATAAATAATATATGATATTAATATCATATATTATTTACTAATATTTAAAAGAGAAAATATATAGGTATTAATACTACTTTCAGATTAGAACTTTGCTCGCGATAACAGGTCCGGTCGCGTTAAAGTCGTTATGTTGCATAGCGCAAACAATTAAACATTTTAATAAATATCCATTAAAATAAACATGTTATGAGTTATTTTAGATGACTAACTTTCGTGGTTAGACAACTAAAATGACAAACGGTTTTAATCTATTGGGCGCCATTGACCACAACGGTCGCGTGACTGAGACGCCATTGACAACTAAAGTTATTACAAAATTTGTACTAGCCTGGCGTCGGGCGTGAGTTAACATAAAGAAGTCCTGGCGTGCAAAAGGTTAATAACGTGGACAATGCTGTGTACCAGTAATACCTCTACCTATACAAGAAAACCTAAAAATGTATGTTAAAATTAGATTTTGATATTCTGATGTACGCCATAAATCTAATTATCTGCGTACTTATCGTACTTATATCTGTGGGCTGATCGTCGTGAATAAGTTAAGGTCTGAAAGCGGAACAAAGAAACGAAGTCAATTTCGCATTTATAACAGACGAAAAAACCAAATTACTGAACCGATTTGATCATTTATTGGTTATAAACATAAAAATAAAACGTACAGTCGAATTCAGAATCCACCTTCCAAGTCGACTGAAAAGAGGGATGCTGCAAATTTTCCATAAAAAGAATGAAGTTGTTCTTATTTTTCAGTGGTAGAACACACCGGATCCCTAGTACGGCGAAGAAGACATATTGGCATAGTGGACGAATGCTGTACAATAGGATGCACGTGGGAACAACTCAGCAAATATTGCTCAGTCAGCGCATAGTAAGTGTTTCTTATCGAAAGACTGCACTTCCTATCTGTGAGATCTACACGTGACACGTGTCGCACGCAAATCACACTTCGACAAAACTATCTACTGACTGCAAAACATGCACAAACACGTGTCATATCTATTTTTAGAAATTGAGGAACTTTGCCGTTTAAACAAAATTCAGGAGTTATATGTACGTTGCAGTGGCGTGACTACAGGCTGGCATGCTATGGGAACCCTAGGGGGTCCTAGTCAGGAGTAAGGAGCGGGGAGAGGGGGCACTGGCACTGGTGGCGTAACTATACCACCTGGGGCCCGTGGCAGACTCATACAATGGGGCCCCTAAGCTATCGGCTCCATTGTATGAATCTGCCACGGGCTCCAGGTGGTATAGTTACGCCACTGGTACCTTGTTGTTTTCTTAGGCGTTTTATAAGTTAGGATATATATTTTAGAGCATGGTAGCGTGGTCTCTAGTCTAGAAGCAATGCTACCTTCAGTATTTACCCCTATACAAGCTGCTGGCTTTTTCCCGCGACATCGTCCGGGTAAAATATAGCCTATGTTACCCGCTGAGAATGTAGCTTTCTATAGCACCTGGGACTGCTGGGACCGCTTTCGCACCTATACGTATGTCAAACCGCGCTAATGGGACCCGCTCTTATGGCAGAGTTTTCAAGTTCGGTCGGGCCACCTTCCTGACAACAACTTTCCTTGGGAAATCGAAAGTTGATCTGTCCGGCGGGAATCGAACGCCCGTGACCAGCGTATCGGACGCGGGTCTATATCCACTATACAACCGTAATGATATATTTAAAATGATTGTAAATTAACTCTATTACTTATTTTCTATCCTCATAGCTCCGAATCACCGCTGGATGATGAGCACATGATAGCAGATCGGTCAGCGGAACAGGGAGCAGGGCCGGCATCGCCTGCTATAGTGGGCAACACCGTGGCGGCAGGGACGCAGACAGGAGGCGCGCGGCGAGAGGTGGGGCGCGCGCGGAGTCGCGGGTACGGGCGCGCACGGGCCAGAGGCCGCCGTTGTTGGTGCCGGCGCAAGCGGCGCTCGGGCCGACGGCGAACCTCTCTCATGGGTAACATGGTGTGTCTGTCCATCATCGCCGTTTTGTTCTCTTATCCCTATATTAAGGCTCGGACTACCGCAGCGCACGCTGTGCACGCATTCATTTGCTTGACAACGTATCAACGTTTCCACTGCAGCACACGCTATACTCGTACACGAATATTTACTCACGACTATGTTCAACTGTAGCTTGGAGCTAGATACAGTCATTTAAAAAAAAAAAACAACTGTAGCGCAGCACAGTTTTGAATGTATATGTAACGTGTATCGCGTGTACAGCGTGCTGAGCGTTGCCAGCGTTGAGCTACGTGTGCGCCTATATGCCATATTCGAGCACACCACGTGTGTCAATTCATGCGTATCGTCTCCGTGGATTGCAGTGGACACAATAACATATAGTTTCTTGCAAAGCGAAGCTTGACGCACGTGCGTAACCTCTCCGTGCTCTGCGGTGGGTCCGATGAGCCTTTATCAATAAATATAATTATCAATAAATATTTGGCTATTTATTCAGAATCTTTATTTTTTATGGGAGAGCAGTTAGCGTTGCCATGCAACTAGCTTATCTGTCTGATTGAGGATAATTAAAGCTTAGGAATTACAGCATAGCACCACCAGCCGTGATCCCAAAAAGCAGTAATCTGTGAAATTCGTATAAAAAATATTTAGGTATCACAAAGTACAAATATCTATTTCAACAAAAAGAGAACAAGCAGGCGATGAGTAACTAACCCTCATACTAATGCTTTGTACGCATGTTTACTAATAACCTAACAATAAAGGATTTCATATCCTATCACCTCTACTAATAATCGAACGGGTTATTGGCAAGAATCATCCATTTTTTTTCATATCTCTCATTGTACCCATTAGTTAACTAGGTAAGTAAGTGCTTACTTGCATATATAAGAAGGTGTTAAAAAGAGACAGATTGTAACTTCATAGTATTCCTCCTCACAACACATAAGTAGGACTGCTATTTAAAACATATTTAGGTACCTACATTATTTATCATTTGTACCGTACTATTTTTCATATGTGGTATTACTAATTTACTCTTTCACTTTACTTATATGTATAAGTACCTACAATTTGATATCATTGACCTAAATCATGCAAAATACATATAACATGAGATAATGAGGTGTACATACTTATTATTATTTTTCTTAAATTGATTTGCTTATGCAAATCGCGTAAAATTTACAACTTTGTCGATTGTTTGTTAATTAGCTCCAAAATGCCAATAACTACATCGAAGCAGTTGCGCCTCAGTACTTTAACGAACACAGGTGCTTATAATCGATCCAGTAGTACCGGAGATTCAAATAAAATTATTCTCTTGAACACTGACAATATTTTTTTATTTAAAAATCGATATTTAGCTTATATAACTATATTACTTATCTAAGCAAATATTTTTTTTTACAGGGCCTCGTAAAAAATGCAGCTCGCGCTGCTCCCGTAGTAGGCACCGTGTCGCCGCTGCTAACGTGGGGCCGAACTCTAAACACTGACTTGCCGGTCGCAGATGAGAACAAATACGCATACGTCGCCATCTACACATAAAACACGTCCCTCGTCGCGCCTTTATTGCGTGGAAACTCCTACACAATGGCCCATGATCCGCCGACCGATCGTATGCAGATGAGGCCACCGTCATACGATTGATTTCAGAACATTGTATTTATTCAACGGGGTTCTTACTTTAGTCCGATAAGTTTTATAAGTCGATAGGTTTGGTAGTGCACTCGTAGGATCCACTAGCGAGACCCCGACCTGAATAAATACATTGTCTTAAAATATTTCCAGAACGTCCATTATTCCAATCTGCCTCTATTTATTTGAGAAGAGACCAATTCATTACCCACGATCATGACCATATTCTCTAGAATTTAACAGCGTGTATGATAGCTATTAATATTATGTGTTCTATTAAACATATCTAGTTCAAACGTATTCCATAAATGCAGAATAGATATCTTTGTAATAATAAATCAGATGTGTTCGCATAATCCATCAATATATGATGGACAAATTACATTAATGTACAAAGTTGTTTTTTATATTTAGATATCATAGCGTAGAAATGATAAACGCATGTAAAGGTATTTTTTTATAGTTTCCATATGAAATAACCAATTTCAGAAACCATCCTACAAAAAAACACGAGCACCGATGCACATCTTCTTCTAAACATGTTTAAAACACGGTTGTCTGTTTTCGATCCACTAACTTATTAAACACATTTAATACATTAGTTCAAAAATATCTTATTCATCACATCTACTCGGGAAACAAAGAACTGTTGCCCGAAAACAGCGCCTAAAATTAGGCGGGATTACAACGTCTGAAATATCTGCGAACCTGACTCATTGAGGTTATTGAGCTGTTAGGTGCACAATAAATTCTGACGGTTTATAATAACATGTAATTAAAAATTACCCACAACCCTAATAATAATCGACTTTAAACGTATAGGTGCGTATTTTCTGTGCACGTCACTGCTCAATTATATTATATCTATGAGTCAGATCCGCAGATATTTAAGAAGTGTTAAATACGTTTCTATTCTTGGGGGACTTCAAAGTTTTTATTGTGAACACAAATACAAGTTCCGTAAACCTATTAAAATAATTTAAACCGTGACCCAAAGTCAGAATATTTTTTATAGAATTTCACTAACCAGTTACATTTATTAAAATATAGCTCAAGAACTGGGAGTATTTTAAGATGCATGCTTGTTTGTTTCGCGCGCTAAAAGTTTTTTATCAGGATTTTTTTAAGAAGAAAAATTAGAAATTATTATGTATTTTTGTATGTTCATCATGTTTTCTCACATTTCAATGAACCAACGTAAAAATGTTATAAGGTACAGAAAAATACTGTACGACACATTTGAGAAGATAATTTTAATGATTATTTATAATAATTTCGTTTATTTTACCATTCCCTTTAAGATTTTTATAACTAATTCTGTTGAAATAATTCAATATTATAGTAATTGAATGTCTTAAATTGGTTCTTTCTCATAAAGGGAGATAAAAAGCAGAATGTGTCTTCCCAGCCAGGACTAACATAATACTTTTACAACTTCGAACATCTTACGTTGAATCCTTCTGAATCGATGTGCTACTTGATATGCTTACTGTAGTGCCGACAGCAGAAAACACTCGTCTTGCATTTATATCTTTTATTTAATTAAGTTTCGAAACTGTGATGCCAATAACATAAATAACTGTATGACTATAAGTAGTCAGTCCAAAACGAATTGAATGTACTAAATGTAATAAATACCTATATATAATAGTACCTATGTTAAATAACGTTTTAGTGTAATGCATATTTATACATCATCATCATACTCACTATCACTATTGTCACTTACCTTTTACATTAATTGATAGAGTTCTTTTTATCTATTGCCTATATTTTTACTAATAATCTCCTACCATATAAGATTTAAAGATCTCTAAAGCATCTGTGATAATTTCAACTGATAAAATAAAATCATTAATTTATGAATTTAGTTGTATCTTACCACATTTAGTTTCTAATACTTCCTTGCCATTTTAGTAAATACAAAACGTATTTGGTCTAAGTTGTAGATTCTTTTAGTATTTTTGTAAATAAAGTTGTATTAGTTTAAAATATGACTGATTAAATGGATGCTGTATTGATATTTTTATTTTTATTTATACCTTATTTTACAGATCATCTATATTAACACATCAAAACATAAAAACAAATTATTTGAGCATAAACATGGTATAGCATACTATATACGTATGTCACAAAATGAATGCCAAACATAGTTTACATCGTGAATAGGATCAAAATGGGTAAATGTTTCACCCTAGATTTGTTTTGTTACAAATTTTTTGGTAAAAAATTAAAGGATAATAGGTAATTTTTAAATTATGTACTTCTTATAAATATAAGACTTATGTAGGTAAAATACCTACATAAGTGTTTTACCTACTTTGGCGTTACAAAAAAGTCAACCATATACATAGGAATAACTTACAAGACTTGAAACAACAACACCTATATTGCTTTCTTGTGAAGTGAAATAAATTAACATTATTTAAAAAAAAAACGCTTATTGGCAGTATACATATATCTTTTTAAAATATCAAATTAGAGAAGATTTATTCATCTATATTAGAATAGTATTTGTACAACCATAACCGATTATGTGATTGTGTTTCTGTTAATTCCGTTTCTCTATTACTGTTCATTAATTTTCTAGAAAAATAATAACGCTTGAAAACTACATACTTTGTCACCAAAATCAGCACTATAATGACGGCTAGTCACAGTGGCCCTTTATCGCCTTCATCCTGGCTAGACGTTGTATCCTTTGCCTCATCTGCATTACTGTGTTTAATTGGAAGCAGTTGAAACCTTAAAGTATTTCCCTTCATCCTCTTTTGAACAATTTTACCAACTGATTTAAGTTTTTCTTCAATAACGGAGTATATCCTTTCCTGAAAAAGTTTGAAAAAATTATTAAGAATCATGAGTGGGGTACACATTGCCTAGGGCTACTATCACAGAAGAAGGGCGGCACCAAAAGGGGCGATGAGCTAAGCTGAAGCTGAGCAGTTTTTTTACATATTATTCAGATCTGCAATGTGAGAATTGCTATTAAATATAGTAAAGGTCGCTTTTCAGTCTAGCGGTAATTTAAACCACAATTATGAACAACCCCACCCCTCCTCACCAAAGTTCTACCCGCACCCCCTTACGCAAAGCCTGATGACGCCCTTGCTTTAATATTAATATTGTTAATTTCCTGCATAGGTTACATGCACATTACAATTTCAGTATAATAAGATGGTACATTTGTTTATTTCTCTTTTACCTATTTAACAAGAATAATAATACTGGGTTAGAAGATTACACTAGGTGTGCCTGCGACTCCATTAACTGGAGAAAAAATGTAAGTAACATATTCTATGTACTGTACATCTAAATGTTTATCAACCAAGTATCATAAAAATCAGTTAATTTGTTTAAGAGATACATACATACAGAAACAAATCTAAAAATCTTCAGTATACGTTCAGTATTATGTATAGAGTTTATAAACATGATATCTCTGAAAACAAAGCAATTTACTCCATGACCAATCCTTACAGATTTATTATTAGTATTGCATGATGATATTAAAAACTTACAGATTTTTGTGACCCTGCTTCACTTTCTCCTGCTATAACTACTTTAACTTCATGTTGTTTTTCTAAAAGTTTCATCATTTTTTTGACACCAGTAAAAAGATCATGGTCTCCAATCTTGGTAGAAAGGCTTAAAAGCTTTACTGCTTTAAGTGTGTTCTTTTGGCGAGCTTCCTGCTTTTCTTTTCGTTTTTCTAATTCCTCAGAATGATATTCAGCGTTTGTCATAAGCCTAAAACATAAAATTTATTTTTAGAACATATTAAAGGCACTGACGCAGGGTGGAGCACAGAAAAGTGGTGAGTGTTTCCGCTGAAGGGGAGTAGAGTAAAGCAGATAGAGGTTGAGGGGAGCGGGATGGAGGAAAATGGAACAGAGCAGAGAGTTTTGGAACAGAGCTTTTTGAGCGCCAGTCAGTTATAGTAAATCTCTAAGGCAAGCCATATGTTATGTTGTTGTTTAAAAACAAGAATGCAATCATATTACATCTTTCTTAAGATAACAACCCGGTACCTCCGCTATCCTCTGGGACAGCCTAGCACAATTACCAGTATGCCATAGAGGTTGTTAAAATATAAGTACTTACTTATAAACAGGTCTCCTTGTTTTTGAATCTACATCTTGGATTTTAGTTAATTTTAATTCACGTCTGAGTGACATATTTTGAGCATTTTTAAGATCTGTAATACTGACTGAATTATCAGTACCTATTAAAGTAATTCTATTCTCGAAAGTTTTCCTTTTAGGTATTTCTTTCCCGTCAGCTGTTATTCGGAAAGAAGCAAATCGACAATCAGGTATTCGGCGCAAGCTGCGCTCGGCAAAAAGAGCTATGAACTTATTCATTGTCACTGTTTACACTCGAAAGTAATTGCTGAAACCCACCACTACGAAAAGATTATAGATGAATGCTAAAGATGTTTTCAAATTCAACTATATTAAATTCATAGCATGTAACGTTTTACGTACAATTTAATTATTATCAGACTCAAATTAATGTAATAACCAATAGTAAAACACCTAATAAATTATATTTATTAATTTTAAAATCTTCAGCCACAATTTGTCAAATGTCAGTCAATATATTAACATATTTTGAGTTGGATTTGAGATTTGAGAGTTTATCAGTGTCAAAAACAGCTGTGCTTTTTTTTTTCATATTTGTTTTACGGCATGGCTTTCTGTGCCTTTTAGCCCTTCATATTTTCTACGTGTTATCAACGAAATGGTGGTGTAATTCATTTCGGTGATTCAATGGAGCCCCTGGCGACAATTCCCACGAATCCACTGGTTTGATCATAGACGCAGTAGCAGTAAGGCGAGCGACCACCAGCCCGCTATGTAAATCTCACTACAGCCGCACCATGACACTTCATTTTAGTTATTCCACACATTGTTCATAAACATGGACATTTATAACACCAAATTACACCGATTTCACATTATAAAGTCCACTAGAAGCAATTTGCAAAACAATCCAAAACAAAAACCGTGCAGTCCGTCGAAATTCCCGCCAAGAACTCCTCAGCTGTGCTTGTAATGGATGCCACTTTTTTTTTATGATTTTACGAGTGTCGTATTTAGCCAGTAGCAAATAAAGCTAGGGAAACAGCGCACAAACACAATTAAATAAAAAAAATGAGCTAGAGCAAAATCAGGAGTGTTTGAAAATCATAAATACAATAAAATATACTATCATACGGAAATATTATTAAATTTTAAAAAGTCACTGATTAATTAGGTCCGGTCGTAAAGCGGGCAGGAAAAGAAGATATGGTTAGCATCCCCAATCCCGAATAATATGCATTTCAATGAGAGGAACCTACGATAACAAATAATCAAACAAGGTTGAGGTTTATTCGACCTTTTCCAGTATTTTGAGGATTCCATGTCTTTTTATTTATTTATCAGTTTATGTACACGGAAAAATATACAGAAAAAAATCTTAAACTAGAAACAACAAGTACAAAAGTACTGCTTATTTCATGCGAAATCTCTTCCAGCAGACCCGTTAGAGGAGATAATATTATCAGAGGCAGACAGGCGTGTTCATAAAATATAAAAATAAAAGCATTAAAACTAGAATATACTATATAACATATACATACTATATAATATACACAATATTTACATAAATACACAAATACTTACATACCAATTTATTACACTAATAAATGACAAATAAAATATATATAGTTATATACTATATTTATATATATGTATATATATAAACGTACTTATAATGAGGACAATGATAAATAATGTTCTTTAACTCTTTTTTTAAATACAAATAGGGATTGAGAGTCGCGAATGTTCAAAGGCAGTGCATTCCACAATCTGACAGCTTGTACGGAGAGATAGTTGGAAAAGGCGGCGGTATTATGGGCAGGAGTTCTCAACAGTGTTTTAAGGTGTGGTCTACTGGAAATATCAGGGGTGCGGAGAAAAGAGAAACGATCACGCAAATATGAAGGAAAAGTGGGATTAAACAGAAGGTTAAAAAGAAGGCAAAGAATGTGCAAATTTCTGCGATATCTTATTGGGAGCCAACCGAGTTGTCTGCGGTATTCTGACACATGGTCATATTTTCTAAGGCCAAATATAAAGCGGATACAGAGATTTTGTAACCGCTCAAGTTTATTCAAGATTTCTTCAGTAGCATCCAAATAGCAAACATCGGCATAGTCTAGAATGGGCAGAAAAAGTGCTTGAGAAAGGGAGATCTTAGTTTTCAAGGGCAAGAAATACTGGAGGCGCTTAAGAGAATGTAGAGAGTAGTGTACTTTGCGACTTACTTCACTCACATGGGCAGTCCAATCAAGGTTAGAATTTATAATCACACCTAAGTCTTTAGTATCTGTGAAAGAAATAGGTGAACCATCATAAAAGATTGGGGGTAAAGAAGAAAAGTCAATAAGGTTGTATCTATACCTATTCCCAATTATCATGGCCTGTGACTTCAGCGGATTTACTAATAGCCCGTAACGTTTCGCCCAATCACATATTTGATAAAGATCGTCGTTCATTGCTCTAATAACAGCCTCTGTATCAGCAACTTCAAAATGACGGTAAAGCTGTAAATCGTCTGCGTAAAGATGAAAGTTGCAGGAAATAGATTTAGTGACCGAATTGATAAAAATGGAAAATAGTAAGGGGGAAAGAACTCCACCCTGAGGTACACCGGCTGTAAGATCACACCAATCAGAAGAAGCTTCATCAAGGCGGATACATTGCGAGCGACCTTGAAGATAGGAACTGAACCAAGCAAGACTGGTAGGAGAAATATTATAGGAGTGAAGGATCCCAAGAAGGATATCGAAATCAACTGAGTTAAAAGCGTTGCTGAAGTCAAGTAGTACCAGTAACGTGAGAGACTTGTTTTCTATCGCCCAACGAATATCTTCTGTAACATTCGCAAGAGCTGTAACGGTACTATGGCCTTGCCGAAAACCAGACTGAAAGCGACTAATTAAATTGTTAGAAAATAACTTTGTCTTTATAGAGCCGCTTTGGTAATATCTGTAGAGCACGATTTATAAGGTTATCACAGAGCATTTGCCTTCTAAGATACAATGGAGCATCAACACATTCAACTTGCAACGCGTTGATGGGGCTTGAGTGCATAGTACCTGTGACAAGACGTAAACCCTTAGCCTGCTGGATAGAATGTAATTTTATTAAACCCATTTTGCTTCCTAGTTCAAAGAAAAAAGAAGCATAATCTATTACACCTCTTATTATGGCATTGTACAGGAGTCGTAATGAATAAGGGTGGGCTCCCCACCAAACCCCAGAAAGACAACGTATTAAGTTTAAGTTTTTTTTCATTTCAGAATTTAACCTCTCTTTTGACAGGGATAATTTGTTCATCTAAGACTACTTTAATTTCAGAAGGTAAAGAAAGAATACGCTTGCGAGAAAACAATACAATTGAGCTTTTTGGTACAGATAAATCGAAGCCATTCATATCCAGCCATTTTTTAAGTAAAACTAAAGAGGAATTCAAAGTAGATGTGGTCACGTCCACAGAACTATCCGATGAATAAAATAACAAATCATCTGCATATTGAAGAACTCCAACATTTATAAGATTAAGCTGTGTGATAAATGGTTCTAAATCCGCAGTGTAAATATTAAATAATAAGGGACTAAGAACTGAACCCTGAGTAAGCCCTTTCACAGAGTGCGCGACGATTTTTCGCCATCATTTAGAACCAGGTGAATTTGTGTTCCCGACAGCATCTTGGAAATAAACCTTCTAAATCAAGATCTTTGTTCTAAATCAATGAGAATGGAACATTTGTTTTCTAAGCTTGTCATCGAGAACTGTCAGGATGACATTATCATATGCAGAGATAATATCTAAAAACGCAGCTAGTAACGAATAATTTTTTGAAAAAGATAATCGAATGTCTGTAGTAAAGATGCACAAACTTTCCATTGTGCTTTTTCCTTTTCTGAAACCAATCTGGTTTGGTGACAAGAAGTGATTATTCTCTACGTACCATGGATGCCACTTGATGCCGCCTTTACGGGTTAATCAACATACTTAAAATCAAGGAAAAAACCGCTTATAAAGTAAAAGCGGCCTAAAGATGCTTAAAATAATCTCCATAGAAATAAAAAAATCTTAAAAAAGTACATTTTATCAATGCTTTTTTATTCGATACTGGCTGATGCTACTTCGTTCGCGTGGACTTTATGACTCCACAGAAAATGCTCATCAGGCTAAACAACTTTTGATAAGGCATTAGTTTTATATTTCTTACAGTTTAGCTGGAGCTGGGTTTCAGTTTTCTATCTCTCTAGCTATACAATGAAAAAAGTTTCATTCGAATCCATCCAGTATTTCCGGAGATTAGCGTGTATAAACAGACAAACAGACATACATTTTTTTTTAATTCTTACTCTATTGGTATGTCTCCATCGCCCTATATAATTTTTTTGTAAATATATTCAATGTGCAGACACTTTTTTTTACTCTTTGATTATATGTATTGTGATCATCATTGTGATGAGTTGCGGCGTCGCGTCGTGACTCGTGTGTATGATTTTATTTCTTTGTTTTGTATAAAAAAAGTATTAAAATCATGGGTTTTTTGTTGATGTTCTTGGAGGGAATTTCGGCGAACTGCACGACTTTTGTTTTAGATTGTTTAGCAAAATGTTTCTAGCGGACTTTATAATGTGAAATCGGTGTAATTTGGTGTCATAAATACCCATGTTTATGAACAAAATGTGGAATAACTAAAATAAAGTGTCACGGTGCGGCTGTAGTGACATCATAGGATAATCTTATCTCTATGAGTGAGATTTACTTAGTGGGCTGGTGTTTACTCGCCTCGTTGCGTCGTTTATGATCAAGCCGGTGGATTCGTGAGATTGAATTATGGCAGTGTTATCTTTTGTGTACGGTGTACGCCTCTCCTTGTT
Organism: Elegia similella; assembly: GCA_947532085.1. Classification (NCBI taxonomy): domain Eukaryota; kingdom Metazoa; phylum Arthropoda; class Insecta; order Lepidoptera; family Pyralidae; genus Elegia; species Elegia similella. The sequence continues at coordinate 15,743,043 of OX383929.1, forward strand.
CTGAAGTGTACGCTCAGGGCTACTATTTTTAAAAGTGTAACACTCGTCTACGTGTAGAACAAGGGTGTACAACGTACAACAAAGATCTACTATGAATGTATTTGACAGCTTCGTGGCGCAGTGGTTAACACGACAGCATGCGACACGGAGTGCCCGGGTTCGATCCCCGGCCAGGTCAAGATGGAAAATGATCTTTTTCAGATTGGCCTGGGTCTTGGATGTTTATTTATACATGTATTTATTATAAAAATATAGTACGTTGAGTTAGTATCCACGGGTTAGTATCCCATAACACAAGTCTCGAACTTACCTTGGGGCTAGCTCAATCTGTGATTTGTCCGTATATATTTATTTATTTATTTTATTATTTATTTATTTATGTGTACGACACCGCATGAATTTCCAGTGGCAACACTGGTCTGCACTGCACTGCGATCTCAGAACACTGCGATTCTCCCATCTCTCTCTGTCACTTTGTTTTGACAGCTGAAGCGGTCAAAATGGTTGGTATTTATTTCTCAAATAAATCATAAAATATTAGTAAAATCCGTTCTCTATATAATGTTTTAATATTTTATGTGTTTTTCATATTATTCCAGTCGGCCCATAAGACATTTATTATCAAGCGGAAGCTTGCCAAAAAGCTGAAACAAAACCGACCTATTCCTCAATGGGTTAGAATGCGCACGGGGAATACAATCAGGTAAGTGTAATTTTTTAAATTTAATAAATACGTAGATAAAGGGCTCGATTGCTAGTAAAGGTTTGTGGACATTTATGACTTACCTATTTATTACTATGATTCTTTTTGTTATTTCTCGTGTATGTTATTGGCCAACACCGGTGTCAGATTTTTCAAGATGCCTAAAGGCAGACATGCAGACAGGCTCAACAATTGCCATCAATGATGACAGCCGGGGCAAACGGTTGAACGTGCCTTCCGAAGCACGTAGGAGCTCGCGATATTTTTATGCCACTTGTGATCACAGTGGGGACTGCGCCACATATGTGTGCTTCAACAACAGGGCCACCGGGCTCCTCATTATATTATTATATTACGGCACTGACACTGTAAATATTATACTTTACCGTTTAAATCTTTAAGTACAACAATAGAAGATGGAGAAGATAATATAAATAATTTATTATTTTATTAACCTATCCGAAGAGAAAACAGGTTTTTAGACCTTGCTTGGTCACAAAATTTGTGCACCATTTGGTACACTATGATGGCCAGTGATCTGAGAAGGTAGAACAATTTTTTGTACTTTTGTCTATATGTACACTCCTTGGATTGGAAGTATTTATTTATTAAATAAGTTAAAAATTACTTTGTGTAAAGCTATTTACATCTTATGGAATTATGAACAAATGGTTAATATTGGTTGATTAAATTATTATGTTATAAATAATTTGTCATTTTCTGTTATAACATCTGAGCGGCAACATTACTTGTGTGCACCTTGTAAATTAGCAACGCCTCGCTGATGTTAGTTTGAAATCGTGATGGGTTCACTGCCTGTATAAAGAAACAAGCTTTTTTTATCCTTGTTAATAATAAACTTTTTTTTCATTTCACCTAAAATCCTAGGATATATCTCTATTACCATCGAATGTTTGCAGTCATTGAGCCAAAATAGCTCTACCTACTCTGGTCTCTAATGATGACAAAAATATGTGATTAGTTATCCTGAAGCTTACTCCAGGCAGGTATTGTAGCACAGTATGGCTGTGATAGAAAGCCATTTTTGATGTTTCATAGTATGCATCTACTCCATAAGCAGTATTTCTAGTAAATTATGATGTTCTTAACCCTTTGACCGCGAATATTGGATAAATCCACCATACATTTTCTATGAAAATGTTTGTCAGATTTATCCGACATTCGCAGTCAAAGGCTTATACAAAATAAAATTTTGTTAACAATTTTTTTATGTAGGTAAATTACAAAGGGTCTATCCATATATTTAACACAAAATTCATCCATATTAATAGCAACATTTTTCATGGTACATTACATAGGCAACAGTTTTGAACTGTATGTGATATAGGTAGTTATATTCAAACAACACAAACTTGTGCTGTTATGTTGTTGCCAATGGACTACCATGCAGGACAAACCTGCAGTGGTGGTCACATAATAGACACATGAGGAAAGCTACAGCCAACTGAGTTTTTTCTTATTTTACATACATAACAGTCCTTCTTACGCCCACTGCTGAGCATAGGCCTCCTCGCTTACGCCGGCCTTCTTTATCCAGGAACGACAGGCGACCTTACTATGTTGTCAAACTACCTCATTTTCTTCTTTTATGCAATTCAATCTTGAAACAAGATTTATTCATTGCATTGTTGATCTAAATATTGAATGCAGCAAGTAACTAAATCGGATGTGTGTTAAAACAATGTGATCACCACCATATGTACATGTGAGAAACAATGTAAGGGCTTCTCACTGTCATTCAAGTCATATTTTCATTGTCACAATGATTCACCGAAAAACTACATGGAAAACAGTAGCTTTTTGACCATATTCTAATACCAAGTTTCTGTGCATGCTAGAAATTTTAATTACATAAATAGTAGGTACATGATGCTAAAACTTTCACAGATTCAGGGATACTATTTTTGAAAGTATGGATCAATTGCTCATGTTGTAAAGCCTGTACCCCAGCTAGGTTAGGCTTTTCACAGAGCCAAATTGTGTTATGGCAACAATTTGCATGCATGAACCTGCTAAGCAAAAATGCATCTCACTGATTTTATTACCCAAAATTTTGTTCAATAAACCAATCATGACTGTCAAGCAATTATAATACATCATCAGGTACATATCCTCTAAAGAGTGACAGATGTGTACTGTGATAGTGCTATCTTTTATTTTTCATATGAATTTGTTCAATGGAATAATGCAATTGGAGTTGGTTTAGCATAGGAAGCAATAACTTCTCAGCAGTGAGATACAGAGTAGCAACCTGATTGTGGAGATGGTTCAGTATTTATTTTTTATCCTAAAACTGTATGTAGTGCTGGAAACTTCTAAACATTTACAGTAGGGTGTCCCGTCAATGTATGGAAAAAAAATTTTTTTGAGCTACGGCTACGCAATAGGTATCAAAAGTTGCCTTTTGACGAACACATCACGATTATCATAACATTTACTTAGATATCTGTCATCTTGAGGGCTCTACCAGTCTTTGAAATTTTTTAAATTTGTCATTTTAGGAGTTTTTAATATATGCCTCATATAATAAATACAATTACGTTAAAATGTTTTTATTAAATTGAAGGGTACAACAATGAGTCAAAGTAAGACTTAAGATTGTTGAAAGATAAATAATCAATGGTTACTTTAAATACGGAACTGATTTTTGTGCTTAAAGTTAGGCATTTTAGCTCGAGACTTTAATCTGTTCCTATGAAACCATCACGAGCTGTAGCATCCGTGATGCTTTCTTTGAGAACCCTCCATCGCTAGTTTCACACATCTTTTCTCAGATTGGTTGTGACAAAGAAAGTCAACAATGTCGAGGCTGTGTTCTTTAGCCTTCATTCTAAGTTAATCGTTGGAGACCTGTCGCAAAATTGGCGGAGCTGTGATATTATGTCAGTGTAATGAACACAGAAGTTAAGCTTTGGTTCTTTAAATACCCTGCGAGAGTTGCATTTTTTCTGCTTCTCTGGCCTTTAATATTTTGCGAGATGCAGGCTCTCGAATATGCTCTCTACCGTCGAATAACATAGCATTTAGCAAGTTATCTGGGTGCGCAAAAAAGCGTTTTGTTTCGATCACTGAATTAACTACAGATCTCTGACTATCAAGCAAAAATTGAGAGTATCTAGCTAGCTCAGGGGAACAGGAACCAGCCATCACAGCATGACACATTTCATAGAGATCATTTTGATCCGTGCTTAGTTCCTTCACAATATTATCAGGTAATTTAAGCAAATCGCCAGTCACTGCACAAAACACGCTAAAGGTTTACTTTCACAAACTGCTAGCTGTTTTCCAATAGGTCCTGAATATTCTTTTGGTCCAGATGTGCCAACATCCAAAGACATGATTGTCTTGCTGTTTCTCTTGTGTCTATACCACTTATAGCCATTTTTCTATTACTTCTTTGATCCAGTAAAAAGTCTCTTTCAGAAATCGGAACTTTCTTAGGTTTTATGCAGAAACAAATGTTAAACGAGAGCACTTACAAGCAGTAATATCAAATAGCTTGTTCGACGATTCACAAAAAGCACTTCACTTTACTTTCGTAGCTATCATTTCTTTTATTTTTGAGATATCTTACCAATGACAAGTATTTGTCGAAATATGCTTTCAGCAATTGGGTTACGCGTACAATCGTCTCTTTGCACAGGTAACTGGCGATCGTCAAGTTCTTTATATGATCCCAAAATAGCACAAATAGTCTTACTTCATCTTAAACCCATTATTTCATGTATCAAAAATAATTATTAGTGTAATAAAACCGCAATGAACTGCCTCACCGTAGAAGTAAAGAATTTAAGAAAAACTTAGTCAAATCATGAATTTTGCGACTTTGACCCAAACAATTCCTTTCGGAAAACATCCTGGCGTTGCCTGCAAATCATAACTTAAGGTTCCAATATCAATAAAATAAAAAAATAAAATGGAAAAACAAAACATAAAATAGAGTAGACAACATTCACTGGAAGGTAATTTAAGTGATTTATGAAAAAATAAAAATTCCGGTAGAACTCTCAAAATATATTTTTATATTTTTTTTATTATTTTTACGGTAATCTACAACTACTAACGCAACTTTTGAGGGGTCTGGAGTAGCGAAAATCGAAAATAAAAATTATCGGGACACCCTAATTTACAGTGTTATTATAAAACACGGACTAAAGTTAGTACCAGGTTTAAGCCGGGGCACAGAATTAATATAAGTACTAACGGCCGGGGTCTAAGTCAAGTACTAAGGAAAATCGTGTTATAAAACGAGGTTTACCGATTAAGCCAGAGATGATCCTAGGTCTAAAGATAAACCTACGATTCCCTAGTTTAACTCTAGTACTCACTTTTTTGTTACCAACAAATAGGTCACTTTTCACAAAAAAAAATACTTTTATGCTAAAATCTATGTCAAATCCTATTACCCTATTCGCAATGATCAAAAACCTGGAAATGCGAAGAAATGAATAAAACCAACACATAAAATTATGAAAAAATATTTTAATTATTTGCATTTTAACATATCAAAACATTTAATTAGATTATTTTCAACGCTTTTGTCGTCATTTATATTTCACAAACGCCACAAAACAATGACTTTTAGGCACCTTAATTCCATATTAGGAAAAATAGTTTGTACAAATCATCTATATAGTAAGTATTTTTAGGTACAAATATAAACAAATTTTCACACCATATTCACTTTTACTTTAGTCACGTAATTTTTATCTCACAGCAACTTTAAAACAATTACTTTCTACACACTGCACCGTTAATTCATTAAATAAAAATATATTTTTTACAATCATATTTGTAAACAAACTTTGCTTTGAGGTTACTTTGGAACAAATTCGATTTGTTGCGCGCGCACACGCGTTCCGTTTCAGGTTTGTAAAATTATTAAATCGTTTTGTATAAAGTGTGATTTTTTTATCTGACCACTGAATATATCGTTTATGATATAAATAAACATGTTTCTCGATTTCAATTTTATTATTTTTAGTATACCAGTTTGAAACAATACATTTTATTATTTATTTTAATATTAGTGTAGATCGGAACGTAGTAGTAGCATACTGAACGAATGATTGAATGAATCCTGCTTCTGTTAGATCATCCAGAGATCGTCTCAGGTCTAAGTTAGTCCTGACTTAGTTCACTTTTTGTAATGAAACAAAGTTTAATTTGCTAAACCTAGGTTGATCCATCGTTAGTCCGGACTAAGGTAGACCAGGTTTAAACCTGGGTTTTGCCGTTTTTTTTATAATAACACTGTTAGTGTCTAATGGTTGCTATCTTCAAATTTACTAATTATATCAATTGTTTAATTTCAGATACAACGCTAAGAGGCGTCACTGGAGGAGGACTAAGCTCAAGCTGTAAACTTGATTCCCTGTAATGATAAGTGTCTAATACATTTCCTCTCAAAAATAATGTGTATTATTTAGTAGTCATTACCTTGTACTAGTCTTTAGGTATCTATGCTTTGTTTAGATTTTCGCTGACTTCAAAAAAAGGAGAATATTATCAATTCGGTTTTCTTTCTTTTCGGCTGGCTTTTTTTTGTTTGTTACCGCAGTAACAAACAAAAAAAATGCCGCCCAAGTGCGAGTCAGACTCGCGCACGAAGGGTTTCGTACCGTTTTCTATAAAAACGGCAAAAAAAATTGTGTCATTATTCCTGGCCCGACCATGGCGGAAAATGAAAATGCGAATGTTGCACAAATATGCAGTTTTATATGTGCCTTTCAGTGCCACAAATCCCGAAAAGTGTGCCTTTATTTTTTTTTATTCATTTATATTTTATCGTGGTCCGGCTGGGAGGAATATTACCTGGCCCGACCACATCAATCTAGAAAACGGCCAATAATATGATATTGTTTAGTATACCAATAAAATGTGCCTAAACTGTGCCTACAGAATTAAATAACAGAAGGTCTATATCTATCTATATACATATTAAAATATTTTTTTTGTACCAGAGTTAAGTAGAGCTTACAAATTAAAGAGTAAAATTTCATACAAATTGGATTAAAGATTAGTTAAGACAGTTGTTAGTTATGTAAAACAACTTCTGAATTTAAATTTAATAACCACATAAAGATAAGAAAATATAAAATCATAGCAGCTTTAATAACACCTAAATTAGTAGCAATGTGTTTACGTTCGACGACGCGCGGTGCTTGGCTGAACGATACGAGGCCGTTTGGTACCTAGCCCACTGCACTCGGGGGTCAATGTAATATACGAAATCTGATAATAACGAGCGCAGTAGAATTTTATAACTCTTTCTTCAGTTACCACCGTCCTATGTGAGAAGGTCTATATATATCTATATACATACTAAAATAGATTTTTTTCTGTACCAGATCGTTGTCTACGTAAGTGTACGGTAGGTACATGTAACAAATGATAGTACATGTTTATACATACATACAAACATACATATTATCACGTCTTTATCCCTTACGGGGTAGAATAGCCTAAGGTCATAAGACCAAAAGGCCACATTTAGCGTATTAATATGGGCGTATTACATCAAAAAAGTGATGGGTTGCTAACCGCATCACCTATATGCATGATTCCCAAAGTATTTGCCCAATCCCTCGACCGGGTTCTACGGTCTGCGCGAGATGAGATGCAGCTTGGAACTGTATTAAAATTATTTGCACCCAGATAAGCGTAAAGTACATTAATAATCAACCTAAAACCCACCTTAGACGTAGTGACTTTTTCTTTACATTAAAAAACCGGCAACGCGCAGTGTAGGGTTCTGGAGTTGCGAATGCCAGCTTTGAGTTAACGACTTACGGTTTTATGACTGAAAACGTCTAAAAACGAGTCCACATAGGACGGTGGTAACTGAAGAAAGAGTTATAAAATTCTACTGCGCTCGTTATTATCAGATTTCGTATATTACATTGACCCCCGAGTGCAGTGGGCTAGGTACCAAACGGCCTCGTATCGTTCAGCCAAGCACCGCGCGTCGTCGAACGTAAACACATTGCTACTAATTTAGGTGTTATTAAAGCTGCTATGATTTTATATTTTCTTATCTTTATGTGGTTATTAAATTTAAATTCAGAAGTTGTTTTACATAACTAACAACTGTCTTAACTAATCTTTAATCCAATTTGTATGAAATTTTACTCTTTAATTTGTAAGCTCTACTTAACTCTGGTACAAAAAAAATATTTTAATATGTATATAGATAGATATAGACCTTCTGTTATTTAATTCTGTAGGCACAGTTTAGGCACATTTTATTGGTATACTAAACAATATCATATTATTGGCCGTTTTCTAGATTGATGTGGTCGGGGCCAGGTAATATTCCTCCCAGTCGGACCACGATAGGATATAAAATTACTCAAAAAAAATAAAGGCACACTTTTCGGGATCTGAAACGCACATATAAAACTGCATATTTGTGCAACATTCGCATTTTCATTTTCCGCCATGGTCGGGCCAGGAATAATGACACAAAAAATCTCATGTTGTATGGCTTTAATATTCATTTAATTATTTATTTTTAAAGTGAATATATAACTAAATACCTATTCTGTGAATATTTCAAGCGTTTCTACCTGTTGCCGTGATAAATATCGAGCAAAAACAAGAAAAAAAATCACGTTTGTTGTAGTGGAGCCCCCTTAAATATTTACTTTATTCTATTTTTTGGTATTAGTTGTTATAGCGGCAACAAACATACATCATATGTGAAAATTGTCTAACTATATCTATCACGGTTCATGAGGTACAGTCTGGTGACAGATGGACAGCGGAGCGATATAATAGGGTCCCGGTTTTACCCTTTGGGTACGCAACCCTAAAAACGTCTGTCACCAGGCTGTATCTCATGAACCGTGATAGACAGTTGAAATTTGACACAGATGATGTATTACAACAAATACTAAAAACTAAAATAAAAGAAATATTTAAGGGGGCTCCCATACAACAAACGTGATTTTTTGCTCGATATTGATAACGGTAACAGATAGACGTTTGAAATACGTAGGTCACTCGATAAGTTTTGAGATGCTCGTAATTTAAAAATGGAACGCATCTGCATTATATACGATTTTTTTTTTTAAATCTATGATTATATATTATCTCAGAACAATAACTAAAGCATAGAAACCTCAGAAGAATAATATACATAGAAGCCGCATAAAAATAGAAACTGAAAACAGATAGTTGACACGGTATTTTTCTTATGAGCTTTCGCTTATGACAGAATGAGACAAAAACTTCAGTCAGTTTCTATTATTTTCATGGTTGTCCCGACTTGAAATGTCAATGGACTCTGTTGGACTCCATTAAATCCGACTAAATTCAAAATAACTTATTACAGTTCAACGTCTGTCACATTAGCATCTTGCCGATTTGATCGGGTTATATATCGACAAAAACATTGCGGCGGAATTGTGATGTCTGCAAATTAAATATAGGATTGTGCTAAAATTCTCACGGAAAAAGTATTAACCGGTGTTGGGTTGGTGCGTTATCAAATGACCATTATACTAAACAATGTCTTGTGCAATGGAGCGATGTAAATCCCATTCAGGACGAACAGAAATAAATTCTGTAAAACATAATTTTCTTCGGTAAGTTTTTCAATTAAAAGTGCATAATTAAAACCCAAAATACCTCAAAATACAACAATAATATTGTCAATTATATAACGTATTGTATAAATGACAACTTTTATAGGTATTTTGCTTAAAATTATCGTTTTTTACTTATTTCAAATTAGGTTAGTTTTTTTGCTAGTGATGTGGTAAAATCACGTATCTACGAGTATATCGATATTTTTTATGACGGTCTTGCTATCAGGGATATTTTTGTTAGTGTTGAGCCATGCAATAGTAATGTAACAAATTGAACCATCATGGTAATTAAACAACCAGCAAAGTGTGAGTCGGACTCGCGCACGAAGGGTTCCGTACCATCCTTACATATAATATTATATAACTCATCTGAGTGAAAGTGGTGAGCTGTGTGAGCAACTTGGTGGATACACATACTTCTGGAGCGGACGCCCTACCGGCGAAAGGGCAGCTAATGGTGTGGGCTTTGCTATTCGCAATAACTTAGTGAGAGGTCTGAGTGACCTGCCTAAAGGTATCAATGACCGCCTTATAACTCTCCGCCTACCAACTGCACTCAATAAATACGTACATCTAATAAGTGCGTATGCACCAACTTTGCCTTCTCCAGAGGAAGACAAGGACACATTTTATCAACAACTACACCGGGTTTTGGAAGCTATTCCCAATCACGACAAAATTGTTTTATTGGGAGATTTCAACGCTCGTGTAGGCACCGAATATGACGTTTGGAACGGTGTCCTTGGTAAGCATGGTGTAGGAAAGCGCAACGATAATGGACTGCGTCTCTTGTCGCTGTGTGCCGAGTTCGATCTTTGTATTACCAACACATTCTTCAAGCTTGCTGAGAAGTATAAAACCTCGTGGATGCACCCTAGATCCAAGCACTGGCATCTTTTAGACTACGTCATTGTCCGCCGTAAAGACCTGCGTGATGTGCATATCACCAGAGCAATGCGAGGGGCGCTGGGCTGGACTGACCATCGTCTCATCAGATCAAAGATGATATTAGAGCTTAAAGCAACACGAAGAGCCTGTCACAAAATTCCACCTAAATTAGCATTTTCTAAATTGATTATCTCTTCAGAACTTGGTGACACCACATTTCAAGTCGGGACAACCATGAAAATAATAGAAACTGACTGAAGTTTTTGTCTCATTCTGTCATAAGCGAAAGCTCATAAGAAAAATACCGTGTCAACTATCTGTTTTCAGTTTCTATTTTTATGCGGCTTCTATGTATATTATTCTTCTGAGTATATTATTAAAAAGCGAATTTATATAGAAATAGATTGCATGTAGATGGCAAAGAGTATATAATCGCTACGCTTTAGTCAGATGGCAGTTAAAAAAAAAGAAAGATGTGCCAGTCATTTTACTACGACGCTTCCCGCGTTTTTCTTTGCAACGATGGAGCTTTACCGCGAACATCTGCGCGCTATGATCTTTTATGATTATAAATTTGGTTTAACTGAACAACTTAGCCTTCAACGATTACAAGCAGCGTTAGGGGAGTCTGCTCCATCTCGAGCAACAGTTTTTAGATGGTTCAGTGAATTTAAAAGGGGTAAAACAAACCTCGAAGATGACCCTAGAAGTGGTCGCCCACAAATGGCAGTAACTGCAGAAAATGGGTGGACCACCGAAATGAATGGTGCGAGAAGACCCACGAATTACATACTTGGACATCGAGAAGATTCTTGGCGTTAGTTCGGGGACTGTTAGTTTAATTTAGGTACATCAGCATCTAGGATTGGGGAAGCTTTGCTGTCGTTGGATTCCGCGTTTGCTCTCAGACACTGAAAAACATGCTCGTGTGGATTGGTGCCTCGAAGTGCGTCTACGTTTTGAAAATGGATCATCAAGACGTGTTTCGGAAATCGTCACAGGCGACGAAACGTGGATTTACCAATATGATCCAGAAAATAAGAGACAGTCGTCAGTATGGGTCTTTTCAGAATGAATGTTGCCGACAAAACTGCAAAGACCTCGTAACGTTGGTAAAAAAATGGAGGCCAGTTTTTTTTCTCGCAGCGGGCATGTGTCGACAATAATGTTGGAAAATCATAGATCTGTTAACCCGGAATGGTATACAACAGTAGCATTGCCAAAAGTTTTCCAAGCTCTGCGAGAGAGGAGACCAAGGACCGGGCTTCGGGGAATCATTTTGCATCACGACAACGCTTCGTCTCATACGTCCCTCAGAACAAAGGCGTTTCTTGCAGAATCCAGTGTTGAAACCTTGCCCCATCCACCGTACAGTCCTGATTTGGCTCCCTGCGATTTCTTTTTGTTCCCCATAATCAAAGAAAAAATAAAAGGGAAATATTTTTCGTGCGCCGAAGCGGCTGTGGCCGCCTACGAAGTCGCAATTTCAGACCTATCGGATCAAGACTGGCAAAAGCAAAAAAAATAATACTCTCTGACGAGAGGTCAAAAGTGTTTTAATAGTTGGTTTAGGCGAATGGAACTTTGCATAGATAATGAAGGAGAGTATTTCGAAAAGATGTAAAATAAATATTGTGAATATCTTGTATATTTTTTTCTTATCTCAAAACTTATCGAGTTACCCACGTATTCACATTTAGTTACATATTCGATTTAAAAATCCTTACTAATATTATAAATGCGAAAGTGAGTTTGTTTGTTACGCTTTCACGCCGTAACTACTGAACCGATCATAATGAAATTTTGCATACAAGTTCTCTGGAGTACGGAGAAGGACATTGGCTACCGGTACCAAATTCCCATTATAAGTACCGGTATTACTATTCTGTTAAAATTTTAACGGTAATATGGGGTAATCTAGTATTAAACGGTAATAATATTGTAAACAGTTAACGGTAATTTTACCGCAGCTTGTTACCGGTACCGAATTCAAATTATAAGTACCGGTACTTCTATTCTGTTAAAATTTTAACGGTAATCTAGAAAAATAATGATAATTATATGTATTGTTAAAAATACGTTAATTTTACCGGTACCTACGTGTTGTTGCCGTCCTGCATGGGACTCGCTTGACTGTAAAAGTGCCGCCCCATTGTCAGCCCCCACCTTACACCGCAGCCGCACATGCACAACACGGCAATGACACACATTAACAAAATGATAATTCCCGATACTCTGTATAAGTACCGGTACTGTTTACCGGTATTTAGTACCAAATTTTACAGATACTTGATTTTTACCGTTACCAAATGTACCGGTACTGTCGTTTCATAGAGTAATGAGTTTTACCGGTATTCCAACCCCTGGTTCTGTGTCCCGCGACGGTGGAACCGTTTTACGTTTCATTTCAAAGCAGCCCTCGAAATGTTTCACGCGAATTTGAACTTCCCTGCAATCAGGGGTTGGAATACCGGTAAAAATCCATTACCGGTACCTCTATGAAACGACAGTACCGGTAATTGGTTTGGTACCGGTACATTTGGTAACAGTAAAAATCAAGTACCGGTACCTCTATAATACAACGGTACCGGTAATTGGATTGGTACCGGTACCTCAATAAAACGACGGTACCGGTAATTGAAAGAAGTACCTGTACCAAATACCGGTAAACAGTACCGGTACTTAGTACCGGTACTCGTATTGGGAATTATCATTTCGTTAATGTGTGTCGTTGCCGTGTTGTGCATGTGCGGCGTGAGGCGGGGGCCCACAATAGGGCGGCACTTTTACAGTCGAGCGAGTCCCATGCGGTAGACGGCAACAATGCGTAGGTACCGGTAAAATTAACGCAATTTTAATACCGTTAAAATTTGACAGAATAGAGGTACCGGTACTTACCGGTACTTATAATGTGAATTTGGTACCGGTAACAAGTAGCGGTATAATTACCGTTAACTGTTAACAATATTATTACCGTTAAATACTAGATTACCGGTACCTCATATTACCGTTAAAATTTTAACAGAATAGTAATACCGGTACTTATAATGGGAATTTGGTACCGGTAACAAACCCTGCCTGCAATGTAAATACAAGCTAGAATGCAATGAGAGCATTGCGATTTCACGTTTTGTCTCGTTCGCGCAACGCGGTGGTCATTGCTGCGTACCCTCTAACAGGGCTTGGTAACGATACCAATTCACATTAAAAATACCGTTAAATAACGTTATTTTCGTTTCGATACCTTTGATATCGTTAAAATGTTTAACGTTAATTACGCAACAGAACAGTAATAGAACGTTACTTTTTAACAGTAATTTACCGTTAAAAAGTATTTTATCGATATTATAACGTTACCTTTTAGGTAACGGAACTGCATTATAACGTTACCAGGTAACAATTCTATTTAACGATACTTATATGATACCTCTCCGACGTTGCCGCTCTGTACAATTTGCTCGACTCGACGGCGGACGCGCCGCGCGATTCTCGAGGTGCGGCGAGGTGGGAATCGGTAAGAACGGCAACATTGCGCGCACATCGTCTTGCCATCCCACGCGTCATGTGTAACTTAGATCGAAACGCGAGAGTAGTACATGTGTGGGGCCATTTGTAGCAGGTAGCGCTTAGCAGCCAGACACGAAATTATTTTGATTAGAGTTGAAACGACTCTGTAGCAGTATGGGGCGAGGAAGAAGGAACGCGGTATACCGTTTTTCATTACAAATGAAGAAAATAGGTCTTCCACATGCAATCTATGTGGTTAAATATTGAAGGTGAATGCTTGGTTAAAGCTTTTTACACGTATAGGTGGACATATGATTTAACTATGATTTAAAATACAAATTCGTTTTACATGGATTTCATTTTTATAGAAACACCAATTAGTGTTCTGGTATAATGTGAGAGCAAGGAGTACGTATTTTGTTTGCATTTTTAAGACGCACGCTTTGTGATCGAAATGCACGTGTTGCAGTAAAATGGTAGTGTGTGATATTGCTGTTGTTCTGTTGTGTTTCTGTGCTTGTCAATGTATGAACTACTATACCTAACACAGTACAACTAATTCACTAAGGAATTAATAGCTGAATAGCTGTCTGAATTTCCATGATCATATCACGAATACGTGTAAGGCAGCTCCTAAAGCCCTTGGTTTTATACTGAGAGTGTCTTCTGACTTCAATGATGCCAGAGTTGCCGTTATACTTTTTAATACCTTCGTTCGTAGACAAATTAGAATATGGTTCAATCATATGGGATCCCTATGAAAGTACCTACGCTCTGATGATTGAAAACATTAATAAGAAATTCGCTAGGTGGTTATTTAGGAAAACTTACGGGTACTACCCTTATCTTTACCTTTCAATGTATATTCTTGGTATGGTGGGCCTCAATACGTCGGCATTCCGTAGGAAGATGCAACTGTTATTGCACTTTTACCTGGTATTATCAAACGTAGTAAAAAATGAATCTGCTGTTGAGAAATTGAATTTGTTACCTCCCTCAGAACTCCATCATTTATGAACCGATTCTAAAAATCTTTTTTTGTTTTGAATGGGTATGCTTTTAAAGTTGCTTCCATTTAAATTTCATCACAATCAGTTCAGTTGTTTGATAAGAGTCGATTTTTGTTATCTATAAGAAAAAATATCTATTTTTACACTACTTCCAAAAATAGAAATGTGGACGGTTTAGATCTTGAAAATGACGTTTTGGAATCCAAGACGGCGGATACGACTTTTCATGAAAAATTTACATGAGCGTCGCTTTCTGAGTTTTTGGGAGAGGATCTCAAAAATGACGTCCGTTTTTTAATCCAAGATGGCGGACGCGAGTTTTCATGAAAACTCGACATGGGTGTCGTTATTTAGGTTTTCTAGGGTGTAAATCTCGAAAATTACGTCAATTTTGGAATCCAAGACGGCGGACGCGACTTGTCGTGAAAAGTCGACATGGGTGTAGTTTTTTAGGTTTTTTGGGGTGTAATTCTCCAAAATGAGTTCAGTGTTGGTTTCCAAGATGGCGGACGCCAATTTTCATAAAAAATCGACATGGGTGTAATTTTCTAGGTTATTGGGGTGTAGATTTCGAAAATGACGTTAGTTTTGAAATCTAAGTTGGCGAACGCGACTTGACATGAGAAAATTACATGGGTGTCGCTTTCTGAGTTTTTTTGGGTCAGTGACAGTGAAAATGAGTTCAGTTTTGGAATCCAAGATGGCGGTTGCGAGTTTTCATGAAAAATCGACATGATAGTCGTTTTCTAGGTTTTTTGGGAAGTAAATCTCGAAAATGACGTCAGTTTTGGAATCCAAGATGGCAGACGCGAGTTTTCGTGAAAATTCGACATGGGTTTCATTTTCTAGGTTTTTGGCGATGTAGATCTCGTGTGAGCGGTGCAGTATTGGAGTCCAAGATGGCGGACGCAAGTTTTTATGACAAGGTTACATGGGTGCCGCTTTCTGGGTTATTTGGGGTGAGGATCACAAAAACGTCAGTTTTGGTGAAGGTGAAGTTTTTGGGAGAAGATTTCAAAAATGACGTCAATTTTGAAATCCCGGAAGGCGGATGTGACTTTTAAAGAAAATCGACATGGGTGTCATTTTTTTGTGTTTTTGGATGAAGATCTCGAAAATGACGTCAGTTTTGGAATTTTTCTTGGATCTTCCAAGAAAACGATACTGGGGGTTTGGACTGTATTATAAAACAAATTAGCGTGCGTTAAGAGGCAGATTTAATTGAAAGCAGCTTACCTTGCTGGACTGCGGGGTGTCTCGCAGTTGACAGTGTTATGTAAGTAAGTAAGTAACACTTTATTGTACACCAAATAAATAAAAGTTTACAAAACAATAAGTTTACAAGGTATGTGTTATGGTACCTGGGATAGCTTCCTACTCCTGAAGGATTGTTCGAACTCACAAAAGGGATCGGTTACCTCCCTGTACCAACCGGAACGTGGCAACGCAAAGCTCCGTACAAAGTCAAAGTCAAAGATTTTTATTCAAAATTGGATACATGTATCTCTTTTTGAACGTCATATTTTTATTTCTTATATATTTTTTTATATATGCAAAATTGAAATACTACTAGCGTTTCGGAACGACCACTGGTGAGAAGAATACGCCGAAAGAAACTCAATCCAGCCTTGGTCCCTACGTGCCTGAAGGGCTCTGAATACATTGTTAACATTAAATACAATTTTTCATACTATAGATTAATTTTAACATTTAATAATTGTTAACATTAAATAAATTTATATAAATTTCCACGCATTTTTATCAGTAATATAATCATCAATGCAGTAATAAGCCTTTTTTATTAACTGGTTTTTTACAATCGTTTTGAACTTAAGTAAAGGCAGACCTAATATTTCTGCAGGAATTTTATTATAGAAGCGTACTCCTAAACCCAAAAATGAATTCATAGTTTTCTGCAATCGCAATACTGGTGTAGCTAATTTATTTTTATTTCTCGTGTTTCGGTCATGGATATCACTATTTTTCTTATATAAATCAAGATTATAGCGCACAAACATAATATTCGCAAATATGTACTGAGAAGGTAAAGTTAAAATATTTATATCTTTAAACAATTCTCTAAGAGATTCTCTAGCACCAAGTTTATATATAGATCTAATAGCGCGTTTCTGCAGGACAAATATGGTGTTTACTTCTGCAGCGTTACCCCATAGTAAAATCGCATAAGACATAACACTATGAAAGTAACTGAAGTATACCAAACGCGCAGTATCAACATCAGTCAGTTGTCTAATTCTCCTGACAGCATAAGCTGCAGAACTAAGTTTACCCGCTAACGTAGTAATATGGGCACCCCATTGAAGCCCGGCATCAAGAGTTATTCCAAGAAATGTTGTTTTATCAGTTAAATCTAGTGGTTCATTATCCATTACTATTTGTGTTGGAATTTTTGTAACATTTGGTAAGCAAAATTTAATACATTTCGTTTTCTTAGCGTACATTCAATCAGCCTCGACGTTATGTGTACACGCGGTTTTAAACTTGATATGATATGAAACTCGAAGCTCCCAAAAACAAATACGTTTATACGTCGATACGATATAATAACGAAATAAATTGTGAGTGATAACAAACACAACGAAAAATTATTAAAACCGAAAAATATGCGCGATCATACCGCCGATAACGACACGACAGGAAGAAGTATTTATTTATAGGATTTATTAAGGGTATGACAATTTTGACATGTGCGATAATTTGCCAGGCTAAATCTTTCATTTATCTTTAACAGACACCCATATCGATTTGTCATAAAAATTCGCGTCCGCCATCTTGGACTTCAATACTGACGTAATTTTTAATATCTACACCCAAAAAACCTGAACAACGCCACCCCATGTCGATTTTTCATGACAAGTCACGTCCGCCATCTTCGATTCCAAAACTGACGTTACTTTCGAAATCTACACCCCAAAAACCTAGATAACGACACCCATGTCGATTTTCATGGAAACTCCCGTCCGCCATCTTGGAATCCGAAACTGACGTTATTTTTGAAATCCTTACTCCAAAAAATGTGGGATACGACACCCATGTCGATTTTTCATGACAAGTCACGTCCGCCAACTTGGATTCCAAAACTGACGTCATTTTCGAGGTCTACACCCTAAATAACCTAGAAAGCAACACCCATGTCGGATTTTTATAATAAGTCGCGCGATCGCCATCTTGGATATATATATAGACCAAACTATAATTTATCTTCAAGTAGTCAGAAATCGGGTTTGGCCGGTTTGGTTATACATATACGTTTAATAAAACGTATGTTTTGACATAAATAAATAATAAACAAAGAATTTTGAAAATCAGTCCTCTGAGAAACCGATGAACCTTCAGAAAATAAATCATTCATACTGTCGAACATGGAACATTTACCATTTTTAAAGTCGGTCAAAAAGCACGTATCGTTATAATGGCATCCTTCAAAACAAGTTTGAAACAATTATTTATTGTATTATCCAAAAAATTACTGTATTATTCTTTGATCTAAATACGTCCACTTTTCTTGCCGCCCGAGCGCACAGCCAGTTCTCGTGAACACCTGGCGCTGGCGCTTACCTTTGCCGCATGCGCCTGCCTCTGAAGCCCGTTGCAGCCGCGCAACGCGCGTACTCGTGGCATTGCGGGATAGTTTTTTTAGCCTATCACTATGGCAAACAGCCGTGACTTTATATGTATGTATTTTCGGTTTTGCTTTGCGTTTCGTGTGTGTAAGTGGCAACCATTGGTGTCAAAATATTTCAAGCTGCCTGAAGATATATGACATAGGTGGTTTAACGACCGCCATCTAGCGATGACGGCTGGGACCAACGGATTAACGTGCCTTCCAAAGCACGAACGAGCGAGAAATTTTTCTCCACTGGTGGTCACCCATCCCAGCGGAGACCACGCGGAGATTTGTTTACATGTGTAAGCGCTTACTAAGTTACAACCCGTCTGCCTCAAGTTGGCCGTTACTTCCCGCCCGCCTATCCCCTACTTATTTATTAAGTACTTACTACTTTTTTTTTATATAATAAATAAAATTGTTTATGAGACAACATGATATCGTGTTAAATTTTGCATAAACAATGTCAAACAATGCAGTAAGTAAAGCCCCCCCGAAATCTGTATGGGAAAAGTATCGACTCGTTCAACCTTAAGCGCTAACCTCCATAAGGTTCATTTACCAGTGAAACGCCACAATCATTCTAATACTTAACAATGTAACATTTATTACATTTAAAAACTCACCCAGTGCCGGCGTCAGCATTATTGGCGCCCTGGGCGATATTTCTAAGACCCCTCCGCCCTTATTGGGGAGAGGGGGCTGCAATTGGATTGAATCACACTGCCCTGCGTCCTCTGCCCTAGCTTGGTTGTTTGTTTTTCGTGTATGTAAGTGGCCAACACTGGTGTTAGATTTTTCAAGCTGCCTAAAGGCATCTGACATAGCTTAACGAATGCCATCAATTATGACAGCCGGGACCTTTCTGCCGCATCGGCCTAACGGCTTAACGTGCCTTCCTTGATTGGTGGAGGCGCCCTTTCCGTATCCAGCGCCCTGGGCGGTCGCCCAACCGCGCCCTACCCTAAGGTATTTACATTTAAGGTACTTTCGATTGCATAAATAAAAACCATCACTTCCGGTTTGTAGTATGTTGTCAATTCAAGATGACGGACGCGGCTATTCATGAAAAATCGAAATGTGTGTCGTTTTTAGGGGTGAAGATCTCAAAAATTACGTCAGTTTTGGACCAACCTGTCAACGAAAAGTCCAACATGGCGGACTCATTCACTTTTAATGAAAGTCGACATGGGTATCGTTTTCTAGGTTTTTAGGATGTAGATCTCGAATATGATGTCAGTTTTGGTATCCAAGATGGCGGACGTGACTTGTTCGTAAACGACACCCATGTCATGTCGAATTTGTTTATAGAATATACAAATTCGACATGATATGGGTGTCGTTTTCTAGGTTTTTTGGGTGTAGATCTCGAAAATATGTTAGTTTTGGAATCCAAGGTGGCGGACATGAGATTTCATGAACAATTTACGTGGGTGTCGTTTTCAGGGTTTTTTGGGGTGTAGATCGGCATTTATGAGATCTACACCACAAAAAACCTAGAAAACGACACCAATGGCGTTTTTATATTACAAGTACAAATACTATAATATAATATGGTGTGCTTTTCTTGAGTATATGAAGTCACATTGCATAGGGCCCTGCTGGATAAACGATTTTTTTTACTGAATTTCTCTCTTTCTGTTAAAGATTCCTTGAAGTTAAATACATAAATAGAGAGGTACATTGCAACAAGTACCGATAAACATAAGGGCCCCGCTGGATGGAAGAGTTGTTTTTTTTTTTTTTTTTTATCAAAACGGTTGAGGTACTTGGATATTGACTCTGGATCTATCTTTAGTGGGGCCGATTCAGAATCGGCAGCATGTCTAACCTTTGGGTTATTTTGTACTTAAATATGCCTCTGGATAGTCCGTTTGGATTGGATGCAGAATAAAATTTCATTTGTAAATATTGTAAAGTTGATTTATTATTCCTAAAACAATTAGGCACGTAGAGTCGGGGGCAGGTAACACTGACCTCTCTAACAACAGATTTTTCGAGTTGTAGGGGGTCACTATTATCTGCCCCCGACTATACATAAATACATAACTTATTTGATCTGGACACATGATTCATCTTCAATTAATAACTTAGATTTTTATCACAATTGATAATACTGAACTGCACTAAGATGTTCTTATTCAATCCCACTGAAATATAAAGCTGCTATGTCAGGTGGCATTTTCTTTTCCTTCACTCTTGGCCACTTCTTCCTTTTTGGCTGCTGCTGATTGTGCTAATAGATCTTCTAATAACAAATCATTGTCAATCAACTCCAAGCTTCCCGTTGGCTAGAAAGTAACAAATATTGATGTTAGGTACGTCATACCTATACCTACATTTTTACATATTTCACAAAGATAAACTTGAAGTTCCCCAACAACAGCTACACACGTCGCTGTACTTCAAACCTTAACAAAACAGCATTATTTTGTAACTTTTGATTTACACACTATGACAAACAATACTTTTATTAAAACTGAGGTGCTCAAGTATTTTAAAATTCCATTCTATTTCTAGCCTGTCCCACTGCTGGGCAAAAGACTAATTATTTCATCATTCCAACTATTGCGATTGAGGGCTACTGAAGGCCAGTCTTTCCTATAGGACTAAAGCTCGTCTTTTTGTCTCTTTTTGGGCTTTTCAATTTCTACATGAATAAATTTACTCAAAAGACTAATTATTTCATTATTCCAACTATTGCGATTGAGGGCTACTAAAGGCCAGTCTTTCCTATAGGACTAAAGCTCGTCTTTTTGTCTCTTTTTGGGCTTTTCAATTTCTACATGAATAAATTTACTCAAAAGACTAATTATTTCATTATTCCAACTATTGCGATTGAGGGCTACTAAAGGCCAGTCTTTCCTATAGGACTAAAGCTCGTCTTTTCGTCTCTTTTTGGGCTTTACAATTTCTACATGAATAAATTTATTTACTGTAGCCCATTACCTGTAATAGATATCATGTATTACCATTATAGATATCCTATATGCAAAATGCAGTCTCACCTGTTGTGCGCTGACTGAACGCGCCATAAGCTTTTGCAAATATTTCTCACGACGGTTCTGCTCACGTATACTCCGTAAGCGATCAAAATCATCAATATCTGGATCCTCGTTGCCGTCTACTTCATCCACTGGAAAACAGAAATTAACAGGTAATTAAAGCTCTGAAAGGAAAAGAAAGTACGGAAACAGGCGCGCACTCCTGAACGAGTCGTTAGAAGTTCGCTTTAAGCTTTGAAAAAACGAACTTTTTCCATTATTCATGCTAGCTAATAAAAACCTTGATGACTTCGATTAAAAAGCATAATGTATGTTTAATTACAAGCAGACTAGAAAAAGCATCATCAAGTTTAGATAAAGTCGTTGTGCCCACCCCTAATAAAATTTCCTGCAGTAAAATGTGACAGAGAGGAGTTTTTTGGCAGTGTCTCATTCTCTAGATATGTGAGTGTTATGTTGGATAATGGGTATATATACCCTATTACAAAAAATTCATCCAGCTGAGAGAGCACTGGTGCACTGTGACACAGGTATTGCCTTATACAGGCACCAGTCTCCAACATAACTATATAGTAATATACATACTTTACTCTTATGTTATGTAGTACCTGTAGCTTTGTGTGTTGGAGAAAATAAATAAATTTTTACTTTTACTTTACTATTAACTGATAAGTCGGTTAAGAAGCTAAAAAAGAATAGATAGTTACACAAGGTCTGGCTGCCAGCGGCGCTGAGGGAAGCGCCCACGTCGCTGTCGAGTCGCTCCCGCGGCTCGTCGGGCAGGCTGGGGAACGACACCTGCGTGCTCAGCGACTGCGCCGCCGGGCTGCGCTCGCCCTCGCCCGGCCGCGACCAATTCGTCGGCGCCGATGTCGACAGCCGCGTGTCTGGACAAATGCATTCAGTGAAAAATTACGAGTACACGCCAACATTAAAACCTAATACTTGGTCTCAGCTTGAATGGGAACTGACACACTTTCCTTGCGCTGGAAAGACTCACAAATAATAAGCACATCAGTGAAAAGAAATACTCGTACCTTGCTAACCTAAAATCTCCTTGAGAGATTTTGAGTTAGCATGTTTCTGTACCTAACCTTTTATATCCTAACTAAAATTATACGAAAGTGAGTTTATATGTTTGATTGTTACGCTTCCACGCTAAAATTACGAACCGATTATCATGATATTTTTTCTTCATTATGGTACAACGGGTACCTAGAGTACGGACAAGAACATGTACATGGGTATATTTCGGCCCGGGAAAAAGTACTGTTAGTAAAAGTACCCGATCGATATTGACGCGAGCAGAGCCGCGGGCGAAATCTAGTCTTCAAATAAAGGTTACACACCAATGTTCAACTTTTTATGAATTTTGGAAAAAAAAATCCAAATGTATCCTACATTTGGATTTTTTTTTCCAAAATTTATAAGCAATATTCCCATGCTTAACCACATGATAATGTCAATGTCATTGTCAATCTGTCAAAAAGTGATGACGTTGACTGCGTATGAATACTGAATACATACCTCTACTATTTGCCATATTGAGTGTTTTCTGAAATGTCACTAACCAGGCGGCAGCACTGAGAGGTTCAGTTGAGTGTCAAAAGTGTCACATACTACTACTGCTGTTCATTTCTGTGCATGCTGCTGGTGTTCATCGATTTATAAGACGTTATCATATCACGTCATAAATGCAGTGCCAAATAGATTACAGCAACATTGGAGTTCAATGTGACTTATGTAAATGTGAAACTAACAACCATCAAATGCCAGAGCAAGAAGATTTTAATGGAAAATTGATCGAAGTTGAAAATATACAGTTTAATAAGATAAAAACAGCAAAAAAAATCGATTTTTTTTTATTTCCTTTCCATTTGGTTTGCTTTCTATAAACCTATATTCTTTGACTATACTACATTAACATATAGGTATATTTTTTGCTATTATTGGTAGCATAAACTATTAGGCCCTCAAATTTCATTCAGAAGCAATAGGCTAGTTTCCTAGGTTAAAATAATAAAATTACAATTAGCCCGTAATTTAGATAATCAAAAAATATTGGATACGTATTTTTTCTTTTGTCAATTAAACAAAAAAATATAAAAAAAATTAAATTAAAATTCATTTATTTCGGGTAACTTTTTGACCCATATTACAATACAAAAAATAAATAAATAAGATATAGCGCTTCAAAGTTCATGAGTGACGTCAAAGTTTGCTAAAAAGAGTAGGTAGAGCATAATTTCAAAAGGCTCTAACGTTACAATTGTTTGTTAAATCTAAAAAAGACAAAATACGTATACAAAGATTTTTAATTATCTAACTGACGGACTAATTATATTTTTTTAGGAAACTAGCCTATTGGCGTAATTTATTAATTAAAGGGGGGCTCCCATACCACCAGATATGGTTTTTTTGCCGTTTTTATAGATAACGGTACGGAACCCTTCGTGCGCGAGTCCTACTCGCACTTGGTCGGTTTTTATTTACATTAAATCGTCAGAGGCCGAGAGGCGGTTCCGAAGAACTCTGACACCAGGGTATGCATGGTCGATTGATCGTGACACCTACTCGAAATGATGATGATGATGATTTACATTAATTGTGTCAGTGAGACTACGAATAAGTAATATGGTGAGACTAATACTATTTCAGTATTGTAACGTGAATGTAGCATCCACGATGTCAGTTATATAGACGAAATTTCTTTATTTAAATCTATGTAGGTATAGCGGTTTATTCTTCTGAGAACGGTAACGTCGATTTATGTCAGATTCTAGAAATGTCAGGAGTGTTTATTTTTGAAAACGAGAGTTCAAAATCGCTCGAATAGTGCTCATACTTTCAAAAGATTGTACCCCAGACGAGTTCAAAACGCCAGATTCTATGAATGTCGGATTCTACAAATGTCATTTTCGATAAACGCCAGATTCTAATAGTGCCAAGTTCTATAAATGACATAAGTTATTAATGTAATTTTCAAAGTCATCAAATCAAAGCTCAAAATGTAAGAATTGTTATAGAATATTACTAGCTGTTGCCCGCGGCTCCGCCCGCGTTAGTGTCGATCCCTCGGTCCTTCCCCGGGCCTCAAACTACCTCAATACCAAATTTCAACCAAATCAGTTCAATGGTTGAAGCATAAAAAGACGACAGACAGAGTAACTAATGTTACTAATACTAATATTATAAATGCGAAAGTATCGCATTTATAATATTAGTATTAGTATGGAAGTATGGATATTATTTATAATTCTAAGTTCAGAAATGAGAAAATTTCCATAAAAACTTTACCCTACCATTTACCCCTTTAGGGTGAATTTTGTCCCTTTCATCCACATATATCTTTTTTAATTGTAATAGAGAACTTACATACCTATTTATTTCCATACTTCATAGTCCAGAAATACAAACTTTACCCCCGTCCCATTTTGCCATTTAAGGGGGGAATTTTGTCCATTTCATCTTCACAGGTCTTTTTTAATTGTGATCGAGAACTTATAAACCTTTTTTATACTTCTAGGTCCAGAAATGAGAAAATTCCATATTCATTTTACCCCATTAGAAGTTAAATTTCTAAAAATCCTTTCGTAGCGCTCTCTCACATCATGAAAAGAACCCCTGTACCAAATTTTAAGTTTCTAGGCGCAGCAGTTTCGGTTGCGTTGATATATGTCAGGTTTGCCGTTTGCCCGCAGCTACGCCGCCGCCGTTAGTGTCCATCCCTCAGGAACAGTAGAATTTCCCAGAATAAAAGGTACCCTATGTCTTTCCCCGGGTCTCAAACTACGCTCATACCGAATTTCATCTACATTGGTTCAATGGTTGAAACGCGAAAAGAAGACAGACAGACTGAGTTACTTTCGCATTTATAATATTAGTATGGATGGATAGCTATAATGCTGTCGTATAATGATGATGAATTGACTTTGGATTTAAATATTTCTATGTCACTTATTATTTTATTTTGTGTGTATACATGCTGAAATTTTTGTGGTTTTGGACCCTTAAAGGTGACTCAGACCATCAAAATGAACAACTTTTGCTACGGGAACAATGCTGCGAACTCAAAAAAAATTCGTCATTCCCATACAAACTGGCCGGGCAGCGGAACTCTTTTGTATGGAAATGAAGATTTTTTTTGAGTTCCCAGCATTGGTCCCATGGAAAAAGTTGTTCATATTGATGGTCTGAGTCACCCCTTTAAGGATCCAAAACGATTAAAATTTCACCATGTATATATTTGCAGGCAAACTCATGCCTTGAGTTCATTCAAATGACGATAACTTTTTAGTTAAAGAACCGATTTTGATAAAACAAACTTTAAATGTTTTGCTGAGTTAAAACAAAGCAATTGGTGAAAGTTTGAAGTAAATCGGTTCAGTATTTTCGGAGATAATCGTGATCATACATACAGACAGACAGACAAAAAATTCGAAAAAAAAATTTTTGCTTTCTATTATTCTTTTTAAGTGTCCCTCAATCCATTTCAGTCAAAAATTCTAAATGTACAGACAAAATATTTTTACTGTTTTATTATATGTAATGTATATATATGGATATATAGATAAGAATTGTTGTATATTTGGTTGCACTGATAGGTAGACAAGTTCCGATCCGAAATAGTTTTTTCGGGTATTGGTTCAGAAATTTTATATCTATTATAAAACATAAACAAAATTAAATCTTTTCCTTTATGAGCTGAGATGTGCTGACATACAAACTTAAAAAAGTAAAGATTAAACATAATTCCTTCATCCATACATAAATTCTTCCACTCATCATCGCAACTTTCATATTTATAATATACAAGTAAGTAATTCTAGTTTTGTTTTGAGCACTTTATTACTTAAAAAGACTTACTGGAACTATGATTAGAATTTCTAGATGGAACATTCACCGGCTCACTGGGATTAGTCGGCTTCTGGTTGAATAAACTCATTGCTGTTGGTCTAAAACAAAAAACAAAAGTTTTAGAATTAAACAAAGTAAAAGAGATATATTTCTGTATGCTGTGATTATTTGTAAAGTCAGTTCTAGTATAATATTAGTCATCATCGCTGGGAGTGCTCTATTTTGGGTATGCCTTTATTTAGCGCGCAGTTACAATGCTTCTTACAAACACACAACTTATCTACTACTTTATAAGGCACTCTACTCCATTACACTCGCGAAGTGTTTTCCTTCAAATATTCTATGATGCAGGTAACCAGTTTCGCTCGCGTAGGCGTAGGTACCTTTCATACCTAATATATCATATGGGCTATAATATTGTGAAGGTTCATCAAAATTTGTAGTTTTTACGTGTGTAAGTTAATAACCGAACAAACTATCACATTTATAATGATAGAAAGATAAGATGAACAATAAATGTATAGGTACTTAGTTATGGTGATTATCAACTAAATACAATTTTGTTTTAAACCAAAGAGAAAAAAAACTGCTAGTTGGAACAATGACACGGCTATTTTAATTGTAAACAATGAATAGGTACCTAGTCTCGGGTCGTTTGCCCATACTGGTAATGGTCGCCTGCTCGTCTACCTCTTCGATGACTTCATTGGCTATCTTCATGCTGCCACTCACCGCTGCCGCGGGCTTGTTCAGTGTCGGGTTGCTAGCCGACACTATGAAGCGTGACACTGGAATATTCGAACAACTCTAATTAAATCCCTCCTTTGTTCGCTGAGACGAGAACGGATGTCTAACTCATATGATGATGCGGTCTGTTGCAAAGCAATTACTCATCTAAAAGTCGTGAATAGCAATTAAAATTGCGCTAATTGTTTCTGTTTAGTTATTCCGATTAATTAAAATTGTTAAGAGGTTGGCAAGAACGTCAAATCTATGTAAAGAATAAGATATTTAAAAGTACGTAGGTTGATACAGTAATACATATGGCTTCTAAAACTGAGCCACAGAAATCTGTAAGCGGGTCCGTCAGTTTTAACCTAACTAAGAACCTGCATCACTCAAGGTCACTCTACATAAAACAAGGTTACCTATTATTCTGCGTTTTTGTAGGTAAATAAGGAGCCGAGTTCTCATGTAACCTGCCGAAAGAACACATTTAAATTAGAAGATCAAAAGACTAAGGGCGCACCTCCATCAGGTTGCGATGCGACCGGAGTTCCCGCTTGTCTCTGGTCCTCCTTCGAGAATAATCTTTTAAGCATCGAGGTGACGGAGTTGGCTCTCGTTATCGGGGTCTGTTGCAGAGACGCCATGGAGTTCGTCGACCCCATTGAATTTCTGTCGTCTTTTTTGCCGCGCTTGCTCCCTCGCGACACGATAAAATGAATGCCAGATGCGGCATCATCGTTCATTTGTAGTTGCTATAGATATTATCAAAATATTAATATTTTAATAAAGAAAAAGCGGAATATAATGGCTCGTAAATTTGGAATAAATAGGTTGTTAACATTAATTTTATATATTTGTAGAATAGCTTTAACTAAGCCAGTGATTATTTGATTAATGGAATAAAAAAAGAAGTAAAAATTCAACACTTTTAAAACATAGTAGAGTAGCCCATATTTACAGCTACATTTAACATACAAAAGTCGAACGAAACAATAAACACTGCGAGGCAGAAGATTGGCAGGTGAACAACAGGCTGTTAGAATAAACTAATGGTTAGTCAAAATACAACACGCACACACTCTTTAATATATTTACTAATACGAAGGGCATTTACATGAATTGACGTTCAAAATATCACAGAAGACCATGTAACAGGTAGGTAGCAAGTACACTTTAAGGATCGTTCCGAAGGTTGTCAATGGAAAACATAATTAACACATTTTCGAAAGTCAATTATCGTCGTTACTTGTTAAGTACCTCAGGCAGTTGTTGCCTTGTTGCTGCTGTATCATAAAACGTAACGTTATGTACAAAGGTTATTACATTATTTAGTTCAAGAGAGCTGGCTGGATTAATGGCAAAAGAATTAAAAACCACACCAGAATTAGACCAGAATATACCTAGTTAAATAATTAGGTTGCTAAGTTTACATAAATTCATTAGTAAAGTTAAAATAAATATACCTTTGCCATTACCATAGATTACTATGGCATTAATTTTAATATTTATCAAATGTAAAATTACCTACACTATTACTTAGTTAGTTACTCCTACAATACTGAATATTAATTAATAGGGCTGCCATGGAGATGAAAAATATCATAAGGAAAATAAACAAGGACAAATATGTAAACACATTCAGAATCACGGTTTCCGTGATTCATGAATTCCAGTTAATTGACGATATTTCATATTGTATGTAGGTAGATATGTTTGACGTAATATTATTATATAACGGTGGGCTTTTTACATTCGTCTTATTCACCAAAACAAACATGCTTGATACACCTGTTGTAATTAAACTATGAACACAAATGTACTTAGATTTTCGTATTACGTCTGTCGAGGGGCATAAGACCCACTTGCTTTATGGTGAGATGACACGATAGCGTAATAGTCAAAGTATGTATCGTCGTTATCTTTCTTTTTAACTAACGAGACATTACAAAACTTAAAAGAAATATGTCTAACAAGCGTTTCATGAATAAGACGCACCACCAATGATAATCGATTTCATAATTCTGTTGGTTTTTCTGTCAATCGAAAATCACAATATTTAAATAATACCTAATACAATAAATATTGGGTATCAAGAAGATACCGTCACCAATTGAGAAATGAATCGCATGTAAGTATAACCTGGCAACCCTCGACACCGACACACTGCTAAGCTCCATAAAGTCCGAGCGTGCAGCATGCTTATAACAGTAGGGATCTAACCTCTGGCGGGGCGAACTTGTAACTCACGGTGTTAGAGGGTACCATCTCGTCGATCTTGACGGAGGAGGGCGCCACGGTGACCATGCTGCGCTGCCGCGGAGGCACGGCCACGCGCGCCGTCGACGGCTCGGGGTGCTCCTCGCGCTGGTTCTCCGTGGCGATCGTGTACGGCAGCTCCGTGGGGAACACCTCGTCCCAGTACTGGTCCTTGATCAGCTCTGGATGCTCGTGGTGCATCTCGTCCACGATCATGTACGAAACCTGATGCATAGATACAAAATTCCATGTGGGACATTTTAAGACTATGGTTAAAACGAGAACGCTCACATATACGAACCAAGCTTTTAAAATCTGTATAAAAAAAATAGTAGCACATTGAAAATGAGGATCATACAGGATTTAGTTATGAATATAGAATTACATATTATTTAATAAGTACTTGAAAAATGTCGGCCAATGGTATAATGTTATAGTTGTACGACCAAAAATGAGCTAGTGGCATTGATAAGAATGCGCCGATCGGCTAGTTGTCGGCCTGAGAAGTGCTGCTTGACGTCAGAGGGCCTCTACCCTCCACTGCGCGCCCATGTTTAATATGGTAACAGAGATATTTAAAACATACGAAAATGTACTATTATTGATATCTTTTATCCAACTTATAACTACTATGTTTAAATATTGTTATAACTTAAGCGCCTTAATAAAAAAGGGTCCTTAATGTTTATACTAATATTTAAATTAAGACCTATATGTTATGTAGATATACATTAAGGAAGCAATAAATGATTGATTTGATTTGATTTTATTTAAGCAAGGCTGAAACGATCTTGTAAAGTTCGCAGGGACAGCTAGAAAATAAAACACCCTTCCAACCGATATAGCACGGGGGACAAGACCGAGCGTAGTGACGTCACGCGCACACGGCAAACGTCGTTGGCCTAGTTTAATACTCAATATCTTCTGCAATAGTCCGATTTCCATAATTCATAACATAAAGATATACAATTCTGAATTGATTTATTATTATTATTAGAACACATGAATGAATGAATTTGGTGTACTGATCCTCCCAATGGTGCAATATTATAGCAAAACACATTTGCGGCCAAAAATAGGAGAATCTTCAACACTTACTTGCAAATCTCTGTCTATCAACCAGTTGACTTCGAAATCGTCGTCATCCTCGCCGAAGGGGTTAATCAAAGACTCCGCCACTTTCAACCATCCCATGTAGAAGAAAAATTCTAATGTACTAAATATTGGAAAATAGAGATCTATGTTACTGATGTAGACCGACGCGCTGTGAGACTGTAGCTTGTTGTCTACCCACTGGCTTCCCAATGCGGAAGTTATAAAATACGAGTATACAGCTATGGTAACTACCTGAAACAGAAAGGAGACACTCATACAGTTTGGCGAAAGATAGTCAGTGGGGTTAAGCCTACGCATTTTCCTGCGCCGTATTCTGTAGTGCGAATGTGCTTGATGAATGAACTTATCCCCAATGAAAAAAATATGTTTATTTTTTAACTAGCCGCCCCAAAGCTCTTTGCAACCGATAGCTACAGCAACACTATTAAATCCATGTTCAATTATTGGCATAACATTTAATTTACACGTCATAAAGTAGGAACAATGGGTTGTCAATTCTTTCCGCTGCTAAATGTATAACTTATCATAATTAGCATTTACTTTTTCAATAAGATATCCGTAACTTGTGCAGCGCAATCAGTATTCGTTGTTTGCTGTTATCGACACGCTATTTCGTTAACTCATAATAATTTAATATAAATAAACAATACCTTGTTTAAATTGTTAATATACTTATTATTTTATACACGTCTTATACATACTCTTCCATGTCGTCTTATACATATTACATACTCTTCCATGCTGGTCTGGCAGAACAGGGAAACAGAATGTGCCAGCTGCTTCTCTTCCCGCGCAGATCATAAAAGCCGATCGAGGGAATGGGCGAAAATCTGCGTAATTATATCAGTAGTCGATACGGCTAGCAACCCATCACTACCTATTTTGATTCCTTTTTCTACCTAAACGCCTTAATTATGCTAAATGTGGCTATACGGTCTTATAGACCTAGGCTCTGTCTACCCCGCAAGGGAAAAAGACGTGATAATATGTATGTACGTATGTTATACAAAAAAAACTTAACTCTAGTCTCTCTTTTTCATATCAATGTTATTTTAATAAATGGCTTTGTAACGTTTAGCTTCTTAAAAGTTTATCGTCATGAATGACTGCCATTTAGCTACTAATTTATATTACAATAGTTACTGCCAGCTACTTCGCGTGGTTTATGTATAGCCTATGTCCTTCTCCAAGATATCATCTGCCTCTTTATTAAAATTAATTGATATTGGTTCAGTAGCCGGTACCGACACAACTATAATAAAATCATATCATTCCATACTCAATAATATTAAGTTTTATAATCATATAATGACAATTAAAGACATATAATGACAGTAAAAAATGAGTGATTTCGGTAAGTTTTATTTATGTAGTGAACCAAGCACGACTAAGTCGACTAATGAGCAAAGACCATGCATAAGCAAGGTTATCGATTTGCGGCGATTTTGAAGGCGCAAAGTTCTCTAGCATACTGTGTACAGAATAAATTAATGTACTGTAACACGTAATTAAGCTAATTAGAAAAAGAGTTAAACCACTTCAAACTGAATGCGTACCTGAGTATATACAAGGGGCACACTGATTGTGTCGTAACTGAGTAGCAAGCCAGCTTGCCCTCTGAACTTGTTGAGCTCATCTATTATTGTTTTGACCGCAAAGTCATCTCTTATCCGGCCCTCTTTTCGGGCCCTCGTCACAATGCTGGTCGCCCATACTATCGGTAACCTAAAACAATACAAGTCTGTTAGCTTTGTACATCATATTTATACTAGCAAGCAAAAAAGCATTGAAACCGCCTCGAACTTTTCATAAACGCTGTGACGTTGGGAATTAACTCCTTTATGTTCACGACTCTTGGTAACAACTACCACAATATACCCCTACAAACGGAATGTCATTTAGTCACTTTAATTATTTGCTCCGTCAAATTGCGGTTCTATGTTTTTTCGCTCACTGCTCGCAAGTGTTTGCCATGATTAAATACAGCTGCATCAGTATAACAAGGAGTTTTATGTTACGGACATTAAAATTGATTTTATGGCTCTAATAGATTTTTAAACAAACTGTATCCTTTCCACTTCCACACAAACAAATAAGGCAATAATACTTGTAATGAAAAAAAGCCTTAGCCTAATAAGAACAAGGCATAATAGGCATCGCTCATTCATTATACGAGTACCAGTAATTATCTGTTGGTAGGGCTAGTGAGCACTGCTCAAAAGCCGTTCTAAAAAAATCATTGAAATTGTTGGAGCCGTTTCAGAGAACGTTATAATGATATTTAACTTTATACGTATATACATGAATTGCCCGTTTAAATAATAGTGCAAAACTTAATAAATTCAGTAATAACTAATAGGACGGCGGATTGGGCGCGGGGCGGAAGCGTTTATGGTTTGCACACGTCATCGGTTTTATATTCCTAAAATAATGATGATGCAAATGTTAGTGACATTTTATAGATGATATTAAGTATTCAGTCATAACTACATTAAGTACAATCCGATTTATTATCATCGATCGTACGACGGGCATTTGTCAGAGCAATCAAACGCCAGTTTTATTGCCAGTTTAATGTTTGAGGAAAGCAGAAAGTAAACAAGTATTATATTAGGTACCTACTCGTAGATACACGATCTTACCAGTGTTTTGATGGCTTGGGAAATTTGTCATTGAGATTTTCTAGGATAGTCTTTTCATTTTCGAGAAGAAGACCCGCCTCTACGAAGTTGTTATGTGTGGGAAATCTCTTCTTGACCCTCGGAGAGATCATAGTGAGCACCATAGTGAGGCAGAGACACACGTAGCGGAGGATCGTGCGCCGCATCAGCCGCCCCCGCTCGTCCTGCCGGCTCAAGAGTTACAATCATTTACTGTGTCCTGTTTTCCCACTTAAATAGATATGATCATCTGTATCTGTACCTAGTGTACCTAGCTCTTAAATGTTGGATGGATCTGTAGGTATTAATTTCCACGCCCATAAAATATATCTACGATTTATCGAAATACGCTCGATAACACTAATCTCGTAGTACCTATCATAATTACCTAGTATTCGCGAAATTTAAAGTTCATTATAGTGTTGTAGATATGAATCGTAAATAACATGAAATTAGGTGATTAGATTACTTTCAATATCATTTTACATCACTTCCTTATAACCATCAGGATATTAATAAAAAACTACTAATGTTTTATTTATGCAAGATACTGCAAGTTTTATACATTCCTTTTTCCTAATGATACTACATTCACATCTACATAAAACATGTTAGACTAAACTTCAGGTAAAATATAAATGTAGAAATCAACAACCTTGGCATTGCTTGTATGTTACTTGATTGTTTCCTATCATTCTAATTTTCCAACCAGACAGCAAACTATTAATAGAAATGTTTGGAATGGAAACTAACGAACATTGGAAAATAACGCTTTTCTAAATATTTAGATAAAAATAGTAAAGTGGCTTCCCACCGTTTAATTAACCTTGTTGAAAAGATTTTATAAAAGTACACTTCTAAGATATTCTCATACTGTCGACCACGCCCAGTAAATCATGTCAATGATAGATAACACGTGCTCTTGCCACTCTGGAAAGCCGCAATGTTTGTTTTGTCATCTTTATCTCAGATCACATGATTATTAATGTTCTCGCATCCTATTTTAAAACCATAACCTATTTTAAAAAAAATATATTTAATTGCAGTATAGATGGAATCCATGGAAATAGTACAGAAAAGGGGTGTATGAGTTAGTTCCAATTATTTTATTTGTTAATACTGACGATATGGTTATATCAATCCGTATAATATCAGTTTTTAAAACCGGAAAATTGTAAAAAACTAATTATTAAGCAACTTTCGGCAGTAATATGGGGATTTCAAAGTTGAAAGTGTTTTCTTCTTAAAGGGGTCATAATATGGCAAAATGTACGAATTCCATGGGCTAGATACTACTAGTCCATGTAATTGGAATAGTAGGTACTCGTACATTATATAGTTATATAACTCGTATTTACGTTTAATAATACGCGTTACCTTTAACTATATACTAGGATTTAATAGAAATCAGATGAAAATACCGATATACTTAATAGGTATTTACGCCAAGCAATGTTATTATATTACATTACATTAAAAATATATAAAAATCTATCTCGTGTCACGATGTATGTTCGGGATAAACAGAAACTACCTATCTGTGATTTGGTCCAACTTAAAAGAATTTCGTTAATTTTTATGATTCGACAATTACCAAAAAAGAAATGTTTGTGGTGGCTAATCAAACTGACTTCCGACTTCCTTTCAATAAAATTATTCTCCTCTAAAATCTACATTGTCCTCTGAATTACTCAGTCAGCCAAGTCACATTTTACCACTTTGGAAGTGTCCCTCGCGCAAACTATTCAGTTTAGATAAAAATATATATTAGTAACATCAATATCATATTTGAGTTTCAGTTCTAAGTATGGGGAAAAAAGGGGGATTCTTTTTCTATTTTTGTATGAAAATCTTAATACGGTTCACAGAATACATCTACTTACCAAGTTTCAACAGTATAGTTCTTATAGTTTCGGAAAAAAAGTGGCTGTGACTTACGGACGGACAGATAAACAGACATAACGAATCCATAAGTGTTCCGTTTTTTGCCATTAAGCTACGGAACCTTAAAAAGTGAATTTTTTTTTATAAATCTTCTCTTTTTCCAGTGGAGGTTTGGTTTTCGCACCAAAAAAAACTGTGGCTTAACTTAAAATTTTCCTTTTCATTTGATGTCACTTTTAAAACTAAACCACTATAATTTCAGAAATATAAACTTTTGATTCTTTCTCTTTTCGTCTCACAAATAATTAAATATAATTAACGACAAATAATTCAATAACAACAATAATCTCATTTTTATTATATTTCAGCACAAATATGAACATTCAGTAATTTCTTTTACCTGTCCGTGAATGGTAGCGGACACGAACACGGCGATAGAGTCGGGCCAGGGTATCGTGGTGTACTGGCTCCACCAGCGGTTCATCACCACCGTCACGTAGAAACCCAGCACGAACGACAGCGGGATCACATTGCCGTGGAAACTGCAGTAGTTTACCACTCCCTCGAAAGTTCTGGCGATGAGATTGCAACAATTGCTATTTAATTTACAAACAAAAACAGCTAAAACTTAACCTATAATTATTCATGTAGCGAATATTAATGAAGTAAATGTTTGGATATTTGGCTTATCGCAAAAAATCATTGATCAAAGTGATATGAGAACTTTACCATGTCCAAATAACTCTCTTACTTTTTACTTCTTACTGCATTTTATTGCCGCAGATGTCGCAGGAAGTTATATATATGTATATATGGTATAAGTTTGGTACACTACAAAAGATAAAACCCGATGGATATTCAAAATATCTGCAATAGTTTTGAAAGCCACATAAGTATGAGATAATACCTCCTTCACGCTTCACATATTTATGTAATCGTTTGTCAAGATAAAAACAACACACTCATATATGAACAAAAAACGAAGAGTAATGGATGGAAATGCATGTGACAATGTGTTTTGTACGTACTTTTTTGCTTCTTCGTCTAGCAGTAGTCGGTACGTTAAATTTAAAAAATAATATATTAGTAGAAAAACTAGAAGATCCAGCCAGACAAGTTTGTAAATGCTGCCTCGCCATCTGAAACAAACAGTTAACATCAAACCGCTGTGGTCAAGGAGGTTTGGTCACTACTGGATAGTCTTACCGAATTGTCACTTTCTTATCTAGATTTTAGATTTGTTTTGATGCTGGAGGAGCTGTCACGCATACTAATTTGCCTATCGTCATTTGGCATGCATGTAATGGCTAGTATTGCCTTGTACCTATTGTGCGATGTTTACATCATCATATGATTATAAGATCAGGGTTAGTAACAAATGAATACCTAATACAAACGTAAAGCGCGATTTCGTTAATTTTTCACAGACTCAGGTTTATTTCTAATATTGTAGTGTTCAGGCAGGCACTTAACATTTTAAATTATAAATTTATATATTTTTTTTAATCGGGGTAAAATAATAATTTACAAGACAAAGGTTAAAAATAATAAATTCGTTTTCCTTTGATACCTACTTACCTAAATGCTGAACAAGTAGAATTAATTACAGGTCTATATTTTCTCAGCTTAACCACGAATCTAAAGGGGTCCGTTTAAACTATTTTACTTAATACTTTGTTAAGAACGATATTAGTATGTTAATAAACCTCAATTGGAATACTGCAGGAAAAGGAAAACACATAACATGGCATGGTCTCTTACCACCGAAAAAAACATAGTGACCATAGCCTTGACAACCTAAAATAGACACCGAACAGCAAAAAAATAAACCATATCCAAAAATAGATATCCTTAAATTACAACGGCTCCACCTTAGTTAAGACTGCACTTTAAATTGTACAACTTTTGTACGTTACAACCAAATTTTAAGGAGCAAAATTGCGCTTTTTCTACCCAAAATTCACCGCTTGATTGCTATAAATTTTACTCTACTACCAAATATGGCACAATAGCGATTGCAAACATAGCTTATATTCGAGCGTGTGAGTTTTGTATAAAATTGAACACTTTGGCATATTGAACCGTATATAAACGTAGCTGCTGAAAAACGTTGAGGGATTCCCTCGACTGTCAATGGTCTCCATCATCAGACCTGTAATGGTACTTATAACCAACATGGGTGCAAAGTTTTCATCACTTGAAATAAATTAAGTCCAAACACAATGTAGCTCCCAAACGTTGAGTAGTTCCCTTGACTATCCTACGTCTTCATCATCAGACCCCTAATGACACTAACAACCCATCTAGGTGTAAAATTCTCATCAATACAAATTTATCGAGCCAAACACCAGGTAATTGCTGTAAATTGTTGAAGAGTTCCCTCGATTGTCTTACGGCTCCATCATCAGATCGACTCCAGACCTTTATTAAATAGTAGAGCGTTAAATTTTTAATGAAAAAAATTGGGTGCTAATTAAACAGGATTCTTTTTAATAGCATTATCCGCCTCTAAAAATGTATGTTGCCTTCTAAATTACTAAGTCAGCCACAATTAACGAGCATCTAAATAATACCATCTTAGCCACTAGTTATCTTCTATGTAAGCCACTCTAAATACAACTCAGCATGATGGTTATTATTTAGCATCTAAATTTGTAACTTGCATTCTAACAGTAAACTTCTAAAATACTAATGTTTGACATCAAAAAATATATTTGTTTAGCTTCTATTTTTTTAACTTAGCATATTTAAAATGTAACCTACCCCAAAATAATTGATCGTCAACATTTAGCTAAAATTGTCATCAAATAGTATATAATGGACACTAATATTACCAGTAGCTATTGAGGAGAGACAAAATAAGACTTTATTTTTGAAAAAAAAAGTTGATTATTTTACCATAATTTTACTAATAGTAATAGTAGGAGAGCTGGTACAAATTTTTGGGCAAGAATTTGAAGCAAGCTGAAAACTTGTGACATACCTCTCCTATTATACCCCAACACGGAACTGCAGACCTGACTGGTTAGTGGTAAATAGCGGGGCTAAATCAACCCCTAATTTTCACCAAAATAGTACCCTATTAAAATTTCAACCTGCCTCAAATTAATTTTTTATATTTTTTTGCAAATTTTTTTGCACGCATCTGGTAATGTTAAAACCCCGACTAAATCGTCTGGCTTATATTTTTTATACATAAAACATAAAAAATTGCATATTGCCACAAATATCTATATTTTTGGTAATGAAAAAAGAATATTAAAAAAAATAGGGGTTGATTTAGTCCCGCTACTCACCAGGCAGGTCTGTAGTTCCGTGTTGAGGTAGAGGTATGTGACAATTTTTCAACTTGCTTCAAATACCTTCCCAAAAATTGGTACCAGCTCTCCTGCCTATCGATACATGAATCACGCCATATCATGTAGTGGCTATTTTTACGATAAAAGAATTTATATGATGTATTATTTTACATGCTAAGTTATAATAAATGATGCTGACTGTAGGAGCTTGAATTTTTTTTTTGAGGACATAGTTTTTATTCTGTAAAAAGAAAAATGGTGACGAAATATAAAATCCGTGGCCGAGTTAGTAAATTAGGTGGCAACGTATTAATAAGAAGGACAAGTCATAATAATTAATGATCTTTATTTGACGCTTTCTATAGAATATTTAGTTGGCGGTGTAAAAAAGACGAATTAGTTTATTAGAGGCTAGGTCATTTTCCCGTTGCTTAGTTAAGAAATTATTAGCTTGATCACGTGGCCAATAAATAATTTAGTAGCTTGATTTATTATTTCCCAAAAAAATTACAAACGCACTAAGTCGCCACTACGATTTTCGAAGGTTCTCCTCGGTTTCTCTGAAATACCCTCATCAGATCCTGGTTTCCTTATTATGATACCACCCTTGGGATATCTCCTTTTCAACAAAAATCATCAAATTTGGTTCATAAACGACGAAGTTATCCGCGAACACACATAAAAAAATACGTGTTCGCGGATAACTTCGTACTAACTTGGTCGAATTAAGAAACCTCCTCCTTTTTTGAAGTCGATTAAAACCCGCAGACTTAAGTAATGATTTTATAATATTATAGGGTCAAGCTTTAGGGGTTTCTTTACTAGTTTTGGGTATATTCTGATTTATCTGGTATAATTCACTTTAATAGGGTAAGAAGATGTTATATATTTAGATGTCATTTTATATTAAAATTTATATTAAAATAATAAACTTTTGGTGGTCATTAACTATTTTTGGACTAAACTATCATAATTTGGACATGTTACTTTAATTAGGATCGCAATGTGTAATATTTGTGGTCCCAATTTTACGTTAAAATGAGGATTTGATTTCGGTGATCCAAACACATTACTTAAATCTGGTGGTTCGTTAAACATAAGCCCTTATAAATAACATTTAAAGAATACTAGCGACTTGGGGTACTTTTTTTGAAAGTATGTCACTTGTATTCGAGCGATTGACTAGCTTCGTGGCGCAGCGGTCAACACGCCTGCCTGCGACACGGAGTGACCGGGTTCGATCCCTGGCCAGGTCAAAATGGAAAATGATCTTTTTCAGACTGGCCTGGGTCTTGGATGTGTATCTATATATGTACTTGTTATAAAATATAGTATCGTTGAGTTAGTATCCCATAACACAAGTCTCGAACTTACTTTGGGGCTAGCTCAATCTGTGTGATTTGTCCGTATATATTTATATTTATTTATTTATTTATTTTAGTATGGAAAACTTGTTCGTTTACGAATGGCGAAATGTCAAAAATAGCATTCCTGGACCCCGTCTTCGCACGGATGCAATGTACAAGTATATGTATTCCTCTTGAATTACTCTATCAAAAAAACCGGTTCAAAATCGGTTGCGTAGTTTTAAAGATTTAATCATTCATACGAACCGCCAGACAGCGGGAAGCGACTTTGTTTTAAATATATACTACTATGTAGTGATACGATGCTTAAAGTGAACACCTCCCTACATACAAGAGCCTCGCCAACAGTAAGTACCTACACAAACAAATTTTCAGAAGAGTAACAACCCGAGAGTAGGTCAATCTTGATAGGTTCGTCATGCATGAGAGGTGTAAATATAAAGTTCGAGCCTATTATGACAAGGTGCTCTGTTTAGCTCGATCATAATAACATTAATAAGCTGTACTAACAATCTAGTGTCATGCTCTAACTTGGACCATTGGGCATATTAATTCTGCGCCCTGGGTATTAATGGTCTTTGCCTACGAAATTGTCGTTTTTTTCCAATGATTTTATGAACACATTTTTTTTAATTAAATTCGAAAGTGGAGTATATTATGAACATTCTGCATGCATAATTTTTTTGTTTTCCTTAATTTAATTACAATTGAAAAATGCTCACGTTACGTAAAGAACTCGTTTTAGAGATTATCGATTTTTTTTAATCGGTACGTATTTTTTCTTTTAAACAAATGATGATAAAGATTAAGCGCAACAAAGTTCAGGAGTAGGGGCTCATGACGCAACAGGCCGGTAAAAAGTGTTGCTTAACGGACAGTAACGTCACGCGTAACTTTAGCGGGCTATATCTTAATCAATATTGGTTTGAATGACAAAAGAAAAAATACGTGTCCAATATTTTTCAATTATCTACCAGACAGACTAATTATTTAGAAAACATTCAGAGTATCTTTGATAACAAAGACAAAGCGAATCAGATGATACTGCTGTTTATAATTTTTTATATTCCGCATTGACCTTGCGCCGCGAAGAGCGAGATATAAATGACAGCTGGAAGTTACGTGTTGCACGCCATTTTCTTCAACATGGGCGTTGATTAGACACAATGCCAGTTATTTATGTAATGTATATTTCTAGGTTTAGTTTCATACAGGAAAATCAAAATCGGTAGGTATTCCAGTGATTGAGTAATTGTCTAGATACAAACATAACTATGATAATGATAACATACTGAGTGGCATTGAATTTAGTGGAGCATAAGGTCTGCCTAGGTCCTTGTTGCTTGTTTGCGTGTCTGCTCGACAGTTTTCTACATAGTTATCAGGATTTTTTTTTTTACATTCATAAGAAAGTTTCTTTTGAATGGATAAAAAAGTCTTGATAGTAAATGTTAATAGTTATGACAAGTTATTTACTTTAACGAAAGACAATTTCATGACAATAAAAGTATGTTCGAACTATGTGCTTTATCTTGATAAATAGTAGCTTAAGGCGCTGTATCACTTAACCGTTTGTAGCAGACATCGCGCGATAAATTATATACTCGTGTCATACCTTTCAACAGTCTTAGTTCAAACCCGTGTCTGCCATTTCCGTGTTAATTTTCACTTTTAATTTAATAATTCAATAATTATAACCAAATGTTGTATTTTTTTAGGTATCCATCTTGCTCATTTAGTTATACTTCTTATAGACGTATAAAAAATGGTAGTTGTCGCTGAAAATATCAAGTATTTCGCGACGAAAGTTTTCTGGATATAGCTTTTTTGATATTTTATTTAACTGGGTTTTAAATATTTTTTTGAAAATATTTTGATGTAACCATATATTTTGATCTTTGAACTGTACTTCATATTGTTTTTCATGCTAGTATTCTATGAAAAATAAGGCTAACTGCGCGACGAAAAAATACACGTTTTACGGTATTCTTCTGATGCACAGCGCCTTAAACAAAATTAAATAGCAGGATGTGACGCCATGCTTGTAAGGACGGCGCGCCAAGTAATGACGTCACTGGCACGACGTTGTGCCCCAAGCCCCAAGCAGTACGGAATCAAAGCAAAGCCACTACTTAACAAATCAACGTTTGATTACAGCAGTATTGTGGTTTGGTAGAAGTCTATAATGTATCACTCTACTCCTAACTAATATTATAAATGGGAAGGTTAGTTAGTTTGTTTGTTATGCTTTCACACCTTAACGATTTAACCCATTATTATGAAATTATGCATGTGTTGTGTCGGGTACTGAAAAAGGACATTTCCGGAGGGATCGACAAAAACGCGAGTAGAGGCGCGAGCGAATGCTAGTTATGTCATAAATATTATAAACCAACACAATTATTGCAGCATTTAGATTTACCTAAGTGTGTAGGTATAAAAACCGATCGTCGGACTAAACCATTAAAGGAGAGAGAGGATTTTATTAAAGGAGATTTGTATGTGGGTCGCATCGCATATGTTTATATTTAGTGGACATATTATAATTATGTAGGTATATTCCTAAAAACTTAAACCCCGATACTGATATCTGTGTATTACACAAATGTTTATTGTAGTCACAAATACCAACCCTGTAAAATAAATCACCCAGTTCACATTCCCAACAGTGGGACTGATAGCGATGATGAAAATGAAATCACGATATTTCGAGATCTATATTTGAGTTGAGCTATGAGTCACAATTTTGCGAAACAATTAGCGTGCGGGAAAATGACGTAGAGGCACGCAAGATCAAATGGCTAGCGTTTGTGAATTAATTATGATATTTATCCGTTCGGTTTAAGCTGGCAATAGACGTACGATTAGCTTCCGTTCCGATTTCAGTGTTGCCGTTGGTATAACCCTTAACAAAAATGATATTTTAGTCAATACTAGCTGTTGCCCGCAGCTCCGCCCGCGTTAGTGTCGATCCCTCGGGAACAGAAGAATTTCCCGGAATCAAACATACTCTATGTCCTTCCCCAGGCCTCACACCTCCATACCAAATTTCATCCAAATCAGTTCGATGGTTGAAGCGTAAAAAAACGACAGACAGAGTTACTTTCGCATTTATAATATTAGTATGGAAGTATGGATATTATTTATACTTCTAGGTCCAGAAATGAGAAAATTTCCATAAAACCTTTACCCTCCCATTTTACCCCTTTAGGTGTGAATTTTGTCCATTTCACCCACATATATCTTTTTGATTGTAATCGAGAACTTACATACCTATTTATTTTCATACTTCATAGTCCAGAAATGAGAAAATTTCCAATTTCCAAATAAACTTTACCCCCCTTCTGGGGGATGTTTTTCCAGTTGACCTACACAGATCTTTTTCAACTGTAATCGTGAATTTATTTACATATTTTCATACTTCTAAGTCTAGAAATTAGTAAATTCCTATACAATCTTTACCCCGATATTTTACCCCTTCAGGGGAAAATATCGTCCATTTTACCTACACATATATTTTTAATTGTAATCTAAAACTTATTATTTTCATACGTCTAAGTCCAGAAATGAGAAAATTTCCATACAAAGTTTATATCACCCACCCACCCCCATTTTACCCCTTAAGGGGGGAATTTTGCAAATTTCATCTACCTACACACATCTTTTTTAATTTTAATCGAGAACTTATTACCTACTTTCATAAGTCCAGTTTGTATGAAAATGACGAATTTTTTTTAGAGTTGT
Source organism: Elegia similella (assembly GCA_947532085.1). Taxonomy (NCBI): domain Eukaryota; kingdom Metazoa; phylum Arthropoda; class Insecta; order Lepidoptera; family Pyralidae; genus Elegia; species Elegia similella. Next base: position 15,786,308 of record OX383929.1, read on the forward strand.
ACATTTTGATGATCTGAGTCACCCCGTGAAGGGTCCAAAACGATGAAAAATTCATCGTGTATATTTGCAGGCAAAGTAATGCCTTGAGTTCATTCAAAAATGACGGTAACTTGTTTTTTAATGAACCGATTTTGATGAAACAAACTTTAGATGTCTTGCTGAGTGTGAATAAAACAAAGCAATTGGTGAAAGTTTGAAGTAAATCAGTTCAGTATTTTCGGAGATAATCGTGATCATAGATACAGACAGACAGACAAAAAATTCGAAAAATTTTTTTTTACTTTCTATTGTACTTTTTAAGTGTCCCTCTATCCATTTCAGTCAAAAATTCTAAATGTACAGACAAAATATTTTTACTGTTTTATTATATGGTCATTTCTCTGTAAAGTCGTAAACGGCTGTCCCGACCGTTTTTCTCAAAAAGTAATCTACTTAAAAATAAATCACTACTACTAAAACCTTAACCCTGAAGCTTTACAGGTCCATTGTTTTTAGAACCATAACTATTTTAATTTTTTTACTAGACGTGATAAAAGCTCAATAAAAACAGTCCCCTTGCTGTCCCCATCACTGTATTCCCGCCAAGAAATGAGATTTACGAAGATGTTATTAAACTACATACATTTGGCAGTTAATATAATAAGAAAAACAATATAATTCATATTATTTTCGTAAAACAATGTCTCATTACGAATTTTATTATAATAGTAAACACCTGTAAACTTTGTCCCCAAAATTTCTATACAGTCCCCTGCCAAAAATTTAAATCCATAATAAAGAAAAACTGTAATATTTACAAACGTTTTTTATAGCGAAGCAAAACGCAATCATTGTGAAATTTGCAACCTTGCCGATTGCGGCAACGAAACGCCATTTTATTTAGTGTCAGAGCGTAATTTATGAGGTGAACACGCGTTTGGTCCGCTACCACACACAAGTCCTCTGGCAAGAATAAAACCTATTATAAACTGGACGATTATTTTGACGATAAAAACTTTAATTTAATTTGACATGTAAACTTTAGTATTATATTATTGACATTTTCATTTTTTTATTTTATACTATATTATTGACTTTGACATTACTAATAATTAACAATCGCAAATACTAAATACGAAACTTATTTATTTATAATTTGCTATCCATTTTTAATTAGCTGCATGTCATAAAACTCGCTTGCCGTTCAATTTCTTTTGTTTTGCGATACCCGACAGGGTTCATAGTGTACCTATTTATATGTAAGACGGTGACTTTTAATAGTTAGAACTGATGTACATAATGAAATGCAATAAATACATTGAATTGAATTGAAGTAATAATATTTAAATGTTAATTACTTTGATTATCGCTATAAAGTTTATTGTTTTATTATTTATGTCTAAATTGATCGGTAGGTCCTTAAAAAACTATTTTGTGTCAGTTTTGTAAATATTGTGAAATTTAACCTAAATACACAACCAAATGCGGCAGGGGACTGTTTTACATAGCAGGGGACTGTGTATTTTACGTATTGGTTAGCGTTTTTATGTATTGTTTGTGTAAATTTATCCGCTACTCTGTTTTATTAATGTAAGAATCATAAAAGTATCATTGCTTTGCATAATTTTCTTTTATAAAATTATAATATTTGACACAGGCTGATCGAACACATATTATATAGCTCCTAAAAAGAAAAAGTTATCCCGAGAGGAATCACTACAAAATAAAGAGAAGCAGAGCGACTAGGATACAAAAGAAATAAAATGGCCCTGAAAAGAGAGAAGAAATGAGAGAAAATTTGAAGTTGAAGTATCAAAAGAAGGAAAAAGGTTTTAAAAAATTAGTATAGGACAAGCCCCGGGCGAGGATGGAATTACGACGAAGTTCTAAGGGCAGGTGGACGACCTGTTCTGATGGACCTTCAGCAAATTTTCAACTCGGTAATGTCATCCGGCAGAATCCCTGGGGCGCGGCACAGGAGCATTATGGAACTGTTCTTCAAGAAGGACGATAAGACCCTTCTGAAAAACTACAGACCCATTTTGCTGCTGAGTCACATCTACAAGTTGTTTTCGAAGGTCATAACGAATAGACTTGCGTGAAGACTTGACGAGTTCCAACCACCAGAGCAGGCCGGGTTTCGGGGAAGATTCAGTACCGTAGATCACATTCACACAGGCAAATTATTCAGAAGACGAGCAATATAATCAGCCCCTCTGTCTAGCATATGTGGACTACGAGAAGGCATTCGACTCTATTGAGGCAGGGGCTGTTATGGAGTAGAGACCCTGCAGAGATTCCAAGTCGATACACGGTATAGCGTGGTGCTGAGATGTCTTTACAATGCCGCCACAATGTTCGTCCAAATACAAGGCAGTCAAACGAAGCCAATCCAGCTCCAAAGAGGCGTGAGACATGGGGATGTTATATCCCCGAAATTGTTTACCAATGCACTGGAGGACGTTTTCAAGACACTAGACTGGACAGGACAAGGCATTAACATGAACGGTGAAAACATCACACAGGATAAATCGCTGCAGAAGCTTCAAGTGATGCTGAGTAGCGTAAATGGGTCGTCGATGCAATACCTCTCGTACTTTTCGATACATATGTCTACCTTGGACAGATCCTACAACTAGTTAGAAACAATTTCGTGAAGGAAACCGATAGGCGGATTTAGTTGGGCTGGGTGGCATTCCGGAAACTGCGTCATATCTTTTCGTCACCCATACCACAAAGCTTAAAGACAAAGGGCTTTAAAAAAGTGCGTCTTGCATGTGATGATCTATTGTGCTGAGATGTGGACACTTAAGGTGGGATGGGAATGGTCCACAAGCTAAAAGTTACTCAGGAAGCTGTGGAGAGGGCTATGCTTGAAGACTCAGAGGGATAAAACCGTCAGCAAGTAATCCGTCGGAGAACCAAAGTAACCGACATAGTTACTCGAAAAGGTAAGCTGAAGTGGCAGTGGATTGGCCACATCTGTTGCTGAACTAACAATCGCTGGAGTAAGAGAATTCTACAGTGGAGACCATGTAAGCTAAATGTGGGACGCCCCCCGGCTAGATGCAGCGACGATCTGTGTACGGCGGCTGGCAGCCATTGGATGAGCATAGCTGGTGATCGAGCTAAAAGGCTCATCTTGGGAGAGGTTTACGTCTAACAGTGGACTGCCACAGGCTACTAATGATGATGATGATGATTTCATTCAATGATTAATATTATAATAATAAGACTTTATGTTAATCTCAGTGAGTACAAAATGTTTCTAGCACATAGGGTAAAATTTTTGATAATAATGTTTAAAGAAAGTTATATTTTGATAGACTTTTTATAAAAAAATCTTTGTTGATTATCGATGCGAAAATATGTCAAAAACCATAAATGTTTTTTTTAAAGTACAACAGTCCTGTGTCTCACTTAACAGCCTCCTGTCACGTTCAAAACAGTCCCCTGATGCCTCAAACAGTACCCTGTCATGATTTTTTGAAAAATCGCTAATAACTCTGAAAATACATAAAAATTCAGTGGGCCTCCTTATCTAACTAAAATAATAGAACATTTTCTTTGAAATAGGACACAGTTTTTTGGCAAATGGCAAAAAAAATTGCCAGGACAGCATTTGTATGGGATGTGTACAAGCTTACAGAGAAATGCCCATATGTATAGATAGAAGATTAATTACATCTCCGCGCTTTAAATATCGTATTGTCAAAAAGAATCTACTTTTAGTACCCTAACTCGACATTAAGGCGCGATACTCTTGCAGTAACAAGGGCAAAAGAGGAAGAGGGTTTGTTACTTTTGCCCACGGTTACTTTCGTCACTGTAATGATTTCGTCCACGGTCTGTCCGTTACAATCAACATTACAGACAAAATATATGGGTTAATCATGGACGTAGAAAAAAATGTTTTTTTTCTACGTCCATGGGGTTAATAAATATTCGTTACAAACATTATAAATAACTAACATCATAATAAATATTACGTGCTTGTGATCGATATCAATCTATATTCGTAGTGCAACGAACCTACGATAAGTGGGACTCAGGAAAGTGCAGGGTGCACTGAATAATAGATGTCCCTTGCCTGGCAACTACTTGGAACATTTCTAGTAGGCACGTCGGAAGCCGGCGGCTCCCTGGTCACTACTACGACTATTAGTGTTTACTAAATTGAAAAGTTAGAAAATACCATTCCAAAGAAGTGATATTGATTTGGTTAAAGACAGGAGAAACATGATCATATTAAGTCGGCTTAGATGTTTTAATGAATTGATAAATGTTTGAATTGTTAAATGCCCAACCTGCTCGATGATTTACTATCACCCCAGTCATGTAAATGGCCTTTTTCTTCGTGACACATGAATAAACGACGAAGCAAATTTTTGTCGTAAGTCATTTGTTCACTTTTATGTTCTGAACGGGGTGAAACAATTGCGCTAGATGCAAATAGCAATGAAACTGGCTGAAGTACTGAACATTACCGTGGTCTTCTGTAATTTAATTTTTGCGTCAATTGCGAGAGAACGGGACAAATGTATAATGTGGCGTTGGCGGTGAGGATCCAAACTCGAGCTGGTTGGTATCGATCTGCTGGAACGACGACCTTTGCGGCACTAGCTCTAGTACTGCATTTGTATTCACTTTGTAGATTTCAATGAAATTCATGTTACTACTGTAATTACGTTATGATCGTAGCATAATTAAATTGTAATGATACCTATCTCAACTTCCGATACATATTACGTCAGCTTATCTTTGCTAACAAATATAGGGTAAAAAACCGGCCAAGTGCGTGTCGGGTCACGCGCAGTAGTTGTAAAGGTTCCGTAGTTGCGAATGCCTGCTTTGAGTTCACGCCTCACGGTAAAAACGAGCCCACATAGGACGGTGGTAACTGAAGAAAGAGTTATAAAATCCAGCTTCACTTGGAAAATATGAAAAAATACTATCTATTTGAGTAACGCGAATAGAGTCAAGCGCTAGTAACAAGATCTCGTAGGTATATTACTTTGACTCACGAGCGTAGCCTCGTATCGTTTCACCAAGCGCCGCACGCCGCCGAACGTAAACACATTGCTATTAAGTTAGATATTATTATTATTATTAAGTAACATTATTTTATATTTTCTTAACTTCACGTGGTTCGTAAATTTATATTCAGAAGTTGTTTTACGTAACTGACAACTGTCCTAACAAATATTTAATTAAATTTGTATGAAATTTAACTTTTCCAAGTACATTTTAAGTTGGTCGACTATAACTCTTTAAGCTGTAAATTCTACTTAGCTCTGATAGTTTTCCTTTAAACTTCGTTATACTACAGCCGTGAATTTTTTCACGTGTAAATATACAATCGAAAAATTATGTTAACAATCTCATAAAATTTTTAAAAGACCAAAAATATAAAAAAAAAATTATATTCGAGATTTTATTTTACCATTGTTTCGGCATTCACCTTTAAACAAAAAAACCGGCCAAGTGCAAGTCGAACTAAGGTTCCGTACCGTTATCTATAAAAACGGCAAAAAAATCATGTCTGTTGTATGAGAGCCACCCTCAAATATTAATTGTATTTAAATTTAATTATTTATTTTTAAAGTGAATAACATAACTCAACATTCTGTGAATATTTCAAGCGTCTACCTGTTGCCTTTATCAATATCGAGTAAAAAAATCACGTTTGTTCTATTGGAGCCCTAAATATTTATTCTTTTTTAACCGACTTCAAAAAAAAGGAGGCGGTTCTCAATTCGTTTTTTTTTAGTATTTGTTTATTGTTATAGCGGCAATAGAAATACATCAACTGTAAAAAAATTCAACTGTCTATCCATCACGGTTCATGAGATACAGCCTGGTGACAGACGGACAGATAGACAGCGGAGCCATAATAGGGTCGCGTTTTTACCCTTTGGGTACGGAACCCTAAAAACCAATGGTTAACCTCAGACACCTTATTATTGTACGGGAGCCTTACGGGCTCATGTCATGATGCTAAATGTGGTACATCCATATTTTACCACGCTTGTTCCCCGCTCTTGCTTGCACATGGAACGTGACATTATTCGTGCGCGTTCAATGATTTGTAAGACATGATGATCACGATAAAAGTCCAAAAAAAAAACCTAGTGTATCCTTGTGCGTGGTCGGCTCTTTTTTATTTGGAAGGATATAATTCAAGAATAACTGGAAACATACAAACCTGACGATATCCATATATTGTAGCAAAAAAAAAACCTAAAAAAACTGAACCGCCCTATATTTAAGTCATATATGTAGTGGAGGTACTTATACTGTGTCCGATGTATCCCTCAATCTTAATCTGACGTGCTTGAGTAAATCCCCTCTAGGGCTCCTACTATGTAAGTGTCAATTTTTTTAATCAAGAAGCTTGATTATCATGATTCAAGCTTCTAGTGTTTCGTATTATCTACAAAATACAGTAATTGGATAAAAAAATCTGTTAATATTGGAAAGCACGGACAAAGATGTTAAAACTCAAATAAACGGGTAAATTTGAATATTACACTTGTGCTCATGCACTTGATATATTCTTATTCATACTTATCAGAAATGACATATCTGATATAAAAAAAATGTGTTAGGTACAGTCAATTGTTTAATGTGGTTTAATTTAATATGTAGTCTGGAGTCTGGATTGAGGAGCCACATAAAATGCGTGTAATTATAAAATTCCCTCGGTTTGAGTACCTTATTTCTTTACTAAAAATTTTAACACATAACCTACTAAATGAGTGGTAAGTACATAAATTTATCTCAGTAGTACTACACCCAGACTTTTAGTAGGTCCTCCACACTTCACATTGACGTAACTTTTGATACGTTTAACTACAAATTCAAGAATTCGGCCTACAAAATTGTCTCATCATCTACTAAATAATGTGGTTTGCTTTTTCAAAAATCGGATGGTGCTCGTCAATTCATACGGACATGTTAAAATTAGTGAGGCTGGTCGGGTGTTTCATCACGCAAAAATTACTGCGCGGATTTTCATAAACTTCACAATGTTTTGGCTTATTACATCGCGTATCTATTTTTGACTAGCTCCGTGGCGCAGCGGTCAACACGCCATCCTGCGACACGGAGTGACCGGGTTCGATCCCCGGCCAGGTCAAGATGGAAAATGATCTTTTTCAGATTGGCCTGGGTCTTGGATGTGTATCTACATATGTATTTGTTATAAAATATAGTATCGTTGAGTTAGTATCCCATAACACAAGTCTCGAACTTACTTTGGGGCTAGCTCAATCTGTGTGATTTGTCCATATATATTTATTTATTTATCTATAATGCAGCTCTACCAAAGAATATATACGCTACGCTCTACTGTAACGCAGATGACGTCGCAAGCAAAAGCTAGAATTATTATTAGTATGACGGTATAATTTTTTAAATGTAAATACATGTACGTAATACTTAGATTAATAACATCATTGTTTTGGAATCGTAAGTTACTTAATACATTCAGGTAAGATTGTATTCTGGGTACAATTGCTATTCCATACATGATTGATGTCACGTTACGCACCTTCATCGAATACATGTTTGATGTTTCCATTAAATATAAAATGAAATGAAACCAACTTCATTGATAAATATTCATTCTCCGACCTGGTAGGTATGAGAGCGTGCAAAAATGTATCAATTTCTAAATTGTTATGATCGCTTGGGATTTCTCAATTTGAATAAAAAGCAAGAAATGAATGATTTAAAATTTGGTATACGCAAATACGAACTGGTCACGTCACGACGGAGAATATTGAAAAGGTTTTAAGTAGGTATAAGTATTTCAGATTACCGGTTAGGTTGTTATATTAAATTGTTATGTTCGTTAGTGATTTCTCAATCCTTACTAATATTATAAATGCGAAAGTGAGTTTGTTTGTTTGTTTGTTACGCTTTCACGCCGTAACTACTGAACCGATCATCATGAAATATTGCATACAAGTTCTCTGGAGTACGGAGAAGGTCATAGGCTACCTTTTATCTCGGGAAAAAGTACTATTCCCGAGGGATCGACATTGACGCGGGCGGTGCCGCGGGCGAAAGCTAGTTTGATATAAAGCAAGCAATGAATGACGTACCTATAATTTTTTTGGGAAGGTACCACGCGAATACATGTTAGTCACGCCGGAGAATATTGAAAATGTTTTATGTATATTCCAGATTTCTGAATAGGTAAATAGAAGTCAGAGTTTTAGTTTAACAAACAAGGCGTTTGTCCTTATATAGGTACATATAAAACATCTAAACTACACGACCCAAAATACAGTTTAGATAATGTGAATCATCAAGGTCGGAACAGCCGAGTTCACTGGTAAAATGAGCAAACACCGTGGCAGTTTCCGTTGACGAAACAAACATTACTCTTTAGGTACCTAAACGAATTTTCCATATTTTCTACCTTTACCTATACGATAACACCCACCATCTATGAAAGGTAAATTTGTACAGTTAAGTTAGTATCCTTGAGATTGTGTTTCAGAAATCGATTCACCCACGCCCTTTTCCTATGTTTTGGTTATAAAGCAATCAAAGCATGTTTATCACATTTAGCGGACAGTGTTATTTCATCAGAGTCTGTTATCAAATATAATAAACTATCATAGATATACGAAGACGCTAACTCACATAGGTGCATACTATATCTTTTTTTGGGTTCTGGACAAGGAAGCCTTTCGCCATGTCTGTCCGTCTGAAAAAAAGATTTTTAGGGCCGGCCCCGTACATGTAAGGGGAGTATGTTTTTTTTCAAAAATATTGTGAGTTGTGAACATCGTTTTTCGATTTACTTGTAAGTTTCGGAAATATTTGGTTTTTGTTTTACAAATTTTAGTTAAGAGGTCGAACTAAGTAGAGCTTCTAAATTAAAATTTGGATATAAATTGAATTAAATTTAGTAAAGACAGTTAGTTACGTAAAACAACTACTGAATATAAATTTACGAACCACGTGTGAAACGACACGAGGCCACCGCTCGGGAGTTCAAGTAATATACCTACGAAATCTTGTTACCAGCGCTTGCCTCTACTCGTGGTGGTACACAAATGGATAACATTTTTTCTAATTTCCCATGTTAAGGCCGTTGGTACCGGAAATGTGCAAAAAAGGTTAACTTTAAAATACAACTTCTCCTAAACCACAAGTTCGAAAAATTTGAAAAAAATATATATTTTGTATCAACTCACTTACAATATTTTCAACGTTTATCTTATTTATATGTGTATTACTTTTGTTGTAAACAAATAAAGAAAACGTTATATTTTTCAGGTATCAATGCTATCTCCTGCTAAACTGCTGAGAGCTTTTAAAATATTTTTACACTAAAACAATTGTCTCAACATGAACTATAACATCAACGTAGCATATGTAAATCAAGCAAAATGTTATTATATAAAAACAGACTTTTCCGGGATTCTGCAAGTAATAGGTTCGGAGGGTGTCTGCGCGGGCGCGCACGGCAGTCGCAAGGCAGTACTCGGACGGGAGGGTTGTGTCGCTCGTTGCTCTGCACTTGTTGTCGATCGATTATGCGAGTGTATATGCGTTAGAGCACGTACTTACAATAAGTCTTATCTGTGTGCGGCTTGCGCCGTCAAAGATTAGATACAGTGCAGAGGTTTTCAGTCGATTGAGTTGAGATTAGTGCGCAATAGATGCTTTCGTGATTATGAACTATTTTTGTTGGATCTAATTAATTTCTGCGCATGGACGTTGTGACTATTGATTTTAGCCTTTCTAGGGTTCTGTACCTCTAAAGATGTAAAGGAACCCTTATAGGATCACTCGGTTGTCCGTCTGTCTGTCTGTCTGTCTGCCTGTCTTTCGGTCTGTCAAGACCCTTTGTCTCAGAAACGCGTAGAGGTATCAAGATAAAATTCATATCAAATACTGAGGTCTACTGTCCCTTGGAGCTGTGAAAAAATCAAACTTCTAAGCTAACTAAATCAAAACATACAGCCGCTCATCCCGCCAATTTTCGTGTTTTTCGACATTCGCAAGGGAATCGAAATCTACAAGGTACTTTCCGTGAACTCAGAATCTTGAAATTTGGTGCGAAACAACACCGTATAGCACAGATAAAGGAAAAATTTGCGATAAGTTTAAATTTTTAGTTACATGATAAAATAAAAATATTATTAACTTATTATAGAATAATGGTACGGAACCCTTCGTGCGCGAGTCCGACTCGCAATTACCCGTTTATTTAGGTTAATGTGTGGTTTATTACACCTTACTGTATCATCATCATCATCATATCAGCCACAAGACGTCCACTGATGCACATAGGGCTCCCCCAAGGATTTCCAATACGACCGGTTGGAAGCGGCCTGCATCCAGCGTCTTCCTGCTACCTTAGTCAGGCCGTCCGACCATCTGGTCGGTGGATGTCTACAATATATATAAAATATTTATACAAAATTAAAATATCTCATATTAAATCTCTACCAAGTGGGATTTATAGACATACAAGCTTTCGCCCGCGGCTCCGCCCGCGTCAATGTCGATACCTCGGGAACAGTAACATTTTCCCGGTTTTCCACAATTTCGGTTTTCACAGATTTTCTACAACATATATATTCTTTGCTTTGAGGCTAGCTCAAGCTGTGTGTTTTGTCCATATATATTTATTTATTATCCAACTAGCTTTCGCCCGCGGCTCCGCCCGCGTCAATGTCGATCCCTCGGGAATAGTACTTTTTCCCGGGATGAAAGGTAGCCTATGTCCTCCCCCGTACTCCAGAGAACTTGTATGCAAAATTTCATGATGATCGGTTCAGTAGTTACGGCGTGAAAGCGTAACAAACAAACTAACTCACTTTCGCATTTATAATATTAGAGGGGATAAGGATCCATAATAAGAAGTCATGAAATCCTGCAAAATTGCACTACCTATTCCGTTTCCCTTCGTGTGCGAGCGCGACTTACACTTGGCCGGTTTTTAGGGTTCCATACCTCAAAAGAAAAAACGGAACCCTTATAGGATCACTCGGTTGTCCATCTGTCTGTCTGTCTATCTATCTGTCAAGACCCTTTTTCTCAAGAACGCGTAGAGGTATCAAGCAAATACTCAGGTCTGCTGTCCCTTATGTCAGGCGATGCGGCTAGCAACCCATCACTATTTGTTTCCGTTTTTTCTACACGCCCTCCAATTTGCTAAATGTGGCCATAAGGTCTTATAAACCTAGGCTCCGTCTATCCCGCAAGGGAAAAAGACGTGATACTATCTGTCCTTTGGAGTTGTGAAAAAATCAAACTTCTTAGCCAACGCAATCAAATGATACAGCTGGTTATGGCGCAAATTTACGTGTTTTTTCGACATTTGAAGGGAATCTTGAAGTTTTGTACGAAGCAACATCTTTTAGCGCAGATAAAGGAAGAATTGCGAAAAGCATAATTTTTTAGTAACATCATATAATCATAAAAATATTATAATAATTTTTCGACACTCGCAAGGGAATCAACACCTACAGGGTACTTCCCGTGAACTCAGAATTTCGAAATTTAGTACGTCTTATATTATAACACAGACAAAGGAAAAATTGCGAAGCATACATTTTTAGTTACATCATGCATATCAATGTACGTAAGCGTTACTGCGCGAGTCCGACTCGCACTAGGCCGGTTTTTTTATTTATATAGATTGCATAAGATCATAATTTTTTTGTTCATACCGATTTTTAGCAACAGCAGTGGATAGTTTTGGCTACGATTTGGCTATTATAAACTCGATTATAAACACGAATTTCAACCAACTTCATATAATTCATTTAAACTATCTAAACCGATTTTGATGCAACTTCCTTAACAATAAAAATATATGGTCTCAATTTGATCAATGGTTTCCATTGGTGATTCAAAAATTAACCTTATATTTGTTTGGAACCAATCCAGTTCGAAAAATTCTACAAACATACATAATGAATTGTTATCCGCCATTCATTTTTACTTACTAGATAACCTTTTTAGAAGTCAGTAAAAAAATAACAGCAAAAATAGTTCCCATGTGATGTTTGCGTTATAATTTTTGCAGTTTTTGTTAAACAATATGTTATTGAGAGCATTCCCTAAATGAAATACCTATTTCTTTATTTTCACGTCTGTCTATGTCGCTGCATATTCTTTGAACGCCCGACGTGACGGCGCGGCGGCGACGTACGTACGATCATTATGGTGCGGGGATGCGGGGCTTAGAACACTTAGCTCCGCCCACATGCACAAGGTCATCGGCGACTCCAAGCCCCTTAAGTAGGACTTTATAAAATATTTCTTCAGTTACCGCCATTTTATATGGGCTCGTTTTTAGACGTTAGATAATGGTACGGAACCCTTAGTGCGCAAGTCCGACTCGCATAAGCCGGTTTTATTTCATCATCATCAGGTCTTTTTAGTCTCCACTGCAGGAGCATGACCCTCTCCGTATTACCAGAGCCATACTTGGCCAAAGCAAACAGAGGATTTGGCCTACACTGTCCTCGCTGGCCAGACGGGTTGGAGAGGTCTCATTGATGTTTATGAGCTTTGTTTAGCTTGTATTTCCTAAGTCGCCTCTTACGACATCCATGGGAAGACTTGGAGCGGTCCTATTCTACTCTGCCGGAAACCACACGGTTTTATTTATACTTTACTAGCTGTTGCCCGCGGCTCCGCCCGCGTTAGTGTCGATCCCTCGGGAACAGTAGAATTTCTCGGAATCAAACATACCCTATGTCCTTCCTCGGGCCTCACACCTCCATACCAAATTTCATCCAAATCAGTTCAATGGTTGAAGCGTAAAAAAACGACAGACAGAGTTACTTTCGCATTTATAATATTAGTATTAGTATGGAAGTATGGATATTATTTATACTTCTAAGTCCAGAAATGAGAAAATTTCCATAAAACCTTTACCCTCCCATTTAGGAGTGAATTTTGTCCATTTCACCCACACATATGTTTTTTAATTGTAATCGAGAACTTACATACTTATTTATTTTCATACTTCATAGTCCAGAAATGAGAAAATTTCCAAACAAACTCCCTTCTGCGGGATTTTTTACTAGTTGACCTACACAGTACTTTTTCAATTGTAATCGTGAATTTATTTACCTATTTTCATACTTCTAAGTCTAGAAATAAGTAAATTCCTATACAATCTTTACCCCGCTATTTTACCCCTTCAGGGGAAAATATCGTCCATTTTACCTACACAGATATTTTTAATTGTAATCTAAAACTTATTATTTTCATACGTCTAAGTCCAATAATGAGAAAATTTTCATACAAAGTTTATATAACCCACCTACCCCCATTTTACGCCTTAAGGGGGGAATTTTGCAAATTTAATCTACCTACACACATCTTCTTTAATTCTAATCGAGAACTTATATACCTACTTTCATATTTCTAAGTCCAGAAATGAGAAAATTCCATATAAATTTTACCCCTTTAGAAGTTAATTTCTTAATATCCTTTCTTGCTCACTCACATCATTAAAGAACCCCTGTACCAAATTTCAAGTTTCTAGGCGCAGCAGTTTCGGTTGGTTTGCCGTTTGCCCGCGGCTACGCCGCCGCCGTTAGTGTCCGTCCCTCAGGAACAGTTTGAACCCTTCATCTGGACTCAGGTCATCAATACGAACAACTTTTTCTATGGGACCAATGCTGGGAACTCAAAAAAAATTCGTCATTTCCATAAAAAAGAGTCCCGCCGCCCGGCCAGTTTGTATGGGAATGTCGAATTTTTTTTTGAGTTCCCAGCATTGTTCCCATAGGAAAAGTTGTTCATTTTGATGGTCTGAGTCACCCTTTTAAGGGTCCAAAACGATAAAAAATTCACCGTGTATATTTGCAGGCAAACTAATGCCTTGAGTTCATTCAAATGTCGATAACTTTTTTTTTAATGAACCGATTTTGATGAAACAAACTTTAGATGTTTTGCTGAGTTAAGACAAATCAATTGGTGAAAGTTTGAAGTAAATCGGTTCAGTACTTTCGGAGATAATCGTGACCATACATACAGACAGACAGACAAGAAATTCGAAAAAATTTTTTTTGCTTTCTATTATTCTTTTTAAGTTTCCCTCTATCCATTTCAGTCAAAAATTCTAAATGTACAGACAAAATATTTTTACTGTTTTATTATATGTATATAGATTTTTAAGTATACTATATATTTTTATCTTATTGTTCTACTGCTGGCCAAAGGTATCTTCCATCACCTCCCTCGCGTCTCTATTCAATGTCTTCTCTGGCCGGCCAATGCTTGTCTTCGCACGTAGTCCGTATGGGTTTCGATTTTATCACACAAGTATATCCGGCCCCCGGACCCCAAGTTTCGAATCATCTCAGGAGAGGCATGAGGCGGGAACAGGCATAAATATCAGAGACTAGCTGTTGCCCGCGACTTTGTCCGCGACAATTTCTGTTCTGCGAAAATTTTCCCCCGTTTTCAAAACATTTTTTATTGGTGCTTCGCTCCTATTGGTTGCAGCGTGATGTTTTATAGCCTAAAGCCTTCCTCAATAAATGGAATATCCAACACAAAAAGAATTTTCCAATTTGAACCAGTAGTTCCTGAGATTAGCGCGTTCAAACAAACAAACAAACAAACTCTTCAGCTTTATAATATTAGTATAGATATGAATAGTTTTCGAAATTTTCGAGAACGGTGAGTACGGGTCGAAAACTTTTCGAGAATTTCTTCTTCTTTCCCTCAAGTGCGGGAATTATTAAGAAATTCTCGAAAATATTGGAAATTTTCCGCGAATTTCCGTGAGAACAAAATTCTTGAGAACAGAGAATTTCTCTCCTACACATCATTAGGTGCGAGGGATTGTGAACTGCCCTTAACATTCTGAATTAATTATTTATCAAGTCTTTATCTTTACGGGGCAGACAGTACCGGGTAGAAAGTGTGGGTTAGTAGTGGGTTGCTAGCTGCATAATGTGTTAACATGATTCGTCAGATCTCAACCCATTCCCTATCTCGGTATATAAACTATTTACAGGAGGAGAAGTACCTAGCTGATATACCTATTCTACATTTTTTCTTTTCTACAATCCAGCAAGGAACAGTTCCCATTTCATCTTTGAGTTATGCTAGGGCAGACATGATTACGACTGCATTAAAATCCGTTGAGTAGTTTGTATTATAGTACTCTATGAGTAGTATAAAAGATAGCGAACAGACAGCGGAAGCGACTTCATTTTATCAATGTAAAGAAGATGCATCATGCATGATATGCTTATAGGTACACAAGTAATATACATATACCTACTAGGGCGATAATACCTTCCTGTAGCAGTCAACACTAATGCGCTACTTACATTTAATCGGTTTTGTAAGGTATTATAAATCGTTTGTGATTTTCAGTTTTCCTCGTTATCCTCGGCTAATTGTTTCATTTCCTTAAATGTTTTCACGTAGGTATATTTGCTATATTATTTGCTGCGCTGCGTTATATAGTCAGCTAAATTACACCATATCGCTAACCACACTGAGTAGATATTTCTTTGAATCCCTTTGCAGTCTTTACGTGAGTACTTATTCTGTGACGTGTGAGAATGTCGAGCTGCCTCGCTTCGGTAGACATCGTTCATCTTAGAGAGAACCACGGAGCAGCAGAATTTCGAGGAGCTCTTTCTGTTCATCTTTGCAGAGAACAGGATTATGAGCAGCTCTTTTCGTTCATCTTTGAGCGTCTTCAAAACTACGGAGCGACAGGATATCAGGCCGCTCTTTCCGAACATCTATGAGCGTCTTTAAATGCACGGTGGACAGAATTACGAGTTACGAGCAGCTCTTCCTATTCATCTTAGAGCGATTATAAAACCGAATTACGAGCAGCTCTTTCCGTTCACCTGAGCATTTTTAGAGCTGTTTTTGTTCATCATTGAACGCATTATCATTGAGTACCTACTTTGAAAACTGTGATGGGTTACGAGCTGGTTTTCCGTTTATCTTCAGGCGCCTTAATCCCTTTTTTTATTTTGAACAACTTATAGTTAGTAACCAGGAGGCACGTTTGCTAGCACCTCCTTTCGTTAAGCTCATTTAACAGCCATAACAGCATTTAAAACCTCGGATTGTGCAAGGTAATATAACATGGTAGAGCATGCTGGGCTTCGAGCGAAAAATTGGTCGTGTAAAGAGAATTTGCTCCGTCTACCCAACAACGTTGTGCAGCCGACTTTCCGCCGCGTATCTTTGGCATAGTGTGTTTCGAGTTTTCTACACTTAGTCTCTGAGTAAAACAATTTAGTAATCTGCGGTAAAACCGCGGACGGACAGACGGACTGACGGACGGACAGACATGGCGAAACTATAAGGGTTCCTTTTTTTACTACGGAAAAGAGTACGTACACTTCACCAAGTTCTTACTTTACACTTTTAGGGTTCCATACTTCAAAAGGAAAAAACGGAAGCCTTATAATTTTGTTGTACGGCTGTCTATAATAATAATAATTCATTAATTTCCAATAAATCAATTACAACATCAATCACAACTGTGACTTTACACACACTAGGCGTTACCTGTGTCGTGGTACATGCCTGTATGGTGGGTTGTCTGTCAAGATCCTTTTTCTCAGGAACGCGTGGAGGTATCAAGCTGAAATTCATATCAAATACTCAGGTCTTCTGTCCCTCGGAGCTGTGAAAAATCAAACTTCTACTATAAGCCAACGCTATCAAATTAATTAAATTAAAATTCATTTATTTCAGGTTACAATAATGACCCGTAGAAACAAATTGAATAAAAGATACAGCCGTTTATGCCGCTGATTTTCGACATTCGCATGGGAATCTAAACCTACAGGGTACTTCCCGTGAACTCGGAATTTTAAAATTCGATACGAAGCAACGTCTTACATACAGCACAGATATAGGAATAATTGCGAAAAGCATTAATTTTTAATTAAATCATACAATCAAAATATTTTTAATAATTTTAAACTTATTATATATATTGTACGGAACCCTTAGTACGCGAGCCCGACTCGCACTTGGCCGGTTTTTTTTCTTATTTGTTATGTAGGTAAGGTACTTGTGGTGTAAACTTATAAAAGTAACTTACACCTAGGTACCTTGATTGATAGGTATGGCAGGCAGAAGACTTCGTTGATATGCAAAGCACTGCTGTAAATGGCGGGTATAATAATTATTGTACCTACTTTAGTGTTATCATACTACGATTCCGTAGATTTATTTGTATTAGAAGATTATAACAAAAACTCACCGGTACAAAACTTTTAGGAAGGTCCCAAATCCACGGCACGTTGCTACTTCCGCAGTGTAAGTTACTGTCATTTTAAACTCACTTGCTACATTACTTGATACAAATGTCGTTAAAAATAAATCTGATTAATTTAAATTTCATAAACAAGTCGAATATGCCGAAAGTTAGTAAACATTGAAAATGCATGGATCACATTGAAATGCTTCTATCACCTCACTATTTGAGTTTTTTGATATAAAATAACTTTATATGAGCTGTTAAAGTTTCTAAATAAATCTATTTTATCACAAAACGCACTGCTTTAACCTATACTATTTTATTTTAATATAAACACATTACGTTCTACCAATATATACATAAGTGCTCTGTGGATATAGATACTACCAAGCCGAGCAAACTCATAAAAAAAACTGATTTGTGAACTGAGTGAGAGACAGAATAAATGAGTGAATGAGAAGAGTAGTAATCTTTCGAATAAAATGAATAAAATCACTGTGTTGCCATATTGGAATACGCTGGGTCCTCCGAGACTATCAATCGCGTTCGGGATTGTCAATGTTTAAGTAATTGATAATAAATGACAAGCAAAGCAAGTTACGGATTGTGTGTGGTTGATTGATCGGAAGTGATATGTCATCGATAATATGATATAATGTATTAATATGCAATTGACAATCACTTCAATTGGACGTCAGTTGTATGTATTAATAGTACTCAATGATTGGACGTCTTTGACAAACGCGATTGATCGTCTCGGTACAGCATTTCTTGAATGAATGAACTGAAAAAATAAAAAAATGCCAAAATGGCCGACGTGTGGTTTTGCTTTGTGCAATTTTTCTGAATTTGTTATTTGTTACTGTGATTAATGGTAATTCATATATGCATGTGATGATTTTGGGATTTACATAGTCGGTTGTGTATTTTATATTAATTTTCTATAATTAATCGTGGGGTAAAATAAGAACTCAAAACTTTCACAATGGGCGAAACTGCCAACAGTGAAGGCACTTCAAATGAATCTGAGAAGCCGGTTCTTGCTGCTGATGTATTCCCGCCTTTCCCAGGTAAAAAATACGAAATATTTATATTGCAATAATATTTTCTACTGAATTTTTACTAAAGAGCTTATAAATCATTTCCAGAACCAAAAGACATCGATTTTGAGGAAGATATAAGTACAGAAGAAAGAGATTTCTACAAAAATAAATTTAATGGTAGGTAATATATAATAATCAGCAACCGTACCACGGTTCGTTCAATCTTCGTAGTACACAAAACGGGTACAATCTGCGCAAAAGCTATGAACTTGTACTCATAGCTTTTACGCAAATGTACCTAATGAATTTTTTATACTAAATATTTCAGAGTAACTCTAATAGTAGAAGAGATTTCAGTCATATCTCTGGTACCCATATCACCTCCGTATTATCACCTCATGAGAAGATATTATTATATATATCCCATACCACCGTATTATCACCTCATGAGAAGATATTACTGTAGTCTAATAAGATTCTAGGATTCAATTATTTTGTAAGACTCATTGGTATATAACCTCCATAGAGAGAAAACAATAAGTATATAATAATCAAGTATAATGTTTTGCTTTCAGATTTAAAAGTTATCAAATTTTACCGATTACACTGTACTGCATGTGATCGTCATTTGGGGTGCTCAGCAAAAAATGAAAGTAGAATGCGAGCTCACCCCATGCTTCGCACCCTAGTGTGTCACACTTGTCACACATTTTACAACAGTGGAGAATTTGACAAGGGTGATGATGGCTCTGAGCTGTACTGCAGGTGGTGTGGTCAAGGTGGCCAGGTTTATTGCTGCTCGAACTGTCCTCATGTCTTTTGTGCGGTAAACAAATTTAAAGTCCTAAGAATATTATTTCAAATGTATAAAATGTGAATCTGAAAGCAGTAATTGACCTAATATTTCTTTTTTTCAGAAATGTATTAAGCGTAATTTAGGCATGCCAAAAATAAAAGAAATTGAAAACACAGATGATTGGAAGTGTTTCAAATGTAACCCAAAGTGCCTTTGGGATCTTCGAGCATTATGTTGGGCACTCTTACGTTACTGTGATCTGAAAAATAAGTGAGTAAACACAAACCATACTTTATTAATTATAACATTGCTGTTACAGACTAACTGAAACAGGATAATCTGCCATAAGTGAAAAAGAATCTTCTGGTTTGGGTCTTAGTTTTGGTTAAATCTTATACAATCAATTTGAAACATACATATAGAGCGTTTGTGCACTACACGAAATTTTACTGTCCGGAAGTCCAATTTTTTACGGTCCGATCTGGCATGAAAAAAATGGATGGTGTGCTTGTGCACTACATGAAATTTTACGTAGCGCAGTGAAGAGTAGCTAGCTCTGTTTAAAACTAAGGCCACACACATAAATACTCTGAAACTACGATTTTTTGAACGTCGGTAGTAAGTACTTGCTTTTTTTTTTCTTCAAGCAACTGTTGTTTATTATTTTGTATTGTTTTATGAGTCAGAAAGTTACCTGAAATGAATGAATTTTATTTATTTATTTATTACTCTAAGTGCGAAGACGTAGAAGATAAAAATAATTTTGGTTTCATCTTAAGATTCAACAAGTTCAATTAGCGTAAAAGTGTCGTACATGATTGTGAACTCGCTCGATCACGCGTGTTTGTATGAAATAAGAGAGATTAATGTATATCTGAAGTAAAAACTTAAAAAAAAACCAACCAAGTGCGAGTCAGACTCGCGCACGAAGGATTCCGTACTAAAAACGGCAAATAACGTCTATTGTATGGGAGCCCCACTTTAATATTAATTTAATTTTTATTTAAATATTTATTTCTGAAGTGATATATTACTGAATATTCTGTGAATATTTCAAGCGTCTACCTGTTGCCGTTATCAATGTCGAGCAAAAACAAGCAAAATAATCACGTTTATTGTATGGGAGCCCCCCTTAAATATGTGTTTCATTGTATTTTTTAGTATTTGTTGTTATAGCAGCAACAGAAATACATCATCTTTGAAAATTTCAACGGTCTAACTATCACTGTTCATGAGATACAGCCTGGTGACAGACGGACAGACAGACATAATATATAATACTGAATCGCGGACACAGTGCAAAAGCATAAACATGTTTTTCATTGTTGCCCCCTAGGATCAGAAAAAACGGTCCAGAATGGGCAAAAGTAAAAAGTCGTATGGTAAAATTACGTATAGTGCACAAACCATCATATAATTTTATGGTCTGCTATATCGGACTGTAAAAAATCGGATTGCCGGACGGTAAAATTCCGTGTAGTGCACAAACGCCCATACAGTAAAAAGAGGCAAATCATGTTAAGAAAAAATGAATACACTTTCAAATAAATTATAGACTCCACTAGACTTAAACTGGATGTGCATATCACAGCCCCGATTCACTCAGACACGTAACTTTTGGTGAGGTTGATAATTCAGCCAATTTTATGCCGAAAAAACAGAAACTTAAAAACTCTTATTTTCTCCCTAAACTTGCCGAGGCGGAAACTGAACCTTTGGTTTGACAATGTTATAAAATATCAACATTCTACATGATTATCTTTCTTTTAATTATTTTCTAAAATTAATCAAAAACTAACCTACCATAAAATTACATACGAAAATAAACCAAACTAAAAAATCTAAAAATTCTTGCTCATATAGCATGGTGGCAAGAATGCTGGCTGTATTACCATGTGGATAGCGATGCTTATCCTTACATGAATTGCAATATAAATATTGTCAATATAATGTACTTTGTGATAAAAATAAGTTGTTAAAATTAAAAAAAAAGCAGTATATTATTGTACAGTGTGAAAATGTTTGTTTCTCTACATTAATATCAATCACATTCTCTTATTATATAAAATTAAAATAAAACAAAAAATCAATAGTAATGAAATAAATATAGTATTATAATATTTATAATATAGAAATATAGGTATTTTAACCCTTTTTTCATTAATAAATTTTTGTTATTGATTTTTTTTATGACATAGAGCGGCTATCTAGTGTGACCCAATAATACCTATGTAGTTTTTGTCATAAGGAGGAAGACTTTTTACATTTCTTGTTAGAATGTGGTCAGTGTACTGCCCTGCGGGACAGATTCTTAGCAGTGGTACCTATAGAGAATGGATTGCTGAACGTAGCATTGAGCAGTTTTGACCATTGTCACATTCAATACAATCAGTATACCTCTTATGGAGGTTTATAAATTTATACATATTAGAGGTTCACCATGAGTCTGGCATAGTGACACCAAGTGTACTAAAGCCTCGGAAAAAAATAATTAATTGTAAAACAAACTCTTTTTATCTCACTGCAGTGTACTTTCCCATCACCTTCCACGCGTCTATTCAATGTCTTCTCTAGCCACTGCTTGTCGAATTTGTGAAGACCGTCAGTCCTCGGACAGCGCCCTTTTTCTGCGTACACCTTCGGGATGCCATTTGGTGGAGATATGAGCCCAACAATCCTAATGCATCCTTCAAACGGGCCAATTGGGCGGGCCAATCCCATTTAAGCTTAACGGCTTTACGTCCCACATCGCCGATTCCAGTTTATATTGCAGTAAAATATTTAGTAGGAGCACTTTATGTTTGTAATAAGTTACTTTATGTAATTACAGAATAACATACACAACCCAAGACCCTGAACTGAAAGAGTCATATCAGAAAGATTGTGCAACAGACCATTCTGAATGCTGTAAAAATAAAGCAAAAAGAAAAACTAAGGAAGATGTTAAGAAGAAAATTGAAGCAGATACCAAAAAAGCTGTTATTTCAAAAATTCCTCCAACAATACAGGTACCTAGATTGCTTTCCATTAACTTTAACCAACAGTTGCACACATATTTTTTCTCTTATAAACTGTATGTAATCTTTATTTTCATGCTTAAACAAAACACACTTTCAACAATTATTATTTATCTCAAACAGACTGGATTCGATATTAGTGCAATAAATCAAACCGCAGACTGTGCTAGATCACTATTAATATGTATAGTCAAATTATAACAACAGTCAAGAAACCAAATGTAGTTTTCATACCTACATATTAATTAACTAAATTTGTAAAAAAAATATACAACCTGTATTTACCTTGGTTGGGTATTTTAGGTACCAAGTTGAATTTAAGAGTTATTGAAACCTGATATAACATTAAATTATCTACAGCATATTTAAAACAACTGATATATGAAAAATGATTTTCTCAAAAAGCAGTGGATGAGTTTTTATTACGTATGTAGTACACTTTATTATGCATATTATGTTTTATCCACATTGTATAAATTATGACTTTTGTACATGCATTGTAATTAAAGCCAGAGAACCATTCAATCTTAATATAAGTTCACATTGGGCAGTACTGCTCTGCCGAGCACAAAGCAAATCGTCTCTTGACCCGAACTTTATATGTTGCAATGGCTTACAGGTGGATGAGACAGTTCTTTCTTTTTATAGCAGTAGGTTTTTTTTTTTAATTTTCAGGTGAAAAAATTTGCATCAATGGTTGACGATACTGTTATAAAACAAGATAAGAAAGCACAGAAACGGCCAGCTAGTCCTAAAATAAAGCCAATTTATATAAAAAATCCTATAAGTGTGGCACCTGGACCTGCTAAATCATTGACTCTAATGCAAATTCCTCCTGCAGCCAAAAAGATGAAGGTATGTATATATGTACATAGAGGAGGTGATGACAAAGTTTCCAATTGTATGCTATCGCCCGCGGTTCCGCCCGCGTCAATGTCGAACCCTCAGGAACAGTACTTTTTCCCAGGATAAAATTTACTCTATGTCCTTCTCAATACCCCAGATAACGTGTATGCAAAATTTCAAGGTGATTGGTTCAGTAGTAAAGGCGTGAAAACGTAACAAACAAACTCACTTTTGTAATATTAGTTAGCATTAGGATAATAATAATAAATAAATAAATATATACGGACAAATCACACAGATTGAGCTAGCCCTAAAGTAAGTTCGAGACTTGTGTTATGGGATACTAACTCAACGATACTATATTTTATAACAAATACATATATAGATACACATCCAAGAGAGGATATTGTAATTAATACTTAGTACGGCCATTAATTTTGTTACGTTTTTGGCTTTGATACAGGTCTTCAATCTGTCTGCCCACTAATCAATGGATGCACTGTTTCCATGGAGATTCCACTGATTCCAAGATTATAGAGACTCAATGTCGGCGGTTTAAGAGGAAACCATGTCCATTAAAACTGAATATAATTTGTAGTCCAAGTTCTGAGCTAGACGAGTGCTAGTCTTTAGCTCTTATAAAGACCGTGCCTTCTGACCAGGTCCAGAGGTTTGCTGGAAATTCTGCAGGACATCTTTAAAAAGTGTATTGCTAAGACGTTTCACAACAAAATCCAAGTCTGTTCCTTTGGGCAACATGCAAAAATTAAATCTATTGTGTTGTTTTTTGATGCATGCGTGATTCTATAATTTTTTTTAAATTATATCATGAATAATTTTAATTTCCAGATGCCCAATACGAATTTTATGCAGCCTGTTAGATTTCCTAATATGGAGAAAAAGACGCCAATAGCAACTTATACGCGCATAAAGCCAGTTCAAAGGCCCACTATTCAAATGCCGATATTGACAAATCATTTTAACGGATTCAACAATGTCAATACATTTTTTAATGACAATATAAATTTGTCACTGGAAAGCCTTACACAGGTAATCTACACCTTACAAATATTATAAACATCAAAGTTTGTGCAGACAACAACTGGATGGGTTTTAATAGAAATATATTGCTTGTCTCACAATTTAGTCCACCATTTCCTCATCTGCAGTAACAATCTGTAAAATTATAATAAGCGTAAGCATAGCATTTAAACAGAATGAACGCCATATTAAAATAAACGCTTTGCTTCTCTTTCTCTCAATATAAATAGAGAAGGCATATTATACTATGGTGAGAGTGAGTGCATAATATTCCAAAACCCCTTCTTAAATCGGCCGAATCATACTACTTTACGAATTTGTCGGAAACGCGAAACCGATTTTAAAATAAAAAATATCACTACTACGATTTGTTCCACATTCAGTTTTGTACTTTCACACAGAATAACATAACATATATTCAGTTACAAATCATATTTATCTAAATAATCATTTTACAAATTGATGTAGGTTGTCAGATCAAGATGAAAACTATTCAGATTCAAGTTTCCTTGTTAAGGATGGTCCTCGGTTTTGCGTTGCCTGTGTGCGCAAGGCTTGGAGAGATAGCTAACTCTCATATTGCCTGATATCCCCGATTACGTGCCTGAAGGGCCAATCTGAGAAACAATGGCAAAAGCCTTTGGAGAGCAGTAACTCTCATCTTATGCCTTATGGGCCGATGCACCGGCAATCGATCCCCAGGCAATTTACAGTCCCCTTTAAAAGCAAGCATACTGGCGTGCTGACCAGGCCCTTAGCACCATTATAGATTTATTTTATTAATTCGTTACTTAAAATATTTATGTATCATCATCATCATATCAGCCGCAAGAAGTCCACTGCTGGACATAGGCCTCCCCCAATGATTTCCAGAATGACCGGTTGGAAGCGGCCTGCATCCAGCGACTCCCTGCGACCTTTGTCAGGTCGTCCGACCACCTGGTCGGTGGGTGTCCGACGCTGCGCTTGCCGGTACGCGGTCGCCATTCCAGAACCTTTCTGCCCCATCAGCCATCGGTTCTACGCGCTATGTGCCCCGCCCACTGCCACTTCAAAGAACTAATCCGCTGAGCTATGTCGGTGACTTTTGTTCTTCTACGGATCTCCTCATTTCTGATTCGGTCTCGTAGAGTAACACCGAGCATAGCCCTCTCCATAGCTCTTTGGGTGACCTTGAGCTTTCTTATGAGGCCCATAGTAAGGGACCACGTCTCTGAGCCGTAAGTCATCACTGGTAACACACATTGATTAAAGACTTTTGTCTTTAGGCACTGAGGTATTGCGGACGAAAAGACAGTGCGGAGCTTCCCGAACGCTCCCCAGCCGAGTCGGATTCGTCGAAAGACCTCGTCCTTGAAGCCGGAACTGCCTGCCTGGATCAACTGTCCTAGGTAGACATATTGGTCTACAACTTCAAGGGTGGAGTTCCCAACATAAACCGGTGACGGCGTAACATGGACATTCGACATGATCTTCGTTTTATCCATGTTTATTTTAAGGCCCACCTGCTGTGACTCCATTGAGGTCATTGAGCATGGTACTTAAGTCCTCCAGCGATTCCGCCATGACAACGATATCGTCGGCAAATCTAAGGTGAGTGATATACTCGCCATTAATGTTGATGCCAAGTCCTTTCCATTCCAGGAGCTTGAAGGCATCTTCCAAAGCAGCAGTGAACAGTTTCGGAGAAATGACGTCTCCCTGTCTCACGCCTCTCTGCAGTGGAATAGCCCTCGTGCTCTGCTCCTGTACTCGGACTGACATAGTGGCGTTTCTGTATAAACACTTCAACACTTCGATATACCGATGGTCAATGCTACACCGCTGGAGAGACTGAAGCACAGCCCATGTTTCGATCGAATCAAAGGCCTTCTCATAGTCCACAAACGCTAAGCATAGTGGCCGGTTATACTCCTTGGTCTTCTGTATA
Source organism: Elegia similella (assembly GCA_947532085.1). NCBI lineage: Eukaryota > Metazoa > Arthropoda > Insecta > Lepidoptera > Pyralidae > Elegia > Elegia similella. The sequence continues at coordinate 15,812,199 of OX383929.1, forward strand.
ACCTGCCGCAGCGTATGGATGTGGTCTATGGTACTGAAGCCTTTTCGGAATCCGGCTTGTTCGGGAGGCTGGAAGGCATCAAGCCTGTTAGCGAGACGATTCGTGATAACCCTCGAAAACAGCTTATAGACGTGGCTCAGGAGCGTGATGAGTCTATAGTTCTTTAGTAGAGTATTGTCACCCTTTTTAAAGAACAGAACCACCACGTCCCTGTTCCAAGCCTCTGGCGTCACGCCCTCGAGCAAAACGGAATTAAAGAGCCTCTGATACCGGCGTTCCGCCCGCTTTCAGAAGCTCTGCTGTGATTCCGTCTTCGCCCGGCGCCTTGTTGTTTTTGAGCTGTTTGAGGGCAATCCTAATCTCGTACAGGCTGATGTCCGGGATGTCTTCATTATGGTGTCGGGTTAGCTTGGCTCTAGGGTCTTTAGCCAGGCTGTCGATGGGTTTAGCAATTGAGGTGTAAAGCTGTCCGTAAAACTTCTCGATCTCCCTCAGTACCTCGGACCTTGTCGACGCTACTTTGCCGTCCCCCGTCTTCAGCTTTGATAATCGGCTCTGCCCAATAGACTCCACTCTTGCGAACACTTTGGAGCCTTTGTTCTGCTCAATCGTCTCCTTTATACGCTCGGTATTAAAGGAGCGAATGTCGTGCCGCAGAGACTTCTGGATTCGTCTATTGAGCCGCCGATGTACATCAGCATCTTCAGAGGTCTGCAGTACCATGGAGCGTCGTTCAGCCATCAGTTCTAGGGTCTGAGGAGAGATTTTTGTTTACGGCAGGACTTAAAAATCTTAGATCCCACCGATTGGACAGCTTCTACAAACCCATTGTTTAATTCGTCCACTGAAACGCAGTTGTCTAGGCATTTGAAGCGATTAGAGAGCTCAAGCTGGAAGATCTCATGGTTCTGGATATGGGCATGAGATGGTCGGATCGTAGACTTCATCAGCCGACCCCTCTCACGTCTAAGATCGATATTCAAGATGCCTCTCACCATTCTGTGATCGCTACCGATTTTTATCTTGCTGATCACGGAGACATCATTGAATATCTCTCTCCTAGTCGACATGATGAAGTCTATCTCCTGTTTCACTGCGGCCTGGCCCTTCCTAGTTGGACCTATCCAGGTCCATTTCCTTTGTGGTGGCTTCCTGAAGAAAGAGTTCATCGCAAAGAGTCCCTCTTTCTCCAAGAAGTCAGCCAACATATGGCCCCTATCGTTTCGATCCCCATATCCGAATTGCCCCACCCTGAACTCTCCGTCACTTCGTCTGCCCAGTCTCGCGTTAAAGTCCCCCATAAAATAGGTTTTGGAAGCATGTATGGCCCTACTGATGTCCTCATACACGCTTTCCACCTCTTCATCTGAGTATTCCCCGGTCGGCATGTATACCCGTATGACCTTCAGCGAGTATCTTTTAGATACTCTGAGTATAAGGTATATCACCCTGCTAGAAATACTTTCGATGGTTAGGACGTTGTTTACGAGGGACCTGTGGACGAGAAACCCGACACCATGCTGGGACTTTTTAAAGTCACCCTCCCGGTGATAGAGTAAGTTACCAGACTTCAGGGTTGTCGTGACCTCTCCCTCTCTTCGGACTTCAGACAACCCTACTACGTCCCATCGTAACCTACTCATTTCCGCTTCCACTTCCTCGACCTTTTCGTCAAGCCTCATCGTGCGTATATTGTGTGTTACCAGGGCCAGTTGTCGTCGGGGGTGGTAGCCGGGTCGTATCCGGGGATTCTTAGCACCCCCTGCCCCGCCGTTACCGTGACCGCTACCTAAGTCAGGAATAGCGGAGCTGCCGGAGACTGGGGGCTAGTCCTTCTTTTCATATTCATTGAGGGGATATTGCCATACTCACCACGCTTGGCAGGCGGGATAGCGAGCGCAGTTGTTTTTTTCTGGCTTTATGCACTTCCAACGCTGCTGCCCGTCGAAAGCGTTTTAAGCTAGGGATGGATGGGAATTGGCTGGACTTGGGAAATAGGAAAAAGGTTGTTGGGATACTACTCACTCGGATAATTTGGGGATGAGCAAGTAGCAGCTCGGGGAGTCGGGCGCGCGTACCCGAAGTCATATCTACTACCACCGGACAGGCAGTTGAGAATGGCACCCCCTGACCACGTCATTTATGTATCCTAAAATTAAAATATTGTTTTGTTTTTTAATTCTAGGGATTGGATATGGCAGCTGTCTCTTCAATCGGAAACAATGGGTTTCAAAATGATGATGTTGTATGTACTCCTGATTTCCCTCTGGAACCACTATGCGAGGTATTTATCCTTTTTGTTTGCATGTAACTTAAACCCTTATAAAAAAAAAAAAAAAAAGTTATTAGATATTTATCGTATTTTTCTTTAGTTTCACTATTATTTATTTTATTTAATAACAATCTTTAGATTGATATTAGGGTTCCGTACGATCGAGTAACAAAACGGAACCCTTGTAGGTTCACTCCTGTATCTATATGTCCGTCTGTCACAACCAATTTGCTCCGAAGGTACTCGACTGCTCGAGATGAATTTGAGTTACATAACCCCTTTTTAAAATTTGAGTAAGGTCGCAAATCAGAAAACTAAAAAATATTTTTTATCTATACCATGTTTTTCAATCTTGGCAACTATTAGTTACTACTTATTGCCAAAATTTGAAATTTATTTTAATCATCATTTTAAAATAAACAGTTTTTAAGTTATTCAACAAAATAGACAGAAATTGTCCATTACCCTATCACATTACTCTATACATTATCTCTGAAACTGCTGATCCTTAAACTAAAAAGGAATACAATGTATAGGTTTTAATTAATATGGAGATTATAGGAAAATCTTTGAAAAATTTATGGTCAACTTATGAGGTCCAATTTTGTATCGAACCCTCGCAAGTTAACTCGCCCTTGACATGTAATGTCTTATAAATCGATAAACGCCGGCTGTACGCACGAAAAAGCGTTGTGTTCCATGTGCAAACGAAAGCGCGGAACAAGCGATAGAGAGGCACGATCGGCCTAAGCGTTCGGCTTGTGTCGCATCTATGTCCCTTCCACCGTTCGTAAAATCATCGTCCGTAAACCGACTTTACAGACAGCCATTTTTTTTCTAGGAATTTACCTTGATATGCTGTTGTTTTTTGATCCTTTATACCCATAAAAATCAAAAAACAACGCATATCAAGGTAAATTAGAAGAAAACATCATATAATTAAACTATAAAAAGGCACTTTCGATCCAAGTAGTTGGACTTAACACAGCTGAAGGCTCTTTTTAGTTGTTTTAGTTGTAAATAGCCCGGCCCAGCCGCGTATTTGGAAACCTTATCAGTATTCAGAACCTCGATAGTTCTGAACTGCGGAAGCCTTCAAGCAACTGAATTCACTGTTTCATAGATTAAATGCTACCCTTGCTTTTAGTTCTGTGATGCGGGAGGCTTTACAAACATACTATTAGCGTTATGTTTATTAATTCCAAACAATACTTAGATTAGCCTGGCCTAGTTTTAGTTCTGTAATGCGGGTGGCATAACAAACGCAATACTGGCGTTAAGTGTATGATACCCAGCCTCTATTCTAAAATTTTGCTTACCTGGTTTTATAGTATGGGTAATAAAATAATAATAATTTGAACTTTCAAACCACAATTATCGGGAGTTGGGCAACACATTCTTGCCTATGTTTTTAAGGATTTAAGGCGTTTTTTTAGGACCCCTAAATAACTAGTAAAGACTCAACCAAATCCCCCGTTGCTTAAAATTTGTTTGTAAATTGAATACTAAACTGGAAACAATACCGGAATTCAGATCGTTCACAGCTCTGAATATCGGAACAGCTTAAGGCCATTTTCTGTGAATTTATAGTAGTAAACCCTACCGTACCTCAGAACTACCGGGGTTCTGAATACTGGAGGGGTTTCCATATACGCGGCCCAACCCTAGCACTGCCGCTTTCCGTACCCAGAGGGTGCCAACAGGATCAAATTATTAAGCCTCTTATGTCCTTCCGTTCGTCAGTTAAAGGGCAGTATCTTTGAAACCGTAATATACGGTATACACTTGAGAATATCACAAAATGTGGATTATATCTGTTGCCCTATAACAAATAATATTAACAAAATAAAATTAAAAATAGACAGACATCCCAACACGATCTTTGATATTTTTGGCATAAAAGCGGTTAAACACATGCACATGGAACTTTCTTTATGTTTGTCAACTTGAGTACTAAATTCACTAGACTGGTTTTATTGTTCTGTACTAGATATATTGAAATGCGTTTACGAGTACATATAGAATGCCGTACTATTTGCCATTGTTGCACAATGTCTACACACTTAAACAATATTTTTGCTACTATTGTTTTTATATTGTTATAGGTCACAGAGGACAATAATGATGACGATGTACAATGTATTACGCCAGGACCAGTGGCTGCGCCAAAGGTAAATACTACTCCACCGCCGCTGGTACCACGGACGCAAACAGTTATACCTGACGGCAGCACATCCGATAATATTATTCAAATGACAGAAAATGATGTCACAGTAAATGCTGCTACTGGAGGTTTGAAGTTCCGCGTTGACCCACAAACTTTGTCATCCAATAAAATGTATCGTTTGCCGGATGGTCGTATATTCGCTATTAATGCAAATCCGGCGATGCCAGGTGGTTATTCAGCTACTATTGTTGCTGTCACTGAAAATCTCCCTGGTAAAGTAGCACCTAAAGGTCCCACATACGCTGCCAAATTAAGTGCAGTTGGCTCTCAAAACACTTCAACTCCAGTTTCGAAGCCTAATCGGTCTACTAATCGTCCTATCAGAGGTCGCACGTCAAAATCTGCTCCTACAAATAGAGGATACAGCACATCGAGGTCGTTCGATTTAGATGTCCCTGTAGAGTGGTTTAGGTACAATCTCTTGGATGCAGTAGATTCTTTAGAATATTCACTATCAAGACTCAATAAGCTTAAAAAAGATGCAACTTCTATGCATTTACGTAGTCGGACTGTTCCTGAAATGAAAAATCTTCACAAAACACTGGATCGTTTGTTACACACCTCATCTACTAGATTCAATGAAATTCGAGAAAATTTGAATAAAGAAATGAAACAATACGTTATGAAAAAGTCAAACTCCAATATAAGCGAAGATGATGACGACGTTGAAATACTAAATGATGGAGATGACGATCCAATATTTATCGATGAGAACTCCGTTGAATCGGCTGTGAATGAGACAAACTGCGACGATAGCCATGAGGTGGACCTTACAATCGTTAGCAGTGATCACAATGATAGTACTGAAAATAAAAAGAGTGAAGATAATTCTAATAATGATCAAGATTCGTGTATTGTTAATGATGAGAAAAGAGAAAACAAGGATGATGCTTCTAACACCATTCCCAACATGGTCAATGAAAATGAAAATTCTAATGAAGCTGAAAAGAAAGAGGTCGAAAGTAATGAAGACAAGAATACCGAAGAAATTGAAAAAAATGAGCAAATATTTGGAGAGAAAATAAAAGAAAACTCTAATAAAATATCCAATATTGTAGATGAAAAAGAATCTAGTTCAAATGAGGATAGTAACATCAAAACTCCAGAAATTAAAGACAGTCCAAAAAAAGCAAGTAATGAGGAGACTGATAAATTGGAACATTTGAGTGTTGTTGAGCAAAATAATGATGTAGATATGGAAAAAGGACATATAGACATTTCACAAAAAGAAAACGCATCTGAAGGACAAGATAATAACGATGTCGAAATGGAAGAGCCAACAAAAGACAGTTCAAAAGAGGAAGATGAAGAGAAAAAGTTGTTGAATGATGATAGGACTGATATCGACAAGGATGGTGGAAAAATACAGGATTCCGAAATGAGTGATGAAATGATAGAAAATTTATTAAATGACGAAACAACAAAGGGAGAAATTCTTGGTACATAAATGTTTTAGTTTTTATGGTTTCATACCTTTTGATATAAGTAAGAATATATTGCAAAATATACAAATAGCTTGTAATATTTAGATTTAAGAATTATTATTATTACAGGCGTCTTGTTTCGGGGATGTTTTAGTAGATCTAAAATAAGTTAGTCTTTGCAGGAATAATTTGCATAAGCCATTTTGTTTCGAGGTGTTATTTAGAAATTCGCATTCCACATTCTTATAAAATTTTAGTTACAGACGACAAGTTTCCGGATAACCCTAATACACTAGTACCTAATACACTGGCTTTGTTTTATTTATGTATTTGGTATTCAGGGTTTTATATGTTGTTGCACTGATGTTGAATAAAAGATTTTTATATATTTGTGTAAAAAATGCACAAAAACCCTCCCAAAAACATGTTCGACATGGCTCTGTAGCTACAGTGGTATCCAGAATTAGTTTAGCTCACCCCCAACACTAAAAAGAATCTTAACTATATTTTTATGTTCCGTGCTGTGATGTTCGTGTGTAACTGTCTCGAGTGTAGACTCGAGACCGTTACAGAACGAGCTTTGGAAATGTTTTTAAGATGATTTTGAATATTCATTGTTCTGAGGTTTCCCATGAGAAATAGTTAAACACGTCTGACCTGCTTAAAAATGTTTTGTTCGGGACGATGTATGGACCCTACATGATACCTACTATCTAAGCCGTTAAAATCCGTGTCTACTGGTTGTCAAATATTATGGTGGGCCTTTTTTAACATCAGTGTGTCAGTTATTTACTTGGAATATATTGTTGATTTTGCATGTATGAAGGTTGAACACTATATCTAAGGACATGATGGTTTATGGTCACATGTAAAGCATATAAAAATCAATTAAGTACAGACGAAAAATAAATAAATGAATGAGCTAAGACTCGAAAAGTGTGGACACCGCGCGGTCAGACACGAACACATCGCTGTAGGGTAGGGAGGTATTGCCACATGATCGGCTTTGCGTTCGCATAACTTGTGCGGTCAGTGTCCACTCTTATTGCTTTTACTGGGTAATTAAGTAAAATATTAGGCACCTTTTTTACATATTTGAAGAGAGAATCGAAATGTCCCTCAGTATGTCAAGTGTCTTACCAGACACCCTAGATTAGTCGTTTTCTTTTTTATTTATCCGTAAGTCAATTGAATTTTAAATCGTATAATCTTCTTTTGCTTATAATAACGTTCGACCGGCACATAGTGAGTCATTGCAATTGTAACAAAATGAAGTCAATTCAGCAACACACCATTTGATGTAGTGAGCATGTTTAATCAAGTGATTAAACATTTTTTCATGAAATTTAATGTGCCGATTGAATTTCTTGTTTTGTTTTGTATTCATGAAAACCATTGTTTTATATCTTCATTTAAGTGTAATCTGTTAATATTATAGTACATACATATAGGTATAGTACCTATAGTTCATACATACTTATTATGTATGGATAGATAACAGTGAGAATAAATATTTTAAATCAAATTATGATTTATAATATATTTGGATTTACGATTATGGTGATGTCACACAAAATTTTAAGAAAACAAAAAGCTTTACCATCATACTTTAATATTTTTAACAACATCAAAGCCTCGTTTTTCCTACCTAGGCCGGAGCGTGAGTTTGACGTTTGGGCCAGTCCTATTTGGTGGACATTTTATTCAATTTAACTCTACTACAATCTATTTTTAATGATGAGGGGTTTTACCCGGCATAAACTTACCCTAAATAAAGAACAGTCATTGATAATTGCCACGTAAAATTTATGTCGTGTATTGCTCGTAGGTGCCTGAAGTGGGGGACATAATTTACATTGCTCACCGCAGAGGCGCCCATATTGGTAGATACATTTTAAAGGGGTCCTTTATATCGTCGAAACCCCGCACTGCGACCTAAAAGGTCCTTTACATCCGCCCCTGATTGTAACATTTAGAGGATACGAGTTTGACACAAGTCTCGTCGATAATACATAACGGGAATTGAGGATTTATTTAAGCTATGTATATTAGTTACGAGCATGTGACATTAAATTCCATCATTCAGCGGTTGACCACGATTAAACTGAGAATCTCGTTGTCGAAAACGTTTTTTTTACTAAAGACTAGTTTAAGTTGCTAAACTAATTGGCGCTGCCTTTTTTTTTCAAAACCGTTGACAAAACCAGTGTGTATGACACGCACATGTAAAATGTTGGTGGCTTTACATCGTGCCTGCCTTGCCAGATGGGTGACGTGTGGTTGATCAGAAAACATTTTAACTAATGAACCAACTTTTAATGTTGTAGATGCTGTCAAACATTAGTTGGAATTTTAATGTTATCCTTTTTTTGTTGTAGTTTAACGTTGTGTTGGAAATTAGAATAGTATTCATGTCTTATTCATGATATACTATATCTTACGTATGTCCTCTGCAAAGAAGAAATGAAGTAAATTACTTTTATTAAATACGAAATAGCTTTGGTCAAATAAGAGTGTGCGCGCAGCATTAAATGTTTAGCATTAATCATTCTGTGGTTTAGATTTAGGTGTTTATTTTTAGTAAGTACATAACAAAAACATAAACCTAGTGAATATGTATCTAGTAGTATAAGCCTTATCAAAACTTTTGTACATATGATTTATTAAGATTACGAGTTAATCTACCCTACAAATTATAAATTAGTGTTATTTGCAAGTTAGGTAACTATTTCATCGGCTATATTAATTGTTATTATAAATATGAATATCAAAAATAATGGGATATTTTTGCTTAAATACAACAATTACTGTATCATAATGTAGTATTATTTATTATTAGTGTTCCGTAGGACCGACTGAGTAAAGAAACGGAACCCTTATAAGATCACTCGTCTACTCCAAATCTACTATCCCAATTACGTTAAAATTTGGCAAACTTATAGATTTATGTGGCGCGAATACAAACATGTTGCGTAAGTAAATAAAATAATTTGAGAGTTTAGGGGCTCTTTTGGGGGTCGCAAATTAGAAAAAATTAAAAAAATGTAAACCATAGGTATGAGTTATATTTTTTCATTATTTTAGAATCCATTAGTTTTATCCAAAAAAATGAGTATCTAGATAGAATATATCCGAAACCGAAAAAAAATTAAACGATGTGTATTTTAATTACTGTATATTTTAATACCTGTATAATATAAAATTACATTCATGGTTCGGGACTCGGGACCCTTTCCACGCGAGTTCGACTCGCACTTGTCCAGTTTTTTCATATTGTTGTCACAGCAGTAATGTTCAGCTTGAGCGAGTTTCATCTTTTTCTAAGTTGATAATAGCAAATAAATTGAAATAAGAACACGATTGGCAAATTTTAATCAAAAACAGGTTTTGCTGAGCTTTAAAAACCATTCAAATCAATGCATCACGCCGCAGTTCAATTTTCAGTTTTATGCAGGTCTTGGCATACATGGTCCAATTAGCGGCACCCATTGTTTTATTTATTTATTATACTCCTAAATCAAGTCAAAACATGTAAAACTATACTTCGCAGGTAATTAACTTCTAGTATTTGTTTTTTTATATTGCATTAACATCTATAAATTAAGAGAATCGTTTAATACCGCCAAAATTGCCACATTTGGCGATAATCAACAATTTAATTGATCAAATGCAAAATAATGAAAGTATAACAAATATACTACAAGTAATTTATTACGGAAGTATTGTATAGTATTAGATGTTTTATAAAAGAAATTAAAAGATGGCGCTAGCGGCTCATGTAAAGATAAATAAGGGGTTTTCCGTTTTCTCATTTTGTGGTACAGAACCCTAAAAAAGAGTAGTTGCGTGCTTACTGACTTCGTTGTTGTTTCTTTTATAGACCGTCGTCCCAACGCAATTTTCTGATGTATTGTATAAGGTAGTGTTTGGAGACTTTAATATATGGATGGTTATTCGTTAGTTTTTTTTTTTTTTACTAAATATTGGATTAGGCATTTGTCTCCCAGTTGTGACACAGTGGGCAAGTGCTTCCTGAAACCGTCACATAAATTGATTCAAACTGCTCAGAACAAACTGCCGATCGTACTTAAGATTTCAACATATTCACTTCTCCATATTTATAAACAAATTTTAAAAATTTCAAACTTCTATATCCTATACAAGTATGCTTCCTAACCGGATGTAAAAAAAAATGATATTTATGCTCATTTTGAAGTGCCCATCCATGTATTATAGGCTCCAAACACTATCTTATACATCAGAAAATCGCGTTTGGACGACGGTCTATCATATATGTACTTGTTTGTTATCTTGGTAATTTCGTTTCGAATTGTAACAATTTACTGTATACATCTTTGACATAAGCGCATTTTGTATGTAATAAATTTAATAAAACAGAAAATATCTTTTTGTTTTAGAATTGTGTTAGAATTTGGATAAACTAAAAAACTATAAACCCGGTAAACTAAAAAACTATAACCCGTATTTATAATAATTTGCATTCCGTCAATTTATCGCCTAGCCGTGTGGTATCCGACAGAGTAGAATAGGACCACTCCAAGTCTTCCCGTGGATATCGTAGAAGGCGGCTTAGGAAATACAAGCTAAACAAAGGTTTTTAACATCTGTGAGACCTCTCCAACCCGTTTGGCCAGCGTGGAGAGTGTAGGCCAAGTCCTCTGGTTACTCTGGCCAAGTATGGCTCTAGTCGTACAGAGACGGTCGTGCTCCTGTAGTGGACCTGATGATAATGATGACAAGGTCATTTGTAAAACACTAATAGCCTCGCAGGACTAGATAGCTAATATCATAAGTGGTTAAGGCTCGCCTGGAGGCGAAAACTTCCATACAAAAGGCGAAAGCGTCTTGCGGCGATATTTGAAAATTTTAAGCATTAAATCAATTAATATCATCATAATCTCTGTACGTTCCTATACAGCTTGATTAAAAAATCAATGGTTTAAAAACTATAGGCCTCTAAACATCGGTATTTTAGCATCATCTTTAACCCCAATTTGGAGGTAAATAAATACCATTATAAACATGAAGATTCCAATATTATTCACTTGCGTACGTAGTTTAGTTACTCATGCGTGCTAATAACATATTTTTACGTAAGTTCATGGAATAGTTTTCCCAAAATTCCTTATATCCTAAATACGGAAGGCGCATTGAATAAAGTTCCGGATTTAGTTAAAATCGTCGTCTCATCTCGCTCGGTCGCGTAGCGTCCCCGTTTGATGCAGGTGAAACAGCATTTACCCGATAATATGTCTATTGCCAAGTTTGCGCGGCTATCCAGTCAACTCTTATGGTAAGGCGTTAGCCTTTTGACTCGGGGTCGTGGTTCAATTCCCACGGGAAGCATACTTTGTTTAGCTGTTTCCAGTTTGGTTAGGACATTGCAGGCTTGAATCACCTAATTGTCTGGTAATAAAGATGATTCCGTGCTTCGGAAGGCACGTTAAGCAGTTGGTCCCGGCTGCCATCTGGTAGTCTTTAAAGAAACCACGTCAGAAGCCGAGAGGCTGTTCCGAATAACTCTGACACCAGGGTGTGTATGGTCGATTGACCGTGTCACCTACACGAAATGATGATCATAAGTCATATAAGCAACAACGCATGTTGAAAAAAAACCAACTTATAGATTGTTTTTTTTTCGAGTGTGTAAGTGGCCAACACTGGTGTTAGATTTTTCAAGCTTGTTCTGTGTAATGGAGGATTTTTTTTTTTAAATCGGTCTAGAAGTTTCTGAGCCTATTCAATGCAAACAAACAAATCTTTCCTCGTTATAATATAGAAGTGTAGATTATATTTATTAATTAATAATTGCGGCTACGGCAATCTCTTGACTTCATACGACATTTAATAAAATTGAAATGGATACTTCGAAGCAATTGCTTCATTTATTTTAAACATATTTTACAAAAATGCAATTAATCGTCATTAAAATAACTATTTTAATTAATACATAGTAGGTTATCAAAAGACATGTTAAAAAGATAAAAAGCACAAATTATATCACAATTCTGAACTTATTACTAGAACATTAAATGTTAAAAAATATTATGCTAGGTGAAAACCTACTTTTAGCGTGACTTACACAGAGACACAACAATAACAATGAATATAAAGCTGGACTCAATATCGGAAATGGCCTTTTCTCGATCGCTCTTCGTGATATACTCGCATTGGTGAATATGTGCCATTGGAGCCTCCATTCGCGTTCAAGCCTGTGAAATTTAATGAGGGTAAGTTCATTCTGTTACTTATTGATATTCAGCTAGTTTTCTCTTACTATACCTTTAGCATTTAGCTGTCCATCCACAGTGCAAGCTTTAAAATGATTGATGCACGAAATTAATATCAAATAAAGCACATTTATCAGTAGATACCTAACATTTCAAAATTTTAATTTTGTTTCTAATTAAAAATTACATGTATTATGTAATGTTTTAATTTAATATTTTTTAAATCTTTTGATTTACGAAGTCAATTTTAAAATCATTGAATCTGCAAAATTATACAAGAATCAAGCTTACAGAACGCTTATGACTCGCAGATGAGTCTCGCAGAAATGAAAGGCAATAATTGTAGGCAGTAATTGTATGCTGCGTAAAATGTAGCTATTATTAACAGCTCTATAATTAAAGAAATAAATAGAAAGTAGCGAAGCTCTTTTCATAGAACTTGGCGTGGCAGTTTATCTAGCAGCGGAGCGCGTTAGGCTCAACCATAGAGATAAAAGGCTCAACTTATATTGCCGCAGAATCGAGGCGAATGAGTACCGCTTCTATAAATATGATAACAAAGTTCAAATTTGTACGTATGAAGAAATAAACGTACGCTTGGGGTTGCGCGACTTCCAGAAATTCTAGTTTTCTTTTTGCTCGCATTTGAACTTTATTGGGATATGTACATACCTATAGTATAGAGGCGATTGTGCTTCGTGAATTTCTTAAAATTCCCTTCTATTTCGCGTCAATATAAATTATAAGGCTCAATTCATACAGAATTTCAAGAAATTTACAGAGTACAACGGCCTCTATGAATATGGCAATAAAGTTAAAATTAATATGAAGAAATAAAGGGACGTTCGAAATCGCGCGCACTCAAATCCATCGAACATTTTTTGTTGACTGCAATTTGAACATTAGTAGATACATATAGAGGCGATTGTGCTCTGTGAATTTCAATGCCCCTCGATTCCGCGTCAGCAATTAAGGGCCCGCCATAGCCCAGGCGGTACACACGCGGATGGTCTAAACGCGTAGGCTACTTTGAATATTTTCGTTTTTAAAGAATATTCAAGGGTTATTCGAAAAAAAAATACATGATGGCTGCCTTATCTGTAATGCAGTTATAATCAAAAGTTTCAAGGTTAATTTTAATGTATTTGTTCAATACTGCTGTATACCGAGTAAATTAGACGTGATTTGGAGGCAACTTTGCAAATTTTTTCTATCGAGAAAATTTAACGCAATCGTGTTATTGAGTACCTAAGATAAGTTAGTCCTGAACTTTGCTGCATTTGAATTTCAACTTGAGTATTTTATCATTGATATTACAGACAATCATGCAAAGCAGTGTGAGGTAGTATGAGCCCTTAAGCCTTAGAATGATGAATGATGGTACCTTGCAGAAGATGTTGCGGCGGGGCCATGGGCTGAGCCGCGCAGCGCGGCGCCAGCAGCAGGTGGTAGAGCGCGAGGTACAGGGCGGCCGCCACCAGCGCCACCACGCCCAGCGCGCGGTACACGCCGCGCTGGGACTCCAGCGACGTGGGCTCGGCGCGCACCAGCCCGCCTATGATCGCGCCGATGCACCTCCCTGATAACAAGGTCATTCATGTCAAAACAGCTTACACGAGTAGAATAGGTATGTATGAGTGTGTGTGGCAATATTAGTTAGCTAGCTCCGTGGCGCAGCGGTCAACACGCCAGCCTGTGTCACGAGAGTGCCCGGGTTCGATCCCCAGCCAGGTCAAGATGGAAAATGATCCTTTTCAGATTGGCCTGGGTCTTGGATGTGTATTTGTTATAAAATATAGTATCGTTGAGTTAGTATCCCATAACACAAGTCTCGAACTTACTTTGGGGCTAGCTCAATCTGTGTGATTTGTCCGTATATATTTATTTATTTATTAGCTGTGATGTGAGATATCTATCCTCATATTTTATTACCGACTACATATTTATAGTTCCTTTTTATTTGCACCTAAATAAATTACTTGTGACTAGCTGGCGGGCGGAGCCTATCGCGTCTATGTCGATCTAGGGGACAGTAGAATTTCCTAGAATGAAACGTACCCTATGTCCTTCCCCGTGCCTCAAACTACCTCCATACCAAATTGATTCAATGGTTGAAGCGTCATAAGTGACAGACAGACAGAGTTACTTTCGCATTTATAATATTAGTATGGATCATATGGTGGATAATTAGACGATACTAGTAATTTGCCCAATCAATAATAACTAATAAGTTTGAAAAATTCAGTTTGGCTTATGCTGATCAAATACAATAGATAATTGTGATATTCCTTTTCAACTTTTTGTACTAGTGAGGTGTTTAAACTCACCAATGCAGAAGTGTGCGATAACAGGCAGCGCTTGTCCAGTAGCGGTGTATTTGCGAGGCACGAGATGCCTGAAGTACAGCATAGCGGTTACCCATACTAGACTCATAGTAAATATCTCCAGGATTTCACACACGACAATCCAGTTGTAGTCAGTGCCGTAAGCGAGACCTAAAAATAATAGTGTAATGCATACAACGTGGTACAAAGTACATACATAAACAATACAAGTTGAAATACAACGTGTTAATGAAAAAGCGAAAAACCTGAAATTACTTTCTTCAGAATCGAGAATAAAATCGATTCCATAAATAAAAAATAAGGATCAAATTTAAACAAAAAAAAATATTTTAATTACGTGACCAAGATCGCCCGTTATTACCATGTACTTTCAAAACTAATTTGCAAAAAACAAGGAAACAAAAAACCTAATATCATCGAAAGTAATCCACGAAAATTAAATTTTATAATTTTATGTACCTGATTCTTTTATAAAAAAAATAAGTTGGGGTGTCTGAGGTTTAGCGCTTTTGAGTTTCATAATAGGAAAGAATAGCAAAAAGACTACAAAATGATGTTTTCATTCATTAGTCTCATACCAGTGTACCGCAGACAGTAGAATGTGAAGGCGGTAATGAAGACATTGGAGTGTCCGATGTAGTCCACCAGTGCCTCGGCCCACAGCAGTGCAGGCACAGCCGGCAGGGCACCCACGGTCATCGTCAACCCCACTTTGGTCCCCGTGTCGTCAATTTGTGCCAAGGTTTCGTTCAATTCCGATTCGAAGATGTCTTTGATGGTCCTGTCGAATTTACAAAATGTCTATGTGTATTTGTTGTCTTACATCTTAATACCATCAGACTGACGCTAAATTCCATGAATATAGGAATATTCCTTAAATTACCTATTTGCTCACATAATTAGGTACGTGAGCGGAGCTGCATGCGAAACCTAGTTTGTAATAAAACAGCGGGTGCGAGTGTAATCGTTGGTTTCAAATCATTTTAAAGTACCTACCTAAGGTGATTTGATATGGATATGGAGTATTTCCAATAAAAATGCATAGAATGCAAATTTTTCTATGAATATATAATATATATTGTTTTAAATTTTGTAGGATTCCGTACTAAACAAGGAACCCTATACTTGTGCTATGTCGGTCTGTCGGTCTGTCCACGGTTTAACTCTGAAACTTATATAAATACTAGAGAACTGTAATTTGGCATGCAATATAAACCATATATTAATCACGCCGACCATATCGTGATATCAAAGTTCAATTTTTGTTGTAACTAAGATAAACAAAGTTTTGCATTATTCTAAGCTACATTATGTGCAACTATGAAACCCTACAGTGCGCGTGGCCCAACACGCACTTTGTCGGTTTGTTTGATACTTCATAGTTACCCCTAATAATTAGTATAAGTTCCTCCGTGGTCCAGTGGTTAAGGCGTTTGCCTGTAGACCCGGGGGTCGTGGGTTCGATTACCACGGGAAGCATACTTTGTTTAGTTGCTTTCAATTTGGTTAGGACATTGCAGGCTTGAATCACCTGATTGTCTGATAATAAAGATGATTCCGTGCTTCGGAAGGCACGTTAAGCCGGTGGTCCTGGCTGCCATCTGGTAGTCGTAAAAGGAACCACGTCAGAGGCCAAAAGGCGGTTCCGAAGACTCTGACACCAGGGTGTGCATGGTCGATTGACCGTGACACCTACTCGAATTGATGATGAGTATAAGTTTGAATAAAAGCAATTACCAGGGCAGGTAGGAGTCGATGCCGCTCCACAGCACGCCGAGCAGCGTGACGACAGCGAACACCGCCGCCGTCTCCGCGCCGTACCGCCGCACGGCGTTCATGGGCAGGGCCAGGGCGCCCGTGGCCGTGTGCCACCACCACTCGGGCGTCGACAGTGGCATGTGCCTGCAAAATGCTTCGGTAAGATGTCTGAACACTAGGTAAGGTCGCATGCAAAAGTCCATATAGAAGTTGCGTAAAAAGTAGTGTGCAGCTACAGATACTATTTAAAAATAATAGCAATTTCAACCTTAAACATAAAATATATATGCCTACCTAATCTATGCAATCGATTTTCACCTTAAGCTATGTATGGACTTTTGCAGGTGACCGTACATAGACTAAGGGATAGACAGAGCCCGGGTCTATAAGACCTAAAAGTCACGTTTAGCATATCGGTGGGCGTGTAGGTGGCAAACAAAATTAAAATATTGATGGGTTAAACCGCATCGCCTATTAGCATGGTTTTTCAGGTTCCGTGAACACTAGGTAGATACTCATAAAATTGTCCTCTCTTAGTACAGTAGGTAGTTAATATTGGAGTCACCGACAAATCAGACCTGAAAGTCAACGCAAGATTTATCTCTCAAAAAAGGTTGTGGGCACGGCGTCCCTAAGACCAACCTTGCATGGACACGTGTGCATTGATCAAAGTTTATTTTACTGCTCCAAGTTAATTTATCTACTTATTACTGAAAAAACCGGTTTCAAGGTAGATTTTAGGACACTTTGCATACCTACTTAACTTTTAAAACACATCTTGAATTAGGTTATGGGTATGCCCACCGAGCCTTCTATACTGTATCCGCGCCTGATTCAATGCTAAGGAAAGGGTAATAAATTCCGATTCTTTTAAATAAGCAGGGGATGATTTTTAAATACTTGATAAACAGACTTATAAGTGGGTGTATTATTGCTGATGACTTGACCGTATAAGATAAAGACATAAGGTATCTGCTGCGATTATTTCCAATTGCCAAGCTGTGATAGGCACCTGCGAAGTAACCTGTACCTATTATAAACATTGCGTGTGCTACTTTTATTGGCTGTCTGCACGCAAACACCCCTAATGTATTCACCCAAAATAGTTTTTGGGCTAGTATTTTTTCGTAAAACAAGGGTGCATGCATGTTCCCAATATACCTTATTTCTGTTTCCTAAGTTACGTAGTTGATCAATTTTTTCTTTTCATCTTTTTCGCCATATAGGTACATTCAGAAAATAGGGTTAACGAACGGCGATCAAATGCCCTAAATGGCCTAAAATATTGTCGTTTTGTTTATTTATGCTAACCTACTTTTATCAAATGAACATTACGCATGTGAAGCAACCGAGATTGCTTCACATGTAAAAATTTCGGTCGTTCAAATGCAAGGTATCAATTGGGTTGGGTGACCTCAGGTGGCATAAAAATATCTCGGGCTCCTCCTTACATCGGAAGGCACGAGCCATTTTGGCCCCGGCTGATATATTTGATGGCAGTTGTCAAGGTTCAAGTATATCAAATGCCTTAAGGCCGCTTGAACAAGCTAATACCAGTGTAGTGAAGATCACTTACACACATGAAAAACAAGGAAACGAGCTTAGGTACATATCGCAAAGAGATATGTTAAATAAACTGTAAGAAATTTATAATCGGATACTTACTTATCGAACAACAGTATTAGAGCCCCAATCACCATGAAGACGGCGTGCATGATGAAGGGCACCAAGTAAGGATTTTCAGGCATGGAGTCTTTAGCCAATCCGGCAAGGGGTGGGAATATTGCCAAGCCGAGGGTTCCGAAAGCGAGCTGCCGCCCCACGTCTCCACGACCCAGGGAAGTTTCCCTCGTAGCTATGACGCATGCGGCGCCCAGTAACGCCAATCCCGCACTGGGCCAGATATCTGCTAGCACTCTGGAAATGTAATTTTATTTAATAACTACCTGTGCCCGCGACTCCTTCTCGTATGTGGGGCCCCGTCTTATCATAACTGGAGAAAATTATATTTAAGTAGCCTATCTTGTGTTTTGTACGTCATTGTTTATCTACCAAGTTTCATAAAATTCAGTTAATTTTAAGAATTATGGAGAACATAATTCATAATTCATTTATTCACTTACATACATTCATACTGAAAAAATCTAAAAAAACCTCAATTTAATATCAGTATAAGAGCTGTTAACCACGATATATCCGAAAACAATGTAACTTACTCCATAACCAACCCTTACAGATTTATTATTAGTATAGATATTGATTGATGATCATGTGATCGTCAATTTAATATCAGTATAAGAGCTCTTATACTGATATAACGATATCAGTATAAGAGCTAAAGCTCATATACTGATATTACGATCACACATACGATATCTCCGAAAATAAAGTAACTTACTCCATGACCAAGCCTTACAGATTTATTATTAGTATCCATCGATATTGATATTGATCATGTGCTGCTGCTATACGAGTATGCTTCGAGTGAAGGCAGGAAAATTTATATCCCCAACTATATTAGCTTGATACTTTGAGACAGTGGCAAAGAGCTAACCTCAAAACAAAGTAGGCGCTGAAGGTGAAAGCAGGGTCGCCAACCACCCGGCGGCACTCCGCGTCTGCCAACACGCCGTCCGGCTCATCGTACGGGTCGAGTACGAGGCAGCGCACGGCCGGCCGGCAGGTCTCGCCGCGGTAGCTCAGCTCGCGCTGCAGCTCTGCCAGACGCTGAGGAGGCACCACGCATTTTGATGGACCACCTGAAACACAGATTGCACCATTTGACATAGGTATCAAATTTTTTATTTTTTTTTTCAAAGAAAGATAAAAACAACGCTCAAAGATTCTATCGGCTCGGTATAAGGCAGGGATTCTTACAATTTGTATTTATTGGGCTAAGGTGAATGGGAAGTCAAATTTTGTAGTGCATTATAAATATTTTTACAGGTGCTCCGGTATTACCAGGCAGGATACCGTCAATGAAAGCTTACTACTTGGTACTTGCACTGTGGTGGCTAGCACGAGAATTATAAGACAAGATTGAATTGAAAAATACTTCATATGGTGAGTTGTTGTACTCTTTTATAACCCCTTTTTAAAATATGTTATTTAATTTTAACTGAAGTAAAAAACTTACTAGTCTTGTAAGTGCACCAGCCGGCGTCTGATGTGGAATTGTCTTCGGGCATTTCTGGGGCTAGCAGAGACAGTGGTAGTCGCAGCCGAGCTTCGTGTTGCATGTACACGGAGCATAGGCCTTGATAACACAGGTGTGGCGGAAACTCTTCGAAACTTTCGTCGTCGTCATCCGGAAAGTTCTCTAACGGCCACTGTACCAACGAATAACAGTTCAAAAAGGTATCATTTATAAAAACGATGATTCAATTTTGAGATATTAGTTGGGAACCCCACAAGGTTGCCATTTTGAACCGCCACAAAGAATATAAGATATAACTGCGAAAATACTTAATACGGGCAATTTTTACATACGGAAGTATTAGCGATGGTAAACACAGGCGCCGGTGTCGTCTCGTTGGTGATCTGCGAACTGGCAAAGGGTTCCTTCACCCACATCATGTCGTCGTCTGCGCAGCCATATTCACAGGCAGTTAATGCTAGCACACCGCTCTGAAATACGTATATTGATTAATGTCTGAACTCATATCTATATACTTACGGAGAATGACATAGAATAGGAGTCACAAGAGGCATTGGGTGCCTTCAATAATTTACGTTGATTTTTAAACACCTCATTGTCACAGATTTCCCCTTAATGTGACATCACACTTTTATTAAAGTATAAATTTAAAAATCAATTACGAAGAATACCCACTTTTCGAAACTTGTATGACCTTCTCCTAATGTGACGTTTATGGATGGCCATTAATAATTTTGAGAAAATAAAAGATATTTATTTAGGTAGGAAATATGGTATGGTAACTTATGTAAATAAATAAAATAATAAATAAATATATACGGACAAATCACACAGATTGAGCTAGCCCCAAAGTAAGTTCGATACTTGTGTTATGAGATACTAACTCAACGATGCTATATTTTATAACAAATACATATATAGATACACATCCAAGACCCAGGCCAATCTGAAAAAGATCATTTTCCATCTTGACCTGGCCGGGGATCGAACCCGGGCACTCCATGTCGCAGGCTGGCGTGTTAACCACTGCGCCACGGAGCTGTCAAATGTAAGGTTATTGTGTCTTGATAAGGACATACATAATTTAGCATTATTGATCGCGATTGAAGCTGCAGACAAAACGAGAAGTCACTGATTGATTAATAATGGCGCTTATGGACTTACATTATCGCGCGGATCCCTATACTTATAGGTATATAGGTACGAAGCTACATTAATAAGAATTTTCAGAAAACGGCTTTAAGACTAGTGATGCAACGAATACGAATATCAAGCTTACTATTCGGCGAATACGAATAATTCAACAAGGTAATTATAATACACTGCAGTTTCTTTAGTACGATATATAATAGTTAAAAACTACTTCCAATTTTTTGTTTAAAAAGCCGTCTATAACAGTAGTTCGAAAATTGCCCTAGTTCGGTCAACTGGACTAATAAAGTCCGCTTGACCGAACTAGGGCAATTTTTGGGTGCACAACACTTGCAACTTTCAGGCATTAAGCGCTTTCAAATGAAACGAGTAACAATTGACAATTCGACAAGTGAGTCGGGTTAGTTAAGGGAATCGTCGTTATTAGATTGCGTAGTAGGTGTGTTGGATACACGGTGCACAGCCAAACCGTAATTTGCATTACGTTCAGTTTTATATTTTTTTCAAATTCGTAATATTCGGCGTAGACGAATATTTGGTAAATACTTACTATTCGGCGAATACGAATATTCGTATTCGTTGCATCACTATTTAAAACCTCGATTTTGCCGTGGTCTTACTGTATTTTTAAAGATAAGTATAGAATAAATTATGAGTCCTCTTATTGATGACTAGCTGTTGCCCGCGGCTCCGCCCGCGTTAATGTCGTTCCATTGGAAACAGTAGAAATGATAAAAAATCCATACAAACCCCTCCCCCTCTGCTTTTTCCCCTTAAGGGGGAATAATACATTTCACCGGCATAGATCTTTTTTAATTGTAATCTAGAACGTATGTACTTATTTTAATACTTCTAAGTCTCGAAATGAAAAAAAAATCCATACTAACTTTACTCCCCTATTTCGTCGGTTTTACCTACATACATCTTTTTAATTGTAATCCAGAACGTCCAGAAATGAGAAATTGTCCATAAAAACTTAAGCCCCCCTAATGTTGCCCCTTAAGGAGGGGATTTTATACATTTCACCTACACAGATCTTTTTAATTGTAATCGAGAACTTACATAGTTACCTATTTTTATATTCTAAGTCTAGAAATGGAAAAATTCCATACAAACTTTATGCCTTTTTTCCCCCTTCAAGGGAGAATGTTGTCTGGTTCACCTAAACAGATTTTTTTTAATTTTAATTGAGAACTTGTGTACCTACTTTTAAAACAGTAAGTCCAGAAATGAGAAAATTCCATAAAACTTCACCCCCTTTGATTTTCTAAAAATCCTTTCTTAGTGCTCATTTACATCATAAAAAGAATCCCTGTGCCAAATTTCAAGTTTCTGGGCACAGTAGTTTCGGCTGTGCGTTGAAATATAAGTCAGGTTTGCCTTTGGCCCGCGGCTCCGCCCGCGTAAGTGTCGATTTCTCAGGAACAGTAGAATTACCCGGAATACATTAGTTAATGACTTTCAATGACACACCTTAATATTGAATAACTTCAAAAACGGAATGCTTCATACTAACTTTGCATCCCCGTTATATAATTAAGGGATGATTTTTGAGAAAAATATTTTACTCGTGTTTCATGCCTTTCAGTAAAGAACCTTCATGCTGAATTTCATTCGACTAACTTCAAAAATGGTTAAGTTTCAAACTTACTTTGCACCCCTATTTTACTCCCTTAAGGGATGATTTTTGAGTAAAATATTTTACTCGTGTTTCATACCTTTCAGTAAAGAACCTTCATGCTGAATTTAATTCGAATAACTTCAAAAACGACAAAGTTTCATACTAACTTTGCAACCCGTTTTACCCCCTTAGAAGATGAATTTCCAAAAATTATTTTCTTAGTGCTCCCCTACGGTATAAAAGGAACCCCTGTGCAAAATTTCAAGTTCCTCACCCTTATAGTTTAGGCCCTACGTTGATATGTCAGTCAGTCAGCTTCTCCTTTTTTTTAGTATGGATTACTATGGATAGTATGGATAGGTATAATGCTGTCGTATAATGATGATGAATTGACTTTGGATTTTAATTTTCTTATGTCACTTATTATTTTATTTTATTTTTGCTATATGTTTGCAGGCAAACTCATGCCTTGAGTTCATTCAAATGACGATAACTTTTTTTTTAATGAACCGATTTTGATGAAACAAACTTTAAATGTTTTGCTGAGTTAAAACAAAGCAATTGGTGAAAGTTTGAAGTAAATCGGTTCAGTATTTTCGGAGATAATCGTGATCATATATACAGACAGACAGACAGACAAGAAATTCGAAAAAAAATTTTGCTTTCTATTATTCTTTTTAAGTGTCCCTCTATCCATTTTAGTCAAAAATTCTAAATGTACAGACAAATTATTTTTACTGTTTTATTATATGTATATAGATAGATTACTGTTTTATTATATGTATAGATGATGTCATTGTCTGAGAACTTTCAATAGGTATTTTTAATAAAATTTCTTCCTCGCTAGATACGCATTGATTTTAATTTTTGAAATTGACAAGGTTTGGTTGAGGCAGATTCTATAAAACAAAATTCCCTGATGTGATGATGAATACATCCAGATCCAAACCCATCTCGATCGGTTTATAAAATTTTTACATGAAATAAAAAACATAAATTTTATAAAAATCCATACAGTATCTTTTGCGTGATGGAATAACATCTTCACTTTATCACAAACTTTCACATTATACCTAGTATCAAATGATTCCCTTTTTACTGACATTGAAAAGAAAACAGTAATACCAGAGCATCAAAAAATATAAGTTAATTTCTATAATTCTGCGCTCATTCTCGCAGGTGTTCTTTTTTATCATGACACAGCTATAGCCACAGCCATGGCCCTGCTAAGTGGCCATGTTGGAACTGGTTTAGAGACTTTAAAGCGAGCAAATAAACAATCGCGTCGGCTGACCCCGAATCCGCGTTATTGCAGAGACTCACGAACCTTCTCGCCCGACCATCGGTTGCATCGCATGTCCTCCTTGCACACCTCTTGCATGACATAAGCGCTCTCATTGTCACACATGAACAGAACATTTGGTCTGCGCGCCTGGAAAAAAGATAACGTTACTTGCATTACTTACTAAACATTATATGTATATTAGGTCTGCCTTCTGTGGGTATGCCCATAATTTTTAAATATACCTAAAATTTTGTAACATACCTATACACATAGGTGTTAAGGTAATAAATGTTGAATTTATGTTTATATTTCTCGTAACCTTGTTTTTAATATTATCAGCAAAGGTCTTAAAGGCATCGGTAGTAAGTAGGTAACTTATGAGTTATGACGTCAGATAGAACTTGGTCGATCTTGTCATATTCTCGCAATGATGTCACGTAGATGTATGTACGAGCGTATAAAATGCTTATAAATATAAATTTATTCAGTATATTTATTTATACGGTAATACTTTTAGACAATATGGAATCCACGATCGTACCTCATGGCGCTCGGCTGCAGGTACAGTCAGTAACAATGTGTAAAAGAGAGCACTAAGTATAAGGCACACAGCGGTAGTTATCCTGAGCAGGCGGCCAGAACCGCTAGGTCCCGGTGCTCCACCTGTTGACCCTCGCCCCACTGACAATCTGGAACAAAGACGTCGTAAGTGCTTATTTCGAAACACGGAGTAATGTAGGTACATGCACCATACATAATAAAACTTATTTCCGATCTAATCCTCCAAAAATCGATAATGTTGACGAATTTCGTCATTCGTCAACATTATCGATTTTTGGAGGATCAAATGCAATTAATAAAAAAGCTTCCCATTTAACTGTAGATGAATGTTCTGTCCCGATGAGTCAATAAGCTCTCTCGCGAAAGTCGCAAACGCAACACTTCCAAATTCAAGTTCTTCTCTTTTTTTGCAAAACAAAACTAATAGGAGAAAGATTTTTTAATTTGTAGACGCACTTATTATTCCTTTAACTTTAATTGTATAAGCGATAAATTAAATTAATTTATTAGTATTATTTATTACTTACTTATCGATAAAAGGTCCAAGTAAAGCTGGACCAAGAAGGGCGATGCACGGCGCGACGGCTGATATGAGTCGAGCTTCTCCTCGGTCCAATCCCAAGGACAGCATGTGCAGTGGCAGGAATGGGAATATACAGCCCACGCCTACAAGGACAAACCATTAAACTGGCTTTTGTATGCAAGGCACATTTCAACTCAGTCGTAAAATTAAACGATATAACGAGTCGTGAGTTCATCGTGATAAAAGTATTTTTAGAAATTACTCTTAAGTTCATGTTAAACGCTATTATCTCATCATCGTTATTATTGAAGGAACTATGAGTCGCATATCTTCATAATAATAGCAGAGGTCGCTGGCAATTCGGGTCATATTTGAATTATCTTATTTATATTTGATAATGATAACATATTATCACGTCCTATTCCTTTACGGAGTAGACAGAGCTTAGGTTTATGAGACCTAAAAGCCACGTTTATCATGTTGGCGTAAAAGTGAAAAATGGAATCAACTTAGTGATGGGTGGTTAGTCGCATCGCACTACTAACATGATTTCTCAGATTTTTAGCCAATTCCCTCGATCAGCTTTCATGATCTGCGCGGGAAGAGAAGCAGCTGGTACATTCTACGTTTTTTCTTTTCTCCCAGACCAACGTGAAAGAGTAAATAATGAGTATATTCGGTTTGGTTAATAAAAATTAAATCCGTATAGTAGCAAAGTTTGTTAGCAGCGACTCAAGTTGGCCTACATGGGCTTTAGGACCATGGACCCGATACTAAAGGTGTTGACCATACTAGGAGCACTCGGCAGTAATGCATATGAAAGTACAGGAAATTAATATGTCGTTTACTGCGTTTCATGTAATCCTCAATACCACACATTGTATAAGGTTGCTAATATAGGTCAGATGTTACAACGGGCGCATTGCAGTGGCAAGACCGAGGTGAACGGTCCCTAAATCATTCGGCGATGCAGAGCCGCTCCTTAGAAGGAAGCTTGCGAAACGGCTCATGCATCGCTCGCGATGGCGATGGTGGCCACGCAGTAGATACGCACATAAACAATTTTTTGTCAGCTAACAGGCAAGCAAACAGTCTGCTAAACCAGCCGCACTTATAAGAGCAATTATACAGACAGGACCGTAGAACCGTTAGCAGAAAAACACTCACATGATTATATCAGCTATTAGTTGAGCTCAAACAAAACCTTAATTCAATCTCAAGTTATTGGAAAGAAAATAACATAGCTTCATTTTACATGAGGCGATTTTGGCAATTTTTGATCTCCCTCCCCCATTGTGAGATCTCGTAAGATTTTAACTCGACCCCCCAGCTACTTCTCACGTGAAACTTTTCTACGCTACGAAGGTTGGACTTTGAGGTGGAAAAGTGATGCATTGATTCACTCACCCCCAGCATGAGATCGGATAAGATTCGATCCTCTCCCCCCAACTCCACACGTAATACATGGCATGGACTTACCTGAGAGAAAACAGAACAGTACGCATTTTAGCGTGATGAGATTTTTATTCACGCACTCCTTCATCTTGCCGGTTGTTCGCTATTCTTCAACGCATTTTTAATCTGAAACAAACAACATTGTGATCAGCATTACAAATCACAAATTTTTAAAAGTTTTACCTAACCTACGGAACATTACCGATTTTCTCGGTATATTAATCCGTCGTTGCTATAGCTATCAAATTACAAGATTTCTCCAAACAATAATTAAAAGTAATGGCTAACGTTAAATTTTGAACGTATTCAGGCCAGGGCCATTTATTTACGCGCCCACATACGACTGTCACTCTACAGACTAGTCACAGATTGTCATGAGTTCACGAGCATTCGGCATCTATTGTTGTGCAAGTGATCTCATGTAATGCGTGAATAGTAGGCGAACTTTTATACCGAGATAGCATCGTCCCTCTGACCCACCGCTGCCAAACAATTTACATAGTTCGGCATCAACAACAAGCGTATCAACGTGCTTTACAGGCGAATGATGTAATTTCCAGTCAGAAAAATAAAGCGTACGTGACCCTAACAACGTTTAAACGTTTAAACGCACCATCACAATCAAGACCGCAAAACTTTTACAAACTGCGTTTCACTCAATATAATGAACGATTTAAAATAGATGTAGGTATATATATTTATATAAGGTACCTATTATACTAGACGCCAGCCCAGCGTCGCGCGGTTTTCTAATAGGGCATACTTTAACCATAAAAATTATATTGAAAATCGCGTCATAATTGGCGTATCCAAGAATAGCTTTTAAAGACTTGCATAGAGGATATGAACGAGGTGGCAAAGTTTAATTTATATAGAGGCTGATTCTGAATCCCCTGGTAATATATTAATATCCTAATCAGAATCCCTTTATCATACAGAAACAGAAATAAAAAACAAAAAAGAAGCATATTTTTTACTTCCCATAGATATCCGACCATCTGATCGATGAATTTCTATACATGCGTGTATAATATCCTATCCTAATTCTAACAAATATAATACGGATTCCGCCAGCGCCGTTCTACTGGGGATCTTCTTGTGTATGCCACGCATCCTTGGGGTGAAGCCCTTGAAAAACATGGTGAGACGCTTGCTTCTCACTTGACATTTCAAAGGCATATGACAGGGTTTGGCATGATTGTCTTATAGCGAAACGTCCCGCCTACGGTATCCCCGACAGTCTTTGTGCTTGGATTTCTGATTTCCTAAGAGAACGGTCTATCGTGGATGGCTGGTCATCGGACCTATTGGTTATTAATGCTGGGTTACCTCAGGGATCTGTTCTTTCCGCAACGCTTTTTCTGCTACACATTAACGCTCTGCTTAAACCCGGAATTTTTGGTTACGCACCGTTTCGGAAAGATATTTCTCTAGTGCAAGGGCACGAAAACCGGTAATAGATGATCTTAGAGAAGCAATGGTGGACCGCACCAATCTTACTCTGCAGGATGTCTCCTATTGGGGTGATGCCACCTAGTAAGATTTAACGCCTCTAAGAACCAGGCATGTCTGTTCACGTCAGTCATTCAGCCAGGCACGTCGAGTTCCCTCTAATATGGTTGAGCTCAGCGATGGCTGATCCATGCGTCAACTCGTGAACGGGTGCTGCCAGGGGGGACAGGTCTGCTCGGCCTCTTTGAGACTTCTATCTATCTTTGAGACTTTTATCATATCTGTTGTTGCACGCTCGATCGCTAACATAACGTGTTCCACAAAAATATGTAAATTAAAATTGTATATAACATGACATCAGAAAAAAAAAAGAAAAGATTAAAATTTTAAATATCATACAAAGCCCTTCAGGCAAATGGCGACCAATACTGTTGAAAAGAGTTTCTTTCGGCGTCTTCTTCTCTGCAGTGATCGGTTCCGAAACGCTAGTAGTTTGTAGCTTTTGAACAATAATTAATAATTTGAATATAATATAATAAGTATTATTTAAAATGTGAATTGACGTGAAAAACTGCCTGAAAAGGCCTATTTTCTGAATAAATCTTTGAATCTCGACAAAAAAGAGTCCGTTCAACTTGACTCCCACTTTCCGAAATGTGCCTGTTACCGGCACTAATAATCGCTGAGAATAATCGTCTCGAATTTCTTAGTATTGACCTATCCTCCAACCTTAACTTCGGTAGCTATATTGAGTCCAGGGCTAAGACTGCTTCAAAAAAACTGGGCATCCTCTTCAAGGTCCAACGGTATTTTACTCCATACAATACCTACTTGTAAAAGGTTTTTTAGCCTTTTCCATGACCTGGATAGCCATTAAAACTGAAAATATGTACGAACTTACGAAGCATCGAAATTTTTTTTTTTAAATCTATGTTACGAAGTAACTGAAAGTAAACAAACACGGGATATGTTATGTGACGTCTTCGAAATGGCGGCGTGTCACATTTTTAAATTTTACTTTGAAAAGTAATTAGAGTATTTTTAAGTATATTTATATTTTTTCTACTTTATAAAGATTGTAAAGGATTAATTAAAGTCATAAAAAATCATGAATATTCCCTAATAAGTAAATATCTGAATTTTGACAACAATGTCACTACTGGGTTTTAATTTGGGACACCCGCGCTGTCCGGCTGGTCTCCTTTACCTGTCGTATTTCTCAATTGATCCGAGAAATTTTATGAGCAGGTTCAATAATTACATAGAATGTTTTGTCTATTCAGTTTTGGGTAAGTTTTTATATTTGTGGAGTTCTCCTATGCGCCCAAGCGCCTTGTCGACCATGTAAGTTTCCTAGTAAGAGAGTCGTGAGTTCTACTCTACAATTCACAGAACCACTAGTTAACAATAGGTGATGCGACTATAAGCACTATACAATTTTTAAAAAGGCATCTTGATCCGCCGTGTTATGTATTTCAAATGTTAAATACTGATCCTAAGTAAGATCAATGCCTCATACATAATTTATAATAGGGAACAAAACAACTCTTTCATTCTTGTCACTGTTGGCATCCAAAGAAGTACCTAATGAATTATACATGTTATCAGAAGAAAACGAGCGAGCGTCTGCAGAACAATTAAGATTGTACAATTCGTAGTCACTCGTAGTCACGCAATTATAGGTAGTAAAGTTTATAAAAGTAATTCCTCATTTCTATAAAACAATCCGTAATATTTAAATTAAAATCTTAAGAAAAATTGTTATATTCATTACGAATTCTGTGTAATCAAGGGAACTTTCTTACAAAGCAACCTAATAACCCATTCATTAGAGTTTCGCTATTGTTTTGCTTTGAAGACAACGTGGAACTATTTCCATCGGCATGACGTGGTGACGTAATACCAGGGTGGAAAAATGTAGGTCGCCACGGGTACTGTTATAATCACGGTTATAATTTACACTATTTTACGGTAGTAAGTCCCTTCTAAAGATATGATTGATGGAAGCGAAAATTGTAAGTCTGTGGTCTGTGATTGATAGGAGCCATCGCTTATTGAAAAGTAACAATACCTACTTACAAAATACATGATTGTGTTGTGTAATGTAGTATACTAATCATACCGTTAACAGGCATTTTTTTTTTCTTGTGTTGGGATGGGATGTTAAAACCTACTCCGCCACCATGGCTACGACTCTAAATGAGCTGCGCAGGTGCCGGACATTCTCTTTGGCCGGACAGCTATAGGTCATAGCTGCATGGCAGAAATGCCAATCCAGGAGACACTTAAAAACCTACCACCACGGCGCTTTCTATCTAGATCTCCTATCTGCACCGTAGATAAACTCGAAACTCCGTTCAGTGTAGATACGTCGTGACGAAAATCTTGGAAGAATTGCGGCCTTCCTTACAGGACAGGACCCGACAAACAAAACAGCAGAAACGAAACAGCAGTTTCGATGCTCAACGAGAGGTGTGGGTAAAATTAAACCGATCCTGAACAGGATACGGACGGCACAACTACCACCGTGCGATACGATATGATAATAAGTACCTAGTTAAATGGAACAAAAAAAGGGATCCTGGCAAGTGTAGGAGAGACTTAAATGTAATCGACTTCGAAGGGGTAGAAAGATTAATAGCCACTTGATACGACATGACGCTTTTGTGCTATAAAGAAAGGTGAAGAAGAGGTCTAGCCAGAGAGACCAAGTTTTTTGAAGAAGGGACTAAAGAATAAAGCTGGAAACCGGCAACTGTGCGCAGCGCATATCTACTCCACCGACAAGAAAGTCATAATTAAACATAGAGCTCATAGCTCATCTATGACAATTCACTTTAATACTCTTCTATCATATCTGTATAAACCCTAGAACATTATAATACGCAAAGGTACTAAACTTATTGAATTCGTGCTAAACAACCTAATATTCCTTACTGAAATGGATGAAAAAAGTGTAATCTTCTACCGCTCGCCAATGTATGATGGGAAAACAATCTGGAATCGGACGGAACACCATGCTTTTCTTTGGTTGACATAATACTCTATAATAGACGTATATTACGAGTATTACTACACACGAATGTGCAGTTGAATGAGTTAGCTGGAATTTAACGGCTTTAGTTGTAATGTAATGCTACCGGTAAAACCATCCACTGTATCTGGGTTAAGATTAGTGCAATGTAAACGTAAACACGATCGTCACAAACTTTCACACGACAGCGAATCTGGTTGTGGCACACCGCCAATCCGAATCGGAATTTTATTAGATTTAGTCATCTTTAATTGTACCCAAAGTATGTGCAATCGATTGTTAATTTTAGGCATCCGTCCGTCCGTCTACCCCGTCACTGGGGTGTATCTATTAAACTATATTAGGTAGAGGGTAGAGATAGGGACTTGGATTCAGAACGTGTAGGTACGTGTGTTGCCGCTATAACAACAAACACTAAAAACAAAATAAGAGACGGGAAACGAGAAACTTTTTTTAATAACATATAATTGGTGGTACGGAACCTTTCGTGTGCGATTCCCAATCGTACTTGGTCGGCTTCATTGACCAAACCGGCGAGCGCGACGCACAATAGAAACTCCTCCGTTTCAGCTTGGGCAAACATTTTTCGTATGTCCGTCTGTCCGGTTGTTCCATTTCTCAACCAATTCTCGTAAAATTTTGTGAAAATGTTCCATTATTAATAGAATGTTTTTCGAGTCAGTTTTTGGATTTATTTTCAAAATGGTGGAATAAGTAGTTCTACTTAATGAACCTCGCGACGAGGGCAGTCAGTGCCACTAGGTACCTAGCTTAAGTTTGTTAGATACAATGTTAGATATCTTGATCTAAAAATCCTACTTATGTATTGATATACCTGCGCATGTTCTGCAATGCTTTATTTAAGAGTAGGACAATAGACCCCATTGAAGTGCTTTCCCCTGGCAGTTCCCTCTTTGTAAGCCATCAACGAACCACTATACAAAACTAAATTGGTTCAACTTCATATAAGCATTCCTTTTCTTCACAGCATTTAAAATTAATATTACTTATATATATCTACACATGTATGTACCAGACATTTTAATGTTGTTTATTAGGTAGATACTTACCTACATACATAAATCCTTATCCTTATCCTTACTAATATTATAAATGCGAAAGTGAGTTTGTTTGTTTGTTTGTTACGCTTTCACGCCGTAACTACTGAACCGATCATCATGAAATTTTGCATACAAGTTCTCTGGAGTGCGGAGAAGGATGCTTTTATCCCGGGAAAAATTACTATTCCCGAGGGATCGACATTGACGGGGGCGGAGCCGCGGGCGAAAGCTAGTTCATATAATAAGTCAGTAGTAACATTTTTGCAGTTATGTGATAGTTTAATACTACATAGTTTACTTCTTCTTCTTGAGGTCTTATTCCATATAAGAATAATATAAGGTGTAAATATTACTAAACTAGCTTTTTCCTTCGACTTCTTCCGCGGCAATTTCTGTTATTATGCATAATTAGTTTAGATGAATAATTTTCCCAGTTTTCAAAAAAGAATATTGATGCTTTACTCCTATTGGTCACAACGTGATGTTTTATAGCCTAAAGCCTTCCTCAATAAATGGACTATTCAACACAAAAATAATTTTCTTATTTTAATCAGTAGTTCCTGAGTTTAGCGCATTCAAACATACAAACTCTTCAGCCTTATAATATTAGTATAGATAAAAACGAAATTCACTAGGTAGGTACAGTCGGCCAAGCAGATACCTGACCCCCTGACTTTTAAAACGTAAATTCACACTTTGCTGTGAAGCGCCACCTACCGTGATTTTTGGCAAGTAGACAGACAACTGCTAGTATAAACTTGTTTCTAATAACCTGCTCAGTTGCAAATTTTGTATTTCTAATAATCTCAGCTAATAATTCAAGTAATCATCAATGGTAAGAACAAGAAAGAATCAAAAACAATCCTACATAAAGTTCGATTCGAACCATGGACCTACGATTTGAGAAGCTAGCGCTCATCTCAATACGCCAACCGACGATATGACGTCTCGGGCGAAATTGGCTATCTATTTCTACTGCTATGACATCATTGTGACCAACTGCAACGCATTGCTTTAACAAGTAAATTGAGGGTAATCTATCAGATTTATTTATACCTGATACCAACTAATCAAAAATATTGTTCACTCGCGTCACAATTACATTCAAGATACTGCGATTACTGTGTAGTGATCCAAAACCCCACCAGTTATTAGGCATCCCGTTTCATCTTATATAGCAGATTTTGTGAAAGCTAATAGTATATTGTGAAGACAACCACAGTATTTAAAGTATCTATATCTAGAGAGTTAGGTATCGCGGTAAGTAGATAATTATAAGTATTTAATATACTTACTTAATTGTCACACTATTTTTTGTTCCGTAAAACATAGGGTTTGTGATAAATGTCTAAGATAAATATATCTCTTACAGAGAAACACCGTCCGTTTGTGGATTCGGAGATTGAAGAAGACTCGATCAACTGGCGTAACATATTATATTTCAATTGAAACAGTGTGGAAACATTCAACAAGAACGAGATCGTATTTTATTCTGATGAAAAAAGTTTTAAGTCTGATGATGATGGCAGAAAAATATTGCGGAGAAGACATGGCCAGCGTATAGCCATCAAAATATTTTGCCTTTGAGAACAGTGGCAGGATAACATTAGGTAAAAATATTCATTTAATAGTTAAGTAAAATAATAATAATATTTAATACTTAGTGTATTACGCAGTGTAGATTATTAGGTAACTGATCGTATTATTGTTTTGCAGGTTATTGGGGACAGATGTCTTCAATGGGCCCAGGGGAGCTGGTAGAATTCGGCGGCCGGATGAATAAAGAAAAATACTTGGAAATTTTATGAGATGTGGTGATTCCAACAGTGTGCAATGTAGAATATATTTTATTTAAGACAATTGTTCTGTGATCTAACTGTTATTGAGTGACCAATTAAAATCCCAGATTGTAGGGTCAAATAGTGCTTAACTGGGACACGAGACACGAGTAAAGTTTGAACTTAAATCAATTTAGACAAAGAGGTTATACTAAATTAATAAATATGCGCATAAGTGATATGTGATCTGATCTAACATGGTAAGTGAAATGACAAATAGACTTGAACAAAAGCTTTAAAATGGGGGTCACCCTCTCCCATATTAAAATTCATTTATTGCCATAGGTTTACATATTCATTCTTATACTATTATCGAAGCAAAGTTATTCACATAGCACTATTTGACCCTACACATTTAAAAAAATATAATACTATGATTAAAAAAAAGTTGAGAGATGTAAATTGTTACTTATTAAGTAACATGTTGGTTCTCTCTACAGAAGATTAATCATAGTTTGAATTAAGTAGGCAGGTATTTATTTCACTGTTAAATTTTTTTGATGTAATGAAGTAATTTAAAATTTAAAATGCTTTTTATTAACAGTAATTAGCTCGGTAACATTATGTTAAAACAACCAAAATTACACCAACATCACAATACGAAGTTGGTGATATTTGTAAAAAAAAAAAGCTTTGGAGGATTTGAACCTGTTCCCTCATAAACACACTAACTATTAAACCGTAGTGCCTACCACTTGCGCCACATCTAACTATTGAAGTATCTTTGAAATAAACGTATCGTATGCTAGGGCTTGTTTTATTTATCAAAAATCGAATAGATGGCATTAGTCATCAAGGGTATCAGATTTCTGCTTATTAACCTTATTTGTTCATTCACAATTCAATAGATGGCACTAGTCGCAAAGGATATTACACTTGTATATTTTATCTTTGGGTTTAAACCACGGATGGTTCTTTAGTTTGCGAAAAATGGCGCTGTTGTAGGGGGGTCAGATATCTCCTTGGCTGACTGTACTCATACTGACAAAGCATATGTTGGATCCATGAAGAATATGGTGGAGCATTAGATTGAAGTCATTTTATGGTTGGTCCTGATCATTTAGCATGATAAATTGAGTTTTCATAAATATGAGTCATTATGGTAATGGATGAATAATAAAGATAAATGTAGGTATAATAAACTTATTTTATACTATGATATCTTACATAGTATTACTACCTATTACATACGCTACAATGAAGACCGTAAAATAAATCTATAAATGAGTCAGTTTGTCAAGCCATGTCCATCTGCTGCGCTCATGACTAATAATCACTATCAATGACTTTTACAGAATGTTGATGAGTACAAAAATAGACAAAAATATAACCGTTTTACCTTCCAATAAAACGATTATTAAGATACTTACCTTATTCGAAGCCTAACAATAATAATTGAGAGTGGCATGTCTTTATCCCTTCCTTTGCTACCGGAATACAGCTATCGCATATACCTGTCTCTCTCTCGCACATTCCCACCACCAACAGGTAGGCTTCGTTTTCGGTTCGGAACGAAGCGTTCGTCATTGTGCTCAATTATGACACCAGGCAGGTTTGAAGTTGTTAGGCTTCGAATAAGGTAAGTATCTTAATAATCGTTTTATTGGAAGGTAAAACGGTTATATTAAGAAACTGTACCGTTATTCGAAGCCTAACAATAATAATTGAGAGACTGTTTGTTATCGCCTGGTGGTGGTGGATGCCAATGTGATCTGAATGAAATGGCACTGGTGAAACTGAGGTGAAATTTGAGTGAATGTGCGAATTGAAACATCATAGTTAATAGAAAATCACAAGATTTATTACATATTCTTTGATAATACATATTTTTATATTATCAAAAGATTGAATTTAAT
The DNA here is from genome assembly GCA_947532085.1 of Elegia similella. NCBI lineage: Eukaryota > Metazoa > Arthropoda > Insecta > Lepidoptera > Pyralidae > Elegia > Elegia similella. The sequence goes on from OX383929.1 coordinate 15,847,471, forward strand.
TTCTAATCAACACAATCAGATCGGTTCAAACATATCGGTAGTCTTAGATTGAGACTTAGGTTTATAAATTTCTCGGCAATAGAATTGTTGGAAAGTTTTAGCCGAGCGCCAGTTTCCTTTTGATAGGATATCATCAATAGGTAGGTTGTCTATCCAGTTCCTTGAAGCTACCGCTGGTCTGACACTGCCAGGACTTGCATCTAAACCAGCATCTTTAAGGACAGACTTAATCCACCTCGCAATAATTGTTCGAGAAGCACCTTTAACTTTCCCGCGTAAAGTTAGAAATAAATAATTACATTGATTTCCTCGTCTTTGTTGTGATATTTGGATACATTGCTTTATGCAAAACACGGGATCCAGATTAGAATTATCAGGGTTGGCATTTAATCTCCACCCTGACTGGCGATATTCCGCCGTGTCTGTTTTTGAACCAAACTCCGGCCAAAGAACTATATGGTCATCGTCAAAAATGCAATGATCATGATCTATGCGGAGAAGAGTTAGGTCATGAACTCTTCTTCCCGAATAAATAAGCAAAAGTGTTGCAGTATGACGAAACATTTCATACAGACTATTGTGGTCTAGATTTTTACTTGCTTAGTAGCAAAATAAGGTGTTAGCGTCCCAAATTGGGGCTTTTTTGTCTTTCGGATTGACCAAGGAAATTGCCTTTAGCACTTGCCTGACTAAGCTATGAGAGCTTAAATTGCCTGATGTGTTTGCATCACACATGGTTGAAACAACAGATTTATGTACCAGGATGGTACTGTAGGCCAGACCTTCTTTTTGATGTAAGTCCGTAAGGAATTTAGCTAGATCCGAGCCAGAAGGTTGGTTAATCAAAACACTATGTTTGGTAGCCCATTTGCACCAACGATTCCAGACTGGTTTATAGGTAGTACGAGTGGATGGTCGCCAACCAGAAAGTAATAATTTTCTCTGTTCCGCTGACCAGGAATCTAGTTTTGTCCAGCCCCACATTTCCATATCTCCAGCACCATCTCCGACACTTTTTGGGGAGGATATCCGGTGGTCACGTCTATCAGGACTTCCTCCAGGTTTCGTACTTGAATCGGTGGTGCAAGGGCTCTGTTCCTTAGATCCCCCCGCCAGAAAACTCGCTCCCAGAGTGGCGTCACTAACAAGTACGTTCCTGTGGATTTGTTCAGGTGGGCTAAAACCCTTGGTATTAAATGCGATGGGGGGAACGCCCACGCAAGCCGAAAATTCCATGTTATCGAGAACGCGTCGTGAAATGCGGCGTCTGGATCCCTTTGGTCCAGCGATCCGTAGGTTGGGACTATGTGAGCTCTCTCTGATGCAAACAGATCGACATCTGGTTTGCCCCATTTCGTAAATATCATGTCCGTTACGGAGGGTAGCAGATGCCACTCTGGGAGAGCTAGGCACCGGGATAGTCTGTCCGCCTCCCCGTTGTATTTCCCGGGAAGATGATAGACGGTAAACTGGATCCGACTTTCGTCTATTAAATGAAAAATTTCTCTGCACAGATCTGTAAGGCCCAGCGACTTGGTGCCCCCTTCGTTCCTCAGATATGCTACTACAGTGCGATTGTCGCATTGTATCAGTATGTTTTGACGATGCAAAAGAAATGCTTGGTTCTGGAGAACTTTCGATATTGCGAGCATTTCCTTCTGGTTCGAAGTCAGTGACTGCTCTTCCTCTGTCCATAGGCCGGACAGATACTGCCCATTGAGACGAGCTCCCCATCCTATGCTCGAAGCATCTGTCGTGAGGTAGAATGTCGGTCGAGGATGGTGAATTAAGGAAGAGTCCTGATAGTGATCCAACCACCATCTCAGTTCGTCCTGGGCTTGTTCCGAGAGATGATATAATATTCCTTGAGGAACCCTGAGAAGTGACTTGGCAACTCCTTGCAGATACCGATGATGTAGTTTCCCCCTCATCACCACGAAGCTGGCGAAGTTTAGAAGTCCTATTAGACTTTGAAGTTCCTTCAGAGTCGCTTTCTTCCGATGAAGAAATAAAGCCAATTTGCTTCTCAATGACTGACACTTGGAAGTGGGGAGCTTTTTGTTGTTCTGCCAAGGGTTCCATAGAATCCCTAGATACTCTATCTCTTTCCGGGGAGCCAGAATCGATTTTTTGAAATTGATTTGCCATCCTAAATATTGCAACAAACCGACTACTTTCTGCACCTGTGTCGTCAAAGTCCTGGGATCTTGGTGGATAATGAGGAAATCGTCCAAATATATCAGAAGTCTTACACCCTGATTCCGCAGGATTTGGGCAATCCAATTTGTGATTGTTGCAAAAATTTGAGGTGCTGAACTTAGTCCGAAAGGTAGACATGTCATCTGGTATAATTGACCGTCGTGTGTCAACCGCAGGAACCGTCTGTGAGCCTCTGCTATTGGGACGTGAAAATAGGCTTGAGATAAGTCTATTTTCGTCAGCCAGTCGTTTTCTTGGAGAAACTCGCAAACTTGGAACATGTTGATTAGGTGAAATTTGCTCGAATAGACGTACTGATTTAATTTAAGGTTGAAAATCGGTCTGAGCGATCCGTCTCCTTTTGGAGTCAGGAATATGTTTGAGATAAAACTCGGAGACGATTCGGCTTTTTCGAGCACACCCTCTTGCCTCATTTGAACTATTGTTTGGGTCATTTCTCTCGAGTTTTGGCAAGAATCTCTTATCAATCGAGGTATTGTCAATGGCGGTTTGCTGACGAAGGGTATGCGGTACCCTACAATAATTTTTAAGATATGTGGAGGTGCGTTCAACTCTTTCCAACGCCAGTAGAAGTGCTTTAGTTGACCAGCGTGGAATCTGCTTTGTGAGTCAGAAACGACGACGCTTGTTTCCGGACCCCTTACCTCGTAAAGGTGAAGCTGGGCGTTTCCTGGTCTTTGATTGCTTGCTCTCATGGCGAGGCAAGGATCTTTCTTCGTTCCTTCGAAAGGAGCGATGATGAGAGTGCTCATCTCTGTGAGATGGGCCTGGTTTAGCATGTCCTTGCGTAGAACAGCATTGGCCTGCACACTCGTACTCTGCATATGAGCAACAATAGCCTTGCGCAGGCTTGCTCGTCTTGTAAGCAGAAGGTCCACCTTGCGCTGGTGTCCTTGTATTTCCCCGTCCCTGCGCGGGACGTTTTGTTGGCTTACTTGATCCCGCTTGCGCAGCAGGTTCTGCTCCTCTCTTGGAGCTCGGCCAAAAAGACTTTTTAACTCCTCCAGCCTTCTCCAATACAGCGTTGAATAATTGCGGTTCAAATAAGTTTTGACAATTGGGTGGAACTTTTCTTAACGCACTCTTAGTTATTGGTTCCTTGACTGATGATAATATCAAATCACGGCGTTGTTGTACCATGTCTGCTCGATGTACGCAAACCATTTGCAATATATCATTAGAAACACTGTGAAACTCACCGTTAATAAATATTTCATTAATCTTTTCACTTATTTCCTCATAGTTCGGATTTGTAGTGCGTATCCACATCAGGAATTTCCGTAATTCATCTTGTAATATCTCTCGCTGCTTAAGAACTGCAAATGATAATGCTGAAAAGGCTTTTTCTACGTAAGGAAGTATGCGGTTATTATCATAGGTCAAAATTTCTTCATTGGTTTCGAGTTCGACAAAACCAGGTGTAAGATTATATTTTTTCTGAACTTCCGCAAAGCGAACATTTGACCATTCGGAACTATTAAAACGTTGCAGGTTATTCAAGGTTTCTATATATTCAGGAGGCGCCCTTGGAACGGAAGGTTCCTTGAGGCTAGTTTCTAGATTTATATTAAATTCAGCTTCCTGTTGAATATCACCACATGGCTCCTCAGCCTCGAGATACAAGTCGCCGCTTACGTTATGATTAATTTCACAATCAGAGCTAAGCTGATTTTTACAAGGAGCCTCTTTTTCGCGTGCAATATAACGTAAATGTCTTACTTGTTTAGACAATTTCTCCAAAATGCGGTTCGTTCGACGTCGTTTATTTTTCCTGCGTCGATGTTTCCGCTTCGCACCATCAGAGCTGCTGGAGGAACTAGAACTCGAAGAACTATCTGAAGAGTCACTATCTTGGGGCTGTTCAGTCGCACCTCCTTTTTCATTTCGAAGCTCACTGTCCGCATTGAGTTCCTCCATCGCAATAGCCGTATAAATTTTTTATAGCTAAAATAACTGAAAAATAAATTCAAACTTATTTTTATCTTTAACACGGTTAAAGGAAATTAATAAATTGGAAATGAGTTCTAGACTCACGACTAGAACGTCCGTACGCGTCGGGAATAAAGACGCCAATGAGGAACGCTTCGTTCCGAACCGAAAACGAAGCCTACCTGTTGGTGGTGGGAATGTGCGAGAGAGAGACAGGTATATGCGATAGCTGTATTCCGGGAGCAAAGGAAGGGAAAAAGACATGCCACTCTCAATTATTATTGTTAGGCTTCGAATAACGGTACAGTTTCTTAATAATTAAAATTGGCTTGCATGAAACTCGCCATGGCTGTTGTACCCAGACGGTACCTATTTTAACAATGCGATACATTTATTATTATTTATTCATATATAAGGTCAATTTAAATGAAGCGCAAATATTTTAAGGGCTGGCACCCCTGAGACAGAGAATAGGCTAGTATTCTGGGTCGTATTAATAACATAACAATTAGTCCGTCAGTTAGATAATCAAAAAATATTGGGCACGTATTTTTTCTTTTGTCAAATAAACAATAAATAATAAAGTTAAAGCGCATCAAAGTTCAGGAGTGGGGGCTCGTAACGTCTAAGTTTGCTAAAAATTGTAGCAAACTATGACGTCACACGAAACTTCAAAGGGCTATCTTTATAATTTTTTGTTTAATCGAGAAAAGAAAAAATACGCGTCCAATATTTTTTGAATATCTAACTGACGGACTTATTATATTTTTTTAGGAAACTAGCATATTGCTTAGAGGCGAAATAAAAAAAAAATCAACACGTTAGTTTTCTAAATATGGTCGTCGAAAAAAAATACTTTCTTGACGAACAACCATTTTACTGTTATCTACTAGAAAACGACACGCTAGTTTTTTTTTGCCTTTTCATAAATTTTTTTCATATAAAATACCAGCACTTAAAATTAAAATATTTGCGCTTAATTAAATTAAATGGACCTTATATAGATAAACATCCAATTGCCAGGCCAAACCTGAAATATATCATTTACCGTCTTGACCTGACCTGGGATCGAACCCGGGACCCTTCATTCAAAGGCACACACAACACATAGGTACTCTTTATTCCTCGCATACTTCCCCAAAGCGGTTTGTTTGTGTCGTTAACGGAATCGATAAAGTCTGTAAGTACTAGTTACTCTACACATATGCATCTATACTGTGCTGGAAAGTTGAACACCGGCGATGAGGTGGTTGGGTTGGATTCGTAAATGACGGTACGCAGAAGTAAGATTAATAGAAATTCAATGACGATACGAGTCAAGTCACGACACGACGCCTCTACTTTCGTAGAGTCTGCGGATTACAATAATTGATAATCTTTCAGATAAAACTGACTTCAACCAGACTTCTGAGCCAATTATTATTTAAAAAAAATAGGACCTATCCCGATCACTTCCAAACTCAGCTTCCAAATAAAAAATACTTATTTGTCGATTGAAAACAAAACTTCTGTCAACTAATTTCGTTCCAGTGGTAAAAATAGAAATGCAGATGGTTTATGCATTCATGACGAATACATCAATGATGTCCTTCTGTCTAAAGTCGATAAAAAAATGGAGCGGGTCGGCTGGACTGGGAGTGTATGGATGTCGTCACCGCTATAAACGGTGAAGGCCTGTCGCGCGGAGTCGCGGGTCACCGTCGCCGATTTATGAAACTGCCGACGACGCCTGCGCGTTTCAACACTCGCAGATAATAACTTCATAAAGATGATGTAAAGTTCCGTTTATAGAATTATTAATGAACCCGGTCCCGGCCTCGGGACATGTGTTCAGCATTCACACAGTTCTTATTTAAACGGCTGCTTTGGAACATTGGCAGTTGAGGATTGGAGTTGGAACGCGTTATTTATTTTAAAAAGTTCTTTCGTGCCGTTTCTCATATTTCTTCGTGTTCATTAGATATCAAATTACAATATGGAATGAGGTGTTAAAGACTGAGGGTAAATAAAATAGAACTGCGGTGATCGTCTTGCACAAAGTGGGTATGGAGAGTCATATTCCAGACAAAATCTTGATATCAGCCGATGTTCGGTTATCGTTCTATCAATAGATACAACAATACACAATACTTCTTCTGTCGAAGATCATAAAAGATCGGGGCAGCCGCGTGCTGTTAGAACTACAAAGGCTGTGTAGCCAGAATTCGTCGAAATCCCGTTAGGAAGTATAAAATATTATCGCGAGAAATGAAGATTACCGCTAGGACTCTGTTGTGTATTATAAAACAAGACCTGAAGCTCGGTGCTTATCGTCAAATATACATGCCCTAAATCAATCTTTACAGTTAAAGAGAGTGGATCGATCAAAACGCCTTCCGTCGCGCGCGATAGGCATGTGAAGGCAACGAAATATCGTCTTTACCGATGAAAAAAAAATCACGATTGAAGAGCACTACAATAAGCAAAATTATCAAGTGTACGCTCACAGTTCTGAAGAAGCTGCTCTAGTGATAAAAGAGACTCAGTCTTTTAAGGTGACTAAATAACATATTTTGTATGTAATTTTGCTATGTATTTACTACGTAGAACTTAAGAGACTAGAGCAATAAAGTTATAAACTTATTAATAAAGTTATTAATAATATTAAGGCTTTTAATGAAGACTCGCCTTATTTTTGACGACTTAAGAGTGTCTTTTAGTCTAACGCAAACTTTGTCTAAAGACTAGACTTTCTAGTCGAAGTCATTTAGCGCAAAAAACTGATCAGTAAAAGCCTCGAGTCTCTTATTATTATGCTCAAGTGGTCGGAAAGATACAACGTGGTCATCATCATGCGTCAGTGATGGTTTGGTGGGGCGCGTCTTATCAAGGCGTCACATTTAAAGTTTTAATTTTTGTGAAAATGAGTGAAATCTTCAGCCAAAGTGTTTAAAGAGACCACAGAAATATAATATATCAAGCAAGAGACAGTCTTGGATCGTGTTGTGAAACATCACAGCAAAACACTTTTTAAAAATGTACAGTAGACTTTCCAACAGTGCTCTGCACCTGGTCACAAGGCACGAATTACCCAAGCCGGCCATGAGACCAACGTTCCGGACTTCATAAGAGCTGAAGACTGACCCTCATCCAGCCCAGACCTCAACCCTTTAGACTACAAATTATGGTCAGTTTTAGAGGACACGGCTGGCATTAAAGGACACGGCGACATTGAGTCTCTTAAAAAATCTCTGGAGCAAGCAGTGGCGAAATTTCCCATGGAAACAGTGTGTAAATCCATAGATTCGTGACAAGAAAATTTAATGCCTGTTTATAAGCCAAATGCTGAGACTGAGAAATATGTACATATAAGTTTTATGGTTTTAGTAATATTACAATACTTCATTTAAAAAATTGTGATGTGCCGATCGTGTCTAAGGCCGACTAGTCGGCGGACTATTCGGCCGAGCCGATCAAGATGTCGGGCATTTCCGCAATTTTTTTTAAATGTATGGGCATTTCCGTCATAAGTTTAGTTTATTGAAGAGTAGAATATAAAGATTATGTTATTTTGTTCTTAATTCAGAAAATGTTTTATTTACTAGCAAGTAATTTTGGAGACTGATTACAAGGAAAGACTGCTTTGATTTAGGTAAGAACCTTTTAAAAATGTGTAAGACTGATTATAAAATATTAAAAACTATTAAAAAAAATCTACTACCTATTTCCTCCTACATATTTACATATTATTGAGATATATGTATAGGTACATACAAAAAAAATAGAAGCCGGACAGTCGGCGCTCTTTGCCGAATATTCGCCGGCTACCATAATGGCGGATATTCGGCTTTACCGACTAGTCGGAACATCTCTAAAAAAACTGCATTTTCATTTGTAACAGAAATTATGGCCGGACTAGCTATATCTTCATACTTAGGTACCTCATTATATTATGTGTAGATTCATGACAATGAATAGGTGTCCAATACAATGAAAGCACTTGAATTCTATCAATGAATTATAGATAAATTAATTTCAAGTCACGCATCACTTTGTTATACCTACAGGTACTTACTACCGACCGAGTACCTTCTGCGTGAATGAGGCGTCTGCTATATTTTTAATGATCGTTAATGATCTATTGATGCAGGGAACGAACTATCAATCACCACTGTGGTATTCCCATACATTGGTGTATGACCTACCTAGGTATGTTCATTAATAAATATATTGAAATTTAATTCATCTCCCTTTTTTGTGCCATGGTCATTCCGTTGTATGAAAATAAATGGCCCAAGAGCCAGAGAGTTAATTACTTATTCTATTCGAAATCGGCTGAACATCAATAGGTCACTCCGACTAGTTGAACAGGGCATCCCGCTGCTTTTCACTAAATGACATGGCATGTACTTAGGATGTCCACTACTACGGTACAATTTAGACAAGCAAAGGTGATAGATCCCAGAACAAGGAGTGCGTTACCCAGCCGACTAAGTACTCCTTTTAACCTAGATATTTTTTTGCCGATTACCCGACCAAGTTCCGATGTCCGATGTCCAAATATTAGGCTGATGAAAGTTTTGATGTTTTGTGTGTCTCTATAAGAGGCATCTATTAATACTAGTTTGAATTTTCAGGGTTCCCTCGTTTAATGACTAGAACCGAAAATATGGTTTTCAGAAAAATATTTATTACTCGCAAACCATAATATTATTATTTAAGATATCTAGGTGTCAAATTGAGACAAATTCCGTTCTATACGTATAAAAAAAATCATGATTCTGCGTCTTACGGTTTCAGAGATACAGAGATTGACCAAACGTTACCGCAGCAGAAAATGAAATAACTCAAAATCCATAAGGGTGTCAAATTTAATTTTATCGGGGACATTTGAGAGCAAACTCAATCTATCTTTGTGCATACTTTTTATCCAGATAAACCGACGGGATCAAAAAAAGTCGGCTGGGGTAACGTTACGCCAGCCGAATTTTATTTTCCTCATTATCTCTGAAACGGCGGGGTGTCAATTTATTTACTTTCGGGGACATTTACACGAAGTAATGATCTAATTATTTGCGTTTATCAATTCTTAAAAGGAGCACTTAGTCGGCTGGGGTAACGCACTCCAGAACAAGGACTACTTAAAGTATTAGATACTGTGTTAATAGAGTAGACAGAGTTACTTTTCTACAATAAAAAATAGATTGCACATTTATCTGTTCGAATAAAAATAGGCTAAGAACCTATTAAAAAAAGTAAATACGACAACGCAAAAGCCGGAAAAAGTACTGCTCCCAAGTTGGGAGCAGTACTTTTTCCGGCATGGCAGGTAGCTTAATACAATATACCCAATACAACATGTATCTTTGTAACTTGTCAAACAAACTGATTTTTCCATTTATAATATTAGTGAGGAAGGATAGGTTATGAATTATGACAGCAATAAAAAAAAAATAACAGTAGTTACGTCGCGGGCAAGGGCGGATGGATCAAAACAGGTTAGTAAGGTATGTGGTGATTACTGTTGCCAGGTGGCCCCATTTGCGCGGGGCATCCTAATTTTCAGGGGTCTGGGGTACGCGTCCCGATTTGTACTTGATCTTGACGCTAAATGTCCCAATAAATCAAAAAAATTATATTTACGCTACGTAATTTTTACTCATTACATCACTATGACAAATTCAAAATGGCACACATCAGCGTCACATCACATCACTAGCAGCGCATCGCATGAACGAGAGAGCGTAATGCACTATAGTTTAAAACGCAATAAATTAAATCCAGACTTAAACTTAAAAACCCCTTGCGTTTTGTTTACTGTCCCGATCTGCAATCTTAATTCACGATTTTTTTCCTCATGTACCGATTTAAAAAACAAATCGGACCTGGCAACAGTGGTGGTGATGATGAGGCGCTAAAGATATTGTCATCTGCATTATATCTAACAAGTAGGTACAATTCCGAGTGTAGTAACCATTGTATTAATGAAAATGTAAGTAGGTACGTATTTATTTGCCTTCCGTTTTTTTGTTTAATGGCGAATTATAAAGTTCAATGAACTCTGTATGCCGTGTCCGAGCCGAGGCAAAGGCGGTTTCCACGTGCAAGGGAGAGTGGAGGTGGGTGCGTCTTGCTTGCTTGCCTGCCGATAAGACGTGCCGCTGCCGTCACGCCGCGAGCAACTGGGCCGACTACAATGTTTTGTTCTTCTACATAGTTACACAGCAGAACCATATGTCAAACATTTGAATGAAAGACAGTTTCCGTAATGAAAAAAAAAACATATGAAGGGGATTGCGAATGTAGGCAATCCCCTTCATTAGGTTTTTTTTTAATGGGTTTGCTCTCTTGACCATAATAGTAGCAATACCAATTCTAATAAGTTTATCAGAGTCAATAGAACATCCTGACTAAGGTAGGGACACTTTGGTTTTTGAGAACCTAATGATAACTGTCGAAATCCATTCAGCCGTTAGGTAGATAACTAATAAAAAGCAATTTACAACCCTCCTTAGTAGTCAAAAAGTTTTTCGTGTCGTGTACCCACTGATAGAGTACGCACCAAGACGGCAAGCAACCTTTTTGCAGCGTCTTTAGCGGAAGTCGTAACGCCATTAATTTACCATTTAACAGCGTCCTTTATTTTTTATACACTGGTCTATTTTCGTCATCATCTGTGTTGCTGGAACTTATTTGTATAATTTAAACGGTCTGAACTTTTAAGTTTGGACATTTTTTATTTATTTATTTACAATCTAGATCTACTGTACTGTACGACTACTGAATTATTTGAGGGAATAGCATGGGAAAGACGATATACCTATTCGTGAATTAGGTACAACACTTTTCTTGGCTAACAAGGTAAGCATAAATTGTAATAAAAATAGGCAGATATTTGGAAGAGATTGGGTAGTTTATAGCACTAAGCATCATAACATGAGCACCTCAAAACATTTTACGGGTGTAGGAGTGGAACCGCATTTACATAATTGGAGGTCGGTGGCGGCACTAGTGGAACCGGTTCACTGCCTCATGTATGGTACGAAAACGAAAATGACGTCATCGATGACATCATCAACGAAGCTTGCGAGCTTACCAGTAAAGTTCAGATTTTATATACAACGATTAACAAATGAGGATAACAATACTTAAGATGCATGATCAACCCATGATTTTGAACAACTTACTCCGGGAGATGTAGGTATATACTGACATCAAAATACGAGCTATCTAGGTAAAAAGGTAAGTACCTACCTACTTCCTACCTTCTCTAAATCAAAAACGTTTCTGTTTTTTTAAACGATGTTTTAGGCGTGGTGTGTGAATCCATTTATTCATTTTAATTAAAACGTCCTTAAAATCGGTATTAGGTCGCTGTCGCTGGCCGCACCCAGGATATTTCGGACGGCGCGCCTCTGCCACTTCGCCCGCTTTCCGCCCCTTTGCACGAATATTGTGTGAGCTCGATGTCAACATAATATTGCGATACAATCACCAAAGTAAATATCACGACGTAATTGAAGGCCTTCAATCCCCGACATATATTACTGCAAGTAAGTAAGTACCTGCTTCACTTGGTTACATTTTTTTCTCTCTAGGCTTTAATTCTTAATATGTAAATTAACTATTAGAAGAGAAAATGGTTAAGTGTTTAAAAGGGGCACCGAATGTTATATCCCGGGTTCATACCATATTGATCATACTCACGCCACGAGTGGAACTCCCAAGTAGTTAATCATTTTTATCGTCTAGAACATGCTTAAGACAATTGAAAGATAACCCACTATCACCACCCTAAGCTGATCGAGGGAATGAGCATAAACTCTGGGTTTATTTTTAATGTTTAGGAGTAACATTGAGTAACAATGATTACACCCTTCAAAATTCTGTTTTATCTGTAGTTATTCCGTAATAGTAAAAAAGATTACAATTATTATTCGATATGGCTTATATCGAATAATAATTGTATTTTTTTTTCACAAATACAGAATAATAGCTTGAATTGATGATAGTCTTTCATATAAAAAATCTACTTTAATCAAACGTCTGGACCTATGTTAACGAAATTTAAATGGGACCAATTTGAATGCCAAAAAAAATTAAGTGATTACTTATGCGGTAACAAACATAAAAAAAAACAAATAAAATAGTCGGGTCGAAGTCGGTTATAAATTAAAGCCATTAAATTAAATGGTAATGTCTATGACATACGGGTATGAACACATTTTGCATCAGAAATAAGAAAAAGTACAAGTACTTATTTTTACCGTTCAATATTTGCCCGTGCGAAGTAAATTGTGGAATGGAATAAACATTTGCCTAGGTACTTATTCTGCTTAAATTTACAGTGTCAATTATCACAGTAAATTAAAGTAGGTAAGTACTTAGAACCAATACCATAATATTAATAATATCAGATTCTGAGCTAGTTTCAGCACCTATTCCCCTGATTAGTTTTTACGATCTGTGTTAGGTAGCAGCCAGGAGGCAAACTATAACTATTTTTTATCTTCTTTCTAGACTGGTTTATACCTTAGTAAGGTACAGTTATACTTTACGTAGGTATTAACGTCGTGCTGTTGAGTTTCTATATAAAAAAAAAAAGTACATATGCAATATTTCTTTTAAAAAGTAGGTTAATTACCCATGTAGTTTATCTAAATAAAGAAAAATGCCTTAGCCTTTCATTGATAACTTTCCGACGAACAATTAAAAAGCGGAATTAATCAAGTGACTTACCAACAGTAAGCATTAAATCCCTGTAGATTTTTAAGTTTGATTTTGTTAGGTACGTACTTATTAAGTAGTGTAGTAAATATTAACTTTTGTGATGAAAATTCTAAACTTCACTTCACACTAGTTTAATAACTACACGTTAAACCGTCCTCAGAAACGATGTAAAGTCGTGCGTACAGCCCCAATACACGAAACAGACTAAAATAACCGACTTGGCAGAAGTAAGAATGCAATTTTGTAGCGTGGTGCCCGCCGTTGCGCGGCGTCGCTTGACTGGAGCTTATTCCATTATTCCAATATGCTCACAAATATAAAAGCAAACGATATTTTAATCAAATTAAATATAAGTTGTACCTACATTGATTGAAATCAATGATCATATTTTCATTAGGTACCTACTGTCAACTAATGTTCATAGATGGCGATCTAAGTGAAACTTATGAATCTGATACCTACGGAAAAACTTTTCTGTTGAAAGATAAAGACCGAATTAAGAGAAGCGGCTATTACTACAAATAACTTTCCACATATTATTAAATGTGTATGGCTCACTGTGAGCAAGCAGCTTATGTAAAAATTGAAGGTTCAAAACTCACTCGCTTCTAAGAGCCCGCGCTGCCAAACTCCATTACTCTCCGCTTGTTTTATAATAGAGCACAGCACAAACCTAATCGCAAGAGCATTGTTGTAGGTACGCTCGGAACTCCATAAATCCAACACCTTATTGTTTTATTTTCAAAATTTCATGACTCCGGCAGCGGCGGGGCGTAATTTTATCATATTTTTTCTATATAAAAGCGTTCCACTTATGGTTCCCATGTGACAGGCAGGTCACATCACTGCCTCGCCGGGACCGTTTCACAGTTTATAGTCTAGCAGACGAGCGACGGAGCTCGCTCCCGTCCTCTTCTTGTCTTCAGATGCTTTCTAGTCTCAAAAAATGAGGTCACAGTACTTGTAGAAGAGTAGCTGCTATCGTCTACAGCCACACACTGGTTTCGGTTTACGAGTTATTTTAACAGTAACTTATTTCCCCTGGACTTCTAATAAAAGCATTATACCTATATATTAGCTGTGAAAAGACCAATGCATGATGAGATGCTTTACGTGCTCCTCTTTCAGTCCCACGGCGTACGAATGTCCTTCAGTACCTAGAGGCTGCCGTGATAGCATGTAGCCACCGGAGTCAATCCAGCAATATGCTTTCTGGATATGCAAAGCGGAATTGTCCGGATTATTTATGACTCGCCGAAGACAATATCCATTATCGATCCTCCTTCCAGGGTGCTTGTATGGCCAACAAACAGCACAGAAGTTTTTCTGGCTCATGATGCATTCAGTTGCCTCTGAAGTCACTCCATCAAGCTGTTGCATTTGCATCGCGACTTGTTGGTAATGGTGCAGCATTGATCAAATAATATTTTATACCAAAATCTCATATCAAGCATAGTATTGTTATATAACCTAACTAGCTGTTGCCCGCGACTTCATCCGCGGCAATTTCTGTTATCATGATTAATTAGTTTTTTTATTAATATAGATGAATAATTTTTCCCTGTTTTTAAAACATTTTTTATTGATGCTTCGCTTCTTTTGGTCGCAGCGTGATGTTTTATAGCCTAACTAGCTTTCGTCCGCTGCTCCGCCCGCGTCAATGTCGATCCCTCGGGAATAGTACTTTTTCCCGGGATAAAAGGTAGCCTATGTCCTTCTCCGCACTTCAAAGAACTTGTATGCAAAATTTCATGATGATCGGTTCAGTAGTTACGGCGTGAAAGCGTAACAAACAAACAAACTCACTTTCGCATTTATAATATTAGTAAGGAAGCCTTCCTATCTAAATCTAAAAAGACTATCCAAAATAAAAATAATTTTCCAATTTGAATCAGTAGTTCCTGACATTATCGCGTTCAAACAAACAAACAATCTCTTCAGCTTTATAATATTATATAGTACTAGCTGTTGCCCGCGGCTCCGCCCGAGTTAGTGTCGATCCCTCGGGAACAGTAGAATTTCCCGGAATCAAACATACCCTATGTCCTTCCCCGGGCCTCACACCTCCATACCAAATTTAGCGTAAAAAAACGACAGACAGAGTTACTTTCGCATTTATAATATTAGTATTAGTATGGAAGTATGGATATTATTTATACTTCTAAGTCCAGAAATGAGAAAATTTCCATAAAACCTTTAACCTCTCATTTTACCCCTTTAGGAGTGAATTCAGTCCATTTCACCCACATATATCTTTTTTAATTGTAGTCGAGAACTTACATACCTATTTATTTTCATACTTCATAGTCCAGAAATGAGAAAATGTCCAAACCAACTTTACCCCCCTTCTAGGGGATTTTTTTCCAGTTGACCTACACAGATCTTTTTCAATTGTAATCGTGAATTTATTTACCTATTTTCATACTTCTAAGTCTAGAAATGAGTAAATTCCTATACAATCTTTACCCCGCTATTTTACCCCTACAGGGGAAAATATCGTCCATTTTACCTACACAGATATTTTTAATTGTAACCTAGAACTTATATACTTATTTTCATACGTCTATTTACGAAAATTTCCATACAAAGTTTATACCATCCATCCACCCCCATTTTACCCCTTAAGGGGGGGAATTTAGCAAATTTCATCTACCTACATCTTTTTTAATTTTAATTGACCGAGCGAGCGAAGCGAGCGAAGCGTCTCAGTTTCCACTGGCCCAAAATTCTTTTGTCCGTCTGTCTGTCTGTCTGTCTGTCTGTCTGTTCTCGCCTACAGGTCGCATTTCCCAACCGATTCTCATGAAATTTTGTGAGCAGGTTCGGTAATTATATAGAATATTTTTGTCGTGCCAGTTTTTCGAAATATTAAAAAATGGCGGATATATGGGGGTCCGAAACTTAAAAAAACTCATAGCAAAGCTATTTGGAAAAAAAATCAAAAATGTCATTAGACTTTTTTGTTATTCTCATTAAGACGCAACTTTTTTGTCTGAACAACTTTTTTATACGATAAACTTGAACGTGTTTTTAGTCGGAAATTTGCCCAAAAGTTGTCTGAAATAGATTTTTTGTATATTTATGAAAGAAGTTGAAGTACGTGAAGTGGGAGAGGGAGTGAAATTGAACAACTTTCCCTAAGGAACAAAAATCCAAATATGAAAAATATTTTTTGGCTTAAAGCATAATAGTTACTGCGTATTACTTTTATAATTGAAAACACTGAATAAACTTCCTAGAGAATAGAATCCTGAAATAAAAATTAAAAATAAATAAAAAACATTCACATGCTATCCTGTGACCTGAACCCTGGATGCCGGCCACTCCTTAACGTAAAGTTCGCATGTTTGTCTGCCATAATAGTTGAAAATTAGCGTCCTATTAAAATTTAGATCAATCGGTAACATAACAACTATGAAACCGGGTACTTAAACTTTGCCTCCTATTCACCCATGCCAAGTTCCCTATTCCGATATTTCCGATCTTGAAGAGGATCACTCCAACTATTTAATGTGTACAAAAGCATACTGAACACGGTGCTTAAGGGCCGTGTTTCCATACAAGAGTAGTCCCCTGATTCCTCGCCGGATAGTAGCAATAGAGTAATGATTTTTTACTAAAAAAATCCGTATAAAATTTTTTTCATAATTGAATTAGGTATTTATTGAGATATAAACCTTCAAAAACATGAAAAATTGGTACGAATTTCCGTTGTGTTCAAACATCAAGAAAACAAATTTGGGCAATTATATGAGAAAAAGAAACGCAGAAACACAGCCATAGCTTATTTTAAATTTTTAATGTAAAACGAAATTAAATCGGTTAAGTTTTGGAGAAGATATCAGAGGACTACGAAGCGTTAATTTTGTGTACTTTTTATAGGTATTTTCCGGCCGAGCTGCAGTTACCTCTATCGCACTCTGCGGGGTTTGTTTGGGCACGCGGCGCGACAACAATAGATATTATAAATATCTATTTTTCAATTCTCTCGAGCTTTTAGTGTTTCCTCTTAAAAAAAGGGTCTGTTCGGGTCTTCTGGTATGGGGAATGTAGGTTTAAATTTCCGTTTCCTCTGGTACCTAATTAAGAGCAGCGGGGATTGGGAAATAGTAACTAAAGGAAATCATCCTTTACTTAGTCAATTAGCATATCAGTAACAGATATATTTTAGAGCACTGGAGGGCAAATGTGGATGTTGGAAGTAAGGGCTCGCGAGGTCTACTGTTCTCGCAGAACCACTAGTCTAGAACTTATATACCTACTTTCATACTACTAAGTCCAGAAATGAGAAAATTCCATATAAATTTTATCCTTAGCGCTCACTTACATCATTAAAAGAACCCCTGTACCAAATTTCAAGTTTCTAGGCGCAGCAGTTTAGGTTGGTTTGCCGTTTGCCCGTGGCTACGCCGCCGCCGTTAGTGTCCATCCCTCAGGAACAGTTTGGACCCTTAAAGGGGTGACTCAGGTCATCAATATGAACAACTTTTTCTATGGGACCAATGCCGGGAACTCAAAAAAAATTTCGTCATTTCCATACTAAAGAGTCCCACCGCCCGGCCAGTTTGTATGGGAATGTCGAATTTTTTTTTGAGTTCCCACCGTTGTTCCCATAGGAAAAGTTGTTCATTTTGATGGTCTGAGTCACCCCTTTAAGGGCCCAAAACGATAAAAATTCACCGTGTATATTTGCGGGCAAACTAATGGCTTGAGTTCATTCAAATGACGATAACTTTTTTTTTAATGAACCGATTTTGACGTAACAAACTTTAAATGTTTTGCTGACTTAAAACAAAGCAATTGGTGAAAGTTTGAAGTAAATCGGTTCAGTATTTTCGGAGATAATCGTGATCATACATACAGACAGACAGACAGACAGACAGACAGACAAGAAATTTGAAAAAATTTTTTTTGCTTCCTGTTATTCTTTTTAAGTATCCCTCTATCCATTTCAGTCAAAAATTCTAAATGTACAGACAAAATATTTTTACTGTTTTATTATATGTATAGATAGACTAGCTGTTGCCCGCGACTTCGTCCGCGGCAATTTCTGTTATTATGATTAATTAGTATAGATGAATAATTTTTCCCCGTTTTCAAAACATTTTTTATTGATGCTTCGCTCCTATTGGTTGCAGCGTAATGATTTATAGCCTTAAGCCTTCCTCAATAAATGGACTATCCAACACAAAAAGAATTTTCGAATTTGAACCAGTAGTTCCCGAGATTAGTGCGTTCAAACAAACAAACAAATAAACAAACAAACTCTTCGGCTTTATAATATTATTAGTATAGATAGAAGTATAGATTAATATTTTTAAATGTTCGTATAGGTGTGGTATAGGGTATAGTCGTGGAATAGTCGTGGTATAGTCTCAGAACAATAACTAGTATCTTATAGGTCGACTTGACTCTATAGTCAACTGCTGATATTATTATTTCCTCAAAATAAAATCGATTTATGCAAAGAAATCTCGGCCAATCTTCCTTCCGCCTTTCTTCATTACCTACTTTTTATGTATTTTATCTACTGGCAAGGATCACCAAAAGCAGCTGGAAATGAATAATGGCAGCAACCCCATTGACAACTGTCATCTTGCGTTTGCGTTGTCGTTTGTTGTAAAAGTAAAATACTAGAAAATCTACAAGAAAATCAAGTTCCTGGTTATTAATATTATAAAGTATTTAGTTTATTTTCTTACCGTTTTTATTAACGTATAATTAACATTTAATATTATTAGCTCTAAAAGTAAATTATAAATGTACCAGTATGCTGCAAAATAATTGTCGGATTTCGCAAGTTTACCGGTCTATTATTTGCTACATTGGGTCGTTTTAAATTTGGTTTTGCTATAAATATTTACTAAATGTTATGGCTCCTCCTAACAACGACCGGCAGCCAGGTCACACGGGAACCATACCCAAGACTAAAGTAAGAAACAACTGCAATGTGCCCCAGGAAGCAGTGACCCCCACTAGGAGAGACATGTCCAGTAATCTGGTAACGGTGAGATGTTCTTATTAATTGTAATGCATCTGCCTATTATATAGGAAAATTTCACACTTTAAATACAATAAAAAAAAATCCAATAGATTTTGTAACAGATCAATAAATAAAGTCAAGAGATGAAGTTTATGCAATGATTTATGCTTTTGTAATAAATTTAATGTAAATATTTTAATTAAAATAAATGATTTGATATAAATCAAGTATTTTGCAATAATTGGAACAATATCCTAAATACTTTATTTTAAATGTGGCAAAGGAAACAATAATGTTGAATGCACTAAGTGCTGCTGTGTTGGTTTCACAACTGACTTATTTTTAGACACACAAGTCTTTGTGTTGGCCAGATGCCAACTTTACTTCAGTTTTGCGATACAGTTTTATACTAGCAGTAATTTTACTTATAATTAAATATCATTATCATGTATGAACTTTATTGATTTATAATCAATAGCTTTATTTACTCTCCATATGGGAGGTTGTTTATCTAAATTTAATTTAAAGAAGAAGGTGTGTTAGGGTTACTTATTTATCTGTTGAAACTCAATACTATTTGTTCTTTTGTTAAGGTAAGTACCCATGTGTAAAGTTTTGATCTGATTTTAGTATCATATTTTTAGACCTCTTTAGATTGGGTTCCTGTATCAGAATATAATACAAGATCTAATTATAACCAATCCAGAAAACCATCAAACAACACCTCTGATCCTGAACTGACAGATTTGGGTAAGACATCCTGAACATTGCATTTTCTACTTTATTTATTGGCATAATTATATAATTTCATTAAAAGCATTTTGTTAATATTTACATATGAGTCAATACCCTGTATGAAAATGCTATTGTGTGTATTTGAAATCAATCAATTCCCAGCCTGCATATAAAGGACCATGGAATTAATATTTGCACATATTGACTATGCATTGATCAAATTATAAATTGGTATTTACTTGTGAGTGGTGCTTGTTATTTTATGGTTGCTAAAGAAATATCAATATTTTAGATAACTCTGTGTCATTTGAGAGTGGATTTGGAAGATTTGTGCCTGTCAGACCTCAACCTCGTGCCCTACCATTAAACGTGCAGAACCGCGAAAACATAGCATCCGAACAGCATGATGATGTTGCTGGGTCTAGTATCTCAAGTCACACATTACATCCCTATGCGCATCAAATGCAAAATGGTGATTATTTCCAATATATGTTTGCATGACATACTAATGCCTATAATTTCACATCTCATGTAGTATTACTAATGATATATACTTATAATGTGTCATTTATCAAATTTGATTTGTTTCCAAGTTTATAATATAATATTGCTCAAAAGAAAATAGTAGTTACATAACTGCCGCAGCCAGCAAAAAAGGGAAATGACGGACGAATGTGAGTATGTAAGCCAAGGTAAAGCTGAGGCATGAGTTCATCAATACCTGATTGTGGCCAAGGCTTGAATATTGCTTTTCTCAAAAACTATGTGGAAATTCAAACAAAGTAGTATTTTTACTTGTAAGCCAGTTTGAAAACACATTGTTATGCTTTCATACTGTAACTATAGAACCAATCATAATGAAATTTTGCATACACATTGTCTGGGTGTATAGAAAAGGACATCTACCTTTTATCACCGAAAAAAATACTGTTCTCTGCTGGCTCATTTTGACAGCTCCGTGGTGCAGTGGTTAATACGCCAGCCTGCGACATGGAGTGCCCGGGTTCGATCCCTGGCCAGGTCAAGATGGAAAATGATCTTTTTCAAATTGGCCTGGGTCTTGGATGTTTATCTATATATGTATATGTTATAAAATATAGTATCGTTGAGCTAGTATCCCATAACACAAGTCTCGAACTTAGCTTGGGGCTAGCTCAATCTGTGTGATTTGTCCGTATATATTTATATTTATTTATTTATTTAAAAGAAGCCTTGAATAAGTTACCTCAGTGGATACTGCAAACCAGTTGTTCCATTTTTAAGTAATGTAAGACTTTTCATGATCCAGTACAGCAGTATCAATTAATGTCAAACAAGATTGTCAATAATATTTTAATTTCCAAGCATGTTTGAGAATATAATTATAATAAATCTTTTATTTTATCTTTTTTTATATAAAGCTTTTTTTATATACTTATTAATACACTTTTCATTAAATATTTGCGCACAATGTGCATGTGGTAGAAGTCCCCTACCCCTTTGCATCTAGATAGAGTTAAAACAATTTAAATTGATGAGTGCAGAGTAGTACTATGTATTATTTTTTTAAATATGACTTAATTTTTTTACAGGATTAATCCCACATTCAAATCATGCAGCTACTGCTGTGATGATAGTTAACCCCACTACACCTAATGCAGTGACTGGGAATATGTCACAACCATTTAATGTAAATATTGTTAATATTTTTATAAACCTATACTATTGAGGAATGATAATGATAAAAAATATTTTAATTTTCCTTACAGACTCCAAGTCAAAACAGAAATAATTTATCTAGAAACATAAATTCCGCGCGTAACAACTTTGAAGGCAATAGCCACTCAAGTAACAACAATTCAACACCTGTATCAAATTCACGGACTGGAACTAAAACTGTAAATTTGATGAATAACATGTATGACCAAGGGCAAGGAGGCTTTAACAATCTCAATGAGAACAACCATGTGAGTATGACATATCTAGGTTTTAATATTATTAAATTAAAAATTGGCTTCATATAAACTGACTAATGAGCAGCATTCAAGTCGTAGTCTTGAAAGGTGTGCTTAAAGATGACTCTAATCAGATGATGATATCCAATGGGTCCAATCAGTTATTTTAGTCCTGCAGTAAATACTTGTAAATAGCAATACTTTTTCGGTAAATATTAGGAGTTCTCGCATTTAATGTATAATTTTTGCATTCTTTATTAGGCCCATAGGGAGTCGGCGCGAGCTTTAGGTGAAGCAATTGTCGCGGCGTGTCCTGATGCCGCTGCGGTTGAGCGCCGGCTCGGGCAAATACGAGAGTACATAAGGGTGACGTCATCGCTAGTCGACACAATGCGAAATTCTGAAGATGAAGTAAGTCTCTCCTACATAATGATTGTATCTAATATAATTTATACCTGTAATGTATACTCAATGAGAATTTGATAACATTTTATTTAGGCATTTATTGAGCACACCAAAGAAGAATATGACGAACTGGTTCAAATGGTAATGACTTTAAAAGAAAGTGAAAATAAATTGCAAACTATTTTACTAGAGAATAAGCCTGATAATATAGAAGTTCCTGTTGAAGAAGCAGACACGCCTAGCTCTCAAGCAGAAGCAGCAAGGGAGCACTCTGAAACTAACACAACTGCTGTAGAAAAAGGTCAAAACCCAGATAAAACCTTTAAAGTAACAGCGGCCAATAATAACATTCCTAGTAACAGTAACCTTAAAAAAGTTACCAACATTGAGAATGAGCAGCTCAACAAGTCATTACAGAATATTAAAAATATTGATAGTGACGATGCAACTATTGAAGCAATTCAAATAGAAGAAACACGTTCAGAAGATTTGGGGTGGCATCATGGAAATTTAAAACACATTGAAGATACTCATGAAGATGCTCAGAATAAACTTGTAATAGAAGAATTGGAGACAATTCCATGCCCTGAGCCAGAAGTTAAGAAGGACGATCAACATCTGAATGAGGTGTTAAGAAAAAATATATTGTCTTGTGTAGAAAAGGTAGCCATGATAGAGGAAATGAAAAGTAGAAAAATTAAAGACTATAATAATAACAACGAAAATAAGGTTTCTGTATACTGTGTGTCATAGAAGTGTGCTCCCTGGTTTTAAATTGAAATATCCTAGCATGAACAAATGCGAAGTCTAACATTCTACTACTGAGTCATTACCATCTACAATCCAGACTGTTCAAACCTTTTTCTTGCGTTGTTTTGTTCTTTGTCATTTTCATATTTTTTTACCCCGTTTCCTTTTGTCATTTAACTTGAAAATATATATACCGATATAAGATTGATGTTGGTGTGTGATAGCTGCTAATTTTAGATGTTAACACAGTAACAATAGTGCCTGATTAACGAATTATTTCAAATGTGTAAATGTGTGTTTCATGCATTTATAAATAAAGAGAACGCGTATTCACTATAGGGATTATATCGTTATACTATTCTATGTTGCGACCAACGAGCAGTAGTGACCAAACTTAGCATACATACGCGCTACGACTAACGTTCTATGGAACATCTTCAAATCAATCATTCCTTGATGTTTAAAAAGGGCTTTGTTTAAAAAAAATAGTAACAAATAAGAAAGTAGATTTACTGAACGAATCACAAAAGGATTCCCTTGCAATTTGCCCAAAATTTGAGTGAATGAAGGACGATATGTTACGGTACATTTCTTCTCTAGTGAATACCCGCCTTTATTATATTAAAAACATATGAATGTTTATCACCATCAATCAGGACCTGGTGACCCGGCCAGTGTCGGTGCAAAGCAATGGATCTATCTACAGCGAAAATGAACTGTGGCAGAATGAGATCAAAAATAAAATGGAGTTGTCGCAGATGCGCCTGACTGCCCTCAAACAGCAGCAGAAGCGACTCCTCAAATATCAGGTGATCTTATACACTGAATTATTAATATAAAAGTTACGTGTAAACACAAGTAGGTATAACATAATAGTACAGCCATGCTTTGGAATATTTAGGCTCTTAGTTAAATAAATTAAAAGCGAATATACATATTTAGTAGATATCGTCCAATTTTTTCACAATTTAAGGTTTGTAACCATAAAAATACGCCCTATGGTGTTAAATTCATAATACAAGTAAAATAAGTCAAAATGTTTATATCATATTTTAGGAAGAGGCTAAACAACAACTGGAGGAAATAAATAGGGAAAGACAATCTCAAGACATTCACCCGTCTACTTCACATGACAACTTCGGTGGTATGCAGGTATTGTAATAACTTTTGCATTATTAATGTAAGTTAAAACATTATTCATAAAAACGCGTATTCTTTAGTAATGCGAACATTCCGATACAAACCCTGATACTAGCAGATTTGAATAGTAATGATAGATGATTATTTCATAGTTTTATTCAAATGGTAAGTACGGGATCCTATTACTGAGCGTAGGTCCTGTATATTTGGAATCGTAATTAGTTAGACACTTGAAATTTTGCAGAATATGTAAATCTATTGCCGCTATAACAACAAATAGAAAAACCAAAATGGGTTGCCAAATAAATAAATCTAAAAATAAATAGAAGAACCATCATAGTGATATAGTCTGGCTGCTATCTATTTTGATAGCAGCTCATAATGTGATGATGAATATCGTCGTAAAGTTGCAGTGTCTGTTGTGTCTGTCTGATTTCCGAAAGACGAATTGTGGATGATCCTAGGCTGGCGGATAATCTACAACTAAGCGCCAAATTTAAACAAAATCTGAATATTCGCATTCGCATTCGCGAATGTCGGTAGAAAATATTCGCATTCGCATTCGCATTCGCGAATGTCCAAAATATGACATTCGTTACATCACTAGTAGGTATGTAATATGCCTATTACCCTAAATTATTATGTCGTAGTAGTTCCAGCATGCTTAAAATATATTTGTCGTTTCAGAACCAATCATTTGGAGGCAATTATCAGCACTCGAACCGCCTGTACGCTGCCAATCAGATCGGCGTGGCGACCACACTGCCGCACTCCACGGAGCTGGCGGCGCAGCTGCACGGACAGATCGCCAACAACATGGACAACGAGCACGGACACTCCGCGCAGTCCACCCACAGCCAGGACGACCGGTTCTCCCACCGGGACGCCAATATTGCTGGCAGCGAGGTTAGTGTGCCTTTCAGCGTTTATAGTAAGTAAGGTGTTTGGCGTGGCAACTGCGCTGCTGTACTCCACGAAGCTGCTGGTGCAGCTGCACGGACAGATGGCCAACTGGACAATGATTACGGACACTCCGCGCAGTTCACCCACAGCCAGGACGACCGGTTCTCCCACCGGGACGCCAATATTGCTGGCAGCGAGGTTAGTGTGCCTTTCAGCGTTTATAGTAAGTAAGGCATTTGGCGTGGCGACTGCGCTACTGTACTCCACGAAGCTGCTGGTGCAGCTGCACGGACAGATCGCCAACTGGACAATGATCACGGACACTCCGCGCAGTTCACCCACAGCCAGGACGACCGGTTCTCCCACCGGGACGCCAATATTGCTGGCAGCGAGGTTAGTGTGCCTTTCAGCGTTTATAGTAAGTAAGGCATTTGGCGTGGCGACTGCGCTACTGTACTCCACGAAGCTGCTGGTGCAGCTGCACGGACAGATCGCCAACTGGACAATGATCACGGACACTCCGCGCAGTCCACCCACAGCCAGGACGACCGGTTCTCCCACCGGGACGCCAATATTGCTGCGAGGTTAGTGTGACTTTCAGGGTTAATTAGTAAGTAAGGGATTTGGCGTGGCAACTACGTTACTGCACTCCATGAAGCTGCCGGCGCATATGCACGAACTGATCGTCAACAACATGGATAACGAGCACGGACACTCCGCGCAGTCCACCCACAGCCAGGACGGGCAGCGAGTTTAGTGCACCTTTCAGCGTATATTAGTAAGTAAGGCGTTTGGCGTGGGGACTACGCTGCCTCACTCCACGAAGCCGGCGTCGCAGCTGTATGAAAAGATAGCCAACAACATGGACAACGACAACGGACACTCCCCGCAGTCGCTAGTAACGAGATAAAAAGAGTTGAAAAGGTTGTCTCATTGCAGATCTGAGGCTGAGAATAGGATAGTTTAAAAAAGGTCGGCTAAGTGCATGTCGGGCCACGCGCAATGTAGAGTTCCATAGTTGCCAATGCCAGCATTAAGTTCACGCCTCACGGTTTAACGACTAAAAACGAGCCCACATTGGACGGTGGTAACTAAAGAAAGAGTTATAAAATCCTACTTCACAAAGGAAACTAGAAAAATATTATCCATTTGAGTCGCGAAAAAAAAATTTCTCCCACTTATATGGAAGCTACTCTAATTTTTTTCTTTTCCAGATTTTATTTTACCACTTTTTTGGCATGGTTAATATACATAATAATAAATAAAATAAAAAGCCTTTATTTATCCTATTCTCAATGTTTTTGTTTTCTTATATAATAGTGTTAGTCTACGGTTTTAGTAAGTGAGTTGTATTTTCATTTTTCCAATTACATCATGTTGCAATTTGTTTTTTAGTTTCTTCATGTTATGTTGTTTATTCTTGCAATTTTTATTTTTCTATTCTGTAGATAATTATTTTTGTTTTATATATAAATTATGCGTTGCCTATATATATATATATATATATATATATATATATATTCTTTTTTTTATAAAAATGATTTTTATTTTTATTTTGTGGTTAAGTGTTAGTATATTAGTGCTCACTGAGAATGGACCCCTCATGGGTATAGGCCTCCTCCAGTCTACTCCACTCTCCTCTGTCCTTCTCTCATTAATATCCATACCAAATTACAGCTCTCTAGTACATATAGTCTGTGAATAAAACCGCGGACGGACAGACTGACAGACATGGCGAAAATACAAGGGTTCCTTGTTTACTAAGGAAGCCTAAAAACATTGAAAATACCACACCTCTTGCTAGCCCTAGAAGTAGCGAAAGCTCACTAGCTTCATTTCATTCATTTAACTGCCTCCGTGTTTCTACAGGCAAACGCCCGGGTCGTAGTTTCGGATTCCCACGGGAAGCATACTTTATTTAGTTGTGTCCAGTTTGGTTAGGACATTGCAGGCTTGAATCACCTGATTGTCTGATAATAAAGATCATTCCGCGCTTCGGAAGGCACGTTAAGCCGTTGGTCCCGGCTAAAGACGAGGATGTGTATATGTGTATTATATCTAGGCACATATAGGTCGAACCTAACGATACATTAACTGACGGAATCAATCCAGTCGTTTGAAAGACGAAAGATTGAAAGTAATAAATATTTACTTATTACTTTCAATCTTTCAAACGACTGGATATAATATTTACAAACCTACAAGATACGCACGAAACATATAACCCTTCTTGGCAAACAAATCAGGTCAAAATACTGCAACTGAACCATTAACGTTTTTATAGGAGGCCGGCGGTGGCGGGCGCGACAGCGAGCCCGAAGACGACGAAGGTCTGCTCAACGAACGCAGCCGCATGCTGCAGATGAAACTGCGCGAGCTGCAGATGAAAAAGCAGCACATGGAGAGCTTGGTATGTGACTAGTAACAAACAATATCAACGCTTTCTGCTGTTGTATTTCGGGTACAGTTCTTGCAATTCACGGAGGCGACTGACATTACGTAAATTGGCGTATGTCTGTGTCTCGCGGAGCGATCTCGTTTATTTCCTTGTCGCTCAGTACTTAGAAGTATTGTCCGCATTATTATTATCGCTACGGGACTTACCGCGATTGAATGTGAGTTTCGTCTTATATTCCCGTAAGTTCCCGAGTAAGTCCCGTTGTAAAAATATCATTGATTGTGACCGCGAAACCTTAAAATCATATATCATAATAATCAGCATCTCTATAAGATAAAAAAATATATTATTTCGTGTTGGTTCTCAATGTTAGGCATACTGTAATACATTTACCCATTACGTATTTAATCCCACCACGTTTTCTATGTTTATTACAAATTAATTATGTTATTCTAATTGTCTATTATTGTTCATACAACATGACAAATTGGTTAGATTATAAACAAGAATGTTGTCTCAGTGACCAAAATATCAATAACGAAAGAGCCCTTTGTTTTTAGGTATCGGAGTTTCAAAAACTGCAAATGGCGACTCGTTTGGCCAGCTCCCACAATACATACTCGAGTTCTGGAGAAGATAGCGCTGACGACGAACCATCGCGTAAATGTATACCATTTTATTTTTTACTAGCTTTCGCCCGCGGCTCCGCCCGCGTTTTTCCGGGATAAAAGGTAGCCTATGTCCTTCTCCGCAGTCCAGTGAACTTGTATGCAAAATTTCATGATGATCGGTTCAGTAGTTACGGCGTGAAAGCGTAACAAACAAACAATCTCACTTTCGCATTTATAATATTAGTAATAAGGAAAGGATAAGGATTAGTAAGGATTTATGTTGTGTATTTTTTATAAATGGCAAGATTCATTTAATCGTTTGGACCATTGACACGATAGAAGAAGACCAAGTTCTTTTACTGCTTTTCTTTTTATGCTTCAAGTAAAATATAAAATGCAAAACTATGTTATCTTTGCAGGTATCAAGACCGGTGGTAATATTAAAAACGAAGATCCGTTCAAGCTTATGGAAATAAAAGCCATCAAAACGGCTTTACAGAAGACTAAAGGTACGGAAATAATAAGAGAATTGTTCTGCTGCTATTCATTTTGTATTTTAAATTTGTTTAATATTATATATTGTTACATTTACATATATAGTATCACGTCTCTATCCCTTGTGGGTTAGACAGAGCCCAGGCCTGTAAGACCTAAAAGCCACGTTAAGCATGTTGATGGGCGTTAGGTGGAAAATTGAATCAAAGTAGTGATGGGTTATATTTATATTATATTAATTTAATTTATTATATTTCTTCATAATTATTATAGGTGTATTTTTTTTTCAGATCTGATGAGATCAGTTGAAAATTATGATACTGATCATTTAAGCAACCATGACGATTCGTTCCAAATCCCTGGGCATTCAAATATCCACGATAAGTGAGTATTTAACTAAGCCTTGTACGATGTATTTGAATGTGCTATTATATTTACATTATTTTAGTTCAAATGTCTCTTTATTTCGTGATAAAGTATTTTTACAAAGACGGATAAATATAAAGAGAGGAATGGCGTAGACAAAAGGAAGCTTATGCCCAGCAGTGGGTCATAGAAAGCTGATGAAGATGATATAGGGACGAATCACACAGATTGAGCTTACCCCACAGAAGTTTTAATTTAAACATTAACCCTTTCACCGCGAGACTTTATATCAGTTGTCGTGTTCCCAGCGCGATGCATAGTGAATCAAAATTAAATACCTGAGAAAGTGTATGACAATATAAATTATTGCTAGACTACATATTTGTCTGATATGAACATATTTTGATTCGGTTAAATAAATAAAATAAATAAATATATATGGACAACTCACACAGATTGAGCTAGCCCCAAAGTAAGTTCGGGACTTGTGTTATGGGATACTAACTCAACGATACTATATTTTTTAACAAATACATATATAGATACACATCCAAGACCCAGGCCAATCTGAAAAAGATCATTTTCCATCTTGACCTGGCTGGGGATCGAACCCGGTTACTCCGTGTCGCAGGCTGGCGTGTTGACCGCTGCGCCACGGAGCTAGTCTAGGTTACACCATAGTGAAAGAAAAAAGGCAGATATTATAAGAAATTGTTTTTGGTCGGATTAATCTGTCGTTCGCGGTGAAAGGGTTAAATTGGTTTGTACATTATCAATAAAGGAACAGCTCCTTTTATCCCATTGTATCATTTGATGATATGTTTTGTTTTAGCAAATCGGAAGGCGGGGGCAGCATGGGTGGCTGGTCTAACGACGGCAGCATGTGCCGCGTCCGCAACTCCCTGCCGCAGCGAAATAAGTTCACCAACGAACAGCATTCGCAACACCAACAGTTGCAACAGTGTCAACAGCACCAGCAACAGTTGCAACAGAGCCAACAGCACCAACAACAACTGCAACATAATCAACAACAGCACCAACAGCAACAACACAATCAACAACAGCACCAACAGCAGCAACAACAAAGTAAGCAAATAGGATACCCCTCATCAGAGTGACTTCCTGATGTCGTCCTCAGTTGTGGTGTGTCGGAGCTAGGTCGGAGCCAAGAGTCCGCTGTTAGGATACCATGTTAGTTTATAGCTTGAAATTATTCAAAATATAAAAATCCAAATATCCTTTCAAATGTCGGTGTAAATGAGCGATGCGGCTAGCAACCCATGACTATTTTGATTTCATTTTCACCCTGAGCCTGGATACACAGTGAGGGGTGAAGAAGTGATATTATCCACTAAGGTCTATTTAAATTTAGCGCAAATATTTTAAGGGCTGGCACCCATAGACTATAGACTATAAAAATAAGAAGCAAAATTTAAAAAATCGACACGCTTGTTTTCCAGATATCATGTCTTTTAACATTTACAAAAACAGGCACAAAAAAGACTATGTACACAAATCCGGCCAAGTGCGTGTCGGGTCACGCGCAGTGTAGGGTTCCGTAGTTGCGAATGCCAGCTTTGATTTCACGCCTCACGGTTTAACGCACTACCTTCACTACCTACTATGTATACTATGTCACTGACGTGGATAATCAAAACAGCTGATTAATCGATTTATATAAAAAAAATATTTATTTTGTTTAGTTAAAGCATGTCTTTGGAAAAATATATGCGCTCATAACATAACAGTTTTTACATCCAGCTGTCTGCTTTGCGCCAACCTACCTTGCCAAATACCTGTTGAAATGAAGTATATGTAAGTATTTGTAAGTTATTGCTGAGAGCGGCAGACAAACAAATATGATACTTTTAGATATTTATGATGAACTATAAAAACACCTAAACCCTTAGTGATCGCAATTAAATTCCTCAAGGATTATATGTTGGCAGCAACAATGTTTAAGCCTTATCTTATCAAAGGTTATATATTTTTATACATTATTTTTAATAGGTCACGAGGCTAATTTAGCGTCATTGCAAGAACTGGCCCAAGAACTGAGAATGGAGACTGAGAAAATTATGGGAGAGCGAGCGCGCATCAAAGATATGATATCCAATAAAGGTTAGTAGATTACAATGCTATTATCTCTACATAGTATAAAACATAGTCGCTTAGATCTTTAAAACTATGCAACGGATTTTGATGCGGTTTTCTTTTAATCATCATCATCATCATCATCATCAGGTCTTTTTAGTCTCCACTACAGGAGCACGACCCTCTCTGTACTACTAAAGCCATACTTTAATAGATAAAGTTTCTTTTAATAGATAAAGTGAATCAAGAGGAAGGTTTATATGTTCATTGCACCCGTGCGGAATCGGGGTCCGGGTCGCTAATCTCTTTATAAACCACATTCCGGTAGTAGCATTGGGAGAAAGGATTATAAGAATATTAGCAAAACTTGACTCTGGACAGTATAGAAATTATACGAAAAACCATTATGTATTTAAATTGCGAAAGATTCCTTTACTTTGTTAGAAATTTCGATAGCGCGAGGTAGAAGTCACTAAAAAGGCAAAGCACCATCTATTGGAATTCTTTAGAAATTTTAGGAAAACGTTCAATTTTATGGCCTTTTCTTACCCTTTTTAACCCTATAGATAGAGGTGGAATTTTAATAAATGCTGTGTGACATGTGTTATATTTTTAAGAAATATTTTTGGTAAGTTTCAAGTAAATCATTAAAGATTTTTTATTTTTTCATACAAAATTTGCCCCCGATTTTTACCTTTTTAGGGTTCGAATTTTGAAAACAAAATCTTTATTATCTGAGCACTACTATTTGTCCCAAACAAATAAAATTTAAGGGCCCGTACTACCTCACACTGCTTTGCATGGACTGTTATATCAATAATAATTAAATACTCAAATTGAAATAAAAATGCAGCAAAGTTCAGGACTAACTCTGGTAACTATATATGACTCAAAAACACGATTGCGTTAAATTTTCTCGATAGAAAAAAATTGCAAAGTTGCCTCCAAATCACGTCTAATTTACATTTACAAGTATATAGCATTATTCACCAAATACATTAAAATTTACCTTGAAACTTTTGATTATTATTGCATTACAGATAAGGCAGCAATCATATGTTTTTCTTTTTCGAATAACCCTTGAATATTCCTAAAAAACGAAAATATCCAAAGTAGCCAACGCGTTTAGACCATCCGCGTTTGTAACGCCACGTCGCCTGGCATATGGCGGGCTCTTAAAGGTAAACAAACCTTCTCGGCACGGTTTTTGGCAAATAACTCCTCAATCACACAATTCTTACGAACACTAACACTTTAAAACGATGCATTGTAATGATTTACGCCTTTTTAAATGAATGTCACTAGATTTTACCTATAAACTTTGACTGCAATCGTTATTTTCTGATAAGGCGTATATTACGAGGTTATAATTTCTACTCTTCTTCTGTAGAAATGACAATGACAACCTGACTGACTGAACAAATAAATTAAATTATTTTGCCAGTGTTATTTCCTCCGAAATAAATATTGTAACTTATTGTAACCGATTTGCCAAAAGGAGTAGCGAGTTTCTTGAAATATTAATTAACTTGTTATTTTGTACCGTGTTTATTTGTATATTATAGTATAGTATTTTTTCATTGTTTCTTTGTTAATTCGATAGACCAATTTGATGCATATTGATAAAGATATTTGAAGATGGGACGAAGGATGTGGGAGAAGTGTATAAATTTTAACGTTAATTTATTATAATGCATAGGTATAGGTATCTAGGATATACATATATATTTTACTGCCTCATCATTCGCCACGAAGTAGACAAAGCCAAAGGTTGTAAAATCAGAAAGCACATACGTTTAGCAAGATAAAACGCCGGCATAGGTAGGAAAGAGTGGAAGCAACTGGTACATGATATGATTTTATAAGTGCTGGTAAAGGACATCATTATGGAAGATGTTTGAATAGATTTACGTATAAATGTGTGTCTTTAGTCTATCATGACTCTGAAACTTCAAAACAGATGGATTATAAGGGATTTTTAAGCATTCACAATGCTATACTATCTTACGGCTCGTTAACGAGTACGCGCGGAAGGCGCACGTTATCATTTGAAGTTGAAGTTTCTTGCTAAATATACAAAAAAAAATGTGAGAACTTGCGTTACTTTTAGGGAAAAAAAATTGGCATCACTTATTTTTTTTTAAATTTTCCGCGTAATTTACCTGTCAGTTGCACAGATTGTCTATAAGTTGTCAAAGCATTGTTTACAATTAAATTTTTTTTTGTTTGGGACATATATTTAGTAATAACCATAGATTTAAAAAAAAAATTTTCGTCTCTCTGAATAGATGTCACATTTTGCCATTTTTGTATGGGAACCTAGTGTGTCATTAGCGGGGGTGTGAGGCAGAGGAAAGGGAGTCGTGGTTTCAGGGGTGCTATTTGTAAATGAGTGACTCGATGAAGAAGTACAAATTTTCCATACATCATCGGTCGTTTAGTAAACACGTCGATTCGAAAATAGCACTCATGACGTTTGACTCCGCTGTCATAAGAGATGTAACAACACCGTGTAATATCGATATCGAGAAAAACCCACAACAAGATTTTGTGTTTCAGTTTGACTTCATTTAAGTAAACAACATATGAAGTAGTAATAATTATATAGTCATAATCAACTAAGAGATTCCCTGGTTCCTTATACTCCTGGCATCTTCAGTTGTGCTGCGTCCAAGCCCGGGGTCCGCTATTATGACAGCATTCATGCTGTAATAAGAAGTATATATTCCATGCTGGTCTAGATGAAAAGGAAAAATTGAGAATGTACCAGTTGCTTCTCTGATAGGGAATGCGACTAGCAACCTATTACACCTTTGATTCAGATTTCCACCTACATACGCCCACAAACACGCTAAACGTGGCTTTTGGTTTCAGGCAGAGGCCTACACCGTAAGGGTGAAGATCGTGATAATATGAATGTATGTATGTTTTATGGCCCAACGCCAATTCTCCTTATGTAACTCCAGTAACGCGGACATACATAAATATGAAACTGAAGTACAAGTTTTTGCCTGCGCCGGAAATTTAACCCGGTACCTGGCTCGTTAACCACTGTACCATGGAGATTGTCATTATCGTTTATGATATTGTAATTAAATGTCCTTTGCATTACTTACATGTGAAAAGTCTCAGGTTGTGGTTTCCCTTTATCATTTTTTACAGTATTTTTGCAGGATTTCACTACACAACTAGGCATGTTTATAATTATAAAAATAAATTTTCGTTCAGCTCATAAGGTTCCGCTACAAATAATACGACAGACGTCAGAGGACTGAGGCCGCGAAAAAGCATACGCTGTTTTAAGAGTATGAGTAACAAGACATGCGTTGCCTCTAGAGACGTACGAGCCTTTGTATAAAAAGTAAGACGGGTTGGGCTCTCTTAAATCCTGTATGTATTGAGGTACATCTCTTATGGTGTTGCGCAGACCGCAAGAGAGGGCACCATCTAAGTAAAACACTGTTGTCATAACCAAAACCAAGATGATTGGCGAAAGCCTACTCCCATTGTGTTCCAAGTGCAACGTATGATCTGCCTGCTGAATAAGGTGGTTCGCCATCTGCTGAAGTGACCCCGTGGGTCACTGCTGGGTCATCATGCTGCCCAAGCACTGAGCGGGGTGCCACGAAAGCTCTCACAGGTGTTCATGAAGCAGATCAACTACTAATGATGGCAACTAATGAAGTGGCAGTTGCGCTGTTAGTATATGGAAGTGAACATGGACAGCAACAACAAGTACAGTTTGTACAGTTTTCGGTACTTGTTGTGTTGCCTCGTGACGCACCAAGCCCTCGCCTGGGAACGTCAAAGCTGACGTCACTATGCTATCGGCTGGACCAATACTTCAAGAGTGAAGCGAAACAGTGAAGACGACGGCCAAGCAAAGAACAAAAAGACCTACCTAATGTATCAAGTATCTATCAAAGCTACTTCAGACTGCCCCAATAAACAGTTACTATATACTCTTAACCTCAAGGAGGTAGCGGAGAAGAGCCTGCTGCTGTATCGTTGATGAAAAAGGCTTAAAAAAGTAAAGTAGTGATTAAAATGTCCAAAATAATTTTATTTATTATTTAATTGCAACTTTTAATGAAAAATAGTGCAAAAACCTATGATAATATCTAATCCTTATAACTCAGTTCGGACTGAGTTTAGAGGTATATATGCCCTTATAACTTTATTTTGTTATTGACTATCGGGAAAACAAGGTATCGTTAGTGGCCGCGCGAAAACAAAAAGACGCCAATAACCGGCATTGTCCTTTTGGAATATTATCTATTTCGGTTCAATAGGTATCTATTGAACCGAAATAGATAATATTCCGTCCATCCATCTGCCACATGACTGTATAGTCATGTGGCAGATGGATGGACGGATGGATGTCGAAGGCTTAGTATTACCTTTCCGTTTTTACTCTTAGGGAACGAAACACTAAAAATAATAAATTTGCGGGAAAGTCGTGGAGAGTGAATTTATTATTATTTATTTCTTGGCATTAACTTTATTACTTATATTATTACACTCATCTGTATTCATGTAAATTATCGATGTTTGGCAAAAAATAACAAAGTGCATCACTATGCGTCTTTCCGCCTTTCACTGACAATGGAATTTGACGTTTTTAATGGAGGATAAATATGTTTATAATATTGTAAATAACATGAACTTGCATTACTTAAATGAGAAAAGTCCAGCGCGATAGTTTACTATAATATTCATTTTAGTATTTTAGAAGGACAGAACTTCAAAAATTGGCCTGTTTATAATTTTAAAAATTAAATTCCACTCTGTTACATATCCCTCGACAGGCGTCAGAGGATTGAGGCCTAGGGTATAGTATACGCTACTTTTAAGGGTATCAGTAACATGACGTATCAAGTAATACGCTGCTTCTAGAGACTTTATACTTCTATGGTAATAACATAAAACTACGGTCCAAATTTCATGTTTATAGGTTTTATGGTTTAGGCTGGGCGTTGATAAATCAGTAAACCTTGTTCATTTTTTATATATATGTATATAGGTAGATTGCACTCATGCGAAGACGGGGTCCGGGTCGTTAGTTCATTACAAAACGCATATTGGAAGACAAGTCGCGGTCACCATAAAGTTGGCTTTTAATACTATTTATTAGCTTTCTGTGGAGATCGTATGTTCTAATCTTTTATCATATATTATTGAGCTGCAAGTTGAGGGGCGAGGTCCCAGAACTCGTGTTCGAACGCACGGGAGGCGACTACGAAGTTGCTAGAATTGTGGTTTTCGAGCGGTAGAGAAAAAATCCGTTTATCTATTACCAAAGACAATCAATGGGCGACTGGCACACATTTTTTTGTTGTTGTATCGAAAGAGCTCTCAAAAACAGGCATATCAATTTAAAAAAATTACCTTGATTTAATTTTACTCTCAGCGTAAACGCCGCTAAGAAAAAACAACAAACTAGTGACGTCGTATATACTGTTACGTGGTTAGGGTTCAGGATTTGGAGTAAAACACCAAACTCTTCAGAGGGAATTTATTCACTACGGAATCCCAACACTGACTGGTCTTCCAACACGTCGAATATCCAAAACGCAAAGCACTCGTAGTCCTGGTCCGTTGCTGTGGTCGTATAAATTATCACTTATCAGTCGCACACAAATCACTCGTATTAGTATAGCTCACTAAGAACACTCGCGGTAAACTGATTAACGATCGCCACGTCCACTCCCTTATATACTGACTTATGGGTATCTAGAAAGTTCCATATACTTCCGGTCCCGACGGCCGATAACTAAAACATTCCAGAATATTCGAGTATGTGTATGAGCGGGATAGAATACATATGTGTGAGCAGGATGGAAGATGTATGAGCGCGACAGACGATGTTCGGAAAAGTTCTAGACTATTCTGTTCTGGGAGCTTCGCGACACTGCCCCCTTCTTAGAGACGCTCGTCCCGAGCGTCACTGTTGCTGCCATGATAACGTGCTAAGCGGTCCACATGCACCACTTTGAATGCTCCTCTTGGTTGTCGTTGAATGCGATATGTCACATCGTTCATGCGGGTGATCACCTTATATGGCCCTTCCCATCTCGTCTGCAGCTTTGGAGATTTTCCTTTGCGGCGTATTGGGTTGTGAAGCCACACTAAAGCTCCTTCTTCATAGCCACTCGTATTTGCTCTTCGGTCGTATCTAGTTTTCATGTTCTCGCTTGCTTGCAGCCCGTTTTCCCGAACTAGGTCATATACATCTCGCATTCTTTCCCGAAGATCCGAGACATAATCTGTCACAGTGTGAGAAACTTCTGGTGGTCTTCCCGTTAGCAAATCTACCGGTAACCGAAGTACTCTGCCAAAATTTATAAAAGCTGGGGTCACTCTTGTGCTTTCGTGTTCTGAAGTCCGGTAAGCGAGGAGAAATAGCGGTATGTACTTGTCCCAGTCTCTTTGATGGTTATCAACCAATTTCGCCAAATGCCTCTCCAGCGTCTGGTTAAAGCGTTCCACCATGCCATCTGACTGAGGATGATATGGCGTGGTCCTTGTTTTGTGCATTCCTAAAATCTTACAGATTTCTTGAAATAGTTGTGATTCGAAGTTCCGTCCTTGATCGGAGTGGATTTCCAAGGGCACACCGAACCGGCATATCACTTCCTCAACTAATTTGGAGGCTACTGTTGCAGCTTCCTGGTTAGGTATGGCAAATACTTCAGGCCACTTGGTGAAGTAATCCATTACCACCATGAAGTATTTATTTCCCGACTCAGTTATAGGAAATGGTCCTGCCACATCAACTGCAATGCGTTCCCAGGGTGCACCAACGTTGTAGAGCTTGAGGTTACCGCGATTTCTTGTCGATGGCCCTTTCACAGCAGCGCATATGGTACATTTGCGACACCAATCCTCCACGTCTTCTCGACAGTTGAGCCAGTAGAACCTTTCTCGTATCTTTGTTAATGTTCTCTTGACGCCAAGATGTCCGCCGGACACCCCATCGTGGACTTCACGAAGAACGTCTTTTACTTTAGCTCTTGGAACAACTACTTGTAGGTGAAACTCTTTGCCATTTGGTTTTTCCCATTTACGGTAAAGTATTCCGTCCTCCAAGACAAAACTGTCCCATTGAGCCCAGTAAGCTTTGGTGATTGGGCTTGTAGGTGCAACTTCTACCCATTTAGGTTTTTCTGCTCCGCGTTCCTTCCATGCAATAATAAGCCTTATGTCTTCATCATCCTCCTGAGCTTCTCTGAAGATCGCGTCATCCCATGGTCCCGGCGGACTCGCCCTTGTTAATTTCACAGCGATTTCTTTAGACTCCTGTTTGACACAGTGTTTACAATCTTCTGAGCAAGGCCTTCTTGAAAGCGCGTCAGCATTTCCATGTGACTTTCCACTGCGATGTTCAGTAAGAAAGTCGAACTCTTGGAGTTGTTCAATCCAACGAGCAACTTGACCTTCCGGGTTTTTAAACTGAAGCAACCACTTCAAAGCAGCATGATCAGTTCTCAGTTTAAACTTTCTGCCGATGAGATACTTGTTGAAATGTTGCAGCGTTTTTACCACAGCTAAGAGTTCTTTCCGTGTAACGCAGTAGTTCCTCTCAGGCCTTGACAAAGATTTACTGAAGTAAGCTATTACAACTTCTGCGTCACCTTGTTTCTGAGATAACACTCCACCAATAGCTGTGTTACTTGCATCTGTGTCAACGATGAATTGACCATCAGTCTGTGGATATCCCAAAATTGGAGTTTTACATAAACTTTCCTTCAATTTTTGGAAGGAATTCTCGCAAGTCTCGTCCCAGAAGAAAGGTCGTTTGTCTTCTGTCAAACGGTGTAAAGGTTTAGCAACCTCTGAGAATCCTTTGACAAATCTCCTGTAGTATGAGCACAGTCCCATGAAGGCTCGCACCTCTGTCTTGTCCTTCGGGGTAGGCCACTTTTGCACTGCTTCAACTTTATCAGGATCGGTTTGTACACCCTCACTGCTAATTACGTGACCGAGGTAGTTTACTTTGTTCCTGAATAGATGACATTTCTTTGAGTTCAGTTTTAAGTTTGCTCCCCGTATCTTCCTTAGGACTTTCTCTAGATTCCGCAAATGATCATCAAAGTCTCTGCCCATGATGATGACATCATCCAAATATACTAAGCAGGCATCTCCTACTAATCCAGCTAGTACACACTCCATAAGTCGCTCAAAAGTAGCCGGCGCGTTGCATAATCCGAAGGGCATAACATTGAACTGCCATAAACCCTTGCCAGTCGAGAATGCGGTCTTTTCTTTATCCTCTGGGTGTATTTCTACCTGCCAGTAGCCAGATTTTAGGTCCAAAGTAGAGAACCATCGCATTCCACTTAGAGTATCCAAGGTGTCATCAATTCGGGGCAACGGATAACTGTCCTTCTTAGTGATCTCGTTTAGTCGTCGATAATCTACACAAAACCGTGTACTGCCATCTTTCTTCTTAACTAGAACCACAGGAGAACATCAAGGACTTGCAGATGGTTCTATAACTTTATTTCTCTTCATGCCCTCCAACATTTCTTCAACTTCTTTCTCCTTGGCAATCGGTATTCGTCTTGCTCGCTGACGAATAGGTCTTTCGCTTCCAGTGTCAATTCTGTGCTGAACTAATGAAGTTCTTCCAAGATCTTCTTCTTTCGAAGAGAAGATATCAGCAAAACGCAACAGTGACTTCTTTGCGTCCGAGTATTGCTTAAAAGTCAGATTATCTTTGCTGTCTTTCAGAAGATCAATAATTGTAGAGTTATTCGCGATGTTAGGTGACACTGAGCTCAGCTTTGATTGACACTTTCTCATCCACACAACTTCTTCGCATTTTCCCACAGTATCTCCTTCATTGAGGCTGACCTCATGGAAGTCTAGGTTAACCACTCTTACCACTGCAGTATCGCTTCCACGCACTAAGGTTCTTGCTGTTAGGAGTCCTCTCGCAGTTGGTTTGTGTAATGTGTCCTCAATCAAAACACATCTCTTTGCCTCTGTTTTCTTAGCCGTCGTGGGCAGTCTCACCATTATTTGAGCCTGTGTTCGTCCAGGAATAACAATTTTGTTAAGGCAGGTTACTTTTCCAGTGGAAGCTCCAAGAATGAAGATTTCTTCATTACCACACTTGAAAACACCATTCGTGATATCAATTCCACAATTATATTTCTTCATAAAATCTAAGCCCAGTATGCAGTCATCAATGATTTCAGCTACGATGACATTGTGAGTATAGGGTGTCTCTCCCACGTACATCGTAACTGCCATTTCTCCTAGGACAGGTATTGGCTGGCCAGAAGCAGAAAGAAGCCGACAGTTGATGTTCTTGCGTCCCCTTGCCGCTTTCACTAGATGTGGCTTAACTATAGTCCTAGATGCACCTGTGTCTACTGTTATCCTGCAGTTTTTCCCATCCACTGAACCACATATTGCCAGACAATTTTCATTGCTTGCCTGTGAGATGATTATTGCTGGGGCTTCTTCTGAGCCAGCCAGTACCCGCCCCTTAGTCCTGGCTGTTACTCGTTTCCCTGCTTCTTTAAAGGAGAGATCATAAAACTGATTGCTTAGGTCTTCCTTAATCTCTTTCTTGATCTCTTCTTTAAGCTGTTCCCTGAGCTCTTCCTTTAACTGTTTCTTTTTGCGGCAATTGAGTTGTAAATGGCCTCTTTCACCACAATTCCAGCACATAGGCCCAGTTCCATTATCCTTCTTTGAAGGGGCCTTAACCGCCTTGACTACCTCGCTTATCTCGTTAATTTCTCTCAATTTATGAACTTGCACATCTTGTCTTACCGCTTCCACTTCAAGGGCGTGTGCAAGGGCATCTTTAAGCGAGGTGTGATGTTGGAGCTTTACTGTAGCCCTTACCTCTGAATTCTTAATTCCATCCACGAAGGCTTGCAGTAGATTTTTCTCCACCATCCGGGGGTCTTCTGAGGGAAACGCTTTCCTTACGAGCCTCTCGATCTCTAATGCCCACTGTTGTAACCCCTCGCCTGATCGCTGGACTCGGTCGCGAAGCTGGGCTCGGAATACGTGCTCTAAGTGGCGTTCTCCGTACCTTGCTTCAAGAGCCTCCAACAAGTCCTTGAAGTCACTACCTGAGTTAGGTAGTGCTTCTAATACTGTCAAAGCGGAGCCCTTCAGTGCAACGGTGAGGGCTGTCAGGCTCTGTTCATTAGTCCATCCATTTGCTGCGGCAACAGTTTGAAACTGCTGTTTATACGCGGCCCAGGAAGTAGTTCCGTCGTAAGATGGCACTTTCACCTTGGGTCCAGGTGCATAAGCAACAGCGTTGCTCGACGTCACTTTCACGCCTACTGTCTCCAGTCGCAGCACTTTCTTGTCTAGTCCGGAGAAGTTTGTTTCCAGACCTGTCACGCGATTATCCACCAAATCCACATCCTTACGGATCTGGTCCACCACGTTGCTGACTTTGCTGACAGCTGCTAATACCATTCGTTGGTCCTCACTCATATGATGCAGCTTTTCCTGCATACGCTTTTGTTCATCCCTCGAGCACTTTTGTTCATCCCGCATATTTTGTATTTCTCCATTAAGTTCCACATTGATGCGTTGCAGTTTACTCTGGTTCTCATTTATGCACTGCAACATTTGCATCAAGCTACCAAAATCAAAAGATGCTTGAGTGGGAACCTGGAAAGAGGGGCTAGGAAACGTGGCTTGATGATGGGCGGCTGGCATCTGTTGGGCGGCGGCAATCTCTTGGGAGGCCGTAACTTCCTGGGTGGCTGTGACGGCTTCGGTGGTTGCGACATTTTGGGCGGCTGCCCTGTCTTGGGCGGCTGCCATGTCTTGGGCGGCTGCCATGTCTTGGGCGGCTGCCATGTCCTGGGCGGCTGCCATGTCTTGGGCGGCTGCGACCTCTGGGGCTACGGGCGGCAGTTGCTCGGCTGCGATGTTTTGGGCGGCTGGCGCATGTCGAGCGGATGCAACTTGGGCGGCGGCTGCG
The DNA here is from genome assembly GCA_947532085.1 of Elegia similella. Lineage (NCBI taxonomy): Eukaryota > Metazoa > Arthropoda > Insecta > Lepidoptera > Pyralidae > Elegia > Elegia similella. The sequence goes on from OX383929.1 coordinate 15,889,109, forward strand.
GTAGCCTCCATTGCACGTTGAGCCCGGGTCCGGACGCCTTCCTTATCTTCTTCGTCCCTCGGCAACACTGGCATTTCCAAATCCCACACTTCTGACACCAAATGTTACGTGGTTAGGGTTCAGGATTTGGAGTAAAACACCAAACTCTTCAGAGGGAATTTATTCACTACGGAATCCCAACACTGACTGGTCTTCCAACACGTCGAATATCCAAAACGCAAAGCACTCGTAGTCCTGGTCCGTTGCTGTGGTCGTATAAATTATCACTTATCAGTCGCACACAAATCACTCGTATTAGTATAGCTCACTAAGAACACTCGCGGTAAACTGATTAACGATCGTCGTCGGGTTCTTCTCACACTCCGCCTTTCGGCGAAGTCGGGGTGGCTGACCAGGACTGTGTCCTCTACAGCGGATAGCTGCCGCCGCCTGCAACGGCAGGCGGGTCACAAAGTAGTGGCCGTGGCGGCCACATCGGGTTTTTCCGTGTCTCACTGGGGGCGATGGGCAGGCGCCGCTCTTGTAGCGGCGCCTTGGTCGGCGGGCGATGCGATGATGGCTTCTCTGGGCGAAGGCTTGTATACTCCGTCAGGCGGGCGGGCGTGCAGTGGCGCTATACCTCTGAGGTGAGGATGCGCCGATGCGTCCGCCCTGGAGTACATGCTCTTCGCCAGACGGGAGACGAAAGCGTCCAGGCCTTCCCATTTGAGGTCCCGCTGAATGACGTTGGTCCTCACGTAGCGTGGGGCCCTGTCACTGCTCGGAGACTCAGGTTTTCTTGCGCTCGGAGTCGACGGCGATTCGTCTCCGAGCAGTATGCGTACCACGCAGGGGCCGCGTACGTGAGGCGGGATCTAACATATGTCTTGTAGATCCCGAGCTTCGTTCTCAGCGGGGTACGGGAGAAGAGCACTGGACGCAACTTCCCCCGGGCCATCTTCGCACTGGCTACGGCCGCGTCGACCTGTTGCCTCATTGTGAGGCGCCTGTCGATCTTCACCCCCAGGTAAGTGACATGTGGCTGCCACGGCACGGTTTCCCCGAGGAGCTTCAGCGGCGGCGGGAGGAGGCGGGCGCCTCCGGACAGCATGGCCTGCGTTTTGCGGGCATTGACCGACAACCTCCATTTAGAGAGCCAGTCAGGCAGGGCATCTAATGCCTGTTGGACCTTCTTGGCGGCGTGCTTCGCATTCATAGACTTAGCGAAGTACGCCGCATCGTCGGCAAATAGTGCCAGCTCGGCCTGACCGGCGACGGGGATGTCGTCGGTGTACCACGCGTAGCAGGCAGGAGAGAGGCAGCTGCCCTGAGGGACACCCGCCCTCACCGGGCGCTCCGAAGATAAGGCGTCTTCGACCGCCACCCTGAATTTTCGCTCCTCGAGGAACGAGGACACAATCCTGGTCAGTCGTCTTGGTATTTGGGCGTTCGACAGCTTGTACAGCAACCCCTCGTGCCATACCTTGTCGAACGCCTTCTCATTGTCGAGGAGCACGACAGCCACGTGCTCCTTGCGGTTGGCCGCGTCCGAGATCTTGTGCAGTAGTCTTGCTATCTGGAGCGTCGTAGAATGCTCGGGCCTGAATCCAAACTGCTCCGCGCGCGGTGATATGTGCGGGAGCAGCAGGCCGAGCAACAGCTTTTCGAACACCTTCGAGAGCGCGCTCAGAAGTGTGATGGGCCGATAGCTCTCCGGTTTTTGCAGGCTCTTGCCCGGCTTAGGTATCATAATGACCCGCCCGGTCCTCCAAGGCTTTGGGAAGTGGCCCGAACGCAGAATACCATTGTAGAGGCGCGTCACCGCCGTTATGAATGCCGGCGGTAGGTGGCGGAGCGCCTCGTTGGTGATGTTGTCTGCGCCCGGGGCTTTCCTAGGCTTGAGGCGGCGGATCTGTCGCAGAACTTGGCCGGGCGTGAAGAACACTGCGTCCTCCTCTGCCGCTATCGGCCCTGCGAAGTACTCCCGAAGGTGTTCTAACACTTTTTGGTGATGCTCCAGGTCGGCGATAGGGTTCGGTGTGAATTGACGCTCCAGATGACTTGCAAAGATCTCGGCGCGGTCCTCCGCACGGTAGCGCGGGAGACCGTCCTCTGCCAGCAGCGGCCGCACGGGTTGTGGCTCCGTAGATAGCTGCCGGCATAGGCGATGAATGGAGGGGATATCATCGCCCACTGAGAGGATATGGTTCTCCCACGCTCGGGCTGTGTGCTCCTCTAGACGGTCCTTGATTTTCTCTACCAGTTTATTGAGGCGAGTTTTCATATCCGGGCAGCGGGTGACTTGCCACTGCCTCCGTAGCTTCCTCTTCTCATCCAGCAGGCGAGTTATGTCGGCCGGGAGCGGCTCAGGCTTCGAGCCCGCCGGCGGTTCGTGCGTGGATGAGTCGAGAGCGGCCTGGATGCAGCGAGTAATGGCACCCGCCGCCTGCTCTACCTCTTCACTGGTGGAGATTTTCTTGAAATGAATGTCTTGTGTTGTGGCCTCTAGATTTTCTATATAGTTGTCCCAATTCACTTTGGCTCTCCTCCTGGCCAGCGTGACCCTTGTCGGCAGCTCCTTAAGGACGAGAAGCACCGGCCTGTGGTCCGACGGCAGATCTGGGAAGACCTCTTGAGTTGGCGGTGTCCGTAGGCCTCTGTAAGCCACGAGATCAATGGTGTCGCCGATTCCGGTTTGATGGGCGTAGTGGGTCGGCTCGTCCGGGCCCACCACGTCGTACTCGTGGCTTATAGAGTCCGCCAGGAGCATTCGTCCTCGCGGGCAGACCCTGGTGGAGTTCCAGACTGTGTGTTTGGCGTTGAAATCACCGGCCACTACGGTCGGCGTGGGGTCCAGCAGCAGCGAGCGCAGCTCCGTCACTTGAAGACGCTGCGCTGGCGGTATGTAGGCGGCGAACACACGCAGTTCACGGCCGCCGTAGTGCACCATGACGCCCAAAGCGTACATAGTCTGGAACTCGACGTGAGGTATGGCCTGGTGGACTATGCTCCTCTTTACGAACACCGCCAGTCCTCTATACGGTGCGCCGTCGGAGGCCTTCTCGTCCTTTCTATAGCTGACGTAGCCGGGGAGGTTGTATTTGTCAGTCTCCCCGAGGTGGGTCTCGTTGACCAGGAGGATATCGACGCGCTGCTCCCGGAGGAAGTGGGACAACATCTTGTTCTTCCTCCGGAGCGTCTCGGCGTTCCAATGCATGATTCTCAGAGGTGTGCTATCCATATTATTCGGACGTAGGCACACCTCTGAGAAGCCCCGTCGCTGCCAGCTGGTCCGGGGACATGGTAATCATGTTTTGAAAGGCCGCAAACAGGGCCGCCGTCTGCGCCTGAGACATGGGCGCGGGCGCGGCGGGCTGCTGTGCGGCCTTTTCTGGCAGGGCGGTCCGGGGAGCGGGCTGCGGGGGCGCCGGAGCGGAGCTCTCGGCCTGTGGCTTCTTCTTTTTGTTTTTCTTCTTCTTTTTCTTTGGGAGCTCCGCTCCACGTTCCGTCGGTGCGTTTGCGGGGGCCATCAATGAGGCGCCCGCTGTCTCCTCGGTCTGTGTGCGGGGCGGCAGTGATGTCCCGCTGCGTGCCACCGTGCCTGCCTTCTTGTTCCGTGCCTCCTTCCTAAAGATAGGGCAGGAGGTGTTGTTAGCGGGGTGTGGGCCTCCGCAGTTTGCGCAGGTGGCGGGCTCTTCTTTCGGGCGCTCACAGTCGGCGGCCTTGTGGGGGCCGCCGCAGCGCACACAGGCGATCGGCCGGTGACAGTTGACCGACGAGTGCCGGAACAACTGGCACCGGTGGCATTGGGCGGGGCCTTGTTTGCCCCGCCAGGGCTCAACCTTTATGCCCGGCATATATAATAGCTCCGTAATCTTGAAGATGTCCGTGCAGCCTTCCGTCCTTTTTACAAGGCAGAAATAAATGCACCCGGGCCGCTCCCCTCTGCCACGGATGCCCTTCACTGCTTCTGCCTCGAAACCCAGGTCGGCCAGCGCTTGTGAGACCTCGGCCTCGTCCGTGTCGGCTGGGAGTCCTCGGATGGCCACTTTGAGCTGACGTTCAGCTGGCAGCGAATAGCAAAACCAGCTGACGTCGAGCTTCGACAGGTAATTCTGCACTACCCTGTACTCGTTCTCGTCCTGGGGTGTGAAGCGTACTCCCCGGCTGTACGGGCGGGCCGAGGGGGTGCGTCCGAGGCTTTGTGCCAGCTCCCTGAAGTGCGCTGACCAATTAGGTAGGCGCTCGGCAATGAGTGGCGGGTATCTTCTCGTTGTGGAAGGCTGCTGAGGTTGGACTGCGGGCTTGGGGGTGGCAGTGGGCGCCCCCTTTGTCGAACTCGACGCTGTGGGCGCTGTCCTGCCGGCGGGGACGACTGTCGGCTGCGTCCTCGCTGCGGCAATCAAAGTTGTAGGTGGGGCCGCCATGGCAGCGCCTGCGGTCACGCGCGCGAACGAAGACGCAGGCGCGCGTGAAATTGCCTGCATTTTTATGGCAGGCGGCGGACGAACGGGTCCCGCCGCAGTCCCGGGCTGCGGCGCGCGGCGCGAGTCGGCCACAGCGGTGGTCGTCGCGGGCTTCGATGGGGGCGCGCCATCGGGGCGCGTCGCGGGGCCGACCGGGGCCCGCGCCTCCGGAGGCGCTTGGAATGTAACCCTCTTCGTTCTGGGGTCCCGTTGCGGCAGCGGGATGCCCGAGGGTCGCGGGGCGGGCTTCGGCGGCGCTTCTAGTTGCGTCTTGGGATGACTCGGCGTATCATAGATAGACTCCGACAGGTCCGGGAGAGATCCAGACGTCGTTGAGGCTGCGGGTGAGTGCTCCTCTTGCTCCATATCTAGAGCGCGGGGCTTCTTCAGTGGTTCGTCCTCCCCTGATGGGCTGCGTGCCCTCTTCATAATGGACGAAAGGATCTCTCGGTGCGGTGTGTCCACCGGCGGCAGCGTCAGAATTCCGCGGCGAGCGAAATCTAGGGCCGTGGTATCCTCTAGTGTTGGCTCGGTGCCACCCAGCTCGTTCTTTTGGAGGCGCAGGTACATCGCCATCCATCTCACGAGGCCGGTTGAGAACGTGCCGGCTTCAGCTACCCTGGCAAGCATGGCCAGGTCTCGGTCGTGCCAGCCTCTCGGAGAAAGGCGGGCAGCGGGTTGCAGAAGCGATCCATGCGGCGTGTCGACACTTGGCGTCGCGTACACCGCAGGTGATTCAGGAGAAGTGGGCCGGGAGGGTCCCGGCCCGGGCTCTTCCTCCTCGTTGATGGGCTCCATTCCGGAGCCCGACGACGCGCAGGAGGGGAGTCGCCCTATGCAGCCTCACGGACCGCTAGGCCGTCTACCCAACACTCCTTTCGTCGGTGAGACCCGCTGGTGGGAGGCCGACTACTAAGAGTGCGCAGGCAAAACGAACCCAACGACCCGGGCAGTTACTTCCGATAGGGCTATCCCCGCCGACGCAAAAAGCGTTGGGTGCCGGTCGGTAGGCCTCCACAATTGGAGGTCGACGACGCGGCGAGAAAAACAAATAAACGGAAGTAGAGGGTAGGCTCGTACTGCACAGAAGGCTTAGTATTACACTCTGTGGGGCAAACTGGCAATCCGATTAACGATCGCCACGTCCGCTCCCTTATATACTGACTTATGGGTATCTAGAAAGTTCCATATACTTCCGGTCCCGACGGCCGATAACTAAAACATTCCAGAATATTCGAGTATGTGTATGAGCGGGATAGAATACATATGTGTGAGCAGGATGGAAGATGTATGAGCGCGACAGACGATGTTCGGAAAAGTTCTAGACTATTCTGTTCTGGGAGCTTCGCGACAATACTTAGCATTTTGGCGAGGCCATTACTTTGTATCCAGAGCGGAACGAGGAGTCTAGCATTGAATCCCGAGCATAGCGATGGATACTAAAGTAGACTCTTGCTTGCTGTTTCCTGAAACCGTCACAGAAATTGATCCAAACTGCTCAGAACAATACTGCCGATCGTGCTTATAAATAACTAGCTGTTGCCCGCGACTTCGTCCGCGGAAATTTTGTTATAAGGTATAGATGAATAATTTTCCCCCGTTTTCAAAACATTTTTTATTGATGCTTCGCTCTTATTGGTCACACCGTTATGTTTTATAGCCTAAAGCCTTCCTCAATAAATGGACTATCCAACACAAAAATATTTTTTCAATTTGAACCAGTAGTTCCTGAGATTAGCGCGTTCAAACAAACAAACAAACTCTTCAGCTTTATAATATTAGTATAGATTTTAACACAATCGCATCTACAATTTTTTTTTAATGTTGAACTTTTTAAACTTCCATAACTCCTACGCTGCCTAACGAGATGTTAGAAATTGGATATATTTTGAAAGAAGTGTCCGTCTTATATTGTAGTCTCCAAACACTATCTTATACATCAGAAAATTGCGTTGGGACGGCGGTCTATCTTCCTCTATGAGAAAAACAATATCTGTGTTTTAATTTACAAGAGATTAAAAAAAAGTTGAATTTAAAAAAAAAAAATTGTCTCGGGTATATAAAATGTGTTTTAGACCCTGTATACGCAATCATTCTTGTTTTTGAGCAGAGGAGATTAAATTTATTATTTGCTACGGGCGCATTAATGTTTAACCTGGCACTGCCGTCGGTACTTAATGGTTTGCAACTTGCAGAAGTGGCCCGCAAGCAGAAGAAAGTGAACGAGGAAGTGAGCACCGGTGGCGGCGCTACCAGCAGCGGGGCCGGCGCCATGGGCTCCTGCGTCATGGGCCCCGGCGCCATGGGCCCGGCCGCCATGATGGGCCCGGCCGAGCGCCGCCAGGCGCAGCTGCGCGCGCTGCTCGCTGACAAGCAGCGCGAACTAGAGGCGCTGCTCAACAAGGAGGCGAGTGTACACGCTAGGCATCATCTTTTTTCATACATATCAGAATATTATTGGGTAAGATCGGTTCCCAGCCGAAGTTACTTCGAGTACCGATGTCTCCAGATAAATATCTTTAAAGTTTTTGCTCCAAAACGCCTTATAAACACAATATTATGACATTTACTTATGGTAGGTTGTTCGGTGTAATACTACACCTAACAATGACGTCAAGCGCACCACGTATTGAGGCGCTTGACCCAAAAGCCTTTAGTGCACAATTCGACGTCGTGCGATGCGCTCATTAACATTTTCATTGCCATTTAACATTTTTCAACATTTTATATTATAACATTTTTGCGTAACTTTGAAATATAGTGACTTTTTCTTCTATCTAACATTTCTATCATTTCAAAACACCTCACTGTAGTTCAGGCTCCATCATATGGTCCTTCGAGCTACACCTCGCGCGCGTAATTAAATTCGTGTTTTGAGGTGAACAATCAGTGAACATTAAATATTGTGTGTGTGAACTCAGTGAGTAACATTTGGTGAGCGATCGATATATCCTCATCTTCAACTTCGCCAGCCCAGCATCCAGCTGAGTAGGGAACCGCAACAACGCCGCCGAGCCTCAAATAAGATCTTTCCTTTTTCTTGCTTGCTCTTGTCTTTCTGTCTATTTACAAGATGGAAAACATTGACAACATTATTGAAACTCAATATGAACTCCTTTCGGCGATAGAGAAGGTTCTAACTAACTTCAAGAAAGAACCTTCTGCTCGCAAAACATCTTCTAGCATTCACCGGCGGCTGGAAACTTTGGAAATCTGTTGGAAAGATTTCCGAGAAAATCATTTCAAATTGGATGAAGCACCTATAAATAAGTCTTCGTATTCATACTTCACAAGCAATTACTATCATCGAGCTGAGAAATTCTACAAGGAAGCAAGATGTTATATTGAACAATATACCCAAAAACAGTCGATACCATGCGGAGAAGACGAACAAGAGGCAGGAACTAGCCAGGTGACACCGGCTTTAGGCCCAGTAGCTGAGCCTCGGAAAACATTCGAGCAGTCCAATGAAAAATGTATAGACGAGCCCCAACTCAAATCTGCAACATTAAATGAATCCATGGAAACCTCCACGGTGAACAAGGTTTTAGGCAACATGCTGCATAAACAGGAAACCAATTTCAAAGCCTTCAAAAGGACTATGGAAAGTATGGATTTAGAAGCTATGACTGAAAAATGGGAGTTTGAGGATTCACTGAAAACATTACAGTCTCGTTGGTCATTGGTCGATAAACAACATTGGGAAATAATCAACGAAGCTGGTGAAGAAATAAACGAATATGAGATAAAATTCGATTTCTATGAAAGACAGTATAACAGGCTGAAAAGACAAATTAACTCAAAAATGTGGTCAGTGGTAAATCGCGAAAATCGTGCCCACAGTTAGATATCCCAATTTTTAATGGTCAATTTCATCAATGGGTTCCATTCAAAGATTTATTCCGAGAGGCGATTCACAATAATAACTCTATTTCGAGCGCTCAGAAAATGCAATTTTTAAGAAGCAAGGTTCGTGGAGAAGCCTAGCGACTGATCCAACACCTGCCGATCAGCTCTGAAAATTATAATACCTGCTGGGAAATCCTGAACAATCGCTACAACAACAAAAAACTCATCTTTACTACTCATATGAACAACCTTCTCGGACTTCCCAACATGCAACACCAGGCTCTGGGACAGATCAAAAAACTTCACGATGTGACTATTGAATCGCTCAACGCCATCAAAAACCTAGAAGTCGACATATCGACATGGGATCCGTTATTATTGCACCTCCTTTCACAGAAATTGGATACCGAAACGCACAGTGACTACATAGAAGCCCTGAAAAATCCCCGCGAGCTGCCTGTTCTAAAAGATTTTCTGGACTTTCTCGAGGCAAAATTTACAGCTCTGGAATCATCTAAACGAAAACCCGAAACATTTCAACAAAAACCCAACAACTACCTGCCACGAAACTATAATAATTCGTCAAAAATGTCTACACCTAATCAAACAAACAACATTAACAATAACTATCAACAAAAACAATCAAACAAATCATATACTAAATAATACCACATTTCTTCTAAATTTGAATGCCCGCTCTGTTATCTAAATCATGCCCTTTACAATTGCCAAATATTTTTAAAAATGCAAGCCACTCAAAAATTAAATACAGTCAATAAATTAAAACTTTGTACAAATTGCTTATTTAGTCATAATGGTAAACCGTGCATTTCAACAAACTCGTGTCGCAAATGTTCGAGTCAGCATAGTACGATGCTGCACGAGGCCTTCGCCGAGTCATCGACCCCGGTTACTGCATCAATTCCGTCGACTACAAGAAAACCTAAGGAAAATATAACGTCTAACACGCATGCATCTCAAGATAATTTCTCTCAAACATTATTAGCTACTGCGATGGTAGACATCAAGGCCAGCGATGGGCAATACCATTCTTTCCGAACTTTAATCGATCCTGGTTCCCAATTGTCCTTAATTACAGAAAAGGCAGCACAAAAGTTAGGCCTTAAAAGAAAACAATGCAGGGGTACTATTTACGGGGTAGGACATATGGAAAATTCAAGCAAAGGGTTGGCAATCATAGAATGCAAATCAATATACAACGATTTTCAATTTTACACGGAAGTCCTGATAATGAATAATTTGATTAAAAATCTACCAAATCAAACATTTGAAAAGCCATCTTGGAACCACATAAATAATATTAATTTGGCTGATCCTGAATTTTACAAGAGTCTTCCAGTAGATTTGTTGCTTGGAGCCGATATTTATTCTATGATCATTTTAAGCGGTCTGATCAAGGGATAATATTCTACGCAACCCGTAGCGCAGCAAACTTAATTGGGGTGGCTGTTGTGCGGTAACGCAAAAACATATCATTGTAACGTGATCTTGAACTCTATGGACGACATAAAAATATTCTAAGAACTAGAAGAAATCACAGAAAACTCGAATTTATCTAAAGAAGATCAAGAGTGTATCGACAACAATCAGGAAGGAAGACGGACGTTATGAAGTGCGTCTACCCCTAAAAGAAGACATAGAACAAAAACTAGGGTCCTCAAAACAAATGGCGATTACGCAATTTTACAATCTTGAAAGAAAATTTCAAAAAAACAACAATTAGCAACACATTACAAGGAGTTTATGCACGAGTACGAAACATTAAATCACATGACCCTAGATAACAATGACAACTTATCATCATTGGAATGCTATTTGCCACACCATGGCCTGTACCGTAGTGAGTCCACAACTACTAAGTACCGCGTGGTATTTAATGCATCTGCTAAAACCTCTTCCGGCTATAGTCTGAACGACTTGATGTGTACTGGCCCCAATTTCCAACAAGACCTCCAAACATTAATACTAAAATGGCGACAGTACAGATTTGCCTTTTGCTCAGATTTGGCTAAAATGTTTCGTCAAATTTTAGTCAACGAACAGGATCAAAACCTTCAAAAAATCGTTTGGCGTCCCTCTCCACAGCATCCCTTAAAAACATACAAATTAACAACTGTCTCATACGGAACAAAGAGCGCGCCATTTTTAGCTATGATGACGCTAAAAAGATTAGCGGCAGATGAACGAGATCAATTTCCAGAAGCTTCCAAGGTCTTAGAATCGTCGTTCTATAGGGACGATGTTCTTTATGGGTCCACTACGATTGAGCACGGGAAACAATTAATTGCTGACCTTGACCATCTACTCAAATCAGCCGGAATGACCTTAAGAAAATGGTCATCAAACAATATCGAACTTCTGTCAGATATCCAGGCAAACGATCAAGACACGGTTTTCAATTTCAAAACAGATAACACAACAAAAACATTGGGCCTTGCCTGGAATGCCACTAAGGATGAATTTACATTTCAATGTAAAATTTTTGCTCAAAAAACTAGGCCTACTAAACGCAGCTTACTTTCCGAAATTTCAAAATTATTTGACCCTCTTGGATGGCTCACCCCAATCTCAACAAAACTTAAACTCCTATTTCAAAAATTATGGGGGTTAAATCTTCGCTGGGATGACTTTGTGCCTGAGGACATTTATAAAGAGTGGAATAAAATAACATCAGACATACATTTAATAAATGACATGAAAATTCCGAGATGGATATTATGTACTCCAGGCGATGTTATCATACTACAAGGATTCTGCGACGCCTCCGAAGCAGCCTACGCATGTGTAGTTTATACCCAAGTGAAGAATCAAGAATCCTCTGTAATTCTGGCTGCCAAAAGCAAGTTAGTTCCTTACAAGAAAGCTCTTTCGTTGGCCAAACTCGAACTTAGCGCAGCTCTTCTTCTTGCAAAGTTAATTGAGAAGATACAGCATTCTTTATCTCAACATCAATTCGAGGCATACGGCTGGACTGACTCCATGATCGTTCTGGGTTGGATACAAGGAGAGCCAAGCCGTTGGAAGCCTTTTGTGGCCAACCGAGTTGAAAAGATCTGTAAAATCATACCAGCCAAGCATTGGCGCTACGTCAAGTCAAACGATAACCCCGCAGACCCCGCTAGCAGAGGTTTATATGTTTCCCAGCTAAAAGAACATAATATATGGTGGAAAGGCCCAGCATGGATGCCTACATATAATATTGAACATGAAAAACAAGAAAAATACCATACAGATTTGGAAATGAAGTCAAAATACCAAAAACAATCAAATACCATTCAAATAGATAACAATGAAAACATTATAAATATCTTACTACATAAATATAGTTCTATAACAAAAACAATTAACATCATTGCATGGATACAGCGTTTTATGAATCGTCAGCGCAAACGATTGCCAAACTATATCACGTTGCAAGAATTGAATAAAGCTAAATTAACAATTGTGAAATATGTTCAAGAATCGGTATTTGGAACGGATATTGAACATTTACGTAAACACAAAAAAGTAAAATCTAACAGTAAAATAATAAATTTAAACCCATTTATAGATCAAGACGGTATTTTGCGCGTTGGAGGCCGACTTGCTCACGCAAACATCAACATGGAGAGAAAACATCCCAAGATTATACCGAACGACTTCTGGTTAGCTGCTCTTCTTATCAAACAAGCTCATGAGTTGACGTTCCATGGTGGACCTCGGCTCACACTGGCAACATTAAGACAGGAGTATTGGATTACTGGCGGGAACAATACGGTGAAGAAAGAATTGAGGAAGTGCGTCACCTGTCAAAAAATAGATGGTACTATACAACAACAATTGATGGGAGACCTCCCCCCGGCTAGGGTGAATCCATCAAAAGCTTTTGAAAAATGTGGACTTGATTACACAGGTTCTATCGATATTAAGGCCAACAGGGGAAGAACAGCAAGATCCTACAAAGGTTATGTGGCTATTTTCGTCTGTATGGTCACAAAGGCGATTCATCTGGAGTTGGTGACAGATCTCTCCAGCTCGGCATTCATGGCAGCGCTAAGGCGAATGGCTGCAAGGAGAGGATGCCCCCGTCACCTATATAGCGATAATGGCACGAACTTTGTCGGAGCTAACAGAGCTATACAGGAACAAGTTCAACAGATTCAATCTACTTTTACTGATAATCTCATGGCTAATCTCGCTACTATGAACATCGAATGGCATTTCAACGCCCCCTTACACCCTAACGCAGGGGGTTTATGGAAACGAGCCGTAAGAAGCCTTAAACATCATTTGAGAAGAGTTATCGGTGAACAGAAGCTAACATTCGAGGAGTACGCGACCATTCTCACCCAGGTGGAAGCGTGCCTCAACTCTCGGCCGTTATGTGCATTAACAGAAAACATCGAAGACTTGGACTATCTTACCCCCGCACATTTTCTCTCAGGAAACCCAGGACTCACCGTCATTGAAACCAAAGAAGACGCTCGAACGCGCTGGAACCTTATTCAAAAAACAACACAAGATATCTGGAAAAAATGGAAGACTGAATGCCTAAGTCAACTGATAGCTAGACATAAATGGAAAGAACCTAAGTCTAATATTGAAATTGGAAACATTGTAGTGATACACGAAGATAATCTCCCGCCAGGGAAGTGGGCACTGGGCAGAGTGATCGATGTCCATCCAGGAAGTGATGGATATGTGAGGGTGGTTACTTTGAAAACCAAAAACGGCATATTTAAGAGGCCTATAGTAAAATTATCGGTTTTACCATTAGAAAATGAGGCTAAACAAAACACGGCATCACCGGTACAATTAGAACAAACCGGAAAGAAAACATATAATAGAAAAACGAAACAAAATCTTTCCACATTAGCGTTAATGTTTGTTTACTTCGCTACCTTTATAACATCAGGAAGTACCTTTAACACTACAACCCTGTATGAAAATCAAAAACTTTACTTTGATAAGATGGCCAATATGCAACTTATAAGAGATCAATGGAAAATGGTCGCATACTACAACATTGACCCGTATTGGGAAAGTACCATGACCTACGATAAATATTATAAACATCTTGAAAACGTGTGTCATGCAATAAAACAGGTGTACCAGTGCGAGCTTATCCTGTTACAATTACGTCATACCTACAACGAATTGGATCGGAACAATAAAGTCTTACTTAATCATCAAATGACAACGCATGCCCGGCGCCGCCGTCGCGGTCTTATCAATGGTGTCGGGTATCTCGCGAATAGCCTGTTCGGGGTATTGGACGACCGTTTCGCGGAACAATACGAAAAGGACATCACACTGGTTCGCAATAACGTACAACACCTGGCCCTCTTATGGAAGAACCAAACATCGATAGTGGAGGCAGAAAACAACTTACTTAAGCGTGCAGAAGAATCTATCCAGAAACAACATAAGATCGTACATCAACATCTACTAAGTTTAGATTCGGCTACTAACCTTCTTGGAAAACAAGTCAACGAAGAAGCTTATAAAACAGAATTTACTCTTACGGCGATGGCGGCTACAAATATTTTAACTCATCTTAAGAATGTTCAAGATATTTTATTGGATACGCTCACAAGTACATATGAAGGAAGAATCAACATGCACATTATGAGCCCGGAACAACTTCAAAATGAATTAAGTGTTATATCAGGACAGTTACCGAAAGACCTCTCTATTCCCATTGACAATATCCAAACCAATATGCGAAATATTTACCCATTACTATCTGTAAAAACTAAGATGACCACGCAATACTTAATCTTTGAGATAAAGGTGCCATTGGTTAGTAGAGACAACTTACCACATACTTGCCATTCCCCACCAAGTGGGTCCGAACATGGTTACGGTGACTCCCATCGAAGAATACTTAGCTATAAACCTATATAAGGACTCGTACTTACCTGTAACTAAATTGGACTTAGACCACTGTCTTTCACGAGACGAAACCTATCTTTGCCAACTCAAGACTCCCATATACAAGATGAAAGCGGACAATGACCTGTGTATCCGTAACGAAAAGCAGCTAGATCAATGCAAGATAAATATCGTCGCGTGCCAGAGCAGATGGGTCAGCTTAAATAAATTAAATACTTATTTCTATTTTTGTTGTGACAAGTGTCAAGTGCGGTCGCTATGTGAGGATCGAGTTACCGCGCATCAGCTGATTGGAGCTAACATAATAAACATTGATAACAACTGCGAAGTGAAAACTGATAACTTTACAATATACTCCCATAAATATTTGGAAAAAAGAATCGATTTAGAAAACTCCCTTGAGACATCTTACGTTGCTCCCATCAACCATATAATGAACATCACCGTGGAAACAATAAAAGACATCGACGAAACTCCAGAAAATAGATTGTTACTCGACAACATCGACAAAAGAATTCAACACATGAAAGAACAAGAACCCCTAACAGATAACATTTCGGTGCACGACGTGCATCACTACGCCCTCATATATAGTATAGTAGGCGCAGCCACCATCGGGGGGATCATAGTCGTGTGCCAAAGAGTTCGTCTCAGAAGGAGATCCTCGGACGTCACGCAGCTCCCGCTTCCGCCGGCGCCCACAGGCGCACGGCGTCCCGCTGAGCGCCGCTCGCGAGCCGCCCAAAGGACCGAGCCAACGGAAGTGTCAGTGTCAGTGAATGAGTGCAGTGCGCGAGTGAAAATGAGTGAACCGCGTTCAAATAACCTACAGACAAACAGACTTGCGACTCCCGTATTTTTGCGAAAACTTTCTTTCGATGAAAACAATGTATAAGCCACTTTCTAGGGACTTTAAGAAATCATTGTGCGTCACTCTTGTATCACCTATCATAGCACTTCTCACCTTCATCTTGCACTTCATCTTCTCGCATCTCTGCCCCCGGCAAGATGTTCTGTGTAATACTACACCTAACAATGACGTCAAGCGCACCACGTATTGAGGCGCTTGACCCAAAAGCCTTTAGTGCACAATTCGACGTCGTGCGATGCGCTCATTAACATTTTCATTGCCATTTAACATTTTTCAACATTTTATATTTTAACATTTTTGCGTAACTTTGAAATATAGTGACTTTTTCTTCTATCTAACATTTCTATCATTTCAAAACACCTCACTGTAGTTCAGGCTCCATCATAGGTGATGCCATGATGTTTCAGACTCATAACGCAGCTAAAATTTAACATAATCGCTGAAAGATCCAAAAGTTACACGTATGCACTTAAACTCCCTACTCTAAAACGCGGTCACGTTATAGAGAAATATAAACAGTTTGGACATGAGGCATTCACACCTGCGACGCCCGCAGGGCCACTCTATACTTCTAGATAGAAGTCACTTTACTCTATTTTGTCTATTTTACTTACAAGTTACATGACATTCACCGGTAGCGGTGGTAGCAGAAGCTTATGTTTTAAAACTGTTCCAACGGCGGAAAACTCGAAGAGAAAGCAACCGGTGTATCTCTCAACGTTTATTCTACTGGTCGCAGCCAGCCGTCAAAATTGAAGCAACTTGTGTAGGTACCCACAAGACAATAAAAATATGGACCTACGTACTATTATATTAAATACATGATCAAGCTCTTCGGTTGTACCTGAAATGCCATCTACTATACTGCTTAATTCGTGCCGTGATCTCTAACAAGGCATTAGATGTTTATTTTTTATTGCAGAAGGTATTGTGCACAGCACCCGAAGGCCAACCGATGAAAGCAGATTCGAGGGCGGCTTCTGTTGTTAATCAATCTTATAACAGGTAAGTTAACAACAACTTTCAAAATTAAAATAACTTTATTAATCTCTTACAATCTATAAATAGTGAACATATTTTTACAGTGAGCAAGAGGAACCTGATTCGCGTTCAGAGCAAATATTAATGGATTCACAGAACTCTAGAGAAAATGAAAACTTCAGAGTAAGTCTATATGAATGCAAGTAAATTGTAGAACATTTTACAACCGTTTTGCATATCGAAGATTGCCTATAAAATTAATAGTAAATCCGTGAGCGTACTGCGATGAAAATCCTTAAAATGCGTGGCATTATAAAAAAGCCTAAGTTAGGCAATTTCCAAAATAAAACTTAATGCTTATATCTTTTTATTCGACTGCTGAAGATAGTTTTTAGGGTTCCGAACCCAAAGGGTAAAAACAGGACTGTCACTAGGGTATATCTCATGAACCGTGATAGTTAGTTAAAATTTTCACAGTTGATGTATTTCTGTTGCCGCTATAACAACAAATAGTAAAAAACAGAACGTGGTTTTTATGCTTGTGTTTGGGCAACAGGTAGACGCTTGAAATATTCACAGAATATTTGGTTATATATTCACTTTAAAAATAAATATAAAATTTATATTAATATTAAAGGGGGGGGGGGGGGGCATGCAACAGACATGTTTTTTTGCTGTTTTTATAGATAACGGTATGGAACCCTTCATATCAGGCGAAACAAAGTCGTAACTTTTAAATCGTGCCTGAATGCCATTGGATCTCTACCGAGCAAGCGCGATGGCATTCCTGAATGCCTTGCGGCGGGTCCGAGAGATTCCGTCAAGACCTGTTTATGGCATAGTTTCCTAGAGACTGGAGGGAGGTAATGCCATGCCGGTTTTGAAGGTAATATATGTGTGTGGCAGGCGGGGTCCGCGGGCGGCGGCGACAGCGTGTTGGGCCGCTCCCTACACACCGCGCCCTCACGCCTCGACAGCACCTACGGGAGCGACAGCGACAGGTGACAACCATTACTACTGTTAGGCAAAAAAGTAACTGAAACGGCGTAAGGTGAACGCGCGGCGCAGATCCTACAAAAAGTATGCATGCGACGCGATGTGATGTGAATCGAAGACAGGCGACGAAGCGGCGCAGGCACGCCGCTTCGTCGCCTGTCGCGTGCCGTTAGTAGACACAACTACGGCGCGTCACGTTTTTTTTTAATGACTATGTGGCTAGCTCCAAGTGAGCTTTCGCTACTTCACCGGGCGTTGGCGCGTCACAAGGAGCACGTTGCTTTTTAGAGTATAAGCACTATTTATCGACACAAAAAAAAATCGAGACGATACATACATATTGAATTTAATATAGAGAGATAGTTGAGAAATATTCAGCTTTATACGACTATATCAAGCTGGAGTATATTAATAGAAATGTACAGAATAAAATATGGAGAGAAAAAGCTTTAAATAAATAAATAAATATATACGGACAAATCATTAAAACTCCCGCCTTTTCCTTTAGTTTTTCTTTACGCCTAAAGCGCAAAAACACAGAAGCGACGTAAGATTTGGATACGATGTGCATGTTGATCGGATTTGTTATCTCTCCAAACCTTTTTCGTACAAAATGTATGAAAGAGATGCGTCGTAAACTACACATCTTACGTCGCTTCTGTGTATTTTGCGCTAAAGGCTTGCTAGTCCAGACTGTTTTACCACTGCTTCCACTTCCTTACCTCAACTGCAAAAGGATACACTTTCCTTCTAACTGTTTCGTTTTCTACGAAGACATCCCGTGATAGCTCTTTGTTTCTCCTTACAGCGCGTCGAGAAACAAATCGAATCAGAGAAACCGAGCTAGGCGAAGACAACCTCAAGATCGACTGGTCGAAGAAAGCAACGTAATAAAAAAATATTTCCATTTTGATCTTAATGCTGGATGTAAGTGAGAAATGTAAAATTATACGTAATTTCTCTGTTTTTAGGCTCCACAATCCAATAACGTAAATCAAAATGTAAGACATGAACCAAGAGCGGAGGCGACTAACGTAAATATGGTGCCACCTATTTCCCAAAATCGTAAGCAATATTAGTTTGAGCTATGCATATTGATTTTTATAAATTATTTATTTTTTTACAAATAATATTGCCTTTTTCAGCGGATAGTACCGGAAACATGCCATATCCACATCTACCGCCTCCTTGCTGGAACTCTAATAAGTCTAATCAGGTAAGAACTATTGAGGTGTCTAAGACAGTTTTTGGTGACTATTCATTGCCCTAAGAAAATTTTGAAAGTGATCCTACCTAAGCTTGTAACAAGGTATGTAATACTTTGCAGGACATGCGCAATCAGTTCACGCAGAACAGCCACTCGCAAACCATGGACCGGTTGCTGGGCACGCCGCAGATGACTTTCCCGCCCTCTATGCCCTTTAACATGATGATGCCTTATGGTAAATACTAAGCAACTAAACTTCTACATCTGGACTTTTTGCGGCTGTAATGATGATGATGTGTACTACCGAAACACGCTTAACTACATTTCAGTATACGACTGTTACTGTAAACATAAACCGTCTTATTATAAAACGAGGACTAACTTTAGTACCTGGTTCAAACCATTATCCGACCAAAATAAGTCGACACTTATCACTTTGACGTTTGGTCAGTTGTCACCGTCAATTTGATTTGGACGGATAATGGTCCTTCGTCCGCCTTGTCAACACCTATAACCGCCTTGTCACGGCAAAACGCGAAGAATTCTTGACACGGATCCGTGACAAGGAGGTTATAGGTGTTGTCACGGATCCATGACAAGGCGGACGAAAGGTACCCGGTACTAAAGTTAATGCTCGTTTTATAATAAGACTGAAAACGTTTGATGGCAGGCATGGTGGGTGGTTGCGGCTGCGGCTGCGGGTTCTGGGGCGCGTGGTGCTGGCAGCAGCTTGCACTGCAGCAGCGAGAGATACACCAGCTGCGAGAACAGCTCAACCATGTACGTATTCATTGAATCGCTGTGCGAGCGACTGTCATTTCTGAATACCAAGCGGATTTGGAGATGACCTCCAAATCCGCTTGGTATTCAGAAATGAATGACACTCTTAGCAGTCAATTTGCGTTAGTGATTCCGATAAATATAAACCCCAAAAACGAGAAACTTGAGGAACGCCCTAGATAGCGTCATTAAAAATAGATTAGACTTTTTTGAATGATTTATGAATGGTAAACATATTTTTAAATATAAACTGTCTTTTTGGTTTAAAACATAGTCCGCCTTATGGAATGCCGCAGAATTATTGTTCATAATAAATTACTGCTATCTAATGATAACAGATGAGACCAACGTACGTACGTACTACCAAAGACAATATAATACAAACGTATAGACTGCCAACCTCGTACAAAAATATTGGCCCAATTTAGGGCTTTGTTCCCATTGAGTCACGCCGCGATGAGTAACACTGCTACCATTGCAACTATATTTTTCCCCATGAGTAAGACTGTTACTCATTGGCACTCTGTGTTCCCGTTCAGTAACAGCTATTGAGAAATGTTGAAAAGAAAAACATGTCATTGAGGTATTCATAGTTAAAGGTCATTAAAATCTAGTAAGTTTAAAATCTGTTCACACATTTAAGTATTTTTACAAATATTAATGTTACTTCATTAACTTCTATGCTAATTCTTTACATATTATTTTACAACTTAAAAAACAAACATTGGAAATTCTTTTATAGAACACTAGCTGTTGCCCGCGTCTTCGTCCGCGGCAATTTCTGTTATTATGATTAATTAGTATAGATGAATAATTTTTCCCCGTTTTCAAAACATTTTTTATTAATGCTTCGCTCCTATTGGTCGCAGCGTGATGTTTTATAGCCTAAAGCCATCCTCGAGAAAGGGACTATCAAACACAAAAAGAATTTTCCAATTTGAACCAGTAGTTCCTGAGATTAGCGCGTTCAAACAAACAAACAAACAATCAAACAAACTCTTCAGCTTTAGAATATT
Organism: Elegia similella; assembly: GCA_947532085.1. Taxonomy (NCBI): domain Eukaryota; kingdom Metazoa; phylum Arthropoda; class Insecta; order Lepidoptera; family Pyralidae; genus Elegia; species Elegia similella. The sequence continues at coordinate 15,909,149 of OX383929.1, forward strand.
AGTATAGATTTCTTAATAACTGTTCCTGAACGGTAATACAGTGTGCCATTGAGTAACAGTGTTACTCATCGCAGTGTGACTCAATGGGAACAAACCAATGTAGGCCTGGTAAAAGCAGCAGACCGGTTAACGGCAGGCTGTGGTAGTTAGTTCCACTGCCACTGCACAGAGAGCGCTTCAGTGCAATAGTTACAGATTTTTATCCACTATACTAGATGGCGTTAGCCTAAACATGGTAAAACTTAAAGATATTGTTTTATATAAGCCAAAAATATATTTTCCATCTGAAATAAGATATTTCTCGTAAATACTGATTATATTTTTTCATAATATTGTGGATATATATATAGTGAATAAACCTATGGCGCCATCTATGTGATGAGCCTGACAAAAATCGTACGCAATGGGCGTTGGGATCATATGGTGCTACTTACAACCAGTGGGCCGTCAAGCTTCTCTGTAGAAGTGTTGCACAGGTACAAAATAAAAATTAATATTGACATGATTTTGTATTTCAGTTGGAAGAGCGTTGGCGAGCTGAGACAGCCTCGCATACACTGAACAATCAAGTGCCGCCCGGCAACCGCGCCAATAACTACTGGGATAACTTTAGAAGGTATGATATGATACTATTTTTCGGTGTGTACGTGTATATCCTATATTTACGTATATGTCTTGTATTGTTATTTACAGTATTGATTTTTCTTTTCAGATATTATTAGAATTCTGTGGAATAACTTTTATAGTAGATTGTATTATATTTCTTTTATATTTTTTTATACAATAACTACAAAATGAAGTTAGAATAAGGGTGAGAAATGTGTGTAGTTTTCCCCTATATCTGACAAACTCCTTTGCTTATTTTTTATTTATAATAGATAAGTTTAGACACTAACTTTAGTATTCCTGTAAACATTAATTAATCAATTTGCCTTTACTGGCAGTTTTCTTTGTGTTATAACTGCCTTGCAATTGGCATAGGCCTCCCTCCCCCAAAATCCTCCAATTTTGACGGTCTTGTGTTTTTCAGCGCCATGTTAGACCAGCAATGTCTGTGATCATACTCCCATTTATTGTTTTCTCTTCCCTTCTCTAAGGTACCATTCCGTCACTTTTTAGTTCTGCTCCTCTTGTCATGTTTAGCCCACTTTCATTTTATTTTTCTTATTGTATATGCGGTTTATGCTAAATCTGTTATCTTTGTTCTGTTTCTTATATTCACTACACCAATTTTATTTCTATCTTTTTTTCTGTTTATTACGCTTCTTTTCATATTGACAAGCCTTTAATAACCCTGCCTAATTATATTTCTAGCTTTTATGCTAACTCAAAATGTAAAGTTTTCCGTGTACTTGATTGATTTTTATTTTCATTATATATCCTTATTCATTTTTTTTTTTCAGTTATTCTCGTCAAAATCTCCTCTCCGCTAACAGCAAGACGAACGCCGACGGCCACTTAGCCGTCGGGCCGGCTCATAACCCGCACCCGCTAGTCGAACGATCTCACAATACACTACATCACACCTCCTCCTCTACGTCTCCGTCCATTACGCCCAAGAGGAACACTAACGCCGCCAGTTCCTCGCAGAACGCCCCTACGCAAGTCTTACAGACAAATAATGAGGAAGTCCCAAACAGACAGCCTGCGCGTCGAAACGTGGCCTACGAACGATCTCTGTCTTTCTCGTCCGCCCCCGACGTGCTAAACGTCAACCAGAATGTCGACACAGAGGGTGCCAATGCCACGCACTCCAGGAATATTGACGAAAACGCCCCCGTGGTCTCCAACGTCAACATCAATCGACAAGAACCCACATCTAACCCGTTCAGAAATTTAAATATTACGAGTCCGATACCTGAAATAATTCAGTCGCATTCAAACAACTTGAACACGTCGGCCAGTAAGAAGAAGTCTTCTTCCAAGCTACCGGCGAAAAATTCGACGAACAGAAGAAATTACACTCTGGATTATTCTCAGACCAGTAACATTAACATCGCGAGCACTTCCGAAACGCCCAATCCAAATTTAGCGTCTACGAGCCGTGAGGTACATGACAAAGCTACTTCGAAATTATTCGACTTGCTTAGAGAAAATGTTTATTCTGAAGTTACAGCTTTGATCGGCGTGAATGAATCACACCCTGACTTTCTTATACAATTATTTAGAGAACTTCAACTTATTAGTTCTGATCCCCTCAGACAAAGGGTATTACAATCGATTCGCAATGTGCTATCGCATTATGACGCAATTATAGACAGCCAGGCCAATGAAAACACGCAAGAAGAAAGCAGGCCGGAAGACGTGACTACTACTTCAGAAGCAAATAATTATCACGAGTGTAATGCAGTGCCTACCCAAAACGCTTGCACTAGTTCTATGCAGGACAATAAAATAGTACGCTTTTTGCTGCTCAAAAGCGAAGAGATGTGTACCACCGAACTTCTGGAATCATTGGCTGCACAAATTCTATCTTCAGAGGGACGATATTCGCAGCAATTAAAAAAGAGGATTCTCGACTTTCTTTCCAAATACGAAGGGTTGCGAGTATGTGATATATCGAGCGATATCATTGAAAACTTGCCACTTTTGCTATCTGGAAGCAACGAAGCTGACGAATCTTCGCAGTTGTCGGCGGGCCGATCCGAACCGTCTATACTACAAGACGTCGCCGGTTCCCTCAATCTATTCAGTTCCAGCGACACTCAGTTACACCAACTAAACGCGTGCCCTTACGACATGTGGCCCGGTCACGTCCACATGGATATCGACAGCAATGATCTGAACGACAACAGCGCGCGCTCCAGCCAGGAAGGGAAGGTCGATCTGCTGAACTGCTCGGAGATGCTCAATGGAGACCTGGCGGAGGCCGACCAGACGCACTCGGAGGAGGCCGAGGGCGCGGCGGCGGCGGACGCAGATAACGCCGAGGCGCTGCCCGATGTCGTCGACACTGACGAAGTTACGCCCACAGAGGTAATGCAACAGGTCCTGTACTGTAGATGTCTTCCACTAATCAATTGTGCTAATCGTAATACCTAGCTGTCTCACGATGCTTCATTTAATGCTCCTTGCCATAGTTTTAAGTGGACCACTTTACTAACAACCTAACATTATAGAACTGTTTAAAAAGAGAATAGGCGTAGGATTTGGGGCCGCTGCTATTGCTCTCATATAACTGCATCCTGGATTTAACCCTTTTCGACATGATTCTAACCAATAATCGCAAGAAAAGAACACGACAGTTCAAGAGATTCAACATGAAATAATTTGATCGGACAAACATCCAGATTTGCTGTGTAAAAATCAGAGTTAGTTGTCTTTTTACGCCACGCCTTTTCTCCTTCTGAACAGTCTACGACTACCTAACATTAAAGTGCGCTTTATGTAATCAAAATATATTCTTTTATAAAGTTTTCTCCATGTAATCCTTTTTGTATCTTGAGATGAAAAATAAATAAAAAAATCTTTACTTTGCATTTTCACTTCTGATACAACTCTTCTATACTATATATTACTGATGTTTTTGTATATATTAATTATACCTACCGAAACCGATAAGTAAATGGTAAAGGGTATACATAGAAAAACAATAACTATATCATATTATTTATTACAAAATGGCCTATAAAAATATCACAGTTGAATGAACATCTTTCCAATAACACTCACTATATAACACTAAAATTAAGCAGTAGTCTATACTTTATATGCAATACGTAAAGTTGTGGTATGTTTACATTAAAGGCGGAAGCGGAGTGGCTTGGGCTTGACCGTGTGCCAACGAGGCTGCACATGGAGGAATCATCTGAAAAACAAAAAGGTGATATCAATATTTTGCTAAAGCGGAGCAAACACTCAAACCACAAACCATTCAGTTTTCTATTGTTTGAGTGAATCCTGAAAGAAAATATATATGATTAAATCTTCTTCACCATCTGTAACAGAAAAACAAAATAAATAGAAATTAATGATATTAATATCTCCCTTTTCAGATTAAATGTCGAGAAGATTGACGAAAAGCTGACTACTAAACATTCATCAATATTTAAATTGTATCCTATTATCTTTAGTGAATAGTGATTGATGTCTCTTCACATAATACATTTTTCATATAAGTATGTTATATTTATTTAAAATAAATACGTAAAGTATATATGAATTGTTTTATATAAATAAAAATCCTCCCTTTTTCCTATATTAATTTTATTAAGAAACCCTTACAACAAAATCATGAGAAAAATCACAACATACTTATTAGTCTCTATCACTTCAAGTCATTACCACTACCCCCGTTACACAAGCACACACGTCAAACACACTGAGCTATATGAAATATGCTTCCGCCGTGAATGTTCCAATACAGCATTTCCAGTAAGTCTTCTGTATTCTTGTCCCTTATCTTGGTCTCGTTTGTCTCAGGTTCAATGTTTTTCTCTCTTTGTACTTCTGCAGATAAAATGGACATTGCTGAATTAGATTTTCGTTCGTTAATAGAAGTAGAGATTAGATCATATGGACCATGAGACAACGAGATATATCTGGATTGTTGTGGGTTGGGCGTAGTAAACATGGGTTGCAGATTGAAGTCGGTGGCACCATACCCTCTGAAATAAAGTCGAACTTCATCACACTGTGGCTCTAACGTCACAGTGGGAAGCCTCCAAGCGAAGTTTTGTTGCCGTTTCACATAATTGAACATGAATACATATTCCAACTTTTATTCGACATTGACTCTCACATGAGTTCGCGCAGTAGACGGCCATACTAGTCGCGGTCGTAGCCCCCTTGTATCAGATGCTGCATCATTTCATAACAGGCCACATATTTAGTCCTATGCATAGAATCCTGGCTAGAGATAACAAAGATAGGACATAAATTTAAACTGAAAATAGGCTAGTTTCCTAAAAAAATATAATTAGTCCGTCAGTTAGATATTCAAAAAATATTGGACACGTATTTTTTCTTTTGTCGATTAAACAAAAAATGATAAAGATATAGCCCTTTGAAGTTCCGTGTGACGTCATAGTTTGCTACAATTTTTAACAAACTTTGACGTCACAAGCCCCCACTCCTGAACTTTGACGCGCTTTATCTTTATTATTTATTGTTTATTTGACAAAAGAAAAAATACGTGTCCAATATTTTTTGATTATTTAAGTGACGGACTAATTGTTATGTTATTATTACGACCCAGGAAACTAGCCTATTGTAAGTTAAAATTCTCAACTTATCTGCGCTTATTTAGGTCGAGCCTACGACATTACAGTGTGGACAAACGACCTAGTTTTTGTTCTACACACACAAGTTGTTTTTTTACAATGCAAAGATGGACAAAGAAAGATGCAAAAAAGTGAACACTGACCACTGACCGTGAATATCTAGTGCGTGAACTCCTTGGAAACGTCAAAGCGCGACTAGCGTAGGCGTAGCCAATATGGAATAGCTCTGGGGTCTGGCACCCCTAGCTAATTGCGCTTTAGCTTCATTTTTATTTTTAACTTTTCGGCATCGTTCACACCAACGTATTGTCCCCCGCCGCCTGTGAGCATGCTCACTGGTCAGTTCGTTCAATCGGTTCGGTGTGAACGAGAAGTTGATTATAGGTATTATGGAAAAGTGATAAACTGGCAAACACGCGCTCACAATCGGCGACAGACTATACGTTTGGTGTAAACGATGCTTTACATGTCGCAAAACCTTTTATTTTTTGAAGAAGTGGACTTTGATTTAGGATACAGTATATAAAACTGATAAAATGCGTACCTGGGCTCGAAAGCACTACATCTAAAGAAACATCCTTGCACCCTCGGATGCGAGGGAGGCGTACATATTTAAGTCACGACAGCTGTCAACTTACAGATTTACATTAAATTCGACATTATTATTTGATTCTGTAGGATAGCCATATGTATTTGGTGATGGAGGTGTGGTTTCTCCGGAAGCAACTTGTACATAGGCCATACAAAACAAAATATCTATACTTAACTAACGGCTCGCCCAGGCTTCGCACGTGTAGATATAGGTATTTATTCTATATAGAGTATGTTGATCAGGGACAATGTAGGATTCTAATGGTGAAAGAATTTCAAAATCGGTCCACTAGATTTCGAGTCTATTCAATGCAAACAAACAATCAAATCTTTCCTCTTCATAATATTAGCATAGAAGTGTAGACTGGGAATATAATAAAAGAAAAAAATGTAAATTTGTGACATAGTGTTATGGAATACTAACTCAACAATACTATATTTTATAACAAATACATATATAGATAAACATGCAAGATCTAGGTCTTGGATGTTTGGCCTAGGCCAATTTGAGAAAGATTATTAATTCCATCTTGACCTGAATGGCGATCAAACCCGGGAACTCTGATGTAGCAGCCTGACCCGACCACTAGGCTACAGAGCTTTTCGTATAATGAAACTGTAAACTTGCTGAAAACCTACAAAAACCCTGTTTTGTCCAGATAGGGAATCAAATTCAAAAGGGGGTATTATACCATCCTGAATCGCATCTTAAATCGGATCAGATAAGAGGGAGGTCGCAATACGTGCGATACGATTGGAGATATCAGTATCGTGTCTAATGTATAGCGGCGTCCCTCCCATCGGATCCTAAATTGTTTCACTTAAGTACTACTACTACGTACAAGCTTAAAAAAATCAATTATACATGGTACTTTTATTTGCTCAGCACTGACACACAAAACATTGATTAGGCAATGAATTTGCAAAGTTTGCACATTCATATCTTCAACAATTTCAGATGATTAAAAGTACTTCTATAGATATATATTATCATGTCTTTTTCCCTTGCAGGGTAGACAGTGCCCAGGTATTTTATATCTATAATGAAATATAGTCTGACAGTGAAATAAAATATAGAAAATAAAATTATTATTCAAATATGGAAAATACTATCAAAATTGGTTCAGAATTAGCAGAGTTGCAGGTAAAAACGAAAGGGCTCGGCGCCATCTTTGACAAGCTCCCCTTCCTGAACCCACCAGTTCTTTTTATACATCGCCCTGATTCGTGACACAAGGAATCCAACGGTAGGTACCCATTAAAGGTGTTTTCCAGATGTGCAATTAACACTCGATATCTAGAACACTTTTTCCTAATGTTAACATTTATTTTACAACAAAATATTGTCGTCGTCGACGTCAGTCGTCAGTCAAAATCAGATATTTTCATTAAAATTAAATAATTTCCCAAAGAGAAACAATTCTTTCTATGGCTTTTTTCCTGTATTTAGGCTTAAATCTATTATTAAAATAACCTAATAGTCCACAGTAGCAACAAAGACCTACATTAATTAATAAAGCCTTTACAGGAAATTTCCATAGCATTGTTTAACAATAGATGCACTGCCCAATTGCATCTTCTTGTTGACAGGTTAGTAACAAATCTGAATGAGCTTGTGTAGTTTCCTTGCAAGTCATAGCAAAAATAATATATTTCAAACTCATTGACAGAGATGGTGTAAGGTGTGGGTGGTGTGGGCCACTGCCCACGCCCTCGCACCCAAAGGGACCTCGCGCATAATGTAGCAAGCTGTCTTAAGATTTCAATAAAAGAGCCACAAGGCCTCACGAAACGAGTCTTGCACTGCCTTTGCCCACTAAAATATGTGATTGAGGCATTGATCATATGAGGTTTGAACAGAGGGTTATTTAGGTGAAACGTCATAAGGTATGGTATGGTAGTTGTTAGAGGGCTTGAGTGCCTAAATCATATTTGCATCTAAAAGAAGGTCCATATAGTCACCAATTAACAATGAATCCACTTTAAAAACTGTATGTAACTGTAAACTGACTCTGAGCTCTAAAATAACCTGATAAACCTCATGAGCAACCCATTTTGCTGTCCCATGTTATTTAACTCCATCCATTTGTTTTGCATTCAGAATCTTTAGATTGCGCAAACATACCAAAGTTTAATGAGTAAGTGAAATGTTTGTATATTCAAGAAGTATTCAATTTTCCAAAAACAACAAGCAAAGTTGCTATTTTCTTTATAATACATAGTATGTAGTATATTGGTGGTGCATGCTTAATCATACCAGCTTGGTTTGCAGTATGCTCATATTCATTGATTCATTAACTTTTGTCCAGTCAAATAAAAAATTGTTACATGCGCCAACCAAAGCAAGGGTAATTACTTGCGCTCTTGATTCTGCATGGCATGTTTATTCCAATTAAATATCTTTTTTTCAAGATTTTATTTCCATTCCAAAGTTCATATTAATCGGTTCAGTGGTTAAGGTGTGAAGAAGTAACAGGCAGACAATTACATTCTCACTTATAAGTATAGATCAATAAAACCATATCATGCACTTATCAAAAGTTTTGACTGGTGCTAGAAACATCCAAGCCAAGGCCAAACATCCAAGACCTAGGTCTTGGATGTTTGGCCTAGGCCAATTTGAGAAAGATTATTAATTCCATCTTGACCTGAATGGGGATCAAACCCGGGAACTCTGATGTAGCAGCCTGACCCGACCACTAGGCTACAGAGCTTTTCGTATAATGAAACTGTAAACTTGCTGAAAACCTACAAAAACCCTGTTTTGTCCAGATAGGGAATCAAATTCAAAAGGGGGTATTATACCATCCTGAATCGCATCTTAAATCGGATCAGATAAGAGGGAGGTCGCAATACGTGCGATACGATTGGAGATATCAGTATCGTGTCTAACGTATAGCGGCGTCCCTCCCATCGGATCCTAAATTGTTTCACTTAAGTACTACTACTACGTACAAGCTTAAAAAAATCAATTATACATGGTACTTTTATTTGCTCAGCACTGACACACAAAACATTGATTAGGCAATGAATTTGCAAAGTTTGCACATTCATATCTTCAACAATTTCAGATGATTAAAAGTACTTCTATAGATATATATTATCATGTCTTTTTCCCTTGCAGGGTAGACAGTGCCCAGGTATTTTATATCTATAATGAAATATAGTCTGACAGTGAAATAAAATATAGAAAATAAAATTATTATTCAAATATGGAAAATACTATCAAAATTGGTTCAGAATTAGCAGAGTTGCAGGTAAAAACGAAAGGGCTCGGCGCCATCTTTGACAAGCTCCCCTTCCTGAACCCACCAGTTCTTTTTATACATCGCCCTGATTCGTGACACAAGGAATCCAACGGTAGGTACCCATTAAAGGTGTTTTCCAGATGTGCAATTAACACTCGATATCTAGAACACTTTTTCCTAATGTTAACATTTATTTTACAACAAAATATTGTCGTCGTCGACGTCAGTCGTCAGTCAAAATCAGATATTTTCATTAAAATTAAATAATTTCCCAAAGAGAAACAATTCTTTCTATGGCTTTTTTCCTGTATTTAGGCTTAAATCTATTATTAAAATAACCTAATAGTCCACAGTAGCAACAAAGACCTACATTAATTAATAAAGCCTTCGTCTTTACTCTCTGTGAGTGCCCAATGCAATTTTTTACACAAACAGAAATAGCATGTTTTGGTACCATATGGTAGTAATAGATACCTTATAAGCTTGTACTTTTTAAAATTGAATTGTTAGAAACCAATAAAATGGTTTTCTATTGTTGCAATGCAAGCAAACAGAATACATTTTACTTTGTGCGTATAACTGCCAACGTCGTCACGGGTATCCATCACTACAATATTCATCAATCAAATGCAATCAGACTTAAATCTCTTAATTACTATTAATATGTCTAGTTTTGGCAGTAACACAATTATAGTCTGTCTCATTATCTTCTGCACTCCACTTTGGATGGAGCAATAACCATAGCTATAAGTAAATTACTGACATCAATAATAATTCTTAGCTGTAAAATTAAATATGACAATTAGTAAGTGTTCAAAGAACCTAAATTAAATAGCCATTTTGATTCTTAATTTCATTTTGAAAATATAGTATGGGTTGTTGTAACATACACATTTTTTATATGTATCATTCTATTCAGGTTGGGCGCCAAAAGTGGAGTGGAGAAATGAGAAATTATTTCTCATACAATTAGTATGAGATTACGGTAGAGAGAATTAGGATTCCACTTTTGAAGCCTGACCGTACCTAAATAAGGAACTATCCTATATTTTACAGTGTATATTTAAAATTTCTAGCACCAGTCAAAACTTTTGATAAGTGCATGATATGGTTTTATTGATCTATACTTATAAGTGAGAATGTAATTGTCTGCCTGTTACTTCTTCACACCTTAACCACTGAACCGATTAATATGAACTTTGGAATGGAGATAAAATCTTGAAAAAAAGATATTTAATTGGAATAAACATGCCATGCAGAATCAAGAGCGCAAGTAATTACCCTTGCTTTGGTTGGCGCATGTAACAATTTTTTATTTGACTGGACAAAAGTTAATGAATCAATGAATATGAGCATACTGCAAACCAAGCTGGTATGATTAAGCATGCACCACCAATATACTACATACTATGTATTATAAAGAAAATAGCAACTTTGCTTGTTGTTTTTGGAAAATTGAATACTTCTTGAATATACAAACATTTCACTTACTCATTAAACTTTGGTATGTTTGCGCAATCTAAAGATTCTGAATGCAAAACAAATGGATGGAGTTAAATAACATGGGACAGCAAAATGGGTTGCTCATGAGGTTTATCAGGTTATTTTAGAGCTCAGAGTCAGTTTACAGTTACATACAGTTTTTAAAGTGGATTCATTGTTAATTGGTGACTATATGGACCTTCTTTTAGATGCAAATATGATTTAGGCACTCAAGCCCTCTAACAACTACCATACCATACCTTATGACGTTTCACCTAAATAACCCTCTGTTCAAACCTCATATGATCAATGCCTCAATCACATATTTTAGTGGGCAAAGGCAGTGCAAGACTCGTTTCGTGAGGCCTTGTGGCTCTTTTATTGAAATCTTAAGACAGCTTGCTACATTATGCGCGAGGTCCCTTTGGGTGCGAGGGCGTGGGCAGTGGCCCACACCACCCACCATCTCTGTCAATGAGTTTGAAATATATTATTTTTGCTATGACTTGCAAGGAAACTACACAAGCTCATTCAGATTTGTTACTAACCTGTCAACAAGAAGATGCAATTGGGCAGTGCATCTATTGTTAAACAATGCTATGGAAATTTCCTGTAAATGAGGGGTTAAATACTTTACAGAATATCTTACCTAGAAAACATATAAAATATCAAACACCTGGTAAAACATACCTACCCATTACTTTTACAAACTGAGCTAGCTTATTAATTTATTCCTACTAATGGACATTTGTTGACAAGGTATATAAGTAATATAAAATGAATAATTTTAAGGAACTCCAGATCAGAAAATCATTCTATCTCATAAACAACTGAACAGATTTTGATAAAACATGTCTAAAAACATGTGCTGGGAGTCGGAGGATGGAAGGAAAAGCCAGACACAGAAACACAGAAATTTACTTGACCAGCCCAAGCCCCACATGCGGCTGTAGTGCCTGAGATGATCATGTCTAGAAACCATTGATAAACTGCTTCCAAAAAAAATGCATCTAAATCTGTTCAATTTAAGAGCTAAAGTACCACAGACACAAATAAAGCCATCAAACTTATGACACCCCTCTTTTTGCATGGAGGGTTAAAATACACCAATACATTGATAATATAACTCTATAAAAAATTGAAACAGAACACAAGAAATCAATTGAAGCCGCTGCAAATATAGATGCTGATTCTGTAATAGGTGTCATTAAAATAATTATTGAGTGACCAGGTGGACCAATTTAAGGTAGTGAACACTATGTTTGGCTTGACATACCATCTACAAAATATCTTATAATAGAGGAATATCAGCAATGCAACAGGTGTATCAAGTACACTTACAATGTTTTTACAAAATTGCTTAATACTTAGTTATAAATTATTACTGGAATGAGTAATTTGGAAACTGCAACAAAACTTGATAACAGACAAAATGATGGTAGGTACCACCTGGCAAATATATACAAGTAAGTACTGAAAAGCAAGAAGAGACTTCCCACAGAAATCAAGTGACACAATATTCCTGCTGCATTGTTTACAGAAAATGAAACAATCAAATTAGTTACACAAAAATGAAACCTCATTGAATAGTAATATTTATAAAATTATTATTAGCATATTAAAATAATTATTGTTAGCAGTGAGAATGACTTATCAAATTGTATTGTCCGTTTGAGGAACAATATTCAATGAGCTTTCAATAGAAAATTCAAAGGATTCTTACCTTCACGTTGACGCTTGGTCTGAGGATAATCCATATCATCGGCACTTCTCTTTCTGGTATTCGGTAGCGGCGTGGCTATACCATTAGCTTGTGGTACTTCCGACATTTCGCAATCGGTCGTGACGTGGTTAATTTCTGAAGCTTTGGCGTCGTGGAATCCATAATAGCAGTTTGTAGATATGTGAATATTTTGACATTGGCCCATAAATTGATTGGCATCGGCACAAATTGGTGCAGGTCGCATGGCGTCAAAATTATTTCGGGCGTCTTGCATGTGGTACAAATCGATGCTGCTGGCCGGCATTAGTACTTGATGTTAATCAATAATGTGGAAGCTTGAATCTTGAAATTTCAGTACAAATAGTTGCGAGTTTATAACATTAATCTAATTTGAACTCCAAATAAATGTAAAATCAAAGAAAGAACAAAATACAGTATGCTAACACAAGGCAAGGCACAAGCTTGGCACTTGAAGCAAGCAACGCTATTTTTTTAAACATACTCTCCACAAACTACTAAGAGATACTACGTATATACTCTCTGAGCATTGGCATAATCTACACTATAAACGTCAATGTCACAATAGTTTTTTTTTCATATTTGTTTTACGGCGTTTGCTTTTTTCACCTTTTGGCGCTACATATTTGAACTTATGTAATCAACGAAAGGGTGAGTTTTACAATAGCCATGGATCTAAGAATAATCCTAGGTCTAGGACAATAGCTTAGCACGAATTTGTTATTTCGGTTGATTGGTCTAATCACAGAAATAGATCAGGATAGAACGGGTAGAAGTAGGCGGTATCCGCGTGTCTCAATCCTGCCCGACCGATCAAGATTCGCAAAACGTTTGTTCAGTCAGCGCGCACGTTTGGACTAGATAGATAGAACACATCCCTGATTTCACATTATGACCAAATTGCCCGTGTGGCAGCGCCGTCGACAGCAACGGACTCCATGGACTACACTGTCAGCGCAGCGCAGGCAGGTTCTCCCGCCACGGCTCCCTCAACGACATATTTAAAAGGGCGCTTGCCACCGCCGAAATTCCAAGCATTTTGGAGCCAGCAGGTATAACGCGCGACGATGGCAAGCGCCCAGACGGCTTGACCTTGGTTCCCTGGGAGCGGGGAAGGGCTCTCGTGTGGGACGCAACATGCGTCGACACGGTGGCCCCTTCTCACCTCGGGGGAACTGTCCTGAGAGCTGGAGATGCGGGGGAGGCTGCAGAGGACGCCAAGCGGCGCAAATATGCTTCTCTTATTGATGAGTACATATTAGTTCCGCTTGGTGTCGAAACATTAGGTCCATGGGGTCCTAGCACAAAGAAATTCTTTAAGGGGTTAGCACCCAGGCTTGTCGACGCCGCTGGTGACAAGAGGGCTGGCTCTTTCCTCGCGCAAAGAATTGCAATTGCTATTCAGCGGGGGAATGCAGCTAGTGTTCTTGGCACTATGCCACACGGGCAACGCCTTAGTTTAGAATTTTAGATTTAAATTCTTTTATTTTTAAGTTTTTTTTTTATTAGTATAGTTAGGGTTATTGATAAGTAGTTTAATTTAAGATTATTCTATATTTGTTTGGAGATAATAAAGAAATTACACTGATTTCACATTATAAAGTCCACTAGAATTCCTTGCAAACTAAGACAATCCAAAACAAAAACCATGCATACACCATAATTTCGTTGTACACACACAACAACACAGCAAGGATAACTCGAAAAATAACTAGACACTGGCTAAAATAAGCTTCTGATTGAAGTGTGAGGGCCAAATAAAAGAAAAGAAAAAGAAAATACTCATCGATGTCAAAAAATGACACTTGTGACTTGGTTTTTGTCATTGTCAAAGTCAGTTAGTTTCATTCGATTTAGGTTCTTGGATTTGCGATATTTATTTTATAATTTTTTGCATTGAATTATCGCTGAAGTAAATAAGTAGAAAGTAATAGATAATTAGTGCAAGATCAAAATAGCAATCAAGATCTCGGCATGACTATAAATGTAGATAATTTAGTACAAAATTAAAAGTGAATTATTGTATTGGTATAGTATAAATAATAAAAGATGATCATGTTACCTACATTACTTGTTAAGTGTTTTTATCGTAAGCTAGGTAGACGAACCGTGGAACTAAAGCAATTGCACTCTATGTGCAATGTTATTCCCAAAATATACCGACACGACGCTTTTCGTACAACTGACAAAAAATTGTGGCGGCATATAAATACAACCGCTTATATTAGAGACAAAAGCAAAATAGAAAAAATCCGCCCAGATAAAGAAGAGAAAGGAAGGCAAACAGAAAAAGTTATTAAACAAAGCGCCACTGGGGACATCATAGTTAAGACTGAAACTGATGTTAATCATGTAGTGACCAAAGTCACGATTGAGAAAATTCCCGCAACAGCAACTGGTCCGAACCCTCCTCCGACTCCTCCTCCGAACCCATCTCCGAACCCTCAGAACCCTCCTCCAAAACCACCAAGTATGTAAAATATATTATTTTAAAAATTACTTAATGCTAACATTAGAATGTCTTCTATTTATTACTCTTATTTCAGCTAAGAAAAGACTTTTAATAGATTTCTCTGCACCTTATACTGAACGTAACTTCATTACACCAATGAGAGCCATGACAGAGTATTTGCTCAAGCAGTCAGATTTGGAAACTTTGCCCAAAGTATTGAGGAGGTCACCTTATGAATCTGAACCGCCCATAACTGTGCACTATAGAAAAGATGTGGAAGCTAAAGCTATTGAGGTTGGTGTACCTGCAACTTTTAAATGTAGTTTTTTCTGATTACTTGTAGTTTAGACTGAATATTCTTTGAAAGGCAGGATCAACAAAAAATTAAAAGTATCACTAAATAACTTTTGCGAAGAGCCTATATTTTTTAGATTTTTAGTGAATCACAGATTAGACATCACAGACACAAAAACTTGTGTACATAAACCCAGCATTCTTCCCCAATCTTTCTCCACTAGGGCTTTTAATCTCAGAGCCTGAATACAATCTCAATATTTGCGGGACTACGAATTTTTAATTCTGCAGGATCTTGGTATTTGCAGGATCCTGCATATTGAAAATATTCATATTTATATAAGGCAAATAAAACAATAATTAATTAACTAACTCCACATTTAATCCCTCAGCCATCGAGAGGCCAGATCTGGCCGCGTAACAATTAAAACTCCATTGTGTCTGCATTTCCGCAATTGATGGGTTAATTACGTATTACTATTAGTATGAGATGAATCAAATTATATTGTTCATTCTTCACAAAAAACAGAACAAATACTGAAAGAACAAAAAATTGGTTACACTAATTATTTAGTTTGTCAGCTTTCAATTCAATGAAACTGTTTGAGAAGGAAACAACATATCTAAACTGTTGTCTGCTAAACTACTGAGTATTTTAGAGACAATATTGTCATCAATTGCGCTTGCGAGAGGTTGTATGCAAGCTTTTTTTTAGTACCGCAAATCCCGCGGATCCCGCGCGATTGAAAAAATAACGCGGTATCCCGCAATTCCGAGATTGGAAGCTCTATACTCTACTGCCTGTTAGAGTTACATGCTCACACACTAGGTTTTGATGTATTTGTTACAAAAGGGCAGTATGTACCAGAGCATCATATCTCCTCATCCAAGCATGTTCCTGCAGGGTGTGGTGCTTGAGAGCCCAGGGTCCATTATTATGATAATCCAATAGTTCATACTATTCTTGCTGTAAAATATTGCTCATTATGTAAGTGCTATTGCCCATAGACTGCACTACATAGACATGTGCGCTGATCGGCGTGGCACACGCCGCCGGCCATTTTAGCCACGCCGCCGCCGCCGGTGATCGGCTTCGGCGTCAAAATCTTAATGATATTGTAGTTGAAATAATGCGCTTTATTTGACAAAAGTAGTATTTTCTTTACTGACTAAACTAGATATTATAATATATATATTTTTTTACTCTTGAAGTAGACATTTGTCTGCCATATAGGTATAATGATAAGATATATTCATCTCGTTTGGATTGAAAATAATACTTTCACCAAAAAGTATTATGTTAGCTCCTTATATCACAATCTACTATTTCATTACATAGTATAAAACAAAGTCGCTCCCCGCTGTCTGTCTGTCCCTATGTATGCTTAGATCTTTAAAACTAAGCAACGGATTTTGATGCGGTTTTTTTAAATAGATGAGTGATTCAAGAGGAAGGTTTATACGTACATTGCACCCGTGCGAAGCTGGGGTCCGGGTCGCTAGTATTATATATAGTTAAGATAGTGAAACTATCCACCAACCTGGTTGTTAATTTCTCAGAATTGATTGACATGTCTCATCGGCGAAAAAATAATTTGAATTGTTTTTTCAAAGAGGGGGATGAAAAGAACAATGTGTCCTCTCGGGACTAGTATAACACTTTTACTTCGGGCAAGCTACCTTACAAGCTCTGAATCCCTCGCTTCACTCAGAAATCTATTTTATTATGCTAGACGTCTGTTTTATCCCCGCCGATTACGCCGATGACGCCGCGGCAATTTAGACGCCAGACGCCGCCCGGGCGCCGGTCAAATTACCATCGGCTTTTTTTTAAATTGACTATGTAGCTTGCTCTAAGTGAGCTTTCGCTACTTCACCGGTCGTTTGAGGCGAGGGCAGAGTGCCCTCAACCTTTATAGACAACATCACCAAAGCCGAGGTCCGTCCCCAGGAGGGACGGACCTCGGCTTTGGGCGTTGCCTGTGTGCGCAAGGCTTGGAGAGACAGCAAACTCTCATATTGCCTGACGCGAATGACCATCGGCGCACATGTCTCTTCATAAAATTAGTAGAAGTAGATTGAGTGATACTAGATTAAAATGATTCATAGGCAAATCAAATTTTAGCAATCTTTCAAATTCAAATTTTATTTGTGATAAAAGTTAGGTGTATTTTTTGTATGTTTTGTTTTTATATTTTTAAGGTTTGGGGATCAAGAGATGCATTAGAAAAAGAATTATTGAGAAGGGAACTAGACAGACGGAGATATGAACAAGGTAATATTTAAGATAAGATGAAAATTCTTGACTGCATTTAACTATTAAAAAACAAAATAAAAAATTATAAATGCCTTATGTATACATACGCACATGTCGATCAACTTTTTGAAAATGATGAAAAATACAAAATTCTATGTATTTTTGCGTTTAACTTCATAAACAGCTAGACAATTCATTAATTGATTTAACTGCAAGCAGTGCACTTTTTATACTAACAACGATAATAAAGAAATTTGATAAAGATATTTTGCCAGAAAACACGATAATGAGAGAAAAATGTGTCCCTGACAACAGAAGTTTAATAAATTTTTAGGCATGTATGGTCATTTCGTAATAGTAACAAAAAGTGTAGATGTGAAAAAAAAAAATATATATTAATCTGAAATATTTATTTTATCTTAATCATTGATAATGATTAATTTATTTCTAACTAGCTTTTGCCCGCGGTTCTGCCCGCGTCAATGTCGATCCCTCGGGAATAGTACTTTTTCCCGGGGTAAAAGGTAGCCTATGTCCTTCTCCGTACTTCAGAGAACTTGTATGTAAAATTTCATGATAATCGGTTCAGTAGTTACGGCGTGAAAGCGTAACAAATAAACAAACTCACTTTCGCATTTATAATATTAGTATTAGTAAGGAAAGGATAAGGATAATAATGTCTCTTGGACAACCTTTGACTATAACTTTGTATGAAAGTTATATTAATTGCACCAAAATAAGTTTAATTGGACAGAAACTGCTAAGGACACATCTCTTTTAAGCTAAGAAAGGTAATTCATAATTTTATTTTGTTGCTCTTTTTATTTTAATAAACAGTCAACTGACAATTTGGAGCATCGGTAATTTAAGGACAATTGGTTGTCCAAGAGACAATTACAGGTTGTCCAAGAGACAATTACAGGTTGTCCAATAGTTTTAATAAGACTGGCTTAAGTTATCACTATGTATAGCAATTTGAAAGTAAAACAGTTTTGGTGATTTCAAATATTTATTATTATAATGTATTATTGGCACTCAATGTGAGAGAATATTTTAAACAACTAAACAAAAAAAAGCACTTACTCTTATCATATAACTATTAAAATAATCTGTATAAACAAGGCTTGATTAACATCAATATCTTTTGTACTCTGTTGATTTGACAGTTTTATGTAAGCAACTAAATTAATCAAAACCTTAAAATTAACAATTTTTCCAGCTTCAATCATACGCAAAACAAAAATAAACTTTATGTTTATGTTAACAAAATCACATTAACAGCAATGAGATCAAAGTATTATAAAATAGTGACTCTGAAACGTGTTAGGGCACATCCAGTCCTTTAAATTAATCCTAACAAAATTTAAATTAATATGAAGTAAAAAATGGCCACAACCAGATGCCGAATATTCGTAAAAAAACTTATTTAAAACGTCATTTTACTTATAGATTATGTAATTTAACTTTATTTGTAGGAACTTATCTGGTTTTGGCGGTTTTTTACTCAGCAATTTTTTTTTTTTTAAATAATAGAAGAGATCTTACATCTCACAATATTAATTGAGTTAAAGTAAGCCTGCTAGAGTTAAAATAATCAACGATTAAGAAAATCGATCTCTTACAAAGTTTCTGCTGCATCTAAGCAATAAGATGAAATTTCTATTTCTTAAAAATGTCTACATCACATGAGAACTTATAGTACACTTCACCTCTTTTATACTCTGCATTGGATTTGGCAGCTTTTTTAGGGTTCCGTACCCAAAGGGTAAAAACGGGATCCTGTTAATCTAGCTCCGCTGTCCGTCTGTCTGTCTGTCTTTCTGTCTGCCTGTCCGTCTGTCACCAGGCTGTATCTCAAGAACCTCGATAGTTAGACAGTAGAAATTTTCACAGATGATGTATTTTCGTTGCCGCTGTGACAACAAATACTAAAAAATAGAATAAAATAAATATTTAAGGGGGCTCCCATACAACAGACAAAATTTTTTTGCCGTTTTTATAGATAACGGTACGGAACCCTTCGTGCGCGAGTCCAACTCGCACTTGGCCGGTTTTAATTATATTATCACTAGCTTTCGCCCGCGGTTCCGCCCGCGTCAATGTCGATCCCTCGGGAATAGTACTTTTTCCCGGGATAAAAGGTAGCCTATGTCCTTCTCCGTACTCCAGAGAACTTGTATGCCAAATTTTATGATGATCGGTTCAGTAGTTACGGCGTGAAAGCGTAACAAACAAACAAACTCACTTTCGTATGTATAATATTAGTAAGGATAAGGATAAGTTACGTTTTAAACATTTTTGGGTCAAGCACAAATAGCTTTTCACGTTTAACTGCTTTCTTAGATTCTCTGTCTCTCTCAGTCTTAATAATAAAGAACAATTTGACCTTGCTCGTTCCTTCGAGAACACGATAAAATTCTAAACGATTGGTTATGTACTTTCCAGTTGCTACCATATTGTCTGCAGCTCTTTTTAAATTACCCTTAACATTCTGTGACTTATTATTTCCTCTTCCCACGGTTTCATATTTGCCGGCGGTATTTCTTGAGATATCGTGTCTATTGAAGAAATCGTTTATTTTCTATATCAAGATCGTGTCATTTCGGATTTTTCTTGCATTTGTTCTGATACTTCCTTCTAAACCCTGTGTCTCTTTTATTATAATTTTCTTTTCAGGTGTTTTCAGTCCTCGTAATATATTTTCCAAGAATGTCTTATTGTCGTGTAATCTGGTATCTGACCTTGATTGCATTGCATAATACTTTGTATTTATTTAGTTCAACTTGTGTGCGTAATAGTTTCTTATTAGATTCTCGAATCTCTTCAGTTCTTTTTTCTTCCCTATGATGCAGTATTGTAGGGCTGTCTTGTGGAAAGGGTACGGGGTTGTCAATCGGATTTTGAAGTAGTGTTAAAGGTGAACTCGGTGGTGTGTTGGCAATTATATCCTGAATATCTTTCTTGCGTTTTCTTTGCTCTTGCTTTCTTAGTCTCCAAATTACTCTGGCATTAACTTTTTCTTGTGGTCTGAGATCTTTTATTAGTTTTATTTTTATGATAACTTTCTCGCTTCTTTCTCTGCCTTTCCGCTTTTTTGAGGTTCTAATTTAAGCTTCTCTCAATAAAGTTTCGACTTTTCTTTCGATGACGGAATGTCATCGTTGCATTTTCTTGGATACTGAAATGAAGAAAACTTAGTTCTTGTTTAGGTTTTAATACATTCCTTTAAATCAAATCCAGTTATTTTTAATCTTTTATTTACTAGGTTTTAATTATAAAAGGAATAAAATTATTGTTTTTCTTTTGGACAACCGAGATTGTCCTTCGGACAACTGTTTTGGTTGCCCAAGTAATCAGTTGTCCTAAGGACATTGTTCAATAATTGTGTTTTGTTCCTAAGTTATCAAAGTAATATCGTTATTATCACCTAAGTAAATCCAAGATCAAAACTAGACTATTTGCAATAAAATATATAATAATACCCAAAGAAACTTACGATTCGTGGCATTCGCCCAGTGGATGCACAATTTTCACACACAAGTCCTCCTCCGACTTACCTCGGTCGACTGACTCAGGACAGGTTTGGTCCACATAACAAGACGGCGGACTCGTAACCATGGAAACTAATTCGATGTTCATATAGATTCGAAGATTCGATACTGATAACGCCATCTTTGATTTGACTTTAGAAGTTTTTGGTGGTTGCCCGCGGACCTACAGTTTAGACGTCAGTTGTGGGACAACGCGACTAGAAAAATTAAATTGATAGCTCTTACGAATCTAGAGATAAGGTTTGATGTAGTTGTAAAATTTGTGACGACGATAGCTTTTTTTTTTCATGATGCGGAGGTTTATAGAGGAGTATTGCTTGGGGACATCTAGTAGTAGTATGAAATGATATATTACGTCCATTATCTTGATTACACGTTAAACGTTTAATATCTGGAAAGGCTATACATTTTAAGAAAAAAGAAATTATGTGAACAATTTAGTAAATGTATGACAGGATATTTATTTTGACGATCGGTTTAAGCGTTCGGCTTATGACGCATCTATCTCTCTTCCACCATTATCACGTAAAATTATAGTCCGTATACCGTCTTTACAGACAACCAATTTTTTTTATTAATATAAATGTTATTTTCAGATGTTTTCACTGTGAAAAGGAGGTTAAGAAATTACAGAAGAGAAATGAGTCACAAACGTCTTAGACCAGAGGTTGAAGAATTAGGTCTAAAAACTAGGTCAGGCCGGGTGGTCCTTACTGCGGTAGGCATGTAAGTTGTCAGTTTACTCTACACAATCAGATTAAATAATGGTAAATCAATGCACTCATGAAGGGAAAACATTTATAATTATATACGGCCAGGTGCAAGTCAGATTCACACACACTAGGTTTCCTTAGTTTCCTTATCACCACACAATATACAACAACAAAAACCACATTTCTTTGATTGGGTATTGTATGGTACAAATTCTAAAATGTAATGAAAATATTAAGTGTCATATGGTTCCTTCTCAGACATACAGACAGGTTAGGACGTTAACAGGTCCCGTTGATAAGGTCCCGTTGGTACCCTTTGCATATAGAACCCTAAAAATACTCATATCTTCTTTGATTATAAAAATCTGTCCTACTTCATGCTCTTCCCTCCATCCATCCAAACCTACAGTGATCCCTTTTAAACCTTATGTCCATTTAGATAGTAAACATATTCTACTAATTAAAATATACCTTTGCAGAAACGGATGCAACTTTCTGTTCAAATTATGTGCATGGTTCTACACTGGATCACACAGTCTGTTTTCTGAATGCATTCATTCTTTGGCTGATACTGTGAATCAACTAATATTAGCATATGGAATACACAAGTCTGTTCAAGTAAGTTAAATTGTCTTATTGGTATGATTCATATAGATAATAATCCTAACTAATATTATAAAGAGACAACATTAAATAAGGCCAAATAAGAAGGCTTTGTTAGAAAGATACGTGGGGTGCACTATAAGTTTCCGGAATTAATATGAAAAAATACTATTAAAGGTACAAAATTAATTTATTGTTTTTCAAAATAATCTCCCTTGGCGTCTATGCACTTTTTCATTCGATGAAACCAGTTTTGAAAACTTTTGTGCCACTCCTCTGTGGTGACCTCTGAAACGTGTTTTTCATACTCCTCGATAGCCTCTTCTGGTGATGAAAATCGTTGACCGCGTAATTGGTTCTTAATTTTTGGGAACAGAAAAAAGTCACAAGGTGCCAGGTCGGGACTGTATGCAGGATGACTCATGAGTTCTACATTTTTCGCCTTCAAAAAGTCGTTTGTCTGTCTGGCCGTGTGAGAACTAGCATTGTCGTGGTGCAGGATGATACGGCGTTTACGGTTATTTTTACGGAGTTCGTCAATAACTTCCAGCAAACAAATGGTCGTGTACCAGTCACTATTCACTGTACGACGATTCTCTAAAGCAACAGTAGCCACGTGTCCAGTTTTATTAAAACAAGAAGCAATCATCCGCTTAGATGCACTTTTCACGCGCGCCACATTGGTTGGTTTCGGCTCATCTTGAAAGACCCATACGCTCGATTGCTGCTTTGTTTTGGGATCGTAGCAATAAATCCATGTTTCGTCACCTGTTACTATTTCCCACACCAAATTTGACGCACCTTCGTTGAATCTGGTAAGCATGGCACTGCACCAAGTGACGCGGTCCGTTTTTTGAGCCTCGGTCAAGTTGTGTGGGATCCACCGCGAGCACAGCTTTCTCACACCCAAATGTTTGTGTAGGATTAATTGTATTTGACTCATGCCTATTTCTAAGGATGCGCGAATTTCATGGTATGCCTGTCTGTTTCAATCATACGGCGCACAGCATCGATGTTTTTGTTGGTCACAGCGGTGGACGGCCGACCATCGCGAGATTCGTCACTGAGATTGATACGACCACGCTTGAATTCTGCAAACCAGCTATAAACAGTTGTCTT
The DNA here is from genome assembly GCA_947532085.1 of Elegia similella. Taxonomy (NCBI): domain Eukaryota; kingdom Metazoa; phylum Arthropoda; class Insecta; order Lepidoptera; family Pyralidae; genus Elegia; species Elegia similella. The sequence goes on from OX383929.1 coordinate 15,932,422, forward strand.
GCATGGTGCTTCATTGCCAAAAGCTGTTTCAAGCCGAGCGATGCTCTGTTGAGCTGTCAAATTACACTTAAAATCGTAGAAAATCATACTACGAAAATTTTCCCGAGTTAAATCCATGTTGATGCAGACACACAATTTTTTAAATGGCGCCATAAGGTAAAAACAAAAGACAGTCAAATGAAACAAACTGCATTCTACAGCCAAAGAGTTCTATTTTCAAATGTTGCAATAAATTTTTAAATATTGTTTATGTAAGTGGCCAGTTCCGGAAACTTACAGTGCGCCCTATGTACAAATTCAGACTCGCGAACGATCCTAATAAATTAGCAACTAATTGAGATATATAAGTTATCAGAAACGCCTAAAGCGCTTTGATATGTATTAACAGAGTCATGATATATATATATAAGGTCAATTTAAATGAAGCGCAAATATTTTAAAGCCTCCCATAGGCTAGAAAAATGCTTTAGAAGCAAAATAAAAAAAATCGGCACGCTAATTTTTAAGATATCTGGACCTGAACATTAAAAAAAAATGAAAAAAAAAAAAACACCCTGTGTACAAATAAACACTTTCCTGGCCAACAACTTTTTACTATTATCTACTATGGATACAAATCACTGACCTCGACGATCAAAACACCTGATTTATCGATTTTAATAAGAAAATATTTTTTATGAAAAAATAAAAATAGTTTGTCGATTTTTTTAAATTTGCTACTAAAGTATTTCTTTGACCTATGGGACGCAGCCCTTAAAATATTTGCGCTTAATTTAAATGGACCTTGTATATAAACAGGGACTAGACTCCTGATACAAGGGCTGCTGCCGCTGGTAAGCACCAGACGTCATCTTATCATCATAGTCGACGACTCATCGCAGATAAAGCCAGTCAAGAAACAGAAACAATGGCACTCCGGGAGTGACACAAGTGAAAACTTGAACATTCGGTTATTTATATACAGAGGTCGGTTACGGTAACGGTAACATTGTTTGTTTTCGTGTGTATAAGTAGCCAACACTGAAGTCAGTTTATTCAGGCTGTCCAAAGCCGGGGACCATCAACAGCTAAACGTAGCTTCCGAAGCACTAAGGAGCTGGAGATGAGTTTTTGCCACTTGTGGAACCCATATCGGTACTTTAACTTTACATGCGTAAGCGTTAGTAATACTTACCTTCACTGAGCCATCAAGCTCCTCACAGGATTTTCAGTAAAAACAATAAATTATGATGCGCACCAAATTAGTTTCATGTTAAGTGAACCCTTTTTTTACTGTATTGACTAATTTCAAGATAAAACGCCTTTATTAAGACCGCTTGAGGTACTTTTGGAGCTTTTCTTAAAATATGTGAAAATGTTTTATTTTAATTTAGTCTTAAGTTACTTTGATTCTTGTGTAAAGTGTATATTTTAATGGATGCCATGAATTCAAATATATCATTTATACATTACACGTTTATTATTATTATTATTTCAACATCATATATATATCTTTTTTTCCTTTGTAGATGGCGGACCCTGATCATCCATATGGGTACACCAATATGCGTTACGTATCGTCTTTGATATCCGGAGTTGGGATTTTCTGTGTGGGAAGTGGACTGTCATTTTACCACGGAGTAATGGGGATATTGGACCCACAACCACTTCATGACTTTTACTGGGTAACATTACTATTCTCTGGCCTATTTTTAAGATTAATTCAAATTTCGTCTAAATATATTATGTGGGTGTCAAGTCGGCCAAACTTAAGTGGGATTGGGCCGGACATGCCAAATGACATCCGATGGTTCCCTGATGGACGTAGGCGGAGAGGTAGACCGCGAACGAGATGGCGGGACGTCATCCAAAAGTTCTTGGTAAACTAGCAGCAGGCTGCGTTAGATAGAGATCAATGGAAAAAAAGGAAGGGGAGGCGAAGGCCTTTGCCCAGCAGTGAAACACAATAAAAGGCTAAAAATAAAAATAATATCAATACATGGATTATTTAGCCAAATCCACATAAGCGGCAAAAATAATTTATTTCGCGGGCGAAGTGCACTTTATTATTTAAACATAAAGTTTAACATCATCCACCGCTAGTCCAGCCGGCCTACTCGCTAACTTTTGACAACTCGTCACTTCAAAACACATTACGGCTTTCGTACGATTGACTATTTTTATTCATGATATGTAATCCGTAATGGGTGTTCAAGTGACCGTCACGACATTGTACTGTAGATGTCAAAAATTTGCGATAAGATCGGCAGATCTGACCAAAACCTGTTCAAACAGCCTCTGAAGAGCACTTAGGGGTCAAAACTGTTTTTCCTAAATGCTGACTATCGCAATTTTGCAAAGCATTTCAGCCCTTATTGCTTGATATTTTTTTAAATCCTTAGAAAATCGACTTTTGGCGAGTACCGCGCGGTATTAACAATAATGTTAGCCAGGCAGGACAAGTTGGAAGTTAAATCATATCATGCTGTGTCGACCCCACATATAAATATACTAGATGTTGCCCGCGACTACGTCCGCGGCAATTTCTGTTATTATTGAGATTTAAACTATCCTATCTCTCAAGTTGGATCGAACTGCACATGGTGTGCGAATTTTATTATAATCTGTTAAGTGGTTTAGGAGTCCATTGAGGACAAACATTGTGACACGAGATTTATATATATTAAGATATATATCGGCGCGAGGGTGTTATGACATCACTCGTTTATAACAATAACTGTTTAACTATAGTAAACTAATTGTTAAACTCCATTAATAATTGTAAAAAATCTGATTTGTAAAACATTTTGAAATGTAACTACCTATTTTATTACGTTTGCGTGTTTTGCTGAGGTATAAAATACGGGCGCCCGACGGTGTGCGGCTCATTCTGCCTCGAACCGTCGGATCGCTCGGACCTCTCCAAGACAGCGGACAAATAAAGGAAGAATACAACACTTCGTTTGTTTTGATTCATCATGAGTGATCACCATGACCATGAAGATAATATTAGTGACGTCAGCAATGCTGACGTCACACTTTTTAAAAAGCCGTCTGATGTCCTCTCTGCGACATCAGAAGTGGGATCAGAAGAGATTCCGATCCAGACCACTTCCTCATCAGCTCGTTCACCACCTGATCTTCATGAAACGGAGCAAATCGGCACAAGGCAACAAGTGCCCGTGTCTGTCGACGTGTCATCATTGGATACCGCTACACAACCCTCACTGTATCATGATATTCAACGGTCTAATCCCAACTGGCCTGGGATGCGACCGCAATTCTTGATGCATTTGAGGGGCCAATCAGACATACGGCAGCAAGCGCCTATATCAGCCGCTAATACGCATACGTTGCAGTCATCATTGCACCATGACTTACCAGTGTCTAATCCCAACTGGCCTGGGGTACGATCGCAAGGCTTGATGCAGTTGACTCAGCAACCCGACGTAAGACAGCAAGTGCCCGTACCTAGCACCAATGTCTCTTCCCTGCAACCATCACTGCATCACGAGATTCCACCGACTGCCTCCAACTGGCCTGGAATGCAGCCACAATTCTTGATGCAAATGATGGAAATGATGCAGAAAATGTCGGAACGCTTGTGTGCGCCACCCGTCGAATCACGAATAAGAATCAAAGACGTCTATCTACCATCATATGATCCCGACACCAACATTGGCGTAAGAGAATGGTGCCAGCATATAGACCATGCTATAGACGCATATAATCTTAATGACTTTGATGTACGTATGAAAGTATGCAGCCTATTGAAGGGACGTGCAAAAATGTGGGTTGATGACTGGATGGTTACCTCTTCTACATGGGCGGAACTTCGGAGCAACATAATCACCACATTCGAGCCTGAAAATAGATACTCTCGCGATATCGTCATGTTCAGGGAACATGTTTACGATTCCTCAAAGGATATTGCGGAGTTCCTTTCACGTGCCTGGATTTTATGGAGAAGAGTTACTAAGGACAAACTGGAAGATGAACATGCGGTGGAAGCGGTGATTGGATGCGTGAATGATGAACGCTTACGTATCGAGCTTTTGAATGCAAAAGCAACTACGGTTCCTGAGCTCATCTCGGTTGCGACTTCGATACGAAAAAGGCGTTCTCATCCAAGTTCAACTTCTACACTACAAAGCAAGCGTCCCCGCTTTTCGGAGAATCAGAGCTGTCGTATATGCAAGAAAAGCAACCATAATACGAATGATTGTAGATTCAAGCCTTCGGATACTAGGCCCGAGGCCGACAAGAAAGAATTAAAAGCACCAGGCTCCACTAGCTGTACGTATTGCAAGAAACCAGGGCATACTTTCGAAACTTGCTTCAGTCGGCAACGCTCACTTACCTCGAATGTCAACTGCGTAGCAAGCAATAAATTGGCTCCTATAACCATCAAGATTGGTGACAAGATCGTGCACGCTGTCTTCGATAGTGGAGCAGAATGTTCGCTTATGCGCGAGTCGGTAGCTACAACGTTACCTGGTCAAAGAAGTCCAGCAGTGAACTATTTAAAAGGAATTGGACGGTTTCCTGCTTTGTCTTTGACCAAATTGATCACGATTTGTATCATCGACAGCATCAGCGTTGAGTTAGAGTTTTTCTTATTGCCAGACTACGAAATGACAACTGAAATCTTGGTTGGTATGAACTTGATCCATGACACGAACCTAAGTATGACAATCACGTGCAGTGGAACGAGGTTAAATCGTCAAGTTATCGTCAACCATGTGAGTAAGAATACTCCGATCTTCGACAACCTGGACTGCGACCTAACCAACGAAGACGAAATTTCACAGCTGCGTAGACTTCTGAACAAATATGAACACCTATTCATTCGTGGTTATCCCAAAACGAGAGTCAACACTGGTGAACTGGAAATCAGACTTAAGAATCCAGACAAATACGTAGAAAGACGACCTTACCATCTTAGCCCAGTGGAGCGGGAGAAAGTTCGTACCATCATCCAAGAACTACTGGACCATAACATTATTCGCGAGAGCAAATCACCCTATTCCAGTCACATCATCTTGGTCAAGAAAAAGAATGGTGATGATCGGCTCTGCGTCGACTATCGGGAGCTGAATGCAAATACTTTACGTGACCATTACCCGCTCCCATTAATCTCCGACCAAATTGATCAGCTGGCGAATGGTCACTTCTTCACAAGTCTCGATATGGCAGCAGGTTTCCACCAGATTCCTATCGCTGAAACCTCGATCGAGAGAACCGCTTTCGTGACACCAGATAATCTTTATGAGTACGTGACTATGCCATTCGGATTGAGCAATGCTTGTTCCGTCTACCAACGATGCATAAATAGAGCTTTATCCTCGTTACTGGGAAAAGCTGCACAGGTATACGTAGATGATGTGTTGAGTAAATGTGCCAATTTTCCGGAAGGACTATCGCATCTAGAGCGCATTCTCATGGCACTGCAAGAAGCTGGCTTTTCGATCAACGCTGATAAATGTAGCTTCTTCAAACGCTCTATTGAATACCTTGGAAACGTGGTTTCTGATGGACAAGTACGACCAAGCCCCAGAAAGGTAGACGCCCTTGTTAAAGCCCCCGTGCCAAAAACTGTGAAACAGGTCCGACAGTTCAATGGTTTGGCCGGCTACTTCAGGAAATACATTCCAGACTTTTCTCGTGTAATGGTGCCATTATATGAACTGACAAAACAAGGCGCAAAATGGGAGTGGACCAACAAACACGAGAAAGCACGCAGTGATATTGTAGAATGCCTCACGTCTGCTCCAGTGCTGACCTTATTCCAAGAAGAAGCTCCCATCCAACTATACACTGATGCCAGTAGCCTTGGGTTTGGTGCTGTACTGGTTCAAGTTGTTAATGGCAGACAACATGCAGTTGCTTTTATGAGTATGAGAACAACTGAAGCCGAAAGCCGCTACCACTCATACGAGCTGGAAACCCTGGCAGTAGTACGCGCTATAAAACACTTTCGCCAGTATCTTTACGGTCGAAGATTCACGGTGATAACTGACTGCAATGCACTCAAAGCATCAAAACACAAAAAGGACCTTCTGCCAAGAATCCACCGATGGTGGGCGTTTTTACAAAACTATGATTTTGAAGTAGAGTACCGCAAAGGTGAACGCCTCCAACACGCTGACTTCTTCAGTAGGAATCCAACTGAACTTGCAGTCAATGTCATGACGAGAGATTTAAACTGGCTGAAGATTGAACAACGACGAGATGAAGAACTCAGACCGATAATGGACAGTTTGAGCGAGGACAACCCGGTGGAAGATTACGTGCTAGAAGACAACGTGTTGAAGAAGAACGTCAATGATCCTACCTTCGGTCGACAACTTTGCACAGTGGTCCCGAAGTCCTTTCAGTGGAGTATTATTAACTCCTTCCACACCGCACTCAAACACCCTGGCTGGGAGAAGACGCTACACAAAATTCGAGAAACCTATTGGTTCTTCAAAATGAATTCTGTCGTTCGGAAATTTGTGGATAATTGTGTGATATGCCAAACATCCAAAGGAAGATCTGGTGCTATTCAAGCTCAATTGCACCCAATACAAAAACCAAACGCTGCATTTCAAGTTATTCATATGGACATAACAGGAAAATTGGGTACACGAGAAGAACAACAATACGTGATAGTCACTATCGACGCTTTCTCAAAGTTTGTGCTCTTCTATTTCGCCACCAACAAAAGTCCACACAGTACATTAGCAGCTCTAAAACGCACGGTTCACCTGTTTGGCACACCAGTCCAAATCATTGTTGATGGAGGAAGAGAGTTCCTAGGTGAATTTAAAGACTATTGTGATCAATATGGAATAGAAATACACGCCATAGCGCCAGGAGTCAGCCGAGCGAATGGACAAGTCGAAAGAGCGGTCGCTACTCTCAAAAACGCTCTGGTGATGATCAGGAACTATGAAACGGAGCAGTGGCATACGGCACTTGAAGAACTCCAATTGGCAATGAATTGTACTGCTCATCGGGTCACTGGAGTTGCCCCTTTGACTCTTATCACACAACGAAGACAATGTGTACCGCCGGAGCTACTCAATCTGGTAGACATTGATAATCAGACTGTCGACATAGCAGCTCTCACTCATCAAGTCCAACAAAAGATGACTCGTTCAGCTGAACAAGACAGACAACGCTTCAATATGAAGAAAGCCCAAATCCACCATTTCCAACGAGGAGACTATGTACTGATTAAGAACAACCCTCGAAACCAAACCTCGTTAGACCTCAAATTCAGCGAACCATATGAAGTCTATAGAATCTTAGATAATGATCGCTATTTAGTGAAGAAGGTGGTCGGCAGAGGACGTCCCCGGAAAGTCGCCCATGATCAGCTGCGCCGTGCTCCTCAACCGGGTGAACAGTTGACCGTATCGGCGGAAAACTTATCACCTACTCGTCAAGATTCAACAGCATCAGCAGCTGATCCTGTACCATCCACATCGCGAGAAGGACTATCTACACAGACGAATGACAACCTTCAAAGTGAAGACTCCTCATCAAATTAGATAGATATAGATAGATAGATATCAACTTTATTAGCATCAAAATTAACAAGTGAGTAAAGTCAATGTTAGTAACATTCCAATAATTACTCCAATTACACTCTACGAGACTATTAACAATTCTACGAGAACCTTACTAACGTGTCTACGAGAACATTACTAACTTTTCTACAAAACCCTCCGAGAACTCACCGAGAACCTCCGAGACCCTCCGAGAACTCTTCGAGACTCTCCGAGATCCTCCGAGAACTCTTCAAAAACCTCCGAGAACTCTTCGAGAACCTCCGAGAACTTTACTAAAAACTTCTTTACCACAGTGTACAAGGCAGTTGTGCGTTTGTGCAAAAAACTATACTAACTATAAGCAACGCAAGTTGCTTACAGATACCAAACTCAGACAAAATAATTTTCTATTACAGGCAACGACAACCACCACAAAAACGAGAACTGTCTGCGAGAACCGTCTCCGCGAACCCTCTCCGAGAACCATCTTAGTGAGATCAACCAAGGAGGCTGGTGCAGGGCGCGCACCGCCTGTCAGTATGGCCGTATCGGCGCGAGGGTGTTATGACATCACTCGTTTATAACAATAACTGTTTAACTATAGTAAACTAATTGTTAAACTCCATTAATAATTGTAAAAAATCTGATTTGTAAAACATTTTGAAATGTAACTACCTATTTTATTACGTTTGCGTGTTTTGCTGAGGTATAAAATACGGGCGCCCGACGGTGTGCGGCTCATTCTGCCTCGAACCGTCGGATCGCTCGGACCTCTCCAAGACAGCGGACAAATAAAGGAAGAATACAACACTTCGTTTGTTTTGATTCATCATGAGTGATCACCATGACCATGAAGATAATATTAGTGACGTCAGCAATGCTGACGTCACACTTTTTAAAAAGCCGTCTGATGTCCTCTCTGCGACATATATATACAACGTGATTTTGAACCCCCTAGCTATATTGAAATCTCAGAATCAGAATCCCTAATGAAATATAGAACTGCAAGAAAAAAGTTGAAAAAAAAAAATTAAGGTTTCCCATAAAAAGTCGCCGATCAGCTGGACGAATCTCTATGGAAAGTCAATATTTTTTTTCAGTTTTTACCTTTTTTTCCTGGAATTCTGTATTCCATTAGGGATTCTGATTCCAAGATTTCAATATAGCTTGGGGGTTCAAAAATCACGCTATATAGTGGATAAGGTGTAGAAAACTCTAAAATACAATTTTTGCAGGCTTACTTCGTCCTGGGTGGGGCAGTAGTGTCAGAGGGTGCGACATTGTTGGTGGCTTTAAGTGCTATTCGAAAAGGGGCTAAAGAAGCTAATGTACCTCTATATGAGTATGGTAAGTAACATTATTTACTTATCATTGGATGACTTTTATTGATCCTTGGGCCTCGCATTCAGAATGCCCAAGATATGGTACAGTTGAATGTTTCTCTGCGTATATTTCAAAAAATATAAGATGGATGTGTACGAGCACGTCGTACAAATTTGCTGCGTCGCTTTTAACTTGAATATAAATTATGTTATACTTAAACGTGCGCGATTCCACTATTAACAACTACGGCTGAGAAGCATCTAAATAACTAAACTTTAAAAAAAATTTCGTCATATCCATACAAAAAAGTTCCGCCGCCCGGCCAGTTTGTATGGGAATGTCGAATTTTTTTTTGAGTTCGCATTGTTTCCATAGGAAAAGTTGTTCATTTTGATGGTCGGAGTCACCCCTTTAAGGGTCCAAAACGATAAAAATTTCACATGTATATATTTAGATTTAATTTTGAAAATAATTGTTGTCTGTTTAGTGATACGAAGTTCAGACCCTTCCGTGAACGTGGTGCTGTTGGAGGACACGGCGGCGGTGGCGGGCGTGACGGTGGCGGCGTCGTGCATGGCCATCTCGCAGTACACGGGCAACCCGCTGCCAGACGCCATCGGCAGCATCCTGGTCGGCACTCTGCTCGCCGGCGTCGCCTCCTTCATCATCCTCAGCAACGTCAATGCTCTCATCGGCAGGTAAACTATGAGACCTTTTCCTGTCATGGTATTGTATTCGTTGCAAGTCGTCATAAACGCAACTCGTCATGCTGGCGCAACTCGTCATAACGAACCTTAGACATTACATTCGTATCCTCGCCAAATGTCCCTGGTCGCAAAATGTCCACTAATCGCAAAATGTCTCTTGCGCAAAACGTCCCTTACTCAAAATGTCCCTTTCGGAAGGTCGCAAAATGGCCCTTGCTCAAAACGTCCCTTTCCTAAAATGTCCCCTAGTCGCAAAATGACCGTTTTGCACAAGGGACATTTTGCGTAAGGGACATTTTGCGACGATACGAATGTAATGTCTAAGGTTCGTTATGACGAGTTGCGAAAATAACGATCTGCGAGAATGACGAGTAGCGAAAATGACCAGATGCGAAAATGACGACTTCCGAAAATGACGAGTTGCGTTCATGACGACTTGCCACTAATCCTGCATATTTTCGCCCGTGCGCGGATTTGGTCCGTATGCAGGCTACCCGCATCCTACCATTTCATACATGTTTTTCCTATAATGCGGGTAAAACGCGCGCGGAACACGGATTGGCTGCGGGCGCGCAGCGCGCGTGCTTGCTAGCCGGATCCGGCATTCTTCTGCCTTCAGTGTTATTTTTACTGTAACGCGATTCGCACGCATGGAGTACGCACATAGTCGCAAACAAAAATGAAAATAAGGAATTTATAATGAAAACAGTTTTCTAGAATATATTTTTTTATTCTTAAAAACGATAATAGCGTTTGTTACTTTTTTTTACTATTCATCTTTGTGCACAAGTTAAGTCACTGGTGACACGCACGACACTGCAGCAACAAACACAATCTATGTCCTGCGTGTGGCCAGGAGCGTGTAATTACCCGCACGCGGGCGATAAAACGCATGACAGGAAAAGCGCCTTATTGCTCTATGTACTTTATTTAAAAATACAACAAAAATTTGGACCCTGTGATGAACAGAATTTATATTTATGTAGGAACTAGCTTCCGACCGCAACTCCGTCCGCGTCAATTACGATCCCTCGGGAATAGTACTTTTTCTTGGGATATAATGAACCCTATATCCTTCTTCTTACCCTAGATAACGTGTATGCAAAATTTCATGAAGATCGGTTCGATAGTAAAGGTGTGAAAGCGTAACAAACAAATTCACTTTCGCATATTTTATAATATTAGTTAGGATTGGAATATATAAAATGAATTCGCGTTAATGAGGGTTTTTCAGCTCACTAGTTGGCGCCACTGTTGAGTAAGGTTGCGAAAAAGCTTTATAATTCACGCTTGGAAACAAAGTTTGCATTTCAATCATATTTCATACCTTTGTCTACATCTTCTATACATATAATAAAACAGTAAAATTATTTTGTCTGTACATTTTGAATTTTTGACTGAAATGGATAGAGGGACACATAAAAAGAATAATAGAAAGCAAAAAAAAATTTTTGGAATTTCTTGTCTGTCTGTCTGTCTGTCTGTCTGTCTGTATGTATGATCACGATTATCTCCGAAAATACTGAACCGATTTACTTCAAACTTTCACCAATTGCTTTGTTTTAACTCAGTTTAACATTTAAAGTTTGTTTCATCAAAATCGGTTCATTAAAAAAAAAGTTATCGTCATTTGAATGAACTCAAGGCATGAGTTTGTCTGCAAACATATAGCAAAAATAAAATAAAATAATAAGTGACATAAGAAAATTAAAATCCAAAGTCAATTCATCATCATTATACGACAGCATTATACCTATCCATACTATCCATAGTAATCCATATTAAAAAAAAAAGGAGAAGCTGACTGACTGACTGACATACCAACGCAGGGCCTTAACTACAAAGGTTAGGAACTTGAAATTTTGCACAGGGGTTCCTTTTATAACGTAGGGGAGCACTAAGAAAGGATTTTTGGAAATTCATCTCCTTAAGGGGGAAAACGGGTTGCAAAGTAAGCATGAAACTTTGCCATTTTTGAAGTTAGTCGAATGAAATTCTGCGTGAATGTTCTTTAATAAAATATTTTTCTCAAAAATCATCCCTTAAGGGGATATAACGGGGATGCAAAGTTAGTATGAAACTTTCTGTTTTTGAAGTTATTCAAATGGAATTCAATATTAAGGTGTTTCATTGAAAGTCATAAACTAATGTATTCCGGGTAATTCTACTGTTCCTGAGAAATCGACACTTACGCGGGCGGAGCCGCGGGCCAAAGGCAAACCTGACTTATATATCAACGCACAGCCGAAACTACTGTGCGCAGAAACTTGAAATTTGGCACAGGGATTCTTTTTATGATGTAAATGAGCACTAAGAAAGGATTTTTAGAAAATCAAAGGGGTTAAAGTTTTATGGAATTTTCTCATTTCTGGACTTAGAAGTTTGAAAGTAGGTACGCAAGTTCTCAATTAAAATTAAAAAAGATCTGTTTAGGTGAACCAGACAATATTCTCCCTTGAAGGGGTAAATAGGGGGTAAAGTTTGTATGGAATTTTTCCATTTCTAGACTTAGAGGTATGAAAATAAGTATATACGTTCTAGGTTACAATTAAAAAAGATCTGTGTAGGTGAAATGTACAAAATTTCCCCCTTAAGGGATAAAGGGGGGAGGGGAGTTGTATGGAAATTTTCTCATTTCTGGACATAGAAGTATAAAAATAAGTATATATGTTTACATTACAATTAAAAAGGTCTGTGTAGTTAAAGTGGTCGAAATTTCCACTTGAAGGGGTAGAATAGGTGAGGTAAAGTTTGTATCGATTTTTTTATTTACTCAGAAATATAACAATAAGAAGTTCTCCATTACAATAAAAAATATCTGTGTAGGTGAAATGGGCAAAATCCCCTACTTAAGGGCTAAAGATCTATGCAGGTGAAATGTATTAAATTCCCCCTTAAGGGGAAAAAGCAAAGGGGCAGGGGTTTGTATGGAATTTTTATCATTTCTACTGTTCCCAAGGGAACGACATTAACGCGGGCGGAGCCGCGGGCAACAGCTAGTTTACAATATAATCTTATTACTTTAAACAAGCGATTGTTATATACGTGTTTATATAAAATATACTATAAGAAATTGCTTCAACAATTTCGATGAAATTTAGCATAAAGGGTTTTCGGGGCCAAAAAATCGATAAGCGGGTCTCATATTTGGGAAAATACGTTTTTTTCGTCTTAATCTCGGATTCCCAGGTATTTAATCTAATAAATGTCATTTCGGACACCTCACGCTACACTAGCGGAAAATTCTCACGAAATAGCCCTCATTACGCCACTTATAACTCAAGAATGTCTTGACCTATTTAAATGATCATTGATTTGTTGAATTTAAGTCGACCATAAATAGCAGAAAAATAACATAATGATGATGATTAAAATATTTTAGCTTCAGATATTGAAAATACGAATTACAAGTAAAAATGTAGGATATAATTGGAATTCAAAAACAAAATATGATTTGTATTTACAATTAAGTATTTGAATCATTACCAGTTTTTAAATCTAATACTACTCAACCCTGCAGGTCGATCCCTCAGGAGCAGTTGGATGAAATTAATAGCGTTTTGGAGAGAGACTTCATGATCCGAGCGATACACGATGTCAAGGGTATAGACATAGGGAGCAACCTTATTAGGTATAAGGTAAGAGTATTTATAATATATTTAACTATATAGTCAAATGTACATTAGATAAATGAAAATATTAAATTGATTCATCGTCATATTTCAGGCTGAAGTTGATTTTGATGGAAGAGCTCTAACAAGATCGTACTTGGAAAAACACGACCTAAATACGTTACTAGAGGCAAGTATCCATGAGATTTTAATCAAGATAGATTTGTTATGATAAAACATACTAATGTAAACTTTTCTTATATTAGGACATAAAGAAACTTGAAACTATCGATGACGTAGAAGCATTCCTATTGAAACACGGCGAAAATATCGTGGACATGTTGGGCGGGGAGATCGACAGAATAGAACTGAAGTTAAGGGTAAGTTAACTAAGTAATCGTTATTTAAGAAAATCATTCCTTAACGTTAGGTACTTTAGGTATCATTCGATTACTGTAAGGATTTCATGCTGTCCAAAGGTATCTGACATAGTTTGGAAACTGTTATCAAAATAAGAACGCGGGATTTGAATAAACCATATCATGCCTTTTGAAGCATGGAGAAATTCGAGAAATGTATTTGGACACACCCAATCCATAAGTACCTAAACGAAATCCGACATGAAGCTGCGAGACTCGACATAATGATGGTTTTTGTAGTCAATATTATACTACACTACTATTCAATGCTACCTACTACATACAATCCTTAATAATACTATAAATTCACGAGTGAGTTCATTTGTTTGTAATATATTCCCGTTTCGATCACCGTAAAGTTTTGTAATTGCAGGCGTAAAGCTATGTTAGGTATCTTTATCTGTCATAGATGATGATGGTCTAACGGCTTTAACATGTCACATTCAGTTTCTTTCATACCTTACATACAGAGAGAAAGTATTGTGCCCGCGAAATTTACAGCTACGCGAGGGGAGCCCCGAGCATAAGCTATTATAAATAAATAGGAAAAATTAGACAGATTGAGCTAGCCCCAAGTTGTGAGCATGTGTCTATAACGATATAAAATCCTAAAATAGGATTATACTGTCTTATAAACAATGAAATGCTTATACTTCAATTTTTTGTTTCAGAAAAAGTTTCCACAAATTCGGCACTGTGATTTGGAAATACTTTAAAGATCGACTAGATTATAACTGCAATGTAGTTCACTTTAGCTAGTTGTATTCCTAAGCTTAGTTTAGTTTTACTGTTTGAACACTAGCAACCTAGTTGTATAGTGATTTTAACTGACTTAACCACTGTAACTGCGGAAAAACCACCTTTTATTTTCAAGAACAAATGACTCGACTACACCAAGTACAAGTGCAATTTCTAATTAGTAAATATACGCTTCTGACAAAGCGTATATTTACTAATTAGAAATTTTCTTCGAGTGCCTGAGAAATCCGCCAGTGACGTAATCGTAACTTGTGCAATATATTGTTTAACATAAATTAATGGAATATGTAACTTATCTGGAATTTATATAAGTGCCCATCCCATGCCCAAAAAAGGTGGCTTGCACAGGGTCTTTCCAGAATAAGGCAAATTCAAAACAGTTTATCGCATTTATCTCGGAAACCTCTCGGAATTTTGGGATAAAGCAAAAACCAACCAAATTTCTGTCTACATTGTAAAATTGTTTCAATCGATCCAGTCTATAATGCTGAAATCTGTAAATCGCTTCGTAATATTGTATCTTGTCGTGTGCTTTATGGCTTAGATTAGGAGCAGTCTATTTGTCATTCTACGTCATACGGGAAGGGTAAAAAGGCTTTGCTAGAAACTTGTACAATCCCCTGCAAAAGTCCATAAAGTTGCGTAAAAAGTCGTGTATAGCTACGGATACTATTTAAAAATAACAGCGATTACAACCTTATACATAAGGTTCCTGATATTGTTAAAAATATATGCCTACCTAATCAGTGCAATCTATTTTCACCTTAAGGCTATGGACTTTTGCAGGTGGCCGTACATAGTTGTATGAAACAGGGAACTGGTTCTTGGGATTGCGACGCAGAACGTAACTTACGCAAATAATGGTCATCGTTCGAAATTTTGATCACTATCACAGAATGTAACCTTCGCAAATGGGCACTTTCGACGACTGTCCTTTCAAAAATATATCTTACGTACAATGAAATTTTCGCAAATTTTCACTTTTGCAAATGGTCATCAACAACTTTTCCACATTTCCGACGACTCAAAGGATTATAACAGGCTTGTATCTGTCAGGACAGTAAAGCTTACAAACGGATTTAGCTCTTTTTCGTTTATTTTTTACTAAACTCATACTGTTAGTGCGCTTTAAATAAAAATGCAGGGTAACTGTCCTATTGCTTGGCAAGTCTTTACAAACCAAATGAGAGTTAAAATAAATGGAAGTTGTTCAGTGTAATGGATGGGATCTAATAAGAAAGTAAAATAAACAATAAAATATTCAATGAATAATAACACTAATTTTATAAAATATAAGCTTTTATGATATAATATAAATCATTTACACATAATCAGGAGTTTAAATCCCTAATTGAACACAGAAATGCAAGAAATAAAGGTAAAATATATACGAAATATAAAATTCTTCCTAAAGAAAAATGCCTTAGATTATTTTTCGTTTTTTACCTTTTTTTCTTACAGGATTCCAATGTTAATAAGTTTCTTTATTAATAAGTGTATCTCGGAGGTTCAATCACGGTGTAAATTACGGTCGGGGAAAAAGTCTTTTCGTATTTTGTATGGAGACCTTATTGATTTTATTGGGATTGCAATAGGTTTACAAACATCAAAATTTTATTAGGGACATATTTGAATTTTTCTAAACATAATTGAAAAAGACAAAGAAACACAGACATAAGGAAACGGACCAAAGTAATAGATGCTCTCAACCACTGCAAAAAACTAAAGTGGAAATGGTCAGGCCATGTGGCACGTATGAATACGGATAGATGGTCTTACAAAGTGACGCACTGGGCTGACCCGCTCAGGAAAAGGAAACAGGGAAGGCCCCTCGACAGATGGCTTGACGAAGTAAAAAGAATTGCAGGAGAAAACTGGATGTTAAAAGCCAAAGACAGAACATTTTGGAGAAGAATGGAGGAGGTCTTTACTCGAGAAGAGGTCCTTACGAAATAAATAACAAAATAAATAACAATAGATTTATAACAAATTCATTGTGAAGGACAATAAAATGGCTTATAATAATAATAATATAAAAAGCAGGAAAATATTTTTTACTACTTTATATTCTTCTTTAAAATATCACCTTTCTAAAGTTTTCAGAAACAGTTGGATCCGTACAGCATAATCAAAAATATTTTACTACAAATTTATTACAATATAATTTATACATAAAAATACAAAACAACTTTTCAATTAATGATAAGCGCAACAAAATAAACTGTTTTATTAAGTATGAACTAAATAAATTATTTAAAGATCTATAGAATTCTGAATAAGCTAATCAGCCAACTTGTATGGAAAGTAATTTTTTTATACCCAAAGTAAACTACAATACACGACTTTCTTAAGAAATATTACTATTTTTGAGAAGTGATAGATAACACAACATATAATTTAAATTGATTAAAGTAATTTCAAATCATACTCATATGACTTTAAATATTCACGAAGACAACTAAGTTACTGATCCCCGGAAATGTGGTGGAAAAGTTATGGATGACAGCGGCACTGCGAAAATGATCATTTGCGAAAGTGACATTGTTCGTCACACACACCCTTTCTTGGCAGTTAAATATAACACATTTATATTTAGGAGCTTGCTGTAGTCAACGTCAAAGATTAACGCGGCTTAGTAAACAATTAAGTCTATTATACATAAGGGCCGTGCTACATTGAATTGGCAGCGAAGCAACGCGAATGTGCTCGCGTCGACGCGCGTCACCTCGCAGCGGACTCACGCCGTGCTTGCAGTGTTGCCACCTGTGGAATTACCACTAAATCTTGCTAACCAACATTAGGTTTTACTACAAATTTTGGTTTTAGTTACTATTGGTTGTTATAGTGTTTTTGGTTGTGTGCATTTCTCCAGCGGAAAGTGTCCATAAATAGATGATAACATGGAGGGTAGGGAAAAGGTTATAATAGATTGTTTTGAAACGACGCGTCGCTTCCAATGCCGTCCCATGCCAATCCAGTGTGGCGCGGCCCTTATAGTTTCTTTTCAAAGATTGGAATGAAGTATCTATTACCCAGTTCTATATTCTACACACAGTGACTTGCTTACGTATTTCCAACTTGTTTGAAATATTCAGTCAATGCCAGTACACTGTTACATTGTGCAAGTGTTTCTCGTTCTAAAACCTTTTTCTGTGATTTAGTTGTATATAATGATGTTAAGTTTTTAATTAAACACATAGCATTTGTAAGTTCATCATTTCTTACATAATAAACTGTTATATTTATTACTTGTTTTTACTTTGATAATACGACTACTTTGAAATCCCAAATTGAAAATGCTAGTTTTCATCAAATTATAATTTAATTAGTACAAAATATAACAATTCCATTTAGCTTACTTGCTTTTGATATAGTCACAATAATATGTATTGCTAAAATCGACATTGTAAGCGAATCAAGAAGGGGAGTGAGAATCATACAACAATGCAAATACTAAAACAATATTGTGTTAATGCCAACCAAGTGATGTTTTATTTAATCTATGCAAATTATGTGTGTAATCATATTAATAAACATTAAATAATTAATATACCTATTTACATCTCAACGTTTTGTGTTGGTAGATAATACATGGCAGTAAAAGAAAACTAAGGTACTAAATGAACACATGCAATTGGCTCCTTATAAAATGTTTTCATGTATTTGATCCGTCTTATGATACTGTCGTGAAGATCAAGATCCCAGAATGAAACGGTCTACTCGTAGAACTGGCGTTGACATTGTGTTCCGTTCACACATTCGTGACCATTCATCTATGATCTTGACTATTTTATTCTGTTGTGGAAATTCCCGTATCTAAAAAGTTCCATATTCTTTCGGTATATGGAACTTTTAGATACCGGAACGGAGGAGACTATAAATTGACCGCAAACTCGTAAAGTTAACGTTAAGTGATTGTCTGCGAGTGATAACAGTGACAATGTGCTACGACCTAACGAAGAACCTGTGTTAGAAGACCACAAGTGTCAGTGTTGGGATTCCCTAGAGGATAAATTCCCTCCGAAGAATATGGCGTTTTACTTCAAATTTAAATTCCCGAACCCCAAACCACGTATCAAAACTACTAACGTCCACAACCTACCACTTTCAACCATGGTGCCATGAAAGAGGAATTTATGTTCTGCCAGACTGAGATATTTTAAAATAAGAGTCACTTAGTAAAAACGAGTGAAATAATTTCTAAATACTGTGAATAAAAAACAAAAAGGGCACCAATTTCAGTCATTCCTTGGTTTGGTCTAACAACTTGGTTTATAATCAGTTCTTATGCTACCTTCTCCGCTTAAAAATATGGCATATCTAAAAATCTAATGAGATAAAAGCGAAAGATTTTCAAATGCAAACTTGGAATAGAAAGGCCCTTTGTAATAACCGGCTATCACAGCTGATCCAAAACTGCCGAACTATCAAACGCGATTATAAATTTTAAAGCATACAATATCTTGAATAAACAGTTTCGAGGACTTACAAATACCACAACAATTAAGAGTATGAACAACATACCAAATAAACATTGCATTTGGTAATATTTTTTGATTGCTCTAAGAAAACTACTATTCATACACGTCTGCTTGTTTTCAGAATTCACGTATGCTTGCGAGTTTTTTTTCGGCAGAGCAGTCGGGTTTTTTACATATACTATTAAAAAAAAAAAATGAAACAGACGAGCATTATATAGCAGGTTTTGTTTGCGGCAGACAAAGGTTGTAGTGTGCAGCTTTGTTCCAGAAGTCTGACGTCTTCCAGCCGCACCAGCCTTTGTTGATGACTGTCGTCAAGTCCTCAGCGCCGGTGTAGTGGGGGTCCAGGATGAGATAGCGGATCTCGTTTGTGACCGTGTTGTATTCAACACCTAGGATTGTGTGTGCCAGCACTCCACCACCTGAAATAATCCTTACTAATATTATAAATGCGAAAGTGAGTTTGTTTGTTTGTTTGTTTGTTACGCTTTAACGCCGTATCTACTGAACCGATCATCATGAAATTTTGCATACAAGTTCTCTGGAGTGCGGAGAAGGACATAGGCTACCTTTTATCCCGGGAAATAGTACTATTCCCGAGGGATCGACATTGACGCGGGCGAAAGCTAGTATAAAATAAATCACATAGGCATACATTCAGAAAGCGATAATACGTGGTCCGTGGCTTGAGTGGCACTGCAGTACATCTATTGCTGCTATAAAAAAATAATAAAAATCAAAGATTACAGGAAAAAACGCACTACCGGTTTTATTTTTGTTCATGTAAAAAATCTTTTTTACACGACTGATCAAAATGAATGTATTGTATAAGGGATGTACGTATGTGAGTTTTTTAGTCAAAACTTCCTAATGGCTCAACGAATTTGGAACGCACACATAGTTACACTTACAACCGCCCGAGAGACATAGGCTATGAATTTTTTGCCAGTGCAGTTGTTTATTTATTTTTCAACTTACCAATCATAATAGGGCTGCCATGCGTTTGAAAATGGTGAAGTAATTCCGGCGCGTAACCTTGTAATTCAGCACCAGTGTTTGCAAATATAATCCTTGATTGTACTCCCAGTAAGGTTTCTAAGCAAAACATAACTTCAGTTGAGCCTATCCACTGCTTTGAACCTACAAATGCGGATGGCTTGTCTCCAATTTTTACAAGGCACTGTTGAATCTCTTTGTGGGTCGGCACTTCAACTGTGGTATAACCCTGAAACCTGAATGTTTGGATGATTATTATATGAATAGTATATATTACATAGTATAAAACAAAGTCGCTTCCCGCTGTCTGTCCGTCCCTGTGTATGCTTAGATCTTTAAAACTACGCTATGGATTTTGATGCGTTTTTTTTTAAAAGATAGAGTGATTCAAGAGTAATGTTTAAATGTGCATTGCAACCGTGCGATGCCGGGGTCCGGGTCGCTAGTAGTAGTATATAATGACAAAGGTAATTAACAACAAACAGAACGTACCAAGCAAAAACTAAATGGTACATCCATTTAGTTTTTGCTAGGTACATTCTGTCATGTACCTAGCAAACAATGTGTTCCATGTTGTTCCTGTTATAATTATTATGATATTTTTTGTGCTACTGGCTGTCTCAATATATCGATATAATCCATACATTCATTGAGATAGTAACTCTGTCTGACCTCTCCACGCTTCATCCACTTAACCGGTTGGGATGAAATTTGGTATAGAAGTAGTTTGAGGCCTGGGAACGGATATAGAATACCTTTTATCCCAGAAAAAAAACACGAGGGATCAACATTCACGCGATCGGAGCCGCAGGTAAAAGCTAGTAATTACACAATCCATAAATACCTGAACCATGAAAATATTGTCTGCATTGAACGATAGGCACACCCCCATCCGTCATCGTTAAAATTGTCTTGCATGTAGTGGTGGTATGTGTACCGTCCTCTTACTAAAGCTGTGGTCACATCCGGCTTGGGTGCGGCTGGCTGAATGGCTTCGTGAGGATTTATGAGCTGCCCACCAGTTCTGTACGAGTAAGCGTTACCTCTGCGGAATATAGGCATTGTGAGAGGCAACGCTAACTGTTCGTGAAGCAAACGCCGTTCCTTTTCTGTAAATAAAATAACTTAATCACCAAGGTCCCATAACATATATACACGCACATGTCATTCAAACTTACCCATACTTTCATCTGGTATTCCTTTAGGCACTATTCTGATTAGGAAATGACCTAATTCATGTGGGAGATAGTGAAATGTTTCTGGTAAACGCAAACCGGCACCATCACCTATACCTTCTTGACCTAAACAATAAGAAAATATTTTCTATAGTATATAAGTTTCATAGCATGAAACAAATATTCAATAAGGTATAATGTGGTGTCACATTATTGAATATTTTTTAAGAGGGCGCAAGATTCGGCAGTTATAATATAAATATAAATATATACGGACAAATCACACAGATTGAGCTAGCCCCAAAGTAAGTTCGAGACTTGTGTTATGGGATACTAACTCAACGATACTATATTTTATAACAAATACATATATTGATACACATCCAAGACCCAGGCCAATCTGAAAAAGATCATTTTCCATCTTGACCTGGCCGGGGATCGAACCCGGTCACTCCGTGTCGCAGGCTGGCGTGTTGACCGCTGCGCCACGGAGCTAGTCAAAAGCCAGATGAAGTTGTGGTGGTACTCTTACGATCAGCGTCCAAAACATGCCCAATCAAAGGGCGCTAGTTGCGATGGTGTGTAATGAGGCAATGGAACTAGATAATATATGTTTATAGGGGAATGGGGCAGTCTCATTAAATGATAAGGTTCTACTTCCAAGAAGAGCTGGAGCTCAATTTTTAAACTGGTAGATAGAATCGATCCGCCGCCACTCGTGACGTCAGCACTCAGTTCGCATTCACCAACGAATAAAATCGACGAGTGGTCTTGTTTTTACGTATTTTTAGAGTTGCTTCAACTTCATTTCATTATGCGAATTGGTCCTTTTAAAAATTAGCCATTTCGCGATTAAGTCTTTTTGAGGATTAGCCATTTCGCGAATTAGCATTTTTGAGACTAGGGTCCCATTTTGCGAATTAGGCATTATGCGACTAAATTGAAAAATACGTATAGTATCACGTCTTTTTCCCTTGAGGGGTAGACAGAGCTTAGGTCCATAAGACCTTATGGCCACATTTAGCATGTTGGGGGGGCGTGTAGATAGAAAACGGAATTAAAATAGTGATGGGTTGCTAGCCGCATCGCCTTTTGACATCATTCCACAGATTTTAGCCCAATCCCTCGATCGGCTTTTACGATCTGCGCGGAAAGAGAAGCAGCTGGCACATTCTACGTCTTTTCTTTTCTCCCAGACCAGCTTGGAAGACTTGAAAAATCGTTCAAAAATAGAGCCATTAAATTTAAATAGAAAAATATTACATCTTGCGATTCATAATAAGGAAACCAGGATCTGATGATGGTATCCCAGAGAAATCGAAGGTTTCCAGTTTGGTTAGGACATTGCAGGCTTGAATCACCTGATTGTCTGATAATAAAGATGATTCCGTGCTTCGGAAGGCACGTTAAGCCGGTGGTCCCGGCTGCCATCTGGTAGTCGTTAAAGGAACCATGTCAGAGGCCGAGAGGCGGTTCCGAAGAACTCTGACACCAGGGTGTGCATGGTCGATTGACCGTGACACCTACTCGAAATAATGATGATTTAAAGTGCAGTCATAACTAAAATAGGTAGAGCCGTTGTAATTTAAAGTTTTCTATTTGGTTTGGTTATGGTTTATTTTTTTTGCTGATCTGGCTATGGTCACAATGTTTTTTTTGGTGGTCCTTATATTTACCCCATAAAATTTTATGACTTCGAAAAATCACATATGAAACAACACATATCCATATTAAGTGAATTGAACCATAAACCGTAACACATTACAATTAAGAACAAATTCCTTACATACAAATGATAATGCGGAATACATTCTTTGTTTTTCGCAACTTTGGCATCTTTGACGTTCCGACACGCGTGCTGTCACCGAGCGAATGAGATCAAAGAAGGCATACTCGTATTCTTGTGTTTATGCCATAGATTAAAAAAAAAAATCGTCTCGTTTATGCCTTCATTTGCCGGTGCCACTTTTTAGGCCGCAACTGTGCCATCTACAGGAATATATCGAAGGGGACAGAGAAGTAACAAGTAAAAGAAAAATAACACATAATATTAACTTACCCAGTTGTTCTAATAAAACATTTTCTAAGAGTCTGAGAGAGCGACAGGCTGCTTCTACTAATACTGTATACAGATCCAGTAATTTGGTGTTGCGGTGAATCATCGCCAGCGTGTCTACTCGCAGCGGCATACAGATACAGAATGCAGCTAAGGAAAGAAAAAAAAAATGAAAACTACCACTTTAGTTTATTTAGTGAAATTAAAAATTCATTTAAATTTCTACACAAATGCATGAAACTAAAACACATACGCCTTTTTTGACTGTGTTGAAATAACTTAGATAATTATCAATTCAAAATCAAAAACCTTTATTATCATGATAGTAGAGTACTACCATGGTGGTCATCTTTGATGTTTCCACGACGATTTCATACTTACAAACTAAAGGTGCACTGGCGTGCAGAGCCTTTCTGAGAAATTTATTTCTGTAGAATTATAATATCTATGGTATTACTTACGTTTTCTCTGTGTTGTCATCATTTTAACTGCAGTCTTAACCAATTTATCAGATAGTATGTCTTTTGTTGATTTCAATACTAAATTTGCAGGTACTATTTCCTAAAAAGTATTTTAATTTCAAATTAATTACATGCTGTTTACATTTTTTATGAAGACACTGTTTATTGCTTTTAAATGCAAACTTAAGAATATTGCACCTAACATAATCTGATTTATACACTTACTATGTTATTGGTATTATGCTTTTTCTTCTTAGTGGGTTGTTCTGGACTTTTTGAATCCATCAACTCCCCGATAGTAGCATCTGTACTTGTTCCAGTCAATCCAACATCAGAGGCCACTCCAAATAAATACACAGATGTCCCATCAATGTGAAAGGATACTTGACCTGATGCAATCTATGAAGCAAAATACTTTTCACTTTAAATTCAATTTCATTTACAGATCAATGTAATTAACTCCAAAGGGAATTATCGTGAACATGCCGTTTCTCTAGTTGCACATTAGAAAATTAGAACTTCATCAAGAAAATTTCATAAGAACAACAAATGAAATAACAAAATTTAAAAGACCATATGTTTTATTTGGCAAAGTTATATAATCCAAATGACCAACAGTTGCGAGATGTAAATTGAAAGTGCCAAATCTTTAGTAGTCAAATTTCATAATCGCAAAAGAATTATTCAGTGTTTTGTTTAACTACCTCAGTCTAATAGTTAAGTAGATCCTTGATTCAAAGGTTGCGGGTCGCGGGGGACCACTTTGTGTGCACTAATTTGCAACATTTCAGAACCACTGTGAAGAAAAAGGAAGCCTTTCCCTTACAGTGGTTCGGTTAGTTAGTGAACCTAACATTTTTTTTTTATGACCCTCCAAAATTTTTGGACACTGGAGTTAGGGTGGGTAGGGTGGTACAAGTCCTACTATAGAATTAAAAAACAATTTGTCTTCGACAAGAAATACAAGATCTAATTAAATGAGGTAAAATCCAATAGCTCAGGCATCAGAGAAGTGAGAGTTTACACCGACAGCTCTAAGGCGAGTGAAGGAGTTTGAGTTGGAGTCTTCCCTCACAACACAACATAAATTATGCAGCGGCACTGGGTCGGGAAAACTCTATCTTCTAGGCAGAAGGCATAGCCATTGCCCACACTGCTGCACATATCAACAGGATAAAGGTAAAGCTACTACACAAACATATCCTATCAGACAGTGCAGCAGTACTTCATGCTTTAAGAAACCCAATGATTGTAGATTCAGAGAAGTATGATTCCATTCGTCCCCCTACCAATGGTACCCATACTATTCACACAGGTACGTTCATGGATCAGTAACAGAAGAAAGTCCGAACATCAAAAAACCCAGTCTACCCTGGATACATGCCGACAGGCAAGGGAAACCTTACCTGTCCTAAACAACAAGTTCTCCAAGCATATGGTGGCATTACTAAGGATAAAATTACGACTCCTAATAGGAGTAATTACCGGCGTTAAATAAACACCTATTTGTAATAGGAATTACTAACAGTCCCCTATGCAGAGGCTGCCTAGAAGCTGAAGAAACTGCAAAGCATCTCCTATTGGAGTGCCCAAGCGTAACATCTACTAGAGAGGTGTTCCGGGGACCATGAGCAAGGCCTGCAGCACACCCTCTGCAGTTGTACGCTTCCTTGATGAGCTGGGTTGGCTCGAGTAAAACAAAAACGAAAATCAACCGCAGTCTGTCCAAAGCAGAAGACCAGAAGACAGAATGTCTTCTGCTCACACACAATGGGCGGAAACTAGAGGCCTAAGTGTGGAAAATTGCCTACAGAACCAGGTGAACAGGTGTTGACAGTGGATCCTGACCCCATTCTTCCAGAATACCATCATATATTACAAAATAAAATGCTGAAAGGGAAGGTAAAAAAGGTAATGCCCAGGATGAATAACTTATGGTGGAAGTGGGATGAAGTGGTGGAAAAAAACAGAGTTCAACTCCAATGCAGCAATTGGCTAATACAGACGGATAGACACACAAGTGATTTAGTTTTGTCACTCAGTCTTATACTATCCCAAAAAGATGAACTTACTTGTCTTGAAGATAGACAATGGAAATACATTGAAATTTTCTTTATCACAATTTCTTACCTTTTTTCTTTTACTCTGCATAATACTCTTAACGCCTGAAATTGTTGCTTCACAACTCAGTGGGAGCACAGTATTAAGCCGTACATGTACAAACTGTTTCCACAATTCCTCAGAAGAAAGAACTTCATACTTTGTTTCCTCAAACTTGTCATGCACCAAGAAGTGGGCTTTCATTTCCTTTGCTTCATTAATTATCATAACAAGTGGGTTGTCTGTTATATCTACATCCTGAAAAAATTAATATACACACTTTATTTTTAATATGGTTGATTCAACCGGCCTTACCATTGAAAGTAAATCAAATACTATTGAAATAGTTGTAGTTTTTACCTGAAGTATTTCTTTGAGTGTCGATTCAATACATAAGCTCTCACCAAATTTGATCACCCCACATAGCTCTATCTCACCAGGTAAGTTTAAGAGCAGTTGCTTGTATGAATTCTTTTCATTTTCAAACAATTCTATGCTAAGTCCAACCACAAGTAAAGTGCCATCGTACATAAGCCCGTAAAGACATCCTGCGCTTTCGTCTGTGTCCAAGGCAGATAGCCTCTGTAAATTAATTCGTGCCAATTAACTTCAGCTCAAAATCAAATAATTCTAAATAATGCAAATAAATAAGAGCGATCGGCGTCAATCACAAAATTCTGCGACTGATGACGTATTAGGTTATCACATTAAAACTATCTTTTGAGACCATTTAATGCCAAAAATAGGAATTTTAACATACAGCGTTATTACTATAATTATTTGGTTGCAATATTAAGCATTAGATAGGCGAAAAAGCCAAAAGTTTACCTCAATAACATAGCTGGATATTTTGAGACGTGGTGACATTTTAAATAATGTTGCCAAGTTTTAAAACAAACAGGAAAGTTGTCAAATACAACTTTTTTCAAATGGCAAAGTGAGTGTCGCTGTCTCAGAATTATGTCACTGTCGTTGCGTGCGTGCCTTGGTTTCCTCCATTTCGGTGCCGCCATGTAAGTCAGACGTGCGTGAGGCATTCAGATGCGCTGAATTAATTAAATACATCAAAAGTATTTGTATAATTTTGGTCGATCTTTGCACAAAATCGCCCTTTTCACAGCTGCGACACTCCCCTGTACGTGCGATTCGAACCTCGGTGACCTTGAAACGCAACGTTTAAGCGCTAAGGTTGACACCACGAAACAAGAAAAAAGAGAGTAGGATCGATGACTTAATATTTTCTATGTACGACCTAAGATCCAGCATTTAAGCTGAATCTAAAAAAAGCGGCCAAGTGCGAGTCGGACTCGCTCACGAAGGTTTACGTACTATTATATATAAAACGACAAAAAAATCATGTCAGTTGTATGGGAGCCCACCTTAAATATTTATTTTATTCAGTTTATAGTATTTGTTGTTATAGCGGCAACAGAAGTACATCATCTGTGAAAATTTCAATTGTTTAACTATCACGGTTCATGAGATACAGCCTGGTGACAGACGGACGGACGGACAGACAGACAGACAAACAGACGGACAGCGTAGCCATATGAATAGGGTGGGTACGGAACCGTAAAAATAGTATAAATAGTAGTAGGACAACATCAGTTGGTAATTTCTTAGTCTGAATTCTTTAGCAATTTATGTTACGCGCCGAAGATCTCCGTAAAATGAGGATCAGTAAAGTTGTAGCAAATTCAATAGGACTAATATTCTTCATGACATTACAATGATATATCTTTTTGAATTATCCAAATCGGACGATTACTTACGAAGATATTAATAATAAACATTATGCCGTTCCTGCCGCGAAAAGGCATTGCACGCCGGTGCGTGTGACGTCACTGTGACGGACCAAGCTTAGTCGGCAGTCGGCACTCATCACAGAGTGATCATTCGACTAAGCGACGCGACGGCGACGCGGTTCGTCGCTATATTTAACAATTTATTGAAATAAAGTGTTGTTATATTGTAATTTTTGTGATATTTACGTATGAAACGTACTTATTATGGGAACTAATAAAGAAAAACAAAGCAAAGAACGAATTTTTATTTTTACTCTTGATTGCTATATAGACAATCTTGTAAATTAACTAAACCACATGCTATTGTTACAATATTATCAAAATAAAAAGTATGAAATATGGACATATGCGTGAGGCGCCGGCCGACCAGTGAATTTTGCTAGTAATTTGGTCATAACTTCGTCAATTTTTATCATAGAACAATAATTTTTGCACTGTATGTTATGGATTTCTTAGTTCTATAATCCTGCATTCTCAACTAAAACCTTTACGGATCCTCATTTTAAAAGTGGTCTACGAGAAAAATGTTTGGGAAACTTTGGTTTACAGGGCACATATGAGTATAAAATAGAACAAGTCTGTCTGTGTAATAAAATTGTAAAAAAATTTAGAAATGCTCTTTGTTAACGAAGATAATAAAAAAATATGACTTGGCTATAATGCTTCGGTCCTGTGAATGATTTTTTTTTTATTGCATTAAATTAAACACATACACAATCGGAAAATTAAAATATACATTTGGTCCAAAGGCGGATATATCACTAAGCGGTCTCTGTGGTACGCTATACGAGAGCATTCATGCTATGATATGATTAGGCGAAAGTTTTTACGGCCTGCCCTCCAAATATTCATTGGGTAGCTCCAGAACTTTGTTTTCAGATATATCGTGTTTATCAGCTCTATACTATAACATAATACTGAAACTAAATTGATGATTTTTAGATGTTTTTAGGGTTCCGTACCCAAAGGGTAAAAACGGGACCCTATTAATTTCGCTCCGCTGTCCGTCTGTCTGTCTGTCCGTCTGTCACTAGGCTGTATCTGTTGCCACTATAACAACAAATACTTAGTGATTATTTTGCTTGTTTTTGCTCGATATGATAACGGCAACAGGTAGACGCTTGAAATATTTACAGAATATAGAAATAGTTTTATATTCACTTTAAAAATAAAAATTAAATAAAAATAATATTAATATTAAAGGGGGGCTCCCATACAACAGACATTATTTTTTTGCCGTTTTTATAGATAACGGTACGGAAGCCTTTGTGCGCGAGTCTGACTCGCACTTGGCCGGTTTTTTTTTCTGTAAGTGTATGTATGTTCTTCATAACTCTTATATGAACAAACTGAATTTTCTGAAAGTTGGTAGATAAACATTTAGACGTCCTGCCGGCCTATTTGTTAACTGAGTGTACAACGTTTTGATAGTCATTTCAAAATACATTGCGGCTTTCGTATGATTGACTATTTTTATCTAAGATACATAAAACGTAATGTATGACTGAAGTGACTATCAAAACATTGTACACTCAGTTAGCAAATAGGCCGGCAGGACTCAGGATAGGCAACATATTTTTTTTCTCCGCTTATGATTAGACGTGGCCCCCATACAAATGTACGCGAACGGAGTCGCGGGACTTATTATATCAACGCACAGCCGAAACTACTGTACCAGCATTGCGCTCAAAAACCGACACCACGCAAAGTAGATCAAAGCGGGCAGGGCTTAAAAAGTATATCTTCCGCCACGCGCTCCGTGACGGAAGGACGCGTCGATAAAAGCATTTAACGACATATTTTTTGTGAACATCGGCGAAATCTAAACGAATTAAGAAAAAAAATATTTCTTGTATGGTAAAGTTATGCAGGAAACTTATCATAGCGAGCGAGGCAAACTGATAGCTTACCTACTCCACTATGTTGACACCATAGCATTCATTAGAAATGTTGACATCGCCCCGTGACCTTGACGCGGCCAATCGCAAACTAGCTTCGTCTATGAGTGCGTAAGTTTTTCGTTGTGATTTATGTTTGTTTGCGTAAATGGGACTGATATTGAATCGTTAGTTGTACGAGTTACGCTTCCATCGTTTTTCCAATTCAATGACTTAAGTATGAAAATTGATAATTGTAATTGATATAGGGGTCCTAATCAATATCAATATAACAACAAAAAATTTACGCGACCGAAGTCGCGGGCACTGCTAGTATGTACGTTGCAGCCGTGCGAAGCTGGGGTCCGGGTCACTTGTTGTACACAAAATGAACTTAGATTAATCAAATGTGAAAAGTACCAGCGCGAGAATTTACTTTAACATTCAAGAATTTTAGCAGATTTTCACGTTACAAATTGTCATATTTATAATTTGAAGAATTGAATGACATTATTTCCTCCTAAACAGGCGCCAGAAGACTGTAGCGAGTGCGTTACCCCAGCCGACTAAAGCGTCTATTACACCACACGGTATTCAGTCAGACTAAGTCTAACTAGCGTAGTGTAATAAGAGTTAGACCGTCTTACTCTGAATTCAGTCCGCAAGATCGGGCTCGGCGAGGCTAACTGGCTTAGAGTCTGAATATCGAGTAGTGTAATAAGCGTTAGATCGTTCAGTCTGCGCTCGCATCCCAAGGGAGCAGACGTGCGCGTGCGCCACGTATATTTTATTCGCAATAAGTGTGTCTTGGCTTGTTTGCGTTACCTTTACAATAATGGCGCGCAGTAAAGAAAAATAATCTTTCATATGAAACGATTATGATGAAATTTAATGGGACTAAATTGAAAGCATAGGTACTCTTTAAAAAAAAGAACCAATAACAGTTTTAAAAATCGGTTCATAAATGACGGAGTTCTGAGGTAACAAACATTAAAATAAATACAATCAAATTGATATTAACCTCTCCTTTTTTTAAGTCGGTAGAAAATTATTATTAAGCATTTCTGCATGCTAGAGTTGTACCATGTTTATGACAAAATAAATCATCAAGATTATTTGAATAAAGAATTACAAAAGAAACATGTTTTTTTGCTACGGCAAATTTTTTGGGCTTAGAAATTGCAGGTGCCGTTACAACCGCCAACGTCGACGTCTTGCGTGCGAATGAGCAAGCCCGCGTTTTTCAGTCTAGTGTAATAGCGAGCGGTCTAATTAGACTCGAAAACAGACTGAATACCGTGTGCTGAATAACGCGTAGTCTAATAGGCGCTTAAGTGCTCCTTTTAAGAATTGATAAATGCAAATAATTAGATCATTACTTCGTGTAAATGTCCCCCAAAGTAAATAATTTGAAACCCCGCCGTTTCAGAGATAATGAGGAAAATAAAATTCGGCTGGCGTAACGTTACCCCAGCCGACTTTTTTTGATCCCGTCGGTTTATCTGGATAAAAAGTATGCACAAAGATAGATTGAATTTGCTCTCAAATGTCCCCGATAAAATTAAATTTGACACCTTTATCGATTTCAAGTTATTTCATTTTCTGCTGCGGTAACGTTTGGTCAATCTCTGTATCTCTAAAACCGTAAGACGCAGCATCATGTTTTTTTTTATACGTATAGAACGGAATTTGTCTCAATTTGACACCTAGATATCTTAAATATTAATAATATGGTTTGCGAGTAATAAATATTTTTCTGAAGACCATATTTTCGGTTCTAGTTATTAAACGAGGATCCCTGAAAATTCAAACTAGCACTAATAGATGCCTCTTATAAAGACACACAAAACATCAAAACTTTCATCAGCCTAATCCAAAGCATTGGCAAGTTATAATGATATTACTGGTTCCAGAAAGCCAGATTCTGGGCCCTCAATTTAAACAAGGAAAATAATAGTTTCCTTTCACCTGGCCGATTCCATATTTAAACAATAATTAGACACTTTATCCAAAAACATACATACAAATTTTCAGCTTGATACTTTCGTATATAAGAAATAATAATTAAAAACTAAACCTAGATATTTTTTTCCGATTACCCGACCAAGTTCCGATGGGCATCTGAAAGCGGCTGCGGCATACTACTAGATATACTTCCATATTCGACGGCATTGTATTCTAAATTGGATGGTACAGGCGAGTGGAATTTTTTTTAGTAAAAAAATAAAATTACTTTCTTATTTCCTCGCTTATAATTTATCATGTATTGATTACTAACGGGATTAACCAAGTCTATTATTGCAAGACCAAAGACATAGGTAATATTGGAAATACGTGTATGTAATACTTGCTTTGTTAGATAGAATTAGAAAAAAATACAATTTCATTGGCTAATGTGCGCGAGCGGGACAGCGAAAGTCCCTAGTTTTGCTCGCGCATAATAACAAATATATATATTTTTAATTTTCTAGGAAGAACACAAAAAAGTATTGAAACTCTGTGCTATGGTACCGACTAATTTTAATTTCGAGCAAATCTTTGTAAGCTGTCCCCTACATCTTCGCATAAAGCAATGCAGAATAAAACAAGCAGTACATAATATAGAAAAAAAAATAGGTACCGACTTCTAGTTCGTTTGTTTAGCTAATAACGACGCGTTTTCCTAGTTGATGGATACACATTTCACTCCCAATTTGTAACTGACACTTTCTACGCGAGAGCAGCAAAAATAAATACAATCAAGATTTTTTTTTATTTATCTCTTGATAGTCTTAAATTATAAAATATAACCTTGTTTGCGTTGGTTTTTGATTACCAACGACGGTGACAGTGGGATTGAACTATTGTGTAGACGGCAGACCTCTATTTAAGAGGACTGCCTTAAAATCATTCAAACAAAAAAGCATACAATTATTTTATTAACATTCTTAGTATGTAGACATTGCCATTTAAGTAATAGTATTGCTGGAAGAGAAAATCTGTAAGTCACCTACCCTAAGGTTTCATTTATTTAATATGAGTCTTTATAATATAAGAATTAATCCTAACAATTTTTCTACTTGAATGTACCCAACCACTTATTATTATTGTGCAGATTTTAGAAGGTATACATTGTGTATCGTGCGGCCGCTTTTAGATACACATCTGAACTTGGTCGGGTAATCGGAAAAAAATATCTAGGTTTAGTTTTTAATTATTATTTCTTATATACGAAAGTATATGAAGCTGAAAATTTGTATGTATGTTTTTGGATAAAGTGTCTAATTATTGTTTAAATATGGAATTAGCCAAGTGGAAGGAAACTATTATTTTCTTCGTTTAAATTGAGAGCCCAGAATCTGGCTTTCTGGAACCAGTAATATCATTATAACTTGCCAATGCTTTGCATTAGGCTGATGAAAGTTTTGATGTTTTGTGTGTCTCTATAAGAGGCATTTGTTAGTACTAGTTTGAATTTTCAGGGTTCCCTCGTTTAATGACTAGAACCGAAAATATGGTTTTCAGAAAAATATTTATTACTCGCAAACCATAATATTATTATTTAAGATATCTAGGTGTCAAATTGAGACAAATTCCGTTCTATACGTATAAAAAAAATCATGATTCTGCGACTTACGGTTTCAGAGATACAGAGATTGACCAAACGTTACCGCAGCAGAAAATGAAATAACTTGAAATCCATAAAGGTGTCAAATTTAATTTTATCTGGGACATTTGAGAGCAAGTTCAATCTATCTTTGTGCATACTTTTTATCCAGATAAACCGACGGGATCAAAAAAAGTCGGCTAGGGTAACGTTACGCCAGCCGAATTTTATTTTCCTCATTATCTCTGAAACGGCGGGGTGTCAAATTATTTACTTTCGGGGACATTTACACGAAGTAATGATCTAATTATTTGCATTTATCAATTCTTAAAAGGAGCACTTAGTCTGACTTTGGGGTAACGCACTCGACTGTAGCTGCGGGTTAAGCATATCCGCGTTTTATGTGTATAGGTACTAAGACTGATCGAGTAATCCACTGTTTCTAGCGACTACATACTCCTATGGAAATACTGGTTTTAATAATAAATAAAAAAACTTGAGTTTATTAATTTAAATTTTCGTTTTGCAAGCAGGTTTTAATAACTTCATCAACAAGGGCTGCTCTATCCTTTGCTATCTTTAGGGCTTCTTCTTGGGATTCAGGAGAAAGATTACTGCCACCAAATTTCTGAGTACCACACAGCTGCCCATTGTTACAGCATACAATAAAGCTGGATCCGATGCCACCACACATATCTTCTTCATATGAGGATGGATCTACAATTAACATTTCACTGAAATAAGAAGTATTTTGTAAATTACTCGAGTCAAAATAAAATCTAATAAACATAACAAATGCGAAAAATTTTGTTTGGAAGTTTTTTTTATTCAATCATCCTCAACTGTCTCATGCAAGCATAATTTTTTTTTGCCAAAATTTGGTTCTTGATGCCATATTTCGGCTGCACTCCAATCAATTTCTTTCACCCCCAAGACCAAAAGCCCAAGTGCGCAACATCCCTAGCACCTGCGCCCCAGGTTTAGATGGCCCTGCTTGTTGTCTAGATGAATGCATGCAGAATGCAGATGGAGTTGCAAGCAAAAGCTAGTAATAAAAAAACATTTTGTTAAGTCTATACTTAACAAAATGTTATTTTTATTTAAACTAGTCGCACTTCTTCTTCCTATCCTTATTCCATGTTTTGATGTGATGTAGTTGCCAGCCCTCTCCATTTTGTAGCTATACTGAGGTTTTTTTTTCTAGCTCTCTATGTCCCACTGCTGGGCAAAAGCCTCTTTCATTCCACTTTTCTCGATTCTTGGTAGTTACCATAAACAAATTTCTGCAGATGTTTGCTTATGTACATAGTTGAAAAAATTACCGACCTTTGTGAGAGTTTATAGACAGCAAAACTGCTAGCCACAGGTAAACCGTGAACCTGAAGCGGTTTTCTATTATTAATATCTACTTGAATTTCTCCAGTTTCAACATCATAGGTTACAGCAGGCAGCATGACTAAAACAAAAATATTTTTGATTAAACACTATCAAACAATCAAATCATTTATTTTCACATAACAGCCTCCGTGGTCCAGTGGTTAAGGCGTTTGCCTGTTGACCCGGGGGTCGTGGGTTCGATTCCCACCATACTTTGTTTAGTTGTTTCCAGTTTGGTTAGGACATAGCAGGCTTGAATCACCTGATTGTCTGATAATAAAGATGATTCCGTGCTTCGGAAGGCACTCTGACACCAGGGTCTGCATGGTCGATTGACCGTGACACCTACTCGAAATGATGATGATGATTTATTTTCAGGCCATAAGAGCTAACATAAATATATGAAATGATATAAAAATAAAACTGTATCAGAAGGCAGCTGTCCTCTGCACTTAAGCATGCAATAGCTGGTTCCAGGCAGTGCATTACCATGATAGTTATGGCTGGCGAGCTTCTTTTTCTTCCTCTCTACGTCGATGAAGCCCTCTTTTTTACACTGGTCCCTCTGAGAACCTTTGAGGATGATTAATATTAATAATAACAGGCATGCGATAGCTTGTCTGTCTAGCGGAAGTCTTAACAGTTTGGCAGATAATAATGCATGTCTTTTGAATCTGTTGTGTTTAATAGGGTGATGATAGTGATGATATCATAGAGGCTGAGATGTGGACACTGGACGGACACAGCTATGGAGAGGGCTATGCTTGGAGTCTCTCTGAGGGATAATCCGTCACCGTAACCGACATAGTTTCTCGAATAAGCAAGCTGAAGTGGCAGTGGGCTGGCCACATCTGTCGCAGACCTGACAATCGTTGGAGTAAGAGAGTTCTGCAGTGGAGACCGCGTTTAGGTAGGCGAAGTGTAGGAAGCCCCCCGGCTCGATGGAGCGACGATCGGCGTAGGGCTGCTGGCAGCAATTGGATGAGCATAGCTGGGGATCGAGCAAAATGACGCACCTTAGGAGAGGCCTACGTCCAACAGTGGACTGCCGCAGGCTGCTAATGATGAAATGATGATGATCATAGAGGCTTCTTTCACTTTTCTAATCTTTCTTCTGAGATGGCATCCGTGGCATCTTGCCTTCCTCCACTGTTTCCACCACCACCAGATTTGATTTGCAGATCTGCATGTCCGTATCCCATGACTAGGGCATGGATACCGGTATACCGAAATACCGGTATACCGGTAAAAAATTTCGGTATTTTGATACCGGTATTTGAGGATAAATACCGGTATTTCGGTATTTCGAAAAATTTGATTTATTTCTGCAAGGGTATGAAGAACGTTCGATTTCGGTGGTTCATAGTGTTGTTCATACTGCTGATAAGTTTTTATATGCATGAATTATGAATAATCTCGATTATAAAAATATCACATCAAAATCAACTACTCAAGAAACTGCATGTTATGAGGTCATTGCACGCATGTAGGGATTGCAAAATCCGGATATTTTTCAAATCCGGATTTTAAGAATTTCGTTGCTTAAAAATCCGGATAATCCGAATTTTTTATCATTTCTAGTTTAGGTTATTTAAAATTCACGATTCACTAACATTTACGATAAAGTTGAAAAGAACACAAAACAAAGTAAAATATTTAGTTAACACATGAAAAATCTGTCGAATCAGAGGTCTTGAAATAACCGATGACCGAATACTTAAAATATAAAAGTTTTAAATAGGGCCTGTATTTCAGATTTTAAAATTCACATTTTGACAATGACAATTTCAAAAAATTTTATCAAATATCACGTTTTGTAAGTCAAATTCATAATGCGATATTCGCAACATGTAAAGTACAATAAAAAATTTGAGTATATAGTATTGATATTTTTAAACGAAAAACTTCGTATTTTAAATATTGATACACTATGTATATACACAATGAAAAAGTAAAATAAACGGTAATCTACCTAACCGTAGATAACAAGAAAGATTTTTTTTTTCATGAAGCGGTACCTTAAAAACATGTAAAAGCGTTGAGTGTTTGTTCATTAATACCGTTGTCTTAACTTATTGCAGAATATTCCAACCGTGGAAATAGCACTTTCTGATTCCAGATTAATCGGCGGAACGGCTAGCAACGTCTTTAAAACCTTTTAGAAATTTCCCTACAACCTTTTTCAAAAAGTGCCATTTCTACATGTATTAATGCAGGTAAACCAGCCCTGCTGACTGAAGTCGACGGCTGCTGCTGTAGAGTAAGGCACTGCTAGTTTTGACAAAAGAATGTTGGCGCTCAAGTTGTTCCTCAAAGCTAAGTACGTGCAGGTTAATGTCAGATTTGCACACGGTTTCCGAACTAGTAAGGGGTTTGGTGACGATACCGCGGCCTGTTAGATTAATATTGATTAATGCTTTTTGTACACTTGAATTCAGCTTTGAGATACGTTCTATCATTGTAGCTAGACTATACCATCGCGTTTTACAGTCCAAAACAAGACCTAACTCTTTGCAGAATTCTGCTAGCACATATTTCTGAAGCATGTCATTCATAGTCAGTGAATTCAAAATGTCTTCACCAACGCCCGGACTTTCTTTATAATGTTTTGATAAATATCGTTCAACTGTCCGTGTAGTCCAGTGTTTTCAATCAAAAATCCCTTAAGTCATAGCCTAAACTTTTTTGCGAATTTGTGTGCTTGTAAAATCGTCAATAAAAACAATAAAAAGACGGTGCTTAATCAAAAAGTATCAATTAAGATGATAAGCTGTACTTAAAACAAAAATTCGAAAAAACCGGATTTTGATACTGAAATCCGGATTTATATAAAGCTTGAAAATCCGGATTTTTCAGTGTTTTTCGGATTTCGAAGTATCCGGATTGCAATCTCTACACGCATGTCCTCCCCAATTACATCAACCCAGCACTTCTTGGGTTTCTCCCTTCTGTCGGGACTCGGTGAACATGGCCAGACAATTGTTCCCTATGTAATTTTCTGGTTTTCGCAAAACATGACTGTACCAGCGTAGGCGGCCTTGCAGGAGAGTTGCCTGCTATGTGTCGGACATGGAGGCTACCGCGAATGTGTGAGTTCCTTATGCGGCACTTTCGCGAAACTTTCACTTCCAATGCTGCATATCCATTTCCGTGACACGCAGCTCCCTCTTGAGCCGCTCACGTAGCCTGAGCTTCACTTCCATATAACAGGTCTAAAATGTCCTGTCCTTTTAGTTTAAAATACATTTTTGGGTCACAATGATACCACATTATGCAAGTTTTGTTATCTCTGGACGCGTAAAGGCCAGATTCCAGGTATTTAAACTGGTAAGTACGCTCGACCACGTTTCCGCCTATGCGTAAAGGCACGAAACCTGTAACGTTGCAATCCCTGTACTCAGTCTTCGCCACATTTAGTTTCAAGCCGCCGTTCTCAAGCGACTCCTTCCACATATTCACGCGTCGCACACGTTTTCCCCTTTCCGCATCTGCCAGTGCGATATCGTCAGTATACATGCATGAGCAGCCACGGAGGAAGCTCATGCGTATCTCTGATGCGTTTTGACACTTCTTCTAATATCGCACTAATCAAGAAGGAGCTGAGAACCGAGCCTTGGCCTCCAACTGTGACGGTTCACCAACAGCAATCCTAACTCTGGAATCGGAGTCACGGTACATGTCGCAGATAATGTCAATACTTCAATGCCCACCAGATAATCCCTCGTACATACAGAAACAGGAAGTGGAGAGACGTGTTTTCCGTCTGTATTTCTCCATGAAGACCCTTAGGGCAAAGTGTTTTCTTATCATTAGAGAGTAAAACTAATTTTAATATATATTTGATTCTGATATTTGTGCCAAGGAAACAATTTAAATAATTCTTGGATCAAATAACACATTTTCTTTAGTATTCTTTATTACCTTTATTCATTTTGTGGTTTCTGAGGAGTTGATAAAAGGTTTCAGTGTTTCTATCACATAGCCTAGAAACTACTTTAATCGCTCTCCGGAAAACAAGACTTACCAATCGTTATTGGTATATATAATAATATATACCAATATATATAATTTAAACAGTAATTAGCAGAATTTAAAAAAAATACAGAAAAAATACCGAAATTACCGGTATACCGGTTTTCGAAATTTCAATACCGGTATGAAAATCTTTTCGGTATTCCATGCCCTACCCATGACTTTGTCCATCATATGCTTGACATGATAATAATATATGAATGCCAGCAGCTTGTAGACTACGACTTGCTTATTAGTCATACTGGCAGAATCAAGGAGCAGCTAAAGTCACTTTTAATCGAGATTATTAAAATTTTAATGCAGTGCATACTGGGGTGCGTGTGTCACATAGTATGTATCACACTGAATTGTTATACAATTGTTATACTGTTATACTTTTTTGCTTATTGGTAATGTTAAAATTTTCTATTGGGGCTAATGACTGCCTAGATATATATATAGACATAGGAAATAATTAAATCTCAC
This sequence comes from Elegia similella, assembly GCA_947532085.1. Taxonomy (NCBI): domain Eukaryota; kingdom Metazoa; phylum Arthropoda; class Insecta; order Lepidoptera; family Pyralidae; genus Elegia; species Elegia similella. The sequence continues at coordinate 15,971,166 of OX383929.1, forward strand.
CTGTTTTTAAACTTGCCATCAATGCTATCATGCAAGCATCAACTAGACTTCCATCATTGTCTAAACACACCATGTCACAATATAAAACCCAGGCCAGCTTGTCGGATGCTATACACAGGTCCCTCAAGTCCACACAATTTGAATTGACCATAATGTCTGATACCAAGTGACTTGTTACTTGGCCATGGTCTGATGGAGGGCCTGGCCTGTATTTCGATGAACACAAGGGAGGCAGTTCCACATTAGTCACTATAAATCCTTGATCAGGTAGTTCAGCTTTTGGTGTAGCTAATTCCTGTAATTATAGTATTGAAGAAAATAAATTACTTATATTTTTTTAAAGCTTATTATATACAAGTGAAAAATTACCAGCTTAATCCCGCACACAATTGTAGTGTTTCCACATTTGACCACAGCAGAAGCATCTGCAGTTTTTAATGAGTTTACATTTAGTTTGATGTTTCTATGCTCGTTGAATTTTCTTCCATCAGGCCTTACTTTACGGGATAGATAGTCATTAAAATATTTAACTGGATGGATGAGTCTGAAAAACAAAGAGATAAAATCATAATTATTTAATGTCTGGAAAATCAGAATACAAGAGCATAGTAGATCATTTTCAACTGTGGTAAAGTTTATTAATGACGAAAAATTACGACGCAATCTCACTTGTAGATTTCTGTCATTATAGGTATTTTAAAATATATTACTAGTCTCCATAAAACACAAAGATGTGTGGTAAAATATCTTTTTAATTTCTAGATAACCTCTTCTTTCTTGTAGGTTAGGTAGGTACCTACCTAATCAAAACAAACGAATGTTTTTTTGTTGGTTTTCCTTTTAGGGACGGGAAAGGGATCTAGCCCATACAGCCAAGTCTTATGTTTTCTGTCTTTAGTCGTCATTCAAATGATTGGTGTATTCAAGATGATTATTTGTACCTCAGAACAACCAAGGATAGTCTTATCTCTATAAGAACAATTAGATTAGATACTCATCAAATCACAAATATTTGATAATAATTGAGCAGATAGATAAATCAAATGTCTTTTGTTGTATTGTATCTGCTCACTTATAGACCGGCGGCCGGTGGCAGGACTTCCTACCTCATAAGATACCTCAATGAGACTAGTATGTAGTGAAAGTAGGTGCTTTGGAGGTGGGGGCCAGGTAGGGTTGCCACTCCCTAACCTGGAAGAACCATAAAAAAAAAGGTGTCGAAAACGTCAATTTTGGCCAAAAATTATCTCATCAGATACTCGAACGGGAGTTTGACGTAGTGAAAGATATCCTTATGGAGAGGTGAACCAGATAAGGTTGCCTGCGGCAACCCTGGAAAAAGTCCAAGTTCAGCCACCCTGAAAGGGGCGATTTTTCATGGTATTTTATCTCATAAGATACCTCAATGAAACTAGTGCCCGATGATAGTTCTGAGGGACGGGACTGCGAATAAAATAGGTTGCCTGCGGCAACCCTGGAAGAACCCAATGTTCAGGCACAATTAAGACGTGGAATTTGAAAATTAAAGTAATAAAAAAAATCTCGGAACCATATCCAAAAGCACTGCAGGATTACGATCGTAATATTATTTTTAACCGACTTAAAAAAAATAGGTTTTGAATCCAATGTTCAATATATTCTCTAAAACTTTTAATTGCATTGTAACTTATATTCATTGATGTTTCATATTACATTTGATTTAGTGTAAATTCCATCATAATCGGTTCAGTAGTTTTCGAGATATAGGCTAATACGTATAACTGTGCCATTTTTTTTAATCTCATATAGTACCTGAATGAAACTAGTGCCCGATGTTAGTTCTGAGGGACGGGACTGCGAATAAAATAGGTTGCCTGCGGCAACCCTGGAAGAACCCATGTTCATTTGAAAATTAAAGTAATAAAAAAAATCTCGGAACCATATCCAAAAGCACTGCAGGATTACGATCGTAATATTAATTTTAGCCGACTTCAAAAAAAATTGGTTTTCAATCCAATGTTCAATATATTCTCTAAAACTTTTAATTGCATTGTAACTAATATTAACTGATGTTTCATATTACATTTGATTTAGTGTAAGTTCCATCAAAATCGGTTCAGTAGTTTTCGAGATATAGGCTAATACGTATAACTGTGCCATTTTTTTTAATCTCATATAGTACATGAATGAAACTAGTGCCCGAAGCACTGACGATCTTGTATATGAATAAAATAGGTTGCCAATCCGAAACCTGGAACAATCCAAGTTCGGGGATGAATTTGGATTGTTCCGGGTTACGGATTTATGCGTGGAATTTGAAAATTAATCATTTGAAAAATAAGTTGGTACCATATTTAAAAGCAAGGCGAGATTACGATTGCGATGGTTCTTAACCGACTTCAAAAAAGTGAGGTTTTCTTTTCCATAACCTATTGGTTATGTTAATTATTTATATATAAACATTAAATATTTTTCCCGGTTCGCCCGAGCCACACATCTTATGACTCGTCTACAGTAGTCCAAATGCTCTCAATGTATTTTCATGTGTCAACTCCATACCTAGTTCCAATCTTCTTCTTTTCGAATCAAAATGGTTATGTTTGCCTTCTTTTATACATTTTTTAGCCGTGTGGTTTCCGATCGTCAGCCACCGCTTCCAGAACTGATCTTGAGTCACTGAGAACTGCAGATGTTCTTTTTGTGGATATTTCAAGGGATTTTTGTATGGCGGCCAGAGCTGGCCGCCATACTAAAATCCCTGTGCAGTAGTCTGCTAATTTAAAAGATGTTTTTAAAATTTCCTTCCAAGCTTCCAGAAGTATGCACCTGCACCTGCTCCCACTCTGCCCTCAGTTTTTCTCCCATACATATAGAGCCGAATACTCTCCGCATCCAACTTATTGAGATCACTATAATTACATATAAGTGAGAATGGGGTTCTTTTTCTATTATCTGGAGCTGGAGGTCAGCAAGACTCAGAGGTCTTTTAAGAGGGCGTCCTGGAAGACTGGGTATCGGTTTTCCTCTTTTCATTTCATAGAGCTCTTTAAGTTCTCTAGCTCTAAGATCTAAGGGTAGCGTTCCGGCCATTACAGACGTAGCATTTAATGAGACTGTTCGGTGTGACTTTGTGATCATTATTGTGAATCGTCTCGTGAGGCGATTGAGAGTCGCTTTCACCCACCTGTTCTGCACTGCATCACCCCACACACTTGCGGCATAGAGTACTGTGGGCTTTACCGCTGTGAATAGCATTTTTATAATTTGTGCTCTTGACGCTCTCATTACCATTTTATGGAGGTTCACGGCGTCCTTGGCGACCTCTTTTATGTGGGCGTTAAAGTTTAGATTTCTATCTAGGGTCCCAGAATCTTAATCGATTCGCTCAATGCGATTGGCGCTCCCTCCAGATACACCCTAGGCTCGGAGAACTTTAGCTTGTGTATGACCAGCATTGCTTAAGTTTTGTGCGCTGCAAATCTCATCTTTACATTCCTTCCCCAAGCCGTAATAAGCTTAAGGGCGGCATTCGCTTTAGATTCAACCTGGTATTGGTCTTTTCCCGATGCTATGATTAAAATATCGTCAGAGAACGCTTCTACATGAGCCTCGATCTTCTCAGCTTCCCTCAGGAGCGGGTCAAGCTATACGTTCCACGGTAGCGGGCCACATGTCGAACCTGGTTGTACCCCTTTGTGGTGTTCCTCTCAACTGTGGCTCCTGCGTAATGGAGCACTATTTTCCTATCTTTTAGGTTGCTTGCCATGAGCCGCTTCAACGCCGGATCTGTTCTCTTTTCTGCCAATCCCTTTATTACACCGGGCCACCAGGCATTATCGCATGCCCCTTCAATGTCCAGTGATACGACTAATGCCATCTGTTTCCCGTTTTGGGCTTCCTTTACAATTGTTAGTGCGAAGTAGTCCTCAGCTCTTTTCCAGGTTTTGGGGACATATCTGAGGCGTAAGGATGCGTTATATAGGGCAAGCATAACCTCGGGACAAGCCATAAGTGCATAGGTGCAGATATTAGCTGTAAAGCCATCATGTCCCGGGGCCTCTCTTGGGCTCATAACATTCAGCACTGTAAGAAGCTCGTACATACGAAACGGTTACATTGCATCGAGATGAGCGTTTCGGTATCCAGGGCCCGTACAATGTTTTCGGCTTCTTCTCGTATCGCTTCTAGGCTCCTTGAGACATTCTAAGCAATGACTCAAGAAGCATCGCCTATGTGTCGGTTGGATAAAAGGTTTCAGCCAGAAGTTCTGCGGACTTTTCTGGACACAAGGCCGCTTCCGTCTAGATCTCTCATTAGTCTGTCCTTCTCCACCAGTCCACACGCTTTCTCAATCCTATAAGCCGTTCTCAGATGTTCTCTTTCTTTTAACAGCTTTCATCTCAGCCAGTAGCGGGTTCCACCACTTTATTAATTTACACTTCGTTTTAGGCTTAAGTTTGGGAATCGATGCTTCGCTAGCCCTTGTAACAATCTCCGAGTATCTGGACACCAGGTCATCAAGGCCTTCCCTATCTTTAATACGGCGATTGAGTACTGGGTTATTTGATCTGCTAGGAGCTTTCCTCTAACATTCTTTTCAAATATAGTCCAGTTAGCTTTCGCTGTTTGGTATTTCCTTGTACTAGTATTTTGGGGGGATTGTTGTTGTATCATTTAATTCACATATACCAGTTCCATGGTCATGGCTCTATGATCAGACAAAGGTAGCAGATCTGCTTCTACTCGCCAGTTGTTAAACTTATTCACAACACCGGGTGTGGCGAGAATAATGTCTGAATACTCTTATATCGTTTATTGCCTCTGTAGACATAGAAAGTTGGTGTGTTTCACTGATTTATCACGGAGAAAAATGTTCCGTATAAGCTAAAAGGTTACACTAAGACGTATTTGTTTATAACTCGAAAACTGCTAACCTAGGTTAATGCAACTGGCAACAAGTTAAACCAAAATAATATAAAATAAGTAGAATTAACATAACCAATAGGTTATGGAAAAGATAACCTCACTTTTTTGAAGTCAGTTGAAAAGCATCGCAATGTTAATCTCGCATTGCTTTTGAATATAATTCCAACTTTATTTTTAAATTATTATTTTTCAAATTCTACGTATAAATCCGTAACCTGGAACAATCCAAGTTCATCCTCGAACTTGGATTGTTCCAGGTTACGGATTGGCAACCTATTTTATTCATATACAAGATCGTCAGTGCTTACAACCTGCACTAGTTTCATTCATGTACTACATGAGATAAAAAATGGCACAGTTATACGTATTAGCCTATATCGCGAGAACTAATGAACCGATTTTGATGAATCACACTAAATCAAATGTAACGTAAATTCAATTCAATTCATTTATTTCATAACAAAAAACAATTGTGTTTAAATGTTTATCCTAGATTACAGACATATTTATTATAATTAATATGAACATATGTGGGTAATTAAATATAATTTATCCAATACAAAATGAAACATCAATTAATATTAGTTGCAATACAACTAAAAGTTTTAGAGAATAAATTGAACATTGGATTAAAAACCTATTTATTTTTTGAAGTCGGTTAAAAATAACATTACGATCGTAATTCTGCAGTGCTTTTGGATATGGTTTCGAGATTTTTTTTATTACTTTAATTTTCAAATTCCACGTATTAAATGTGCCTGAACATGGGTGCTTCCAAGGTTGTCGCAGGCAACTTATTTTATTCGCAGTTCGGACTCTCAGAACTAACATCGGGCACTAGTTTCATTCATGTACTAATGAGATTTAAAAAAATGGCACAGTTATTCGTATTAGCCTATATCTCGAAAACTACTGAACCGATTTCGATGGAACTTTCACTAAATCAAATATAATATGAAACATCAGTTAATATTAGTTACAATGTAATTCAAAGTTTTAGAGAATATATTGAACATTGGATTGAAAACCTATTTTTTTGAAGTCGGTTAAAAATAACATTACGATCGTAATCCTTCAGTGCTTTTGGATATGGATCCGAGATTTTTATTATTACTTTAATTTTCAAATTCCACGTCTTAAATGTGCCTGAATATGGGTTCTTCCAGAGTTGCCGCAGGCAACCTATTTTATTCGTAGTTCGGACCCTCAGAACTAACATCGGGCACTAGTTTCATTAATGTACTATATGAGATCTAAAAAAATTGCACACTTATACGTATAAGCATATATCTCGAAAACTACTGAACCGATTTTGATGGAACTTACACTAAATCAAATGTAATATGAAACATCAGTTAATATTAGTTACAATGCAATTAAAAGTTTTAGAGAATATATTGAACATTGGATTCAAAACCTATTTTTTTTAAGTCGGTTAAAAATAATATTACGGTCGTAATCCTGCAGTGCTTTTGGATATGGTTCCGAGTTTTTTTTTAGTACTTTAATTTTCAAATTCCACGTCTTAAACGTGCCTGAACATGGGTTCTTCCAGGGTTGCCGCAGGCAACCTATTTTATTCGCAGTGCCGACCCTCAGAACTAACATCGGGCACTAGTTTCATTGAGGTATCTTATGAGATAAAATACCATGAAAAATTGCCCCTTTCAGGGTGGCTGAACTTGGACTTCTTCCAGGGTTGCCGCAGGCAACCTTATCTGGTTCACCTTTCCATAAGGATATCTTTCACTACGTCAAACTCCCGTTTGAGTATCTGATGAGATAATTTTTGGCAAAAATTGACGTTTTCGACACCTTTTTTTTTATGGTTCTTCCAGGTTAGGGAGTGGCAACCCTACCTGGCCCCCACCTCCAAAGCACCTACTTTCACTACATATTAGTCTCATTGAGGTATCTTATGAGGTAGGAAGTCCTGCCACCGGCCCCCGGTCTATTAGCATTTAAGATATATCTGTGATTTGTTGTGTCTGTGTCTGTGTCTTTTACTTCTACATGATAATTATAGGAATAAGACAAATATAGGTTGTAAGTAAGAATAAGACAAGCGACAACTTTATGAAAGCTTAATTTAGGAACCCAACACAACCCTCCACCTTGCATGCTTTTTCTTTCCTTCCACTCCAATACCTCATGCACATTACGTCCTCCTCTAGTTGATAAAAAGTTTGACTATTTGTGTATACAGCGTGATTTTGAACCCCCTAGCTATATTGAAATCTGGGAATCAGAATCCCTAATGGAATACAGAATTGCAAGAAAAAAAGTTAAAAACCGAAAACAAAAATTAACTTTCCATAGAAATTCGTCCAGCTGTTCAGCGACTTTGTATGGGAAACCCTATTTTTTTTTTCGATTTTCTTCTTTTTTTCTTGCAGTTCTATATTTCATTAGGGATTCTGATTCTAAGATTTTAATAAAGCTAGGAGGTTCAAAATCACGTTCGTTGTATAGCATAGGAAATCTCACTCCCACTGAGGGTGAAGACGAATAATTAAAAAAAAGACTTAAAAAGTATACGTCAAAGTGACAGTTCCCTGACGTTTCTTTTTCAGGTTGATTTTGATTGACGAAGTCGAGGTGTGTGTTTTTGTGAAATAATCTATGAAAATCAAGAGAATAATGCAATAAAGTTTCAATTTTGAGTCCCCTTTGAGGTTTTCTGTCATCTAAGATAATAATCGTGTGTATATTTTGAGCGCCGGTTTCTTGCTATTACAGATCACAATGGCCAAACCTAAAGGGGAGAGGAAAGGCAAATCCGCGATCAACGAAGTTGTAACGCGCGAATACACAGTAAACTTACACAAAAGGCTCCATGGTGTAGGTTTCAAGAAACGGGCACCTCGAGCCATCAAAGAAATCAGGAAGTTCGCAGAGAAACAAATGGGCACCCCTGATGTTCGAGTCGACACTCGTCTAAACAAATACCTTTGGTCCAAGGGTGTTAGGTATGTAGACAAATAGTCTAGTACTTTTTGGAACAAATGTTTGGCACCATATTGATCTTTAATTTGGTAGTGTACAAATAATGTATATAAATATGAAAACATAACCTCACACTTTGTTGATAGTCGCTCGTGAGGTATGGACAACTCTCAGAACACAATAACTGCATCTTTTAATGGTTTTATAGTGATAGGTACATCAGAATAAATGGAACTGAGGGAAGGGACCTTAATTTTTCATGGATTCAGCTCAGTTCAGACATGACCTGTGTTCATTTATACAATAATCTCATACGAAAATATGTTATGCTGTGGTTAATTATTTATTGTTAAAAAATTATTTGGTGAATAAAAGTTTTACTGATGTACCTTATTATTAATGCTGTCAGTATTTATCACTTCATAATTTTGTAGCTTGGTTTGTATCTTATTGTTTAAAACTTCTTTTCCAGGAATGTTCCTTTCCGTGTTCGTGTAAGGCTCTCACGCAGACGCAATGACGATGAGGACTCTGCCCACAAACTATTCACCCTTGTAACATATGTCCCTGTTGCCTCAATCAAAGGCTTACAGACAGAGAATGTTGACGCCAGTCAAGAATAAACTTAAGGTTTAGGCATAACTTGTTTTATTTATATCTGAAATTTATGATTCACAATAGAAACTTGCCTAAAATATTAAACTGCTGGACAATAGGTTGTACTTTTTAGTGTATACCTTATCAAAGTCACATGCAAATGGAAATACATTTAATATTGACTCGCATGATTGTCAGGAATTATAATACTTAAAAAAAATGTGTTAGTGATTATGCACCCACATAATGTACAAAGTGCATCTCATACTACATTTCGTATAATCTTATTCAATTTGTTGATCAACAAACAGGAACGAAGCTGTATAACAGGACGAGAACCCCATACAACTTCTCTTTAATGGTTTATGTTTATGTAAAGCTCGGTTTTGCTCTGTTGATTTGACAAATTTTTGATTTGCTGGTGAATTCTGGCAAAAATTCGAAAATAAACATTATTGACTTTTAACAAGTAGGATGGGTACATTTTTGATTGAGATTTTAGGGGTATACCAGTTTGAGCTTTTACAGTAACAATACAAAATAAAAGTTTAAAGTTTTTAGTATGGAAAAGTATCGATCTGAGTACCAAATTTACAACAACCTAATATACTGTCATGGAGCTCCTAGAGTGAGGAATAGTTTTGAACTTCCCAAACATTGTCCATACATTTTTTATCCTTCTTACATGTTTTTTATCCTGCTCACACAGTCTCGAAATTCAGAAAGGAATTTTATGGAACTTTTTAGAAAGCAATAATGCCTTGGTTTCTGCCATTGCGGTAGCTCACTCTGAGCAAGACAGACCTATATCTATAAAAGAGAAACCTTTTTAACTTTGTCTTTTACATATACAGCGTGTACATTATCCACCGGCATTCCTGAAGGGGTAACTGAGCCCGTCCGAATTAACTTTTCCTTTGGGACAACATTTTTCGACATTCATACAAGTGTCGGCTGGCTTGTCAATTTGTATGAAAATATAAAAAACCTTGATAAGTTCCATAGAAGAAATTGTTTATTTTGACGGACTGAGTCACCAGTTTAGAAAATCGAACTTAAAAGATAATCCTGATATACACGCTTTTTATATAGGTCTGTCCTCCTCGGAATGCGGCACCGCAATGGTAGAAACTAAGGCATAACAGCTTCTGCCAGCAGGCCTATTTGCTATTGCTAACTTTTTACAACTACGGTGTACAACGTTTAGAATCTTAACGTTGTACACCGTTGTACCTCGAAAACGATGTAGAATTGAGTGACCATCTAAACTTTAGATGGTCACACTTCTACATCGTTTTCGAGGGTGATAACGAGCAGACGATGTCTTTTAGCCTCCCGAATAAGCTGGTTTCCGAAAAGGCTTTAGTACTATATACCACGTCCATACGTTGTGGCAGGTTATACAGAAAACCAAGGAGTTTAGCCACTATGCTTAGCGTTTGTGGACTATGAGGTCTTTGATTCGATCGAAATATGGGCCATGCTTCAGTTTCTCCAGCGATGTCGCATAGACCATCGTTATATCGAAGTGTTGAAGTGCTTACCTATACAGCAACGCCACCGTGTCAGTCCGAGTACAGGAGCAGGAAATGAGGGCTATTCCATTACAGAGAGGTGTGTAACAGGGAGACGTAATATCTGCGAAACTGTTCGCCTTCCTGGAATAGGAAGGCTTAGTATATTATTCACCTTCGATTTGCTGATGACGTCGTTGTCATTATGGCGGACCCGCTGGAGGACTTCAGTACCGTGCTCAATGAAGTTGCCCTAGAGTTCCCCAACAAGTGGGCCTTAAAGGGCAATGCCGGTTATTGGCGTCTTTTTTTTTTTTGCGCGGCCACTGACCAAACCTTACTTTTTCTCGTAGACAATAGTATACTAAACAAAACTTATTATGACATATATACCTCTAAACTCAGTCCGGACTGAGTTATTTGTGTTTAAAATTCATAAATAATCAAGTATTTTATTTGGCAATTTTTATCATAATCGCGAGTTTAAATGAAAATATGCAATAAAACAATTATCTTTGAACATTTTTATTATTACTTTACCACTTTGAGGCCGGCCCCCACCATCTGCACACCTTGTTTGAGTTTAGTTGTATTGGTGAGTCAGCTCGTTGTACTGGTGAGTCAAGCAGATGAAAGCCTAGTATACACAGATAAATAGTATCCCTACCCTTCCCCCGCCTCCCCTCTGCCAACCCTGCGCACCACAGTGCAGGTATGTACTGCCCTCTCTCTGTTCACAATACATCCAAAAATAAATTGACAGTTATTTTTAAGTGTGTTTATTTAATAATTCCCAACTCTTATAACTATTACAGTATAACTCGCAACCAATTAGATTTTATATTATTTGGTTGTTATAGTATGAATAGCGTAAAAGAGGTTTACAATAGATTCGTTTTACCTATAGTAATATTTGTTTGATTTTAGTCATGACACAAAAACTACAGGTAAAAAACATATACATACATTGATCGAGTAGGTAATTTTATTTGTAAAACATCAGGTTTACCTACATAATAAGGTTATTGCAACAATAATATAGGCGCGGTGATATACAGGACAAAAGAAAATGTGAACAGGGAAATAAGTATCTCCCCCATGCTAAGTACCATAATACTGACATGACGTGGGAACAGCAGCCAAGCGTTCGTTTGCCGATAATGCAACTGCAGTAATGGGCGCATATAGCTTGCCTGCCTCCCATACCACCTTCTATTAATATATACGTATAATAAATTCGAGATTGTCTACGCCTTGATTGTATTCGCGCTCTTAGCAACCAAGGATTTGTGACTGTAATATAATGTTCTTTAAGAGAGTTTCTAAGTCCATATATCTACATACTTCTATTTTCCGTAATAACTACGAGCTTGTTTGATTTGATAAGTTCCCAAGGCATAAATAATTAACTCGTCCATACTAATAACAGGAAAGTCATGGACTATGTGATTAAGATCCTCTGCTGGAATCGTCAGGAACACTGCTCTTCTTGCGTTTATATTTTTATTAATGATATAATCGCCTAGATAGTTCTCAGTTTCTGCGGTCGCTTCTATTGCTAATAATATTGCTTCAACCAATCTATGATCATATAATACTGTAATATTTATAACTTCTTCCCAGAAAATCTATCAGGAATGGATGTTGTTGGAAGCACTGCGCAGTCAAAGGGTAGGATCTTCTTGTACTGTTATTACTTCTACTTATACTTCGAAGACAAGCAATGCACTGTCTACGATCCATCTTTTACACACATACAATATTGGCAATCAGAGTCCGTAATACACAAGTCGATTCACTACACAGGGGGAATATCAGTAAGGTCCATATAACAAGCTAATCCACAAAGGTAAAATATCAATGTCGGAGTCAATTAAACAGGCCAAGTCGTCGTTTGATCACTCCTATATAAAAACTGGAATTACATACGCGTACGACACGAAGACAGAACGTTGAGTGAAATTGAATCTTTCCAAACGCTTGCTTTCACGAAGAAAGAGACAATCAAATCTGAGATTGCACCTGTGAAAGCAGGAAGGTAATAGATACCTGCTGAGTGGCGCGTGGAGATGGCGGAAAGGAGGTGAGGGAAGGGATTAGCGCAAGGACACTAGCTACATGTGTACCCATGGATAGATCTGCTTTGTTCGCATAATGACCGATGACTCACCAGTACCACTAAACTCGCCGAACAACGTTTGCTGTTGGCGGGGAAGGCCTCAAATGGGTAAAGTGATAATAAAAAAGTCCAAAGATAATGTTTCATTCCATATTTCAATTAACCTGCCACTTTTTTGACGAAAATTGCCTTCTAAAATATATGATTATTTACTGATTTCAAACTCAAATAACTCAGCTCGGACTGAGTTTAGAGCTATATGTTTCATATTACGTTTTGTTTATTATGCTATTATCTATAATAAAAACAAGGTTTGGTCAGTGGCCGCGCGAAAAAAAGAGACGCCACTTCCCATAGTCGAATCGGCATTGTCCTTTTAAAACTAAAGTCCATTTATCAATGTGTGTTACCAGAGTTGACTTACGGGTCCGAAACTTGGTCCCTTCCTCCCCATCCCAGAAACAAGGAGATTCGTATAAGTACAAAGGTTACTGACAGCGCAGCGGATTAGGTCTTTGAAGTGGCAGTGGGTGGGGCACATAGCGCGTAGAACCGATGGCCGATGGGGCAAAAAGGTTCTCGAATGACGACAACGTACCGGCAAGCGCAGCGTTGGACACCCACCGACCTGGTGGTCGGAAAACCTGACTAAGGTCGCAGGAAGACGCGGGATGCAAGCCGCTTTCAATCAGTCTTACTGGAAATTCTTGCGGGATGCCTACCTATATCCAGCAGTGGACTTCTTGTGGCTGAGATGATGATGATAATAATGATAATGATGAAGAAGGCATATCACCGTTGAAAGGACGGATGGCGTGATCGTAATTCAGTTAAACGCCAACGCTTTTTTTAATGTTAACTTTGAGCGTTAGGTACTTATAGTGACAAGTGAGATTATTTTCTACAAACCCAGCGTATTGGATACGTATACGACGTGTTGTCGACTGCTAAAAAAAGTAGTTGAAGTCGTTAAAGTATGTCAGTTTATTCCACCATGACATCTAAATGCTTGAACAGATTTGCATGTGTAAAGTTTTGTTTGAATCCTTGCCTGCAGTTGCCTGCTTTATCCAAAGTGAAATAAGTACCTATGTTTTTAGATAGGGCACTATTATTGTTCTTTAAATTGCTTCAAAATAAAAATTTATTACGTTATCATCTACATACGGCCACAGACACTCTAAACGTGGTCGTCTTATCGCTTTATTATCTGTCTAAAACTTAAGGAATAAAGACGTATTCAATCAGTAGCGGCGTTAGGGTAGGACGCGCTTGGGCGACCGCCTAAGGCGCTGGATACGGAAGGGGCGCCCCCACCAAGCAAGGAAGGCACGTTAAGCCGTTAGGCCGATGCGGCAGAAAGGTCCCAGCTGTCATCATTTATGGCAGTCGTTAAGCTATGTCAGATGACTTCAGGCAGCTTGAAAAATCTGACACTAGTGTTGGCTACTTCCACACACGAAAAACAAACAACCAAGCAAGGGCAGAGGACGCAGGGCAGTGTGATTCAATCGAACTGCATCCCCCTCTCCCCAATAAGGGCAGTAATCCTGACGCCGGCACTGTATTCAATAGGTATGTGTGTAAACTGAGAAACTGCCTTAGGTACCATCAATGCATCGATGTTTGTGTGTGTGTCGTTCGCCTTAAAATCAAGAATTGATAAGACAGCCTTATGAGCGCAATCACACCTAGTGATGGATAATGGTTGCGCCAAATAGTTCAAGCAAAATCTCACTAGATGTCGTAACTGTCCTGGAACCCCGATTCGAAAGTTGACAAGCCTACGGCGCCACCCACGCCGCAAGAGGGGGCTAGTATCCTCGGTACCGCCGTCGCGTGAGGTGATCTCCAGAGGTGACACGCTATTATAATAAAATTCAAACTCATATAAAATTAATAATTAATTTACTCGTTCACTTTGAATACTATCAATTCGTTACACAATAATAGTGTTATAATTCAACGTAGGCACAACCTCTCAGTTCAACTGCTGAAGATAGAATGAGTCGAATGACAGCTCAGAACGCTTTATGTATAGTCAACAATCCCCACTCGATTGGCCGTTTTTAAACGACCAAACGAATGACGCCTGTATTGCCATTACAATGATAATATTTAAACTTTAATTCTAGACAATTATGTATAATGTTAATTATTATTTATATATATAAACTTTAAAATCATCACATTCGGCCATCCGGCATGGTGCAACTCCTGGTGCACCACATCTTGTGATCTAAATAACTTGACTACAAGTAATTATAGATTACAAGAGTCAAAGTCAATCATCGTAAGATACTTTAAATACCATTTGGCGTACGTTAAATTACACATTATTATTTACATCATTATTATTGTTGACGTCAATAACTTACTTAGAGCTAAGTTTACGCCGCTTCCAAGGCGGAGTGCAGAAGAAGCGGCAACAAACTGCACAGCGCATTTTCTCCAAATGACATCAACTTACAATCTACGACATACTTAGAACTAAATGTATGGACTTGAGCTTACATTGTCATGCCATAAGAAAAATATTAATAATAGCTTAACAACAACTTAAGATAAAACATGGGTATAAAATTATTACTTTAATTTTACATACAGCGTTGATGTTAACATTTAACTAATAGAAATCATCACATTTGGCGATATTCTTTGTTGAATTTAATGATAATAATAATAATAATATCTTTATTGTGGTACATAGGTTAAAAAAAAGATAATAGTTACAGGTAATGCGTGTGTCACTGTGACCTGTCTTTATGAGACGTACAATAATAGAAATACCCTAACGATCTAAAAATTTCAAAACATAGTTAAATTAAGAAAAATACTCTCCTAACCTAATAAAAATATTCGTCCAAAACATATAATTCTAATCAATTAACAACCTGTCATTTAGGAAATCATTTATATTATAATAGCATTTCTTTGTCAAAATTGATTTTATTATATTTTTAAATGTCACAAAATCTAAAATTTTAATGCTATCTGGCTAATGATGTTGTCATCATCACAAATAAATTACTTTTTTTTTTGTATTTTTAATTATCTTAATAAATTTTAATACTTTAATTTCTTTGACGACGAATTATTCTTAATGAGTATGTCTTTACTTGTACATAATTGTTCAATTAATGTGTGATAAATGGAACTAATCGTTTTTGTCTCATAAATAAATAAACAAACAAATCACTGTCGAAATCGGATGATTTTGAGGGTTTATCATCAGACTTGCCAGCGTGTATCCACAGTAAAAATCCAGGAACATTACTAATTTGATACATTGATACATTCAATATTGTAATTTAAATAATTCAATATTAGCTAACCTATCGCGAAGTCTACACCCAAACAGAGACTCCGATGCCGTTTTTTCGAGTAGATAGGTAGATTGATAGTATTATTCATTCCCTGTTGTACTTGACCAAGCCACGTGTCCCAGGATCGCTCACCTTTGCCGATATTGTACTTTGTTAATGATTGTAAGTATCATCCAACTGAAACGTTTGGCCTGGCCGCTAGCTCTGGGACATGCGACTGCATTTAACACTTGTTTGATTCCATGAAGGTTACAATTTTTTGTAAATAAATAAATTAAAGCAATTGTTAAAGGTTATCAAGGTTATACTTCAATTGAATATGATTTTGGAATGCAACATGAAATCATTGAAAACATTTCCGAGAATCTTTAATGTACTTTTAGTATTTGTATCCTCCACAGGTTTCACAATAACATATTTGGTGAAACCATCAACCACTGAAATATATTTATAACCCTTTTTTTTTTTTTTTTTTTTTTGTGAGTGGTCAATGTGGACAAAGTGAAATGGTACTTCTATATTTTTTTTTGTTTTTATGGGACATAAATAACAGTTTTCTGGTCCTTAGCATTGAGGTAGTTCCACTCCAGAAATAACGTATATGTGTATTACGTTCAAGTATACTATTTGGCACTAACATAAGTAAACATATTGTACCAACATTTTATATGAAGTATTATAAAAGTTTACTACTACTAACATTTAACAATTAACTATTTATACTAACTTAAAACAAAACACAAATTAATAAGTGGAGGCACGCCACAGCATTATTCTCATTATATGCACAATGAATACAAGATCTCACGTTGTTTTTCACAAATTTACGCAGGTTAGATCCAGTACCGAGCCTGAACTTTCTCAATCGTCTTCGTCTCGTCTAAATGCCCCATTTCGTCATGATTGGAACGACAAATCTAGAATCGAACATTTCAAGGAACCACAAGACACAGCTTATGTTCTACTTTTCTGCGTTATGTCCTTTGATTCCTCATCGTTTTCGGGATTTAGAACCTTGATTATCCTAGCCACGTCAAGGTTTGGAGTGTTAAAAGCCAGTCTTCCGTACCAATATTGTAAACAGTGAGTGTAGAGTCTGTTAATTCAAATAAGTATGACGATTCAACGCATCGACATGCGCCACTAGAATGACTGGTCTGAGCTCAATTTTGAACGTAAATTCGCTAATTTGGACGCACTATATGGCAATGCGAGGCACTAGGTCACATTTGGTAAGTGCAGTCCAGATAAGGTGGCAGTCGGTTCCTTCTTCAAAATTAATATCAAACAGATGATTATAGATAAGTAAACTTTATGCAACATGTAAGCGACGAATAAATGAATTATGAATTAAAAGGGGAGCTATTTCACCAAAATTTCGAACAATTTACTAAAATATCAGGCTAATAGCACTGTCGTGACCACCTTTCGGGACAGGTAAGTCAATAAGATAGATACAAGTGTACACTACTGGCTTGTCATCATGCAAATGGATTCTGGATGACTTCCTTTGCAAAACCTATTTCACTAAAGTTTAAGGCAAAGCAATCACAATATGACTGACAATTCATATAGTTAATCTTCATCTTTGTCACCATCTTTGTTGCCAACAAATTTTTACTAATACATTTAACATTACGGGTTGAATTTTCCATCATTTTTTTCTCAAAGAAAAGGTAAAGCAAGACTCAACGACGTGTTTCAATTATAATTTAGTCATCCGGATGATAAGTTGGTAACCACTATATGACCTCTACCTTGCTCATAAGAGAATACGTCAACAAAACTAATTGTAGATACTTCAGTGTACCCTACAGTATTTAGTTTCAAGATCTTGTCCTGAGAAGAGTAGTGACATCTTTGAGAACAGTAACAAAGGTAGCTCTGTAAAATTTTGACCAATGAGTAAGGAAAATACGTCCTTGACTATAAGTACTTCAAAAACAGCTTAAAAATCATCGAGTGTTCAATTTGATATTCTTATGGCTGGGTATTACTGAAGAATTGTTTCCAGTTTGGTTAGGACACTGCAGGCCTGAATCACCCGATTGTCTGATAATAAAGATGATTCCATGCTACGTATGACATGTTAAGCCATTATGGCCATAGTTGTTAAAGGGACCAGTTCCGAAGGACTTTCGACACCAGGGTGTGCATGATCGATTGGCAGCGTCACCTACACGAAATGATGATTATGACTGAAGGCCAAGCCCTTAATCACCGGTTTTTCCTTAACAAGTTTTTGGGCTTCAGACTCACATATTAAAATACATTAAAAAATCGATGAAAGAAATCAGGTCATGCTTATAAAAAACAACCTTCTTATAAAAATTTCTCATTAGTATTATGCATTGTGGAAATGGTCAAAGTCTTTCAGTTATCATGACTAATCCTGCTATAAATATCTAAAGATGGGTCAGGGCAGCATTTTACAAGTAGTTTCGACTACTTGTCATCGTGCCATATTTAGACAATCATGAAACGAATGTCAGTTTGAGTATGTAGACAATTAAAACGCGTATTTGTATCGTTTGGATTTGAAGCGCTTGAGAAAGCTCAGAAGATTTCTGGTTCCCTACAGGTCAATGTTTGCGCTCCACTCCTTATAGATTTGTCGATAATACAATGAACAATACAGTAAACGGTCTCCAGGCCTCTTATCTCGTACTTATAAACTTAATTTAATGTACAAATAATCACGCAAATCCTTACTAGTACGCGCAAGCATTTTTCCCAGAAGCCGACCACAATTCCGCTTGTTAGGAAACTCTTCTCCGAAGCTTTGCCTGCCATTCATACCAGTCATAGTTGACTGAAGGCAAAGCCTCGAACCAGTTTGTTTGTTTTTGTTAAGCCATCCAACTTTTGGTGAGCAAAATGTATGGTCTGCTTCTGGTTCCATTCATAAATGCTTCCACATGTGTTTACTTTCCTTGCCCAACTGCCTATATATTTTATACTTTACTAGAGGGATCAAAGTTGGTTACAACATTCATTTGATTATTATTAAGCAGATGAGACAGTTCTTCGACTTTTTAGATTAGATACAAATTCAAATACCTCGTCTATGGTGAAACTGGAGGTTGACTCAGACTGAAGACTGATGAGGACTGACGTTGACGACGCAACTGGATCGTCCTTCACCGCATCTGGTTATACAACTTATACTACCTTGGATGCAGTCTTGTGCTTGGCTCCATTTTCCTCGGAAAACAAAACAATAATTTAGTCATTGCAAAATTAAGATAATGGTGAAACAGGGTTGGTAAGAAGTATTTGACTATT
Organism: Elegia similella; assembly: GCA_947532085.1. NCBI lineage: Eukaryota > Metazoa > Arthropoda > Insecta > Lepidoptera > Pyralidae > Elegia > Elegia similella. Next base: position 15,989,858 of record OX383929.1, read on the forward strand.
GACTGTAGTGTTCGATTTGTCAACTCTTATTTGATGCAACGTTAGTATAATACCGATTTTTAAATATTTCTTAAAAATATAGGTGCAAGTAAAATAAATTTAAGCCGATAGGGACTTTGCAATTGCATACACGTGGTCATATATTAAGAGTATTGATCTACTGGTTCAAAAATATAAAGCTCAACCAAGGCGTACATGGCCTTGTGTCAGTTGTTATTGTAGCACACATGGCCTAGATCTAAGGGTGGAATGTGTATAGCTTCACCAGGATAATAGTAATAATAAATAAATAAATATATACGGACAAATGTTTGTTAAATATTGGCCATAAGGACTCACATGACCAATAAGATTGACACACATGGCCAAAAGGACGCACATGGCCCATTGCATTGGCACACATGGCCATAAGGACGCACTTGGCCCATAATAAGACACTTGGCCATAAGGACTCACATGGCCCATAACATTGGCACACATGGCCATAAGGACGCACTTGGCCCATAATAAGACACACTTGGCCCATAATAAGACACACTTGGCCATAAGGACTCACATGGCCCATAACATTGGCACACATGGCCATAAGGACTCACATGGCCCATAACATTGGCACACATGGCCATAAGGACGCACTTGGCCATAAGGACGCACTTGGCCATAAGGACGCACATGGCCCATTAGACTGATGCACATTGTCACAAGGACGCGCATAAAAACGACAGATATGGTCATACGGACGCACATAGCCCATTAGAATGACACACATGGCCGTAATAAATATTCATAAAATAGGTCTTTTAACGTTACGACATAGGGCAAGTAAATTTCATTTCATTTCAATTCATTTTTCATTTCATTTCATTTCATTTCATTCAATTTAATTCATAAGGACGCACATGGCTCACAAGCATGACGCACATTGTCACAAGGACGCGCATAAAAACAACAGACATGGTCATATGGACGCACATGGCCCGTTAGAATGACGCACATTGTCATAAGGACGCGCATAAAAATGACACATGCTCATATGGACGCACATGGCCCATTAGAATTACACACATGGCCGTAAAAAATATTCGTAAAATAGGTCTTTTCACGTTAATTCACATTTTACGCATATATGGACGCACATGGTCCATAAATATATATATAGGGTCATATCACACAAGAAATATATATGGACATATCCATAAGAATGACACACGTGGTAATAGGGACGCACGTGGCCATCAAAATTCAGACAGACACATGGCATTGGCTTATGCCTTAAAATATTTCACGAATCATTAATAAATATTTTCTTTTTCTGTACCACACCTTGAATTAGCCTTGACCAAATGGATTGAGCAAAAAATTAACATTAACTCACGAGAATAGCATTATCAAGGACTAGCCTTGATTAAACACCACTCAAGCTGTGTATCCGCATTAGTGCAACTTTATTTCAGCACTATAAATCAGTATTGCTGCCGGAAGTCATTGTTAGAGACTAACCCCAACCAAATGATCCCAACAGCATTTCAGACTCTCACTTTCAAAATATATAATCTTAGACTAAAGGCATGGTAAAGAAAAAGCAGCAATTTTAATTCTTATTAAAATAATAATATTTCAACAATTATTTACCTTTTTGAGCCGTCGGTCACGTACCACTTCTGAAGTATAATAAAATTCAAACTCATATAAAATTAATAATTAATTTACTCGTTCACTTTGAATACTATCAATTCGTTACACAATAATAGTGTTATAATTCAACGTAGGCACAACCTCTCAGTTCAACTGCTGAAGATAGAATGAGTCGAATGACAGCTCAGAACGCTTTATGTATAGTCAACAATCCCCACTCGATTGGCCGTTTTTAAACGACCAAACGAATGACGCCTGTATTGCCATTACAATGATAATATTTAAACTTTAATTCTAGACAATTATGTATAATGTTAATTATTATTTATATATATAAACTTTAAAATCATCACACTATGTCCTTCTGCTGCTTGTGACTTCATACGCTGTGAAGTTTGCTTGCCCGCTTAAAATCCGCAAGGCTGACTAAATTGGCCAGGGTTACAGACCCACCGCTCGTGATAAATAACCCATGAACCTTATATACGTGTGGATGGTGAAAAAGTGAGAGTGTGCCGATTGTAGCTGTCGTATGCTGATGCTGGTTTCCTGGTTTCCTGAGAGGCTGGTCTGCGAACTGGTAAGTCACTTTGGGGTCGGGATATCCTGAGCAGATACGAACGTTTAAGAGATTTGCTTGAATCCGAAGGGAATGTTTGGGTCCTTTTAGTATCCGCAACCGCTAAGAGACGCAGCACGCCGCGGCGTCTCCATATCTCCTTCGAGCCGGATTGGTATTTCGAGCCATTTAATTTCATTTGGATTCATAATAAGTTCTAATTTCTCGATAAAAATTTATTGTAATAATATCTTTGTTGCACATCGTCACACGACTTTCGACCATCCTGCTTATGCGTTAGGGTTCAATTTGTCATGCTGTCATATTGACTACCGCATTTGAAAATATTCACAAATTTCTTATTTTCGCATATTCCATAGGTAATCTATACATTACTATGATTTAATGCATTGATTTATATCGCCTAATAAGTTAATTCCCGCAAAAGTGTTAATTTCGTTGAGATAGCATTTATTTTTATAGAATCGGGTAGTTTAACCCATCGTCGCATGATCGAGACACGCCCAGTGCCGCGCGTTCAACTTTAATTTCGAACAACTAATCGTCTGGGTTTAATATCATTCGCGTATATGGTATCCATTCATGTTATGAATTTTGTTATGTTTGAATTAATGTCATTCAAACACTAATCTCCGCTTTTCGCTATAGTAATTCTGTACTAGTGATCGTAGTTCGCTCGACTACCGGCCGTATACTTACGTAATGCGCTAATGCCTGGTGCTAACGATTAGCATTTTATTTCGGATGCTTTTATTCGATTACTTGTACAGTTTTTCCGCATATTCAAGTAATAAACAGTCCACTCTGCTCACCGCATTATACATAAGTCTGGTATCTTCTCAATCTCGCATAAAGCTATTTGTTTGTTACACTTATAGCTATATTTTTTTTTGCATTATTCACCGTTCGTAATCATGGGTGACGAAATTCAACTTAAGTTGTTTACGGCTAAACGTAATGCGATTTTTGCCCGTATTCAAGCAACTTACGACAGTTCGTCAGTGCTTACCACTGATAAATTACGTAATAGTTTCATCGCTAAGGCTAAACAGATAGACTTATGGCGAATTGAGTTTGTTGAAATACTGGACAACATTAATACTATCTCGCTTTCGTTAGACGAAAAATATGAGGTCAGTTATACTTTATTAAATTCATTCGACGATTTAGCTTGTGAAATAAAATACAAGCTCAGCTCGTTGGTTGAACCGCTGACGAAACCGTCATCTCATACTGAAAATATAGGTCACAAAACCTTAAATATGAAGGTACCGCGAATCAAACTTCCTAGTTTCGAAGGTGACCTTGAAAGTTTTCCATATTTTTATGAAACTTTCAAACGTGTTATTCATACTAATTCCGACTTATCGGACGGTGAACGAATTCATTATTTACTTCATTGTCTCAAGGGTAAGGCGAAAAATGTGGCTGCCGGAATCACCCCTTCTGCTGAGAACTATCGTATTGTATGGGACGCGCTCATAGCTAAATATTTAGATTCTCGCGCGCTTGCTACCAATTATTTAAACCAATTGTTTACGCTCAAGCTTACCGGCGCACCGACACCCGCTAATGTTGAGAAAGTTTTTGATAAATTTACCGCTATGGTGGCCGGACTTAAACAATTAAAAATCGATAACTTAGCTGATTTTATTTTCACGCATTTGGGTCTCAAGTTAATAGATTCAGACATGGCTAAGCATTATGAGATGTCATTACGATATCAACAAGACTCGCAGAATGTTGATTATGATTATTTTGTGAGGTTTGTTCGCGAACAAGTTAAGATCATGTATCGGACTTTGCCCGTGCGCTCGACCGCAACACCTTCCTCTTCTTCTTCGACTGCTCCCAAGGTGACTCACGCGCACATATCAACCAATGCAAAATGTTCACTCTGTAATAAGGTGCATAATCACCTATTCCAATGTGACACCTTTAAACCCTGACGGCTAAAGCTAGGTATAATTTCATAAAGGACAAAAAAATGTGCCTTAATTGTTTGAGCCATCGACATACAGTTTCTAAATGTCATTCGAAAGGTACATGTAGGGAATGTAAAGCAAAGCACCATTCTCTGTTGCATTTTGAGACGTCGTCATCGCCGATGACGGTGACTTCAGCCGCGCGCAGTCCTTCTAATGAAACCGTCGCCGCGCCCGCCGCATCAAACGTTTCCTCGAACCCGCCGCCCGCTCCGCTCGTCACTTCTGATCGTGTAGCCTTATGCACGCACTCTGCAGCTTACGGCACTAATTGCACGACAGAAATTCTCGCTACTGCTAAGGTGGTAGTAGTGAACAAAAAGGGGAAAAATGTGCTAGTACGTTGTCTGCTTGACCCAGGTTCGCAGAAAAATTATATTACTTCGCGCTGCGTCCGTATGCTCGGCTTGAGTGTGCGAGCAGACGACATAAGCATTGTTCGAGGAATAGGTGGAACTTCTCAACCTGTACGAGGTTCCGTCGACTTCACTTTTAGCTCGCGTCTCCGCTCACAACCTAAGTATAGTATCAACGCGCTGGTGCTCGATGAAATAACGGGTCAAATTCCTTTGTGCCGTATTAACACTAGTGAATTGCACCACATTGACACTGAGTTACTGGCTGATGACGCTTGGGGAGTGCCGGGTAACATAGACGTGTTACTTGGTGTCACGCTTTTTGCTAAATTGCTGCGTCCGGGTCATGTTACTGATAAGCCAGGTTGTCCTGACGCCTTGGAAACCGTGTTAGGCTATATTCTTATGGGTCAGGCTCCTATCTCAGAGTCCCCCACGGACACGCTTTCATTTCTTTCAACATCGTGTATCGATTGTTGTGACTTACGCAAATTTTGGGAAATTGAAGAAGTATCGCCGCCTTCCACTTCGAGTGTAGATAACGAATATTGCGAGAAATTTTATCGTTCTACCACAACTCGTACACCGTCCGGTAAATATGTCGCCGCTTTACCGTTCAAGTCTGTCATACCCGTTTTAGGTAATTCCTTTGATATCGCACGCCGTCGATTTTACAGTCTTGAACGAAAATTTAAATCGAACGCAAATGTAAAATTACTTTACGATGAAGTAATTAGAGAATATTTAAATAACGGCTATATATCGTTAGTAAAACATGATCTAAAGGACATGTCACAAGTAGGACAAGCTCGTGAGCGATCCGTTTCCTACTATATTCCTCATCATCCTGTGATTCGTGAGGATAAATCAACCACTAAATTACGTGTGTTTTTAGACGCTAGCGCACGAACGGACAACGGTACGTCGCTTAATGAGGTCCTACACGCAGGTCCCGCCCTTCAGGCGGACCTTCTCAACATTTTGTTGAATTTCAGACTTTCATCGGTCGCACGTCTTTTTGACGTTATGGGCCTTGTGGCACCTATCATTTTATACGCCAAGCTGCTAATTAAAGAGCTTTGGCTACTCAAACTCGATTGGGACGATGTTCCCCCAACTCGAATTATCCGCTTTTGGGAGCAATTTCAGAGTGAGTTGCCCCTCATTTCGCAATTAAACTTTCCGCGTCACGTTGGTGTTGTAGATCGCTGTAAGATATCTTTAGTCGGATTCGCTGACGCCAGCGAAAAGGCTTACGGTGGAGTTGTCTATGCCCACGTTGTTAGACCTGACGGCACTGTGGTCGTGTCGCTGGTCTGTGCTAAGTCCAAACTGTCCCCACTACGGGTAGTCAGCTTGGCCCGCCTAGAGTTATGCGCTGCATTGCTCTTGTCGACTCTACTTAAAAGAGTTTACTCGCTTTACGCTCCTCGACATGCCATTGAGGCTGTCATCGCTTTTTCCGACTCAACAGTGGCTTTGAGTTGGATTCATTCAGCACCACACCGCTGGCACACGTTTGTGGCCAACCGCATCGCTAAAATACATGACAATTTGTCAGCAGATTACTTTTTCCATGTCAGAGGATTGAAAAATCCCAGTGACTGCCTTTCACGCGGCCTTACCCCGGCCGCGTATTGCCAAACTGTATACTGACCCAGACCGGGGTTGCTCTGAGTTCGATCGCAGTTTGCCTTTGTAGTTGAAGAGCAAACTGTATACTTATTCAGCGAGTGTCTGAATCAAAATACATTTTGCTTTAAAATACTTGAGCAAAATACATACGAGTCCAGACGTGCATACTTTCCAGCGTCTGGTGTAGTATGTAATGGCATGATAATTTAGAACAAAATGCATGCAAATGCAGACATGTTTTATTTCCCTGCTTCGTCTCCTAAAATTTGCGCCGCTTTCGACCTCGACTCCTTTTTTTCGCCAGTGGTCGTAACGTCATTAGCAACTAAGCACGTGTTTATTAAATAAAGTGTTTAAATAGAGTTACTTTTAAAAAATAAACCGGATTTAACACTGTTTTTTTATAGATCGGTGAAAGCTTTAATAATCTGAATAAATCTAGTTTGCGGTACGAGTATGCTGGTAGATAAACAGTTGGCATACTTATTTACTGATATTTTAACTTTAAAATTATATTTTTAGTCCGCACTTTCCGGTTATTAACATTACAGTCGGTTTAAATTACTTATTAATTCTTTTTATTCCCTTTTTCTTATCCGTTTTTGTATTTGTGCTATTGTCAATTTTCGATAGGGAAATAAAGCACAATAGGCGTGGTGTGACGCCATCTCTTGCTATTTGAGTTTTTGGCGTTTAATGAAAATTTCCCATTTTCTGTTCTTGATTCATTAATTTACTTTGTCATCAATCACTTATCATCGACGATCGACTTAATTCAGTTAATTCATTTTATTATTATCTACACCGAAATTATAACAAATAGGTACAATTTGTTGTGTCAGTGCATCTTTCTTAAGAAAAATTAATAAATATTAAATTGGAAGCACTTATAGTTTTTAACACCCTCTATAATTGTTACAGTTCAAATTAATTTTTAGTCATACTTACAACGGCTTTTCTTTAATTAAAACTTAAATTACTTCACAATAGCTATGTTTTTTTGGGAAAGTTGTTCAGTTTCACGGATAGGATACCTAAAAATCGCAATAGCATAAAAAATATACGAGAAAAATACGGAACACGTTGTATAGTTAGTTAAAGATATTCGCATGTCACAGTTTGCTTTACATACAAGCGAGCAAAGTGCATACCATCTCAGACTGCTCTGAGCTCGTATGTACTTTGCTCCAATTTGTTTGTGATTTTAATGAGCACGATGTAGTTCGGTACAGACTATGGGTGTCTGGGTCAGTATACAGTTTGGCAATACGCACCCCGGCCCAGTTAGTCCAGCATCCTCTGTGGTTAACTGGCTCGCCGTGGCTGGCATCGCATCGCTCTGAATGGCCTATTAAGCCTTTCACATCCAGTGAGTCACAGGAGCTTCCCGAAATGAAGCCAGTCGCTCTACCTGTGCTCTCACACGTGAGCTCGAACGGACCTATTCCGTCCGAGAATATATTATACGCAAGAGCTGCTAGATTTTCTTCCTGGCAAAAATATTTAAAAACAATTTGTTTTGTTTATAAATTCGCAAAACGACTCCCTAGAGGACCTATTACCGCGTCTGATTTAGATTTCGTCGAAACTGTCGTATGGAAACTGGTACAAGGGGTTCATTTCGCATCTGAGATCCAACACTTGTCTCGCAAACAACTTTGTTCTAAACAAGTGCAGAGACTGAGTCCATTTCTTCATCATGGACTTATTCTGGTTGGAGGTCGACTCGCAAATTCTGAGTTAGAATTTAACGCTCGTCATCCTATCCTCCTGCCCAGTCAGGATCACATAGTAGAAGCCTTGTTGAATTCTAGACCGTTGTACCCAATCAGTTCTGAACGACCGCATTAACCCCCGCGCATTTTTTGCATACGAAACCTCTCGTGTTTTTACCCGCTCGCTACGTAGACGAAACACGTTTGCACCTTGTTACGCGATATGAATTAATGGATAAATTAGTACATTCCTTCTGGAATCGGTGGCGTAAAGAATACTTGCACACCTTACAATCCAGATACACAGAAGTGGAATACTCCTGCCTTTCCTGTAAAGGTCGGCATGGTAGTTGTCTCTATGCAGGATAATATCATGCCCTTGCAGTGGCCTCTAGGTGTCATTACCGAACTCTTTCCGGATAAAAACGGAATAGCTAGAGTCGCCTCGTTAAAGACTAAAGGCGGGGTTATACTCAACCGCCCAGTTGTAAAGCTGTGTCCTTTACCGACGCAATAGTTAAATTAATGCTTATCTTAGGTTAGGACATAGTTCATAAGCTTGCACACGCGTGCATTAGATTAGTTTATTCTATCGCTATTATACCGCTCCGCAGGGTCGTAACTGACTCATAGATTCAGGTAGAGTTTGTGACGATGGACTCGCAACCCACAACTAGTTCACTAGTTTATTTTGATTATAATTTTTTTCTCTCTTTCTTTTCGCTTCCCTCTTTTGTTGGGTTTTGAAAGTAGGTTCTTTCAAGCCGAAGAATGATGGTTGCGCCAAATAGTTCAAGCAAAATCTCACTAGATGTCGTAACTGTCCTGGAACCCCGATTCGAAAGTTGACAAGCCTACCGCGCTACCCACGCCGCAAGAGGGGGCTAGTATCCTCGGTACCGCCGTCGCGTGAGGTGATCTCCAGAGGTGACACGCTATGTCCTTCTGCTGCTTGTGACTTCATACGCTGTGAAGTTTGCTTGCCCGCTTAAAATCCGCAAGGCTGACTAAATTGGCCAGGGTTACAGACCCACCGCTCGTGATAAATAACCCATGAACCTTATATACGTGTGGATGGTGAAAAAGTGAGAGTGTGCCGATTGTAGCTGTCGTAAGCTGATGCTGGTTTCCTGGTTTCCTGAGAGGCTGGTCTACGAACTGGTAAGTCACTTTGGGGTCGGGATATCCTGAGCAGATACGAACGTTTAAGAGATTTGCTTGAATCCGAAGGGAATGTTTGGGTCCTTTTAGTATCCGCAACCGCTAAGAGACGCAGCACGCCGCGGCGTCTCCAGGTAATTTTCCGATTTTTTTCCAGTGGTGGAATTTTTTCAATTTAGATGACAGAAAATAAAATTCTGGAAAAATATGCGAGCGCCGTGGCGCAGTGGTTAACTCGCCAGCCTGCGACACGAGGGTGCCCGGGTTCGATCCCCGGTCAGGTCAAGATGGAAAATGATCTTTTTCAGATTGGATGTTTATCTATATATGTATTTGTTATAAAAAATAGTGTCGTTGAGTTAGTATCCCAGAACACAAGTCTCAAACTTACTTTGGCGCTAGCTCGATCTGTATTATATTTATTAATTTATTTTGGAAATATATTTTTAAATGAGAACAAATCCTTGATATGAGCGATTTAGAGAATGAAAACGAATGCTCTAATTGTGGCAACAAACAGAAAGTCTCGACAAAAGTAATTACGTTTTAGGCTTTTTGCTTTCTGAGTATTTACAATATGTACCACCATGCATGAGTAACCTATTTTATATCGTCATATTTAAAAAAATGTGGATAAAATTCAAAGGAAAACAAATTAATGATTACGAGAGAACTGTTGTGGTTCACCTAATAAAGCTTTATTGTTGAATACATAGAGTTATATATATTTATTTTGATATTATTATTTATTAAATAGTTAATAGTAAGGGAAAACTATCAATCTACATATTACGATTCCAAAGATACAGTCCTAGACGGACAATGAGCGGAAGCTTAGTAGATAATAAATAGTCCCGTTGTACCTAATATTGTTTTGCGTGTTCCAAAAATGTTGAGGTACATAGGTACCTACGTAAAGTAGTGCTTAATTAGTGTATAGTTCTTAGCTATGCTAAAACAGTAAATCAAAGAAACTTACCCTATTTACAATATCTTCTGATAAAAAGTATCCACTGTCACAATCTATTTATATGGGGTGGACGTAAAGTGGCTCATCTAAATCCAAGAGAGCCAGTAATCAGCAGTTCCAATCCGATGGAGATCAGGATAACGCGGAGACGTACGCCGGCTCGTTTTCTTTGCAAACAAAATCGCTATATAACAATAGGTATATTCTCGTTCTTTTAGGGTTCAGTACGACCGAGTGTCAAAAGGTAACCCAGGATAACTCGTGTGTCTGTCGGTTGGGTCTGTCTGTCTGTCACAGCCGCTTTGCTCTGAACTCCGATCAGAAAGGCTGAATGTACTGTCTATTTATTTACTTGAAATTCGATAGGTACTGTAATGGGTATTTGTGACACAAACACATACAACAAAATACAATAGTTTTGCTAGTGCAGTGTTATACTTATGTCAAATGAAAAAGGCCTTGTTTCGAGGGCCTTATTTGTAAAAGGTCATATTTAAATTTATTCAACAAATTTGACAAAAATAAACCATTCCACTTATCTCAGAAATCGCTGATCTGAAAAGATTGCAAAAATAATTATAGGTAATAAAGATTTTTACTTATAAATAACTAAGGCTAGATCTTGAAGTGAAGCTGGATCTGCATCTAACTTTTGAGAAAGGGCAGTTGATTATGCATAATAACTTTTTCAGATCCCTCCTGGTGATATGTGGTGAGGTCATGTTCATATTTAATTTGTAGTAGATAGATAATAATTAGATTATACGTAAGGAGCTACCAATTAGGAGTAAATAATTTTTTTGACATTCGCTAAGTAGGTACCTACGTTCATCTTTCATTTATATTTTCTGTTCATTTGCTGGTAAGCTTCACGTAGATATGTCAGCAACATTACTTAACGGATGTCACCGTGCAGGATGTGGCTCCGTGGCTGTAGGTACTGGTACTCGCATCTACGCCCGTCACCCGCAACGCTAAACCTGCGGTTCACTTCCATTAGTACCTACGGCTAAACCCATTACTGAAGACATCTTGTCTTTCCATCCTGCGTTGAGTGAGCTAAATTCAGAATTCTCTTAGCTGTATATCTGTGTTAAATATTGACATGGCATGAAATTAATGTCACGTTAAAATCTGTGAGGGCAGATCATTACAAACAACCTTTCCTCTTTATAATAGGTATTTATTTAGGTAGTCTAGATAGTTTAGACTACGTTATTCCTTAAATAACAAACTGAGAGCCGACATGGGTTACGTAGTATCTAATTACTTTTCCAGGAGCTTGATGTCCTTCAATTATCATTGACCTTATTAGTTACAATAATACGTGGAACCAACCAAACAAACTAGGTACCTATCTAATTAAGTAAGTCAATCCAGGCTTTTATAGGTATACTTCGTTATATTGCGAGTATCTTAGATAATACAATCATGAAAGCAGTTTGGATGGCATTATTATTTATTCGTAGTTTGTAAAGGATGTTTGTCATTTAAAAATGTACTTAAAAATACTTAGGCACTTGCGGATTTGCTTGCAACAATGTCAAGTTTTGCGGGAATAAAGGTAGGTCTGTTGATGAAAATATTCTAACACAGGTAGTAATTTCATCTATAAAGTAAGCGTTTTCTCCACGTAGACGCGTATAAATGATCTGTCGGCTCCGTTAGTGGCTGTTGTTCTTCTATTTCTTCGAGTTGATGATCCAGTCATATGGCTTGTTAGGGCAATTGCGGGTCGGGTTACTCTTGAGGTTACTCTTGAACGTTGTAGCGAAAATATTATGGATTTGGGTGGTTTGATGTGCTGTTGTCCATACTTGCTATGTTGGTGGTGGAGATTGTCTCTGAGAGTTGAAGATCGCAATATCTTCAACTTAATGACAATTCAGCTTCAGTTGCTGCCTGTTTTCGCAGGATTGCTTGTGCACATATGTGATCTTGTTAAAACAGGAAGCATCTTCGACTTTCTGAACATGTTAATTGACATTGTGGTTTCCCTGTTTAGATGCTCATCAAAATGTCTGGTGGTTGGTGGTTGACCTAACAGGGACGTCAGTTTGTCAGGAACGGCCGTGTTAGCATGCCCGTGCAGACCTCTTTGCAGTAGCGGAGAGATTTCGTAGGACTGACGGTTGGCCTGCCTCACTCTCTTCTCGGGTGGACTTCGGAGACGACGGACGTGCTTGTGCTTTGTGCTGTGAATTGTACCTACTGCTCAATAAAACAAATCCTCGCTCTTTGATCTTGTATTCAAAACCACCACAATTCTTGAGTAAATAAGTTTGAGTAATTTACAGATATCGTGGTACCTATATACACGGAGGAAAAAAATAGCTTTATTTATAGATATCCGTGTCGCAAAACTGTCATTCATATTTACTGGGCAGTCAGGCCCGCCGCAAGCAGGCATAGCGTGCACCGCACGCGTGGCCAGGGGGCGGTAGGGGCGATGCTTTGATTCTGTCACTACGCCTGAGGTGCGGCTTCGTGTTGTACACGGGCGTACAAACCGCTGGCGGCGGGGCTGCTCTAAGTTTGATGGCCATCCCCAATCAAACATAATTAAATATTTAACATTTAAAAAAATGCATTAATTTAATTGCTGCACTGCACTGTTTACGGCAAGCGTTCGTTTTGGTACTTTGGTACTAAGAAGATAAGCTCCGACGCTTATTTGTGTGATCGCGTAGTTTCATGCACTGGTACATTGTTATTTTGAAATTATTGCCTAAACCTTAAGAGTATTCTGACCGAGATTAACGTCTAATTAAGAGAGTTGAAATTCAGGTGGGCGAGGATACAAACGATTTTTATCTTGCTCCTAATGATCTGACGAAGCAGAAGTCCGGCGCAAGAAGAAAGCGATTGAGGCACTTTGACAAATCGATGTCCGAGAGCGGAGTTACTTAATGGAATTACTCCAAAACGGCATTCAACCTTTACTGTACAGATTAATTGCTATTGTAATCCGTTTAAATGGATCTATGGAAGTGTTGGTGGTTTGCAGGTAGCTAAGGTTATATGATCGAATTACGTGCGGCTTATAATGTTAATGGTGTGGTTCGGACCCGGCGTTCATTATAATTAGATTATCGGGTGTTATTAAGTTATTTATCCTAACTAATATTATAAATGCGAAAGTGAGTTTGTTTGTTTGTTTGTTACGCTTTCACGCCGTAACTACTGAACCGATCATCATGAAATTTTGCATACAAGTTCTCTGGAGTACCGAGAAGGACATACTTTTTATCCCGAGAAAAAGTACTATTGCCGAGGGATCGACATTGACGCGGGCGGAGCCGCGGGCGAAAGCTAGTTTAAATATAAAGGGGACATATCATACAAATTTTTCAACTTACTGTGGGGCTAGCTCAATTTGTATGTAAGTTGTGAACTTGTGTCGTAGGTACTAACTCAACGATATTATAATACATACTTATATAGATAAACATCTTAGACCCAGGTCAATCTGAAAAAGATCGTATTTCGTCATGACCTGACCGGGGATCGAACCTGGGCACGCTCGTGTCGCAGGCTGGCGTGTTGACCATTGCGCAATGGAGTTCGCTATCCGATTTTGATGAAATTTAAATAGTAGGTACCTACCAATCTGGTTGCGTATCTTTCTAACAAAAAAACTTTTTTAAATCCCTTTATAAATGACGGAGTTATGAGGTAACAAACATTTAAAAATATGACCAGAATACAACGAGAATGAAATGAAAAACCTCCTTTAGTTGAAGTCGGTTAACGTTTTAAAATGAGATATACCTGCAGAAGACATACGAAATTGTAATCAAAAAAATCCTGAGTTTTTACTAAAATTACCATCACAGGATAAAATCTTTAAAAATGGAATTAATTTATAATTACATTATTTGACAAGCTTTTATTTAACGTGTAATGTATGTATGTAACTTTGTTTGTTCGGTTATATAAATAATAAACTGTTCATGTTGTATTTTTCTTTTTTTAACAAATACTTTAAAGGCTAGGCCCCCGACACTAAGAGACTCCTTGTGTTGGGTAGGTTACTTAAAGTATATTATATAGTATATTAATGTATAAATAGTATATTAATGTATAAATATGAAAAACGATATTAAAATTTTAAACAAGCTTTCACTTAGTTTCACCTGTCCTGGTGTCTGTGTCTATGAACCCTGTCCTATAATGCTACGTTGTTACGACACACGTACGTACAGTGAAACATGTATACTTTTAGGATGTTTGTGTGGAGACGCCCCATTGTGGCTTACTTTGCCGTACTTATCTATGTAAAACAGCGAGGTCTTCATTACTCGTAGCCGTGTAGTCGACGTGGCTCGAGACAAGGATTTTATCCTGCGATGGTAATTTTGGTAAAAACTCAGCTTTTTTAAAATTACAATGTCTTCTACAGTTATGTATTTTTAACCGTCTTCAAAAAAAGGAGGATATTAATTTCATTCTCGTCGTATTCTGGTCGTATTTTTTTCTTGTTTGTTACCCCATAACTCCGTCATTTATAAACGGATACGAAAAAACTTTTTTTTATAGGATATATAGGACGCATCCATATTGGTATCATTTAAATTTCATCAAAGTCGGATGTCTATGGTCGCTATTGTATAGAGAATACACAGTCGGTCGTCTGATACTAGTATAGTATCTTCTTCATAGTTTGTACAATAAAAACAAGTTAAAGAGGTGTTCAGGGCTAAAAATAATATTCTAAGACGATCAAAATGTTAAAATTTAGAATCGTCTACATCCTCGTCTTCATCGTCACTTACCATCACGTGAGATGGGAGACAAATGCCTAATCCAACATTTAGTATAAAAAAGAGTATTTAAAGGATTACATAAATATTAAAAATTACTCGTAAATAGCGTATGCTATAAATGTATTGTAATCGCTTAACAAACACATGCATAAGTTACAAAATCTCTTATCTGAAAATTGTGTTTTAGGCAGGAAGGGTTGAGTAAAAAAAATAAGCGGATTGTACCAGAGCTCGGTTTGTCCACGAATGCCTGCGCTGCGGTAATTTATAGGGGCAAGGAAGACAGATCTAAGTTATGTGTGGGAGGCTTAGCATCTCTCATCCCAAGCCAACGTGAAAGAAAGGCGATAGTTTCAGAGCGTATTAATAATAGTATAATACAAGCTTTTAATATTTTATTCCCACATTTGTAAGAATAAAAGAAATCATGTAAGTATTATCAAAACATTATGTACTGTCTTATTGTCCCTATAATTATCTGTTGCCCTACTTCTTCCGCGTGGACTTCCATTTAATAAAAAATGCATATGATTGATTTGAAAACATAGTGTGCGGTTGTTCAATACCACGTAAAGAAACGGTTGGAATCCAATGGCTTATCTCTAAGATAATCTTAAAATACTACTGAACCGATTTTGTAAAGTTTAAACGGTTGTCCCGTTTAAATTTTATCAAAATCGGTTCAGACAATGGTGAAAGAATTTTTAAAATCGGTTCATAAATGACGGCGTTATGCGGTACCGAACATAAATAAAAAAAACTGTAACAAAGCTCATAAATTTATATCACGTCTATTTCCCTTGCGGGGTGGATAGAGCCTAGGTCTATAAGACCTGAAGGCCACGTTTAGCATATTGGTGGGCATTAGGTGGAAAACGGAAATGTATGACGTCAGTATTAGTAAGTTACCTAAGGTTTTATTGATATAGAATAAGAAACATATTTTTTCACAGTTCTTGACGGGTATTTTAGTGGAATATACAGTTCCTTTTTGTTTTGGATTATTTTGCGAATTGATACTAGTGAACTTTATAGTGTGAAATCGGTGTTATTTGGTGTTTTCAATTTATTAAAAATGTGTAGACTAATTAAAGTGTCATGGTGCGGCTGTAGTAAGATTTACTAAGCAGGCTGGTGGTTGTCTGCCTTGCTTCGTTAGTCGTCTATGATCAAACCAGTGGACCCGCGGTGTGGCGGTGTACCAGGGGCTCCGTCGAATCAACAAAATGACATTTACTTTGAGACAATTTACTTTGCATACTTCCGTCATCAGTTTGTTCATGCAAACTATTGCTGGCCAGCGCCCACCCACTACTGTTAGTCCCTTCATGCCCTTAGACCAATGCATAGACCTACTTCACTGTTGGTTTCGAAGCACAATAAAGCGCTTGACATGATATCGAAGTGCCTCGTAGCATTTCCTACAACATCGTAGCCGTTTATAACACGTCGTAGCATTACGTAGAACACCGTAGCCCCTCGTAGCACTTCGTAGAACGTCGTTACCCCTCGTAGTTCGTTGTTGATAATGCTACAAAATTCGTGAAAAATACTCAATACAGTCTGGTAGCATTCATGGGTAGCATATACATGGTGAAATTTTTATCGTTTTGGACCCTTAAAGAGGTGACTCAGACCATCAAAATGAACAACTTTTCCAATGGGACCTAAAAAAAAGTTGTTCACTAACTGCACTATCCAGTGCAGTTATTTGGGTGATTATCTACCACCATTATCTAAGAAGTTTAAATTATTAAAAATATTTTTATTATATGATGTACCTAACTAAAAATGTAGCATACATTTTATTAAAAATAAAGTATTTTATTATAGGAGGTAGCTAAAAATGTATGTTTTTCACAATTTTTCCTTTTTTTGTGCCATAATACGTTGCGTTGTACCAAATTTTAAGATTGTAAGTCCACGGGAAGTACCCTGTAGGTTTTGATTCCCTTGCGAATGTCGAAGATTTGCGACATAAACGGCTATATCTTTTGATTGCGTTGGCCTACAAGTTTGAATTTTTTACAGCTCCTCATAGAAAAAGGCTCTTGCCAGACAGATGGCCAACAAACTGATCCTATGAGGGTTCCGTTTTTACCTTTTGAGGTACGAAACCCTGAACAATAGGCTTCCCATAGAAATATGAACATCTGATCGGTGAATTTGTATGGGAGAGTCTTATAAATCGATGAACAAGAAAAGCTGTCACGTTCCTAGCGAGAGCGGGTAACAAGCGATAGATATACACGATAGGCCTAAGCGTTCGATTTGTTACGCATCTATCTCTCTACCACCGTTATGACGTAAAATTATCGTCCGTAAATCGATATTAAAGACAATCATTTTTTTGGTTTAGGATTCTGATTTAGACATTAAATTAAGTCCAGGGAATTCAAACTCACACTGAATAGTCGAGTTAGCGTATTCTTGTAAATGAAGTCAAGTAGACGTTGACACCGAAGTTATTATAATTATAAAAAAAAATTACACAAATAAACTCCTATCTAATAAAATAAATGTAATGGTCGCATGAAAAAGGTAAGCCAGTTTTAGAATTTTAAATCGTGACATTAATACATGAAATACAGCTTTTTTTTCTATTTCCAGTACATTGTAATGACAAACATTTTATGCTTTTTATTTGAACTTTGAATTTAAATAAAAATGTTTATTTATAACGTTAAAACACTATTTGTTATATTCGAATTTGACCAAGTTGGTTTCCCGGATCGGGTATGGCTTAATATAGAAATTTTAAAATGCGGTTTTTATCTTCTTGAACATCGGATTCTTTAACCATTTTTCTCCATCGCTTTTATATAAAAATATCTCCTCGGTGAAGTAAGAGAGAAAAAAACGAAAATCGTTTATTTGACACACACACAAAACTAGTACATCTTGCTTTTTAAGAATGAGTATGTAACCATATGAATAGTAGGCCATTTTGATATCAAAGTGGTAGACACCACAACCCATCAACACTGACCTCTTAATGAGATTTTAGCATTTTTTAACATGTATGTTTATTTTCCTATTAAATTTAAAATTAGTAGGAACACGACAATTATTCTGGCGTGTACGGTAATCGTCAGATAAAGCGCGCCGGCTGCCGGCAACAACGGTAATCGTGATAACGCGCGGCTGAAACTTGCGTAATGCTGCGAATTCAGTTAATTGTGATACGAGACATTGTTTCATTATATTAAACGTGCTAACATAATACATAGATCTACTTAATCGTAATTACCTACCGTTTTGATTAAGCATCTACTATCTGGATAATCCTATACTACATACTAGTATTAGGCACACACCTGAAATAATGGACTGCTTAAGTCCATTTTTGGGTGTGTGCCTAATACTTGTATGTAGTATGGGATTACCAACTACGCCACATAAATGATTGTGGCTATATTTAAGGACTACCTACTCCTTAGATAAATAATTGATCCCGTAGCTCGTTGCGTTTGACTAAAAACGTGCTTGTAAAATGCGGCAACAAATACTATTCGTACGCCGAAGTCGGCGTACCCGAGCCAGTCACACTACAAGTTCCGTGTGAGGTGTCGTACCTACCGAATGTTTTATTAAACTTTGGACATAATCCGAAATAAAATGTCAGTTTGCGTAGTAAAGCTGTCTAAAAATAAAAATACAACAAAACATAAGAAGGTCATCACATACCATCAACATGAACCCTAACCAACATTCAGTGTTGCCGCGTAAACGAAACTCCAAGTTTCCCGTGGTTGTGATTTTTATGTGAATTTAATGTCATTGTATCATTTCACTACATAGTATAAATCAAAGTCGCTCCCCGTTGTCTGTTCGTCCCTATGTATGCATAGATCTTTAAAACTAAGCAACGGATTTTGATGGGTTTTTTAATACATAGAGTGATTCAAGAGGAAGGTTTATATGTACATTGTACCCATGCGAAGCCGGGGTCCGGGTCGCTAGTTTTATTATATAACCTAGCCCACTAGCATCTTTGCAAATTGTCCTACACGCATTGCAATAATGAGCTGCCGCTTTCACGGCACTGTTGTTTTTAGATAGCGGATCTACTCAAGCGCAGCGAGACCAATCATCTACACGAGCATAGCCGCTGGCCATCTAGGTACCAGATAAAGCGCGTCGTCTGCCGGCAGCAACGGCTATCGCAATAACACGCAGCTAGAAGTCTCTAGTAGTACTCGTAGTACTTTGCACAATATAATGAAGTAAGTACTTAATTGTATCTACGGTGAAGCAATTTAAAGTAGCGGTAAAACGTTAGTCTTATGTATTTTAATACATATTACGTATTTTAAGACTAACGTTTTACCGCTACTCTGTCAGCCACCAGCGTATATTGTATAGCGTCTATGTATTCATTCATTTCGTGTAGGTGACACGGTCAATTGACCATGCACACCTTGGCGTCAGAGTTCTTCGGGACCGCCTCTCGGCTTCTGACGTAGTTCCTTTAACGGCTTAACGTGCCTTCCGAAGCACGGATTCATCTGATAATAAATCAGACAATCAGGTGATTCAAGCCTGCAATGTCCTTTTTTTTTTTTAACGAAGGAAAGACCCCTGTTACGGATACCCGACAGCTTGCAGGGGAAGCTGTCGGGTTATGTGGACTCCACGCCAGAGTGACGTGCCTACCCACTACAAAACCTTCGGAGTTCCATCTCGACCGCTTTTGCCGGGGACACGGGAAAGGAAATACAACCGCGAACCCCGGCGCGGCTGGCCGCCAACGCAGCCCCTCCTCGGGGACGTCTGAGCGTCCCCCCGACTCACCAAGTCGGCGCGTCCGGAACTCACGGACGCGCCGTACCTCCTTGGGCCAATTGAGAGGCGGCAGACTCCCACCCAGTCCACCGCCTGTGGCCCCATGGGAGCCAGATCAACTGGCTCCCAGCGGCGCAGAAGATGATAGGCTCCGCCGCTTGCCTCTCGCCGCGAACACGGTGCGGCACCGCTCGGCCGCGGAAAAAAGGGAGATCGGCAACGCAGCACCGAAACTCCATCTCCTCCGCGACCGATCCGCAACCACAGCCACGGCGGTGTGGCCCCGCCTGAAGCGCCGGGAGAGCAATAAAATATTCCCCTCCCGGCGGCTCCACCTCGGGTGGGGAGAGATCTTCCCACTCCCCCGCCGCCCCAATGGGCGCATCCTTTCGGAAGCGCCCACCCCGGGTGGGGGGAGATCTTCCCACTCCCCCGCCGCCCCATTGGGCGCATCCCAGCAGGCTCAAGGCCGAAGCCGAACCCGCGGGAGCGCCCCTCCTCGGGTGGGGGGAGAACTTCCCACTCCCCCGCCGCCCCAATGTGGGCGCTCGCTGCTGGTGTGTCAGGCAGCAGGAGCGCCCCCGCGCGGGTTCCTCTTCGCTTCCCCGTGGCTTGAGGACTAACCACGGGTACTGAGCCCCCCCGGTACGACTGACCGGGAACCACCTCGGGGGGGAAGCCTGCAATGTCCTAACCAAACTTGATACAACTAAACAAAGTATGCTCCCCGTGGGAATCGAACCCACGTAACTTGTATAGCTTATGGGCTATCATGGTTTATTAACTACAACATTTTCTAATTTGTTCAAAATACGTCTTGCAGACTTTTTTAAGACGAGTAACATAAACTAACAACTTACATTTTACAGGCGGTACTTTACTTAGCTTTAAATTAATTTTTGAATGACACAAGATGCAACAATCATTGATAAGTACTTACGTTACAGATAATGCGCGCTAGAAACTTATGTACCTAATGCTGCCAATTTAGCTAATTGTGATAAGAGGTATTGTCTCACTTCACTGAACGTTGTAACAACGTAGGTTTGTAGCGGATGATGCGCATTATATTATATAATTGTCTATTTAAGTAGTAATAATTAACCAATAAATGGGTATTGTTACGCTGTTATATAAAACGTTTTAGTGTTTAGATAAAATACTTTCTATTGCCTTACTGCTCTGTATAAGCACTCAGTCATTAAAATAATTACGGTCCACCAATATTTAACAAAACAACAAAAATGTATTATATACTAGCTTTTACCCGCGGCTTCGCCCGCGTCAATGTCGTTCCCTCGGGAATAGTACTAGACTTTTTCCTGGGATAAAAAGTAGCCTATGGCCCTTCTCGGTATTCCAGAGAACTTTCATGATGATTGGTTCAGTAGTTACGGCGTGAAAGCGTAACAAACAAACAAACAAACTCACTTTCGCATTTATAATAAGTATTAGTTAGGATTCCCTTAATGTATAATTTTATTGAAGTGAAAACTTTTTTAGCAGCGTTGTGCACTTTTTGGGATGTGTTAAAACTGGCCAAGTGCGAGGTTAAAAACCTATACCCTTCTCCGTACTCCAGAGAACTTGTATGCAAAATTTCATGATAATCGGTTCAGTAGTTACGGCGTCAAAGCGTGACAAACAAAAAAACAAACTCACTTTCGCATTTATAATATCAGTAAGGATGTAGAAGAAAGGACGACGCGACGCTCGTGCGTTATCTTTCTTTGCGATGAGCGTAGAGAGAGTAGTTAACATTCAACCAAAAAAATAAATTAAATTTGTATGAAAGTAAAGTCTAACAAATTATCAAAAGTCGTAGAACAAACGTTGTTGTTTATGATGTTACCTATCTATCTAGTCCTGCGAGGTTATTTGTGTTTTTCAAGTAACCCTGGATACAGCTCTGTGAAGGTGCACGAACGGTACGACGAATGAACGGACAGCGAAGGCTTAATAATAGGGTCCCGTTTTTACCCTGTACAATTGTACCCAAAAAATGAACTCCATGCGTGCAAAACTACTAGCAACAGCAAGGTAATTAGATAAAATGTACAGGCTGCTGGCAAAAATGGTAATCGTTGTAATACGCGGCTGAAACTCGCGCAACGCTGCGAACTCAGCTAATTGCGATACGGGGTGTTGTCTCATTTCTCGGAACTCGTCACAGAGTTTAATGGTGCTCATTTTGTTATTAATAGTTCTATTTACCGTTTTGATAGCTGCTAAGGTGCAGTGGTTACCACGTTAGTCCTCTATACAAGAGCCTCAAGGTTAGTTTCCTAAAGCGGGTAAGTAATGCGCCGAAGCATGGCAACAAGGACACGCTGAATTTATATATATATATATATATACATTCTGCGTGTCCTTTTTTTTACGCAACATTTATATATATATATATATAAATTCTATAGTCAGGGGGTGCCATTCGCAACTGCTTGACCGGTGGTTGCAGGTAATGGCTACGGGTACGCGCGCCCGGCTCCCCGAGCTGCTGCTTACTCATCCCTGATTCATCCGAGTGAGTAGTATCCCAAAGACCTTTATCCCGTTTTCCCAAAATCCAACAAACTCCTTCCCATCCCTCGCTTAAAAACGTCTTCGATGGGCAGCAGCGTCGAAAGTCATATAGGCCAAATACACTGCGCTCACCAACCCGTCTGCCAAGCGTGGTGAGTATGGCAAAATTCCCCCATGGATTTAGAAAATATACCAAGGCCCCCAGTCCCCGGCGGCCCCGCTATTCCTGGCTCCGGTAGCGGTCATGGTAACGGCGGGGCAGGGGGTGCTAAGAATCTCCGGAAGAGATCCGGGTACCACCCCCAACGAAGACTGGCCCTGGTGACACACAACATTCGCACTATGAGGCTAGACGAGAAGGTCGAGGAAGTGGAAGAGGAAATGAGTAGGTTACGATGGGACATAGTGGGGTTGTCAGAAGTCCGAAGAGAGGGAGAGGGCACGACAACCCTAAAGTCTGGTAACCTACTCTATCACCGGGAGGGTGACTTTAAAAAGTCACAGCATGGTGTCGGGTTTCTCGTCCACAAGTCCCTCATTAACAACGTCATAACCATCGAGAGTGTTTCCAGTAGGGTAATATACCTGATACTCAGAGTATCTAAAAGATACTTGCTGAAGGTAATTCAGGTATATATGCCGACCGGGGAACGCTCAGATGAAGAGGTGGAAGTGGTGTATGAGGACATCAGTAGGGCCATACACGCTTCCCAAACCTATTTTACGGTTGTTATGGGGGATTTCAACGCAATACTTGGCAAGCGGAGCGACGGAGAGGCCAGAGTGGGGCAATTTGGGTATGGAAAGCGGAACGAAAGGGGCCATAGGCTGGCTGATTTCTTGGAGGAGGAGGGACTCTACGCGATGAACTCCTTCTTCAAGAAGCCGCCAAACAGAAAATGGACCTGGATGGGTCCAAGCAGAAAGGACCAGGCCCCTGTCAAAAATGAGATAGACTTCATCTTGTCGACGAGGAGAGAGATATTCAATGATGTCTCTGTGATCAACAGGATTAAAATCGGAAGTGATCACCGAATAGTAAGAGGCATCTTGAATATCGATCTCAGACGAGAGAGGACTCGCTTGATGAAGTCTACGCTCCGACCGTCTCCGGCCCATATCCAAAATGTCGAAAGCTTCCAACTGGAACTCTCGAATCGCTTCGATTGTTTGAAGGATTGCGTATCTGTGGACGAGTTAAATAATGGGTTCGTAGACACTGTCCAAGCGGCGGGAGCGAAGTTTTTTAAGTCCCGCCCGAAACAAAAGCTTCAAAAAATCTCGCCCCAGACCCTAAAATTGATGGCCACGCGACGATCTATGCCGCTGCAGACCTCCGAAGACGCGGACGTACATCGGCAGCTCAATAGACAAATCCAGAAGGCCTTGCGACACGACATTCGTTCCTTTAATACCAAGCGTATTAAGGAGACGATAGAGCAAAATAAAGGCTCCAAAGTGTTCGCAAGAGTGGAGTCTATTGGGCAGAGCCGATTGACTAAGCTGAAGAAGGAGGACGGCGGCGTGGTATCGTCAAAAGCCGAGGTGCTGGGCGAGATCGAGAGGTTTTATGGACAGCTGTTTACCTCAGTAGCCAAACCCATTATAAGTTTGGCCAAAGATCCTAGAGCCAAACTTACCCGACACTATATCGAAGATATCCCGGACATCAGCCTGTACGAGATTAGGATTGCTCTCAAACAGCTCAAGAATAACAAGGCGCCGGGCGAGGACGGAATCACAGCAGAGCTTCTGAAAGCGGGCGGAACGCCGGTACTGAAAGTCCTTCAGAGGCTCTTCAATTCCGTTCTGCTCGAGGGCGTGACGCCAGAGACGTGGAACAGGGGCGTGGTGGTGCTGTTCTTCAAGAAGGGCGACAATACCCTACTGAAGAACTATAGACCCATCACGCTCCTGAGCCACGTCTATAAGCTGTTTTCGAGAGTAATCACGAATCGTCTCACGAACAGGCTCGATGCCTTCCAGCCTCCCGAACAAGCCGGTTTCCGAAAAGGCTATAGTACCATAGACCACATCCACACGCTGCGGCAGGTTATACAGAAGACCAGAGAGTATAACCGGCCACTATGCTTAGCGTTTGTGGACTATGAGAAGGCCTTTGATTCGATCGAAACATGGGCCGTACTTCGATCTCTCCAGCGATGCCGCATCGATCATCGGTATATCGAAGTGTTGAAGTGCCTATAAAGCAACGCCACAATGTCAGTCCGAGTACAGGAGCAGAGTACGAGGGCTATCCGACTACAGAGAGGTGTGAGACAGGGAGATGTGATATCTCCAAAACTGTTCACCGCTGCTCTGGAGGATGCCTTCAAGCTGCTGGAATGGAAAGGACTTGGCATTAATATTAACGGCGAGTATATCACTCACCTTCGATTTGCCGATGATATTGTTATAATGGCGGAGTCGCTGGAGGATCTGAGTGCCATGCTCAATGACCTCAATGAAGTTTCCCAACAAGTGGGCCTTAAAATGAACATGGACAAGACGAAAATAATGTCGAATGTCCATGTTGCGCCTTCTCCAGTGCTTGTTGGGAGCTCCATACTTGAAGCTGTTGACCAATATATCTATCTGTGTCAATTGATCCAGGTTGGAAGTTCCAGCTTCAAGGATGGGGTCTTTCGACGAATCCGACTCGGCTGTGCAGTGTTCGGGAAGCTCCGAAGTGTCTTCTCGTCCAAAATACCTCAGTGCCTCAAGTCGAAAGTATTCGACCAATGTGTGTTGCCAGTGATGACTTACGGGTCCGAAACGTGGTCGTTTACTATGGGCCTCATAAGAAAGCTCAAGGTCGCTCAAAGAGCTATGGAGAGGGCTATGCTCGGTGTTTCTCTGCGAGATCGAATCAGAAACGAAGAGATCCGTAGAAGAACAAAGGTCACCGACATAGCTCAGCGGATTAGCTCTTTGAAGTGGCAGTGGGCGGGGCACATAGCTCGAAGAACCGATGGCCGATGGGGCAGAAAGGTGCTCGAATGGCGACCACGTACCGGCAAGCGCAGCGTTGGACACCCACCGACAAGGTGGTCGGACGACCTAACCAAGGTCGCAGGAAGACGCTGGATGCAGGCCGCTTCCAACCGGTCATATTGGAAATCCTTGGGGGAGGCCTATGTCCAGCAGTGGACTTCTTGCGGCTGAGATGATGATGATATAAATTCTGCGTGTCCTTGTGACACAAAGGCGTCCTCCAGTTCTTTCTAATTATCGCTTTGTCTATCTAGTTTTTCCCATAAGACCCTGCAGTTTTTTTCAGGACATCTGTCCACCTCTTTCTTCGCATGCCGTACGTATACCCGGTGGTAAACCAGTACTACCATATTTGATTGTCGATTATTTATGAAATTCTATTTGGCGTAGGTAGGTCAAAGTCCAGCTATTAATGCCTGATCGGGCCAAGGCCTGTATATTACTTTACTCATAATGTGGGGAAATGAAAAAAATGCTGTAGGTACTTATTGGCCGAGCAAAGCGTGTCGGTTTGGGTAACATTCTTTTATATGCTCATCTGTCCCACTTGTTATCGACATATATTTTATCAATTTCAATAATGACGTCAAATGTGATAATGTCATGTTTAAAACATCCTATATACAATATCCATTTCTATGAAATTGGATTTGCCATATTCGTTACAAGTACTCTTGGAAATAAGACCAGAAGTGATTTTTTTTAAAAAGATTTGATTACAACTGCCTTAAGAAATATTAACTCAAAAATAGAATTTTTACACAACCATTTAATTCACATCATTCGGCACAAAAATATCACAAACTAACTAATTAATCACAAAATGAACATAACAACACTACGATCTAACAATTACGACAAACACTAAAACAGTTAACCAAACCGGCAGAGTAACGACCTAGTCACACGAAAGATGAAGCGAGCATGTCTCTGTACTGTTTTTTTTTTTTTTTTTTTTTTTTTTTTTTTTGAAAGGACTATGTAGCTAGCTCCAAGTGAGCTTTCGCTACTTCACCGGGCGTTTGAGGTGAGGGCAGAGTGCCCTCAACCTGTATAGACAACATCACCAAAGGGCCCCCAGGAGGGACGGACCTCGGCTTTGGGCGTTGCCTGTGTGCGCAAGGCTTGGAGAGACAGCAAACTCTCATATTGCCTGATGGGCCGCGTATGCGTGCATGCAAGCCTGAAGGGCCAATCTGAGAAACAATGGCAAAAGCCTTTAGAGAGCAGCAACTCTCATCTTTTGCCGTATGGGCCGAAAGCTACGTTGCCAGAAGGGCTTATCCTGGGTGCAAGTCACCCGGGACCGCCGGGCGGTCACCAGTAATCGGAGCTAACCCTACTCTACGCACTCTATTCCGGTGGCGAGTGCGACGGGGTCGGATAGTGGGATTCCTCTGGCTATTCGGAGCCGAAGAGGGGTCGGGGCGGGCTTGTGCGATGTCAATAGGATCATCGGGATCGTCAAGTACGTTCCTAGGACGTCTACGACGTAAGGTCGTATCGTGTAAGTTGGGGGAGTAGTTAGCAGCTTGCACTACTAACGGGTTGGGGTGGCGTGCGGCTTTCTCAAAGTAACGTTTGGAGGCGTTTTTGAGATAGCCGCGAATGGATGGGAGGTCTAGGTCACGGTGTAAGTCTGTCATGCGCAAGTACCGTTGGTTACTCGTATTCGTGGCTCGGGTGACGAAGCGGTTCTGCAAGCGTTGCAGCCGATCGATGTGGGAGGGCGCGATATGGGAGAAGACTACGCCGGCGTAGGTCATGATAGGGCGGACGCAAAGCTTATAGAGTGTCAACTTATTTCTAAGTGACATCTTAGCATTGCCTATCATGGGGTGGAGACGGCCTAATACGAAGGCGGCGTGGTTGCGGACTTTGGTGATGTGGGGGCCGAAGGTCATCGCGCTATCGAGTACGACTCCAAGGTATTTAGCCTTGCCTGCCCACTGAATGGGCTTTCCGTACAACGATACTGATCCTAACGAGGGGAGTTCGGCTCCGGACATGGTGATTTTTCGACGTGACACAGCTTGGTTATCCTTTGAGAAAAACACAGCTGTGCTTTTCTCCGGATTAACTTCGATGCGCCACCTCTTGAACCACCCGCCGAGAGCGTCCACGGCGGACTGAAGACGATTCACGATGACCGTTTTAAGGTGATGGGACGTGTAGAGGGCCGTATCGTCGGCGAATAGTGCCACTTCTACATTTGGGGTCTTTGGGATATCACTTGTGTACAGCGAATAAAGGAGGGGCGAGAGAACAGCGCCTTGCGGGACGCCGGCTCTAATGGGACGGGGCCTCGAGAGGCATCCCTCTACTCTGTACCGAAAAGACCGATTCGACAAAAAGTCTCGTATGATGTGCACGAGACTATCCGGCAGGCCCAAGTTGGACAACTTGGATATCAAGCCCGAATGCCAGACTTTGTCGAAGGCTTTCGCTACATCGAAGGAGAGTGCTCCCGTAGGACGTCCCCAATTTCTCAACTTGAGAATATGCTCCGTGAGGCGGTGCAGTTGGTGGTGACACGCGTGTTTGGCCCGGAATCCAAACTGTTCATCGGGGATAAGACTTTTGGACTCTACGTAGTCCTTGAGTCTTTTAAGGATGATCCGTTCGTAGATCTTGCCTATGCAGTTCAAAAGACGGATAGGCCGGTAGGAGGAGGGGTTCTTCAGGTCTTTGCCTGGTTTGGGGATTCCGATCACGATTGCTTCTTTCCAGGCGGCTGGAAAAGTGCAATTTGCAAGACAAGCATTGAAGATGCTTACGAGCAGGAGGAGGAGGGTCTGTGGGAGGCATTTGAGCACTCCGTTCGAGAGTCCGTCAGCGCCGGGCGCTTTTCGGGGTTTGAGATCGCGGATGATTGACTTCACTTCGTCAAGTGTCGTCGGGGCTAGGGGGGTATTTGGTGGGATCGTCTTAGAAGCCACGAAGCGTTCTACGTTCGATTCCACCTCGCGAAGGTGATCGGGGTCTACTGGCTCACGACTAGGGGAGCATTGGCTCTCCAGGCTGTCTGCTAGGCATTCAGCTTTTTCGTCATCATCGAAGGCGATGGAGCCGTCTGGACGCGTGAGGGGGGGGAGTGGCCGCAACCGTGTCGGTCTTGAGGCTTCTGGCTAGTCGCCAGTATGCCTGATGGGAGGGCGTCATCTCGGCAAGGAGATCGCCCCAGCGTTCGTTCCTAATTTCCGCGATGCGTTCCTTGACTCGCCGTTGCAAGAAACGAAGGTGGGCACGGGCCTCTGCGGTGGGATAATTGTCATGTAAGCGTGAAGCGCGATTCTTCTCTGTCAACAGCTGCCGCATATCCTCGGGGAGTTCCATTTTGTGGGTGGGATCCACAGAAGGGACTTCCCGAGAGCATTCCTTGTAGGAAGCTTGCAGGTGGCTGGTGAGAGAGGAGATCGCGCTGTCAGTGTCGTCAGTCGTGGTGATTATGTCAGGGATTGCATCCAGGTGCGGTGTTGGCTGGTTGATAACTTTTCCAAGTTTCTTCCAGTCAGTCACCGTCCTTGTATGCACTATACGTCCGTTGTCTGTCGGTCCTAGTTGTAACACTACAGGTCGGTGGTCGGAGGAGATGTCAGGGTGGACCTCTACTGAACACACCTGAAGGGTGATGTTCTTAAGGAGGGCAATGTCAAGAACGCTGGGGTTTTGTCCCTCTTGAGTGGGGTAACGCGTGGGAGCTAACGTGGCCACAACGTCGAAATCTAGTTCGTCATGGAGACTCTCTAGGATAAGACCGTTGGGCGAGTTCGTGACAGAGTGCCAGCGGACTGACTTGCTGTTAAAATCTCCAGCTAAAATGGTAGAATTTGACAGCGAGAAGAGGGATTCGAGGTCGCTACGGAGCAACGTCTTTTTACAGGGGAGGTAAATCGAGGCAATGTTGATAGGCGCATGACCGGTCATGGCTATCCGGAGGAGGGAGCACTCGATATTTGTAAGGGCTGGGGGGTCTAGCTGGGTGCAGTGAAGTGACCTTTTGTAGTAGATTACTGTGCCACCCTTTTGGGTGCGTAATCTGTCATTACGGATGATGTTGTAATTTGCAATCCGAGGATTGCGGTGGTGGGGCTTCAAAAAGGTCTCTTGTGCAAGGAAAATGTCCACCTGATGTGTTGTAAGAAACTCCTGGATGAGGGGTTTCACATCGGTGAATTTTCCGTTCGCGTTGTAGTACGCGATAGTGAGGGAGCGGGGTTTGATTCTCTTATTGAGACTACCCATATTAACGCGAGGGGAAGTAACGCGCGAGGAAGGGCGCGTTTTCTAATCTTTCCATTAGGAAACGGTGTTGGAATACGATTTCCAAGATCGCGTAAGCGTCGCCGTTTGTCTCGAGGATGGCGTGACCCATTTCGAGGATCTCGGCGCGGTCCTCACGTGTTTCTCGCGCAATGTCGAGAACCACTCCGAAGGCCAGAGTGTCCTGGTCCCGGCTAGCCGGAGGAGCGCTGTGGCGCATCAGAGGTGGGGGCCTGCTGGGGGGAGCGCGGTTCCCCGTTGGAACCTTTGGGGCTTCTGAGCGAGACACCGGCTGTCTCTGCTTCAGAGGAGGGAAGGCAGCTTGGCTGCTCATAAGGGGTTGGGGGGCGGTGGGCGCCGGCGCCTGGGGGGCACGATTTGTGCGTGTTTGGGGGGCAGCATTTTGCGAGGATTTTGAGCCCCAGGCGTTCCTGCTCGCTTTGGGGGCTTTTGAGCACCCCCGCCAGTTGGCGGGGTGGCCTTCCTGCCCGCAAAGTACGCAGGCCGCCTGAGTCTCGTTCTCCGCACTGCGGACTCTTTCACAGTCCGCTGTGCCGTGATCCCCCAAACACTTCACGCATCTGGGATGGGCATGACAGTTACGGGCCGAGTGCCCGTAACATTGGCAGCGGTGGCATTGACCGATAATGCCACGCTTGTGGGGGGGCTCGACTTTAAACGAGGTTAGCCCAGCGCACGACGAGATTTGGAAAATCCCCTTACCTTCCGGTGTGTTGTCTAAGACAACTAGCACCATTGGGTACGGGGTTTTCTTTTTCCCGTACATGCGGTGGACCTCGTTTACGGGGAGTGACTGAGAGACAAGGGTCTCTTTTACATATTCGACCGAAGTCGAGACGGGGATGCCCTTAATGACCGCCCTGAGTTTGCGGTCCTCAGGTAGGCCGAATGAGTGCCAAGGGATTTGGCGCTCGTTAAGGAGGCGGGTGAGGGAACGGAAGTCCTCCATGGACTTGACATTTATGTCTATATTACCGTCGCGGTTGGTGGACGCGCGCGTGTATTGCACCTTTTGTGCATTTAGCGAGCGGGAAAGCGGTTCCCACTGCTTAGGGTCGCGTAGGACCACCATCGGAGGTGGTCGGGGCTTCCTTCCGGTGGAAGATGGGGCGGGCTGGGAGGGAGTCTTCGCGACGGATGAGCCGTTCGCGGTTTTAAGTGCCTTAGGGGCAGGCTCTTTCTCGGAGCCCTTCGCCTTACGCTGGCGCTTTGCTCCGGTGACGACGGTGTAATCGTCGTCGTCGGAGCATTGCGGCTGCTCTGGCTCGGGGTCCTGTCCAGAGGGGGGCGTCTGCTGGGAGGCTGTCTCCGTCTCCATATCGTCGGACTCGAGGACAGTCTCTAAGGTTGCAGATGGGTATCGCGGTTCGAAGGGCTGAGCGGCGGTCTCAGCCGGGTCATCGGGATAATAGTAATCGGTCTCATCCACGGGGAGGCCGTCGTATCTATTTCCGGGGAGGGCGGTCGCGGTCGCGGTCGGAGAGGGGGAACCCGGGGCAGAAAATACCACGGGGGATCGGGGACGCGTCACGTCTGAAGACCCATCGGTGATGAGATCCTCGCGAGCGATGCCGCGGGCGATACGAGCACGGTACTTGCGCTTGTATGCGTTATAATCCTTCCTAAGAGAAGGATTGTTGATTACGAACTCTTTGAGGAGTTCGTAATCGGAGGGGATGGCAGCCATTACGAAGGCCGCATGGAGGGTTCGCGTTGGGGTAAAAACGTGGCCCTAATGAACCTAACGTCTCTGAGGGGTGAACTCAGAGCCCTAACGCCCTATCCTCTGTTGGGTGGCGCAGAGGGAACCCTACCGCCCTACTTACAAACTACAACGGAACCTGCCTACTAACCGCTGCCAACCTTGATAGTGCAAGCGGGACGAACCTAGGTCTTAACTACCTAACCGATACTCTGGCTTGACTAGGAGATCCCCCAAGGCCAAGTGCTCCAGAGCCCGTCCTGTAGTTGCCGTTACCCTGAAGGGGTAAAGGCTAGCGCCAGGGTCAGCACTACGTAAACTACGAGTGACCCGTATTGGCGTAGAACACCGCAACACGATCACTCGAAGCACGGCCTCGGCTAAAAGCGAGGACTACTCCACCAACACACAATGTGTGAAGGTGGGCAAAGAAGGTAGTTGATCGGCAGAAACACTTACGGTCAGTACTTGCCCTGAAAAGGACAGACCGATCCGCGTGTACGCCACGAAGCGCGTTCAAGAAAAGAAAACGCGCGTTCTAACGAACACGTGCGTTCTTAAAAAGAACACGTGTGGCGTCGAAGCGTAGACAGGAACCTCGCCGCCCACAGGGTCCAAGTGGTCGACGAGCTGCAGCTGGAACACAAGTCGGAATTAATGGGCTCGATCCCAGGATACGCCTGGCCGAGCAATCGCACTGAGCGTTGGAGCCTGCGATTTCCGCACAGAGCCGACGGGGACAATTACCACGTGGCGATTATATCACTTTGTGGGCAGAGTCTCCGACGACAGTGGGCCGAAACACAAAACACAAACGGACAGTAGTTCCAATAAATACAGCCTCACAGAGAGAGCGTGCCGCGACAACACGTCTGCTCAGTTCGACTGCACAAACCGGAATGTCTCTGTACTGGAGAGGCATCGCCTTTTTATAGGCTTTCCCCTCCACCATTACTCTTCTCGCCAACACGGCCTTTCCTGACGGGAGGCCGACCTCGGGCTCCATCTCTAACTGCGATGATCGGTATCCAAGATTGGGTTGGAAGAGTCTTCACCGCCGGATGGGGTCCTGGGCGGCGTGACAGATTCTTCCGTCAATCTCTGCGACCCGGATGTTCCCGGTTAGGGCTGCCCAGCGTCAGGCACCTCGACTACGGGAGGCTGGGTTACACACGAGGCGGACTCCTCGCTCTCGTCGTCTGCATCTGCACAGAACAAGAACCAAAGCACAAAAACTTGTTCACTCAATTCAAAACAAAGTGAGGGAACTTCATTAGTAGTTAAGTTGAACAGCAATACAGTAGGCTAGCTGATCTAGCCTATCCTAAAAAAGACGGATATAAAACAAACTGATATCTGTACCAATCACCCGGGGCAGTTCCCGTCGGGGGAGTGCCGCCTCACGACTCGTTAGAGATCTACGTGCACTTACGTGAGACATAACTTTGCGTGTGTGAATCGGTTCCACATAAAAGAATGTTTCAACCCAAACTTTCAATAATCCAAGGACAGTGCTTCCTACACAAGCACCACACACATATACCCCACGACTCGTCAGGGACCAACCCGTGGTATGACGCTGCGTGTACCAATGCTCCAGGACCACGTATCTGAGCGACTCCAAGACAGTGTCCGAGCACACAACACCAAGCATGTTCCATATACCAGAATCGCATGTCTGAGCGCACTCCAATACAGCATTCCGTAACATGAAACTTACTTTACACTGGAAGTACATCCGTTAGCCAAGATAGCTTACCCAAGTACACGGACTTCAAGATAGCGGCTATCCAGACCGCAAGATAAAACCTCCATCGACCATGTCTGCCACATTCGTAAACATATTACGCTCACAAAAATAATAGGACACAAAAATTTACTTCTCGAAAAACATTATCTTTAAAACAGACAGAGGCCCCGGCACAGGCGTGTCTCACAAAAAATATTTGAGCAGACTTCTTGGTAAGCCGAAATAATCAAATTCACTTACCACTAAAGAAAGCAGAACAGACATCAGGAGTCCATTATCCTTACCACAGCATCATATATTTCGCAGCTGCCTGTGTTGACTTCACATATGAACCTGCCAGGAGCTGCAGCTCATAGCGACCCTGAGGCAGGATCTTCATCACCCGGTAAGGCCCTCACATACAGGAATCCAGCTTCCCTGTCGCTCGAGCATGTTTTCTCACAAAAACTAAAGAATTAAGTTCAAAGCCACGAGGTGACTTGCGACATTTGTGAACATTCTCCTCTATTGGTAACGGAGGATCATAGATGGCTAGTACCGACTCACTCGTTAGACATTCTATGATGTACTTTCGGGCAGCCTGTTGTTCTATACCCAAGAAAAGTTAATACCCTTTTTAGTTAATGCGGCCACACACGCAGTCTTTTGGGCAAAGTCAGCCATGTAGCGTCTAAAATATAACTGGCTAAGCCCATAAACTGACGAACCTATTTTACATTTTGTGGTTCGGCTGAGTCAATCGAAGCTCTCACCTTCTCATCATCATCATCATCATCATCTCAGCCGCAAGAAGTCCACTGCTGGACATAGGCCTCCCCCAAGGATTTCCAATATGACCGGTTGGAAGCGGCCTGCATCCAGCGTCCTTCTGCGACCTTGGTTAGGTCGTCCGACCACCTTGTCGGTGGGTGTCCAACGCTGCGCTTGCCGGTACGTGGTCGCCATTCGAGCACCTTTCTGCCCCATCGGCCATCGGTTCTTCGAGCTATGTGCCCCGCCCACTGCCACTTCAAAGAGCTAATCCGCTGAGCTATGTCGGTGACCTTTGTTCTTCTACGGATCTCTTCGTTTCTGATTCGATCTCGCAGAGAAACACCGAGCATAGCCCTCTCCATAGCTCTTTGAGCGACCTTGAGCTTTCTTATGAGGCCCATAGTAAACGACCACGTTTCGGACCCGTAAGTCATCACTGGCAACACACATTGGTCGAATACTTTCGACTTGAGGCACTGAGGTATTTTGGACGAGAAGACACTTCGATGACACCGACACCTTCTTATGACACCTTCTCATGGCTCGGCCCAACCTGACCTTCACTTATTGTTCGTTCCAGATATTCTAAAACGAACACCAATCATCAAAATTGTGCAAATTCGGATCAAAACTTGAAATGAAAAAATGTTGGCTCGACCTACCCCCATAGTTTATGGAACGTATCGCGTCTACAATGCGATCGGTAACCGACGAACGTTCCGGCGTCAACCGCTGATGTTTCGAGTTACGTTCCGAATCACGAGGTGGCGATCTAGATCTACTATGCAAACGCGATGGATTACGGGTGGGCGATACAAGCCAATCCCGTGAGTGTCTCCTACTTCAATCGTGAGACATAGACATGTACCTATCTGGTGAACGCGACCTGCGTCTACTTGGCGACACCAACGTATGCTTAGACTGCGTTGGCGATAGGTGACATGCATGTGCACGTGACGGTGTTCGCTGGCGCCGCAGTGGCGACCTATCTCGACTCATATCTCGATTTTTTGAACGTACCACTCGTATATTAGAACGAATCGACGCAGACGACGACCTAACTTTTTCTTCTAACACCCTAAGAAGAGCCATTAGAGATTCCATTTCAGAAGACCGTTCACGGTGCCTACTACTATGTCGACCGCGACTATCACGGCGATCACGCTCATGATACGGGCTTCGACTATCACGGCGGCTCACACTGCGATCACGCCCGTGATCTGACATTCTAACTTTATAAAGATTCGAACAATAACTTATAATTCAGACAATATGAAAAAAAAAACACACCAATGTACGGAAGAAAATCACACAAATCACTGAAATACCACAGTACAAACTAACTGCCACAAATACAAATGGAGAAAAATGGAAATAACTCACCCTTGATGACTATGATGACTCGCAATCAACACACTCACACGTGTTAGAAAAGGAAAAATAAAAAAATCTAGGGTAGATGAGTTTAAACGGTTATTCAAATCATAAACCAACAAAAATCACATGTAAAACAAAATACGTGGGCAAAAGAGAACGAATCCCACTTCTGATCTTGGAAATAAGACCAGAAGTGATTTTTTTTAAAAAGATTTGATTACAACTGCCTTAAGAAATATTAACTCAAAAATAGAATTTTTACACAACCATTTAATTCACATCATTCGGCACAAAAATATCACAAACTAACTAATTAATCACAAAATGAACATAACAACACTACGATCTAACAATTACGACAAACACTAAAACAGTTAACCAAACCGGCAGAGTAACGACCTAGTCACACGAAAGATGAAGCGAGAATGTGTCTGTACTGTTTTTTTTTTTTTTTTTTTTTTTTTTTTTTTTTTTTTTTTTTTTGAAAGGACTATGTAGCTAGCTCCAAGTGAGCTTTCGCTACTTCACCGGGCGTTTGAGGTGAGGGCAGAGTGCCCTCAACCTGTATAGACAACATCACCAAAGGGCCCCCAGGAGGGACGGACCTCGGCTTTGGGCGTTGCCTGTGTGCGCAAGGCTTGGAGAGACAGCAAACTCTCATATTGCCTGATGGGCCGCGTATGCGTGCATGCAAGCCTGAAGGGCCAATCTGAGAAACAATGGCAAAAGCCTTTAGAGAGCAGCAACTCTCATCTTTTGCCGTATGGGCCGAAAGCTACGTTGCCAGAAGGGCCTATCCTGGGTGCAAGTCACCCGGGACCGCCGGGCGGTCACCAGTAATCGGAGCTAATCCTACTCTACGCACTCTATTCCGGTGGCGAGTGCGACGGGGTCGGATAGTGGGATTCCTCTGGCTATTCGGAGCCGAAGAGGGGTCGGGGCGGGCTTGTGCGATGTCAATAGGATCATCGGGATCGTCAAGTACGTTCCTAGGACGTCTACGACGTAAGGTCGTATCGTGTAAGTTGGGGGAGTAGTTAGCAGCTTGCACTACTAACGGGTTGGGGTGGCGTGCGGCTTTCTCAAAGTAACGCTTGGAGGCGTTTTTGAGATAGCCGCGAATGGATGGGAGGTCTAGGTCACGGTGTAAGTCTGTCATGCGCAAGTACCGTTGGTTACTCGTATTCGTGGCTCGGGTGACGAAGCGGTTCTGCAAGCGTTGCAGCCGATCGATGTGGGAGGGCGCGATATGGGAGAAGACTACGCCGGCGTAGGTCATGATAGGGCGGACGCAAAGCTTATAGAGTGTCAACTTATTTCTAAGTGACATCTTAGCATTGCCTATCATGGGGTGGAGACGGCCTAATACGAAGGCGGCGTGGTTGCGGACTTTGGTGATGTGGGGGCCGAAGGTCATCGCGCTATCGAGTACGACTCCAAGGTATTTAGCCTTGCCTGCCCACTGAATGGGCTTTCCGTACAACGATACTGATCCTAACGAGGGGAGTTCGGCTCCGGACATGGTGATTTTTCGACGTGACACAGCTTGGTTATCCTTTGAGAAAAACACAGCTGTGCTTTTCTCCGGATTAACTTCGATGCGCCACCTCTTGAACCACCCGCCGAGAGCGTCCACGGCGGACTGAAGACGATTCACGATGACCGTTTTAAGGTGATGGGACGTGTAGAGGGCCGTATCGTCGGCGAATAGTGCCACTTCTACATTTGGGGTCTTTGGGATATCGCTTGTGTACAGCGAATAAAGGAGGGGCGAGAGAACAGCGCCTTGCGGGACGCCGGCTCTAATGGGACGGGGCCTCGAGAGGCATCCCTCTACTCTGTACCGAAAAGACCGATTCGACAAAAAGTCTCGTATGATGTGCACGAGACTATCCGGCAGGCCCAAGTTGGACAACTTGGATATCAAGCCCGAATGCCAGACTTTGTCGAAGGCTTTCGCTACATCGAAGAAGAGTGCTCCCGTAGGACGTCCCCAATTTCTCAACTTGAGAATATGCTCCGTGAGGCGGTGCAGTTGGTGGTGACACGCGTGTTTGGCCCGGAATCCAAACTGTTCATCGGGGATAAGACTTTTGGACTCTACGTAGTCCTTGAGTCTTTTAAGGATGATCCGTTCGTAGATCTTGCCTATGCAGTTCAAAAGACTGATAGGCCGGTAGGAGGAGGGGTTCTTCAGGTCTTTGCCTGGTTTGGGGATTCCGATCACGATTGCTTCTTTCCAGGCGGCTGGAAAAGTGCAATTTGCAAGACAAGCATTGAAGATGCTTACGAGCAGGAGGAGGAGGGTCTGTGGGAGGCATTTGAGCACTCCGTTCGAGAGTCCGTCAGCGCCGGGCGCTTTTCGGGGTTTGAGATCGCGGATGATTGACTTCACTTCGTCAAGTGTCGTCGGGGCTAGGGGGGTATTTGGTGGGATCGTCTTAGAAGCCACGAAGCGTTCTACGTTCGATTCCACCTCGCAAAGGTGATCGGGGTCTACTGGCTCACGACTAGGGGAGCATTGGCTCTCCAGGCTGTCTGCTAGGCATTCAGCTTTTTCGTCATCATCGAAGGCGATGGAGCCGTCTGGACGCGTGAGGGGGAGAGTGGCCGCAACCGTGTCGGTCTTGAGGCTTCTGGCTAGTCGCCAGTATGCCTGATGGGAGGGCGTCATCTCGGCAAGGAGATCGCCCCAGCGTTCGTTCCTAATTTCCGCGATGCGTTCCTTGACTCGCCGTTGCAAGAAACGAAGGTGGGCACGGGCCTCTGCGGTGGGATAATTGTCATGTAAGCGTGAAGCGCGATTCTTCTCTGTCAACAGCTGCCGCATATCCTCGGGGAGTTCCATTCTGTGGGTGGGATCCACAGAAGGGACTTCCCGAGAGCATTCCTTGTAGGAAGCTTGCAGGTGGCTGGTGAGAGAGGAGATTGCGCTGTCAGTGTCGTCAGTCGTGGTGATTATGTCAGGGATTGCATCCAGGTGCGGTGTTGGCTGGTTGATAACTTTTCCAAGTTTCTTCCAGTCAGTCACCGTCCTTGTATGCACTATACGTCCGTTGTCTGTCGGTCCTAGTTGTAACACTACAGGTCGGTGGTCGGAGGAGATGTCAGGGTGGACCTCTACTGAACACACCTGAAGGGTGATGTTCTTAAGGAGGGCAATGTCAAGAACGCTGGGGTTTTGTCCCTCTTGAGTGGGGTAACGCGTGGGAGCTAACGTGGCCACAACGTCGAAATCTAGTTCGTCATGGAGACTCTCTAGGATAAGACCGTTGGGCGAGTTCGTGACAGAGTGCCAGCGGACTGACTTGCTGTTAAAATCTCCAGCTAAAATGGTAGAATTTGACAGCGAGAAGAGGGATTCGAGGTCGCTACGGAGCAACGTCTTTTTACAGGGGAGGTAAATCGAGGCAATGTTGATAGGCGCATGACCGGTCATGGCTATCCGGAGGAGGGAGCACTCGATATTTGTAAGGGCTGGGGGGTCTAGCTGGGTGCAGTGAAGTGACCTTTTGTAGTAGATTACTGTGCCACCCTTTTGGGTGCGTAATCTGTCTAATCGGATTGCAAATTACAACATCATCCGTAATCGGATGATGTTGTAATTTGCAATCCGAGGATTGCGGTGGTGGGGCTTCAAAAAGGTCTCTTGTGCAAGGAAAATGTCCACCTGATGTGTTGTAAGAAACTCCTGGATGAGGGGTTTCACATCGGTGAATTTTCCGTTCGCGTTGTAGTACGCGATAGTGAGGGAGCGGGGTTTGATTCTCTTATTGAGACTACCCATATTAACGCGAGGGGAAGTAACGCGCGAGGAAGGGCGCGTTTTCTAATCTTTCCATTAGGAAACGGTGTTGGAATACGATTTCCAAAATCGCGTAAGCGTCGCCGTTTGTCTCGAGAATGGCGTGACCCATTTCGAGGATCTCGGCGCGGTCCTTACGTGTTTCTCGCGCAATGTCGAGAACCACTCCGAAGGCCAGAGTGTCCTGGTCCCGGCTAGCCGGAGGAGCGCTGTGGCGCGTCAGAGGTGGGGGCCTGCTGGGGGGAGCGCGGTTCCCCGTTGGAACCTTTGGGGCTTCTGAGCGAGACACCGGCTGTCTCTGCTTCAGAGGGGGGAAGGCAGCTTGGCTGCTCATAAGGGGTTGGGGGGCGGTGGGCGCCGGCGCCTGGGGGGCACGATTTGTGCGTGTTTGGGGGGCAGCATTTTGCGAGGATTTTGAGCCCCAGGCGTTCCTGCTCGCCTTGGAGGCTTTTGAGCACCCCCGCCAGTTGGCGGGGTGGCCTACCTGCCCGCAAAGTACGCAGGCCGCCTGAGTCTCGTTCTCCGCACTGCGGACTCTTTCACAGTCCGCTGTGCCGTGATCCCCCAAACACTTCACGCATCTGGGATGGGCATGACAGTTACGGGCCGAGTGCCCGTAACATTGGCAGCGGTGGCATTGACCGATAATGCCACGCTTGTGGGGGGGCTCGACTTTAAACGAGGTTAGCCCAGCGCACGACGAGATTTGGAAAATCCCCTTACCTTCCGGTGTGTTGTCTAAGACAACTAGCACCATTGGGTACGGGGTTTTCTTTTTCCCGTACATGCGGTGGACCTCGTTTACGGGGAGTGACTGAGAGACAAGGGTCTCTTTTACATATTCGACCGAAGTCGAGACGGGGATGCCCTTAATGACCGCCCTGAGTTTGCGGTCCTCAGGTAGGCCGAATGAGTGCCAAGGGATTTGGCGCTCGTTAAGGAGGCGGGTGAGGGAACGGTAGTCCTCCATGGACTTGACATTTATGTCGATATTACCGTCGCGGTTGGTGGACGCGCGCGTGTATTGCACCTTTTGTGCATTTAGCGAGCGGGAAAGCGGTTCCCACTGCTTAGGGTCGCGTAGGACCACCATCGGAGGTGGTCGGGGCTTCCTTCCGGTGGAAGATGGGGCGGGCTGGGAGGGAGTCTTCGCGACGGATGAGCCGTTCGCGGTTTTAAGTGCCTTAGGGGCAGGCTCTTTCTCGGAGCCCTTCGCCTTACGCTGGCGCTTTGCTCCGGTGACGACGGTGTAATCGTCGTCGTCGGAGCATTGCGGCTGCTCTGGCTCGGGGTCCTGTCCAGAGGGGGGCGTCTGCTGGGAGGCTGTCTCCGTCTCCATATCTTCGGACTCGAGGACAGTCTCTAAGGTTGCAGATGGGTAACGGGGTTCGAAGGGCTGAGCGGCGGTCTCAGCCGGGTCATCGGGATAATAGTAATCGGTCTCATCCACGGGGAGGCCGTCGTATCTATTTCCGGGGAGGGCGGTCGCGGTCGCGGTCGGAGAGGGGGAACCCGGGGCAGAAAATACCACGGGGGAACGGGGACGCGTCACGTCTGTGGACCCATCGGTGATGAGATCCTCGCGAGAGATGCCGCGGGCGATACGAGCACGGTACTTGCGCTTGTATGCGTTATAATCCTTCCTAAGAGAAGGATTGTTGATTACGAACTCTTTGAGGAGTTCGTAATCGGAGGGGATGGCAGCCATTACGAAGGCCGCATGGAGGGTTCGCGTTGGGGTAAAAACGTGGCCCTAATGAACCTAACGTCTCTGAGGGGTGAACTCAGAGCCCTAACGCCCTATCCTCTGTTGGGTGGCGCAGAGGGAACCCTACCGCCCTACTTACAAACTACAACGGAACCTGCCTACTAACCGCTGCCAACCTTGATAGTGCAAGCGGGACGAACCTAGGTCTTAACTACCTAACCGATACTCTGGCTTGACTAGGAGATCCCCCAAGGCCAAGTGCTCCAGAGCCCGTCCTGTAGTTGCCGTTACCCTGAAGGGGTAAAGGCTAGCGCCAGGGTCAGCACTACGTAAACTACGAGTGACCCGTATTGGCGTAGAACACCGCAACACGATCACTCGAAGCACGGCCTCGGCTAAAAGCGAGGACTACTCCACCAACGCACAATGTGTGAAGGTGGGCAAAGAAGGTAGTTGATCGGCAGAAACACTTACGGTCAGTACTTGCCCTGAAAAGGACAGACCGATCCGCGTGTACGCCACGAAGCGCGTTCAAGAAAAGAACACGCGCGTTCTAACGAACACGTGCGTTCTTAAAAAGAACACGTGTGGCGTCGAAGCGTAGACAGGAACCTCGCCGCCCACAGGGTCCAAGTGGTCGACGAGCTGCAGCTGGAACACAAGTCGGAATTAATGGGCTCGATCCCAGGATACGCCTGGCCGAGCAATCGCACTGAGCGTTGGAGCCTGCGATTTCCGCACAGAGCCGACGGGGACAATTACCACGTGGCGATTATATCACTTTGTGGGCAGAGTCTCCGACGACAGTGGGCCGAAACACAAAACACAAACGGACAGTAGTTCCAATAAATACAGCCTCACAGAGAGAGCGTGCCGCGACAACACGTCTGCTCAGTTCGACTGCACAAACCGGAATGTCTCTGTACTGTTTTTTTTTTTTTTTTTTTTTTTTTTTTTTTTTTTTTGAAAGGACTATGTAGCTAGCTCCAAGTGAGCTTTCGCTACTTCACCGGGCGTTTGAGGTGAGGGCAGAGTGCCCTCAACCTGTATAGACAACATCACCAAAGGGCCCCCAGGAGGGACGGACCTCGGCTTTGGGCGTTGCCTGTGTGCGCAAGGCTTGGAGAGACAGCAAACTCTCATATTGCCTGATGGGCCGCGTATGCGTGCATGCAAGCCTGAAGGGCCAATCTGAGAAACAATGGCAAAAGCCTTTAGAGAGCAGCAACTCTCATCTTTTGCCGTATGGGCCGAAAGCTACGTTGCCAGAAGGGCCTATCCTGGGTGCAAGTCACCCGGGACCGCCGGGCGGTCACCAGTAATCGGAGCTAATCCTACTCTACGCACTCTATTCCGGTGGCGAGTGCGACGGGGTCGGATAGTGGGATTCCTCTGGCTATTCGGAGCCGAAGAGGGGTCGGGGCGGGCTTGTGCGATGTCAATAGGATCATCGGGATCGTCAAGTACGTTCCTAGGACGTCTACGACGTAAGGTCGTATCGTGTAAGTTGGGGGAGTAGTTAGCAGCTTGCACTACTAACGGGTTGGGGTGGCGTGCGGCTTTCTCAAAGTAACGCTTGGAGGCGTTTTTGAGATAGCCGCGAATGGATGGGAGGTCTAGGTCACGGTGTAAGTCTGTCATGCGCAAGTACCGGTGGTGACTCGTATTCGTGGCACGGGTGACGAAACGGTTCTGCAATCGTTGCAGCCGATCGATGTGGGAGGGCGCGATATGGGAGAAGACTACGCCGGCGTAGGTCATGATAGGGCGGACGCAAAGCTTATAGAGTGTCAACTTATTTCTAAGTGACATCTTAGCATTGCCTATCATGGGGTGGAGACGGCCTAATACGAAGGCGGCATGGTTGCGGACTTTGGTGATGTGGGGGCCGAAGGTCATCGCGCTATCGAGTACGACTCCAAGGTATTTAGCCTTGCCTGCCCACTGAATGGGCTTTCCGTACAACGATACTGATCCTAACGAGGGGAGTTCTGCTCCGGACATGGTGATTTTTCGACGTGTCACAGCTTGGTTATCCTTTGAGAAAAACACAGCTGTGCTTTTCTCCGGATTAACTTCGATGCGCCACCTCTTGAACCACCCGCCGAGAGCGTCCACGGCGGACTGAAGACGATTCACGATGACCGTTTTAAGGTGATGGGACGTGTAGAGGGCCGTATCGTCGGCGAATAGTGCCACTTCTACATCTGGGGTCTTTGGGATATCGCTTGTGTACAGCGAATAAAGGAGGGGCGAGAGAACAGCGCCTTGCGGGACGCCGGCTCTAATGGGACGGGGCCTCGAGAGGCATCCCTCTACTCTGTACCGAAAAGACCGATTCGACAAAAAGTCTCGTATGATGTGCACGAGACTATCCGGCAGGCCCAAGTTGGTCAACTTGGATATCAAGCCCGAATGCCAGACTTTGTCGAAGGCTTTCGCTACATCGAAGAAGAGTGCTCCCGTAGGACGTCCCCAATTTCTCAACTTGAGAATATGCTCCGTGAGGCGGTGCAGTTGGTGGTGACACGCGTGTTTGGCCCGGAATCCAAACTGTTCGTCGGGGATGAGACTTTTGGACTCTACGTAGTCCTTGAGTCTTTTGAGGATGATCCGTTCGTAGATCTTGCCTATACAGTTCAAAAGACTGATAGGCCGGTAGGAGGAGGGGTTCTTCAGGTCTTTGCCTGGTTTAGGGATCCCGATCACGATTGCTTCTTTCCAGGCGGCTGGAAAAGTGCAATTTGCAAGACAAGCATTGAAGATGCTTACGAGCAGGAGGAGGAGGGTCTGTGGGAGGCATTTGAGCACTCCGTTCGAGAGTCCGTCAGCGCCGGGCGCTTTCCGGGGTTTGAGATCGCGGATGATTGACTTCACTTCGTCAAGTGTCGTCGGGGCAAGGGGGGTATTCGGTGGGATCGTCTTAGAAGCCACGAAGCGTTCTACGTGCGATTCCACCTCGCGAAGGTGATCGGGGTCTACTGGCTCACGACTAGGGGAGCATTGGCTCTCCAGGCTGTCTGCTAGGCATTCAGCTTTTTCATCATCATCGAAGGCGATGGAGCCGTCTGGACGTGTGAGGGGGGGAGTGGCCGCAACCGTGTCGGTCTTGAGGCTTCTGGCTAGTCGCCAGTATGCCTGGTGGGAGGGCGTCATCTCGGCAAGGAGATCGCCCCAGCGTTCGTTCCTAATTTCCGCGATGCGTTCCTTGACTCGCCGTTGC
Source organism: Elegia similella (assembly GCA_947532085.1). Classification (NCBI taxonomy): domain Eukaryota; kingdom Metazoa; phylum Arthropoda; class Insecta; order Lepidoptera; family Pyralidae; genus Elegia; species Elegia similella. The sequence goes on from OX383929.1 coordinate 16,033,565, forward strand.
AAGAAACGAAGGTGGGCACGGGCCTCTTCGGTGGGATAGTTGTCATGTAAGCGTGAAGCGCGATTCTTCTCTGTCAACAGCCGCCGCATATCCTCGGGGAGCTCCATTCTGTGGGTGGGATCCACAGAAGGGACTTCCCGAGAGCATTCCTTGTAGGAAGCTTGCAGGCGGCTGGTGAGAGAGGAGATCGCGCTGTCAGTGTCGTCAGTCGTGGTGATTATGTCAGGGATTGCATCCAAGTGCGGTGTTGGCTGGTTGATAACTTTTCCAAGTTTCTTCCAGTCAGTCACCGTCCTTGTATGCACTATACGTCCGTTGTCTGTCGGTCCTAGTTGTAACACTACAGGTCGGTGGTCGGAGGAGATGTCAGGGTGGACCTCTACTGAACACACCTGAAGGGTGATGTTCTTAAGGAGGGCAATGTCAAGAACGCTGGGGTTTTGTCCCTCTTGAGTGGGGTAACGCGTGGGAGCTAACGTGGCCACAACGTCGAAATCTAGTTCGTCATGGAGACTCTCTAGGATTAGTCCGTTGGGCGAGTTCGTGACAGAGTGCCAGCGAACTGACTTGCTGTTAAAATCTCCAGCCAAAATGGTAGAGTTTGACAGCGAGAAGAGGGATTCGAGGTCGCTACGGAGCAACGTCTTTTTGCAGGGGAGGTAAATCGAGGCGATGTTGATAGGCGCATGACCGGTCATGGCTATCCGGAGGAGGGAGCACTCGATATTTGTAAGAGCTGGGGGGTCCAGCTGGGTGCAGTGAAGTGACCTTTTGTAGTAGATTACTGTTCCGCCCTTTTGGGTGCGTAATCTGTCATTACGGATGATGTTGTAATTCGCAATCCGAGGATTGCGATGGTGGGGCTTCAAAAAGGTCTCTTGTGCAAGGAAAATGTCCACTTGATGTGTTGTAAGAAACTCCTGGATGAGGGGTTTCACATCGGTGAATTTTCCGTTCGCGTTGTAGTACGCGATAGTGAGGGAGCGGGGTTTGATTCTCTTATTGAGACTACCCATATTAACGCGAGGGGAAGTAACGCGCGAGGAAGGGCGCGTTTTCTAATCTTTCCATTAGGAAACGGTGTTGGAATACGATTTCCAAGATCGCGTAAGCGTCGCCGTTTGTCTCGAGAATGGCGTGACCCATTTCGAGGATTTCGGCGCGGTCCTCACGTGTTTCTCGCGCAATGTCGAGAACCACTCCGAAGGCCAGAGTGTCCTGGTCCCGGCTAGCCGGAGGAGCGCTGTGGCGCATCAGAGGTGGGGGCCTGCTGGGGGGAGCGCGGTTCCCCGTTGGAACCTTTGGGGCTTCTGAGCGAGACACCGGCTGTCTCTGCTTCAGAGGAGGGAAGGCAGCTTGGCTGCTCATAAGGGGTTGGGGGGCGGTGGGCGCCGGCGCCTGGGGGGCACGATTTGTGCGTGTTTGGGGGGCAGCATTTTGCGAGGATTTTGAGCCCCAGGCGTTCCTGCTCGCTTTGGGGGCTTTTGAGCACCCCCGCCAGTTGGCGGGGTGGCCTTCCTGCCCGCAAAGTACGCAGGCCGCCTGAGTCTCGTTCTCCGCACTGCGGACTCTTTCACAGTCCGCTGTGCCGTGATCCCCCAAACACTTCACGCATCTGGGATGGGCATGACAGTTACGGGCCGAGTGCCCGTAACATTGGCAGCGGTGGCATTGACCGATAATGCCACGCTTGTGGGGGGGCTCGACTTTAAACGAGGTTAGCCCAGCGCACGACGAGATTTGGAAAATCCCCTTACCTTCCGGTGTGTTGTCTAAGACAACTAGCACCATTGGGTACGGGGTTTTCTTTTTCCCGTACATGCGGTGGACCTCGTTTACGGGGAGTGACTGAGAGACAAGGGTCTCTTTTACATATTCGACCGAAGTCGAGACGGGGATGCCCTTAATGACCGCCCTGAGTTTGCGGTCCTCAGGTAGGCCGAATGAGTGCCAAGGGAACCTCTGTACTGGAGAGGCATCGCCTTTTTATAGGCTTTCCCCTCCACCATTACTCTTCTCGCCAACAGTACATATTGAGATCTACGTCTCGGATAGAGGACTGTATATTTTGAGTCAGTCGCCGGCCGATCGCCGTCCGGCTATTGTCCTCTGCAGATCGCATTTCTCGACCAATGGTCGTAAAATTTTGTGAGCAGGTTCCATTATCACATAGAATTTTTTGACAATAAGAGCAACAAAACTTCGAGTGCCACGATAATATTTGCACGGCAGATGTCGGCGTGTACAGTAAACGGCAAATATACTGCGTCAGCTGCCGGTAACAACGGTAATCGCAGATAAAGCGCGGATTAGACTTGCGTACTCGTAAGTATCAATAATTGCCATACGAGGCAATGTTTCATTTATTTTTTAAGCACTCATTCAGTATGGTATTATGAGTGCACCATTCAACATTCTTTCGCTGTTGGATGGTGCCAATTATATAACTAGTTTCACTTCCTCCTAATACCATCTGAATATATTGACACCAATGGGATATAGATCGGTACAAATGAAAAGTGGGTGATCAACTCTCGTAAATGTGGAACCCTTGAAAACAGTAAATTTTCTGGAATAGGTATAAGTTACCCTATGTCCATCTTGAGTTTCAAACTGTCTCTATAACAAATTTAAGATTATCGGTTCAGTGGTTGAAGACATTACTTTCACACATTCTGTTCCAACCAACAAAAAAAAACTTAATATAAACTCTTTTCATAAAAAATATGTATAAAATTCAGGGAAATTAATTAAAAACCACATACATTTACTGCAATATCCGTACTAATTTACAACGCCTTACCTGAGGAAATCCGGAAAGCTCGAACACGTCTACTCTTTTAGAGTGCCTTATGCGCTCATTGTCTTCTCGAATTATCAGATGGAATATAAATTAATATATTTGTAATATATGTACTTACTATGTTTATATATTAATATATCTTTTATTAATAAAGTCATACTTCAAATTTCATTTTATTTGCACCGAAAATACATTTTTTTTTCTCTGCTCCACCTGTGGGTTTCACATGGGATTTACATAAGTACCAGTCAAGTATTTATGTAAAACCTCTGGTTTTAAGTCCGCCTTTTGTGATCAAGTAAAAAGCTTTAGAAATTAATGCGTCTTGTTAAAAAAGAGGTGAGCGTAAGAATTGATGATTGTCGAGTTATTTGCTAAAAACGGAATCGAGAAGTTATGAATGTGATTTTTTTTTCAGTAGAACCAAAGTTTACCTTATCAACATTTATTGGTAGATAATTTGTAAAATATATAAGTAACTTTTTTATTACTTCAATTGTGTTGTTCGAAATTATTCTCAAGGGACTGAGAGAGCTTCATTCCCCATACAATACAAGAAATAATTTATTGTAAATAAACATATTAAAATTCTTACAATTTACTTACTTACTAGAAATAAAAGTTTATTTAATCCAATAAAAGATAAAGAAAGTACTCTTAACTAAAATAAAATAAAAAAATATCATCTTAATTAATAAAACAAAGTTGGAATTTGTTTTTGTAACATATAACATTTATTTTTATAACATACTAGCTTTCACCCGCGGCTCCGCCCGCATCAATGTCGATCCCTCGGGAATAGTACTTTTTCCCGAGATAAAAGGTAGCTTATGTCCATCTCCGTACTCCAGAGAACTTGTATGCAAAATTTCATGATGATCGGTTCAGTAGTTACGGCGTGAAAGCGTAACAAACAAACAAACAAACAAATAAACAAACAAACAAACAAACAAACAAACTCACTTTCGCATTTATAATATTAGTAAGGATTATATATACGGACAAATCACACAGATTGAGCTAGCCCCAAAGTAAGTTCGATACTTGTGTTATGGGATACTAACTCAACGATACAATATTTTATAACAAATACATATATAGATAAACATTCAAGACCCAGGCCAATCTGAAAAAGATCATTTTCCATCTTGACCTGGCCGGGGATCAAACCCGGTCACTCCGTGTCGCAGGCTGGCGTGTTGACCGCTGCGCCACGGAGCTAGTCTTATAATAATATAAAAAATAATATGGCCAAGAAGTTTGCCGGGACATCCAGTTCTAAATAAAGACTGATTCTAAGTGACGAAATATCGTAATTCCAACCATAGTCGTGGAGTTACAACTAATCCTAAGATAAGTTATATTATGATGTCATCTTCTCAAGCGAAATGGGGTTGATATAATAATTTAGCAAACTTAGAAATTATGTCGTTTCTTAGTCACCACATTAAGCAACGTCGCGATTAGCGAATCGAGCCACGTGCGAACAGTTAGTTACGAGTGTCGACTTTGGCACGATCCAACTTGCGACTTCGACAGTTTGAGATCTAACAAGAAAATTGTATTACAGTCAACATTGCTCTCTCCCCGCACAAAGTAAGCCAACTGTTATCAAAAACTCGACATTAAGGATAACTTTAAGCGTTACTTTTTACAGCAAAACTTTCCGAATCTCGCCAGGTAAAAGTACGATACGAGTACAACATCATTGATTTTGTTTTCGTGCAGAATTACTAGTTATTCTCGTAAATGTGACCTAAGGGTTTAAGACCTTCGGGTCACATTCGTGGTTCGTATTTACTGCTCTAATTTGATTTATAACCTAAAAGTGCTTATCAGAACCTTTTCGCAGGTAAATTCATAGCAGTACCAATCGGCCAGGTACTCTAGAGAATAGCTTTCGAAAGGGTTTGATTTCATGCTAGTTGCTAGTTAATATTCTAGTAATATTAATATTTAGAGATCATGGAATTAGAAACAGAAGCGAAAACGTAATCCGATAAGATTGTTAAGAAATAAAAATGGTTTTATTCGATGGAGAAAACAATGTTGTCGAGGTCGTTTCGAGGACAAACGGTAGGCAGGGTAGTTATTACTCGTAGGAGGGGCAGCGTTGGTATTATCTCTCGCGCTTGACCGAGCTTCGATCACTGCCTCGACGACTTCCAAAGCCTTGTTAAGGCCTAATGACATGGGAACAAGCGAAATCTCTTCTTATTTATATATTTCTACCTGGCGATAGCCCTTCAAAGCCGGAGCTATGAGTGTGTAAGATAGCAGGTGTCATATTCACATAACAGACCTTTACAGGCTTAAACTCATCACTAAATGAACTCTGAAAGTATAACTACATATTTGTGATTTTAATACATGATTGAACGTTGTTATAAAAAAAATGGGAAAATAAGTATTTTGGGATATTAGGTAGGTATGGTGTAAAACATAAAAATCCCAGCTTTGTCTTACATATAATGAGACGTATCTTTTACTTTTTACACCACTGCCAAAAAAGGTATTGTTTTTGGAGTTTATGTATGTGTGTAAACATGTACCTGGAGTGGAGACTAAAAAGACCCGATGATGATGATGAAACATGTATCTGTGTATGTGGGTTTGTGAGTTCTTTATTTCACCATAACTTCCAAATGCCTCAACGGATGGCCGTATGGGGTCTACTTTAGAAACCCTAAACCTCCCGAGTGCCATAGGCTATAGCAAATACATTTTGTTAAATGTTTGTTAATGCACGTTTCTAATAAAACTTCTCATAAGTGTGCTAGATGAAAGTTTGTTGACGTAGGAAGACCCAAAAGACATTTCATAACTCCGAAGTGAAGGGCATATGAGGGTCTACGCTTCACCTTTTCCAAACGTTCAGAAATTATCTGTTCGCAAGTGTGAATGATCGCTAGATACGAGTATTCCTCGCTTTTCTTTCAAATATTTTCGTTTTGTATGGGTATGTTTATGTATATTATGTATGGGTATGTTTATGTATGTTTTGTATATTCAAATATTTTCTTTTTGTATTTCATATACTAATAACTTCCTAGAGTATACTCTAACGTCACGTCACGAGAACAATGAATTTTTTTTCGTGGTAATATTAAAATTCACAACTAAATTAATTCGTTTACGAGTAGAGGTACTTTTTGCGACGATGCATTGGATTTGATCCACTTTCCACAATTATTCCAGTATTCTATTATTACTTGTTAGAATTTTATTTCTCATCTGACCCTTTTTTGATTGCATTGGTCAGTCCAGGGCCCGTTATTGTACTTCTACTATACGAATGCTGTAATATTCATGCCGTGGTATGATTTTGCAATATTTGACGGCCGGCAGCCTGCCTAGCCTGACGCCGGGTCTAGGTCATAATATCGTCAGTCACTACATCGCCGGTCGTTGCATCGCGCCCGTTACATCGACGGTTTAACGTAGCGAAGGTACACAATATCGCTGGTACGCTGCATCGACAGCCCGCCATATCGATGGTAAACTGCATCGAAGGCGCATAGTATCGATGGTACACAGCATCGATGGCGCACTAAATCGATTGTAGCCTGTATCGAAGGTGCATAGTATCGAGACTGCACTATATCGAAAGTAAACTGCATCGAAGTGCTCCATATCGATGGTAGACAGTATCGACGGCACACCATATCGATAGTAAACTGCATCGACAGTGCACCATATCGATGGTAGACAGTATCGACGGCGCACGATATCGGTAGTAAGCTGCACTGCATCGATTATTATGCACCAAAATCATGCACTACTCCCCGGTAATTTTAGAGGGTCTAGGTCATAATATCGTCAGTCACTACATCGCCGGTCGCTGCATCGCGCCCGTTCCATCGACGGTTTAATGTAGTGAAGGTACACAATATCGCTGGTACGCTGCATCGACAGCCCGCCATATCGATGGTAAACTGCATCGAAGGCGCATAGTATCGATGGTACACAGCATCGATGGCGCACTAAATCGATTGTAGCCTGTATCGAAGGTGCATAGTATCGATGGTAAACTGCATCGATAGGGTCCCACATCGATGGTAGACAGTATCGAGGGTGCACTATATTGAAAGTAAACTGCATCGAAGTGCTCCATATCGATGGTAGACAGTATCGACGGCACACCATATCGATAGTAAACTGCATCGACAGTGCACCATATCGATGGTAGACAGTATCGACGGCGCGCCATATCGGTAGTAAGCTGCACTGCATCGATTATTATGCACCAAAATCTTATGTTAGAACCAGACCTTATGTTAGAACGAGAGCGGTAGTGAGTCAGTGGCGGTGGACGTATTTAGGAGAATAATTCTAGGTAAAAAATGATTTTCTTTTCTGATGTAGTGTAGTACGGTACTTGAAATTTGAGTTTTTGATAGTTTTCAACCGACTTAAAAAAAGGTAGTATTTATTTTATATTCAGTGGTTTTTTTTAATGTTTATTTATCTACCTCAGAACTCCGTCATTTCTGAACCGATTTTTAATATTCTTTTTATTGTTTAGATGGGTATGCTTTAAAGTTAGTTCCAGTCAAATCTCATCACAATCGGTGTTTGATTAGAGTCGATTTTTGTTACCTATATGAAAAATTTTCTTTTTACACTACTTCCAAAAAAGTGGATGCCTTTTTTGTTAAATCTATGGGTTCAGATCTCGATAATGACGTCAGTTTTGGAATCCAAGATGGCGGATTCGACATTTCATGTAAAATTTACATGGGTGTCGCTTTCTAGATTTTTTGGGATGAAGATCTCAAAAATGATGTCAGTTTTGGAATTCAAGATGGCGGCCTCGAGTTTTCATGAAAAATCGACATGGGTGTCATTTTCTAGGTTTTTGGGGGGTAGGTCTCGAAAATGACTTTTGTTTTGGAATTCAAAATGGCGGACGCAAGTTTTCATGAAAAATCGATATGGGTGTAATTTTTTAGGTTTTTAGGTGAAGATTTAGAAAATGACGTCAATTTTGAAATTCAAGATCGCGGACGTGACTTTAAAAGAAAATCGATATAATGTCTGTTTCTATTGGATAAAGATCTCGAAAATGACGTCGGTTATGGAATCTAAGATCCTAGAAAACGACACCCATGTCGATTTTTCATGAAAACTCGAGGCCACCATCTTGAATTCCAAAACTGACGTCATTTTTAAGATCTTCATCCCAAAAAACCTAGAAAGCGACACCCATGTAAATTTTACATGAAATGTCGAATCCGCCATCTTGGATTCCAAAACTGACGTCATTTTCGAGATCTACACCCCAAGAAACCTAGAAAACGATACCCATATCATTTTCATAAAAAAATTAGCGGACGCTGCCATCTTAGAATTCGAAAATGACGTTATTTTCGAGATCTTTACCACAAAAAACCTGGAAAACGACACCCATGTCAATTTTTATGACAACTCGCGTCCGCCATCTTGGAATTCGAAACTGACGTCATTTTTGAGATCCTGACCCCAAAAATGTGGGAAACCACACCTATGTCGATTTTTCATGACAAGTCGCGTCCGCCATCATGAAGTAAAAAATTGGCGTCATTTTGAGATCCTTACCCCAAAAAATCTGGGATACGACACCCATGTCGATGTTTTACGACAAGTCGCGTCTGACATCCTGAATTCCAAAACTTCCGTAATTTTCGAGATCTGCACCCTAAAAAACCTAGAAAACAAAACCCAAACTTGGGCTGCTTCTAAGGTTGCATAATATTCGATGCAGTTTACTATAGCTATTGTACACCATAATTATGTGTACATAGTTATGTGTTTAAAGCGCGAAAGTTTAAAAAACAATATTGTGCACCGTCGATACTGTCTACCATCGATATGGATCACTTTCGATGCAGTTTACTATCGATACAGTGAGCCTTCGATAATGTCTACCATCGATATAGGACACTATCGATGCATTTACTATCGATACAGTGCACCGTCGATATTGTTACAATCGATATGGGACACTGTCGATGCAGTTTACCATCGATACTATGCACCTTCGATACAGGCTACAATCGATTTAGTGCGCCATCGATGCTGTGTACCATCGATACTATGCGCCGTCGATGCAGTTTACCATCGATATGGCGGGCTGTCGATGCAGCGTACCAGCGATATTGTGTACCTTCGCTACATTAAACCGTCGATGGAACGGGCGCGATGCAGCGACCGGCGATGTAGTGACTGACGATATTATGACCTAGACCCAATTTTAGAAGGGTCTAGGGCACAACATCGCAAGTCATTACATCGCCGGTCGCTGCATCGCGTCCGTTCCATCAAACGGCACGGATGCGCGAAACACAGCGCGGCAGCTTTGCGCCAAAGTAGAAAGAGACAGCATGCTGTGCCAGACCTTATGTTAGAACGAGAGGGGTAGTGAGTCAGTGGCGGTGGACGTATTTAGGAGAAAAATTCTAGGTAAAAAATGATTTTCTTTTCTGATGTAGTGTAGACGGTACTTGAAATTTGAGTTTTGATAGTTTTCAACCGACTTAAAAAAAGGTGGTATTTATTTTATATTCAGTGGTTTTATTTTAATGTTTTATTATCTACCTCAGAACTCCGTCATTTCTGAACCGATTTTTAATATTCTTTTTTTGTTTAAATGGGTATGCTTTAAAGTTAGTTCCAGTCAAATCTCATCACAATCAGTGTTTGATTAGAGCCGATTTTTGTTACCTATATGAAAAATTATATTTTTACACTACTTCCAAAAAAGTGGATGCCTTTTTTGTTGAATCTATGGGTTCAGATCTCGAAAATGACATCAGTTTTGGAATCCAAGGTGGCGGATTCAACATTTCATGTAAAATTTACATGGGTGTCGCTTTCTGGGTTTTTAGGGATGAAGATCTCAAAAATGATGTCAGTTTTAGAATTCAAGATGGCGACATCGAGTTTTCATGAAAAATCGACATGGGTGTAATTTTCTAGGTTTTTTGGGGGGTAGGTCTCGAATATGACTTTAGTTTTGGGATTCAAGATGGCGGACGCAAGTTTTCATGAAAAGTCGATATGGGTGTAATTTTTAGGTTTTTTGGGTAAAGATTTAGAAAATGACGTCAATTTTGAAATTCAAGATGGCGGACGTGACTTTAAAAGAAAATCGATATAATGTCTGTTTTTATTGGATAAAGATCTCGAAAATGACGTCAGTTCTGGAATCCAAGATCCTAGAAAACGACACCCATTTCGATTTTTCATGGAAACTCGCGTCTGCCATCTTGGATTCTAAAACTGACGTCATTTTCGAGATCTACACCCCAAGAAACCTAGAAAACGATACCCATATCATATTCATGAAAACTCGCGGACGCCGCCATCTTGGAATTCGAAACTGACGTCATTTTTGAGATAGTCACCCCAAAAATGTAGAAAACGACACCCATGTCGATTTTTCACAACAAGTCGCGTCCGCCATCTTGGAATTTGAAACTGACGTTATTTTCGAGATCTACACCACAAAAAACCTGGAAAACGACACCCATGTAAATTTTTATGAGAACTCGCGTCCGCCGTCTTGGAATTCGAAACTGACGTAATTTTTGAGATCCTCACCCCAAAAAATGTGGGAAACGACACCCATGTCGATTTTTCATGACAAGTCGCGTCCGCCATCATAAAGTAAAAAATTGGTGTCATTTTGAGATCCTTACCCCAAAAAATCTGGGATACGACACCCATGTCGATTTTTCACGACAAGTCGCGTCTGACATCCTGAATTCCAAAACTTACGTCATTTTCGAGATCTACACCCTAAAAAACCTAGAAAACAAAACCCAAACTTGGGCTGCTTCTAAGGTTGCATAATATTCGATGCAGTTTACTATAGCTATTGTGCACCGTCGATACTGTCTACCATCGATATGGATCACTTTCGATGCAGTTTACTATCGATACAGTGCGCCTTCGATAATGTCTACCATCGATATAGGACACTATCGATGCATTTACTATCGATACAGTGCACCGTCGATATTGTTACAGTAGATATGGGACACTGTCGATGCAGTTTACCATCGATACCTTGCACCTTCGATACAAGCTACAATCGATTTAGTGCGCCATCGATGCTATATACCATCGATACTATGCGCCTTCGATGCAGTTTACCATCGATATGGCGGGCTGTCGATGCAGCGTACCAGCGATATTGTGTACCTTCGCTACATTAAACCGTCGATGGAACGGGCGCGATGCAGCGACCGGCGATGTAGTGACTGACGATATTATGACCTAGACCCCCTGACGCCATCCCTGCTTGAGGATCTCTAGAACAGCAGACGAATACTAATGAAGTATATTCCTGCACTGAGAATCGAATTCAGAGCCTTTCACGTAACAGTCTGAAATGTTGACCACTGCACCAATGACGGTGTCAGTGGATAAACATGACATAACGGAAGACTTATATGGGTTGATCACAAATGAGATTTAATATTTTTCCAAATCAACCAAACTACCGGATGACCCTTGGCGAATTTCGGTGGTAGACATGAGATGGGGAGGTGCGCAGGGAAGACAATGTCGTACATATTTTAAGCGGGCACGCCCCGTTCGCACAAAGGCGTAATTTATAGGGCCGCGTGGAGACGGGTGCCTGAGTTATGTCCCGACGATAGCGACGAGCTTTTAACTGCCTAATGGAGCGATTTACTCCGACCACCTTGCGCCTACTCCACTGTTTACAGTGAAGCATGCCCGTAACACGCCGACTCGTGTAGATAACGACGGCGAATTAATTTCGAAGCTTGGTTACGTCCAGATTTAAACAATTTCCTTATAATATAGGTTCATATATCCAGTAAAGTTTGTATGTGGATGGTGTGCGACAGCGTGGCGGGGCGGCGCTCGGGTGTCGACTGGAGCAGAGCGGAAAGTTTTTCAATAAAACATGGTCTTCAGAGACAACATTTCAATGGAGCAAGCGATGTTTACGGCCGGCGCGCCGCCGCTCCAACACACTACAGAACAATCCAATCTGAAGGTATTGATCAAATTGAACGGATGCTGTTACTGTCGCACTAACCGAATAAACAGCTCATACGCTTCCCTTTTCCTTTAATTGATTAGATTTATTCAGTCGTAAAATACTCAAACGGTTCTAAAATAGTGAAAAGCAGAGAGATTTGTTAATTACGAGTATACTAGAGAATCATCTTATTAACGAATCTAGCTTTACATAGGATGTTTGCGCTAGTTTTAACGTGCAAAGAACAAAAGTTGTGTACATACTTGATTTCCGTGCATATTCATAAGTCTTGGTGATTGTGTGCGCTGGAATATGAAAGAATTGTATTCATCCGAATGTAGTTGATACAATAGGTACCGTCAAAATAGGATTGTGCACTGACCTAGATGTTTGTAATACTTTCTGCTGACGTTTTCTTATATCACTGCATGTAGATATTTATTTTTTTACATTGTATGGAGAAGAGGTTTCTTTAGATCATATGTTTTCGTTTTGTTCTGCGAGCATGTGGGTGAATGCGCGAGCGGTTTTTGTTGGTGCAGGCTTTGTTAGGCGTTTTGAATCGCAGGTCAAGTGCAATCCTCGGAGATTGCCCCGAGCCACGCCGGGAATAAAGAAGCCATTTGGAGAGCGCAACACAGCATGTATTGCAGCGCTGCTGGTATGCGTTTACTTTTAAGTGTTCGCTACAAAATGTGGAAACTAGTTCAAGGCACAACTCTTTTGTCCGTGTTTAAACCTTATGCAGCTACATTTATTGTTTCAGACGCTGATTCTACTGGAAAATAAATTAGCTGCTTGTACGACCACAATACAATGTTATGTTTTCTTTGTATCAAGTTTGAGGGGACATTTGCAAAACAAAGGTTCCATATAGATCGATGGCACTTTCCTTATTTCAGTATTAACCGTTTTAGTCTCCATATGTGATGAAGTAAGCGAACGAAAATATGGAATTACAAAAGCAAAGAATGTCTTTATTCTTAAAAAAAAAGACTTAAGTACTGAACTTTCGTAACGTATGGTCACAGTATTAGCTACGTGCTTGATCAGCTCGGTAATAAATGAGCAGCGCTCAGTAATAGATTGTAATAATTGGTGCCGAACAATCGTCATTAGAAGAAACAATTAGGTCGATAGTGGATTACTGGGGTGATTGTGCCGCGGAACGAGATATTTGTGTCACATCGAGCGATCGATCCGCCCACTCCCAGCCAATTACTGCCGATACACGACCGAATATTGTTCTCGATACATCCGACCTTGCCGACTCGACACTGGGAGGCGACGAAAACAAACGGTCTGAAAAACGGTATCGTAGTATAATAAAGTATCAGTACCTGAGCGACTGGACCATTTTTGCGACAAGAAATGGGACCTATATCGATTTTCTGTTATTTCGTGCGAGTATTTTTGGACCTCTATATTTTGTTGTTATGTATAAAACAAAGTCGGGTTTGTTCGAACACATCTTAAAAGCGGGTGAACCGATTTTTATATCATTGATTTGTTGGTTTTGTTATTTGTTACGAAAAACGAAGCTATAAAAATATTAGAAATGCTTATTTACGACAAAAAAAAATAGTGATATAAAGTTTATCGCGACAGCTAGATCTAGAATAAGTAAATATTATTGAGATTGTTACTGTTCTGTACAGGTCATGAAATAGGTACAAGAAGCATTGTTATTTTGGCCAGTGTAGATATTTGTCCTACCTTATCTTGGGTAGGACATGAGTGTGCTACCACAAGTATTATAGCTCAGTCGAGGAGACGTGGGGGGGTAGGATGGTCTTTGCCACGAACACCTACTGCACTGGAATTGCAACTGCGAACGTTTTCATTGGGACATACTGACAACTACGAGGCTGTGAGCAAATAATTATTTTGCTAATAATAATATTAAACTATGAACACGCTGTACTTATCGTACAGCGTGTTCATACTTCACAAAGAGACTTCGACCGAATATTGACGCGTAGACCATTAGTTTATTTGAGTCATAGATTTAAAAAAAAATTCGTCTATTTGAGTATTCTAATTACCAAATTCCCTATAAAAATAGTAATAATATTATCACCCCAGAGAAATAATACTACGTTAATATATTAATAAAAAGTCTAAATCTCTTTCGCTTTTATGTATTTTGACCTAATTGTCTGATTAGGAATCATATTTTGTCGGTATTTTGCTTAAAACTGGTTCTGTTTTTCAAACCACTCATTACACCCCAAAGGTACAGCTACAAATTAATTTATTAACGAAATCACCAGAACTTCGGTCGTTTTTCGTTTTCAAAGGAACTTGTTTGCGAAATCAGAACGGAGAGGGAGATTAATTTAATAATGAGGAAGGATGGACAGAAAAATACGGAGAATAAAATAGCAAGCAGTCAGCACTTTTTTGACCACTGAGCGAAATAAATGAAATTACTGACCCCTTTTCAATTTAGTTACCAATGCAAAATACTTAAGGCACTTTTTCATTCTAAAGCTTTTCTATTACTATACCACAAAAAAAATGAACTTTAATTTAAAATAAGTTTTTTCATAACTTCAGAACTGCAGAACAGCTCAATGTATTACAATAACGAAATTCATCAAATAACTCCATATATTGAATTACAATAACGAACCATCGCGTAACTAATCTATACATAAACAGTAATAATATTTTGTCTGTACATTTAGAATTTTTGACTGAAATGGATAGAGGGACACTTAAAAAGAATAATAGAAAGCAAAAAAAATTTTTTCGAATTTTTGTCTGTCTGTATGTATGTATGATCACAATTATCTCCAAAAATACTGAACCGATTTACTTCAAACTTTCACCAATTGCTTTGTTTTAACTCAGCAAAACATTTAAAGTTTGTTTCATCAAAATCGGTTCATTAAAAAAAAAGTTATCGTCATTTGAATGAACTAAGGCATGAGTTTGCCTGCAAACATATATAGCAAAAATAAAATAAAATAATAAGTGACATAAGAAAATTAAAATCCTAAGTTAATTTATCATCATTATACGACAGCATTATACCTATCCATACTAATCCATACTAAAAAAAAGGAGAAGCTGACTGACTGACTGTCATATCAACGCGGGCCCTATACTATAGGGGTTAGGAACTTGAAATTTTGCACAGAGGTTCCTTTTATAACGTAGGGGAGTAGTAAGAAAGGATTTTTGGAAATTCATCTATTAAGGGGGTAAAACGGGTTGCAAAGTTAGTATGAAACTTTGTCGTTTTTGAAGTTATTCGAATGAAATTCAGCATAAAGGTTCTTTACTGAAAGGTATGAAACACGAGTAAAATATTTTACTTAAAAATCATCCTTTAAGGGGGTAAAATAGGAGAGCAAAGTAAGCATGAAACTTTGCCATTTTTGAAGTTAGTCGAATGAAATTCAGCATGAAGGTTCTTTACTGAAAGGCATGAAACACGAGTAAAATAGTTTTTCTTAAAAATCATCCCTTATGGGGTTATAACGGGGATGCAAAGTTAGTATGAAACTTTCCGTTTTTGAAGGTATTCAATTGAAATTCAATATTAAGGTGTTTCATTGAAAGTCATGAACTATTGTATTCCGGGTAATTCTACTGTTCCTGAGAAATCGACACTTACGCGGGCGGAGCCGCGGGCCAAAGGTAAACCTGACTTATATATCAACGCACAGCCGAAACTACTGTGCCCAGAAACTTGAAATTTGGCACAGGGATTCTTTTTATGATGTAAATGAGCGCTAAGAAAGGAAATTAGAAAATCAAAGGGGGTGAAGTTTTATGGAATATACTCATTTCTGGACTTAGAAGTTTGAAAGTAAGTAGACAAGTTCTCAATTAAAATTGAAAAAGATCTGTTTAGGTGAACTAGACAACATTCTCCCTTGAAGGGGTAAATAGGTGGTAAAGTTTGTATGAAATTTTTCAATTTCTTGACTTAGAATATAAAAATAGGTATGTAAGTTCTCGATTACAATTAGAAAAGATCTGAGGTGAGAGAAGATTAGAGATGAAATATATAAAACCCCCTCCTTAAGGGGGGAGGGGGGGTTAAATTTGTATGGACATTTTCTTATTTCAGGACGTTCTGGATTGCAATTAAAAAGATGTATGTAGGTAAAACCGACGAAATTTTCGCCTGAAGGGATAAAATAGGGGAGTAAAGTTATAAGGATTTTTTTTCATTTCTAGACTTAGAAGTATGAAAATAAGTATATACGTTCTAGATTACAATTAAAAAAGATCTGTGTAGGTGAAATGTACAAAATTCCCCCATTAAGGGATAAAGGGGGGGGTGGGGGATTGTATGGAAATTTTCTCATTTCTGGACATAGAAGTATAAAAATAAGTATATATGTTTACATTACAATTAAAAAGATCTGTGTAGTTAAAATGGACGAAATTTCCCATTGTAGGGGTAAAATAGGTGGGGTAAAGTTTGCTTGTTTTTTTTTTATTTACTTAGAAATATGACAGTAAGAAGTTCTCCATTACAATAAAAAAATATCTGTGTAGGTGAAATGGGCAAAATCCCCTCCTTAAGGGCTAAAGATCTATGCAGGTGAAATGTATTAAATTCCCCCTTAAGAGGAAAAAGCAGAGGGGGAGGGGGTTGTATGGATTTTTTTTCATTTCTACTGCCCCAAGGGAACGACATTAACGCGGGCGGAGCCGCGGGCAACAGCTAGTTGAAAATAAGTTTGCATTCCTGAACCTTTAAATACTGGAAATAAAAAACGTTACTGACCTAAAGAAAAAGCAAGAAGTATTATTAAGGTTTAGTAAAAAGATGCTTAACTAAATAATCCTGGCAGGCACGGCGCGGGTGCAGTGCGGCCTCTAACGACCCTACAGCGTCGAGGGCCCTCCACGTTTCAGCTGCTTCGCGCTCATGCACTTTTCAAGTACGCAATGTTTATGCTCCAGTTCGGTCCACGACTTACATTTGCTTCCAAATGCACCATATTTGAATCTGCCGATACTTTAAAATCCGTTTTATACTAGGTTTGAAAATTCTGATCTCAAAAGTTTTATTCAAAGAATTTGCAAAGTACAATTTTCAAAGTAAAATGTACTTAAGTTATTTAGTTTTTTGTTTTACATTATGCTATTATTACAGTATCAAGTAATATAAAAATTTGATACTGTAGCATGTGAAATGGGCAGCATGCATGCAGCTTAGCGCGAGGATGCTCAAGATATGAAGAGTCCTCGTTGCTCGGCGCAGCGACGTGAGATGTTTATGAATTATGTATCGTCAGGAGGCTGATACTTTTCTCCTCGACTTTTGCATAAAATCTTTGTAGAACGTTTTGGCCTCGTCGTGATAATTTCAAGAATTATGCAGCTTCGACTGAGCTTGAGCGACCCTTTGAAACTTTGTATACTAACTAATGACACCAATAATCTGTTTAAAGATTAAAAAGAAAGAAATATTACAACGATTTTCTACTTTCGTAAAGTACTGTACAAATTAAAATAATTAAATCAATTATTTTTAATAACGGGACGTTTTGTTTATATTAAGTATGACTATTAGACACAAAAGCTTCAAGTATACGTCGGGTGATTGAATAATGATGAGGAATTTGGACCGCAATCACATTGGACAAGATTAATGGTTCGCTCCTGTTGTTGAATAGCGGCGACTCAGTCGATGCTAATTTCGCTGCCCGGTGCGTCGGACGGGTGACACTTTAGTTTCCTATTCCGCTACATTTCCATTCTGACAACTATGTTCGAATGTTTGGTTCAAATATACAATTGATAATTTGCAAACTGTCTCAACAAAATGCTTAGTCTCAAAAACAAAGTACTAGGAGCGTCGACTATGTTGCAGAATTATGACCAATCATCGTCCACACCGGCTTGTTCTTTCCCGAGTTTCACCGTAACATAAAAAATAAGATAAAAATGTATCGATTTTGTAACAATGAAGCGTGTATGTATGGCTATTGTAATTTATTGCTGATTCACGTCCGTTGTGCTGTTGTTATTTCAGTCGAGTGACTGGGGTGAAGTGAAATAAATGAAACTATGTTACACACGCGATTGAGCAAATATTTCATCAACTTGTTGTCCCGGAGGACATGGAAAATCATTGTGTTTTCGATAACGTCTTTCATAATAGAAGGTCTATAGAAATTGGGATGAAATTAAGTATTTTTTTATGTACGCCGTGTTTTATGTTCGCCGTGCTTTTATATGATATCGGATATTAAATGTTGCATGTGTTGTGTGGCCTGGGGCGAGGGCTAATCGCGGCCGGCGAATATTTACCGTCCCGAGGGACGCGTCATCTGATAATGTTACGACCATGTCCCGCCATTTTAAAAATCGGTGTGCTGTTCATATTGTTTTGTTATAATCGTGAGGCTTGATTAAGTTTGTAGGTATGTAGTATGTTATTGGATGTTTGTTATAATAAACTCTTAATTTATAAAATAGAAGAAACTACTATTACCCACTAACTTGGCTCTAATTAGGAGACTAAAAGACCTGATGATGATGATGATAGCTCTCATTAGGCTCTGACCTACCCTGTAAGGAGAGCAGTGATAATATGTGTGTACCTATGTACGATTTTCCACCGTTGTCACTTAAAATTATCGGCCGTAAATCAACTTAACAGACAAGCAATTTTTTTATGCTAATGTACTTTACACTATTTTAAGTTTCATATCGAAATGAGAATACTTATTTATCTATATACATATAATAAAACAGTAAAAATATTTTGTCTGTACATTTAAAATTTTTGACTGAAATTTTGATCCATTTCAGTCAAAAATTCTAAATGTACAGAAAAGAATAATAGAAAGCAAAAAAATTTTTTTCGATTTTCTTGTCTGTCTGTATGTATGATCACGATTATCTCCGAAAATACTGAACCGATTTACTTCAAACTTTCACCAATTGCTTTGTTTTAACTCAGCAAAACATTTAAAGTTTGTTTCATCAAAATCGGTCCATTAAAAAGTTATCGTCATTTGAATGAACTCAAGGCATGAGTTTGCCTGCAAACATATAGCATAAATAAAATTAAATAATAAGTGACATAAGAAAATTAAAATCCAAAGTCTGTCGCCTGAAGGGATAAAATAGGGGAGTTAAGTTAGTATGGATTTTTTTCATTTCTAGACTTAGAAGTATGAAAATAAGTATATACGTTCTAGATTACAATTAAAAAAGATCTGTGTAGGTGAAGTGTACAAAATTCCCCCCTTAAGGGATAAAGGAAGGGTGGTGGATTGTATGGAAATTTTCTCATTTCTGGACATAGAAGTATAAAAATAAGTATATATGTTTACATTACAATTAAAAACATCTGTGTAGTTAAAATGGACGAAATTTCCCCTTGAAGGGGTAAAATAGGTGGGGTAAAGTTTGTATGGATTTTATTTATTTACTTAGATATATGACAGTAAGAAGTTCTCCATTACAATAAAAAAATATCTGTGTAGGTGAAATGTATTAAATTCCCCCTTAAGGGGAAAAAGCAGAGGGGGAGGGGTTTGTTTGAATTTTTTTTCATTTCTACTGTTCCCAAGGGAACGACATTAACGCGGGCGGAGCCGCGGGCAACAGCTAGTATTTAATATACGAGATAGGCATAGTTGACGCGCCTTATTACTTAGCAAATTAACTTGGAAAATCATTATTCCACACATGGTGTTAATGTAACTATCACAACAGAGGAGCACGCCGGGTAAACGTCACGGTTACGTGTTGATTACATTGTCACGGGGTAAGGATTACATGGTATAGGTAGATATAAGATTACATTAAGCTTAGGTTTATATTATCATGTGGTATATAGTGTATTAGTTATTTAAAAAAAATCATTGAGCTAGCGAGAGGCCTATTCTCAAAACGACCAACATTCACTATAGTATGAACCAAAGAACATTCGGGACTGTAAAAAAACTACGATACACAGAATCAGTTATGGTCAGAATAAATATTGATACTAAGATAATTAATTTTCAGTTAAAGTCATCCATCCATCCATCTACATGCACACACCTTATTGTAGTGTCCCAAAATACACATGGGTTTACTAATCATAAATGTAAATTTGTTTTGTTCGATTATTATATGGCCGAAAGTGCTTACTCTTAACTTTGTTTTAGATTTTCCCCT
Organism: Elegia similella; assembly: GCA_947532085.1. Lineage (NCBI taxonomy): Eukaryota > Metazoa > Arthropoda > Insecta > Lepidoptera > Pyralidae > Elegia > Elegia similella. Next base: position 16,053,508 of record OX383929.1, read on the forward strand.
GATACAATTGGAACTAGAACTGCTAAGTTGAAATGGGGCTGAGCACGACATGTTTGCCGCATGCGGCCAGAAAGGTGGGCAAAACTTGCCACTTTCTGAGAACCGGACGGCCGCCGTGGCAGAGGCAGACCAAGAAGGAGATGGAGGGACGACCTCGATAAATTTCAAAATGGATGGCCAGAAGTAGCGAAGAATAGGGATGAGTGGAGAATCCAGGGGAGGCCTTTGTCCAGCAGTGGGAACCAATACCAATAGCTAGCAAAAAAAAAAGATTTTCCATGAATATACAGAATACAACTGACTGATTTTGGAATACCGTTATTAAATTGTAATTTTTTTTAAGATATTTTGACATCTCACACAACCTTACATTGTAACGTTGAGTGAGATTTCAAAAAGCGAATTTTCTAACACTAGTACTTTGGATGTAACTGAGAACGTAGCTATATTTTAGATGATTCGTTTTCTAAGAACGAGAGGAAAGAAATAACACTCCAGTATAAAGATGTTGAGCAACGTGGAGTCGGGGTGCTCTTAGTCGGATTTGCACAATTACGTTCATTATTTTGTTATAGTTGCAGTATTTAAATTTATTTTATTATATAAATTTATTTAAAGAAGAACATTATAATTCGTGTAATCTATTTTCTTGAAAATGAAAAATTCCTAAAATAAGTTAATGGCTTACTTAACCGTTTTCGAACAATTGAAATTCGAACATACAACTTTCGAAACAAGATGTTACCTACACACATATCATACGCAATGCTTCCAGACTTAGTATTACCAGTTATTAATAGTACCGAGTTTACATACGTAGCTATTCTAGCTTACCAAGTACATATAATACTCTGTAACACGTGTAAAAAGTCGAGGTCTTGTAAAAAGTTTTTAACTAAGCCCAGAGCTCCAGCATTAGATTGTACCGTGTAATTTCCTTGTCATAAAATAATAAAATTAAATATTGCGGGGATTAGTCATACTTATCACAATATAACAAAATTGATCACCTGAATTGAATGGGTCAAAGTCATTCAATAGAGTTAAATCTTACGCAAAAAATAGAAATGCTCAAGGGTTTTATATGGAGAGCATGTACATAAATAATGAATGAATGAATGAATGAAAAATTCTTTATTGCACCAAATTAAACATAAACACAATTGGAATACAAAACATACATTTGGTCCAAAGGCGGACTTATCGCTAAGCGATCTCTTCCTTCAACCTTAGGGTAGATGGAAAATGAACAACATAGGCGATGGTGCAGCAAAATATAATTTTAAAACTAAAAATACATAGGTACCTACCAATAAACTTACATATATACAAACAAATAAAATACATACATATTATAAGTTATAATTACAAATACATATTCATACATACACTACAATACGACAGTAAAGGAAATATCAAGTACAAGTGGAGAGATAATGAGACTTAACGAGGCTTTTAAAATTCGAAATAGTCTGAGACTTCCGAATATCAAGAGGAAGGGCGTTCCATAGTCGAACAGCCTGGACAGAAAAGGAATTAGAACAGAATTTGGTAGAATGAGTAGGCATGCGAAGCCTAAGTGAGACAGTACTACGGAGCCCTCGCCCAGGAACATCACTGAGAAAACTGAAACGATTTTTCAAATATGGAGGAGAATGTGGATTAAACAAAATAGAAAACAAAAGGGAGAGAATATGTCAATTTCGACGTTGACGTATCGGAAGCCATTTGAGCTCGGAGCGAAAGGAAGAGATGTGATCGAATTTACGAAGTCCGAATATAAATCTAATAGCTAAGTTTTGGAGACGTTCCAGCTTATTCAATTGATCTTCAGTAATGTCCAGGAAACAAGCGTCAGCGTAGTCCAGAAGAGGAAGAAGCAAGGATTGCGCCAGCGCAATTTTGGTGTCAGTAGGTAAAAAGTTGCGGATCCTACGAAGCGAACCTACAGCAGCGAACATTTTCCTACTAATCTCGCCAATATGATGCGACCACGATAACGTTTTATCAAAAGTAATGCCAAGGTTTTTGACCGTATCACAAAAGGAGATATATTCATTATTAAAAACAAGGGGATGCAGAGAATTCCATTCTATACGAGATATAAAATACGGACTACCAATGATTATTGCTTTAGTTTTAGCCGGGTTAACAGCTATGCCAAAAGATTTACTCCATTCGGATATTCGTGATAAATCATCATTCATTATTTTGATAGCGTTGGATAAGTCAGACAGACGCGAATGATAATAAATTTGGAGATCGTCTGCATACAGGTGGTAGGAAGACTGAAGATTTATTACGATTGAATTAATAAATAATGCAAACAATAATGGGGATAATACACCACCTTGAGGTACTCCGTTTGAGGTGTGACACCATGAAGACATGTTGTCCTCAATGCGCACACACTGCTTACGGTCACGGAGGTAAGAAGAGAACCAATTGACAGCCGATGGAGATATGTTTAAAGTGTGCAACAGACTTAGGAGAACGTCGTGATCGACCGAATTGAACGCATTGGTAAAATCTAATAACGTAAGGAGAGTCAACTGAGAATCATCCATTGCAAAGCGAATGTCTTCAGTTATAGTGACGAGTGCGGTAGTAGTGCTATGACCCGCTCTAAACCCTGACTGGTAAAGGTTAAGAAAATTGTTTTTGCGAAGGAAAGAATTTAATTGGTCTTGAACTAGCCGTTCAAGGACCTTCGATAAGAAAGGTAGAATAGAAATAGGACGAAAGTCAGAAAAGGAAGAAGGATTAGGCTTTTTGGGCAGAGGAGTAATAAATGCAAGTTTCCATTCAGATGGAAAAATGCCGGATAGTAAGGAATTATTAAAAATTTCAGTGATAATAGGAAGGACGATATCAAGGATAGGTAGGATCATTTTACGACTTATGTCGTCAGCTCCAATTGCGTTCGAAGTCACAGAAAGTACACACTTTTGAACATCACATACAGCTATTGGTTGAAACACAAAAGAAGAGTAGTCAGGAGGCGAAAGAGAAGAGAGGTGGTTTAATATATTGGTTTTATAATTGCCACCAAAGTTGCTGGAAGTAGAGAAATGTCTGTTAAGTAGAGAAATGTCTGTTAATATCGAGGTTGTTGGAAACATTTTGTTTGTTCTTTCCTACTCCAAGCGACTTCAAAAATCTCCAGACCTTGCCTGGATCACCGTTCTCCACGGATTTATGGATATAGCGCCGTTGAGCTTCTCTACACATCCTGTTGCAGGTATTACGAGCCTTGATGTATTTATCACGATATCTTTCCGGATTAGACTTGAACTTTGCCTTGGCACTATGTTTCTTGGCAATTGCACCCTTGACGTCATCGTTAAGCCAAGGAGCAGGCAAGTGTTTTAATCTTACCGGCCTGATGGGTGCATGCTTGTCGTAAAGCTTAATCAGTAGATTATTAAACCTGTTCAGTTGAATATCAACCGAGTCCTCGTAGAAGATAGAAGACCACTCCAGCTCAGAGGCATCTTTACGTAAGGAGTCAGAATCAATGGCACCAAAATTGCGCTGAAGGATGATTTTGGATTTGGCTTTAGGAGGACGGATTTTAAAGGAAAGGAATAGGAGGTCGTGGTACGAGAACATATCAGCATTGAGCTGTCCGAAATTAGCGACAAGGTCTGGAGACGAGACAAATATTAAGTCAAGAAGGCTAGGGGTCCGATTGGGAAAGTGGTGCGTCGCTTGAAGCGGTAAAATAGTCAAATTACAGGCGTCGGCTATGGATTTAATAGAATCAGATCTATGGTCATTCCTCAGCAAACACGTATTGAAATCACCCATTATAATTGAATGTTTGTATAAAGGGATAAAATCTTCTAGTAGGTTTTCAAAAGTTGAAAAATAATTGATATTCGAGGAAGAGCTGTAAAAAACTCCAAGGGGAACTTGGGTGTGAGAAAGAGTGACATCGATGAAAAGGAACTCGGCTTCAAGAGAAGAATTTGAGATTTGAGATACACGAAGAATGTTATAGGGAATATAGGATCGTAAATATATGGCAACACCACCACCGTAACAGTCACCGTAACACATAAATAGTCGTATATTCTCATGCAATATTTTTAAGTCATATTAACTCAACCCACAAATCATAGAATTATTTGTTTGTGCTACCCAGGGGGCCTGAGAGCGATTCCTAGTAGAATCACATAATTGTTTTCATTTTTACAGTTATTTTTCTGCTGTTCTGGGTGAGTTGTGCAAGTTCATATAAGTTTGCGTCACAAGTCACAAGCCTTGTGTTCGCAGTTGAGTAAAGATAGTAGAAAGCAAATAAAAAATAATAAAGTAGATCTGAAAGAAGAATTCAGTAGCAATTTTATTTATTCAAAAACTATCCTTTTAATAGAGATATAATTGTTATTCGAATAAGCAACTAAATCGTGATATACTTAGGCACAATTTCGAGTTTATCTATATTCTGTCTAAAAGATATACTTATTGCATTCAGCAAGTCTAACTTGCTTTCCAAGCAAAAAATCTAGGCCAGGATCAGTAGCAACGTATACACAAAGTTTGCAAAAGCAGTTTCAAAAAGGTACCCCTATCTTAGAACTCGTAGAAGTTTGTTAGTAATATTTTACTTAGCGCGAACGCTAAAGTCAAAACTAGACATATTTATCGTATGTAGGAGTAGTTTCTCTGTGAGTATAAATCACTATCAGTATAAAATTTATTTAATTTTTCTTCTTACTATTTTAGAGTTCAAACTGTCACTACATGTAAGAGTGGAGCGGTTATTTTCTTCTCTAATTTATTTCATTGTCAGTTTCTATAAAATACGTTACGGGGTGATGATAGGTGAATTCCAGTGATCCAAAGTGAACTGTATCTTACACATAAGCCAAATATTCATTTTTTAGGACTGACTTTTATTGTGGATCAATTAGTATTGGAAAAATTGGTGGCCGAAGAATTTTCCATAATCGGTTTACCATAAACCAGTTCGTTGACATCATTGTTTTGCCTTGTCATTCAAATTTCTCGTGTATGCGAAATTTCAGATCATTTGGATATCGGAAAGTCGGTCAAATTTTACTTGCAAGATATGATTTAATTTTATGAGATGCAGAACCAGTGTCTGTTCTTAATTAAAAATTAAATCATATCTTGCAAGTAAAATTTGATTGACTTTCCGGCTACGTAAAACTATGTATAGTGTGGGTGTAACAAACATTAATATTTTTCAAAAAGATATGAACACAACTGCTGTAACTGCCATGCCAAAACACCATTCTTACTTGGGGTGATGATTGTAAGTATTCCAACGATAACCCATACATCAAAAAAAGAGTAAAGAAACACACACATTCATAATTACATTTCCTCTCTTCTTACACTCCTTTCTTGGGTAGTCGTTTAAAAAAGGGTGTTTGTCTACAAAATGTTATTTCACACTTTGTTTCAATATGATATATATAAATAATGCTTTTGTTTCTGTCGTTATAGAATAACGGAACAATGGCAAACAAGAGGAAATGTTTTTGTGTCACATGCGGGTTGTTTGTAGTTGTGGAAAACTGTGTGGCGAACTTTGAAATGGTTCTGAATTTTGCATCACTGATACTTACTGAATAGGTATATCAGACATTAAATTTTAACTATCTATAATAAAACTGGACAAGTGTTAGTCGAACACACTAAGGGTTCCGTATCACCATACAATATTTACCTACAAAAACCACATTTCTTGGCTCTGATGTATAAATGCGCTTAAAATCTCTTCCAAGCAACGTCTTAGACCAAACTCTTTCGAGCACTAACTCTATTGTTCTGGATTATCTGTGGTTTGACGTCTCAGTTAAAAGTAGGCAGTAATTTTGACAGATACGAGAAAACACGCCAAAAGAAACGTTTTTTGTTTGGAACTTTAAGTTTGGAACCCTTTAAGTGTTAATTTTATTTCGTTATATTCTGTGAAAATTACAAGCCTGTACCTATTATGGTTCAAATGAATCACCCCTGTAACAGACATACGGACTTACTAATAGGGTTCCTTTTTGCACTCTTTGGGTACGGAGCCCGAAAAATGCAAAATGAGCTGCCTTTATTTCTAATCGGGTAGAGCTCACACCTACAGCGCCTTTTTATTATTACAATACCTATTATCATACGATTTTGTAGGATAAAATAGTGTGAGTCGGACTCGCTCATGAAGGGTTCCGTAGCAGCAAGTAACATAATATAAAAGTTCTTGTAGTTCGTTGTAACTTTGATTGAATGAAACGTAACTTCGGGTTGACGATTTATGACGTATTAAAAGAAATACTTACTCGTTCAACCAATTTTCGGTGGAAGTTTGCATGGTAATATACCTACATCATATATTTTTTAGTTTTATCATTCTCTTTCTTATTTTAGAAGTTACAGGGGGGCACATTTTACCACTTTGGAAGTCTCTCGCGCAAAATCTCAGTTTTGAAAAACATGATATTAGAAACGTCAATATCAGTTTTGACGACCTATCTATAGATAGACCCACATGTATGGGTTTTATGGAAATAAAATGTTGATGTTCAGTTCTAAGTATGGGGAACCCCCAAAATTTAATGTTTTTTTTTCTATTTTCGTGTGAAAATGTTAATGCGGTTCACAGAATACTTCTACTTACCAAGTTTCAACAATATAGTTCTAAAAGGTTCGGAAAAAAGTGGCTGTGACATACTTACGGACAGACAGACATGACGAATCCATAAGGGTTCCGTTTTTTGCCATTTGGCTACGGAACCCTAAAAATGATGAGGGGTCGTTGAGCCCACGTCTATTGAAACGAGGTTCCAGGGCTTCTCACATATACTTGATCAATTGCTACGAGTAACGTGAAAGGATAAACAGTTGACAGCCTCTCTCTCTCTGTTTTTTTTAAGTAAAATCGTCTTTAGGCGTTGTGCACTTTTTGAGATGGGTAAAAAATTTAAAGCTTGCGTCAGGATACGTGACCTGATCGAAAATTCGTAAGACGGACACGTGACCCGAGACCGCCGCAAAGACGAGGCTTCTGCCGGCACTCGTAGAGTGCAACCCGTTGTTTTGTTATTTTTTTGCCGGGTATAAAAACCTTTTGCCAACCAGATTTTAAATACGCATATAAACAAGTTAAGTACGCTATGCTTCCTAATTGTGTGTTTAAAACTACAATATCGCTGAAGGCAGGATACCCACACGCGAGCCGTAAATGATGATCACGTAAAGGCACAACATTAGGACAATAAAGTGGACCTTTTGCCTATAACAATCATAATGTACGAACCCTTTCGGCTTAACAACTTGGGACCGTTTCATCGTTACCGAGTGTGCTTGGAAAATGTCAACATGATAATGTATTATTTAAAAGCTGGGTAGGTAATGCTACTGTTTTAAGTTGTAGGTAGTTATAAACATATTATCATTGCAAATTACAGAATATGTAAAGAAAACTCTATTCGATCCTTGAAGGAAAATCAACAACCTTTCCTATCAAAGCTGGGAACTAAAAAAAACCAGCCAAGTTTAAGTCGGACTTGCGCACGAAGGGTTAAGTATAAGTTCAAAATTTATAAATATATTTATATGACGTATTTAAAAATTTATGCTTTTCGCAATTTTTCCTTTATCTGTGCTATAAGACGTTGCTCTTACCAAATTTCGAGATTCTGAGTTCACGGGAAGTACCTGTAGGTTTTGATCTCCTAGCAAATGTCGAAAATTTGCGGCATAAACAGCTGTATCTTTTACAGTAGACCTGAGTATTTGATATGAATTCTACTAGATACCTCCACGAGTTCCTGAGAAAAAGGATATTGACAGACGGACGGACAACAATGTGATCTTATAAGGATTCCGTTTTTCCTTTTGAGGTACGGACCTCTAAAAATGGACATTTCCAAATAAAAATGTTCGGCCGTCTGGCCAATTTGTATGGGAACGTAAAAAAGAGCTTTGAGTTCCCAGCATTGGTCCCATAGGAAAAGTTGTTCATATCGATGGGCTGAATCTGGGTTAAAGGATCAGACAGGGTTTTCTTTATATATTGTATTAGTATAGAATACCTTACATTACATGACAAGTATTAACGAAAATCTGTATGAGGCGGATAAGTTTCATAAAACGACTACCATGGCTAGAGCAAGTCGAAATTAGAGAAAAAATCATTCGTGTATATTATTTGCCTTGTAATCGGTTGAACCCCAACAAAACCTACGAGTAAAAAAAGGTTAAGTCAGTCCCTTGATATTGTTGGTCATGGTTACATTAATTAAACTCTACTAATAACAGTCCAGAGTCCAAACAGCCACGCGCTTTAACACCTTCAACGAACTAGCAGGAAAGTATTTAATGTAAGTACCAAATAAACATGTTTTCCTTTCTTTCAAAGCAGTTCATGCATTTTGCTTATGGCGGAGTCTCCAAACCTCTTCTAGGGAGGCCGTACAAAGAAAAGTAAACGGACATATAATTATTTTTACTACAACGCGCAAAGTCTAGACTGTTACAGTAAATTAATCACCAACATCAGGAAAATATAATAATATATACGGACAAATCACACAGCCCCAAAGTAAGTTCGAGACTTGTGTTATGGGATACTAACTCAACGATACTATATTATATAACAAATACATATATAGATAAACATCCAAGACCCAGACCAATCTGAAAAAGATCATTTTCCATCTTGACCTGGCCGGGGATCGAACCTGGGCACCCTCGTGTCGCAGGCTGGCATGTTAACCATTGCGCCACGGAGCTGTCAAGCAAAATAATTACTATATATTAATTATTATACTGATATTGACGCAGAATATCAGAAGAATCGTTAGCGCTTGTAATTGAATAAATTGATACATGATTTATTAAAGCCGAAATCTGTTATCGGATGTACGCTTCAAAATGTGTAATCGTGATGAACAGTGACAAATATTTCGCGCGTATTTGGTTCGCGGAATTTTCGGCTTCACGAAAGTTTCCTGCGCAAATTATGTAAGTTGCGCGCTCGTTTGATGTTGGAAATTAACGCCACATACGAAAATGAGAATTTCACATACTTTAATAACTCCCAACGGTAATGGTTGTCGTAATAGTAAGCTATTTGGTTTATATTTACGACTTGTATTAAAAATACAAAATTGCAACGGAATCTAAAAACTTACGATACGATGTGTAACATCTCATAGTTACTTTGGTATTGGTTTCCGTGAGACGATTTTTTTTTTTAAATCTATGGTTTCCGTTTTATTTCATGAAATAACTCCTACAGATTGCAAGAAACTATGAGGAATGAATCAAAAATCTTCTTTAAAACATTCTTTTGTTTTGTTCATAAAACGTTTATTTACCTCATAATAAAAAACACAGTTAATGTGGTATACAATTTATAGCAGATAATAAAATTAGAAGGTGTTTAAAGTTTTAGTTCGAACAATTATACTTAATACATGATAAACAAAAAAATACTTCAACAAAGAGCAGTAATCGAAAAAAGCAGATTACGTGATTAGATTACCCTGATATCAGACTCAATATGATAAACTTATTACGAGAAAATAAATGTGTGTTTGTATATTAAACCATTCAGGTAGTTCATTAAAAAAGTTTTTAATCATAGCGAAAACTGTTGTTGAAAAAGCGTGTTTATATTTACTAAACGGTTTTCAGTTTTTCACTTCAGAATTCGTACCAGCATTACTCAAATAAGACTCGAAACGATGAAGGAAAATTTTCAACCGTGACAGCACCTACGTAGACAGATGCCTATTACATTTTCCTTTACAAGAGACATGAAACTGTCAAACCTCCATTCATATTTAAATTGCTCCGCAATAACTCATGATAATATGGAGGGGCTATAAAAATATCAAATACAGGCTTGGGCGGGCGGTCCCTGGGCCGTTTGGCTCGTGTGCTGTCCGCGTCGAATATTAAAATATTGTGTCAAAGTGTAACCCAGGTGCCAGCCGTCGGTGTGATACGTGCGTTAATTTGACATGGTCATGATACACGGGTTAACGTCATTACATATTTTACGTTGAAACTATCCGGGGCTTGCTGATCAACGAGTAAAACTATTTTTTTAGATACCTATAATTAATAAAATGGTAAATAGGATGTATGCCAACCACCATATTTTAGGAACTAGTATCTTCACAAAGTCTGCTATGTTATAAACATATATTTTTTTAAACCTATGGTTATAAATATAATAACGCATTAGTATTAAACAATTGGTATATAAGAACATTCTTTTGTGAAGAGGAAATAAACGGTTTTTTTTATTATTCTTATTTGTATCTCCTTACAGTTCATGGGTGTTACCCCGGTACTTTAAAAAGTTTGCGTGGGGATATAGATCCAACACATAGATGCCCTTTGGAGAAGTTTTCTTCAGCTTTGAAGAATCTGTTCCTGAAAATATCAGTGTATGATATGCCCTTGGACAGGTGTTGGCCGGAGGAGGAACTATTGCATTTTAAAAGAAAAATAGTTGGGTTATGGGATTTAAATGTGGTCTTATACTGGCATATTGCAAAGGGTCGGGATACCTGCCATAATCATGATAACTGACTGAATTGGCAGTTGGTGGCTTGACGCCCATTAATTGAGCCCCTCAAACTAGGCGACGATTATTGCCGGCAAAAGGGGCAACACCGGTGTAGGCGACTAAGGGGTGTCGAGAGGTGTGCTGCGCTTTCTCCGGAGTTACTCGCAGCGTTATGCTTTTTAACACTTCCACCCCTAGAGCAACAGCATTCACGAACTCCTCTCTGAAGCTTGAGCCGAGAAGCGAGAGCCCTCTTGAGTTTTCACCTCGACCGGTGTAGACAGGCCGAGGGCGAGGCCTCTGACCGTTGCGTTACATAGTGCCAATATAAGAAATGAAATAATTTACCTACTATAGATTAAAATACACTTTATTGGTTAATTTAATATTTATTGCTTAAGCACATAAAATAATTTTAACCTAATAAATATCGTTAAGCTTCTTATGTAAAAGAGTTATTAACTCACCGAAATTATTTTACTGATGCAGCTATTTAGGACGTCTAAAAGTTTGGTTAGTTAACTGTGGGTTAGTTAAACTATTTACGTGTAACTCAAAAACGGCCGGACCAAATTTTGATTGTTAGTGTTATTTTACTCCGAGTAGGAGAATAAGTAGTCAAACACGAGTAATATTCACGAGAAAAATGATCAGGAAGATAATACTTTATTAGGAGAACGAAGTTTGTCGGGTCAACCAGTAACTAATAATAGACTTTTGTTTATGATATACTGTAGGGTCATGGTAGTGCAGAAGTATTTCGGGGATATGCTATATCGTGTTTTCTAAATTATATTAATTCGGTAACTATTGTAGTGTTGGGAGCATGAAAGATATTTTGCGAGTCTTTCCCAACGGGAATAGATCGTTTTGAATGTGTCAACCTTTGTTCGTTCGCTTCGGGATCTGCGACAGTTTGGTGAATTACCTGCAATATAATAAATAATAAATAAATTAATTAATATATACGGACAAATCACACAAGATTGAGCTAGCCCCAAAGTAAGTTCGAGACTTGTGTTATAGGATACTAACTCAACGATACTATATTTTATAATTGATCCTCCTGATTAGCTATATATTTGAAAAAAATAAAGAGACGATTCGTATACATTGTTGCACATTCGTTGAGCATCATAATGTTATATAAGAATAATTAAGAAAAAATATTAATAGATAACTAAAATAATTAATCCTATCTAAAATAAAACTACTTATAAATCACTACTTAATAGGTAGTTTATTAGCTATTATATCTATATTTATTATTTGTATATTATCTGCCGCAAGCTATTTCATCGTTCTATGGAATTGTCTAAAGTTAGACTTTGATCACTGCTACAAAACTAAATCTTACACAAATTACTAATCTGGGTTTACCCCGAGATGTATTTTAGTTACTACACAGTACTAAAAAAAATATTTCGCTGTCCAAATTTTCTTGTATACTATTAGTTGTAATTTGCATACAGTTTTTTATATGTCACAAAGGATTTAGCGGAGTAGGTTCTAGCCTTGGTTTAGGTTAGGGTGGAATTAGATCTACTTGATTGGTATTTACTTAACTCATATTTGCTCACCTGACTAAAAACGTTGAACATCTGTATTACGGTAACTGTTAGGTCTATGAAGACCAAATTAGTGTCACTTTATTTGTAATGTAATTTTATTCACTTTGTTAACTCAGCTAAACAAAAGTTGGGAACCACACCTATTTTTAAATTATGCAAATCTTAGAGGAGCTGTATCGTAGAAACTATAAGGTCTAACAAAAGAAAATTGATGTACTTTTTTTTTGCAAATAAAGTATATATTTAAAGTAACTTTGATGACTTTCGCCACACGTCTTGTCGGTGATAAATGCTAAATATCAATTTATTGATATACTAGCTGCCCTGGCGAACTTCGTTTCGCCATAAGTTAAAAACTATCCCTATTATATAGCGAATTTTATTATAATCGGTTAAGTGGTTTAGGAGTCCATTGAGGACAAACATTGTGACACGAGATTTATCTTAATATATATAAATCTCGTGTCACAATGTTTGTCCTCAATGGACTCCTAAACCACTTAACCGATTATAATAAAATTCGCACACCATGTGCAGTTCGATCCAACTTGAGAGATAGGATAGTTTTTAACTTATGGCGAAACGAAGTTCGCCGGGGCAGCTAGTATATATTAAGATTTAACAAAAAACTACAATGCTTTAGCTGTGCTCGAGGTCGAAAACTTGGATTAAATATAACCAATAAATCAGTATCAACATATAAGAAACAGAACGACCACATTTTATGTGAGGCTTCTTTTTGTAATTAAAGAGCTAGGTTCTTATCTACGGAGTAACCAATGACCTCCGTTCTTCCATATTTATAACTAATATTTTTAATTCTGCGTAAGTTTTAACTTCAATCTGTTTTATAACAAACGGTTTCACTCACGTATCGTTAGTCGGTATCGCCGCCGACAAGTTTCAGCCAATTCAGATGGCCATCTTCAGGACGAGTGTCAGGGACGTCGCGACACGGCAGTCCCTCGAGCACTGAGGTTCTTATCGGCGATACCGACTAACGATACGCGAGTGAAACCGTTTGTTATAATATAAATTTAATCTGTTTCTTTACTTGTCCCTTAAAACTATCCCTAGGTCGCCCTTTCCTCTCCTTCCTTCTACTTTCCCTTTCAATATTTTTTTGAAAAATTAATCGTGTTTCATGATGACCTAGCATTTTCCCTCTTCTGGTAATTATAGTGCGCAATCATTTTCGTTTTTCTCCTACCAATTCCATCACCTCCTCGTTCGTTCTCTTTTCCGTCCAGCTGTTACATTCCATTCTTCTCCAACACCACATTTCAAATGCTTCCAATCTCTTTTTATCCTTTTTCCTTATGGTCCATGTTTCACTACTGTAAAAGGCAATGCTCCAAATATATACATTGTTTTTTACTGCTTTAGATATTTTGGATTGAAAGAGGATTTTTCTTGTTAAATTAAGGCATTATTTTACTAATGAATGTAATCAAAATGTTAAAATTCCATGGGCTAAAAATTTATTCTGCGACACAAGCTGTGTTGCTATTTTTTATCAATATTGGCTATATTCAAAAGAAAGTTACCATTTCTGCAGTAATTCAAACATACAAGCGAAGAATGGTGAGGTATTTCATTTATAATTGTTCCTATAACGTGTGTCGGATGACCGCAATAATTATTCTTACACGGACCTCATCATTGTCTATTAAAATTCATCTTTACACGACCTTTCCCTCTATGAATAAAATTATATTAGATAAAGTAGATGGGTGAAAGCTTTATATTATAATCCAAGCTACAATGTCTCTATTACATAGACATTTAATCAGCCAGTCCTTACAATTTTGTAAAACGAATTATTTCATTATTACCTTATAGAGAACTCATCCGTGGAGTGACAGTCTAGAGGACAAAGATTTTGGGAGTCCTAGATAATGATGGAAAATGATATTTTAATTGGATCTCAGACAAAGACACGTTACAAGAAATTTGAATCGCTATCACAAAGTGTATTTTCGTGAACTATACGAGTATTGTACAAAATAATTCCTATAGGGGAAAAAGGTTCATCGCCGGCAACCGCCATCTCAATTTGTTGATGTATTGGATCTCCTTTTCAAGTGTTGCAATCAATATAAAACGGAGTATGACAGGTATGTGTGAAGTAAATAGATACAATGTTTACGAGGGCCACTCAGCGCTTCTCGTAATGATAGTTTAACATGTCAAAACATTAAGAAAGCTACTCGCTAAGTGCAAATCATTTTGACAGTGAAATAAACTACGTAATTTCGTGACCTGCCAAATAGTCATAGTAGAACAAAGTAGATAAAAAATTGCCCTCCGTTTAAGCTAAGCAGACATAAGACATTTAGTTTGAAATGATAAATTGAACGTATTCTGTCAATTTTAATTCAGTATTTTGTACCTTGATAACCGTTATTTACACAGCAGCCTAACACCGTTTAAAAGCAATTTGCGTAATTGAAAGAAGACCATTGAAATGGTTTCAGTATTTTGAAGTAATACACAAGGCAAGGACATTTGTTGGAGCCTCTCTTTGGAATTTGAATTTAAGCGGCACATTACTCCGAAAATGAGTGGCTATAAAGACTTCAAACGCAGGGTAATCGTGGCTTCCGACCTTTCAGGCAGCGAAGAAGGGCCACAAGTACCCGCCAAACGTTTCCTCACATTATTAAATATCCTTATTTGTAAATCGCTACATATGGTTTGGTATTTGGTTGTTTTTGTAACTAACGCTCGGTGTCCGGATACAACATCCACATTGAATAAAAACAGCGCGCTTCCTATAACAAACATTTCTTTATTGTTGCCCAGCAAACTGGAATTAAAAATGTAACGTGATAGAACACACCGTTATTTAAAAAAAAGCTCTCATTAATTTATACGATTACATACTTTTGAAACAGTCTTGATCTAGTCAATGTAGCTTAAGTTATCTATCCAATCAACTTTGTTTCAGTATTCCTCTTTCTATAATTTGGTAAAATGTAAAGGGGTAAGATTATTCCTCTTGTACCCTACCTATGTGTATATTTTTTTTTTCCTCTAGCCTACCCTTACTATGAATTCCTAACTGCACCAAATACTAGCTGTATTACTCTTAATCTACTTTATCAACATACATACCCTATTAATGTTTTGTTTCTTTGTTCAAATCTATATGGCATGATCATATCTAGCGGAAGTAACCCTTGTTTTATCATAGTAACCCCTGGACCTTCTTAAATGAAGTGATTTTGATCTTAACCTATGGTGAGGAAGCCTAATCCTATCTTATGCTATGCCTAAGGTTGCTATCGGCCTTGTGTATGACTAATTTTTACTTATAAATAAGAATAACCTTAACGTAAGGTACGCTTATGTTTTTCCTAATAAATATTGTTCAAATTGCACTTTGTGTTATTTTCTGTTGCCTGCTATTTCACATTAATATAATTGCCTTATTTTATGAAGAGTTGGTTAATTATTTTCATTAAGGAGCATATTGCTTATCTAGCATGGTTCATTCTACAGAAATTGTTCCTCTACCAGCGGCTTATAGATATAGTATTGAATTTCGGATATGTATAGTAAGTATTAGAATGTAAGTAACCATATTGATCTATAATGAGTTATAGATGTCCACAACTGTAGATATTGGATAGAAGTCTAAGGTAATAGTTTAATATTGTCATTGTATGTATTAGTCAGTGGTGGTAGATATACATTATAGTGAATGTACCCAGCATTTTGGTGTTACGGTTTACTGTCGAGCCCCGCCTTCCGCCCGCCAGAGTACCACTCGTCATCCAGACTTGGACGTGATTCCTCCGTATGCTAATTTCTTTTGGAAAGCAATAGGGATACCCATTAAAGAGTAAATAGTACCTGTTCCCACCTAATAGTAGGATAGGCAATTTGTCAGTAAAATTATGTCTGACTATTAATTCAGAGACAAGAGGGTAGACTAAATGTCTTCAAGCGTATTACCTGCTACACAAGCATTATGCTCTCATTGTGTTCGCTGGGATGAGTTCAGACTTATTTACTTTGAAATAACACCACGGAGGTGTAAAAGCAAAGAACTCAAATTATGAATTTACAACAAGCAGGTAGTACTAGGTACTCAGATGGAGTTTTATAGCAAGGGTTTGTTTGTCAGTCAAACTATACCTCAACCTTCACTGTAGAAAAGGCATCCTTACATGATAATACTTCCTGTATCAATTGTTACTCATTATCCTATTATTTTCAGGAATTATGTAGCTATGTATGTAAGCATGTAAATGTTATGCCATGCTGTTATGTATAAGCACTATTATGCACTAACTCTAGGTCTTAGAGATAGATTGAGATGAAATGTCTATTAATATTTAAGTACATTACATCAGACTTATTTGTCTCAGTGATTCAACAAATTTAAGTGTGAGGATTGTAATATTCCTAGATTTCAATATATAGGGGTTTGAGTCAATCTTACACTCGCCCTTGGTAGTATATAAGGAACATTACTCTCCCAGAATTCATTATTCCAGAATTAGATGAATCATATGGTATATATGTGGATTGTCAATATCTCAACCTTACAGAATTTACATGACTTCCATGGAACCAACAGACCATCTCCTTCAGAGAATGATTATCATGATAATATATTGTCAGAGAGTTATTAGATCTCACTGGACTAAACAAATCTGAATTTTCCAACAAAATAGGTAGATAAAGAAGGTAGTAATTAAATAGACAACTCAGACTCAATCCATTGTCAAATAACTATGAGATTATGCCACAAGTTATGATATTAGTTGTTCATGGCCAATCTATGTGATTTTACAATATGAAAATCCCCAAATCATTCAGGTAGATACTCTATACACTATTATATATCAGGGCCTTGTACATAAAAATTAAGGTTAGGAATTTCATACCTTTGTTAGAAACAGATTCTCTGAATCTTTCACAATCAGAATACGCACATTTCGTCAGCATTATCACTTGTCACTATCACAGAACCAACTTATGCCATTTTGTTATCATATTTTCACATTCAACTTCACTTTCATATTAGATACGACTATCTAACTTAAAATTACTGTCGAAGATTAATTGTTTGAATTATTAACGTCCTACCCACCAGCAGCTTGGATGGTTATATTGCTACCACCGGATTTACCGTGAAAACGAATGGAATTTTATCTCCTATACCCCTCTTTTCCTTATCCTGACGCAACCGTTAATGGGCCTAATCTAGTCCCTATCAGTCCCTAATTTCTAGTCTAAAGGTGTTAAGTTACTGTCCCCCCATCCCCAAAGTGTGTGTGTGTGTAGAACGAACTCCGGTGTAAGAGATCGCTCCCTAATCTAGCTAAAAAGATTTGAGGAAGCTTCCCTCGCCCTATTTTAATGATTCTACCTGCCTGACTGCTCCTAAAATCAGATTTCCT
Source organism: Elegia similella (assembly GCA_947532085.1). Lineage (NCBI taxonomy): Eukaryota > Metazoa > Arthropoda > Insecta > Lepidoptera > Pyralidae > Elegia > Elegia similella. The sequence continues at coordinate 16,071,039 of OX383929.1, forward strand.
ACTCTGGTAAATAGATTAGGTTCCTAGCAAGGATCCGTCATCTCTAAGCTGTAAAAGGGAGCCAGAGTTTGGGCCCACGAACCTATTATTCCTATCACTCTTGGGTTGTGGTCATCTCTTGTGGTCAGGATCGAGACTTCCACGCCCTAACAAAGGTTTGAGGTCCCAGACGTGTCCCCAAGTGGCTAGGGAGCTGAAAACTAGCGCACCGTTCGGACCGTAGGTTTCCGTAGGCACAGAGGCCGTCTGGACGCCCCAAGTAGCATAGCTAGGCTGGGAATTTCAGCCCATTCGACCAGCTACAATGTCGAATTATTTTTACTCCTACTTGGCCGCTACCCTCATAAAGAACAATCGCTCTCATAAGGAATAGAGGTCCAGCGTTGATCTTGGCCATGTATTCCCCAATTCGACACAAAACTCTATTAAACTTACATTAAAATCAAACAAATAGAAACTAGATATCTCTGATTTGACACGGAGAAGATTTCGAAGAATCAAAGATCTCCCCAACATCATTTCCTCAATATCATTCAAAACTTTACAGTATATGAAACTATTATGGTGAATTTACTCTGGACAAGCTAATATTCATATATTTCAAAAGAATCTACAATATTTTAACTTCAGAACACGATACCAATGTGCTTCTTAGCTAAAATATTTTTGCAAGGGACTTCGCGGGACTTTTCGATCCTAATTTGCCAAGATAACGCGATAACCCACACTTTAAACTACTTCTTTCTTGATTTAAAATAAAACTTGCAGTGGCGTTCTGGCAGCAATTCCTCTTGACTCTTCAAATTCCCGATGCGTAATCACCCAGACTAATGGCGCCGAAGCCTTTTATACTCGCTACCGTGCGGTTCTCAGAAATCACACCACTTCGACTGAAAAACCGTTGGCCAATATTTTTTTTAAAAACCTCATGCAAATATCTAACTAATATCTCTACATTTAATAACTAATCTGCCTTGCTCATTCCTGTCGATAAGACCTTTTTCATTAAATTCTCAATTGAATAAAGTTTTTCCATTGGTTAGTTCCAAAACTTTCTAAAACATTCCAAGACTACCTGTCTCTTTCTTCACCCCTAATAGTAACGAAATAAAGGTCAGCGTGCCTTGTAACAAATTTAATTCCATAGACAATCTCATAGCTTTCTTTTAATTATTAGTGTTCCCTGTGCTATCTATAGAATCCCTTGAATCGACCTATTAGCATAATCTGGTATCACGAGATATTATAATAAATTTTACCATTTAAATTTCTTTTACGCTGAGTATTAATTTATTTTAATATTTATTTAATTTTGATTGAATCGATTCTCTCGATTATCCGTAAAATGCTTACTTTTTTTTTCAACTAGACAAAAGAATAAACTAATTATCAATTATTTGATCAAATTTTTGTTATCATCATGATTATTTATTTCCTTGTTCTTACTTAAAGATATAAAGTCAGTCAAACTATACTTTTAATTTCATATTTTTAATTTAAGTTCTACTTTTCATAGATCATAGATCAATTTTCTTCCTCGCGTCAATTATAGATAAGACAAACTGTCAATGTCATTCTGCTTCACAACAAACAAAATAAGATGGATATAATGAATTATTGTGGAACAATTTACAAAGGACTGTATTTATGATTGAATTTCAGTTTTCCAGTTAATATTTGAGAATCATGAACGAGAACATAAGTGTTCCGTTACAGCCGACCCTTCAAATTTAGACGAAAGCGACTTTCTCAAAGGACCTGGAGTTTAAATTTTACCAAATTTAAATTTTAAATTAAATTCTCAAATATTACTATATATGTTAATTATTTAAATATAAGCAAAACAACCCCTTTTTTTTCAATTCCCCCCCTTTTCCAAAATATTATTCTCCCAAAACCTTCAAATGGTGTAGCCCTCATCTGTGTATGTGTGTCCTTAAGCTAGTGTATAGTGTATTTAAACCAAGGACATGTTTTTCATCACCAAAGCTACGGATTTGAACTAATACCTTTATTTATAACCGACAATTACCCTTCTCAAGTTATAGATCAACGTCCAGGATGGAGTAGGTTGTGAGGCTACTGACCCTAGTGGTCCTATTATGGGCATATGAATTGATTCTACCTTACAATCAAAACTATATCCGCCATAAGTATCCTTCCAAGAATCTGATCTGCCTTTAAGGAGAATGACCTTTGTAAGCCATACCTAAAAGTCATATTCAAAACTTTCGCTCAAGCAAATCTTAACATCGCCTTGGAGAGTGTGTAGTGTGAATTTGTAGTAGCTCTCAGCTTCTTGTAGAGTGTGGAGTTTCATACGGGTGTTATAACACTTGGGATTATTTCCAAGAGAAATGTCTCTGAAAATTTAAAATTTACCCTAACACCAATATTCCCCCCGTATAAAACTCGTTTGTGATGTGTATATTCAAGGTCTTGGGCAAATAACATTGGTAATCTGGCTTCACATCTGGTATACCAAGGCCCTTCCTAGACGTTATTCCCCCTTCCCTTTTCCCCATCCCTGTTCTAACCACCCTTCATACTCAATCATTCTTGCCAAGAATACATCAGCGCTTCACCAGATCACTTGCAACAATATAATATATTTCCATTAAATATGTAAAATAATCAATAAATAAGTATATCATTTCACTCATGTTGACCCGCATGACCCGCATGCTCCGCATGAACCACAAGTTCCTCGTCATCCGCATGAACCGCGTGATCCGCGTAATCCGCATAATTTGCATGACCCGCATAATCCGCATGAACTGCATGAGCGCGTAAACCTTAGGAACTGCGTGAGCCGCGTAGACTGCAAGATCTACGTGACTAGACATGAATTGAATGAATTTAAATCAAATCTACTTAAATGAAAAAATAATTATTTGAATTTATAACATTTTAACTAAATATTTTTGGACTAATCTGTATATATTTTTTTTTTTTTATTTTATTTAAATTTATTTGAATTAATTTTAATTTATTTTAATTTATTTGAATTTATTTGAATTTTTTTTTTTTCATTTATTTTAATTTATTTTAAATTTATTTGAATTTATTTTAATTTATTAGAATTTATTTGAATTAATTTGAATTTATTTTAATTTTTTTTTGAATTTATTTGAATTTATTAGAATTTATTTGAATTAATTTTAAATTATTTTAATTTATTTTAATTTATTTGATTTTTTTTTTATAACTAATAATAAACCTGGCGAATCTCATACCACCGCCCCCTTAAGTAGCCGGGTAAAATATTAGGCCAATTTTAGAGCGCCAACCACCATTACACCAAATACCATCAAAATTTGTACAGCCGTTTCGAGCTATCATTTATAATAAAACATTCAGTCAAACATAGAACCTCCTCCTTTTTTTCTTTAAAGTCGGTTGAAAATTATCTCTGTGGTTGGATACCTCTAATTCATATACGCTGGACTACCTACTATCTGCTATAATATTACTACAGAGTACCTACGTCTATTACCGTGTTTCCGAAAATTTAAATATCCCGCCTTTTAGAATAGTTATGCTCGCGAAGTATACAGAAGTGCTATTCTCGAAATGATGCTGTCCGCAAACGAGCGATTCATCTATATCAAATGTACCCGAAGACAAGTGTCACAAAAATAGTCCCCCTAAAAGCATCGCATCGATTGATTTCTGATTTCTGAACAGACTATCTAAACATCCTATGTCATTTTCAACATGGCCGTCGTCAAATGAAACTTGGATCCCTATTTAGTTTGTGGTCAAATGAAACTAATCAACAAATCATAGTAAATACCAGATTATTCAAGGAATTAACGCATGTACGATCTCTAACCAACCTATAATGTGTTAATATAATATACCTCGCCGCATCAAACGGTACAAATGGATAACCAATATCAATGTATTCAGGACAATACGCTTTAACAATCGTAAGTATTTATGGACCCTTTTATCGTTAAATCTTTTCAATAACACAGTAGGAATAGTAGTAAGAGAGCTATGTTGAGCATATAAATGCCTTCCTATCTATAAACTCATGAAAGTAACAGTTTACAATACTATTGTGATACTAACCTAGAAATAACTTATTCATACTATCTATTCAACCTAACCTCTATATAAAAGTACATAAAACTACCCAATGACTCGTCATAAAGATACATCCTTCAATAATGCGACTCCTTTAATGATTTACATTAACTTCTTGATCAAATTGTTGTAAAAATATATAAACATAACCCTACTTCTATTGTTTCAGATAACCTGAATAAGCATCTATCTGTGCAGATCTATGTAATGCTACGAGAAATCTAATCAAGTCCTACATATATTGAAAGATCTGAAGAGCCTATAAGAAGTCATCGTCGGAATGTGACCTAAGTGTGAACTGTGACATAAATGTTATAGCCTTATTTATAATTAGTGAATCTATTTGAATAAAAATATGTTTTACTCTGTCTAAAAGATTTACTATGCCATACCTTGTAAACATTTAAGGTACCTATCATGTAAGTATGAGGACCATTATGTATGACCTTTTACTACATAATGTATTGCCTAAAGATATCTTAGTTGTTTTGAGACAAATTCGAATACTTGGATTAAATTACTGTAGTTGGACTCATAGTACTAAATTTATATTAAAGAAAACAAACATCAGCACATGATACAAGTAAATGGTTCGCTTTAGTTATCACATCCTAACCCTTCTTGTAATGAGTGGTACTATTACATAACCGTCAGTGTACAGCACCTAAACCGAACACTTCACTTTAATTTGAACACTATCACTTTACTTTGAACACTATCACTTTAACTTTCACACTTTCACTACATATTCCTTATTCAATCTAATTATTTTATGTATATAACTATTTTATATTAAAATTCCCCCCCCAGAAAAGCCGCCACAACTCCCCTCTATCTGACCTTACGATTAACTCTGAGTATTTTTACTTTACCCTGACCTTAAAAATTCAACTTAACAGAGTTTATTTACTTTATGTTATGTTCGTTAATTTAAATTTAATTTAAACAATAGTATATTCCAGGTTTTCCTATAGAAAATATGCATGTATGAGAGTATCTTTTCAGCTAGCCAAGAGCGTTTTGAATTTCCTCTTGCGCATGGCAATTTTTCTTTTTACTCAAGCGAGCTAATTCCCATAATGTCAGATAGGCTTTTCCCTAAGTCCACCAGATTCTACACAAATCTACCCCTGAACTTTATTTATTAATTCTTATTAAATGATTCTTATTCAAATTACAATATTCAACCTTAATTAGCTAATACAAAAATATAAAGATCAAAATTAAACCAAAACATAACTTTTTTATAATAAATTTCTCATGTACATGTATACTAATGTGAGGGAAAACTTATATTTGATAACTTTTAGACATTTCAACTAATTAAATTATAACTGTATGTTCCTCACATTCTCCTAAACTTTTGTCTACAATTTTAATTTTCATCTATGATCACTTATAATACCTCGACAGATGTATAGTGTTAAACTTTCCTCTTTCTTTATTTGTCACCGGATCAACCAACAGATAGACATTTTTATAAGGGTTGGCTGCAATCACATATGGTCCTTCATATAACGGCTCAAACTTCTTTGTTATTTTCATCTTAGCATCTGATCTATTTAACCTTCTTAATTTAACTAAATCTCCTATCTGGTATTGTATAATTCTGTATCTTCTATTAAACTTGTCAATCCGTACCCGACTTGCCTTCTGCAAGTTCTCTCTAACCTTTTCCCTAATAGAATCCACAGTCTGAGTTCTTAAGTCAACACCAATTTCCTCATCAAAAGTTAGTTTTGTAGATTCACCATACAAAATCTCACAAGGTGTAAACCCAGTACTCTCATGAAGTGTGTTATTATATAATATTTCTATTTTTGGCAACACAGTCACCCAACTTTGATGTCTTGCACTACAATAGGTTCTGAACAGTCTGCCTAACTCCTTATTCACTCGCTCCGTTGTGTTTGGACGTGGGTTTCTAACTGTTGTATAAATAACCCTAACACCATACTGACTCATAGTTTCCTTCCACAACCTGCTAGCAAACTGAGACCCATTGTCTGACATAATAGCCTTAGGCTTAATTATTTTAAAGAATTGTTTAGTCTTATTAATAACTGAAACCGCTGTTGCTTTCTTAAGGTCAAATAATTTTACAAATTTACTAAATGAATCCTGAATCACTAAGATATAGTTCATTCCAAATTTCCCACTGGGTAAAGGGCCATATAAATCTATCATCACTAAATCTCCTATATTTTTAGATATTATTGATTGACAGGGCCCTACAAGCTTAACCGTATCGCTCTTTGAAATCTGACAATCATGACAACCCTTCAACACACTTTTGACCTGCCTAGTAAGTCCCCTCCAATAAAATCTATCTCTAATATATTTAATAATTTTATATGCCCCTTGATGTCCCATTTCTATATGAACTTGCCAGATAATCTCCTCCCTTAGCATTTGAGGTAAATAAAGGACTTGATTTACTATTCCATCTGGTAAAAAATATAACAACCCATCTTTCAACATATATCTTTTAAGCGTTGAATTAGACTGACTATTTACCCCCTGTTTTCTTAATTCTGAAATTATTTTACTGATCTCTAAGTCATCCTGTTGCAATTTAGACATTTCTTTCAATTTACTTAGTAATTCCCTATTTGGCCTAACCTCAGTATAAGATATTTTGGGCAAATCATGTTTATCTTCCTGCAAAATATCATTTACAGGTGGATACCTGGATAAAATATCCGCTACTATATTATCTCTCCCCTTAACATGCTGTACCTCATACTGAAACTGTTCCAAATAGTTAATCCATCTAGCTAACCTTGCATTATATAATTTACAGTTTTTCACGAAGGTTAAGGCTTTATGATCAGTTTTAATTATTACTTTAGATCCTCTTAGGTAAGTTTCAAATTTTTCTAAGCAACAAATAATTGAATAGAATTCCTGTTCTGTAACAGTCCAATTTAACTGCGCTCCTTTCAAAAGTTTACTATGAAATCCTAATATCTTTATTTGCCCTAAGTTATCTAATTGATACAAAAACCCAGCTAAGCCTATTCCTGAGCTATCTGTTTGCAAATAATATGGTTTACTGAAGTCTGGGTGGTTTAGTTCTACAGTTTTAATAAATAATGATTTTACCTTTTCAAATGCAGCCTGTTGGTTTTCTCCCCACTTCCAGGCGCTCGCTTTCTTCAGTAAATCACACAATGGTTGAATATGGAAACTATAATTTGGTATAAACCTTCGATAGAAATTACACAAGCCTAAAAAGGCTCTAACTTGTTTTAACCTTTTTGGAACTGGGAATTTTTGAATTGATTCTATTTTGTCTGGATCTGTTTTAAGTCCAGAAGTGGAAATTATGTATCCTAACATTTTCACTTCACTACACAAAAACTTACACTTTTCTAGGTTACAAGTTAGCCCAGCTTTTGCTAACTTTCCCAATACTATATCTAAATGCTCTAGATGGTCTTCTAAACTTCCAGTAGTTATTATAGCTAAGTCATCTAAATAATTAACACAAAAATCACTAACTTCGTGTCCCAATATAAAATCCATAGCCCTACTAAAACTTCCGACTGACGTTTTTAATCCTTGAGGTAGAACATTGTATACATATGACTTTCCGTTAAATGAAAACCCTGTGTACTTCTTACTATCTCTCGAAATAGGGATCTGAAAATATGCGTTATTTAAATCTAAAATACTAATAAATCTGGCTCCCTGAAATGAATTTATTACATCTAACTGTAAAGGAGGTTTCTCGGTTTCCGGTACCATATGTTTATTTATTTCTCGAGCGTCTAATAGAACACGAATTGTACCATCCTTTTTCAAAGTAAATGTTAATGGGCTACAATAAGGAGTGGATTCACGACTAATAATTCCCTGCTCTAGCATTTCTTTTAATTTATTTTCTATCTTTTCCCTATAAGCATATGGGATTGGATAAGTTTTCCTCACTATTGGTGCATGAGGTTCCATGGTTATAACATGTTCATAACAATTACTACGTCCCAATTTTGATGAAAATAACTTGGCATGTTTTAATAATACCCTTTTAAGCTCTACTTTCTGATAATTACTTAATTTTAACTGAGTTATTAAATTTTGTATGTTCTTATACGAACTCTCGACTACTTCGTTCACTTCCAACGCCTGTTCCGGACATACCACACTATTAATTTGCCGACTCTCATGGAACTTAAACCGACGCTTTTCCTGACCTATTAATATTTCGATCCCTTTTTCATGTTCGTCTAACTTAATAGAAACTTTATTTTCCTTCATCCAGTCGAAACCAAGAATAAGGCTGGAGGTAAGCCCTGGAATTATTAATACAGAAAGGTCACTTTCAAATGGGCCTATCCCTAATTTAACTAAAGCTATTTTACGAATTTCTATATTTTTTTGTCCTACTGCTATTTTAATAAAGAAAGGTTTAATAGGTAAGGAAGGTATATTAGGATTTTTAGAAAGTAAAAGATTCCAAAATTCTTCTGACACACACGTTATATCGCTACCTGTATCTAAGAGAGCAACTATCTTTTCGTCAAAGATGTTCACTAGTAACTCAGATTTAAAATTACGACTGCCCTGTGATTTTTCGACCCTTTCATCGAAAACCGCTGACACTAAACTGCCCTCATGTATATCAAATAATGAGTGTTGACTATTTAATTTTAAAACCTCTACTATTTGACCAGCTATATCTTGCGTTTCAAAGTCTAATTTCCCATATCCTAATCCTTGTCCGTCATAGTTAGCTCTTAATTTAAGACATATGGGATATTTTGACCCAGTACTAAATTTCCCTAACGCTTGACCCGGCCTCCAATTCATTCGAACCATCATATGATATCCCTTGTCCCCTGATGTCGGAGTTGATCCGGAGACTTTATCAACCCTCTCTAGTTTAACACTACAGCATCCGCACTGTTTACATTTTCGACTGAATTTACAGTTTGATTTTGTTTCGACTGCGACTCCTGTTGAGGTTTCTGCCAATGACGATATGCTTGTTGTTGCGTTTTTCTCTTAGATTCCCAAGTTTTAGTGTGTTTAGGTACTGCATTATTTCCCTGAAACTCCTGTTTCTGTACATCATCCATCTTCCTCAAAAATTCTGCAGTTCCTATAATGGTTTCAATATTGGACGTAATCCAACCTTGCTGTACATATCTAGGATAATGCCGCATTATATCCCCAACTAATTGTTTTTCAGGCATATTGAAACTAAGCATCCGCGCTCTACCGGTTAGATGAAGGAAGTGTTGAGTCATGCTAGGAGTACTAGTCCTATCCCACGTTCCCTGGACAATCTTTCTACGCAACTCATTTTGCTCGTTTTCCCCCCCAATAAGCCTTGAGGAAATCCCTCTTAAAATCTTCTAATGTATTCCATCGTCCCTTATAGATTCTTGCCCAGTCTCTGGCATGACCTACAAGACACTCTTGGATTAAATCTAACTGATTCTCAGATTTCCCTGCCTTTTTTAAATAAGTTTCCAAGTCTTCTATAAAAGTAACTGGATGGGTTGCCACCTCTCCGAATTTAGGTTTTTCTAAGTTAATGTTTTTAACATTACATATTACGTATTTTTTCTCACTTGAGGGCATTTGTTCTTCCTTTTGTAAAGATTCCATATCCTCGTTTATTTCCGTTAATTCCGGATTATCATTAGTCACTATATTTTTACTCGTGTTAGTTTCTGTATTATCCGGTAAGGCTGCTCGTGTACGTTTCACATCTTCTCCTAATTCGTTTATCTTTCTTGTCAATAACCCTACGGTTCTCCTTAACATAGATTGCATTACAGCTATTTCTTTTGAACCTTGTTCTCTACGCATGGGTTTTACTATACGCCGACATCTTCTTTTCGTTAGAGGTTGATCTAAATTAGTTTCATCCACAAGTGGTATTTGTTCTATCACTGGTTCTTCTAGAGGTTGGGATAAATTAGTTTCACCCTCAAGTGGTATTTGTTCTATCACTGGTTCTTCTTCATTTTCCCTATTAGAATCCTGAGGTCCATACCTTCTCGGGATTTTACGTTTACGCTGAGGTCTAACCATCTTATAGGTTTTCAGCACGATTTAGGATCAGATAATTGTTACTCGTATCGTAAGGTCAGATCTGACAACCAAAACAAACCACATATCAATATCCCTTCCTTCAATAATAAATCCCAGTGTCCGAATATATACGCATTAAATCCGTAGTAATATATTAAAACGATAAAAGGTATAATTATTTTGTAATAAAATGTTTTAGTATGTAGATATTTTTTCTTTAGTTTTATGTAGTTTTCTACCTAGCTCAATATGCAAATTTTTTTTTGAAAAATAAATATTTAGGAATATCTATTTAAATATTAAGGTAATTTAAATAACGCGATGCTTAGAACTAATATCAAACCGTACTATCAATAGTTCAACTAGTGATCACTAGATGACGCCGGTGATATAAAACATTTTCATAGCCGTAGATAATGTCTTAATAATTTCATACTATTATTTTGTTTAGTAGCTATGCAAAGTTACCATAATTACGAAATCGTTTTTATTTCTAAGTAAATTCTAATTGTTATTGTTAAATTATGTTAACATAATCCAGCAAACAGAAAACAAATCAACATTAATTCTATAGAGATAAGAATCTGCTTAAAATATTCTCGCATAGTGTAGAGCCTCACTCGTATGGCTGCATAACACTACTTATCTTTGCTTAATATACCAACGACAACGACTACTGTCAAACGTGAAAATAATGACAGATTCACAATATCAAAATGCGTAGTAGCAAAATTAAGCATTTATTTCCTTTTTATTAAGCTATTTTATTTGTTTCAGGTATCTAAATTGACATATAATACAACTCACAGAAAATACGACCCTACTACTTTGCTTACGGTTTCGAGTGATGTGAAATGTGGCTTAATCCAACACGATTGAAAAACATGAAACCATTTCAACAAAATCACAACATCTTTTCCATGTCTCGGCATCAAAATGTGACCAAACGAAGCCATCCTTATGGAGAATCGCCTGTCCAGTCACTAAGCGGGTTTGAACAGTGAAACAAAACAATAAATCGAACATTTCTACTATCAAATTAACCTATGTATGTATACACTGCTATGCTAACACTTTGGATTATTGGGGCCGTAATCAATCAAAATACTATTACTAGTAATACAGCTATCACACCAGATATCCTGGTCACGGGACACTAAAATTGTACCCTACCTATGTGTATATTTTTTTTTTCCTCTAGCCTACCCTTACTATGAATTCCTAACTGCACCAAATACTAGCTGTATTACTCTTAATCTACTTTATCAACATACATACCCTATTAATGTTTTGTTTCTTTGTTCAAATCTATATGGCATGATCATATCTAGCGGAAGTAACCCTTGTTTTATCATAGTAACCCCTGGACCTTCTTAAATGAAGTGATTTTGATCTTAACCTATGGTGAGGAAGCCTAATCCTATCTTATGCTATGCCTAAGGTTGCTATCGGCCTTGTGTATGACTAATTTTTACTTATAAATAAGAATAACCTTAACGTAAGGTACGCTTATGTTTTTCCTAATAAATATTGTTCAAATTGCACTTTGTGTTATTTTCTGTTGCCTGCTATTTCACATTAATATAATTGCCTTATTTTATGAAGAGTTGGTTAATTATTTTCATTAAGGAGCATATTGCTTATCTAGCATGGTTCATTCTACAGAAATTGTTCCTCTACCAGCGGCTTATAGATATAGTATTGAATTTCGGATATGTATAGTAAGTATTAGAATGTAAGTAACCATATTGATCTATAATGAGTTATAGATGTCCACAACTGTAGATATTGGATAGAAGTCTAAGGTAATAGTTTAATATTGTCATTGTATGTATTAGTCAGTGGTGGTAGATATACATTATAGTGAATGTACCCAGCATTTTGGTGTTACGGTTTACTGTCGAGCCCCGCCTTCCGCCCGCCAGAGTACCACTCGTCATCCAGACTTGGACGTGATTCCTCCGTATGCTAATTTCTTTTGGAAAGCAATAGGGATACCCATTAAAGAGTAAATAGTACCTGTTCCCACCTAATAGTAGGATAGGCAATTTGTCAGTAAAATTATGTCTGACTATTAATTCAGAGACAAGAGGGTAGACTAAATGTCTTCAAGCGTATTACCTGCTACACAAGCATTATGCTCTCATTGTGTTCGCTGGGATGAGTTCAGACTTATTTACTTTGAAATAACACCACGGAGGTGTAAAAGCAAAGAACTCAAATTATGAATTTACAACAAGCAGGTAGTACTAGGTACTCAGATGGAGTTTTATAGCAAGGGTTTGTTTGTCAGTCAAACTATACCTCAACCTTCACTGTAGAAAAGGCATCCTTACATGATAATACTTCCTGTATCAATTGTTACTCATTATCCTATTATTTTCAGGAATTATGTAGCTATGTATGTAAGCATGTAAATGTTATGCCATGCTGTTATGTATAAGCACTATTATGCACTAACTCTAGGTCTTAGAGATAGATTGAGATGAAATGTCTATTAATATTTAAGTACATTACATCAGACTTATTTGTCTCAGTGATTCAACAAATTTAAGTGTGAGGATTGTAATATTCCTAGATTTCAATATATAGGGGTTTGAGTCAATCTTACACTCGCCCTTGGTAGTATATAAGGAACATTACTCTCCCAGAATTCATTATTCCAGAATTAGATGAATCATATGGTATATATGTGGATTGTCAATATCTCAACCTTACAGAATTTACATGACTTCCATGGAACCAACAGACCATCTCCTTCAGAGAATGATTATCATGATAATATATTGTCAGAGAGTTATTAGATCTCACTGGACTAAACAAATCTGAATTTTCCAACAAAATAGGTAGATAAAGAAGGTAGTAATTAAATAGACAACTCAGACTCAATCCATTGTCAAATAACTATGAGATTATGCCACAAGTTATGATATTAGTTGTTCATGGCCAATCTATGTGATTTTACAATATGAAAATCCCCAAATCATTCAGGTAGATACTCTATACACTATTATATATCAGGGCCTTGTACATAAAAATTAAGGTTAGGAATTTCATACCTTTGTTAGAAACAGATTCTCTGAATCTTTCACAATCAGAATACGCACATTTCGTCAGCATTATCACTTGTCACTATCACAGAACCAACTTATGCCATTTTGTTATCATATTTTCACATTCAACTTCACTTTCATATTAGATACGACTATCTAACTTAAAATTACTGTCGAAGATTAATTGTTTGAATTATTAACGTCCTACCCACCAGCAGCTTGGATGGTTATATTGCTACCACCGGATTTACCGTGAAAACGAATGGAATTTTATCTCCTATACCCCTCTTTTCCTTATCCTGACGCAACCGTTAATGGGCCTAATCTAGTCCCTATCAGTCCCTAATTTCTAGTCTAAAGGTGTTAAGTTACTGTCCCCCCATCCCCAAAGTGTGTGTGTGTGTAGAACGAACTCCGGTGTAAGAGATCGCTCCCTAATCTAGCTAAAAAGATTTGAGGAAGCTTCCCTCGCCCTATTTTAATGATTCTACCTGCCTGACTGCTCCTAAAATCAGATTTCCTACTCTGGTAAATAGATTAGGTTCCTAGCAAGGATCCGTCATCTCTAAGCTGTAAAAGGGAGCCAGAGTTTGGGCCCACGAACCTATTATTCCTATCACTCTTGGGTTGTGGTCATCTCTTGTGGTCAGGATCGAGACTTCCACGCCCTAACAAAGGTTTGAGGTCCCAGACGTGTCCCCAAGTGGCTAGGGAGCTGAAAACTAGCGCACCGTTCGGACCGTAGGTTTCCGTAGGCACAGAGGCCGTCTGGACGCCCCAAGTAGCATAGCTAGGCTGGGAATTTCAGCCCATTCGACCAGCTACAATGTCGAATTATTTTTACTCCTACTTGGCCGCTACCCTCATAAAGAACAATCGCTCTCATAAGGAATAGAGGTCCAGCGTTGATCTTGGCCATGTATTCCCCAATTCGACACAAAACTCTATTAAACTTACATTAAAATCAAACAAATAGAAACTAGATATCTCTGATTTGACACGGAGAAGATATCGAAGAATCAAAGATCTCCCCAACATCATTTCCTCAATATCATTCAAAACTTTACAGTATATGAAACTATTATGGTGAATTTACTCTGGACAAGCTAATATTCATATATTTCAAAAGAATCTACAATATTTTAACTTCAGAACACGATACCAATGTGCTTCTTAGCTAAAATATTTTTGCAAGGGACTTCGCGGGACTTTTCGATCCTAATTTGCCAAGATAACGCGATAACCCACACTTTAAACTACTTCTTTCTTGATTTAAAATAAAACTTGCAGTGGCGTTCTGGCAGCAATTCCTCTTGACTCTTCAAATTCCCGATGCGTAATCACCCAGACTAATGGCGCCGAAGCCTTTTATACTCGCTACCGTGCGGTTCTCAGAAATCACACCACTTCGACTGAAAAACCGTTGGCCAATATTTTTTTTAAAAACCTCATGCAAATATCTAACTAATATCTCTACATTTAATAACTAATCTGCCTTGCTCATTCCTGTCGATAAGACCTTTTTCATTAAATTCTCAATTGAATAAAGTTTTTCCATTGGTTAGTTCCAAAACTTTCTAAAACATTCCAAGACTACCTGTCTCTTTCTTCACCCCTAATAGTAACGAAATAAAGGTTTGTTTGTTTGTTTGTGATATCTTTATTGTACAAGAAATAAGCTATAATAAATACAGTTAAGAAAGATCAGTCTACAAGGGCGGACTTATCCCAAGATGGGATCTCTTCCAGTCAACCGGCGAATAAGTTAGAGGAAATTTACTCAATTATGGGGCAGAAGCATGTACAATTAATAAGGATAAATCTAGCCAAGAATAATACATCTAACAACAGAATACATTTACATATAAATACCCAAATATATATATATATACAGTAAATACATAATTTAAAAATACATATTTATACAACTATTTAATTATCTATAACGAAAAAAAAAAAAAAGTCTACTAGTAATCAAATGTCTGAAGTAACAAGAGAAATTCTTAATAATTTACTTTTAAAGGAATTTAATGATGATGCTATCACTACATCAGTTGGCAGTGAGTTCCAGAGTCTAGCAGCTACAACTGCAAACGACTTGGAGTAAGTTAGCGAAACATGCGATGGAATGTTTAATTTTGGGATGCCTGATGCCCGCAACCGACAGTCAATTTGCCTGAAAGAAAATTTTGAACGAAGATAGATGGGGAAGGAAGGGTTATATAGAACATTAAAAAGAAGAGAAAGAATATGAACATTCCTTTTTATCCTAATCGGCAACCAGCTAAGTTTTTTACGGAATTCTGAGATGTGGTCATGTTTACGCAGTCCAAAAATAAATCTAATGCATTGATTTTGCAGGCGTTCCAGCTTGTCAAGGAGAATTTCAGTTGGGTCCAAATATGCTACGTCTGCATAATTTAGCAAAGGAGTCAATAAGGAGTGAGCAAGGAGCACTTTCGTTTTTGTGGGCAGAAAATTTTGCAGTCGTCTTAAAGAATGAAGAGCCACAAACATCTTACGACTCACCTCATTGATTTGAGGCGACCAGGAAAGAGTCTCATCAAAAATAATGCCTAAGTTTTTCACTGTAGGAGATAAAGGAATAATATTACCATCAAGAACGACATTAGGAAAGGAGAGAGTCTTAAATTTAGTTATAAAATATGGACTGCCTATGACGATTGCTTGAGATTTTTCTGCATTGATTTTAAGCCCGAAATTACGAGACCAAGCTGCTATAGCAGCAAGATCTGAGTTGATGGTGCGCACAGCGAGATTGAAATTATTAAGAGGGGCGGCCGAATAAATCTGCAGATCGTCAGCATACAAATGAAATGAAGATAAGAGAGAAGTTGTTATGCTGTCGATGAAAATAGAAAAGAGGACAGGAGATAATATTCCACCCTGAGGAACACCAGCAGCCAATTCACACCAGTCAGATTTACACTGATCGATTTTTACCAGCTGATGACGATCGACAAGGTACGAATGAAACCAGGAGAGGGACGATGCAGAGAAATTTAAGGATTCAAGAATGCCAAGAAGAATATCAAAATCTACGGTATTGAAAGCGTTTGTGAAATCCAGCAGCACCAAGAGAGTAAGGTCTTTATTCTCAATGTTTAAGCGAATGTCATCTGTAATTTTCACAAGAGCAGTAGTAGTGCTATGTCCTGCTCGAAAACCTGATTGGTGCAAATTCAATAAATTGTACTGGTTGAGGTGCTTTGTTAAACATTTATGGACAAAGTGCTCGATGATTTTGGACAATACGGGTAGAATTGATATGGGACGGAAATGGGAAGGAGAGGAGGGATTCGATTTTTTAGGTACAGGTACGACGTGAGCATATTTCCAAGAATCAGGGAAAACACCAGATATAATTGAGCAATTGATAATATCAACCAATATTGGGGCGATCAACGTAGCAATGGGCTTTAACATAGAAAGGGAGATATCATCGCTGCCGACTGCATTCGATTTAAGACTGTCAATAATCGCAACCACATCATCAACCGTCACCAAGTCCATATGAAAAGTAGGACAATCTGGCTTAGGCTTAACAGAGAGTTCAAGCAGAGTTGTTTGTTTAACATTATCCGAGAGCAATGAAGGAGAAGCGCAAAAGAATTTATTTAAATCGTCGACATTTAAACCGGACCTAGCATCTGAAGACTGTTTGCCAATCCCAATCCCATTCAAAAATTTCCAAAGCTTACTCGGAGTACAATTGTCAACATTGTCATGAATGTGTTTCCGCTTGGCTTCCCTACACTTCTTATTGCACATATTACGAAGTTGGATGTATTTTTCACGGTATGACTCAGTCTGATAACGCCTAAATTTTATTTTAGCTTTATCCCGTTTGGACATGAGCTTTTTGATGTCAGAAGTGAGCCATGGAGCAGGTAAATGTTTAACTCTGACTTGTTCCAGCGGGGCGTATTTATCATAGATGGATAATAAAATGGAATTAAATGCCTCCACTTTTGTGTCAACGTCAGGTACTGTAATAATACGATCCCAGTCTACTCCACAAATATCAGCTTCGAACAGTTGCCAATCAATGGCACCAAAATTCCTCCGCAATACAAATTTATGTTTAGGTCGAGAAGTCCTTAGTTTAAAAGAGGAAAAAATGAGATCATGGGCAGAAAAAGCGGGTGCCCTAAATTGGCCATGCTTTGAAGTCAAATCAGGAGAAGAGGTAATGATGAGGTCTAACAAAGAGGGCGGTCCGTTGTGTGGGAAATGAGTTGCTGAAAGGGGAAGAATATGTAGATCCAGAGAGTATAAGAGAGAAAGAAAGGTTTTGGAACGCGAGTCGTTCTTGATAAGACAAGTGTTAAAGTCCCCCATAATAATTAAGTGATCAAATTGACATCGCAAATCGGACAAAATTGATTCAAATGAGTTAAAAAAATTTATGTGAAGAGACGGACTATAATATACACCTAGGAGGATTCTCAAGCCATTAAGATTAATGCCAATAAATAAATGTTCAGGTGACTGAGGGACAGAAACTGATTGCGAGATGATTTGAGCAGGAATATCACTCCGCAAATATATGGCCACTCCACCAAAACCTACAACCCTGGATCCGCCGTCAGAACGTGCTACAAGATATGAACGATCATTTCTAAAGAGACAATAACCTGGCAGAGGATACAGTGCTGAAGGAAGTGAGGGCTTGAGAGCGCTTTCAGAAATAAGAATAGCATGGACTTGAAGAGATGTAAAGGATGCCAGAAAATCAGCGTAGTGACCGGGTAAGCTTTGAGCGTTAATGTGAACCACATTAAAATTAGACTTAAAAGAGGAGAAGGTGACCTTAAGTTTTTCATTTAGTGACGTCTCATCGGAGTCATCACTACAGGCACTGAGTAAACATTCAGAAGAAGAAGAACAAAAAGAAAAGTATTCGAGGTCAGAGTTTTCGCTAAGTACATCAGACATTTTACTACATAAATATACCTACTTGTATGATATTATAATATAACCAATAAACTACTTACTTAAACTAAAATACTTATACCTAATTAATCGACAAATATTCTATATTATTCGCCAGTTGTTGACATTGAAATGTGTATGTATAGGCAATAAATCAATAAACGCACATAAAAATAACAATACTAGGGTTAAGTAAAAGTACTTCAAACACAAAAGAAAAAAATAAAACAAAAATAGAAAACCAAAGAAGAAAAAGGAATACAAGATAAACGAATTTGGGCCAATTTGGTAAACATGTAATAAAAACACTAATTAGAATAACAAATATTGTCAAACTCTTTACCAAACCGGTTCCCAAACCCAATACATAATAACAGATAAATAAAATTTTTTAAAAAAATACAAAAACGAAAGGTAAATAAAAATAGAGGAACACTAGAAAATTATGTTGATTCGTCCAATTCTGCAAAGAAGTTGTACATCTAATAATAGCGTGCCTTGTAACAAATTTAATTCCATAGACAATCTCATAGCTTTCTTTTAATTATTAGTGTTCCCTGTGCTATCTATAGAATCCCTTGAATCGACCTATTAGCATAATCTGGTATCACGAGATATTATAATAAATTTTACCATTTAAATTTCTTTTACGCTGAGTATTAATTTATTTTAATATTTATTTAATTTTGATTGAATCGATTCTCTCGATTATCCGTAAAATGCTTACTTTTTTTTTCAACTAGACAAAAGAATAAACTAATTATCAATTATTTGATCAAATTTTTGTTATCATCATGATTATTTATTTCCTTGTTCTTACTTAAAGATATAAAGTCAGTCAAACTATACTTTTAATTTCATATTTTTAATTTAAGTTCTACTTTTCATAGATCATAGATCAATTTTCTTCCTCGCGTCAATTATAGATAAGACAAACTGTCAATGTCATTCTGCTTCACAACAAACAAAATAAGATGGATATAATGAATTATTGTGGAACAATTTACAAAGGACTGTATTTATGATTGAATTTCAGTTTTCCAGTTAATATTTGAGAATCATGAACGAGAACATAAGTGTTCCGTTACACTCTGTCAGAAGTAATCTTACGATTCTAGCCCGGGTTTTTTACAGCAACAACATGGATCCATAAAATGATGCAATTAAGTATTAAAGATTAATACTTATGTCTTAGATAAGAAAAATATGTTTTTTTAAAAACCATATCAGTTCAGCGTTCTTTACAACAATAATCTTAAATTTTCTTACAACTGGAACATTTCGTAAAGCAGTTTAAAATATTACCAACATAATACACAGCCGGGATATCTTTCTATGTTAATGCAGTCACCTACCGTGTGTCAGCTGTATTTCATCTTTGTTTCTTTTGAGCGTAGACAGAGGCGGGGCGGAGTGGCTTTCCGCTTGGTGACACACAAAAACGCCGTGCAGGGCGGATTTTTCCCACCTAAAATGATTAAAATTGGAATTTAAGTAATTATCCTAGTTATGATAGTAACTTATGGTCCTTATCCCACTAATAAATTAAAATACTTATGTAAAGTGAGTTTGTTTCTTATTTGTTCGTTTGTTACGCTCATCATCATGAAATTTTGCATACACGGCGGCAACCTTTCATCTCGAAAAAAAAGGACTATTCCTAAAGGGGTAAATATTAACACGAGCAAAACCGCTGGCGATGGAAGCATGTATGTCTATCCCTCGGAACAGTAACTACTTTTAGTTTCGGGTGAAAGGTTCTTTCTCCGTATCCTAGACAGACAAAACTTTTTCTTAATAATCTTCTTTTATAATAATGAGCGTAACAAACGAACAAATAAAACATACACAAAACAAACACACTTTTAGATATTTTGTGTCCTTGTCCTTATCCCAAATAAGGCGTATGAAAAATTTTATGATGATCGGTTCAGTACAGTAAATAATGTTTACCTTTTCTTCTTCGAGTTGATTCAGGTGGTTAATGAAATAATATAAAAAGTACATGGCATAGGAACTAAAAAAACATATTTAAATAGCAATAGACTAGAAATTAGACATTTTTAATAATTACCTAATTAAAAAATGCGCACCTTTAAACGAACTAGGAATTACATGCATGTTGAATTAAAAAACATTTTTACATGAAAAATGGTATACCTAAGGCCCTATAAAATTGCCACTACCTGATACGGTGATTGGATTGGAAGTATAGATAGTTGTTAAAGTCTACAATTTAAGTGACAGGTAGAGACAAACAAGCAGGGACGCACATAAAACTGTTACACCGGCTCTCGGATCGCTCTCGATCCAAAGTTTCATTGTGCGAAACGCTATAAAATACCCGTAAAAATTAATAAAGCTACTCAATAAAGTGAACACTTAGAATTTTGTGAGCTTAATATTTCTTCAGGTTAACGCCAAAAATACCTTTTTGAAAAATATATACATTAATTTATAGGGTAAACTATACCAGTTTAAAAATTTTAAACAGCGCTTACGGTTTATGGGCCGTGACTCAGCAGGCATGGGTTTAATGAGGCTTGCAGGTGCGTAATAAGATTACACTAAAGTACGGATTTAAAATCTACTGACTATTGAAATCTGCAAAAGAAGCAGCTACTAAAATATTTTTATGGCCGACAAAGTAAAATCTTTATTGTTTCAAAGTTTTATTTTTATTCTTAATTAACGTGTATATTACCTACGAAAGGTTACATTGCCTATTATAAAACTTACAGGTATCCCATCTTGTGACGTGAAACTTTCATAATCCTTATAATATATATTGTTTGTCGAGCCCGTGTGTACGGTGTTGTGTGACGCAAGAGCCTAGTTACCGTTCTTCCGGTGTCATTCCGTCTACGCGCCAGGGCGGTCGCGCACTTGTTCCACTACTCGATCTACTTTTAGTCGTCACTTGTCTGTAAGCTGTAAGTGGGTCAATAGCCCAAGTCCGAATCAAATGAATGACATATTAATGAGGGGTACACAGTTAGCACCGGGCGTTCATTAGGATTGTTCATGTTAGACATGAACTCGATGTTTTAAATGTGAAAGTCAAAGTGGTTAGTGTAAAAGTGTCAGTTATTAATTATTCATTTCATTTCGGTTTTTTCGACTGGTAGATCAATAGAGGGCAAGTCGAGGCAATGATACTAACTATATAGAAACAAATAGCTTTCACAAGGAATATTATAACAAGTTATTTAAAAAATATTGAGTCTCATTTATGAATAAGGAAGGGTAAAAGAAGCTTATTTCAAGTATTGGGCGGTATATAGCACTTGTAGACAGAATGATACCTACGCAAAATAATCCCTGCTGAAAAACAACAGCGCTCCGAAATCACTACTAAAGAAGTAATTTTAGTTGTTAATTTTCTTGACCTATAATTTTATACATGCAAAAGTAACTAATTATTAAAACATATAATTACGAGTAAAGCCTAAAATAAAACCTAGAAAAACGGCGGCCATGAATCTTAGCCCGAGCTGGCCGGAAAGAATGATCACGCAAGCGGAGCTCCGGGCGGGAACTGGCACTGAATTATATAAGATTCTTCCATTCAAAAAGATGCTTCGCATGTTTCCATGGACTTTTTATGGCAAATAAAAAATGTTTTTACGCTTTATTACAGAAGTTTGAATTTAAATTGCCTCAAATATACAGGCCATTACTCTAAATTTTCACATTTGCGCCACATTGGTAACAAATCTATAAAGGTATAAATCACGGTCTCCGTGGCGCAGTGGTTAATAGGCCTCAGGTTTAATTAAATATTTTTACTTTATTTCAACGCATTATAACTCAAAATGCAACCAGGAAAACGCTCAGATGAGGGCTTATATGTACATAGTTTTATCTTACATAGTCGGTAATTTGTGTCGTCGTAACATGTTTTTGAAAAAATATAAACGATTTCTTGAAAATGTATTTCGGTACAAACAACGCTGACATTCAAGGAATAAATGAAAATGTGCGATAGTTTTATAAATAGTGGGTGGTGAAGGATTATGTTTCAAAGCCGGTCCATTAGTTGGGCGGGCGTAGCACCACGGTGGGCGGTCTGGCGCTTATGCATATGTATGATAGAATATATTGGCTTGTGTAATGTATGTATAAACTGTATGATATACAGAATATCCTCAGATAATATTCGTTCTAGCTGGATTAACTGAAACGTAAGGCCATTATCTTTTTTCCTGGAAACATTATCCAAGGGGCTTAGTGCCAGCGACACGGTGCATTTACTTTATGTTAATAAGGCTGTGCTTAGCTGAGCAGTCAGCAGTTTGCAGGAGCGGATAGCGAGCTGCACCTTATCAGAGCGAGCGGAGGACGCCTTCGAGGGATGTTGGGAGGCGGCCGGCGAGGGCGCGGGCGGCACTCAGTGCTGGCCGCGCCGCCGACTCGGACGAACGCAGCGCACCCTCGCCGCGCGAACCCCAAACGACACGCGCCTTTAATTTCATTATGTGTCGCACAAACTGACTCACGTGGAAACACTGGTGAAGTTTCGTGAATGGAATGACACTGGTTCCACTTGAGCGATACTGAACTGGTATGCTTACTTTGACAAAAGTTTTCCTTTGATGTGTAGCTACAGTTGACAAAAGTTTTTCGAATCGGATTTTGGTTGAAATCGTGATTGCCATGAAATACGAATTATTGGGTACCATCTTTTTTAACTTTTGTCGATGTCGACGGTTTAATGGAGGTCATAATATATTATTTCAAATTATTTAGCTTTTGTCAACTGAGCGTTTATGTAGACAAAAGATACTTCTTACATAGTTGAATAATTAGTATAAATAGAGGCTTTTGACGTAAGATTTTAGGGAATACGAGTATTAAGTTACTCTTATACAAGACACTATTTTCTACTAGATATTTCCTATAACAACGAAAGGTGGGTTATGAGTTAGCCTTTGTTAAGATTTTTTTAATATTTAGTAAAAAATAATTCCAGATAAGTATTTAGAACATATTATGTTGACAGCGCAATGATAAAAATATATCTAAAAATTAAATAATTTTAACGATGGAAAATAGTAATCATTGTTTGCCTTCTACGACCAGCAGGAAATTTACTTGGATATAATAATTCCTAGCGCTAATGGCTCTTACAAGTACGCTAGATTTTACGATAAGACTGATTTACACTACCTGCAAGACAAATCCACTGAGTAAAAGTGTACCTATGACGCCTATGTGCCTCTAAACAACATTGAAAACATATAGAGTAAGTAAATTAAGAATGTACAAATAAAATAAAAAGGAAAAGTTGGTAATAACTTCTCAACTTCATAACTCATGCGTAATTTAAATAAAATAAGGGAAACAGTTGGCAGTACAATGAAAATGTTTAACTGCTCTCTACTTTATAATCACGTGTGAAAATATTTGCAATGGAACCTCGTTCGTGCATGCAGTCAAGACATTAAGATTGGTTACGCTTTCCCGTTTGACTTTCCACGTGGATATTGCGATTTGTCATGAAAGGGCTTACTTCAACCTTTTGAGGTTATTAGGTTATCATAAACGGCCCTTAAGAATTTTGTTTTAGCCCCATAAGTACATGCTTATTTGTTCTGAACAAATTTTGGGCTTTTAACTTTGCATAAAAATAGAATATTACATTTTAATATCGTTGTCCCTCTGTGTTACTCTTTGTTTGATGTTATTTACATATTTAATGAGGACAAGGTATTTGTTTTTTTGATGGTTGTGCTGTGAACGTACCCCTATGTTCTCTTGTTTGTCGTGACATAAGGTGTTCCACAACATATGTAAATTGAAATTGTACATAACATGAAATCAGAAAACAAAGAAAAGATAAAAACATCATACAAAGCCCTTCAGGCAAGTACGCCACCAATATTGTTGAAAAGGGTTTCTTTCGGCGTCTTCTTCTTTGCAGTGGTCGGTTCCGAAACGCTAGTAGTTTCTATCTTTTGAACAATAATTAATAATTTGAATAAAAATTAGTAAGTATTATTTAAAATATGAATTGACGTGAAAAAATCCCTGAAAAGGCCTTTTTCTGAATAAATCTTTGAATCTTGAATCTCTGTTCTAAATATATCTGTATAAGTATATCTGGAATTTCTTTTTGATTAAGAATAAATTTTAGCAACGGCTAACTTATCGCCTTTTGTAAAAAGTTCGACATTAGCATTTAAGTAACTAATTACTTCGGATTATATTAAACTCTTGACCCTTTTAGTATAAACTTTATTTAATTTGAAATTGGAACTTGAATTATTTGGGCTCCTAGTTCAACATGATGTTTGAGCATTTTTGTTCTGTGGACAAATTTACGATTTTTACGACGGTTATGTCGGTAAGGTGCCATAGTACCTATACAAACAGGCTGATTCTGATTCTCCTAGCAATATTTTAATTAGGGAATCAGAATTCATAATATAATCCACAATAGCAAGAAAAGAAGATAAGAACCGAAAATATATAGGATCTGAACATTCCACCAGCTGTTCGGGGAATTTGTACGGGAGATTCAAATATATATTTTTTTGCTACGATTTTTTTTCAGTATAAAATCGGCCAATCGGAATCAATCGGTATAGTAAAAGAGAACTTAAAATAAGGAATTTGCGTTTTAAAGCAAGAAAGGTTTCCGAAAAACAGCGAATAATCCCGCTTCTTTTTTCTTTCGCAAGTTACACCGATCAAGGTGGTTAATGTTATATTAAACGTTGCTTCAAACTCAGAATAGAGAAAGGGAGGGACCTTGTAGTGTAAGGTGAAAAACCGACTTTAATAATAAATTACCGAGTCCCAAATAAGACGATATAGTGGACACACATGGGTTATAAGAAACACACCCTTTTGACAATAGGAATAAAGATTAGAATGATTTATCTGGTTGTAACCGCAGTTTGACGTCATGGGGTTTGGTTGTCCTTTACAGGCGCATCTCGATTGCGCTCGTCAAAATATTTGCGCATGCGGTTCAATACCTACAATGTGAATACAGGTTGAATCTGAATCATTATTAATACAAAATCGTAAGAAGAAACTAAAAGTCGAAACTTTTCTTGGATATCCGATACAAATTCACCAATCAACTGCTCGAATTTGTATGGAAATCTATGGAGGTCTTAAAATTTAATTCGCTTTTCACTTTTGGTTTCTTTTAACTTTTTGATACTTTCTTCGTCTTTTTAGCATTAGTCTTTGTTTATGTTATGTAATAAGGCTCAAATAGACACATTTTTACATTGTTAAGCGCCGCCAGATACTCGCAGTTTTGTACCGTAATTTCTTATTGATAAAAATATTAATTAGGTACTATGTCGTTACCTGAAAAAATCTTATTCTATTATCTCATATGCATATTTGTTCGAGTAAATCTTACAATTGAATTTCGAAGCTGGTATCCGCAACTGATTGAGCTAAATTCATGTATACACATATCAGATGACAGTTCCATATTATGGTACCATAGAGCTAGTCCGAGGCCATAAGTACCTACTCCTAAACTAAAGGAGATAAGTAAAATAAGACCAAAACAAAACAAAGTACTTTAAAGTCTAAATTTGTACATATTAAAAGTTTGACAGAAAAAATGAATCTTAGAAAACACTTGAAACTAAAATATAAATACTCGGAGAAATAGATAGGTTTATCATTTTCGCACGGAGCAGGTGGATGATGATTAATTTCCTAAAATACCTGGGGCTGGTTTATTAGCCAACTAAGTGGAATTCAGAGGCTTGCGGTGCCGAAATTGATATGTGTACCGCACGAGTAGTCTCCGCGGATGGGCTGAATTTCAGTTGAGCTGCTTTTCCTTGCACCATTGAACATTTGGGGGTATTTACGCTAAGAACTGCACGCCCGCTTCTATTAAGTTGTTAAACCTACCTACGTGGTTAAATTACAAGAGTAAGTATTGTACCTATCTCTATTTTCCGATGTCTATTTTTCCTCGTGTTATGCTTACTTTTATTATATTCACACCTCCAAATGAAATCGTCACTATGCCAAACATTTTTAAGTTATTGTTATTAAATAAATGTAACAGGCCATTGAAACCACAGATTACTTAATTGGGAAATTTAAAAAAATAACATATGAATTGACCTACCTTTGATAATTAAAAATTTTGAAACACCTGCTTTACTTTGTTATAATTAAAATATTTCGTACAAGTCTACGAAAAATAATTTTTTTTTAATCGATTTAAAGGAGTTCTTGACGGGAATTTTGGCGGACTGGACGGTTTTTGTTTTGGAAATTGTTACTAGTAATTTTATGATCTGAAATCTGAGTAATTTGGTGCTATACATGGCCATGTTTATAAACAATGTGTGGTTTACTAAATCACTCTGTCATGGCGCGGTTGTTTGTTTTTGCCAAATTACAACTTTCCATCTAGACCTAGTCTTTGAGCTTAACCGCGGATGGACAGACAGACGCACATGGCTTTACTATCAGGATACCTTGGTTACTACGGAACCCTAAAAGGTTCTACAAAATTATTACACAATCACAAACTGCTCTGGTCTCATCCCGATAAAGGAGCGCTTCGCGGATACTGCTTACTAATTTTTTATGTAATGAATAATGATCAGCCATCTTATTTGTTTATTAAATTAAAGCTCACACAGGACTGGATGAGAATCACACCAGTATTATTAATTCCACAGCACCGTACAGCCACGTTTTGTGGCTGCATTCGTTATGTTGGAATAACTTGCCACCCAAAATAAGAAATTTAAAATCTGTTTATTCATTTAGAAGAAATTTCAAGAAGTTTTTACTCAATGATCAAACGGGTACAATCTGCTATTCAAAAATACTTAATATTTAAATGATAGTTTCTACAGCTGAATATTCACTGTATCCTTTTTGTACATCTCTTAATTACTGTAAAAATAACTGTTTTCAGTAAATTTGCATCATGGTATACCGGCCATGGCATCACAACTGAGGGAAACCATTTTGGTGGCATATTCTATCAAGATATTTTGTATTTTTTCATTGTGGTAATTGTATTTCTATACGCAGCAAATAAATATTTTCGCATTTCATTTCAAAGATTAAATTGCCGCCCGACTGTACATAAAATAAATCCATGTTTCTAGACTACGGGGGATGATATATTTACAATGATTAGGTAGTATTAGCATCAACATGAGTTTACGTACTCTATAAACGCTGTCGCACTATGCCTACGTGTGTGTAATAAATCATCAAGGTACTCATGTCGCACCAATGCCAATCGAACACGTACATGATACGAGGATCTTACTGTATCAATCATTCTCCATCAGTGCATGCGATCTCCCAGATTTATTGTTACGAGGAACGATAATGTAATATTGATTGTCGTTTAGGATCGATTTGGAAATCATATCTATCAAGTACATAAATATTTTTCTACGGTCGTTACGCTTAAATATGTAAGTAATCAATCTTGTTTTTCATGCCTTCAGAGGCTTTATGAAACCTAAATTATCGTTTCCTCACCTAGTTGCAATTCCTTTTATTTTTTGAAGCCTTTTGGCCTTGTTTTTTATTTTTACTAAGTATTAAATTGGGCATTTGTAGGTTGTAACAAACTGAAGCATTTCAATTATTAGTATATATCTGACACATTACACACTGTATATATATGTGAAAGGACCCTCGTTATTCCGTCATTTACGAATTTGAAAAGTGGTTTAAATGAGAATATTTCGTTTATATTTACTTTAAAATTTCTAGCATGCTTCTAGGAATTTATGAAGTAAATATAGAAGCATGCTAGGAATAATGCGTCAAGACAGGCACAGAAATGCATTTATAGGATCTAAAACAAAATTAACTGATGTTCTCTATAAAATAGATCAATTGAAATGGAAGTGGACTGGGCATATGTTGTGTGACATACAGGCATAAATGGAGCAAAGATGTCACGCACTGGTATCCTAGAGATGGCAAGAGGAGCAGAAGAAGACAACATATAAGATGAGAGGATGAGTTCAAACTAACGGCAGGTCCAAACTGGAGGAGGGTAGCCAGGGTCAGAAAACAGTGGAAAATGTCAGAGGAGGCCTTTTGTCAAGCGACACACTGAGCTTAATTCTATAACAATACGCCGGAGGAAAATGAGCTCAGGACAAAAAGGCTGAATAGAATAGAACACTTCAAAAATAAATAATTTAAGTGCAGGAAATTACAATTGGAAATACCTACATTCACATCTAAAAGATTTTGTCAAAATTTAAATAATGAGTCTGCCCCTGATCGTCTCCGGTGGAAAAGTACCCAAGACGCTTGCTGCATTGCTTCACTGAATTGCAATGACTAGCCTTTGTCCCAGAAACGAACAAGGCTAGCATTTTTTACGCTTTGCGACGTCCTATTTCGCGAATCTATCGCTTAGCGACCGCCCCCCAGCAGTCCATAGTTTCCACAACTATGGGGACAAAAGAATAAAGTGGCTCGATAGCTGCGTACTTCATCTGCTTTTTCGCTGCTGTATCCTTGGCAGCTGTCGCCGCCGGTGGTGCGACCGAGAAGACTAGCAGCAACGGTACACGTGGCATGCCGTATGAAACACCTTCTCTTTTTCCACTGCACCATAGTCATTCCATCGGGTCTTTTGCCATCCGATCTGCTCAAACCCGGTGGTTCCAACACGTACGGGACATTGGCCGTCACAAGCGCCTGCGTACTATATCGTTGAGCGCATGGTGACGCGGAAATCTACACGTGCGTCGACGACAACTTAGCGCATGATGCCCGTTAGCCTCCATTATGGACCCGCATATGCATGTATGCAGTCATGCACTCCCTGCAGCCCATGCAAAGTACCGCAGCTACCCGCATGGAGTCGCCATCCAATAAGGTGTCAAAGTGAGGTGACGGGAGAGCGTAGTGTAACCATGAGCCCGACTCCGGTTGCGACATAGCCTTCAGTCTAGCCAAGTCCATCCCCGCGGCGTTATTCAAGAGTTGATCGTGGGTCATCTTAATTCTGACGTCATCCCATGCTCGCTGATCACAAAAGGCTATTAGGGCTCGACGAGCCCGAGTTGGCAGCCGACCCGTATATAATGAAATCTGTCTTGTTTTATATGTAAAATAAAACAAGACAGATTTCACTATATATTTTGAAAACGGGTCACTCACGTGTTATTTCCCCGTATTCAAAATATAATGTGTTTGAAATGTCTCACGTTATTGTAAATGATATAAGATAGTTTTCTATATTACTTTCCTTCCATAGTGGTCTGTGACAAAGGAAAAATGTACAATGTCTAGAACTTCTGCCGATGCTTCACATTCCGCGCAGGCCATAGAAGCCGGTCGAGGAATGGGCAAAATCTTAAGTAATCCATATATGCCGCCAGCCGTATTTGCGAGGCAGGATTTAACGTAGGTCCTGTAGATGCCGAGCCCTTTCCTCAGGGGCAAGCGCGAGGATAGGAGTCAACGTAACTTCGCTCTGGGCAGCTTCACTGAGTAACTCCAAAGGCGGCGGTTGATGACGGTAACCCGTCAGGATGGCCTGTGTTTTGCTGACGTTCAATGACAGTCTCATTTGTAGAGCCAGTCAGGCAGAGCATCGTGGGAAATATTGAAAATTGCATCCTATTCTGTCTTTAATTTAAATCTAGATTTAAAGTTAGATACTAAATATATTATCTCATATACGATTTAAGTTATGAGGAGCGAGGAACAAGGAAATTAATACGATATCCGAACTCAAATTAACCTCGAGAGCTCTCTGTTTCACCAATGCTTCACCTGAAAACACATTAGTCGTCAGTCACGTGGTCCCACTTCCGCGAAAAGGTCACACGCGGACGACTCACGTAAATCAAACCGTATTTTGTTTCACAGAATTTGATGCTATCGAATGCACTGCGCATAGGTTTTATTTCTATTGATAATTACCTAGATACACAAAACAAGAAATGAATGAAACACAGACGAAAATAATTTAAAGCCAGCGTCATTAAGGACTTAATTTCATATATAGGGATTTTCACTTCGAAATTAGGCTCGATATAGTATAAGGATTATTAAAAAAATCGGCCAAGTACGAGTCGGACTCTTGAACAAAGGATTCCGTACTATAAAAGCGGTAAAAAAATAATCTCTGTTGTATGGGTTATTAATTTTATTTTTATTTAATTATTTCTTTTAATGTAAATATATAACTTAATATTCTGTGAATATTTCAGGCGTCCTGTTGCCGTTATCAAAAACAAGCAAAAAGTTTGTTGTATTACCCCTTAAATATTTATTTTATTCTATTTCTTAGTATTTGTTGTTATAGCGGCTACAGAAATACATCATCTGTGAAAATTTCAACTGTCTTACTATCACGGTTCATGAGATACAGCCTAATGACAGACGGAAAGACAGACAGACAGACGGACAACGGAGCGATATTAAGACGGTCCCATTTTTACCCTTCTGGTATGGAACCCTAAAAAACAAAGGTATCTCTCAAAATCTGAAAATTGATTACTATTCTTTGTTTGAGACGGATGAAATGATGGAAAAGCGCAATGGGCCCGTGTGGGTGTGCATTTCAATGAAATCTGTCTGCATTCTGTTGTACGAACAGTATGCGATGGTTCGTACAAAGTGTATGAAAGTGATCCATCAGCGTTACCGCGTTGCATTGCATGCGGCTCGCCCATATTGGGCGTAGCTAAGCCTCAGTCATAGATACTGCAATAGCCATGTGTAGTGTATCCGAGGTTCAAGATTAATAAAAGTAATCCTTTGATTTTATTTTTGAAATTGAGTTGATCAATTTATGTAGGTATATTACATTATATTATTGACAGTTTATTCGTTGGATTCGCCGACCAGTTTCCGTCTCTTTATTATTATTAAATAATAAGAAATCCTTGATCATCATTACGCTATGAAGCTATGAATAAAGAGTTTCCTATTATTACATAAAAAGTTATGGTCTTTGGTATGGTTAAATTAATAACCAACATCAATATCAAGTATAAAAACATAAATTTTATTATATCATAATTACACAGCGTGTAACATAACCAACGACGTTCCCGTGAACGGGTGACTCAGCCCGTCGACATTTTTTGTTTGACATTTTCATACTGATTGCCGGGCCGCGTATATGGAAAATCTCATTCAGTACGTCCCCACCGCCTAAAATGAACTGAATCAGCATCAGGGTATCGAGTATATCTCAAACGTATCTTAGAAATCCTACTCCAGTACATCACCCTCTGAGACATATTGGAGCAGCATTTACGCGTTTTTATCGTCAGAAAAGTTAGAAAATACTGATTCAGTTCGTCTTAGGCGGTGGGGACGTACTGAATGAGATTTTCCATATACGCGGCCCGGCAATCAGTATGAAAATGTCAAACAAAAAATGTCGACGGGCTGAGTCACCCGTTCACGGGAACGTCGTTGGTTATGTTACACGTTGTACATAATTATTAAATATATGTTTAATATAGCGTCTAAATGTACCCTCAACGTTCCCTCTAAGGCACCCCTTAGAGTTAGAGTCACCACTCAGACCATCAATATGAACAACTTTTCCTAATGCTGGAAACTCAAAAAAAATTCGGCATTTCCATACGAAATAATTCTGCCGCCAGGCCAGTTTATATGGGATTTTTTTTGATTTCTTAGCATTGTCCCATAGGAAAAGTTGTTCATATTGATGCAGTCACCCTGTTAAGGGAACGTCGATTAATTTACACGCTGTATATTAGGCAAGAAAATATAACATCAATGTTTTTGATTATCCGTTTCCACCTGTCAATTATCTTATTAAAAATTCAATCGGTTACCTCCGGATCAACCCAATATAGAAAGAAAATTGGTAATTTTGTATTTATATCACGAATGTCCACAACTTTTTGACTTATGATTTCTTGTATTTTCCTCTTTCTCTTCAAGTCATAAAATAATTGCAGAACGGATGATCATTTCGTTATTTGTTTCGTAATCCGATCATGTCGCATTATGCCATATTATAAATTCATAAGCATCTCTCTCTTTACAAGATATTTATCTGAAAGGAAATAAAATATTTCTTATAACAGATTCTGCCAATGACAGGTTGTTTATTTTCTTATCTGCGTGGCCGAGTACCCGCAGGACTCATCAATCGTAAGGAATAAAATTTAAAATATTAAAACATATTTCACCTTCTTGTAGCCAGTATGTCAAGATTCACACGATAACGCCAAAGTTGCCTACTTCGTGTCTACGTGGAATGGAATTCAATAGACACTAAAAATGTCCAAACTTTTCCAACACTAGCAAAACATAGTGTTTATTGCTTGTTTTTGGACAAATTTAAAACTCTACCATTGCGAAAGTTGAGAATTTTAGAATTTATTCTCGTTGTATTAGTATCCTGTATATTCCAAAGTAAGTAGTAGCTTATTAAGACTAAAACTCTTAACTTCACTATCCCATAGAGACTTTTAACTTCAAAGTTTTCTGTAAGCAAGAACAGGTTTAAAGATGAGCAAGTTACTTATTAGAAAATGGAATGTTGAAATCGCGATTTAACGTTCTTAACACAGGTGCATTTCGAACCCCGAGCAATATTTAATCGTGTTTAATGTTTTCTTTTTTTTTACGAATTTGTGTACTATTAATATTGTTTAAAATATTTAAATCTCTATCTAACCTATTTACCTATATGATCAAAAAGATAATAAAGATTTATATCGTACTCGTAATTAAATTAGTAAAGTTTTGTTCTTGTTTAGGACTATTAGTAGTGAAATGTTTGTTGAATCATCTTCGTAAGGGGTTCCTGTGTTTGGGTAATCACGTCCAAAACGATGGTAGTTGTGCATAGTTTCATAGTCCCATCGAGTATTTGATTGATAAAGGTTGGCGGTAATCCCGCAGGGTCACGTGCGACCGCTTTGTCGCGCGTGATTTCTGAACACATTCGTCTAAACCGTGTTTTGGTGTATCTCACATCTGCTTCTCACCTAACTTAAAAAAGTATCTACAATAATAAGTCATATTCTCAATTGATATGTCCTACTTTTATTACTTAGCTAAGGTTTGCTCCTTCTTTATGTAAGTATTAATTAATTTACTGAATCATCTCTATAGATAATGAATATAATGATACTCGTACTTCGCTTATCGCAAATTGATGATATTTATGCATAGTTTCATAGGCGTTTTGCAGAGTTTGATTGATAAGGGTTGGTAGCAAGATGGCGCGGTCACGTGCGCATATTTCGACGCGCGTGATTTCTAAACACATTCGTCTGAATCGTGTTTTGCTGTATCTTACATCTGCGCTTAGTTTGGATTAGCCAAACTAACATCTACAAAAATAAGTCGCATGTTACGATTCGAAGTCGATTATAAAAATCGGTTCACCGATTCTTGAGTTACAGCTAGCTCTGTGGCGCAGCGGTCAACACGCCAGCCTGCGACACGAGAGTGCACGAGGGTTTGATCCCCGGCCAGGTCAAGATGAAAAATGATCTTTTTCAGATGTGTATGTATTAATATATGTATTTGTTATAAAATATAGTATCGTTGAGTTAGTATCCCATAACACAAGTTTCGAACTTACTTTGGGGCTAGCTCAACTCAATCTGTGTGATTTGTCCGTATATATTTATTTATTTAGTGGGATAATTAACCCGACCTCCTTTTATATTGATTGATAATTATAAGTACATAATAGATAAGTTTAGCTACTTTTAAGAGCAAGTTTTAATTTATTTCCTATATCATCTCTAGACAAAATGCCAATGTTTGGATTATCACGTCAAACTACTCGATAGGGCTATGAACACAGTTAGTTGTTCATAGTCCCATCGCGTAGTTTGATTGATAAGGGTAGGCGGCAATCCTACGCGGTCACGTACACCCGTTACAATGCGCGTGATTTCTGAACACATTAATCTAAATCGTGTTTTGCCATAGAAGCGCATTTTTTTTTTAAATCTATGTGTTTTGCTGTATTACATCTGTTTCTGTCATAACATAACGAAACATCGCTAAACATTCAACAGCAATTTCATTTGTAATAACACGTCAGTGTAGGTTATTTAATTTTTATCTCATCTATTCGAAAAACAAAATAGCTCGAAAATAGACTTTAAAATATTTTTTTGTTCCCCAGGTTTTATTTAAATTGTCAACACAAAAACTGTTCTGAAAATTTCCGTGCCGAAAAAGGTTGAATCATATTTATATGTTGTTTCACTAACCAGTTAGATGTTCAAGAACTGGGAGTATTTTATAATGGACGTTTGATTCATCCGCGCGCTGAAGTTGCTTTATCAGGCAATGTTTAGGGTTCCGTACCCCTTTGGGTACAAGTTGCACAAAATGTTTTTAAAACTGGTGCAGCTTGACAAAAAATTGGACTGCACTATGGTTATACATATGTCAACTCACAAGATCATTTTAATAATATGAAATAACTATGCAAGTATCCCATAACACAAGTCTCGAACTTATTTTATGGGATACTTGTTTTTTTTTAATCACACAGATTGAGCTAGCCCCAAGCTATTTAATCTGTGTGATTTTAAAGAAAAAAAAAGCAATATTAGCGTAAATAAATGTTTTATCTTTTAACTTATACCGGGAGATGAAAAGCAGAATGTGTTTTCTTAGAACTTACATAGTACTTTTAGTTCGGGCAACTTACTCTGAATCCCTAAGTTCATTCATTCGTTTCACTCCGAATTCAAAATCATGCCTTTACGTATAAACTATTATGTTAGTCCCTTGCGTCACAATCT
The DNA here is from genome assembly GCA_947532085.1 of Elegia similella. Lineage (NCBI taxonomy): Eukaryota > Metazoa > Arthropoda > Insecta > Lepidoptera > Pyralidae > Elegia > Elegia similella. The sequence goes on from OX383929.1 coordinate 16,105,942, forward strand.
ACTATTACAGGACGAACAGTAGCTAAATTCATCTCCTTGCCTGAATTAGTACTTATTAATTTGCTAAATCAGACAAATTTCCATTGTTTGGGGTATCACATCCAATATGATGGTAGTTGTGCATGGTTTCTTAGTGCCAGCTAGTAGTTTGATTGATAAGGGTTGGCGGCAATCCCACACGGTCACGTGCGCCCGCTCTGACGCGCGTGATTTCTAAACACATTTGTTTGAATCGTGTTTTGCTGGATCTCACATCTGCTTCATACCTTATCCAACAATATATGTTTTACAGACATAAAAAAAATATATGAAAAAGATTATGATACCAACATTAATGAGTAAGCAATACCATTGTAATTTGAAGGCAATCTAACTGCCTCCGTGGTTTAGTGATTAAGGCGTTTGCCTGTAGACCCGGGGGTCGTGGGTTCGATTCCCACGGGAAGCATACTTTGTTTAGTTGTTTCCAGTTTGGTTAGGACATTGCAGGCTTGAATCACCTGGTTGTCTGATAATAAAGATGATTCCGTGCTTATGCGAGATGACATAATTAAACTCTAAAATAACGGTCTACTCACGTAAGTCGGTATCACCTTCACACTCGCCCTGAAGATGGCCTTCTGATAGGCTGAAATATGTCGGTGATACCGACTAATAATACGTGAGTAAGCCGTTGTTTTAGAGTTTAATTTGATGATTGTTGAATTCGCTAACCTTACCATTTCTTTGACTGGCTGAATCCACAAACATTTTGAGGTACGCTCAAGTAACAATACTTTCTATCACACATTTAAAAACATCCTTGTCTTTACTAATATTATAAATGCGAAAGTGAGTTTGTTTATTTGTTTGTTATGCTTTCACGCCGTAACTACTGAACCGATCACCATGAAATTTTGCATACAAGTACCATGACGCGGGCGGAGCCGCGGGCGAAAGCTAGTACATAATCATTTCGACTTTATCCTTTACGGGGTAGACAGTGTGCAACAATAGGCAAGCGCTTGTAACAAGATTTAATAGGTATTTTACTCCGCAGTAGGTACGCACCAAGCGGCCTAGTATTGTTCCGCCAAGCGCCGCGCGCTGTCGAACGTAAACACAGTGCTATTATTTTAAGTATTATTATTATTGACCGAGCGAGCGAAGCGAGCGAAGCGTCTCAGTTTCGACAGGCCAAAAATTCTTTTGTCCGTCTGTCTGTCTGTCTGTCTGTTCGTTGGATCTGTCTGTTGGTCGCATTTCTCAACCGATTAAATTTTGTGAGCAGGTTTGGTAATTATATAGAATTTTTTTGTCGAGCCAGATTTTAGAAATTTTTAAAAATGGCGGAAATATATATATAATAACTTAAAAAAACTCATAGTACAGCTATTTGAAAAAAAAACATCAAAGACGCAATTTTTTTGTCTGAACAACTTTTTTATACGATAAACTTGTACGTGTTTATAGTTGGCAATTTGCCCAAAAGTTGTCTGAAATCGATTTTCTGTATATTTTTTTGAATTAGTGCATTCAGTATAATGTCGTAAATACAAATCTATAAATAAATAAATATATACGGACAAATCACACAGATTGAGCTAGCCCCAAAGTAAGTTCGAGACTTGTGTTATGGGATACTAACTCAACGATACTATATTTTATAACAAATACATATATAGATACACATCCAAGACCCAGGCCAATCTAAAAAAGATCATTTTCCATCTTGACCTGGCCGGGGATCGAACCCGGTCACTCCGTGTCGCAGGCTGGCGTGTTGACCGCTGCGCCACGGAGCTAGTCATCTATGGTATGACAAGGTATGAAAATGGTGCGTAGTAACTGTAACGTCGTAACTGAAGGAAATCATCCTTTAGTCAATTAGCATAACAGTAACAGATATATTTTAGAGCACTGGAGGGCAAATGTGGATGTTGGTTGTAAGGGTTCGCGAGGTCCACTGTTCTCACAGAACCACTAGTTATTAAACCTGCTATGATTTTATATTTACTTGACTTTACGTAGTTCTTGTATAAAATTTTACTTACCGAGTACGTTTATAAGTTGGTCGACTATAACTTTTTAATTTATAAACTCTACTTAGCTCTGATAGCTTTCCTTTAATGTTCGTTGTATAAACTACTGCCGTGAATTTTTTCACGTGTTCATATACTACCATTTAGTAGATAGAGGGGGGGGGGGGGCACTGGACTCTAACAAAAAATTCAACAACACGCCACACGTTGGGTTAGCCGCGAAAAAAATTTACTCGGCATGATTAATATATTAATCATGCCGGGTAAATAAATATACCATATCCATACTAAATTACATCTCTCTAGTACTTATAGTATCTGAGTAAAACCGTGGACGGACAGACGGAGAGCCATGGTGAAACTATAAGGGTTCCTTGTTCGGAACCCTAAAAACTATATGGGTAGTGAAATTATTAAAATTATATGTGGATATGGAGAGGGAGTGGGAGTGGATATGGGCATGACGGGGGACAGGGAGTTGTTGCGGGAAAGGACATATTGCGCCGACCCCAGATAATAGGATAAGGTTAGCAGGATGATGATGAATGTAACTGCGTCCACCACCACCAGATGACACCGCAGTACTCCGATCTCGTTGCGACCACGATAGATGTCACTCTATTGAAACGTCGTTTACATACATAATTATGTGTATAAAGCCCGATTAAAGAATGTTCCTTAACACCTTAACACTTTGGTACCTAGAGTGATAATGTGCTTACTTTTTTTATTACTATTTTTTGTATATGGCAGCGCTGTTCTCACCAAAACTCAACAAAGCATTTACAGACATAAATAACATGTTACGTGGATGTTTCTTCGCTTTACAAGCGACGACACGAGTCATATCGCACTTGTTGTACGTACTGCAAGCTACAAATGCAGCTTGTGTTTCCGCTTTGCAAGCTATTTGCGTAACTTTCAGCTCGCTAACCGTCCAATTTTGTACGACTAGTTCTGCCTCGTAAGATTTCCATTGAAAATACATTCGTTGATAGTAAGTAAGGAAAATATATCTGTTTTTGAAAACATTGGTTTGGATGATATTTTAAAAATAATTTGACAGTTCTCAGTTCTATTTTAGCAAAAATAAGGCAAAACAGAGCATTTATTCATATTAGCGTTTTGAGATTCTCAAATCTAATGCAAAAAAGTTTTTTGTCAAAGTACTGTGTGGTATAAATAACATGGCGCAGGTAAAGGTACCTTTAATCTATAGCTAAGCAAATTATTTATTAAAAGCACAAAAAAGCAGCATATAAAAGAATTGCGTGAGCACATTTCTCTAACGCGTGTAGTTTTCTGTTCAAGTAATTTTAGAGATTTGTCGACAACAAAGCTGCCGCGGTAGTCTTTTGTCGTAGAGTTAGTCCATTGTTGCCTTTAAAAATCTCTACTGAATAAGCGCAGCTGATCAAAGAAAGACAAAGCGCGAAACCTTTTCAGTGGCCTCATTCCGGTTTATTATCAAAAAGTTTCATTAGGGAAAAGTTGACGGATACTTGCGCCTTTATTGTTCAATTCATTTGTCTGAGAGCAAACCGCGGCGGTAAATAAGGAAGCGCGTCCAGGGCTGTTCCAACACCAGATTATTGTGCTGTAAGTTTGTCTTCTCGTTACATATAACAGAATGCAAACTTTGTTGTTATTGCACTGATGTTGTAAAGAGTGGCATGTTTTGTATTCGTTTGTTAAAGTTGACGCACAGAAACTAAGGAAATGTTGTTCTCTTGACACAATATTAATAATATTTGAAGTTTTACACGTTTATGTCTGAAATTAGTAGGTACCTAAAAGGTTAGGATCCGTCTCTGATACAGACAAATTTCCTTGAACGAACGAATATTGAAATATAAAAAGAAAAATATTTTGATTTCCTAGAAACGGATACCTAACCGATTAGGTTACATTATAGTAATTTTCTCACAATAATTGTAAGAACATTTTTTCTATATTCGCTACATAGAAGTTCTGTTTTCTGTTCTAAACAAAAATAATATCAATGTCAAATTTTATAATGAAAGGTAAAATTCAGTAAGTAATTTAAAAAACAATTAAATTGCGTCTATCATAAACAAGAAGTGTGCGTAACAATTGTGTCATTGTAGAGTCAACGGGACGTAAGTTACTTTTTTTTTTGTAAAAACTTATTATCTGTACATAAATTGCATAAGTATTTATTAAAACCCTTAAAGTATATTTATTAAAACCACTTTACCTCGCTATAACCACAATTAATACTTTTATATGACAATACTATTAAGGATTTTACCTCGGTCACCATTCCTTTTAAAGGAAACAATTCACGTAAATATCACATTACCATCCTAGTTGGAAATAATTATCTAATATTTAAGACATCAAGTATCTACTTAATTTTCGTCAGTTTAAAAACGCACTTCTAAATAAGAATAGATATGCTTTTTTGTTGCATGCTAATGTCAAATGCCGGTACTAGTTTTAGGTCCCCAAACTAAGCTCCACCGCTCACGCACATTTATTTAAATTTCCGCCACAGTGCAGCCTTTGTAGTTTTTGTTGCGTAATAACACTGTCACCATGAACACTTCAAAGCAGTTTTTTTTGGAAATGCAAACAAAAGCCTTACCTTAACGCGCCGCATTGTCCTTGGTATATTTTTTACAAATAAAAGGTATACATAACTTTTGTAATTTCATAGTAAGGTGCTTCCTCATACGTATTTAAAACATACACATAATATGGGATTTTTAAGCAGTGCAGATAAAATAGGCACCTAAAATACTTGTTGTGGTGGAAAAGACTAGAATAGGTCTTGTAGCAGTTTGCGAATTACTTCGAAATATTATATGCCTTAATCGCCTTCTATTTTGAAGAATTAGAGAGAGTAAGTGAGAATAAGTGCTATTTATCTAAAAACAATACTTGAGTATCTACGTTTTTAGGGTTCGGTAGTATACAAGGAACCCTTATAGTTTCGACATGTCTGTACGTCTGTCCGTCCGCGATTTTACCCAAGAGACGTAAAATACTAGAAAGCTGTAATATGGTATGGATATGTATATTAATCATGCCAAAAAAATGATAAAATAAAATTACAAAAACAATTTTTTCCATTATCCCATATATGTAAAATAATTTTTTTGCGATTATCCCAACGTGTGTGACGTTTTTGAACCGATGTTGATGAAATTTTAATAGGACAATGGGACAAAATGAAAGCAAACCATACAAACAAAATAATATTTTTTAAATCGGTTCATTAATAAAGGTTACATTAAAAATATATATACAACCGAAACCCATTTTTGTGTAGTCGTTTTAAAATGAATATGGCATTTGTCGTTTGACTGCTATTTGGCTGTGTGTGACTTCTAGTCGCACAAGGCATTTTTATTAATTTCAAGTGGTTTTCATCACTAGAAAAACAATTTCACGGAATAAAAGGTATTCTTCCCCGGGCTTCATACTACCCCCATACCAAATTTTATCCAATTGGCTGATTTTTAAATAAATCACTTTTGGAGTAATTTTTATAATTGAAGTTCTTTTGCCTTTATTGGCAATTGTTCACGTAAGAAAACTTAATGAATTCAGCAGTACACCATTGAGCAGTGTGACACCGTAGTATTTTAATAACGAAAAGTCGTGGCAATTTGTACGTCTGTTTATTAATTTAATAAACGCAAGACAATGGGTTATATTAAGGACCGGACGCCAACGGGATGTCATCATAGGACAGCCCCTACAATAAACAGTTACTGCGAAATTGTACGATAGAATCGTTGTTTACATAGATGGCAAACGGAAACTACTACCTACCTATACCTCTACCTATGAAACATACCTTTTGGTAAAATATTTTTATCTTATAAATGTCTTATCTAGTTAAGTGAAACATAACTTTAGAAGCTAATTTGTAAAAGCTGATCAGCGAGAAGGTTCAAACTTGAACGACTTTTTAAGTTTTGCAAGTGTCCAACTAAATTTCGAGACACCCTATTTTGAATTTTGATAGAAACTATTTCTTATTTTGTTATTACTAGCTAAATCTTATTCTACATGTTACATATCATCCCCCCTATTGCCGCGAAACTCCCAAAATTGAATTTTCTAGAACTTTCATGAAAATAGTCTGTTTCGCTCACAAATCTTCCATCCTACTCACTCATTTGTATTATATCACGTTCATACACAGTCTTAAATATTCTAGAATGTTTTGTGTATCGGAACGGGCAGAATATGGACCTTTCTAGAAACATTTAATTTCTAATATAACGAACCGGACAGGGCGATTGTTAAGTCTGGAGGATCCGGCTGTCTGCACCCAGGATTGGCCCTTTTGGCCCATCAGGCAAAAGATGAGTTTGCAGCCTATCTAAGTCTTGCGCATGCATACAGGCAATGCCCAAACCCGGGATCCGTCCCTCCTCTCCTGGGGACTCTTAGGGGATGTCAAAGACAAGATTATCGCAAGGCCCGCTATAAGCACGTACAAATTAGTATAAACTGAAAATATTTTTTCATCTTAAATAAGTAATTTTTCGTGCATACTGATTTTATTTTCTCGTAATATAGTGGAAAAATAGTTGTGCATAAACTTATGGCGCTATCTATATGTTTCATTAGGTACTTTATAGGAGTTGGGACCACATAGTGATTAATTACTGTTATTTCTATTTCTAACGTAGAGTCAACATAGAGACCAGTAAAGGTTCTCCTGACCTTATAATTAAAACTTTAATTAATTGCACTTTACGATTTCAATAATCAGATACTTTGTACAACAATATAATTACAAAGTAAAAAATAACTCATACTATATAATAACTAAATTAAAATTAAATCAGCGACCCAAAAATATATATGTATTTACAAATCATACAGCTAATACGCTGAGTTAGTAAATTTCCAGCAGTTCTGAGCTGCCGAGCTGCCTTTGATTAAGCGAGCTGCCTTTGATTAAGCGAGCTGCCTTTGATTAAACGAGCTGCCTTTGATTAAGCGCTGGATATGGGGAGGCAGCGTCTCCGCGCAAATTTGCATCCCACAAAAACGATATCTGCAATATCTATCAAACCAGAGTAATTTTTATCATAACATAATTCTGAGTCAAGAGGTTCTAAAGCGGCAGAAACATGGATGCTGGTAAAATTGAATTGAAATGGAGACTGCATGATACTAACTATACTAAATGCTCGTTACTTCTGGATCATGAGAATTTGTTTTCCTCTCTACACACCCCGTGCAATGTACCGGTGTTATCAGATTACCCGAAAACCCCATGCCCATCATCATAATGACCAGACAGTGTGATAAAAAAGGAAGCTTAAATTAAAACTATTTACTTGGCCTAAGTACGAGTAGTATGTGTATATTTGCAATGTCCGAGTACTATGAAAAATACCTCTAATTATCACTTGGTCCATAATATATTATTACATCAATATTTTGTCATGAAACAAAACGATTCCAATATCGCGTCAGTAAGGGTGTTTTAGTGGAACCATCCGTAATACATAATAACAGCCTCCGTGGTCCAGTGGTTAAGGCGTTTGCCGGTTGACCCGGGGTTCGTGGGTTCGATTCCCACCGGAAGCATACTTTGTTTAGTTGTTTCCAGTTTGGTTAGGACATTGCAGGCTTGAATCACCTGATTGTCTGATAATAAAGATGATTCCGTGCTTCGGAAGGCACGTTAAGCCGGTGGTCCCGGCTGCAATCTGGTAGTCGTTAAAGGAACCACGTCAGAGGCCGAGAGGCGGTTCCAAAGAACTCTGGCACCAGGGTGTGCATAGTCGATTGACCGTGATACCTACTCGAAATGATGAGTGGAACCATCAATACAGCCTTGTTTGGGGCCTTTTCTTTATTTGGGGTTGACTCCGCATGTGCAACTCATCCACAATTTTCCGTCCTTGACCATCTTAATATATCCTCCTGTTTACTCACGTCCCATCTAGCACACTATTTCCTAATTTTCATGGTTTATTACACTTTGTCTGACGTCCTCTAAAAAACTCATTTTTTTAGCTAGAATTTCGGCACATCTTCATTAAAAATTTAAAAGACTCATTATGTAAAAACAACTTAAACTGAATAGCCGTAGATATCGTATTAATGATATTTTTGTTTGACATGCTTAATAGTTGTCAGAATTAGGTAGGTCCCTTCTCAGTTATAAGTACCCTGTAAATCCTGTTTTCTATAAGTGAGTTGCGACTGTAACCGCTAAATCCATTTTTATTATGGCGTAAAATCTTTTGATTGCTTCTTCCAAATAGAATAAAACTGGATGAATTCCCGGCTGGCCTTCTGAACAATGTAGCCTTGCAAATCACTTTTGACAAGTGAACATTAATTTTGTTTAACATTAACGACGAAATAGATGAAAGAAAACATTTTTCTTGGAAGCATAGCCGTCGTAATGTTGATACGTACATAACTAGTGCTATGGGTATTCCCAGATAAGTATGTTAATTAAATCATTAATAAATTAGCAGATGTTTTTTTAAATTGGCCCCAGAATTTTCATTAAAATTAGAACTAATATAATAATACTATTATACTTAGAATAATTTTAAGAATCCGTAACCAAAGCGAAGACAATGATAGTGTGACTATTATTAAGCCTCCACTGTCCGTCCGTATATCCGGCTGTTACAGGGCTGTATCATTTGAGTTGTGATAGTTTTATTAAAACTAAAATGAAATAATAAACATAAATAAACATTTACTAAAAAATAATAATATCCAATCCATATAATCACCAAAAATAAAAAAAATCTTGAAAAATTGTTCCTTTTCGCTCTATTAATATTCAGTGGAACTAACCTCTTCTATCTCTTCATGTGTATATATTTGATTGCTTATTCGATAATTTTTAGGTGGAAAAAGAACCTGTTCTATCTCAAATGATACCTACCTGTCGCAATTCGATTTGAAGTGGTCTAGTGGAATTAGGTTTATCCCAAAACTTTAATTAGATTTGCATTACTTTTAAATTTATTTCATTTAATTACATAAGATTATATTTCTATTATAATATCGCTGGATACA